>CM042015.1:42751768-44073018 GCA_023525715.1 Cichorium intybus
AGGTCCATTAATAGCATTTAAATCCTGTTGGGCTTCTACAATATAATCATTGGGCTGACCATTATTCAAAGGTCCATTAATATCATTATAGTGTGCAAAATGGGCTGATCTTTTAGGCATATGGGTTAAATGTTTCAATTTGGCTAAATGTAATGGTAAAGGCCCAAGAAGAGAAGTGGATTCTTTTATGCCAACCGTAAGAGGGGATATGTGAGGATGATAGTCAACATTTCTAGCATAGGATCCTTTTAATTGAACACCACTAGGGGAACATTCATCATAAGCATTAGAAAAAGTATTATGAGCATTGAAAAGGAATTTACCCCTCTTTTCCTTCAAATCGGTGGTGTCAAGGGGCAAAACCGTTGGAGTTCTTTCATTTATGTCGGCCTTGGCATATGCTTGTTCTTGACTTTTGTATCCCGGAGATCTGCACTGATTTAAGCCGGAATTGCATATTGTTTTGTCGGTGTTCAGTCCTTGAATGTAATCACGATCAGCTAGCATTTCTTCCTCCAAGATCAAGCCCTTTTCAAGACTCATTCTTTCCTCCTGATCAGCGAAATTATCGTCCAAAGGAGAAAGCTCATTAGTTGCTTGAGCATCGTGATCAGCAGCCAAATGAGATAGCTCATGATGACCGTGCATGTTCCTGATTTTGGGGTACGGTTGCTGAACTTGATCGAGACCATGTGATGCTGTTTCATCGAGACTATGTGGTGATATTGTAGTGTTTTCCATGCAGTTACGTATTTTGCTGAATTTGGTGTACGGTTTCTCAAGTTGATCATCTTTGTTTTTGTACTCTCCCTCTTCATCATCATCTTGTGTATCAACATTTTTAGCAACATCTTCATTATCAGATTCCGAAGAAGTATAATCCGTGGACATGCCATCCTTGCAAGTATCCCCACCATCTTCATGAGTGAAAGCATGTGGTTCATCACCATTTTCATGAGATAAAGCAGGAACATAGACTGTTATGGGTTTTTCTTTTGCTAGGAAATTTTTAGACGGAATATCTCTTTCTTGAACAATAAATTTAGGTTTTTTTCTTTTAGAAATATTTTTTTGTATACTTCTGTCAAGTATTTTGGAAATGCATGGCTGTTTTTTTTGTATGTTTTTTAATCTTTTTTCAACATTATTGAATGTAATATCAGGATTTGTAAAACCTTGTGCATAAATAACATGATTATTATTTGCTAGAAAATCATCAGATTCCAATGATAAATCTGGACCAGGAACTATACCTGGTGAAACACCAGCCATGATAAAATTTAAATACGAGTTTTCTAGTTTTGATATGATGGATTAGGGTTTTCTAGTTTTGATATGATGTATTAGGGTTTTCTAGTTTTCATATGATGGATTAGGGTTTTTGAATGTTGCAAATGATGTTATTAGGGTTTTCTAGTTTTCATATGATGGATTAGGGTTTTCTAGTTTTCATATGATGGATGGTTTTGGGTTTTTGAATGTTGCAAATGATGTTATTAGGGTTTTCTAGTATTTTTTTTTTGGGTAAAGAGGGCGGCACCTCTGGCAAATTTTATTAATAAAAAGAATAAATACAATATAAGGCTGGGGACTCCCCACCAAAAAACAGAAAATCCATCGGAACAGGCCCCAACGGACAACAAGCTAAACTAGGAACCAAAACAAGAGAGGAAACCATAAGCAAACAAGAACATAAAGGAGAGCAACCTGCAAAACAAACAAACCATACAAGCCAAAACAAGCAGAGAAAAAAGAAAGCGCATAGAAAGAAAATTAAGGTAGGGTCCAAATAGTTTTAGCCAAATCAACATTAGTGCAAGTTTTCAAAGAAAGACTCAGCAGTCTACAGCGGATATCATCCTTTACAATATTCACGACAGCATGATGAGATCTTTTTATTTTTTTAAAAATCCGTAAATTTCTTTCCCGCCAGATGTGGTAGACCGCTCCAGCAAAAACAAGTCTTCTAATGATGGACCAAATGGTCTTGTTTTTATTAATGGGGTTGAGTTGACTAATGATATCAGACCAGCTATCAGTGGAGAAGGAGAGATTCATGACATGATGGAGGTCATGCCAAACCAAAGAAGTGAAAGAGCATTCAAAGAAGAGATGGGAAAGGGAATCCGGACAATCCCCGCAGAACGCACAAATGAGATTGGAATTTGTGTCCCAGATTTTGATTTTATCATGAGTCTTAAGACGATCTTTAAGAGCAACCCAAAGAATGAAAGCATGTCTGGGAATGTTCTGGGAGAACCAAACAAGATGAAACCAGAAGACCGGTTGGTGATAGGGGCGAATAGACTGCCACACAGATCGAACAGAGAAAGGGGATAGTTGACCGTCTCTAGATCTCCAAAGGAGTTTATCAGGGACGGACGTGGAAATAGTAGGAGGGTTATGAGAAAGAAGAGCACCATGGGAATCTCTCCAACAATGAGGCCGAACCCAAGATCCATTAAGAACCAGGTCAGCAACCTTAGTATCAGGAGTGAAACCCGCATCATGGATGTCACGGACAGTCAAGAATTTAGAAAGAGGGCCCGCAGGGTGCCAATTGTCGAACCAAGCAGAAGTAGAGCATCCATCACCTATCTGGGAAACTATATACTCCCTTATCTTATCCCGCATATCCAGGATGTTACGCCAAGCAAATCCGGTCCCGTATTTTTTGGTGGAATCCCAAAAGTTACGGCCACATAAACGGTATGAGTGGATCCACTTAACCCATAGGGACTCTTTCTTGGAAAGGATTCTCCAAACATGGGAAGCCATAAGGGCAACATTCCAGATAGCAAGGTTACGTATGCCAAGACCACCATGTTCCTTAGGAAGGCATACAGTTTTCCAGGAGACTTTAGCTTTACCATGCTTTAACTCACCATGGCACCAGAGGAAACCTCTCATGAGCTTCTCAATGTCGTTAGAGATAGATTTAGGAAGAATAAAAACAGAAGCCCAATAAATTTGAGTAGAAGAAAGCACAAATATGAAGATTTTGATCGCGGATAAGATCTCTCAAGGCTTTCTGATGAGAAGGCTTACAGAGACCGCGAGTATTCCATGCTGCGATGTGCGTCATATGGAAACTTTGGGGGGGTGGAGTCCTTCTGCTCGGACACCGGAGCTATCATAGGTTGATCGTTATATGATCCAGACTCATTAACAATGATCTGGGCAGTTTCACCATCATCAGAATCAACCTCAATGCTATTATCCTCTCCGATAAGGTCATCGACATCAGGATCAAAGCCATCAGGTCTAGAATGGGAAGGGGCATCAGGGGGTAGGGGGAAGGAAGTAGAGGGAGTATCCGTGGCATCAGAGGAACAAGCCTCTAGAATGGAGAATGCGTTGAATAAAGGTGTGGAGGATTTAGACTGATTTAGGGCCCGTGCGGGAGATAGACGTATGAAAGGGCTAGGGAAACCTACTACACCTATTGAATCCTTCTGGGAGGGATTAGTAGAATGAGGTATAATGGGAGGGCGGTTCTTTAAAGGGACAGGGCGAGACTTGGGTCTTGACTTATTATTAATTTTATTATTTTTATTATAAACTTTGTTTTTTGAAGATTCTTTAGCCATCCTAACCTTTTGGGTATTTCTCTTAGAATTACTTTGTGGATTATCATTAGAAATATTCTCATTATTTGTGTTTTTTTTCGATATATTTTTCTTTTTAGTTACCTCTGTAAATCCATCATCAATTTGTATAGTAGAATTTACTATTACATGATCAATAGGCATTTTATCTTTGTTGTTATCTTCATTAATCTTAGAGATGACATGCATACAATGGATCGTTTCATGACCATAAACCATGCAATGAGAGCACATAGGGGGTTTCCATTCATACTCAATACGAAGAGTATGGGTGGAAAATTCAAGAGTATCAGGATCAGGAATTCGGATAATCACTTTATCCACCCAAGAAGATTTTGTGGGGATCTCTAGAAGGACACGAGCATAAACAGATTTTCCAGCCGCATACTTGCACATATTAGCCGTATAAGAGTCCATAGCAAGAGGCTTACCAATTTTGGAAGCAATGTGGCTAAGACCATCATCACTCCAAGCCTCATAGGGAATATCATGGATTTTAATCCAGAGAGGAAGCTTGTCGTGATTGTTCTTATGTATACTAAGACCGGGCCGCCATTTTTGCATGACAATCGGGACACCCTTAAAAGTCCAGGGTCCATGGGTAATAACATGATGAAGACCATTATCATCACTAAATTTAAAAAGATAAACACCTTTTCCATTTAGAAGGACATCTTGAAGACCATGGATAGACCACATTTTGGAAGCTAGATAACGAACATCAGAGTAGTTCATTTTTTTTCCGACAAAATAACCACAGATAGTCCGAGCAAATGTTTCACAAACTTTGCTAACGGCCAGTAAAGGAATATCAACTGGTACATTAACATCATTACATAAATTAGGAATAAAACGAAAGTTATCGTTAGCGTGTTTTTGGGAGCCAGTAATGATATTAGCATGTGAATTATTAAGTAAAGGTAACCTACGAGTCCAAGCATTTTTGTTTCTATTTTTATTTTCATGATTTAAATTATGAGAATTTAAATTTTGTTCATGGGGTTTAGAGTCAAATGTCAGTGAATTATTATCATCTAAGACATGGGGTTGCATATGGGCTAACGGGATATTGACAGGGCCATTTAAAGACTGTTGGGCTTCTACAATATAATCCTTTGGCTTAATATTATTCATAGGTCCACCAATTGCCATAGATTGGGTAACATGGGCTGATCTTTTAGCCAAATGGGTTAAGGGTTTTAAATGGGCTAAATGTTTTGGCAAAGGCCCAAGTAGAGAAGGATATTCTCTCATTGAATCCGTGAGTGTGGATGTATATTCAAGCCCAAGAAGAGAATGAGATTCTCTCATTGAATCCGTGTGCATGGGAGGATAGTCAACAATTCTAGCATAGGATTGTTTAAATTTATCACCACTAGGGGAACATTCATGATTGGGACTAGACAAAGTAGTACTAGCATGCTTAAAGAACTTACCCCTCCTTTTGTTCAAATGGACGTTAACATGAGGCAATAACGTTGGGATTCTTTCTACTTTGTCGGACTTGGCCTGAAGTTGATCGCTATTAATGTTTGCCGGCGACTTGCATGGATGTATACCGGATTGTATACCGGATTTGCATCTTGTTTTTCCGGCTATTATTCCTTGAGCGTATTCACGATCAACTACCATTTCATCCTCCAAGATCAGCCCCTTTTCAGCAATCATTGTCTTCTCCTGATAAGCGTAATTACCGTCCAAAAACCCTTCCTTTTCAGCATGTGAATATTCATCTTCATCAATGCAAAAAGGCTTCAAGACCGATGTTTGGTTGTTCCCTCCATGGCCGATTGTGTTCATCATCTTAGTTGCTTGAGATTCACGATCATCATGGGTTACCAAGTCGATAGGATAATTTCTGTTAACCAAAGGATAAAGATCATCATGACCGTGTATGTTCATGAGCTCTTGTTTTTCTTCCCCACCTATCATAGTTAACTCTTCATTAGCATGTTCCTGATCGTATTTTGTAGTTGTATCATCGAGACCATGTGATGATTGTATATTGTTTTTCATGCAGTCAAGTTGATAATCTTCTTGTTGTAATATTGGGTATGGTATTTGGGGTAGTGTGTATTCATCTTTATTCTTGTACTCTCCCTCTTCATCATCATCTTGGGTATCATCATTTTTAGCAACATCTTCATTATCAGATCCCGAAGAAGTATAATCCGTGGACATACCATCTTTGCAAGTATCATCACCATCTTCATGAGTGGAATCATCTTGTTCATCACCATGTTCATGAGATACAGCAGGAACATATTTTTTAGAAGCAATATCTCTTTCTTGTAACTTAAATTTTTGTTTTTTTCTTTTAGAAGTATTTTTTTTATAGTTCTGTCAAGAATATTGAAAATGCATGGCTGTTTTTTTGTATTTTTTTTTAATCTTTTTTCAACAATATTGAATGTAATTTCAGGATTTGTAAAACCTTGTGTATAAAAAACATGATTATTATTTGCTAGAAAATCATTAGATTCCAAAGATAAATCTGGACCAGGGACTATACCTGGTGAAACACCAGCCATAATAAAATTAAAATACAAAAATAGAAAAACTTAAAGATTGCTTAAAAACGTAAAGATTGCTTAGAGAGAAAAATTCGGGTGGATGGGTTTTCTGGTTTTTGGGGTTTTCTAGTATTCATATGATGGATTAGGGTTTTCTAGTTTTCATATGATGGATTAACATTTTCTAATATTCATATGATGGATTAGGGTTTTTGAATGTTGCAAATGATGTTATTCATCATTTGCAACATTCAAAAACCCTAATCCATCATATGATGGATTAGGGTTTTCTAGTTTTCATATGATGGATTAACATTTTCTAATTCATATGATGGATTAGGGTTTTTGAATGTTGCAAATGATGTTATTAGGGTTTTCTAGTTTTTATATGATGGATTAGGGTTTTCTAGTGTTCATATGATGGATTAGGGTTTTCTAGTTTTCATATGATGGATTAGGGTTTTCTAGTTTTCATATGATGGATTAGGGTTTTTGAATGTTTTTAAATGATCTTATTAGGCTTTTCTAGTTTTCATATGATGGATTAGGGTTTTCTAGTTTTCATATGATGGATTAGGGTATTCTAGTTTTCATATGATGGATTAGGGTTTTCTCATTTTCATATGATGAATTAGGGTTTTTGAATGTTGCAAATGATGTCATTAGGGTTTTCTAGTTTTTTTTTTTTTTTTTTTTTTTTTTTTTTTTTTTGGTAACCGAGGACCCCACCCGACCCATCCTTTGGATGACCCTGATGAAGCAACCTCGGGGCCCACGCACACCTGGCAGCAGGGTGGTCCGGGTCAATCACCTACGGGGGTAGAGAGGTGGCCAGTGGCCATCCCCTGATTGAAACCTAACACTCCCTATGGGGAAAGGGAGGGAGTGGGATTAGAACTTGGAACCTCTTTATGGGGGAAGAGAAAGAGTCCTAAGCCTTATCCACTAGGCCATCAGGGTGATGGTTGGGTTTTCTAGTTTTCATATGATGGATTAGGGTTTTCTACTTTTCATATGATGGATTAGGGTTTTCTAGTTTTCATATGATGCATTAGGGTTTTTGAATGTTGCAAATGATGTTATTAGGGTTGTCTAGTTTTCATATGATGGATTAGGGTTTTCTTGTTTTCATATGATGGATTAGGGTTGTCTACTTTTCATATGATGTATTAGGATTTTTGAATGTTGCAAATGATGTTATCAGGGTTTTCTAGTTTTCAAATGATGGATTAGGGTTTTCTAGTTTCATATAATGGATTAGGGTTTTCTAGTTTTCATTTGATGGATTAGGGTTTTCTAGTTTTCATATGATGGATTAGCGTTTTTGAATGTCGCAAATGATGTTATTTGGGTTTTCTAGTAGTTTTCATATGATGGATTAGGGTTTTCTAGCTTTCATATGATCGATTAGGGTTTTCTAGTTTTCATATGATCAATTAGGGTTTTCTAGTTTTCATATGATGTATTAGGATTTTCTAGTTTTTATATGATGGATTAGCGCTTTTGAATGTTGCAAATAATGTTATTAGGGTTTTCTAGTTTTCATATGATGGATTAGGGTTTTCTAGTCTTCATATGATGCATTAGGGTTTTTGAATGTTGCAAATGATGTTATTAGGGTTGTCAAGTTTTCATATGATAGATTAGGGTTTTCTGGTTTTCATATGATGGATTAGGGTTTTCTAGTTTTCATATGATGATATAGGATTTTTGAATGTTGCAAATGATGTTATTAGGGTTTTCTAGTTTTTATATGATGGATTAGGGTTTTCTAGTTTCATATTATGGATTAGGGTTTTCTAGTTTTCATTTGATGGATTAGGGTTTTCTAGTTTTCATATGATGGATTAGCGTTTTTGAATGTCGCAAATGATGTTATTAGGGTTTTCTAGTAGTTTTCATATGATGGATTAGGGTTTTCTAGCTTTCATATGATCGATTAGGGTTTTCTAGTTTTCATATGATCAATTAGGGTTTTCTAGTTTTCATATGATGTATTAGGATTTTCTAGTTTTCATATGATGGATTAGCGCTTTTGAATGTTGCAAATAATGTTATTAGGGTTTTCTAGTTTTCATATGATGGATTAGGGTTTTCTAGTTTTCCTATGATGGATTAGGGTTTACTAGCTTTCATATGTTGGATTAGGATTTTCTAGTTTTCATATGATGGATTAGAGTTTTGCAAATGATGTTATTAGGGTTTTCTAGTTTTCATATGATGGATTAGGGTTTTCTAGTTTTCATATGATGGATTAGGGTTTTTGAATGTTGCAAATGATGTTATTAGAGTTTTCAAGTTTTCATATGATGGATTCCGGTTTTCTAGTTTTAATATGATGGATTAGGGTTTTCTAGTTTTCATATGATGGATTAGGGTTTTTGAATGATGTAAATGATGTTATTAGGGTTTTCTAGTTTTCATATGATGGATTAGGGTTTTCTAGTTTTCATATGATGCATTAGGGTTTTTGAATGTTGCAAATGATGTTATTAGGGTTGTCAAGTTTTCATATGATAGATTAGGGTTTTCTGGTTTTCATATGATGGATTAGGGTTTTCTAGTTTTCATATGATGTATTAGGATTTTTGAATGTTGCAAATGATGTTATTGTTGGATTAGGTGTCTAAGCCATGACTTTACAACTATATTTATCTTGTTAATTGAAGCAAAGTCCATTTGGGTTGCCCTCATAGCTGGAGGTCAGGATAGAGTTCAATAGAGTAAAAGGTTGATTTATTAATTGTTTAATAAATCAATAGAATTAATTAAATGGTTTATTAATATATTTAAGTGCTAATATATTAATTAGAAACCATAATAATTAATTGAGATTTAATCAAGAATTAATTGGATTTAATTTAGTGATTAAATTAATTAATTAAAAATGCAGGGACTGGTTTTGTAATTATTCAATAGTTGAATAAAAGGCTGGCCAGTGGATAGGGGTTAAAGGTGGCGAGATTTGTGGTGCCACCACAAGGATCTCGAAACCCTAATTAGGGTTAAGGAAAGCCTTGTCCAAATGGTTAACAGGCTTGCCCATTTGGAGGCTCCTTAGGGTTTCAGCTGTAACCCTTGGAGGCTATAAAAGGAGGCACCTGGCACCCTCATTCTCGGCGCCATTTACATCAAGATAAACTCTGCTGAACTGTCTTCTCCATTGCTGTGGGTATGACTTGCATCTGAGGCAGGACACTTGTGCTGCTAGCTTCAAGAACAAGATTCAAAGGTTGGTTTTTCTGATTTGAACTTTAGAAATAATTGTTGGCCTTTAGGTTTTAGTTTATTATCTTCATAGAAGAAAACATAGATCTTTCTAGGGTTGCATGTGAACCATAAGATTATTTTGTGTTCATTGTTTGCTAGAAAACCCTTCAGTGGTATCAGAGCTTAGGCTGTTTTCTTGTGTTTGATATAAATTGTTTATTTGATCATGGGGTTTTCGAAAATAAACCCTTGGGAGGCTTAATTTTTCGTCCATGGTGGCTAGGGTTTTCAAAACCCTAGCCTCCCCTGCCTTATCTGCGAATTGCATGCTGCCTAGAATACTTGGTTGTTATTTTTGGTAACTAGATCTTCTGAATAACTTGAACCTTTAGTCCTTGCATGTTAATTTCGAGTTTTTGGCTAGGGTTTCCTAACCCTAGCCGCCACCCTTGGTCCCCCCTTGATTTGCTTGCCTTTTATAAGTAGGTTGTTATTTATGGTAATTATTGGATAATTAAATAACTGGAACCCCTTATCTTTGCATGCTTATTTCGTGACCTAGGGATAAGGGTTAGAAAAATTAATTTGATTAATTTTTGTGATTCCCTTATTAGATTTAATTAGTTTAATTAAATTGTTTAATTAAAAGACCAATTAAATCACTTAAAGAATTAATTAAATTTTCAAAAAATAGATAATAATTTGCGAAAATTATGAGATAATTAATTCTAAAATATTTTAATAAGATTAAAATATATCTTATATATTTATGATTAAAAGTTAATTATTTATATATAAGAAAATTGGTTAGTCTTACCGCAAGTAGGCCTCATTCACAAAACTGTCCTATAAAGAGGGTATAAGGCGACTGACTATAAAATGTTAGTCTAATGGGTATCTACTCTTACCCACCGCTCTCCTGGTCAGTCGAGTGTCGTTAGCCGAACGGGTTTGATAGAACCGCTAAGCCTCTTAAAAGTATAATGCTATAATTGAAAGTACTAGAACCTCAAACAAATCCCAATCTAGTTACTTTAGGGATAAAAATGTGAATTGGTGCTAATCCATGGAATTGCACATTGCACTTTGTGGAACGTTGGTGGAGCGTGTGTGGTTTACCGGCACACTAACTGGGGTCCACAAAGACTTGCAATGGGTTTCTCGATTTTGTCATTATTAACGGAGCGTGTGTGGTTAACCGGCACGTTAATTAGAGATGACAATCGACTTCGACAGTACCAAGCTAATTTGCATGGTTATTCACACCCGGTTTGTGATCCTCGACATCCCAGTCACAAACAGTGGGGCACATCCGAGACTAAACATGCCATTGAACAGTTCAATGTGTCTCAACAGATCTAGGAATTTCATAAGATGAAATTGATAAGTGCATTATCTACCTTAATGACCATTATGTTGTGATTACAGCATCCCTCTTCACACCATAGTTGGGGTATTTTGGGTCCTAGCCTTAATAAATAATATATTGGGTAATTATTTAAAAGGATAAATGAAACTAATAAAATTCTGGTTATTGTAGATGTCTGAATCAAGTGTCTATTCTCCTCCCTCTCCTCCTTCACCCATTTCTGAGAGCATCAGAAAGCACCTGCTAAATATGGAAAGGCTGACTGGCCTTAACTGTAAGGAATGGCTTCGCAATTGGAGACTGGCTCTCGGCATTGCGGGCAAGCTTCATCTCACCGAGTATCCGATCCCGGTTCCACCGAAACAAGTCATCATAAAGAGCCTTTATGATAAGCATGACTTATTAGTTGATGAATCCGAAAAGATTCGTGACCTCATGCTATTGACCATTGACCCCGAGTTCCGCAAGGATTTTGAATCCTTGGGGCCATATGAGCTAATGCAATCGGTTGAGGAAATGTTCCGAAAACCGGTCGAAGAGGAACGAGCTAGGATCTTCAAAAGACTTGCAAAGTGTAAGTTAAAAGAAGGAAGTAGCATCGATTCGCATGTTCTTCAGATTGAAGCATACATAGGCGAGTTGTACAAACTTGGTTATTCCATGAGTCAGGAGTCGAGTGTTAACACTCTACTCGCTTCACTGACTAGTAAGTACGATCTGTTCATATTGACATATAGAAAGGAAAACCAGAAAAAGACCTTAATGGAAATGGGTCCACTGTTGACTTTATACGAGTCACTCTTGGACAGGCATAGCTCCAATGGTTCAGCTACTTCTGGATTAAGTCCAGTGGAAAGACGCAGCAAGAAACGATCCAGATCGTCTGGATATGTCTTGAGCTGGGAATCCACAAAATCGGATACAGTCGCAGAAAGATTGGAAGACGCTCCAAGGTCAAAATCTTTTGAAAGCTCAGGTATATCTAAAAACCTCAAAACTCCTGTTCCATAATTCCTTGATGCATAATGTGATAGTCACATTTGGTTTGTATGCAGGGAATCAGTAGGGTACGGGACATTGGTGCATAGGAGCACATTTGGATTGGATTTCCGGCTCATGCAGTTTTGAAGTTTAATTAGATATTGAAATATTGTTATTAGCTTTTAGATGCGTATGACACTGTCTATCATATAGTACATTGTGTTGGAAATCCTTGTTCATGTAATTAGTTTCAAAAACTTGAAGTTGCAACGGAAGCAAGAATCATGAACACGAATTTCTCTTCAAGAGGATCATGCTACATGCATGTAGAGATAAGATGAAGAAGAAGCATAGATTGAGTTCAAGATCATACCCTTCTTTGTGAGCTTAGTTTGGACGAAAATGATGACAAGGAATCAAGTTAGAATCCCTCTATAGTTGATCCACCACAAGCTTGAACACACTTGAATGCTAGTTCTATAACTTGCAAGATAAACACCTTTAATCCTTGAAGCTTGAAAACGTTTTTGGCAAGAGTTCAAGGGAGAATATGAGAGTGTTTTGGCTGATTTCTAAGCATGAAAGAATAGTCTCTAGTAACCTCAAATGGCCGGCCAAAATGGTACATAAGAACCAAGAGAAAAGTGGGTTGAATAAATTAATCAAGCATGCAACTTTCACATGGTCAACCCTTGAACCAAGAAGGAATATCTCATGCTTTTCATCTTTTCCATACATCCACTTTTGCCATGAATATGGCCGGCCATTATGTGGCTTTAGAATAAAATATATGTACCATATTATTGTTTATAAACTTCTATCACAAGTTTATAAATAATAAACTTTCATACTTTTGTTTAAATGGAATAACATTTAACCATTTAAGCATATTCATAAACCAATTAATCATGCATTATAAATTGTATAAATATACATATATATAACTATATATATATATATATATATATACATGTTACAATATGCATAATTATTTAACTTACCAATTAAATTAAATAAAAGGTTTATTTATAAATCAATTAAATCATTTAACAACTTAAACAATTTAATTGTTATACTTAGTTAATTCATCACATATGAATTATTAATCAACCATTAATTTTGGAGTTATTATTATTTACCTTAAATAATAATAACTTATAAAATTAAAATGCAAGTTTGGTATCATTTGATGTTAAATCAAATTTAACATTCCAAATGATCAATTGGTGTCAAACTTGTTGTTGGTGTGACCCTATAGGATCATGTATTATTAGTAATATCATTTTATGATCATCCTTGGGCATATAGAACTAACAATCTCCCACTTGCACAAGGTTGCATCATAGAATGATACCGACAGTGATGAACGTCTAGCAACATTTCACTGCCCCCAATAATACATGACATAATGCCATTCAACAACATCCAATTCTTCAAAAGCACGAGGCTCTAATTGATGCACAAGGTTATCTATCAATCATCCCTTTGTCACAGACATCATGTTGAACATGAGACATGGATCTTAATCATTCTCATTTTAATGTCCAACTTTAAATCAGGCGCCTTAGATGTCTAACTCTCAACACATAAGAGGAACAAATCCCGTCTTGACTACATACGCCCCTTATGTAGTTTGTACTATACTTGAGTATGGTCTGTATGGTTGTCTATTTTTCAAGAACAACGGTGAGCCATATCAAAGAATAGCACTCCCTACACTTGAGTCCCAAATATGCATCTCAGGTCTAAGGATACAATGATAATACCTTTATTCAAGAATCACTTATGATGATGATCCATGGAGTGATCTTGAAGTGGGTCAAGTCCAATACTTGTTCACTGACAAGTACCTATGAATTTGGTTGCAACCTTTTGCTACTTTTACCCATAAAAGTCAACCAATCCAGTTCATATTAGTCTTACTTCATAATAGCTCCCACAACTATGATCGACTATGGACATTTAGAATAATCAAATTATTCAAGGATTAAACATGCTAATATTAAAACACAAAATTATGAATGAAACATCACCTTTCATATATTACATAATTCTTGTTGTTTACATAAGTTAATATTCATAAAACACTAAACACAAATCAAATCCATTCATTAGAATAACGAAGTCCTATACCCTTAGCGTGACTTTCATGCTTAGCTTGGGGTAAAGGCTTCGTGAATGGGTCTGCCAAATTATGATCTGTATGAACCTTGTGAATACTTATTTCACCATTCTTAACTTCATGTCGTATGTAGTTATACCTTCGGTGAATATGTTTGGTCTTTTGATGTGATCTAGGTTCCTTTGCTTGAGCTATAGCACCTAGATTGTCACAGAAGAGTTCTATAGGGTCCCGAATGGAAGGAACAACCCCTAGATCTTCAATGAACTTTCTCATCCAGACAGCTTCTTGAGCAGCTTCCGAAGCAGCAACATATTCTGATTCTGTAGTGGATTGTGCAATCACTTCTTGTTTGGAACTCTTCCAAGATACGGCTCCTCCATTTAAAATAAAGACATACCCAGATTGAGATCTCGAATCATCCCTATCTGTTTGGAAGCTTGCGTCAGTGTAACCCTTTACCTTCAAGTTTTCTTCCAAACCGCCATAAACTAAGAACATTTCTTTAGTTCTTCTCAAGTACTTAAGAATGTTCTTTACAGCAGTCCAGTGGGCTTCACCTGGGTTCTGTTGATATCTACTAGTCATGCTTAAGGCACATGAGACGTCGGGCCTAGTGCACAGCATGGCATACATGATAGACCCAATTGCCGAAGCATATGGGACATGTTTCATCCTTTCAAGTTCAGTCCTAGTGTTTGGGCACTGAGACTTACTTAGGATGGTGCCATGTGGTATTGGCAAGAATCCTCTTTTGGAGTCTTGCATCTTGAACCTTTTCAAGATTTTATCAATATATACACTTTGGCTTAGACCAATAAGTCTCTTAGATCTATCTCTATAGATCTTTATGCCTAATACATAAGCAGCTTCTCCTAAGTCCTTCATTGAGAAACAGTTCTCAAGGAATGCTTTGACACCTTTTAAGGTTGGGATGTCATTTCCAAATAAAAGTATGTCATCTACATATAATACTAGGAATATGACTATGCTCCCACTAGCTTTCTTGTAAACACAGGAGTCATCCTCATTTTTGATGAATCCAAAATTTGTAATCTTTTCATCAAAACGGATGTTCCATGTTCGAGACGCTTGCTTCAATCCATAGATAGATCTTTTAAGCTTGCACACTTTGTTTGGATGCTTAGGATCGACAAAACCTTCAGGTTGATCCATATAGACATCTTCCAATAAGTGTCCATTTAGGAAAGCGGTCTTGACATCCATTTGCCATATCTCATAATCATAGTATGCGGCTATGGCAAAAAGTATCCTAATTGACTTGATCATTGCCACTGGTGAAAAGGTCTCATCATAGTCTATACCATGAGTTTGTGAGTATCCTTTAGCGACAAGTCTAGCCTTAAAAGTGTGAACATTTCCATCCACGTCGGTTTTCTTCTTGAAAACCCATTTGTTCCCAACAGTCTTACAATTGGTGGGAAGATTAACCAAGTCCCAAACTTGGTTATCGTGCATGGATTGCATCTCTGTGTTCATGGCTTCTAGCCATTTATCAGATTCAGGATCTGACATTGCATTCTGGTAGTTGACGGGTTCATCAGAATCTATCGTATAACATTCCTCTTCCATCATTAGGTAACCATACCTTTCAGGTTCAAATCGAACCCTACCAGATCTGCGAACATCTTGTGTTACAATTTGTTCCTGATCAACCGTTTGTTCAGGTTCAACAATCTCTTGTTGAATGCTAGATCCAATTTCTTGTGTATCAGGCTGTGGTTCCTGAAGTTCTTCAAGTTCCACAAACCTCCCACTAGCCTCTTCCGTCAGAAACTTGTTTTCTAGGAATTCAGCTTTTCGAGAAATGAATATCTTATTCTCTATGGGATTGTAGAAGTAGTATCCAAGACAATCTTTCGGATACCCTACAAAGATACACTTGATTGAACGGGGTTCTAGTTTGTTTGAAGCTTCTTGTCTAACATAAGCTTCACAACCCCACACCTTGAGATAGGATAAAGATGGAACCTTTCCATGCCATATCTCATAAGGCGTTTTATCTACCTTCTTGGTAGGTGCCATGTTTAGGAGACGAGCGGCTGTTTGTAAAGCATAACCCCAAAATGATAAAGGTAAAGTACTTCTACTCATCATGGATCGAACCATATCCAATAGTGTTCGGTTCCGCCTTTCAGATACACCATTATGTTGTGGTGTTCCAGGTGGAGTAAGTTGTGAAACAATTCCACAACTCTTAAGATGATCCATAAAGTTTGTAGTTAAGTACTCACCTCCTCTATCAGAACGTAGAACTTTAATTGTTTTGTTGAGTTGATTTTCCACTTCACTTTGAAACGTTTTGAACATTTCAAATGCCTCATGTTTATGTTTAATCAAATAAACATATCCAAAACGACTAAAGTCGTCAGTGAAAGTGATGAAGTATCTTTCACCATATCTAGTCATTGGCTTGAAAGGACCACATACATCCGTATGTATGATTCCTAACAAGTCCTTTGCCCTCTCATTCGTTCCGGAGAAAGGAGCTTTAGTCATCTTGCCATGTAAACAAGATTCACATATATCAAATGAGTCATTCTCATTTGCCTTCAAAAGTCCACTCTTTTGAAGTTGGGATATGCGATTCTTGTTTATATGCCCAAGGCGACAATGCCATAGATAAATTTGACTCAAATCACATTTGGGTCTCTTGGTGAAAGTGTGGTATAAAGAGCCATGGTTAGTCTTTTCATCAAGGTTTACTTCATAAATTCCATTTAAAGGCCTAGCCTCAAAATAGAACACACTGTTTTTGTAAACACAAATATCATCATTCATAAAGGAAAGATCAAATCCACATTGTCTCAACTTAGCAACCGAAATAATATTCCTAGTCAAGCTAGGAACATAATAAACATTTGTTAATGTCAAATACAAGCCATTAGGTAGTAACAAATCAAAATTTCCTATTGAATCCACTGCAACCCTTGCACTGTTTCCAACCCGGAGTACTACCTCGTTTGCCTTCAGTCGCCTACTCCTTTTGAACCCCTGCAACATATTACAAATGTGAGTTCCACAACCAGTATCAAATACCCATGTGTTAGGAGATAAATTATAAAGTTCTAGGTCTATCACATAGATACCTGAAGTGCCCTCACCGGCCTTCTTCTTCTTCAACTCCGCAAGATAGGTAGGGCAATTCCTCTTCCAATGCCCAACTTTGCCACATTCGAAGCACGCGTCTTCCTTGGCAACCTTTGCCTTCTTCTTGGGCGGACGGGATGTTTGGACAACTTTCTTGCCCTTTCCTTTGGCAACCTTTGCCTTCCCTTTGCCCTTGGAGTTGTTGGGGTGTTCGGGTCTAGTTCTCTTTGTCCCACCTTCTTTGATCATGAGAACTTGAGTGGTTTTCTTAGGCAGATTCTTTTCCGCGGTAATTAGCATCCCATGCAATTCCGGGATAGTCTTGTTTAAACCATTCATGTTATAATTCATGACGAAGGGATCAAAAGACTTTGTCAAGGAGTTAAGGATCATATCCGTTGCTAGCTCTTCGGGCATCACAACTCCAAGACGTGCCAAATGATCAATGTGACTCTTCATTTTGAGCACATAAGAGCTTACCGACTGTCCATCCTCCATCTTGCAAGCATGGAAAGCCCGAACAGTTTCGAACCTTTCCGTTCTTGCAAGTTGTTGGAACATTTCCTTTAGTTGATTGATCATGTCATAGGCTGAATGATTCTCTAAGTCCTTCTGAAGGTCAGGAATCATGGTGGCCAGCATAAGACATGATGCATCAATGGAATCATCCATCTTTTTAAGCCATGCATCGTGTGCGGGCTTAGGGATGGCAGGGGGCTCTTCAGGAAGTGGTTCATTGAGAACATATTCTTTCTTTTCTTGTTTGAGAACTATTCTCACACTACGGTACCAATCCAAGAAGTTGGTGTGGTTAAGTTTTTCTCCCTCAAGGAGAGACCGTAGTGAGGTTTTGTTAGGAGCCGGGTTTGTTGTGTTTGGTGCCATCTACAAAATTTTAACAAGGTTCGATTTAGTAAATTATGATATTAAGTCCTTAATAATTAATACCCTTTCATAAACTTTAATTGATTAAGGTCTAGAATCCAAGTTGCAATACAAACAAGCGGTTAGGTATCCTTTATCCCGCCTATTCGAATCAACAAGGTAGGTAACGGTTTACCAATTATATCCAAATATAATTTCTAGAGTTATGGGATCCCATTATAACATTTATAAGTTTGGCATGTTTGATCCCATCTATGCCTTGGATTTCTAATGCTTAGGTGACCTTCATCACAAAAGATTTCCAAACGAATCATCCCACTTAAACGGACGTGTAGTTTTGACAACTATTAATGGTTAGGTGTCCTTTATCCCATCAATATTGCAAAACTACTTCTTGTATCACAAGAAGACTCCAAGTGGTTAGGTATCCTTTATCCCACAAGGAAATACAAGTGATACATGAGTGTCTTTAAGAGGGACGGCATTGATTCGTATTTCGAAAGGGATTTGTATGTTTTACAATTCTAATTTTTGAAAAACATATGGTATCATGTAGATTGCATGCATCCAATGAACATGGTACCATTAAAATCTTATTTTGTTAATTGGTTCCTTAATCATAAAATCTCCATTTTATTGATTCTTTGATTGTGGCCAAGATTACATTTAATATCCAATATTAAGTTAGAGTTTGATCACATACAATAGAACCAATTTTAATCCTAAATAATTACCATTATTATTTAGGGGTGGAGTTTGTTAGAAATCATAAAATCTCCATTTTATTTGTTTCATTTATTTTCAAAACTTGACTTTATAGGTTTTATAATAAAACCCATTTTAATAAAACCATTTGTTTTACATCTTATGTTTTAAATATGTCAATTTGAAAATAACAAACTCCTTGATGATTATGTTTAATTATCTAGGTTGTCTAGCATGCAAAATCTTATTTTCATCCACAACTAAAATCATAAAACATTCAATCATCACATGCATGCATGGGTGCATAAACACAAGCCAACTAATTTGATATTTCATGTGAGCCATACATGAAATATCAAGTCCAAACCTAGGGACAAAAAGATGACAAAAACTCAACCAAATGATCTTCGATTTGGCTACAATTTTGCCAAGCTTCTTATATCATCAAATGACACTTGAACCACCATTTCTTGACACCATGGAAGAGCTTGTGAATTTTCTTTTTGCCCCTCAAAAATCTCGACAGAAACAGCCCTTGACAGGAGGGTTTTTGTTGTTTTGATAACTTTCTTCTCTTCATGCTTGGTCATATCGATGCTTATACTTGCTAACACCTTTTGTATATACTAGATATTAAAGTTACCAACAAGTATAGCATCAAAACACCAAGATATGAATTTTCTAAACCCTCCTTAACAGGTCCGAAAATGGCAACCATGGCAGGAAAAAAATGTTGCTGTTTGGTAGTTGCTTCTCATGCCTTTATCTCCTTCTCTTGTTACATTTTATAAAGATATACAAGAATACAACTATTCTAATGCTGCATGTAGAGATAAGATGAAGAAGAAGCATAGATTGAGTTCAAGATCATACCCTTCTTTGTGAGCTTAGTTTGGACGAAAATGATGACAAGGAATCAAGTTAGAATCCCTCTATAGTTGATCCACCACAAGCTTGAACACACTTGAATGCTAGTTCTATAACTTGCAAGATAAACACCTTTAATCCTTGAAGCTTGAAAACGTTTTTGGCAAGAGTTCAAGGGAGAATATGAGAGTGTTTTGGCTGATTTCTAAGCATGAAAGAATAGTCTCTAGTAACCTCAAATGGCCGGCCAAAATGGTACATAAGAACCAAGAGAAAAGTGGGTTGAATAAATTAATCAAGCATGCAACTTTCATGTAATTAGTTTCAAAAACTTGAAGTTGCAACGGAAGCAAGAATCATGAACACGAATTTCTCTTCAAGAGGATCATGCTACATGCATGTAGAGATAAGATGAAGAAGAAGCATAGATTGAGTTCAAGATCATACCCTTCTTTGTGAGCTTAGTTTGGACGAAAATGATGACAAGGAATCAAGTTAGAATCCCTCTATAGTTGATCCACCACAAGCTTGAACACACTTGAATGCTAGTTCTATAACTTGCAAGATAAACACCTTTAATCCTTGAAGCTTGAAAACGTTTTTGGCAAGAGTTCAAGGGAGAATATGAGAGTGTTTTGGCTGATTTCTAAGCATGAAAGAATAGTCTCTAGTAACCTCAAATGGCCGGCCAAAATGGTACATAAGAACCAAGAGAAAAGTGGGTTGAATAAATTAATCAAGCATGCAACTTTCACATGGTCAACCCTTGAACCAAGAAGGAATATCTCATGCTTTTCATCTTTTCCATACATCCACTTTTGCCATGAATATGGCCGGCCATTATGTGGCTTTAGAATAAAATATATGTACCATATTATTGTTTATAAACTTCTATCACAAGTTTATAAATAATAAACTTTCATACTTTTGTTTAAATGGAATAACATTTAACCATTTAAGCATATTCATAAACCAATTAATCATGCATTATAAATTGTATAAATATACATATATATAACTATATATATATATATATACATGTTACAATATGCATAATTATTTAACTTACCAATTAAATTAAATAAAAGGTTTATTTATAAATCAATTAAATCATTTAACAACTTAAACAATTTAATTGTTATACTTAGTTAATTCATCACATATGAATTATTAATCAACCATTAATTTTGGAGTTATTATTATTTACCTTAAATAATAATAACTTATAAAATTAAAATGCAAGTTTGGTATCATTTGATGTTAAATCAAATTTAACATTCCAAATGATCAATTGGTGTCAAACTTGTTGTTGGTGTGACCCTATAGGATCATGTATTATTAGTAATATCATTTTATGATCATCCTTGGGCATATAGAACTAACAATCTCCCACTTGCACAAGGTTGCATCATAGAATGATACCGACAGTGATGAACGTCTAGCAACATTTCACTGCCCCCAATAATACATGACATAATGCCATTCAACAACATCCAATTCTTCAAAAGCACGAGGCTCTAATTGATGCACAAGGTTATCTATCAATCATCCCTTTGTCACAGACATCATGTTGAACATGAGACATGGATCTTAATCATTCTCATTTTAATGTCCAACTTTAAATCAGGCGCCTTAGATGTCTAACTCTCAACACATAAGAGGAACAAATCCCGTCTTGACTACATACGCCCCTTATGTAGTTTGTACTATACTTGAGTATGGTCTGTATGGTTGTCTATTTTTCAAGAACAACGGTGAGCCATATCAAAGAATAGCACTCCCTACACTTGAGTCCCAAATATGCATCTCAGGTCTAAGGATACAATGATAATACCTTTATTCAAGAATCACTTATGATGATGATCCATGGAGTGATCTTGAAGTGGGTCAAGTCCAATACTTGTTCACTGACAAGTACCTATGAATTTGGTTGCAACCTTTTGCTACTTTTACCCATAAAAGTCAACCAATCCAGTTCATATTAGTCTTACTTCATAATAGCTCCCACAACTATGATCGACTATGGACATTTAGAATAATCAAATTATTCAAGGATTAAACATGCTAATATTAAAACACAAAATTATGAATGAAACATCACCTTTCATATATTACATAATTCTTGTTGTTTACATAAGTTAATATTCATAAAACACTAAACACAAATCAAATCCATTCATTAGAATAACGAAGTCCTATACCCTTAGCGTGACTTTCATGCTTAGCTTGGGGTAAAGGCTTCGTGAATGGGTCTGCCAAATTATGATCTGTATGAACCTTGTGAATACTTATTTCACCATTCTTAACTTCATGTCGTATGTAGTTATACCTTCGGTGAATATGTTTGGTCTTTTGATGTGATCTAGGTTCCTTTGCTTGAGCTATAGCACCTAGATTGTCACAGAAGAGTTCTATAGGGTCCCGAATGGAAGGAACAACCCCTAGATCTTCAATGAACTTTCTCATCCAGACAGCTTCTTGAGCAGCTTCCGAAGCAGCAACATATTCTGATTCTGTAGTGGATTGTGCAATCACTTCTTGTTTGGAACTCTTCCAAGATACGGCTCCTCCATTTAAAATAAAGACATACCCAGATTGAGATCTCGAATCATCCCTATCTGTTTGGAAGCTTGCGTCAGTGTAACCCTTTACCTTCAAGTTTTCTTCCAAACCGCCATAAACTAAGAACATTTCTTTAGTTCTTCTCAAGTACTTAAGAATGTTCTTTACAGCAGTCCAGTGGGCTTCACCTGGGTTCTGTTGATATCTACTAGTCATGCTTAAGGCACATGAGACGTCGGGCCTAGTGCACAGCATGGCATACATGATAGACCCAATTGCCGAAGCATATGGGACATGTTTCATCCTTTCAAGTTCAGTCCTAGTGTTTGGGCACTGAGACTTACTTAGGATGGTGCCATGTGGTATTGGCAAGAATCCTCTTTTGGAGTCTTGCATCTTGAACCTTTTCAAGATTTTATCAATATATACACTTTGGCTTAGACCAATAAGTCTCTTAGATCTATCTCTATAGATCTTTATGCCTAATACATAAGCAGCTTCTCCTAAGTCCTTCATTGAGAAACAGTTCTCAAGGAATGCTTTGACACCTTTTAAGGTTGGGATGTCATTTCCAAATAAAAGTATGTCATCTACATATAATACTAGGAATATGACTATGCTCCCACTAGCTTTCTTGTAAACACAGGAGTCATCCTCATTTTTGATGAATCCAAAATTTGTAATCTTTTCATCAAAACGGATGTTCCATGTTCGAGACGCTTGCTTCAATCCATAGATAGATCTTTTAAGCTTGCACACTTTGTTTGGATGCTTAGGATCGACAAAACCTTCAGGTTGATCCATATAGACATCTTCCAATAAGTGTCCATTTAGGAAAGCGGTCTTGACATCCATTTGCCATATCTCATAATCATAGTATGCGGCTATGGCAAAAAGTATCCTAATTGACTTGATCATTGCCACTGGTGAAAAGGTCTCATCATAGTCTATACCATGAGTTTGTGAGTATCCTTTAGCGACAAGTCTAGCCTTAAAAGTGTGAACATTTCCATCCACGTCGGTTTTCTTCTTGAAAACCCATTTGTTCCCAACAGTCTTACAATTGGTGGGAAGATTAACCAAGTCCCAAACTTGGTTATCGTGCATGGATTGCATCTCTGTGTTCATGGCTTCTAGCCATTTATCAGATTCAGGATCTGACATTGCATTCTGGTAGTTGACGGGTTCATCAGAATCTATCGTATAACATTCCTCTTCCATCATTAGGTAACCATACCTTTCAGGTTCAAATCGAACCCTACCAGATCTGCGAACATCTTGTGTTACAATTTGTTCCTGATCAACCGTTTGTTCAGGTTCAACAATCTCTTGTTGAATGCTAGATCCAATTTCTTGTGTATCAGGCTGTGGTTCCTGAAGTTCTTCAAGTTCCACAAACCTCCCACTAGCCTCTTCCGTCAGAAACTTGTTTTCTAGGAATTCAGCTTTTCGAGAAATGAATATCTTATTCTCTATGGGATTGTAGAAGTAGTATCCAAGACAATCTTTCGGATACCCTACAAAGATACACTTGATTGAACGGGGTTCTAGTTTGTTTGAAGCTTCTTGTCTAACATAAGCTTCACAACCCCACACCTTGAGATAGGATAAAGATGGAACCTTTCCATGCCATATCTCATAAGGCGTTTTATCTACCTTCTTGGTAGGTGCCATGTTTAGGAGACGAGCGGCTGTTTGTAAAGCATAACCCCAAAATGATAAAGGTAAAGTACTTCTACTCATCATGGATCGAACCATATCCAATAGTGTTCGGTTCCGCCTTTCAGATACACCATTATGTTGTGGTGTTCCAGGTGGAGTAAGTTGTGAAACAATTCCACAACTCTTAAGATGATCCATAAAGTTTGTAGTTAAGTACTCACCTCCTCTATCAGAACGTAGAACTTTAATTGTTTTGTTGAGTTGATTTTCCACTTCACTTTGAAACGTTTTGAACATTTCAAATGCCTCATGTTTATGTTTAATCAAATAAACATATCCAAAACGACTAAAGTCGTCAGTGAAAGTGATGAAGTATCTTTCACCATATCTAGTCATTGGCTTGAAAGGACCACATACATCCGTATGTATGATTCCTAACAAGTCCTTTGCCCTCTCATTCGTTCCGGAGAAAGGAGCTTTAGTCATCTTGCCATGTAAACAAGATTCACATATATCAAATGAGTCATTCTCATTTGCCTTCAAAAGTCCACTCTTTTGAAGTTGGGATATGCGATTCTTGTTTATATGCCCAAGGCGACAATGCCATAGATAAATTTGACTCAAATCACATTTGGGTCTCTTGGTGAAAGTGTGGTATAAAGAGCCATGGTTAGTCTTTTCATCAAGGTTTACTTCATAAATTCCATTTAAAGGCCTAGCCTCAAAATAGAACACACTGTTTTTGTAAACACAAATATCATCATTCATAAAGGAAAGATCAAATCCACATTGTCTCAACTTAGCAACCGAAATAATATTCCTAGTCAAGCTAGGAACATAATAAACATTTGTTAATGTCAAATACAAGCCATTAGGTAGTAACAAATCAAAATTTCCTATTGAATCCACTGCAACCCTTGCACTGTTTCCAACCCGGAGTACTACCTCGTTTGCCTTCAGTCGCCTACTCCTTTTGAACCCCTGCAACATATTACAAATGTGAGTTCCACAACCAGTATCAAATACCCATGTGTTAGGAGATAAATTATAAAGTTCTAGGTCTATCACATAGATACCTGAAGTGCCCTCACCGGCCTTCTTCTTCTTCAACTCCGCAAGATAGGTAGGGCAATTCCTCTTCCAATGCCCAACTTTGCCACATTCGAAGCACGCGTCTTCCTTGGCAACCTTTGCCTTCTTCTTGGGCGGACGGGATGTTTGGACAACTTTCTTGCCCTTTCCTTTGGCAACCTTTGCCTTCCCTTTGCCCTTGGAGTTGTTGGGGTGTTCGGGTCTAGTTCTCTTTGTCCCACCTTCTTTGATCATGAGAACTTGAGTGGTTTTCTTAGGCAGATTCTTTTCCGCGGTAATTAGCATCCCATGCAATTCCGGGATAGTCTTGTTTAAACCATTCATGTTATAATTCATGACGAAGGGATCAAAAGACTTTGTCAAGGAGTTAAGGATCATATCCGTTGCTAGCTCTTCGGGCATCACAACTCCAAGACGTGCCAAATGATCAATGTGACTCTTCATTTTGAGCACATAAGAGCTTACCGACTGTCCATCCTCCATCTTGCAAGCATGGAAAGCCCGAACAGTTTCGAACCTTTCCGTTCTTGCAAGTTGTTGGAACATTTCCTTTAGTTGATTGATCATGTCATAGGCTGAATGATTCTCTAAGTCCTTCTGAAGGTCAGGAATCATGGTGGCCAGCATAAGACATGATGCATCAATGGAATCATCCATCTTTTTAAGCCATGCATCGTGTGCGGGCTTAGGGATGGCAGGGGGCTCTTCAGGAAGTGGTTCATTGAGAACATATTCTTTCTTTTCTTGTTTGAGAACTATTCTCACACTACGGTACCAATCCAAGAAGTTGGTGTGGTTAAGTTTTTCTCCCTCAAGGAGAGACCGTAGTGAGGTTTTGTTAGGAGCCGGGTTTGTTGTGTTTGGTGCCATCTACAAAATTTTAACAAGGTTCGATTTAGTAAATTATGATATTAAGTCCTTAATAATTAATACCCTTTCATAAACTTTAATTGATTAAGGTCTAGAATCCAAGTTGCAATACAAACAAGCGGTTAGGTATCCTTTATCCCGCCTATTCGAATCAACAAGGTAGGTAACGGTTTACCAATTATATCCAAATATAATTTCTAGAGTTATGGGATCCCATTATAACATTTATAAGTTTGGCATGTTTGATCCCATCTATGCCTTGGATTTCTAATGCTTAGGTGACCTTCATCACAAAAGATTTCCAAACGAATCATCCCACTTAAACGGACGTGTAGTTTTGACAACTATTAATGGTTAGGTGTCCTTTATCCCATCAATATTGCAAAACTACTTCTTGTATCACAAGAAGACTCCAAGTGGTTAGGTATCCTTTATCCCACAAGGAAATACAAGTGATACATGAGTGTCTTTAAGAGGGACGGCATTGATTCGTATTTCGAAAGGGATTTGTATGTTTTACAATTCTAATTTTTGAAAAACATATGGTATCATGTAGATTGCATGCATCCAATGAACATGGTACCATTAAAATCTTATTTTGTTAATTGGTTCCTTAATCATAAAATCTCCATTTTATTGATTCTTTGATTGTGGCCAAGATTACATTTAATATCCAATATTAAGTTAGAGTTTGATCACATACAATAGAACCAATTTTAATCCTAAATAATTACCATTATTATTTAGGGGTGGAGTTTGTTAGAAATCATAAAATCTCCATTTTATTTGTTTCATTTATTTTCAAAACTTGACTTTATAGGTTTTATAATAAAACCCATTTTAATAAAACCATTTGTTTTACATCTTATGTTTTAAATATGTCAATTTGAAAATAACAAACTCCTTGATGATTATGTTTAATTATCTAGGTTGTCTAGCATGCAAAATCTTATTTTCATCCACAACTAAAATCATAAAACATTCAATCATCACATGCATGCATGGGTGCATAAACACAAGCCAACTAATTTGATATTTCATGTGAGCCATACATGAAATATCAAGTCCAAACCTAGGGACAAAAAGATGACAAAAACTCAACCAAATGATCTTCGATTTGGCTACAATTTTGCCAAGCTTCTTATATCATCAAATGACACTTGAACCACCATTTCTTGACACCATGGAAGAGCTTGTGAATTTTCTTTTTGCCCCTCAAAAATCTCGACAGAAACAGCCCTTGACAGGAGGGTTTTTGTTGTTTTGATAACTTTCTTCTCTTCATGCTTGGTCATATCGATGCTTATACTTGCTAACACCTTTTGTATATACTAGATATTAAAGTTACCAACAAGTATAGCATCAAAACACCAAGATATGAATTTTCTAAACCCTCCTTAACAGGTCCGAAAATGGCAACCATGGCAGGAAAAAAATGTTGCTGTTTGGTAGTTGCTTCTCATGCCTTTATCTCCTTCTCTTGTTACATTTTATAAAGATATACAAGAATACAACTATTCTAATGCTTACAAAATGAATAAAAGAAGGAAATAACTAATTATTATTACAAACCATTTGAATAAAAGAATAGATTACAACCATATCGAATATAAACACACAACATGCATCATATGGTCCTTGGCTTGTTTATGCACCATTTTATCACATAAAATCACAAGAAAATCAACACTTTGTTTTTCTAAGGCAACAATTATGTAACCAAATGCATGCAAACATAAAATATAGTTGGTTACATAAAATCATAGATTAAACTCTTGCATGTTGCCAAAGAAGCCATGCATGAAACTTTCATTCAAGAAGATGAACATTCATGGCTTCCAAAAACCAAGTTTATCCAAATAAACTTATTATCTAAACATGCAATATAGCCATGGCTCTGATACCAATTGTTGGAAATCCTTGTTCATGTAATTAGTTTCAAAAACTTGAAGTTGCAACGGAAGCAAGAATCATGAACACGAATTTCTCTTCAAGAGGATCATGCTACATGCATGTAGAGATAAGATGAAGAAGAAGCATAGATTGAGTTCAAGATCATACCCTTCTTTGTGAGCTTAGTTTGGACGAAAATGATGACAAGGAATCAAGTTAGAATCCCTCTATAGTTGATCCACCACAAGCTTGAACACACTTGAATGCTAGTTCTATAACTTGCAAGATAAACACCTTTAATCCTTGAAGCTTGAAAACGTTTTTGGCAAGAGTTCAAGGGAGAATATGAGAGTGTTTTGGCTGATTTCTAAGCATGAAAGAATAGTCTCTAGTAACCTCAAATGGCCGGCCAAAATGGTACATAAGAACCAAGAGAAAAGTGGGTTGAATAAATTAATCAAGCATGCAACTTTCACATGGTCAACCCTTGAACCAAGAAGGAATATCTCATGCTTTTCATCTTTTCCATACATCCACTTTTGCCATGAATATGGCCGGCCATTATGTGGCTTTAGAATAAAATATATGTACCATATTATTGTTTATAAACTTCTATCACAAGTTTATAAATAATAAACTTTCATACTTTTGTTTAAATGGAATAACATTTAACCATTTAAGCATATTCATAAACCAATTAATCATGCATTATAAATTGTATAAATATACATATATATAACTATATATATATATATATACATGTTACAATATGCATAATTATTTAACTTACCAATTAAATTAAATAAAAGGTTTATTTATAAATCAATTAAATCATTTAACAACTTAAACAATTTAATTGTTATACTTAGTTAATTCATCACATATGAATTATTAATCAACCATTAATTTTGGAGTTATTATTATTTACCTTAAATAATAATAACTTATAAAATTAAAATGCAAGTTTGGTATCATTTGATGTTAAATCAAATTTAACATTCCAAATGATCAATTGGTGTCAAACTTGTTGTTGGTGTGACCCTATA
Source organism: Cichorium intybus (assembly GCA_023525715.1). Lineage (NCBI taxonomy): Eukaryota > Viridiplantae > Streptophyta > Magnoliopsida > Asterales > Asteraceae > Cichorium > Cichorium intybus. Next base: position 42,780,265 of record CM042015.1, read on the forward strand.
GGATCATGTATTATTAGTAATATCATTTTATGATCATCCTTGGGCATATAGAACTAACAATACATGCAATATAGCCATGGCTCTGATACCAATTGTTGGAAATCCTTGTTCATGTAATTAGTTTCAAAAACTTGAAGTTGCAACGGAAGCAAGAATCATGAACACGAATTTCCAACAATTGGTATCAGAGCCATGGCTATATTGCATGTTTAGATAATAAGTTTATTTGGATAAACTTGGTTTTTGGAAGCCATGAATGTTCATCTTCTTGAATGAAAGTTTCATGCATGGCTTCTTTGGCAACATGCAAGAGTTTAATCTATGATTTTATGTAACCAACTATATTTTATGTTTGCATGCATTTGGTTACATAATTGTTGCCTTAGAAAAACAAAGTGTTGATTTTCTTGTGATTTTATGTGATAAAATGGTGCATAAACAAGCCAAGGACCATATGATGCATGTTGTGTGTTTATATTCGATATGGTTGTAATCTATTCTTTTATTCAAATGGTTTGTAATAATAATTAGTTATTTCCTTCTTTTATTCATTTTGTAAGCATTAGAATAAAAGAATAGATTACAACCATATCGAATATAAACACACAACATGCATCATATGGTCCTTGGCTTGTTTATGCACCATTTTATCACATAAAATCACAAGAAAATCAACACTTTGTTTTTCTAAGGCAACAATTATGTAACCAAATGCATGCAAACATAAAATATAGTTGGTTACATAAAATCATAGATTAAACTCTTGCATGTTGCCAAAGAAGCCATGCATGAAACTTTCATTCAAGAAGATGAACATTCATGGCTTCCAAAAACCAAGTTTATCCAAATAAACTTATTATCTAAACATGCAATATAGCCATGGCTCTGATACCAATTGTTGGAAATCCTTGTTCATGTAATTAGTTTCAAAAACTTGAAGTTGCAACGGAAGCAAGAATCATGAACACGAATTTCTCTTCAAGAGGATCATGCTACATGCATGTAGAGATAAGATGAAGAAGAAGCATAGATTGAGTTCAAGATCATACCCTTCTTTGTGAGCTTAGTTTGGACGAAAATGATGACAAGGAATCAAGTTAGAATCCCTCTATAGTTGATCCACCACAAGCTTGAACACACTTGAATGCTAGTTCTATAACTTGCAAGATAAACACCTTTAATCCTTGAAGCTTGAAAACGTTTTTGGCAAGAGTTCAAGGGAGAATATGAGAGTGTTTTGGCTGATTTCTAAGCATGAAAGAATAGTCTCTAGTAACCTCAAATGGCCGGCCAAAATGGTACATAAGAACCAAGAGAAAAGTGGGTTGAATAAATTAATCAAGCATGCAACTTTCACATGGTCAACCCTTGAACCAAGAAGGAATATCTCATGCTTTTCATCTTTTCCATACATCCACTTTTGCCATGAATATGGCCGGCCATTATGTGGCTTTAGAATAAAATATATGTACCATATTATTGTTTATAAACTTCTATCACAAGTTTATAAATAATAAACTTTCATACTTTTGTTTAAATGGAATAACATTTAACCATTTAAGCATATTCATAAACCAATTAATCATGCATTATAAATTGTATAAATATACATATATATAACTATATATATATATATATATACATGTTACAATATGCATAATTATTTAACTTACCAATTAAATTAAATAAAAGGTTTATTTATAAATCAATTAAATCATTTAACAACTTAAACAATTTAATTGTTATACTTAGTTAATTCATCACATATGAATTATTAATCAACCATTAATTTTGGAGTTATTATTATTTACCTTAAATAATAATAACTTATAAAATTAAAATGCAAGTTTGGTATCATTTGATGTTAAATCAAATTTAACATTCCAAATGATCAATTGGTGTCAAACTTGTTGTTGGTGTGACCCTATAGGATCATGTATTATTAGTAATATCATTTTATGATCATCCTTGGGCATATAGAACTAACACATTGTGCAAGGATTTTTGTTTTTAATAAAATTTTCGATTTTCTTTTAACACATGTTGTTTGAAATATCCTTGAAATGTTGTATGATTGTGTTGAATGCAAAATTAATAATAACCTGAATGTTGAATACATCCAAAGTGTTTGGATTTTAGGAATTATGTTCTTTCATGATTGTTAAGATAAATGTCTTAAGAATCAATTCAACCAAAGGTCCAGTTGGACAGGACTTTGGAATCATTTGACTTAGAGTCACATGATGAATTGAGTTCTTAATGTGTTAAGAAATGAATCAACCAAAGATCCAATTGGACAGGACTTTGGAATCATTTGACTTAGAGTCAAATGATGATTAAGTTCTTTATAAAGCACATGTGGCAAGAAATGAATCACCCAAAGATCCAAAGGATAGGATTTTGGAATCAGTTGACTTAGAGTAAACTGAAGATTGCAAGTCTTGAACAGAATTAACAAAGTCATAAGTTTACATAGAGATGTAAAAGAGACTGAGATTAGAAGCAACGAACACATCAGTTGCTGTGTATTGCTCGAATCTCCGAATAGAACACAATTGTTTGTACGTCACAATATTTGTCAGCCGGTATGACGAATATGACCTCACTTATCAGAATAAGCGATTGGATTGAATCTTTGAACAGTTCAAGGACTTCAAAGGAAGTACAAGACCCACAGAACCTGAGTGACAACTTAAACTGGGAAAATGTTTCACAGTTATTCTCTTCCAAGAACATTAATAGTTATAATGTGTCTTAGGGAAGATGATGGAGCGTTGGTTGAAAGAGTTCGATCCTCAATGTATGAGATACATTGCCAATTAGTTTCCGATACATTGAATACTAAACCAGTCAGACCATATTCCAACCACATCTTCGACTAAGTAGGTTTGCAGACACTGTCTGAAATGTAAAGCTGGGATTGTCCCACTTGTACATTAAAGGTCCAGGGTCTTGTAGTGTTCGTCCGAACCTCACGACTGGCCTGAACCTAATCAGAAATGTCATTTCACTGACTATCCCGCTATACCTGGAAAAGAAAGAGCTCTTTTAGAAAGAACTCATATTCTAAGGAGACAGTGGGAGTTGGGACTGTCCTGAATGAGTTCAGGATTAGCCAAGTGAAATAACCTTTAGTCATCGCTAGGCTTAGAGCAGAAATCAGATTTCTGTTTTAATACTGACATAACCTTCTCTTGACCAGTAGTACTGATCACCGTCATAAGTAGTTATGATCGGGGTGACATACCGAATGGTGGTAAAACACTATAGTTGGTACGGATTTTCAATCCGACTACTTGGAAGCATTGGTGAGCCCGGTTGCTGCCAATTAAGAGAACTTTAGGACGAGATACAGTCCATGTGACAGTTTGATTGATTTTACAACTGGTCTTAAAACCAGTGGGAGTAATCATCAAAAGAAACCAACATGGACAGAGACGTACCTTCAGAACATCCGGTTGAGTGAGACAATACTCAGAGTCAAGTAATTGACTTCGAGAGAAGCGCTCTCAATAGAAGATGAAATCCGAAAGGATACTGCATATTATAAGTCGTTAGTGGAGTGCGTGTGGATCACCGGCACACTAATAGGAACTCACAAAGAATATGTCAGTATAAAGGTACATGGGCCCGGGATTTTCCTGCGGGCATCTCGCAAGAAAGGATATTCAGATTCTCGGAGCATACCAAAGGATTGGATTTTGAGAATGAGCTGAAAGATATCCATTAAGATGTCAGAAAGGTTTGGATTCTCAAAATATACCAAAAGCTCTGGATTTTGTGAACAGTCCATAACCGTGTCAAAGCCAGTGGGAGTGTTGCTGTTATCTCTATCTCCATATGTGTGTTACATAATGTCTTTAGGAAACGTCTTTTTCCATTACAAAGTGTAATGACTTGGTGTTAAGAGACGGATCGCTATGAAAGACTTAATAAAGATACGGCATGCTCGGGTGGTTATAAACGTCTATGAGATAGATCAAAACTCTGCCAAGATGATCTTGATGAGACTCAAGATGCATAGCTCAGGAAAAGAGTTTCCTATCATTGCAAATTGTAATAATTTGGCATACAAAGAAGGTGCAACATACTCACATAATCCATAGACATCTATCAAATAGATGTTGTCATCAGTATAGACCTGGCCATAGTAAGCATGACCTTGATAAGATTCAAGATGCATGGAAAAGAGTCTCTGAAAGGAAATAGTTATTGAAAATCATGACACAAGGATTATAAGTAATCCTAAGATTCCAAAAGGGTTGGAATAGGACTAGATCGAATCCAACAAGTTTCTTGGATTGATCAGAAGTATCGTGAACATGTCTTGATGACTTAATGCCTAGAGCATAGTGAGTCAGATTCAGGATATGACCTAGCTGGGAATACTTAATGGATTTTGTACATACATGAGAAATCATTGGAAAATGATTAGGGGTGAATGTTGATAACAATTTGAAAAGAGTTTTTCAAATAAGGACTTAATGGTTAAAGAATTTCGTTGGCATTCCGATGGAGCGCGTGTGGCTCACCGGCACATCGTAACACCTCGAAATAGTCTTAGGGTGCAGTCATGTGGACTAAAGATCCCGAGAACCATGGAAAGTCACAGTACAAAGAATGGAGTTGTTAGTGAGAATGACGGTATGACCAAAATTGAAATATCATCGGATGAAGTGTATAAATGTATAACATTTGAATACATAGAAAGAGTAAAAGGTCAAGTAGGCATAGATACATAACAAGAATTAAATAGTTTAAAAGGAATCTAGAAACCGATAATAGTTTATGTAAAATCCGACTTGGTGATTACCTCGTGGAGACTTGGTAATTAGGCAATAGTAGCCACCAGTCAGATTTTAAGTTTCAATTTTGCATGTTTCACTTCCCGAATAATTTGATTATTCAAAAGTCCACAGTCACTCATACTTTTCGGGAGTAAGTATGAACAAAGACTGTCGTGAATTGGTTTGTAGATTGTCTAAGGAGTTAGACATTGCAGTAAGACTGCTACAACGTTCATGAGTACTTAAAAATAGAGATTTGAGTATTGGATAAACCCGCGCTCAATAGATTGCTTCATGGATTACATCACGAGCAATGTTGAGACGATAATATCGTATGATCTTGAAGCGGAGACATATGAGTTGAAATTTACGAGTCGGTTGTGCATTGATAATGCGAAACGCATCGGTAACTCGATGTTATAAAACGCATTGTTGTGTACGATGAGATAAGTAAAAGACACAACCATATGAGTCAAAGCTTATTCGTTCCTTGACCCTGATGGGAAACAGATATCTGTAGGCCGCTCGATGATTTTGAAGTTGACTAAAGTGCTGGCCAGCTGGGACTAAATTGATGTGTTCAATTAGAAGTCTGAAAGTCATAAGCAGAATCGGAAATCGAGAAACAGAGTATCTGACAGAGATTGATCTCAATCCATGTCTCGTGTCTGGAAATATCTTGTTGGACGAAGGATCATATGATCACTTATCTTTGGACAGAACTGACTAGGTCAGAGTTCGGCAGCAGTTTCTAGGAAGCTGCAGGTTGTTTATTAATCAGAAGATAAATTAAAGTCATAGACTTATCCAAGTGGGAGACTGTTGGATTAGGTGTCTAAGCCATGACTTTACAACTATATTTATCTTGTTAATTGAAGCAAAGTCCATTTGGGTTGCCCTCATAGCTGGAGGTCAGGATAGAGTTCAGTAGAGTAAAAGGTTGATTTATTAATTGTTTAATAAATCAATAGAATTAATTAAATGGTTTATTAATATATTTAAGTGCTAATATATTAATTAGAAACCATAATAATTAATTGAGATTTAATCAAGAATTAATTGGATTTAATTTAGTGATTAAATTAATTAATTAAAAATGCAGGGACTGGTTTTGTAATTATTCAATAGTTGAATAAAAGGCTGGCCAGTGGATAGGGGTTAAAGGTGGAGAGATTTGTGGTGCCACCACAAGGATCTCGAAACCCTAATTAGGGTTAAGGAAAGCCTTGTCCAAATGGTTAACAGGCTTGCCCATTTGGAGGCTCCTTAGGGTTTCAGCTGTAACCCTTGGAGGCTATAAAAGGAGGCACCTGGCACCCTCATTCTCGGCGCCATTTACATCAAGATAAACTCTGCTGAACTGTCTTCTCCATTGCTGTGGGTATGACTTGCATCTGAGGCAGGACACTTGTGCTGCTAGCTTCAAGAACAAGATTCAAAGGTTGGTTTTTCTGATTTGAACTTTAGAAATAATTGTTGGCCTTTAGGTTTTAGTTTATTATCTTCATAGAAGAAAACATAGATCTTTCTAGGGTTGCATGTGAACCATAAGATTATTTTGTGTTCATTGTTTGCTAGAAAACCCTTCAGTTATTAGGGTTTTCTAGTTTTCATATGATGGATTAGGGTTTTCTAGTTTCATATGATGGATTAGGGTTTTCTAGTTTTCATTTGATGGATTAGGATTTTTGAATGTTGCAAATAATGTTATTAGGGTTTTCTAGTAGTTTTCATATGATGGATTAGGGTTTTCTAGTTTTCATATGATCGTTTAGGGTTTTCTAGTTTTCATATGATCAATTAGGGTTTTCTAGTTTTCATATGATGTATTAGGATTTTCTAGTTTTTATATGATGGATTAGCGCTTTTGAATGTTGCAAATGTTATTATTAAGGTTTTCTAGTTTTCATATGATGGATTAGGGTTTTCTAGTTTTCATATGATGGATTAGGGTTTTTGAATGTTGCAAATGATGTTATTAGAGTTTTCTAGTTTTCATATGATGGATTCGAGTTTTCTAGTTTTAATATGATGGATTAGGGTTTTCTAGTTTTCATATGATAGATTAGGGTTTTTGAATGTTGCAAATGATGTTATTAGGGTTTTCTAGTTTTCTTATGATTGATTAGGATTTTCTAGTTTTGATATGATGGATTAGGGTTTTCTTGTTTTGATATGATGTATTAGGGTTTTCTAGTTTTCATATGATGGATTAGAGTTTTGCAAATGATGTTATTAGGGTTTTCTAGTTTTCATATGATGGATTGGGGTTTTCTAGTTTTCATATGATGGATTAGGGTTTTTGAATGTTGCAAATGATGTTATTAGGGTTTTCTAGTTTTCATATGATTGATTAGGGTTTTCTAGTTTTCAAATGATGGATTAGGGTTTTTGAATGTTGCAAATGATGTTATTAGAGTTTTCTAGTTTTCATATGATGGATTAGGGTTTTCTAGTTTTCATATGATGGATTAGGGTTTTTGAATGTTGCAAATGATGTTATTAGGGTTTTCTAGTTTTCTTATGATGGATTAGGGTTTTCTAGTTTTTATATGATGGATTAGGGTTTTCTATTTTTGATATGATGTATTAGGGTTTTGTAGTTTTCATATGATGGATTAGGATTTTTGAATGTTGCAAATGATATTATTAGGGTTTTCTAGTTTTTTTTTTTTTTTTTTTTTTTGGTAACCGAGGACCCCACCCGACCCATCCTTTGGATGACCCTGATGAAGCAACCTCGGGGCCCACGCACACCTGGCAGCAGGGTGGTTTGGGTCAATCACCTACGGGGGTAGAGAGGTGGCCATTGGCCATCCCCTGATTGAAACCTAACACTCCCTATAGGGAAAGGGAGGGAGTGGGATTAGAACTTGGAACCTCTGTATGGGGGAAGAGAAAGAGTCCTAAGCCTTATCCACTAGGCCATCAGGGTGATGGTTGGGTTTTCTAGTTTTCATATGATGGATTAGGGTTCTTGAATGTTGCAAATGATCTTATTAGGATTTTCTAGTTTTCATATGATGGATTAGGGTTTTCTAGTTTTCATATGATGGATTAGGGTATTCTAGTTTTCATATGATGGATTAGGGTTTTCTCGTTTTCATATGATGGATTAGGGTTATTGAATGTTGCAAATTATGTTATTAGGGTTTTCTAGCTTTCATATGATGGATAAGGGTTTTCTACTTTTCATATGATGGATTAGGGTTTTCTAGTTTTCATATGATGCATTAGAGTTTTTGAATGTTGCAAATGATGTTATTAGGGTTTTCTAGTTTTCATATGATGGATTAGGGTTTTCGAGTTTTCATATGATGGATTAGGGTTGTCTAGTTTTCATATGATGGATTAGGGTTTTTGAATGTTGCAAATGATCTTATTAGGCTTTTCTAGTTTTCATATGATGGATTAGGGTTTTCTAGTTTTCATATGATGGATTAGGGTACTCTAGATTTCATATGATGGATTAGGGTTTTCTCGTTTTCATATGATGGATTAGGGTTTTTGAATGTTGCAAATGATGTTATTAGGGTTTTCTAGTTTTCATATGATGGATTAGGGTTTTCTACTTTTCATATGATGGATTAGGGTTTTCTAGTTTTCATATGATGCATTAGGGTTTTTGAATGTTGCAAATGATGTTATTAGGGTTGTCTAGTTTTATATGATGGATTAGGGTATTCTAGTTTTCATATGATGGATTAGGGTTTTCTCATTTTCATATGATGGATTAAGGTTTTTGAATGTTGCAAATGATGTTATTAGGGTTTTCTAGTTTTCATATGATGGATTAGGGTTTTCTACTTTTCATATGATGGATTAGGGTTTTCTAGTTTTCATATGATGCATTAGGGTTTTTGAATGTTGCAAATGATGTTATTAGGGTTGTCTAGTTTTCATATGATGGATTAGGGTATTCTAGTTTTCATATGATGGATTAGGGTTTTCTCATTTTCATATGATGGATTGGGGTTTTTGAATGTTGCAAATGATGTTATTAGGGTTTTCTAGTTTTCATATAATGGATTAGGGTTTTCTACTTTTCATATGATGGATTAGGGTTTTCTGGTGTTCATATGATGGTTTAGGGTTTTCTAGTTTTTTTGGGTAAAGAGGGCGGATTAGGGTTTTCTAGTTTTCATATGATGGATTAGGGTTTTCTAGTTTTCATATGATGGATTAGGGTATTCTAGTTTTCATATGATGGATTAGGGTTTTTGAATGTTGCAAATGATGTTATTAGGGTTTTCTAGTTTTCATATGATGGATTAGGGTTTTCTACTTTTCATATGATGGATTAGGGTTTTCTAGTTTTCATATGATGCATTAGGGTTTTTGAATGTTGCAAATGATGTTATTAGGGTCGTCTAGTTTTCATATGATGGATTAGGGTTTTCTAGTTTTCATATGATGGATTAGGGTTGTCTAGTTTTCATATGATGCATTAGGATTTTTGAATGTTGCAAATCATGTTATTAGGGTTTTCTAGTTTTCAAATGATGGATTAGGGTTTTCTAGTTTCATATGATGGATTTGGGTTTTCTAGTTTTCATTTGATGGATTAGGGTTTTCTAGTTTTCATATGATGGATTAGCGTTTTTGAATGTCGCAAATGATGTTATTAGGGTTTTCTAGTAGTTTTCATATGATGGATTAGGGTTTTCTAGCTTTCATATGATCGATTAGGGTTTTCTAGTTTTCATATGATCAATTAGGGTTTTCTAGTTTTCATATGATACATTAGGATTTTCTAGTTTTCATATGATGGATTAGCGCTTTTGAATGTTGCAAATGATGTTATTAGGGTTTTCTAGTTTTCGTATGATGGATTAGGGTTTTCTAGTTTTTGGGTAAAGAGGACGGTACCTCTGGCAAATTTTATTAATAAAAAGAATAAATACAATATAAGGCTGGGGACTCCCCACCAAAAAAAACAGAAAATCCATCGGGACAGGCCCCAATGGACAACAAGCTAAACTAGGAACCAAAACAAGATAAGGAACCATAAGAATACAAGAACATAAAGGAGAGCAACCTGCAAAACAAACAAACCATACAAGCCAAAACAAGCATAGAAAAAAAGAAAGCGCAGAGGAAGAAAATTAAGGGAGTGTCCATATTGTTTTAGCCAAATTAACATTAGAGCATGGTTTCATATAAAGACTCAGCAGTCTACAGCGGATATCATCCTTAACAGTATTCACGACAGCATGATGAGATCTTTTTATTTTTGTAAAAATACGTAAATTTCTTTCCCGCCAGATGTGGTAGACCGCTCCAGCAAAAACAAGTCTTCTAATGATGGACCAAATGGTCTTGTTCTTATTAATGGGGTTGAGTTGACTAATGATATCAGACCAGGTATCAGTGGAGAAGGAGAGATTCATGACATGATGGAGGTCATGCCAAACCAAAGAAGTGAAAGAGCATTCAAAGAAGAGATGGGAAAGGGAATCCGGACAGTCCCCGCAGAACGCACAAATGAGATTAGAATTAGTGTCCCAAATTTTGATTTTATCATGAGTCTTCAGACGATCTTTAAGAGCAACCCAAAGAATAAAAGCATGTCTGGGGATGTTCTGTGAGAACCAAACAAGATGAAACCAAAAGACCGGTTGGTGATAGGGGCGAATTGACTGCCACACAGATCGAACAGAGAAAGGAGAGAGTTGACCGTCTCTAGATCTCCAAAGGAGTTTATCAGAGACGGACGTGGAAATAGTAGGAGGGTTATGAGAAAGAAGAGCACCATGGTAATCTCTCCAACAATGAGGGCGAACCCAAGATCCGTTAAGAACCAGGTCAGCAACCTTAGTATCAGGAGTGAAACCCGCATCATGGATGTCACGGACAGACAAGAATTTAGAGAGAGGGCCCGCAGGGTGCCAGTTGTCGAACCAAGCAGAAGTAGAGCATCCATCACCAATCTGGGAGACTATATACTCCCTTATCTTATCCCGCATATCCAGGATGTTACGCCAAGCAAATCCAGACCCGTATTTTTTGGGGGCATCCCAAAAGTTACGGCCACATAAACGGTATGAGTGGATCCACTTAACCCATAGGGACTCTTTTTTGGAAAGGAGTCTCCAAACATGGGAAGCCATAAGGGCAACATTCCAGATAGCAAGGTTACGTATGCCAAGACCTCCATGTTCCTTAGGAAGGCATACAGTTTTCCAGGAGACTTTAGCTTTACCACGCTTTAACTCACCATGGCACCAGAGGAAACCTCTCATGAGTTTCTCAATATCGTTAGAGATAGATTTAGGAAGAATAAAAACAGAAGCCCAATAGATTTGAGTAGAAGAAAGGACAGAGAGGATGAGCTGGAGACGACCAGCAAAGGAAAGAGACTTGTTTTTCCAGTCATTAATCCTGCATTTGACTTTATCAACAAGGCCTTTACAGTCTTTGTGGGCAAGACGCGTGGTGATGAGAGGAACACCAAGGTATCGGACAGGGAAAGAGCCCTCAGGAAACTTAACAATAAGATCAATGGCAGCCCTGGTCCTCTCACCAACATTGCAATAGAAAGCTTCACTCTTTGCAATATTTGGATGGAGGCCAGAAACCCCAGAGAATTCCTCAAGAGAATCACATATGATTCTAACCGAAGAACTATCACCATGACAGAAGAGAAGAAGATCGTCGGCAAAGCAGAGATGGGTGATACTTTGATCATCACATTGTCTGTGGAATTTAAAAGTATCAGAATCATGGATGTTTCTCTTGATCATAAGGTTAAGCACTTCCATGACAAGAGTGAAAAGATAAGGAGAAAGGGGGTCACCCTGCCTTAGGCCCCTTTTACCGTCAAAGTATCCGTGAGTATTCCCATTGATACTTACAGAGTAAGCAACCGTGGAAACACATGTCATGATCCAGTCAATCATACGATCGGGGAAACCAAACCCAAACAAGATAGACCTTAGAAACGACCAGTCAACCGTGTCGTACGCTTTTTGAATATCAACCTTAAAAGCACATCTAGGAGGACCACGATGACGATGATAATCACGCATCAGTTCATGAACAAGAAGGACGTTGTCAGTGATCAAACGACCAGGGATGAAAGCAGACTGGTTTTCATCAACCAGAGAAGAAAGATGGTTTTTGATACGATCTGCAATAATCTTGCTGATACATTTGTAGACAACGTTACAACAAGCTATAGGGCGAAAATCAGTGACTTTGGAAGGGGAATCAACTTTAGGGATGAGCGCAAGGATGGTGCTGTTGAAAGACTTAAGAAGTTTGCCAGAATAGAAGAATTCCTTAACCGCCATACATAAATCAGGACCCACAATATCCCAAGCAGACTTGAAGAACTTAGCAGAGAAACCATCAGAACCAGGAGCTTTATCATCACCCATCTGGAACAGGACACGCTTAACCTCCGCGTCAGTAACAGGAGTAAGCATGGCGTCAGACTGGAGGGGGGAGAGCTTATTAGAGAAGAGGGAAGAGTGATCACGAATAGCAGTGGAAGGCTGGGCAGAACCCAAGAATGCTTGAAAGTGAGAAACAAACAGATTAGGAAGATCATTCCCCGAGATCCAGTTACCTTGAGCATCCTGGATAGAATTAATACGATTGCGAGATTTACGGCTTTTAACCGCTTTGTGGAAAAAACCCGAATTTTTATCACCCTCGCGCAGCCAGTTAACCTTAGCCTTTTGTTTTAGGAACCTCTCTTCATCCAGGCTAGCCTCGTTATAAGCGAGGAGATACCTGCATTGTTCTTCCCGAAGATCCTTATTGAAAGGATCCCGATCCAAAGCAATCTGAACTCTATCAAGCTCATTACGAAGAGAGATAACCTTAGAAAAGAGGTTTCCCTGGTTGCGAAGCATCTTACGTATAGGCACTTTCAGATTTTTAAGGTTTTTGAAAACCTTAAACATCCGATATCCAGTGATATTGGGGTTCCAAGAGGAGGCAACAATCTGCTTGAAATCGTTTTTATAAGTCAGGAAATTAGGGAACTTGAAAGGCTTAGGTTTGAAAGGTGCACGATGCGGGAGAGAAAGCACAGCAGGAGTATGATCGGACGAACGGTAAGGGAGAAAATTGACAGTAGAGGAGGGGAAGGAAGCAACGAAGTGAGTATTTCCCATGACACGATCGATCTTTTTGAGGATGCCCCCCTTACCATTAGGAGACTTGGTCCACGTGTAGAAGAGACCTTTATAGTTAAGATCCTCCATTTCCATCAGATTGACACAGTCCCTGAAGTCCTCCATGGCACGAGAAATCCCAGAAGATCCGGAGGTGCTATCTTTGATATCAAGAGCAACATTGAAATCACCCAAAAGAATCCAAGGGGTATCTCTAACCACATTCTTATGTACCGCAAGAGAATGCCAGAGAGAACGACGCATCATGTGATCATTATGAGCATAGACGAAGGAGCAGAAAAAGGATTTATTAGAATCACGAATATTAACTTTGAAATGCATAACCTGATCATTTAAGTCGATAAGCATCATATCAATGGGCATTGGATCCCAGGCAACCACGATTCTAGTCCCTCTAGGGGAGAAGAGACCGTTGGAGGACCAGGACCAAGAGCCAAAAGTACGACTACAGATAAGAGGGAGGTTAGGAAAGGAAGCACGAGTCTCAAGAGAAGCACAAATTTGAAGATTTTGATCGCGGATAAGATCTCTCAAGGCTTTCTGATGAGAAGGCTTACAGAGACCGCGAGTATTCCAAGCAGCGATGTGCGTCATATGGAAACTTGGATGGGGGTGGAGTCCATCTGCTCGGACACCGGAGCTATCATAGGGTGATCATTATAGGATCCAGACTCGTTGACAATGAACTGGGCAGTGTCACCATCATCAGAATCAACCTCATTAGTAATATCCTCAACGATTAGGTCATCAGAATCAGGATCAAAATCATTAGGACTAGAGTGGGAAGGAGTACCAGAATGGGGCAGGGGGACAGAAGAAGAAGGAATATCTGTGACGTCAGAGGAACATGCCTCTAGAATGGAGAAGGCGTTGAATAAAGGGGTGGAGGATTCAGGCTGATTTAGGGTCTGGGATGAAGAAAGACGAATGATAGGGCTAGGGAATCCAAGAACACCTATAGAGTTCTTCTAGGAGGGAATAGTAGAATGAGGTAGACTGGGAGGACGTTTCTTTAAAGGGGCAGGGCGATACTGGGATGGAGACTTATTATTACTTTTATAATTTTTATTATAAACTTTGTTATTTGAAGATTCTTTAGCCATCCTAACTCTTTGGGTATTAATCTTAGAATTACTTTGAGGAATATCATTAGAGGTATTTTCATTATTTGGACCTTTTTTCGATATATTTTTCTTTTTAGTAACCGTCGTAAAACCATCATCAAGTTGTATAGTAGAATCTACTATAACACGATCAATAGGCATTTTATCTTTGTGCTTACCTTCATTAGCCTTAGAGATGACATGCATACAGTTGTTAGTTTCATGTCCATAAACCATGCAATGAGAGCACATAGGGGGCTTCCATTCATATTCAATATTAAGAGTGTGGATGGAAAATTCAAGCGTATCCGGGTCAGGAATACGTATATTCACTTTATCCACCCAAGTTGATTTTGTAGGAACCTCAAGGAGGACACGGGCATATACAGATTTACCCGCCGCATATTTGCACATATTAGCCGTATAGGAGTCCATAGCAAGAGGCTTACCAATTTTAGAAGCAATATGACTAAGACCATCATCACTCCAAGCCTCATAGGGAATATCATGAATTTTAATCCATAGAGGAAGCTTGTCGTGATTATTCTTATGAATACTCAGTCCGGGACGCCATTTTTGAATGACCATCGGGACACCCTTAAAAGTCCAGGGTCCATGGCTTATAACATGATGCAGACCATTGTCGTCACTAAATTTAAAAAGATAAACTCCTTTTCCATTTAGGAGGACATCTTGAAGGCCATGTATAGACCACATTTTAGAAGCTAGATAACGAACATCAGAGTAATTCATTTTTTTTCCGACAAAGTAACCACAAATAGTCTTAGCAAAAGTTTCACAAACTTTAGTAACAGCCGTTAAAGGAATATCAACTGGCACATTAATATCATTACTTAAATTAGGAATAAAACGAAAGTTATCATTAGCGTGTTTTTGGGGGCCGGTAATGATATTAACATGAGAGTTATTAAGTAACGGTAATTTTCGAGCCCAAGCATTTTTATCTTCTTTTTTTTTATTTTCATGATTTAAATTATAAGAATTAAGTTTATTGTCATGAGGCTTAGACTCAAAGGGATGCAAAGTTTTATCATCTAAGACATGTTGTTTAAAATGAGTTAAAGGGCTAGTGATTTGGCCATTAAAAGAGTCTTGGGCTTCTACAATAAATTCATTGGGCTTAAAATTAATCATATGGGCTAATTGTTTTGGTAGAGGCCCAAAAGAATAAGTATTAGGCCTTGTTTTCATATGGGCTAATTTATTTGGGAGTGGTCCAAGTATAGAAGAGGAAAGGAACGGTTTTGTCATTTGTCCAAAAGTTGGATTCTTTGAATTATCCGTTAGTTTGGTCAAGAGATAAGGAGAGTCAACAAGGGGACATTGATCTACATAGGATTCTCTAGATTGATGACCACTTAGGGGACAACCATGATTAGCCACATTAAACCCAGAAAAACCCCCATTCTCTCTAGCCTCTCTCTAGAATTTTCTCTCTCTAGAAGTTTCTTGTGTTTTTTGGGTTTAGTTCTGTCGAAGTTCACCATGGATGATGATTCACCAGGTGGTGATTCAATCTTAATGTCAAATGATGGTGTTATGATGGATCAACATCATCATTCTCAAGGGTTTTCTACTGGTCCAGATTCATCAATGGTAATTGGAAATAAAAATCATTTGTTTTCTGCACAAAGTTTTATTGACACTGCAGGTACTTTCCATAGGGTGGAAAGTAGAATGAAAAGGATCATCAATAAACAACCACGTATCTTCAAAAAACATTCCATTAAGAATACACTTTTGGAAAAATCGATTCAAAGAAGATTACAACAAAGAAAAGATGTCCTTAATCATAAAAGGGTTACAAAACAATATGGAAGGAATGTTGTTGATTCGAGTTTTACAAACGACACTTTGGATGAAGATGATTCAAATGATGGCACTCTCTTTGGTTCATTTAACAACATAGATCAATCGGTTAACAAAGCTTATGTAGAGGGTGGCAAAGATTCCGACAAGATTGATGGCTTGACTACGGATTATTCATCTTCTGAAGACGTGGATGGAGAAGATAAAGATGATGAATCATTTATGGAGCATGTGGAAGTCTCATCTATCATCAACGGTGACTGCCTGAAAAATCACTCTATGCCCGATGGAGAATATGAAAAATATATAAAATCAGCGGCTAACAAAGCAAGTGACTGCATGGATTACAATATCACGTCTGTTCTTGGAGATGTTGATACGCATAAAAAAACCACTTCTGCTCATGAAGATAATACACATGTAGATGGTGGTTTAGCGATTGACAGAAGTCGGGGAAAGGATACCGGAGCTGCTGCACTTCAGATTCAAACGTCCTCAAACGATGGAGGAGATCCGGGCATGATTGTTTCGGCGATCCAGGGTACATCAGAAGGTGGAATTCAAACGGTAATATCTACCAATTTAAAGCATGGAGAAGACATATTAAACACATGTATGGAAAGCACAAAGAAGCATGGAGCTGCATTTTTTAAACCAAGCATGGACAACAAAAAGAAAAGGGACAATTGTTTAATCGGACACAACAACTCTAAAAGACTCTTTCCGGAAGGTATAATTCTCGATCACAATTATTTTAATGCTAAGAATTCTTTAGATGGTGGGTTAATTGATAATCTAGTGGGAAATGTGGGAGACATCAATCATAACAATAGGCTAGTGGGAGACAAGGACAAACTAGTGGGAGACAAGGATAAGAAAGCCTCACATGCTACCCATCCCTTTGTAGAAATGCCGAATTCATCTTTTCTTCTTACGGATCCTAATGTGCCGAGGAGTTTAAGAAATGTGGGACATAGTAATGACTCACTTGATACCCCTTTTGACTACCCTTCTCCACTTTTGAAATTACCGTTTTCTTCTTCTATACGTGCGGATCTTATGATGCCAACTACTCAAAGTGTTACCAACAAGTTGGATCATCTCCCATCTCTTTTGGGCCTTCCTAAAAGAAAATCAAATTTGGGCTACCAAAAACAAACACAATTTCCTTATACTCATAACAACATTAAGCCTAACAAGTATAATAAAACTAATTGGGCTTACAAAAATAGTCCTTTTTACACTAAAAATTTTGAAAATCAAAAACCGGAAAATCATATTCATGATAATTCTAGTCTGAGTAAGGAAGGCAAAGTAGCTCATTTAAATAATACCAACAAGCATGATAAGATTAATGGTAACTTGGAAGTAAAAGACTTAAATTACAACGCTTGGTCGAGTAAATTACCTATGCTAGTTAACTCTCAAGCTAACATTTTAAGTGGACCTAAAAAACACTCGAGTGACAACTTTCGTTTCATTCCTAATCTAAGTAATGATGTTGATGTGCCAGTAGACATCCCGATCAATGTTGTTAATAAGATATGTGAGACTCATGCTCGAACCATATGTGGTTATTTCGTGGGATGTAAAATGAATTATTCTGATGTGCGTTATCTTGCCTCTAAGATGTGGTCCCAACATGGTTTGGAAGATGTTCTGTTAAATGGGAACGGTGTCTATCTCTTTAAATTCAACAATGACCAGGGTCTAAAACATGTTATCACCCATGGACCTTGGACATTTAGGAGTGCCCCCATTGTTATGCAAAAATGGAGACCGGGACTTAGCATTCATAGAAACAACCATGACAAACTTCCTCTATGGATTAAAATACATGACATCCCTTATGAGACTTGGAGTGAGGAAGGATTAAGTCACATTGCTTCTAAAATTGGTAAACCTCTTGCTATGGACTCGTATACAGCTAACATGTGTACTTATGCTGCGGGTAAGGCAGTCTATGCACGTGTCCTTTTAGAAGTCCCAACTCGTCCCTCATGGGTGGACAAAATTAACATACGTATCCCAGATCCTGAAACACTTGAATTTTCTTCCCATACACTCAGAGTTGAGTATGAATGGAAACCACCTATGTGCTCTCACTGTAAGGTTTTTGGTCACGAAACACATGTTTGTATGCAGGTCATAACTAAAACTAATGCTCCTTCTTTAGCTAATCAGATGGATACCTCTACCATTAATGCAACTTCTATTATAGATAATATTGATGATTTTACTATAGTCTCTAATAAGAAAAATGCTTCAAAAAATGTTTTTACTAAAGACAATAACAATAATGAATCCTCTAAAAGCAATAATAGCAGAAAATACAAAAACAATACCCAAGATAATTTTATTTCAAAAAATAAAACCTTTTTAAAAACTTTTAGCAATAAAAAACGATCTGAGAAAATTACGGTTCATATTAATAATAGAAGCCCGTTATCCACCATTCCCCCTAATCCCCCAATGAAGGATAAGCCTGCTATTGTTGGATTTCCTAGCCCTATCATTCGTCTTTCTTCATCCCAGACCCTAAATCAGCCTGAATCCTCCACCCCTTTATTCAACGCCTTCTCCATTCTAGAGGCATGTTCCTCTGACGTCACAGATATTCCTTCTTCTTCTGTCCCCCTGCCCCATTCTGGTACTCCCTCCCACTCTAGTCCTGATGATTTTGATCCTGATTCTGATGACCTAATCGTTGAGGATATTACTAATGAGGTTGATTCTGATGATGGTGACACTGCCCAGTTCATTGTCAACGAGTCTGGATCCTATAATGATCACCCTATGATAGCTCCGGTGTCCGAGCAGATGGACTCCACCCCCATCCAAGTTTCCATATGACGCACATCGCTGCTTGGAATACTCGCGGTCTCTGTAAGCCTTCTCATCAGAAAGACTTGAGAGATCTTATCCGCGATCAAAATCTTCAAATTTGTGCTTCTCTTGAGACTCGTGCTTCCTTTCCTAACCTCCCTCTAATCTGTAGTCGTACTTTTGGCTCTTGGTCCTGGTCCTCCAACGGTCTCTTCTCCCCTAGAGGGACTAGAATCGTGGTTGCCTGGGATCCAATGGCCATTGATATGATGCTTATCGACTTAAATGATCAGGTTATGCATTTCAAAGTTAATATTCGTGATTCTAATAAATCCTTTTTCTGCTCCTTCGTCTATGCTCATAATGATCACATGATGCGTCGTTCTCTCTGGCATTCTCTTGCGGTTCATAAGAATGTGGTTAGAGATACTCCTTGGATTCTTTTGGGTGATTTCAATGTTGCTCTTGATATCAAAGATAGCACCTCCGGGTCGTCTGGGATTTCTCGTGCTATGGAGGACTTCAGGGACTGTGTCAATCTGATGGAAATGGAGGATCTTAACTATAAAGGTCTCTTCTACACATGGACCAAGTCTCCTAATGGTTCGGGTGGCATCCTCAAGAAGATCGATCGTGTCATGGGAAATACTCACTTCGTTGCTTCTTTCCCCTCCTCTACTGTCAATTTTCTACCTTACCGTTCTTCCGATCATACTCCTGCTGTGCTTTCTCTCCCCAAACGTCCCCCTTTCCAACCTAAGCCTTTCAAGTTCCCTAATTTCCTGACTTATAAGGAAGATTTCAAACAGATTGTTGCCTCTTCTTGGAACCCTAACATAACTGGATATCGGATGTATAAGGTTTTCAAAAACCTTAAAAATCTGAAAGTGCCTATACGTAAGATGCTTCGCAACCAGGGAAACCTCTTTTCTAAGGTTATCTCTCTTCGTAATGAACTTGATAGAGTTCAGATTGCTTTGGATCGGGATCCTTTCAATAAGGATCTTCGTGAAGAACAATGCAGATATCTCCTCGCTTATA
Source organism: Cichorium intybus (assembly GCA_023525715.1). Taxonomy (NCBI): domain Eukaryota; kingdom Viridiplantae; phylum Streptophyta; class Magnoliopsida; order Asterales; family Asteraceae; genus Cichorium; species Cichorium intybus. The sequence goes on from CM042015.1 coordinate 42,799,996, forward strand.
ACGAGGCTACCCTGGATGAAGAGAGGTTCTTAAAACAAAAGGCTAAGATTAACTGGCTGCGTGAAGGTGATAAAAATTCGGCTTTTTTCCACAAAGCGGTTAAAAGTCGTAAATCTCACAATCGTATTAATTCTATCCAGGATGTTCAAGGTAACTGGATCTCGGGAAACGATCTTCCTAATCTTTTTGTTTCTCACTTTCAAACCTTTTTGGGTTCTGCCCAGCCTTCTACTGCTATTCGTGATCCTTCTTCCCTCTTCCCTAATAAGCTCTCCCCCCACCAGTCTGCCGCCATGCTTACTCATGTTACTGACGCGGAGGTTAAGAGTGCTCTGTTCCAGATGGGTGATGATAAAGCTCCTGGATCTGATGGTTTCACTGCTAAGTTCTTCAAGTCTGCTTGGGATATTGTGGGTCCTGATTTCTGTATGGCTGTTAAGGAATTCTTCTATTCTGGCAAACTTCTTAAGTCCTTCAACAGCACCATCCTTGCGCTCATTCCGAAAGTTGATTCCCCTTCTAAAGTCACTGATTTCCGCCCTATAGCTTGTTGTAACGTTGTTTACAAATGTATCAGCAAGCTTATTGCGGATCGTATCAAAAACCATCTTTCCTCTCTGGTTGATGAAAACCAGTCTGCTTTCATCCCTGGTCGTCTGATCACCGACAACGTCCTTCTTGTTCACGAGATCATGCGTGATTATCATCGTCATCGTGGTCCTCCTAGGTGTGCTTTTAAGGTTGATATTCAAAAAGCCTACGACACGGTTGACTGGACTTTTCTGCGAACCATTTTGTTTGGGTTTGGTTTCCCCGATCGTATGATTGAGTGGATCATGACATGTGTTTCCACGGTTGCTTACTCTGTAAGTATCAATGGGAATACTCATGGTTATTTCGACGGTAAAAGGGGCCTTCGGCAGGGTGACCCCCTCTCTCCTTATCTCTTCACTCTTGTCATGGAAGTGCTTAACCTTATGATCAAGAGAAACATCCATGACTCTGATTCTTTTAAATTCCACAGACAATGTGACGATCAAAATATCACCCATCTCTGCTTTGCCGACGATCTCCTTCTCTTCTGCCATGGTGATAGCTCTTCAGTTAAACTCATATGTGACTCTCTTGAGGAATTCTCAGGGGTTTCTGGCCTCCATCCCAACATTGCGAAGAGTGAAGCTTTCTATTGTAATGTTGGTGAGAGGACCAGGGCTGCCATTGATCTTATTGTTAAGTTTCCGGAGGGCTCTTTTCCTGTTCGATACCTTGGCATTCCTCTCATCACCACGCGTCTTGCCCACAAAGACTGTAAAGGTCTTGTTGATAAAGTCAAATGCAGGATTAATGACTGGAAAAACAAGTCTCTTTCCTTTGCTGGTCGTCTCCAGCTGATCCTCTCTGTCCTTTCTTCTACTCAAATCTATTGGGCTTCTGTTTTTATCCTTCCTAAATCTATCTCTAACGATATTGAGAAGCTCATGAGAGGTTTCCTCTGGTGCCATGGTGAGTTGAAGCGTGGTAAAGCTAAAGTCTCCTGGAAAACTGTATGCCTTCCTAAGGAACATGGTGGGCTTGGCATACGTAACCTTGCTATCTGGAATGTTGCCCTTATGGCTTCCCATGTTTGGAGACTCCTTTCCAAGAAAGAGTCCCTATGGGTTAAGTGGATCCACTCTTACCGTTTATGTGGCCGTAACTTTTGGGATGCCCCCAAAAAATACGGTTCTGGATTTGCCTGGCGTAACATCCTAGATATGAGGGATAAGATAAGGGAGTATATAGTTTCCAAGATTGGTGATGGATGCTCTACTTCTGCTTGGTTCGATAACTGGCACCCCGCGGGACCTCTTTCTAATTTCTTGTCTGTCCGTGACATCCATGATGCGGGTTTTAATCCTGATACAAAGGTTGCTGACCTGGTTCTTAACGGATCTTGGGTTCGGCCTCATTGTTGGAGAGATTCCCATACTGCTCTTCATTCTCATAACCCCCCTAATCTTTCCACATTCGTCCCTGATAATCTCCTTTGGAGATCTAGAGACGGTCAACTCTCTCCTTTCTCTATTCGTTCTGTTTGGAAGACTATTCGCCCCTATCATCAACCGGTCTTTTGGTTTCATCTTGTTTGGTTCTCCCAGAACATCCCCAGACATGCTTTCATTCTTTGGGTTGCTCTTAAAAATCGCCTTAAGACTCATGATAAAATCAAAATTTGGGACACTAATTCCAATCTCATTTGTGCGTTCTGCGGGAACTGTCCGGATTCCCTTTCACATCTCTTCTTTGAATGCTCTTTCACTTCTTTGGTTTGGCATGACCTCCATCATGTCATGAACCTCTCCTTCTCCGCTGATAGCTGGTCTGATATCATTAGGCAACTAAACCCCATTAATAAGAACAAGACCATTTGGTCTATCATTAGAAGACTTGTTTTTGCTGGAGCGGTCTACCACATCTGGCGGGAAAGAAATTTACGCATTTTTACAAAAATAAAAAGATCTCATCATGCTGTAGTGAATATTGTTAAGGATGATATCCGCTGTAGACTGCTGAGTCTTTCTTTGAAAAATTGCACTAATGTTGATTTGGCTAAAACTATTTGGACCCTCCCTTAATTTTCTTCCTCTGCGCTTTCCTTTTTCTATGCTTGTTTTGGCTTGTATGGTTTGTTTGTTTTGCAGGTTGCTCTCCTTTATGTTCTTGTTTGCTTATGGTTCCTTCTCCTGTTTTGATTCCTAGTTTAGCTTGTTGTCCGTTGGGGCCTGTCCTGATGGATTTTCTGTTTTTTGGTGGGGAGTCCCCAGCCTTATATTGTATTTATTCTTTTTATTAATAAAATTTACCAGAGGTCCCGCCCTCTTTACCCAAAAAATAATAGATGGAATAAAAACTTTACCCCCATTTTCTTTCAAGTGTGCTTCCCCTTTATACCAATTTGTTGGAGCTCTAATCTTTGAAGAGATATCAGCCGATTGACCATCATCATCTCTACGTGATGCATCAGATTTTTGACCGTTGGTGCGTGGACCATCTTCATCTCCTACCCTAATGATCGGAGGAATGTTTGTGACGTGTTGCAGCATGCAGTCACGGTTGTTATGACCGTTGGTGCGTGGACCATCTTCATCTCCTTCCTGAATAGTTCCATCGTTATCTCCATTTTTGGATCCGACTTGTTGCAGCATGCATTCATGGCTGTTAGTAGACGTGTTGCAGCATTCAGTCACGGTTGTTAACTCCATACGTTGCATGTTTGATTCATCATCTTCATCTTCACCATCATTATCTTCAGAGGATGAATATTCCGTACTCACACCATCAGTCATACCGTAATCTATCCCACCATTTCCATCTACTTGCGTAAATTCCGTTGAAGCAGCAACATTCATTCCATATTCTTCTTCTGTTTCGAGATCATTTTCAGAATTTTTTTTGTAGCTTTCTTTTCCTTCAAGTAAAGTAAACCTTTTATGGTTAATAACAGAAATCCTTTGTTGTACGCTTCTGTCATTCGAGATATCCAACAATGTATTTTTAACAGATGGTCGTTTGAATATACGTGGTTGTTTGTTCCTCATGTTTTTTAATCTTTTCTCAACATTTTTGAAAATAAGATCGGATTCTTGAAGGCTTTGAGCAGTAAACATATGATTATGAGTATCATGCATCTCACCAGATGAAACTTGACCAGGAATCATGCCTGGTGATACACCAGCCATGATGGAAAGTAATAAAAACCTTAAAGCTTAAAATTTTTTAGAGAGAGAAACTAGAGAGAAACGGGTTGGTCAATTGGTTTTCTAGTTTTCATATGATGGATTAGGGTTTACTAGCTTTCATATGCTGGATTAGGGTTTTCTAGTTTTCATATGATGGATTAGAGTTTTGCAAATGATGTTATTAGGGTTTTCTAGTTTTCATATGATGGATTAGGGTTTTTTAGTTTTCATATGATGGATTAGGGTTTTTGAATGTTACAAATGATGTTATTAGGGTTTTCTAGTTTTCAAATGATGGATTAGGGTTTTCTAGTTTTCAAATGATGGATTAGGGTTGTTTGTTCCTCATGTTTTTTAATCTTTTCTCAACATTTTTGAAAATAAGATCGGATTCTTGAAGGCTTTGAGCAGTAAACATATGATTATGAGTATCATGCATCTCACCAGATGAAACTTGACCAGGAATCATGCCTGGTGATACACCAGCCATGATGGAAAGTAATAAAAACCTTAAAGCTTAAAATTTTTTAGAGAGAGAAACTAGAGAGAAACGGGTTGGTCAATTGGTTTTCTAGTTTTCATATGATGGATTAGGGTTTACTAGCTTTCATATGCTGGATTAGGGTTTTCTAGTTTTCATATGATGGATTAGAGTTTTGCAAATGATGTTATTAGGGTTTTCTAGTTTTCATATGATGGATTAGGGTTTTTTAGTTTTCATATGATGGATTAGGGTTTTTGAATGTTACAAATGATGTTATTAGGGTTTTCTAGTTTTCAAATGATGGATTAGGGTTTTCTAGTTTTCATATGATGGATTAGGGTTTTTGAATGTTGCAAATGATGTTATTAGAGTTTTCTAGTTTTCATATGATGGATTAGGGTTTTCTAGTTTTGATATGATGGATTAGGGTTTTTGAATGTTGCAAATGATCTTATTAGGCTTTTCTAGTTTTCATATGATGGATTAGGGTTTTCTAGTTTTCATATGATGGATTAGGGTATTCTAGTTTTTTTTTGGGTAAAGAGGGCGGCACCTCTGGCAAATTTTATTAATAAAAAGAATAAATACAATATAAGGCTGGGGACTCCCCACCAAAAAACAGAAAATCCTTTGGGACAGGCCCCTACGGACAACAGGCTAAACTAGGTACCAAAACAAGGGAAGGAACCAGAAGCAAACAAGAACATAAAAGAAAATCACCTGCAAAACAAACAAACCATACAAGCCAAAACATGCAGAGAAAAAAGAAAGCGCAGAGGAAGAAAATTAGGGGAGGGTCTAAATAGTTTTAGCCAAATCAACATTAGTGCAACTTTTCATAGAAAGACTCAGCAGTCTACAGCGGATATCATCCTTAACACTATTCACAACAGCATGATGAGATTTTTTTATTTTTTTAAAAATACGTAAATTTCTTTCCCGCCAAACGTGGTAGACAGCTCCAGCAAAAACAAGTCTTCTAATGATGGACCAAATGGTCCTGTTCTTATTAATGGGGTTGAGTTGACTAATGATATCAGACCAGCTATGAGTGGAGAAGGAGAGATTCATGACATGATGGAGGTCATGCCAAACCAAAGAAGTGAAAGAGCATTCAAAGAAGAGGTGGGAAAGGGAATCCGGACAGTCCCCGCAAAACGCACAAATGAGATTGGAATTAGTGTCCCAAATTTTGATTTTATCATGAGTCTTAAGACGATCTTTAAGAGCAACCCAAAGAATGAAAGCATGTCTGGGAATGTTCTGGGAGAACCAAACAAGATGAAACCAAACGACCGGTTGGTTATAGGGGCGAATAGACTGCCACACAGAACGAACAGAGAAAGGGGAGAGTTGTCCGTCTCTAGATCTCCAAAGGAGTTTATCAGGAATGGACGTGGATATAGAAGGAGGGTTATGAGAAAGAAGAGCACCATGGGAATCTCTCCAACAATGAGGCCGAACCCAAGATCCGTTAAGAACCAGGTCAGCAACCTTAGTATCAGGATTGAAACCCGCATCATGGATGTCACGGACAGACAAGAATTTAGAAAGAGGGCCTGCAGGGTGCCAGTTATCGAACCAAGCAGAAGTAGAGCATCCATCACCTATCTGGGAAATTATATACTCCCTTATCTTATCCCGCATATCCAGGATGTTACGCCAGGCAAATCCCGAACCGTATTTTTTGGGGGCATCCCAAAAGTTACGGCCACATAAACGGTATGAGTGGATCCACTTAACCCATAGGGACTCTTTCTTGGAAAGGAGTCTCCAAACATGGGAAGTCATAAGGGCAACATTCCAGATATCAAGGTTACGTATGCCAAGACCACCATGTTCCTTAGGAAGGCATACAGTTTTCCAGGAGACTTTTGCTTTACCACGCTTCAAATCACCATGGCACCATAGGAAGCCTCTCATGAGCTTCTCAATATCGTTAGAGATAGATTTAGGAAGAATAAAAACAGAAGCCCAATAGATTTGAGTAGAAGAAAGGACAGAGAGGATGAGCTGGAGACGACCAGCAAAGGACAAAGACTTGTTTTTCCAGTCATTAATCCTGCATTTGACTTTATCAACAAGGCCTTTACAGTCTTTGTGGGCAAGACGAGTGGTGATGAGAGGAACCCCAAGGTATCGGACAGGGAAAGAGCCCTCAGGAAACTTAACAATAAGGTCAATGGCAGCCCTGGTTCTCTCACCAACATTACAGTAGAATGCTTCACTCTTCGCAGTATTGGGATGGAGGCCAGAAACCCCAGAGAATTCCTCAAGAGAATCACATGTGATTTTAACCGAAGAGCTATCACCATGACAGAAGAGAAGGAGATCGTCGGCAAAGCAGAGATGGGTGATACTTTGATCATCACATTGTCTGTGGAATTTAAAAGATTCAGAATCATGGATGTTTCTCTTGATCATAAGGTTAAGCACTTCCATGACAAGAGTGAAGAGATAAGGAGAGAGGGGGTCACCCTGCCGAAGGCCCCTTTTACCGTCGAAATAACCATGAGTATTCCCATTGATACTCACAGAGTAAGCAACCGTGGAAACACAAGTCATGATCCAGTCAATCATACGTTCGGGGAAACCAAACCCAAACAAGATGTTCTGCAGAAACGACCAGTCAACAGTGTCATATGCTTTTTGAATATCAACCTTAAAAGCACACCTAGGAGGACCACGATGACGATGATAATCACGCATGAGTTCGTGGACAAGAAGGACGTTGTCGGTGATCAAACGACCAGGGATGAAAGCAGACTAGTTTTCATCAACCAGAGAAGAAAGATGGTTTTTGATACGATCCGCAATAATCTTGCTGATACATTTGTAAACAACGTTACAACAAGCTATAGGGCGGAAATCAGTGACTTTGGAAGGGGAATCAACTTTAGGGATGAGCGCAAGGATGGTGCTGTTGAAGGACTTAAGAAGTTTGCCAGAATAGAAGAATTCCTTAACAGCCATACAGACATCAGAACCAACAATATCCCAAGCAGACTTGAAGAACTTAGCAGAGAAACCATCAGAACCAGGAGCTTTATCATCACCTATCTGGAACAAGACACACTTAATCTCCGCATCAGTAACAGGAGTAAGCATGGCGGCAGATTGGATTGGGGAGAGCTTATTAGAGAAGAGGGAAGAAGGATCACGAATAGCAGTGAAAGGCTGGGCAGAACCCAAGAATGCTTGAAAGTGAGAAACAAAAAGATTAGGAAGATCATTCCCCGATATCCAGTTACCTTGAGCATCCTGGATAGAATTAATACGATTGCGAGATTTACGACTTTTGACCGATTTGTGGAAAAAAGCCGAATTTTTATCACCCTCACGTAGCCAGTTAACCTTAGCCTTTTGTTTAAGGAACCTCTCTTCATCCAGGCTAGCCTCGTTGAAAGCGAGGAGATACCTGCATTGTTCTTCACGAAGATCCTTATTGAAAGGATCCCGATCCAAAGCAATCTGAACTCTATCAAGCTCATTACGAAGAGAGATAACCTTAGAAAAGAGGTTTCCCTGGTTGCGAAGCATCTTACGTATCGGCACTTTCAGATTTTTAAGGTTTTTGAAAACCTTATACATCCGATATCCAATGATATTGGGGTTCCAAGAAGAGGCAACAATCTGCTTGAAATCGTTCTTATAAGTCAGGAAATTAGGGAACTTGAAAGGCTTAGGTTGGAAAGGGGCAGGATGGGGGAGAGAAAGCACAGCAGGAGTATGATCGAACGAACGGAAAGGGAGAAAATTGACAGTAGAGGAGGGGAAAGAAGCAACGAAGTGAGTATTTCCCATGACTCGATCGATCTTCTTGAGGATGCCACCCGAACCATTAGGAGACTTGGTCCAGGTGTAGAAGAGACCTTTATAGTTAAGATCCTCCATTTCCATCAGATTGACACAATCCCTGAAGTCCTCCATGGCACGAGAAATCCCAGACGACCCTGAGGTGCTATCTTTAATATCAAGAGCAACATTGAAATCACCCAAAATAATCCTAGGGGTATCTCTAACCATATTCTTATGGACCGCAAGAGAATACCAGAGAGAGCGACGCATCATGTGATCATTATGAGCATAGACGAAGGAGCAGAAAAAGGATTTATTAGAATCACGAATATTAACTTTGAAATGCATAACCTGATCATTTAAGTCGATAAGCATCATATCAATGGCAAGCGGATCCCATGCAACCACAATTCTAGTCCCTCTAGGGGAGAAGAGACCGTTGGACGACCACGACCAAGAGCCAAAAGTACGACTACAGATAAGAGGGAGGTTATGGAAGGCAGCACGAGTCTCAAGAGAAGCACAAATATGAAGATTTTGATCGCGGATAAGATCTCTCAAGGCTTTCTGATGAGAAGGCTTACAGAGACCGCGAGTATTCCATGCAGCGATGTGCGTCATATGGAAACTTGGAGGGGGGTGGAGTCCATCTGCTCGGACACCAGAGTTATCATAGGTTGATCAGAATGTGATCCATTCTTATCAACAATGAACTTGGCAGTCTCACCATCATCAGAGTCGACCTCAATACAATTGTCCTCTTCGATTAGGTCATCAGCATCAGGATCAAAATCATCAGGTCTAGAATGGGAAGGAGAACCAGGATGGGGAAGGGGGAAAGAAGTAGAGGGAATATCTGTGACGTCAGAGGAACAAGCCTCAAGAATGGAGAAGGCATTGAATAAAGGTGTGGAGGATACAGACTGATTAAGGGGTTGGGAGGAAGAAAGTCGGATGACAGGGCTGGGGAAACCAACAATAGCCGCCTTATCCTTCAAGGGGGGATTAGGAGAAATGGGGGATAAAGGGGGGCAATTATTAATAAGAACTGGAATTTTCTCAAAATGTTTCTTATTTCTACTATTTTTTAAATAGTATTTATTTTTGGATAAAGAATTATCTTTGGTGTTGTTTTGGTATTTTCTAGTAGTATTGCTTTTAGATGATTCATTAATTTTATTGTCTTTAGTAGGAACATGTTTAGAAGAATTTTTCTTATTAGAAACCATAGTAAAATCGTCAATATTATCTATAATAGAAGTGGCATTAATGGTAGAAGTATCCATATGTTTAGCAATAGAAGTAGCATTATTGTTAGTAATAACATGCATACAAACATGTGTTTCGTGACCAAACACCTTACAATGAGAGCACATAGGTGGTTTCCATTCATACTCAACTCTAAGCGTATGGGAAGAAAACTCTAATGTTTCAGGATCAGGAATACGTATGTTAATTTTCTCCACCCATGAAGGACGTGAGGGGATTTCGAGCAGAACACGGGCATAAACAGCTTTACCCGCAGCATAAGTGCACATATTAGCTGTATAAGAGTCCATGGCAAGCGGCTTACCGATTTTTGAGGCAATGTGGCTTAATCCTTCCTCGCTCCAAGTCTCATAAGGGATGTCATGGATTTTTATCCATAGCGGAAGTTTGTCATGTTTGTTTCTATGAATGCTAACTCCAGGTCTCCATTTTTGCATCACAATTGGAGCACCTCTAAAGGTCCATGGGCCGTTGGTTATAACATGTTGAAGGCCTTGGTCATTGTTAAATTTAAATAGATAGATACCATTACCGTTTAACAAGACGTCCTCAAGCCCATGTTGTAACCACATCTTAGAAGCTAGGTAACGAACATCCGCATAATTCATTTTACATCCAACAAAATAACCACATATCGTTTTCGCATGAGTCTTACATATTTTATTAACAACCGTAACCGGTATGTCAACAAGAACTTCAATATCTTGACTTAAATTAGGAATGAAGCGGAAATTGTTACTTGAGTGTTTGTGAGAACCACTCAAGATGTTCGCCTGAGAGTTAACGAGCAACGGAAGTTTACGGGACCAAGCATTATTTTTTTTGTTTTCTGATTCTAATTTACCATTAAAATTAGATTTATTATTAGACATATTAATAGTTTTATTATTGGATATATTAAAGGGAGGTGTAAGATTATTAGGCTTAATACCTAAAGAGGGCTTACTAGGAAAGTTGGGCTTAAAAGCCAAAGTGGGCTTATAAGGGTTAACTATGGATTTATCTTTAGAAGAGTCCAATATGGAAGAAGCAATTGGAGTGCCCAAGATGGAAGAAGCAATTGGGAGGCCCAAAATGGAAGTAGATTTAGAAATCGGATCATAAGCTTTGAAGTTGGAACGTGATGTATTGCATCCGATAGAATTCTTATGAGTAGATGTTATATTAAAATCATTAGTGGAAACATATGGGGTATGATGCAAATCATGGGAATAATAAAAGTTTGTCTCTTTGTCTCCCATTAAGGAGTGACCATCATGGTCCCTTTTGTCCATATCAAGAAAGTTACCCACTTGGTCCATTGAATGAAACTTTATGTTTAAATTGTCAAAAAGAAACCCACCTTCATGATTTAAAGAAGAGGAAATGATGTTATTAGGGTTTTCTAGTTTTCATATGATGGATTAGGTTTTCTACTTTTCATATGATGGATTAGGGTTTTCTAGTTTTCATATGATGCATTAGGGTTTTTGAATGTTGCAAATGATGTTATTAGGGTTGTCTAGTTTTCATATGATGGATTAGGGTTTTCTAGTTTTCCTATGATGGATTAGGGTTGTCTAGTTTTCATATGATGTATTAGGATTTTTGAATGTTGCAAATCATGTTATTAGGGTTTTCTAGTTTTCAAATGATGGATTAGGGTTTTCTAGTTTCATATGATGGATTTGGGTTTTCTAGTTTTCATTTGATGGATTAGGGTTTTCTAGTTTTCATATGAAGGATTAGCGTTTTTGAATGTCGCAAATGATGTTATTAGGGTTTTCTAGTAGTTTTCATATGATGGATTAGGGTTTTCTAGCTTTCATATGATCGATTAGGGTTTTCTAGTTTTCATATGATCAATTAGGGTTTTCTAGTTTTCATATGATGTATTAGGATTTTCTAGTTTTCATATGATGGATTAGCGCTTTTGAATGTTGCAAATGATGTTATTAGGGTTTTCTAGTTTTCATATGATGGATTAGGGTTTTCTAGTTTTCATATGATGGATTAGGGTTTACTAGCTTTCATATGCTGGATTAGGGTTTTCTAGTTTTCATATGATGGATTAGAGTTTTGCAAATGATGTTATTAGGGTTTTCTAGTTTTCATATGATGGATTAGGGTTTTCTAGTTTTTATATGATGGATTAGGGTTTTTGAATGTTACAAATGATGTTATTAGGGTTTTCTAGTTTTCATATGATGGATTAGGGTTTTCTACTTTTCATATGATGGATTAGGGTTTTCTAGTTTTCATATGATGCATTAGGGTTTTTGAATGTTGCAAATGATGTTATTAGGGTTGTCTAGTTTTCATATGATGGATTAGGGTATTCTAGTTTTCATATGATGGATTAGGGTTTTCTCGTTTTCATATGATGGATTAAGGTTTTTGAATGTTGCAAATGATGTTATTAGGGTTTTCTAGTTTTCATATGATGGATTAGGGTTTTCTACTTTTCATATGATGGATTAGGGTTTTCTAGTTTTCATATGATGCATTAGGGTTTTTGAATGTTGCAAATGATGTTATTAGGGTTGTCTAGTTTTCATATGATGGATTAGGGTATTCTAGTTTTCATATGATGGATTAGGGTGTTCTCATTTTCATATGATGGATTAGGGTTTTTGAATGTTGCAAATGATGTTATTCGGGTTTTCTAGTTTTCATATAATGGATTAGGGTTTTCTACTTTTTATATGATGGATTAGGGTTTTCTGGTGTTCATATGATGGATTAGGGTTTTCTAGTTTTCATATGATGGATTAGGGTTTTCTAGTTTTCATATGATGGATTAGGGTATTCTAGTTTTCATATGATGGATTAGGGTTTTTGAATGTTGCAAATGATGTTATTAGGGTTTTCTAGTTTTCATATGATGGATTAGGGTTTTCTAGTTTTCATATGATGGATTAGGGTTGTCTAGTTTTCATATGATGCACTAGGATTTTTGATTGTTGCAAATCATGTTATTAGGGTTTTCTAGTTTTCAAATGATGGATTAGGGTTTTCTAGTTTCATATGATGGATTTGGGTTTTCTAGTTTTCATTTGATGGATTAGGGTTTTCTAGTTTTCATATGATGGATTAGCGTTTTTGAATGTCGCAAATGATGTTATTAGGGTTTTCTAGTAGTTTTCATATGATGGATTAGGGTTTTCTAGCTTTCATATGATCGATTAGGGTTTTCTAGTTTTTTTTTTGGGTAAAGAGGACGGTACCTCTGGCAAATTTTATTAATAAAAAGAATAAATACAATATAAGGCTGGGGACGATCAATTAGGGTTTTCTAGTTTTCATATGATGCATTAGGATTTTCTAGTTTTCATATGATGGATTAGCGCTTTTGAATGTTGCAAATGATGTTATTACGGTTTTCTAGTTTTCATATGATGGATTAGGGTTTTCTAGTTTTCATATGATGGATTAGGGTTTACTAGCTTTCATATGCTGGATTAGGGTTTTCTAGTTTTCATATGATGGATTAGAGTTTTGCAAATGATGTTATTAGGGTTTTCTAGTTTTCATATGATGGATTAGGGTTTTTTAGTTTTCATATGATGGATTAGGGTTTTTGAATGTTACAAATGATGTTATTAGGGTTTTCTAGTTTTTTTTTTTTTGGTAACCGAGGATCCCACCCGACCCATCCTTTGGATGACCCTGATGAAGCAACCTCGGGGCCCACGCACACCTGGCAGCAGGGTGGTCCGGGTCAATCACCTACGGGGGTAGAGAGGTGGCCAGTGGCCATCCCCTGATTGAAACCTAACACTCCCTATGGGGAAAGGGAGGGAGTGAGATTAGAACTTGGAACCTCTTTATGGGGGAAGAGAAAGAGTCCTAAGCCTTATCCACTAGGCCATCAGGGTGATGGTTGGGTTTTCTAGTTTTCATATGATGGATTAGGGTTTTCTAGTTTTCATATGATGGATTAGGGTTTTTGAATGTTGCAAATGATGTTATTAGAGTTTTCTAGTTTTCATATGATGGATTAGGGTTTTCTAGTTTTGATATGATGGATTAGGGTTTTTGAATGTTGCAAATGATCTTATTAGGCTTTTCTAGTTTTCATATGATGGATTAGGGTTTTCTAGTTTTCATATGATGGATTAGGGTATTCTAGTTTTCATATGATGGATTAGGGTTTTTGAATGTTGCAAATGATGTTATTAGGGTTTTCTAGTTTTCATATGATGGATTAGGTTTTCTACTTTTCATATGATGGATTAGGGTTTTCTAGTTTTCATATGATGCATTAGGGTTTTTGAATGTTGCAAATGATGTTATTAGGGTTGTCTAGTTTTCATATGATGGATTAGGGTTTTCTAGTTTTCCTATGATGGATTAGGGTTGTCTAGTTTTCATATGATGTATTAGGATTTTTGAATGTTGCAAATCATGTTATTAGGGTTTTCTAGTTTTCAAATGATGGATTAGGGTTTTCTAGTTTCATATGATGGATTTGGGTTTTCTAGTTTTCATTTGATGGATTAGGGTTTTCTAGTTTTCATATGAAGGATTAGCGTTTTTGAATGTCGCAAATGATGTTATTAGGGTTTTCTAGTAGTTTTCATATGATGGATTAGGGTTTTCTAGCTTTCATATGATCGATTAGGGTTTTCTAGTTTTCATATGATCAATTAGGGTTTTCTAGTTTTCATATGATGTATTAGGATTTTCTAGTTTTCATATGATGGATTAGCGCTTTTGAATGTTGCAAATGATGTTATTAGGGTTTTCTAGTTTTCATATGATGGATTAGGGTTTTCTAGTTTTCATATGATGGATTAGGGTTTACTAGCTTTCATATGCTGGATTAGGGTTTTCTAGTTTTCATATGATGGATTAGAGTTTTGCAAATGATGTTATTAGGGTTTTCAAGTTTTCATATGATGGATTAGGGTTTTCTAGTTTTTATATGATGGATTAGGGTTTTTGAATGTTACAAATGATGTTATTAGGGTTTTCTAGTTTTCATATGATGGATTAGGGTTTTCTACTTTTCATATGATGGATTAGGGTTTTCTAGTTTTCATATGATGCATTAGGGTTTTTGAATGTTGCAAATGATGTTATTAGGGTTGTCTAGTTTTCATATGATGGATTAGGGTATTCTAGTTTTCATATGATGGATTAGGGTTTTCTCGTTTTCATATGATGGATTAAGGTTTTTGAATGTTGCAAATGATGTTATTAGGGTTTTCTAGTTTTCATATGATGGATTAGGGTTTTCTACTTTTCATATGATGGATTAGGGTTTTCTAGTTTTCATATGATGCATTAGGGTTTTTGAATGTTGCAAATGATGTTATTAGGGTTGTCTAGTTTTCATATGATGGATTAGGGTATTCTAGTTTTCATATGATGGATTAGGGTTTTCTCATTTTCATATGATGGATTAGGGTTTTTGAATGTTGCAAATGATGTTATTAGGGTTTTCTAGTTTTCATATAATGGATTAGGGTTTTCTACTTTTTATATGATGGATTAGGGTTTTCTGGTGTTCATATGATGGATTAGGGTTTTCTAGTTTTCATATGATGGATTAGGGTATTCTAGTTTTCATATGATGGATTAGGGTATTCTAGTTTTCATATGATGGATTAGGGTTTTTGAATGTTGCAAATGATGTTATTAGGGTTTTCTAGTTTTCATATGATGGATTAGGGTTTTCTAGTTTTCATATGATGGATTAGGGTTGTCTAGTTTTCATATGATGCACTAGGATTTTTGATTGTTGCAAATCATGTTATTAGGGTTTTCTAGTTTTCAAATGATGGATTAGGGTTTTCTAGTTTCATATGATGGATTTGGGTTTTCTAGTTTTCATTTGATGGATTAGGGTTTTCTAGTTTTCATATGATGGATTAGCGTTTTTGAATGTCGCAAATGATGTTATTAGGGTTTTCTAGTAGTTTTCATATGATGGATTAGGGTTTTCTAGCTTTCATATGATCGATTAGGGTTTTCTAGTTTTCATATGATCAATTAGGGTTTTCTAGTTTTCATATGATGCATTAGGATTTTCTAGTTTTCATATGATGGATTAGCGCTTTTGAATGTTGCAAATGATGTTATTACGGTTTTCTAGTTTTCATATGATGGATTAGGGTTTTCTAGTTTTCATATGATGGATTAGGGTTTACTAGCTTTCATATGCTGGATTAGGGTTTTCTAGTTTTCATATGATGGATTAGAGTTTTGCAAATGATGTTATTAGGGTTTTCTAGTTTTCATATGATGGATTAGGGTTTTTTAGTTTTCATATGATGGATTAGGATTTTCTAGTTTTCATATGATGGATTAGGGTTTACTAGCTTTCATATGCTGGATTAGGGTTTTCTAGTTTTCATATGATGGATTAGAGTTTTGCAAATGATGTTATTAGGGTTTTCTAGTTTTCATATGATGGATTAGGGTTTTCTAGTTTTTATATGATGGATTAGGGTTTTTGAATGTTACAAATGATGTTATTAGGGTTTTCTAGTTTTCATATGATGGATTAGGGTTTTCTACTTTTCATATGATGGATTAGGGTTTTCTAGTTTTCATATGATGCATTAGGGTTTTTGAATGTTGCAAATGATGTTATTAGGGTTGTCTAGTTTTCATATGATGGATTAGGGTATTCTAGTTTTCATATGATGGATTAGGGTTTTCTCGTTTTCATATGATGGATTAAGGTTTTTGAATGTTGCAAATGATGTTATTAGGGTTTTCTAGTTTTCATATGATGGATTAGGGTTTTCTACTTTTCATATGATGGATTAGGGTTTTCTAGTTTTCATATGATGCATTAGGGTTTTTGAATGTTGCAAATGATGTTATTAGGGTTTTCTAGTTTTCATATGATGGATTAGGATTTTCTAGTTTTCATATGATGGATTAGGGTTTTTGAATGTTCCAAATGATGTTATTAGAGTTTTCTAGTTTTCATATGATGGATTAGGGTTTTCTAGTTTTGATATGATGGATTAGGGTTTTTGAATGTTGCAAATGATCTTATTAGGCTTTTCTAGTTTTTTTTTTTTTTTTTTTTTTTTTGGTAACCGAGGACCCCACCCGACCCATCCTTTGGATGACCCTGATGAAGCAACCTCGGGGCCCACGCACACCTGGCAGCAGGGTGGTCCGGGTCAATCACCTACGGGGGTAGAGAGGTGGCCAGTGGCCATCCCCTGATTGAAACCTAACACTCCCTATGGGGAAAGAGAGGGAGTGAGATTAGAACTTGGAACCTCTTTATGGGGGAAGAGAAAGAGTCCTAAGCCTTATCCACTAGGCCATCAGGGTGATGGTTAGGCTTTTCTAGTTTTCATATGATGGATTAGGGTTTTCTAGTTTTCATATGATGGATTAGGGTATTCTAGTTTTCATATGATGGATTAGGGTTTTTGAATGTTGCAAATGATGTTATTAGGGTTTTCTAGTTTTCATATGATGGATTAGGTTTTCTACTTTTCATATGATGGATTAGGGTTTTCTAGTTTTTTTTTTTTTTTTTTTTTTTTTTTTTGGTAACCGAGGACCCCACCCGACCCATCCTTTGGATGACCCTGATGAAGCAACCTCAGGGCCCACGCACACCTGGCAGCAGGGTGGTCCGGGTCAATCACCTACGGGGGTAGAGAGGTGGCCAGTGGCCATCCCCTGATTGAAACCTAACACTCCCTATGGGGAAAGGGAGGGAGTGGGATTAGAACTTGGAACCTCTTTATGGGGGAAGAGAAAGAGTCCTAAGCCTTATCCACTAGGCCATCAGGGTGATGGTTGGGTTTTCTAGTTTTCATATGATGCATTAGGGTTTTTGAATGTTGCAAATGATGTTATTAGGGTTGTCTAGTTTTCATATGATGGATTAGGGTTTTCTAGTTTTCCTATGATGGATTAGGGTTGTCTAGTTTTCATATGATGTATTAGGATTTTTGAATGTTGCAAATCATGTTATTAGGGTTTTCTAGTTTTCAAATGATGGATTAGGGTTTTCTAGTTTCATATGATGGATTTGGGTTTTCTAGTTTTCATTTGATGGATTAGGGTTTTCTGGTTTTCATATGAAGGATTAGCGTTTTTGAATGTCGCAAATGATGTTATTAGGGTTTTCTAGTAGTTTTCATATGATGGATTAGGGTTTTCTAGCTTTCATATGATCGATTAGGGTTTTCTAGTTTTTTTTTTTTTTTTTTTTTTTTCAATTAGGGTTTTCTAGTTTTCATATGATGTATTAAGATTTTCTAGTTTTCATATGATGGATTAGCGCTTTTGAATGTTGCAAATGATGTTATTAGGGTTTTCTAGTTTTCATATGATGGATTAGGGTTTTCTAGTTTTCATATGATGGATTAGGGTTTACTAGCTTTCATATGCTGGATTAGGGTTTTCTAGTTTTCATATGATGGATTAGAGTTTTGCAAATGATGTTATTAGGGTTTTCTAGTTTTCATATGATGGATTAGGGTTTTCTAGTTTTTATATGATGGATTAGGGTTTTTGAATGTTACAAATGATGTTATTAGGGTTTTCTAGTTTTCATATGATGGATTAGGGTTTTCTACTTTTCATATGATGGATTAGGGTTTTCTAGTTTTCATATGATGCATTAGGGTTTTTGAATGTTGCAAATGATGTTATTAGGGTTGTCTAGTTTTCATATGATGGATTAGGGTATTCTAGTTTTCATATGATGGATTAGGGTTTTCTCGTTTTCATATGATGGATTAAGGTTTTTGAATGTTGCAAATGATGTTATTAGGGTTTTCTAGTTTTCATATGATGGATTAGGGTTTTCTACTTTTCATATGATGGATTAGGGTTTTCTAGTTTTCATATGATGCATTAGGGTTTTTGAATGTTGCAAATGATGTTATTAGGGTTGTCTAGTTTTCATATGATGGATTAGGGTATTCTAGTTTTCATATGATGGATTAGGGTATTCTAGTTTTCATATGATGGATTAGGGTTTTTGAATGTTGCAAATGATGTTATTAGGGTTTTCTAGTTTTTTTTTGGGTAAAGAGGGAGGTACCTCTGGCAAATTTTATTAATAAAAAGAATGAATACAATATAAGGCTGGGGACTCCCCACCAAAAAACAGAAAATCCATCGGGACAGGCCCCAACGGACAACACGCTAAACTAGGAACCAAAACAAGACAAGGAACCAAGCAAACAAGAACATAAGGGAGAGAAACCTGCAAAACAAACATAACATACAAGCCAAAACAAGCAGAGAAAAAAGGAAACGCAGAGGAAGAAAATTAAGGAATGGTCCAGATTCTTTTAGCCAAATTAACATTAGAGCAAGGTTTCATAGAAAGACTCAGCAGTCTACAGCGGATATCATCCTTAACAATATTCACGACAGCATGATGAGACTTTTTTATTTTTGTAAAAATGCGTAAATTTCTTTCCCGCCAGATGTGGTAGACCACTCCAGCAAAAACAAGTCTTCTAATGATGGACCAAATGGTCTTGTTCTTATTAATGGGGTTGAGTTGACTAATGATATCAGACCAACTATCAGTGGAGAAGGAGAGATTCATGACATGATGGAGGTCATGCCAAATCAAAGAAGTGAAAGAGCATTCAAAGAAGAGATGGGAAAGGGAATCCGGACATTCCCCGCAGAACGCACAAATGATATTGGAATTAGTGTCCCAAATTTTGATTTTATCATGAGTCTTAAGACGATCTTTAAGAGCAACCCAAAGAATGAAAGCATGTCTGGGGATGTTCTGGGAGAACCAAACAAGATGAAACCAAAAAACCGGTTGTTGATAGGGGCGAATAGACTGCCACACAGATCGAACAGAGAAAGGTGAGAGTTGACCATCTCTAGATCTCCAAAGGAGTTTATCCGGGACAGACGTGGAAATAGTAGGAGGGTTATGAGAAAGAAGAGCACCATGGGAATCTCTCCAACAATGAGGCCGAACCCAGGATATGTTAAGAACCAGTTCAGCAACCTTAGTATCAGGAGTGAAACCCGCATCGTGGATGTCACGGGCCGACAGGAATTTAGAAAGAGGGCCCGCAGGGTGCCAGTTGTCGAACCAAGCAGAGGTAGAGCATCCATCACCTATCTGGGAGACTATATACTCCCTTATCTTATCCCGCATATCCAGGATGTTTCGCCAAGCAAATCCAGTCCCGTATTTTTTGGGGGCATCCCAAAAGTTACGGCCACATAAACGGTATGAGTGGATCCACTTAACCCATAGGGACTCTTTCTTGGAAAGAATTCTCCAAACATAGGAAGCCATAAGGGCAACATTCCAGATAGCAAGGTTACGTATGCCAAGACCACCATGTTCCTTAGGAAGACAAACAGTTTTCCAGGAGACTTTAGCTTTACCACGCTTCAACTCTCCATGGCACCAGAGGAAACCTCTCATGAGCTTCTCAATATCGTTAGAGACAGACTTAGGAAGAATAAAAACAGAAGCCCAATAGATTTGAGTAGAAGAAAGGACAGAGAGGATGAGCTGGAGACGACCAGCAAAAGAAAGAGACTTGTTTTTCCAGTCATTAATCCTACATTTGACTTTATCAACAAGGCATTTACAGTCTTTGTGTGCAAGACGCGTGGTGATGAGAGGAACGCCAAGGTAACGGACAGGGAAAGAGCCCTCAGGAAACTTAACAATAAGATCAATGGCAGCCCTGGTCCTCTCACCAACATTACAGTAGAAAGCTTCACTCTTTGCAATATTTGGATGGAGGCCAGAAACCCCAGAGAATTCCTCTAGAGAATCACAAATGATTCTAACCGAAGAGCTATCACCGTGACAGAAGAGAAGGAGATCGTCGGCAAAACAGAGATGGGTGATACTTTGATCATCACATTGTCTGTGGAATTTAAAAGAGTCAGAATCATGGATGTTTCTCTTGATCATAAGGTTAAGCACTTCCATGACAAGAGTGAAGAGATAAGGAGAAAGGGGGTCACCCTGCCGAAGGCCCCTTTTACCGTCGAAAAATCCGTGAGTATTCCCATTGATACTCACAGAGTAAGCAACCGTGGAAACACATGTCATGATCCAGTCAATCATACGATCGGGGAAACCAAACCCAAACAAGATGGTTCGCAGAAACGACCAGTCAACTGTGTCGTACGCTTTTTGAATATCAATCTTAAAAGCACACCTAGGAGGACCACGCTGACGATGATAATCACGCATGAGTTCATGGACAAGAAGGACGTTGTCAGTGATTAAACGACCAGGAATGAAAGCAGACTGGTTTTCATCAACCAGAGAAGAAAGATGGTTTTTGATACGATCCGCAATAATCTTGCTGATACATTTGTAAACAACGTTACAACAAGCTATAGGGCGGAAATCAGTGACTTTTGAAGGGGAATCAACTTTAGGGATGAGCGCAAGGATGGTGCTGTTGAAAGACTTAAGAAGTTTGCCAGAATAGAAGAATTCCTTAACAGCCATACAGAAATCAGGACCCACAATATCCCAAGCAGACTTGAAGAACTTAGCAGAGAAGCCATCCGAACCAGGAGCTTTATCATCACCCATCTGGAACAGGACACACTTAACCTCCGCGTCAGTAACAGGAGTAAGCATGGCGTTAGATTGGAAGGGGGAGAGCTTATTAGAGAAGAGGGAAGAAGGATCACGAATAGCAGTGGAAGGCTGGGCAGAACCCAAGAAGGCTTGAAAGTGAGAAACAAACAGATTAGGAAGATCATTCCCCGATATCCAGTTACCTTGAGCATCCTGGATAGAATTAATACGATTGCGAGATTTACGGCTTTTAACCGCTTTGTGGAAAAAAGCCGAATTTTTATCACCCTCACGCAGCCAGTTAACTTTAGCCTTTTGTTTCAGGAACCTCTCTTCATCCAGGCTAGCCTCGTTAAAAGCTTGGAGATACCTGCATTGTTCTTCACGAAGGTCCTTATTGAAAGGATCCCGATCCAAAGCAATCTGAACTCTATCAAGCTCATTACGAAGAGAGATAACCTTAGAAAAAATGTTTCCCTGGTTGCAAAGCATCTTACGAATCGGCATTTTCAAATTTTTAAGGTTTTTGAACACCTTATACATCCGATATCCAATGATATTGGGGTTCCAAGAAGAGGCAACAATCTGCTTGAAATCGTTCTTATAAGTCAGAAAATTAGGGAACTTGAAAGGCTTAGGTTGGAAAGGGGCACGATGGGGGAGAGAAAGCACAGCAGGAGTATGATCGGACGAACGGTAAGGGAGAAAATTAACGGTAGAGGAGGGGAAAGAAGCAACGAATTGAGAATTTCCCATGACACGATCGATCTTCTTGAGGATGCCACCCGAACCATTAGGAGACTTGGTCCATGTGTAGAAGAGACCTTTATAGTTAAGATCCTCCATTTCCATCAGATTGACACAGTCCCTGAAGTCCTCCATGGCTCGAGAGATCCCAGAGGTCCCGGAGGTGCTATCTTTAATATCAAGAGCAACATTGAAATCACCCAAAAGAATCCAAGGGGTATCTCTAACCATATTCTTATGGACCGTAAGAGAATGCCAAAGAGATCGACGCATCATGTGATCATTATGAGCATAGACGAAGGAGCAGAAAAAGGATTTATTAGAATCACGAATATTAATTTTGAAATGCATAACCTGATCATTTAAGTCAATAAGCATCATATCAATGGCAAGCGGATCCCAGGCAACCACAATTCTAGTCCCTCTGGGGGAAAAGAGGCCATTAGACGACCACAACCAAGAGCCAAAGGTACTACTACAGATAAGAGGGAGGTTAGGGAAGGAAGCACGAGTCTCAAGAGAAGCACAAATATGAAGATTTTGATCGCGGATAAGATCTCTCATTGCTTTCTGATGAGAAGGCTTACAAAGACCGCGAGTATTCCAAACACCGATGTGTGTCATATGGAAACTTGGAGGGGGGTGGAGTCCATCTGCTCGGAGCCCGGAGCTATCATAGGTTGATCCTTATAGGGTCCAAAATCATTAACAATGAATTGGGCAGTGTCACCATCATCAGAATCAACCTCAATACTATTATCCTCTACAATTAGGTCATCAGCATCAGGATCAACATCAAGAGGCCTAGAATGGGAAGGAGCATTAGAATGGGGGAGGGGGACAGAAGTAGAGGGAATGTCCGTGACGTCATAGGAACAAGCCTCTAGAATGGAGAAGGCGTTGAATAAAGGGGTGGAGGATTCAGACTGATTTAGGGTCTGGGAGGAAGAAAGACGAATGATAGGGTTAGGGAATCCAACAATATGCGATTTATCCTTCATTGGTGGATTAGGGGGATTGTTGGATAAAGGGGGGCTATTATTAATATGAACCGGATGTTTCTCAAACCGTTTCTTATTTCTAATAGTTTTTAAA
This sequence comes from Cichorium intybus, assembly GCA_023525715.1. Lineage (NCBI taxonomy): Eukaryota > Viridiplantae > Streptophyta > Magnoliopsida > Asterales > Asteraceae > Cichorium > Cichorium intybus. The sequence goes on from CM042015.1 coordinate 42,822,614, forward strand.
CTGTTTTTATTTTTTGAATAAAAATTAACTTGATTATTGTTATGGTATTTTCTACATGTATTGCTTTTAGAAGGATCATTATTTTTATTGTCTTTAGTAAAAACATGTTTTGAAGAATTTTTCTTATTTGAAACCATAGTAAATTCATCATTATTATCTATAATAGAAGTAGCATTAATGGTAGATGTATCCATATGATTAGGAATAGAAGGGGCATTAGTTTTAGTAATGACATGCATACAAACATGTGTTTCATGACCAAACACCAAACAATGAGAGCACATAGGTGGTTTCCATTCATATTCAACTCTAAGCGTATGGTTAGAAAATTCAAGAGTTTCAGGGTCTGGAATACGGATGTTAATTTTGTTCACCCATGAGGGACGAGTTGGGACTTCTAAAAGGACACGTGCATATACTGCCTTACCCGCAGCATAAGTACACATGTTAGCTGTATAAGAGTCCATAGCAAGAGGTTTACCTATTTTAGAAGCAATGTGACTTAATCCTTCCTCACTCCAAGTCTCATAAGGGATGTCATGTATTTTAATCCATAGAGGAAGTTTGTCATGGTTGTTTCTATGAATGCTAAGTCCAGGTCTCCATTTTTGCATAACAATGGGGGCACTCCTAAATGTCCAAGGTCCGTGAGTGATAACATGTTTTAATCCTTGGTCATTGTTAAATTTAAAAAGATAGACACCATTACCATTTAACAAAACATCTTCCAGACCATGTTGAGACCACATCTTAGAAGCGAGATAACGAACATCGGAATAATTAATTTTACATCCGACGAAATAACCACAAATGGTTCTAGCATGAGTATCACATATCTTATTAACAACATTGATCGGGATATCTACTGGGACATCAATATCGTTACTCAGATTAGGAATGAAACGGAACTTGTCGCTAGAATGTTTTTTAGGACCACTTAAAATGTTCGCTTGTGAGTTAACTAGCAAAGGTAATTTACTAGACCAAGCGTTGTGATTTATGTCTTTTACAACCAAGTTAACATTATTTTTACTATGATCGTTGGAATAATGTAACTGATCAACGTCGGATTTATTATTAATGCTAGAATTAACATTAATATGATTATCCAATTTATTAAAAACAATATTTTTTGAATTAAAAGGCTTATAATTGTTAGCCCGATAGGATTTATTATAAGGAGTGGGCTTATCCATTGGTTTAGCATTATAATTATGAAGCATTGGTTTCAAATGGGCTAAGTTTTTTGGTTGTGGTCCAAGAAGAGAAGTTAGCCCACTAGAATTAGGAAGTATTGGTTTCAAATGGGCTAAGTTTTTTGGTTGTGGTCCAAGAAGAGAAAGAGGAATCGGTTCCTTCATCTTGTCATCCGATTGATTGGAGAGAATAAAGGGATAGTCAACATTATAATGGGAACAATTATCACTACCTACATTGGATGCTTCTAAGTGTAAGCCAAAAGGGGGACATTCATTATTAGGTAAATAAGCATGAGAGGGAGTAAAGAAGGTACCCCTTTTATCATTCAAATTCTGATTTATTTGAGGCAAAACCGTTTGAAGGCCATTGTTTTTGTCGGAAGTACCTTCTTCTTCAACGGTATGAAATTTGTCCGGCAATTTCGCTGTATGTTCACCGGAGCTGCAATGTTTTTGACCGTGAATCTTTTCATGGCTGAAACCGTTACTAACTTCTCCATTTTCAGCTTGCTCTCCTTGGGTATAACCGTGGCTTAAGTTGGTATTGGGTGTAACCGTATTTGCTTGAAACTCACTCGCTGAAGAGAGATACTCGTTAGCATGAAGCATGCTGTCACCTTTGTCATCAACCTCATCTTCACGTTCATCATCTTTATCTTCACCATCATCATCTTCAGAAGATGAGTATTCGGTACTCAAACCATCCATCATCTCCGTACCTTTCCCTCCATCTCCATATAATTGCGAATCCTTGGTAGTCTTGTTGGTAGACGGTTCATCATCTACAGCTTCAATGCTTTCAGAAGTAGCGTATTCCATGTTCATTCCACGGTTCATCTGAAGAGAAGAAATGCTATGGGAATAATGAACTTGATTAGATAGTTTGTCAACTTCTCGAGATTCTTGGTTGACCGAGTTGATTGTACCACCCCCTCTTGTGATCTTTTGAGAAAGTGTTTCTAGTAATTGCTGACGGTATTGGGTTGAAGCACACTTATCCAAAACATCAATAAATTCATTCGAAGCGGCAACATACTTTCCATAATGTAATCCTTTTCCGGCTTCATTATTTGATTGTTGATATTTTTGTTTTCCATCTCCAAATTGTGTAACCCGTTTATGGTTAAGAACATATTTCCTGTCTTGTACGCTTCTGTCAATCGAGATATCCAAGAGAGAATTTTTAAGAGAAGGTTGTTTGAAAACACGTGGCTGTTTGTTCCTTATATTTTTTAATCTTTTTTCCACCATGATGAACGTATTTTCTGAATCTACAAAACTTTGAGCAGAAAACATATGATTTTGATTTCCAATATCCTTAACTGATTCCCATGATGAATCTTGACCTATTGCATTTGATGAATTTGGACCAGGAATCATGCGTGTTGTAACTAACTCCTGAGAATGATTTTGGTTTTCCATCATAACACCATCATTTGACATTAAAATGGAATCACCACCTGGTGAGTTATCATCCATGGGAATTTCTACAGAGCTAAACCCAAAAAATACAAGAAACTTCTAGAGAGAGAAAATTCTAGAGAGATGCTAGAGAATTTTTTTGGTTAGGGTTTTCATATGATGGATTGGGGTTTTCTAGTTTTCATATGATGGATTAGGGTTTTCTAGTTTTCATATGATGGATTAGGGTTGTCTAGTTTTCATATGATGCACTAGGATTTTTGATTGTTGCAAATCATGTTATTAGGGTTTTCTAGTTTTCAAATGATGGATTAGGGTTTTCTAGTTTCATATGATGGATTTGGGTTTTCTAGTTTTCATTTGATGGATTAGGGTTTTCTAGTTTTCATATGATGGATTAGCGTTTTTGAATGTCGCAAATGATGTTATTAGGGTTTTCTAGTAGTTTTCATATGATGGATTAGGGTTTTCTAGCTTTCATATGATCGATTAGGGTTTTCTAGTTTTCATATGATCAATTAGGGTTTTCTAGTTTTCATATGATGCATTAGGATTTTCTAGTTTTCATATGATGGATTAGCGCTTTTGAATGTTGCAAATGATGTTATTAGGGTTTTCTAGTTTTCATATGATGGATTAGGGTTTTCTAGTTTTCATATGATGGATTAGGGTTTACTAGCTTTCATATGCTGGATTAGGGTTTTCTAGTTTTCATATGATGGATTAGAGTTTTGCAAATGATGTTATTAGGGTTTTCTAGTTTTCATATGATGGATTAGGGTTTTTTAGTTTTCATATGATGGATTAGGGTTTTTGAATGTTACAAATGATGTTATTAGGGTTTTCTAGTTTTTTGGGTAAAGAGGGCGGCACCTCTGGCAAATTTTATTAATAAAAAGAATAAATACAATATAAGGCTGGGGACTCCCCACCAAAAAACAGAAAATCCATCGGGACAGGCCCCAACGGACAACAAGCTAAACTAGGAACCAAACCAAGAGAAGGAATCATAAGCAAAGAAGAACATAAAAAGAAAGCAACCTGCAAAACAAACAAACCATACAATCCAAAACAAGGAGAGAAAAAAAGAAAGCGCAGATGGGGAAAATTAAGGGAGGGTCCAAATAGTTTTAGCCAAATCAACATTAGTGCAAGTTTTCAAAGAAAGACTCAGCAGTCTACAGCGGATATCATCCTTAACACAATTCACGACAGCATGATGAGATCCTTTTATTTTTTTAAAAATGCGAAAATTTCTTTCCCGCCAGATGTGGTAGACTGCTCCAGCAAAAACAAGTCTTCTAATAATGGACCAAATGGTCTTGTTTTTATTAAAGGGGTTGAGTTGACTAATGATATCAGACCAGCTATCAGTGGAGAAGGAGAGATTCATGACATGATGTAGGTCATGCCAAACCAAAGAAGTGAAAGAACATTCAAAGAAGAGATGGGAAAGGGAATCCGGACAATTCCCGCAGAACGCACAAATGAGATTGGAATTAGTGTCCCAAATTTTGATTTTATCATGAGTCTTAAGACGATCTTTAAGAGCCACCCAAAGAATGAAAGCATGTCTGGGGATGTTCTGGGAGAACCAAACAAGATGAAACCAAATGACCGGTTGGTGATAATGGCGAATAGACTGCCACACAGATCGAACAGAGAAAGGAGAGAGTTGACCGTCTCTAGATCTCCAAAGGAGTTTATCAGGGACGGACGTGGAAAAAGTAGGAGGGTTATGAGAAAGAAGAGCACCATGGGAATCCCTCCAACACTGAGGGCGAACCCAAGATCCATTAAGAACCAGGTCAGCAACCTTAGTATCAGTAGTGAAACCCGCATCATGGATGTCACGGCTAGACAAGAATTTAGAAAGAGGGCCCGCAGGGTGCCAGTTATCGAACCAAGCAGAAGTAGAGCATCCATCACCTATCTGGGAAACTATATACTCCCTTATCTTATCCTGCATATTCAGGATGTTACGCCAGGCAAATCCAGTACCGTATTTTTTGGGGGCATCCCAAAAGTTACGGCCACATAAACGGTATGAGTGGATCCACTTAACCCATAGTGACTCTTTCTTGGAAAGAAGTCTCCAAACATGGGAAGCCATAAGTGCAACATTCCAGATAGCAAGATTACGAATGCCAAGACCACCATGTTCCTTAGGAAGGCATACAGTTTTCCAGGAGACTTTAGCTTTACCATGCTTCAACTCACCATGGCACCAGAGGAAACCTCTCATGAGCTTCTCAATATCGTTAGAGATAGATTTAGGAAGAATAAAGACAGAAGCCCAATAGATTTGAGTAGAAGAAAGGACAGAGAGGATGAGCTGAAGACGACCAGCAAAGGAAAGAGACTTGTTTTTCCAGTCATTAATCCTGCATTTGACTTTGTCAACAAGGTCTTTACAGTCTTTGTGGGCAAGACGGGCCCTCAGGAAACTTAACAATAAGGTCAATGGCAGCCCTGGTCCTCTCACCAACATTACAGTAGAAGGCTTCACTCTTCGTAGTATTGGGATAGAGGCCAGAAACCCCAGAGAATTCGTCAAGAGAATCACATAAGAGTTTAACCGAAGAGCTATCACCATGGCAGAAGAGAAGGAGATCGTCGGCAAAGCAGAGATGGGTGATATTTTGATCATTACATTGTCTATGGAATTTAAAAGAATCAGAATCATGAATGTTTCTCTTGATCATAAGGTTAAGCACTTCCATGACAAGAGTGAAGAGATAAGGAGAGAGGGGGTCACCCTGCCGAAGGCCCCTTTTACCGTCGAAATAACCATGAGTATTCCCATTGATACTCACAGAGTAAGTAACCGTGGAAACACATGTCATGATCCAGTCAATCATACGATCGGGGAATCCAAACCCAAACAAGATGGTCCGCAGAAACGTCCAGTCAACTGTGTCGTAGGCTTTTTGAATATCAACCTTAAAAGCACACCTAGGAGGACCACGATGACGATGATAATCACGCATGAGTTCGTGGACAAGAAGGACGTTGTCGGTGATCAAACGACCAGGGATGAAAGCAGACTGGTTTTCATCAACCAGAGAAGAAAGATGGTTTTTGATACGATCCGCAATAAGCTTGCTGATACATTTGTAAACAACATTACAACAGGCTATAGGGCGGAAATCAGTGACTTTGGAGGGGGAATCAACTTTAGGGATGAGCGCAAGGATGGTACTGTTGAAGGACTTAAGAAGTTTGCCAGAATAGAAGAATTCCTTAACATCCATACAGAAATCAGGACCCACAATATCCCAAGTCGACTTGAAGAACTTAGCAGAGAAACCATCAGAACCAGGAGCTTTATCATCACCCATCTGGAACAGGACACACTTAACCTCCTTGTCAGTAACAGGAGTAAGCATGGCGGCAGACTGGAGGGGGGAGAGCTTATTAGAGAAGAGGGAAGAAGGATCACGAATAGCAGTGGAAGGCTGGGCAGAACCCAAGAAGGCTTGAAAGTGAGAAACAAACAGATTAGGAAGATCATTCCCCGAGATCCAGTTACCTTGAGCATCCTGGATAGAATTAATACGATTGCGAGATTTACGGCTTTTAACCGCCTTGTGGAAAAAAGCAGAATTTTTATCACCCTCACGCAGCCAGGTAACCTTAGCCTTTTGTTTTAGGAATCTCTCTTCATCCAGGCTAGCCTCGTTATAAGCGAGGAGATACCTGCATTGTTCTTCACGAAGATCCTTATTGAAAGGATCCCGATCCAAAGCAATCTGAACTCTATCAAGCTCATTACGAAGAGAGATAACCTTAGAAAAGAGGTTTCCTTGGTTGCGAAGCATCTTACGTATAGGCACTTTCAGATTTTTAAGGTTTTTGAAAACCTTATACATCCGATATCCAGTGATATTGGGGTTCCAAGAAGAGGCAACAATCTGTTTGAAATCGTTCTTATAAGTCAGGAAATTAGGGAACTTGAAAGGTTTAGGATAGAAAGGGGCACGATGGGGGATAGAAAGCACAGCAGGAGTATGATCGGACGAACGGTAAGGAAGAAAATTGACAGTAGAGGAGGGGAAAGAAGCAACGAAGTGAGTATTTCCCATGACACGATCGATTTTTTTGAGGATGCCACCCGAACCATTAGGAGACTTGGTCCATGTGTAGAAGAGACCTTTATAGTTAAGATCCTCCATTTCCATCAGATTAACACAGTCCCGGAAGTCCTCCATGTCACGAGAAATCCCAGAAGACCCGGAGGTGCTATCTTTAATATCAAGTGCAGCATTGAAATCACCCAAAATAATCCAAGGGGTATCTCTAACCATATTGTTATGGACCGCAAGAGAATGCCAAAGAGAGCGACGCATGATGTGATCATTATGAGCATAGACGAAGGAGCAGAAAAAGGATTTATTAGAATCACGAATATTAACTTTGAAATGCATAACCTGATCATTTAAGTCGATAAGCATCATATCAAGGGCAAGCGGATCCCAGGCAACCACAATTCTAGTCCCTCTAGGGGAGAAGAGACCGTTGGACGACCACGACCAAGAGCCAAAAGTACGACTACAGATAAGAGGCAGGTTATGGAAGGAAGCACGAGTCTCAAGAGAAGCACAAATATGAAGATTTTGATCACGGATAAGATCTCTCAAGGCTTTCTGATGAGAAGGCTTACAGAGACCGCGAGTATTCCAAGCAGCGATGTGCGTCATATGGAAACTTTGAGGGGGGTGGAGTCTATCTGCTCGGACACCGGAGCTATCATAGGGTGATCATTATAGGATCCAGACTCATTAACAATGAACTGGGCAGAGTCACCATCATCAGAATCAACCTCAATACTAATATCCTCAACGATTAGGTCATCAGAATCAGGATCAAAATCATCAGGACTAGAATGGGAAGGGCACCAGGATGGGGCAGGGTGATAGAAGAAGAAGGAATATCCGTGATGTCAGAGGAACAAGCCTCTAGAATGGAGAAGGCGTTGAATAAAGGAGTGGAGGATTCAACCTGATTTAGAGGTTGGGAGGAAGAAAGGCGAATGATAGGGCTAGGGAAACCTACAACACCTGTAGAGTCTTTGTTGGAGGGAATAGTAGAATGAGGTATAATGGGAGGGCGTTTTTTTAAAGGGGTAGGGCGTAACTGGGATCGAGACTTATTATTATTTTTATAATTTTTATTATAAACTTTGTTTTTAGAAGATTCTTTAGCCATCCTAACCCTTTGGGTATTAATCTTAGAATTACTTTGAGGAATATCATTAGAGGTATTTTCATTATTTGTGTCTTTTTTGGAGATATTTTTCTTTTTAGTAACCGTCGTAAAACCATCATCAAGATGTATAGGAGAATCTTCTATAACATGATGAATAGGCATTTTATCTTTGGTCTTAGCTTCATTAATCTTAGAGATGACATGCATACAGTTGTTCGTTTCATGACCATAAACCATACAATGAGAGCACATAGGAGGTTTCCATTCATACTCAATACGAAGAGTATGGGTGGAAAATTCTAGAGTATCTGGATCAGGAATTCGGATAATCACTTTATCCACCCAAGAGGATTTAGTGGGGATCTCAAGAAGGATACGTGCATAAACTGACTTTCCAGCCGCATACTTGCACATATTAGCTGTATAAGAGTCCATAGCAAGAGGTTTACCAATTTTTGAGGCAATATGGCTAAGACCATCATCACTCCAAGCCTCATAGGGAATATCATGGATTTTAATCCAGAGAGGAAGCTTGTCGTGGTTGTTCTTATGTATACCGAGTCCGGGATGCCATTTTTGGATGACAATCGGTACACCCTTAAATGTCCAAGGTCCATGAGTGATAATATGATGAAGACCATTATCATCACTAAATTTAAAAAGATAGACACCTTTTCCATTAAGGAGTACATCTTGAAGACCATGGATAGACCACATTTTAGAAGTTAGGTAACGAACATCAGAGTAATTCATTTTTTTTCCAACAAAGTATCCACAGATAGTACGAGCAAAATTTTCACAAACTTTAGTAACTGCTTTTAAAGGAATATCAACTGGCACATTAATATCATTACATAAATTAGGAATAAATCGAAAATTATCATTAGAGTGTTTTGGGGACCAATAATGATATTAGCATGCGAGTTATTAAGAAAAGGAACCTTGCGATCCCAAGCATTATTTTGTTTATTATTATTATCATGATTGAGGTTACCATTTTTTACAAATGGATTAGAATCAAAGGTTTGAGAATTTTTTTCATTAGTGACAAGAGGATTCTTATTGTTTAAAATGTTTGCACTTTGGCCTATTAAAGACCCTTGGGCTTGTACACTAACTTTATTGGGCTGAAAATAAGTATTATGGGCTAATTCTTTTGTGGGTTGTCTAAGACTTGAAGTAATAGGCTTTGGTTTTATATGGGCTAAGTCATTTGGTTTCATATGGGCTAAGTTCTTTGTATAAGGTCCAAGAAGAGAGGAAGCATGCAACGGTTTTCTAGCTTCATCCGTTGAAGTAGAAAAGTTAGAAGTAAGGTCAACAAGTCTAGGGGGACAAGGCTTATTGCTAACATAGGATCCTCCTACTTTAATGCCATTATGGGAACACTTATCATTAGCTAGAGTATGAGTGATATGAGTAAAGTTCTTACCCCCTTTTGCATTCAAGAGATGGTTTCTTTGAGGAGACAAACCCGTTTGTGCTCCACTTGAAGAGAAGAGATCGTCGGAATTATTTCTTGGGCTGTCACCGTGAAGATTTTTCGGGCTGTTACCGGAATTTCTAGTTGCTTCTCCTTGCTGGGTAGGAGTATTAATGGTGATCATCGGTGCATCTTCCCCGATGCTTGAAGTGGAACTGTTGACCGTTGGGATGTTGTCTCCACGCGACCTTGCTGCAACCGGGAGACCCTCACATCTACCACCGGACATTGATTGATGCACCTTGCATTCTCCGATGAGTTTTTCTTCACCTTCTCCACGCACCATGCAGTCACCATTGTACTTTCCTTCAGCAATGATCGAGTCTTTGTTTTTAATCGCTGAATAGTCTTCTCCACATGTAAAAGAGATGAAGCTTCCTTCTTCGGTATCCAATGGAGACATCTCCGTTTTACGTGGTTCTAACTCCAGATCATCTTCTCCACTCCCAAAAGAGATATCTCCGTTAGTCGTTGTTGTAACTCCACCTTCTCCACGCACCATGCAGTCACCATTGTTGGTATTTGTTGGGTTCGGACATTCATCATCATCTCCAAGATACATAGTTGTAACTCCATTAGAAGTATTTTTGTTGGTCTTATTTTCAGCCCTAGATTCAACATCCGATCTCAAACAGATCATCTCCGTAGCTATGTCACCATCTCCATGAACTTGTAAAACCGAGTCATCACTAACAATGGTTGAAGCAACAGCAAACACTCCATATTGTTTTTCTTTTTCTAGATTATTTTGAGAATGTGTATTTCTTTTTTTTCCAGCAACAATTACTTTAAATTTTTTATGGTTTAAAACAGATTTTCTTTTTTGTATGCCTCTATCAAGTTGTTTGAAAATACATGACTGTTTGATTTTTATATTTTTTAATCTTTTTTCAACTAATTTGAACGTATTTTCATGATCAAAAAAACCTTGTGCAGAAAACATATGATTTTGATTTTCTAAAACCTCATCATTTTCCAAACATGAATCTGGACCAGGAATAATGCCTGGTGATACACCAGCCATTATGAAAATAAAACTCAAAAACTCAAAAACTTAAAAATCGTATGAAAAACTTACAAATTGCTTAGAGAGTGGAGAGGGTTTTCGGGTTTTCTAGCGGTTTGTATGGGTTGGGTTTTTGGGTTTTCTAGTTTTCATATGATGGATTAGGGTTTTCTAGTTTTCATATGATGGATTAGGGTTTTTGAATGTTGCAAATGATGTTATTAGAGTTTTCTAGTTTTCATATGATGGATTAGGGTTTTCTAGTTTTGATATGATGGATTAGGGTTTTTGAATGTTGCAAATGATCTTATTAGGCTTTTCTAGTTTTCATATGATGGATTAGGGTTTTCTAGTTTTCATATGATGGATTAGGGTATTCTAGTTTTCATATGATGGATTAGGGTTTTTGAATGTTGCAAATGATGTTATTAGGGTTTTCTAGTTTTCATATGATGGATTAGGTTTTCTACTTTTCATATGATGGATTAGGGTTTTCTAGTTTTCATATGATGCATTAGGGTTTTTGAATGTTGCAAATGATGTTATTAGGGTTGTCTAGTTTTCATATGATGGATTAGGGTTTTCTAGTTTTCATATGATGGATTAGGGTTGTCTAGTTTTCATATGATGTATTAGGATTTTTGAATGTTGCAAATCATGTTATTAGGGTTTTCTAGTTTTCAAATGATGGATTAGGGTTTTCTAGTTTCATATGATGGATTTGGGTTTTCTAGTTTTCATTTGATGGATTAGGGTTTTCTAGTTTTCATATGATGGATTAGCGTTTTTGAATGTCGCAAATGATGTTATTAGGGTTTTCTAGTAGTTTTCATATGATGGATTAGGGTTTTCTAGCTTTCATATGATCGATTAGGGTTTTCTAGTTTTCATATAATCAATTAGGGTTTTCTAGTTTTCATATGATGTATTAGGATTTTCTAGTTTTCATATGATGGATTAGCGCTTTTGAATGTTGCAAATGATGTTATTAGGGTTTTCTAGTTTTCATATGATGGATTAGGGTTTTCTAGTTTTCATATGATGGATTAGGGTTTACTAGCTTTCATATGCTGGATTAGGGTTTTCTAGTTTTCATATGATGGATTAGGGTTTTCTAGTTTTCATATGATGGATTAGGGTTTTCTAGTTTTTATATGATGGATTAGGGTTTTTGAATGTTACAAATGATGTTATTAGGGTTTTCTAGTTTTCATATGATGGATTAGGGTTTTCTAGTTTTCATATGATGGATTAGGGTTTTTGAATGTTGCAAATGATGTTATTAGAGTTTTCTAGTTTTCATATGATGGATTCGGGTTTTCTAGTTTTAATGTGATGGATTAGGGTTTTGTAGTTTTCATATGATGGATTAGGGTTTTTGAATGTTGCAAATGATGTTATTAGGGTTTTCTAGTTTTCTTATGATGGATTAGGGTTTTCTAGTTTTGATATGATGGATTAGGGTTTTCTAGTTTTGATATGATGTATTAGGGTTTTCTAGTTTTCATATGATGGATTAGGGTTTTTGAATGTTGCAAATGATGTTATTAGGGTTTTCTAGTTTTCATATGATAGATTAGGGTTTTCTAGTTTTCATATGATGGATGGTTTTGGGTTTTTTAATGTTGAAAATGATGCTATTAGGGTTTTCTTGTTTTCATATGATGGATTAGGGTTTTCTAGTTTTCATATGATGGATTAACATTTTCTAATATTCATATGATGGATTAGGGTTTTTGAATGTTGCAAATGATGTTATTAGGGTTTTCTAGTTTTTATATGATGGATTAGGGTTTTCTAGTGTTCATATGATGGATTAGGGTTTTCTAGTTTTCATATGATGGATTAGGGTTTTTGAATGTTTCAAATGATGTTATTAGGGTTTTCTAGTTTTCTTATGATGGATTAGGGTTTTCTAGTTTTTTTTTTGGGTAAAGAGGGCGGCACCTCTGGCAAATTTTATTAATAAAAAGAATAAATACAATATAAGGCTGGGGACTCCCCACCAAAAAACAGAAAATCCATCGGGACAGGCCCCAACGGACAACAAGCTAAACTAGGAACCAAAACAAGAGAGGAAACCATAAGCAAACAAGAACATAAAGGAGAGCAACCTGCAAAACAAACAAACCATACAAGCCAAAACAAGCAGAGAAAAAAGAAAGCGCATAGGAAGAAAATTAAGGGAGGGTCCAAATAGTTTTAGCCAAATCAACATTAGTGCAAGTTTTCAAAGAAAGACTCAGCAGTCTACAGCGGATATCATTCTTTACAATATTCACGACAGCATGATGATATCTTTTAATATTTTTAAAAATGCGTAAATTTCTTTCCCGCCAGATGTGGTAGACCGCTCCAGCAAAAACAAGTCTTCTAATGATGGACCAAATGGTCTTGTTCTTATTAATGGGGTTGAGTTGACTATTGATATCAGACCAGCTATCAGTGGAGAAGGAGAGATTCATGACATGATGGAGGTCATGCCAAACCAAAGAAGAGAAAGAGCATTCAAAGAAGAGATGGGAAAGGGAATCCGGACAGTTCCCGCAGAACGCACAAATGAGATTGGAATTTGTGTCCCAGATTTTGATTTTATCATGAGTCTTGAGACGATCTTTAAGAGCAACCCAAAGAATGAAAGCATGTCTGGGAATGTTCTGGGAGAACCAAACAAGATGAAACCAAAAGACCGGTTGGTGATAGGGGCGAATAGACTGCCACACAGATCGAATAGAGAAAGGGGAGAGTTGACCGTCTCTAGATCTCCAAAGGAGTTTATCAGGAACGGACGTGGAAATAGCAGGAGGGTTATGAGAAAGAAGAGCACCATGGGAATCTCTCCAACAATGAGGCCGAACCCAAGATCCGTTAAGAACCAGGTCAGCAACCTTAGTATCAGGAGTGAAACCCGCATCATGGATGTCACGGACAGTCAAGAATTTAGAAAGAGGGCCCGCACGGTGCCAATTGTCGAACCAAGCAGAAGTAGAGCATCCATCACCTATCTGGGAAACTATATACTCCCTTATCTTATCCCGCATATCCAGGATGTTACGCCAAGCAAATCCGGTCCCGTATTTTTTGGGGGCATCCCAAAAGTTACGGCCACATAAACGGTATGAGTGGATCCACTTAACCCATAGGGACTCTTTCTTGGAAAGGAGTCTCCAAACATGGGAAGCCATAAGGGCAACATTCCAGATAGCAAGGTTACGTATGCCAAGACCACCATGTTCCTTAGGAAGGCATACAGTTTTCCAGGAGACTTTAGCTTTACCACGCTTTAACTCACCATGGCACCAGAGGAAACCTCTCATGAGCTTCTCAATATCGTTAGAGATAGATTTAGGAAGAATAAAAACAGAAGCCCAATAGATTTGAGTAGAAGAAAGGACAGAGAGGATGAGCTGGAGACGACCAGCAAAGGAAAGAGACTTGTTTTTCCAGTCATTAATCCTGCATTTGACTTTATCAACAAGGCCTTTACAATCTTTGTGGGAAAGACGTGTGGTGATGAGAGGAATTCCAAGGTATCGGACAGGGAAAGAGCCCTCAGGAAACTTAACAATAAGATCAATGGCAGCCCTGGTCCTCTCACCAACATTACAGTAGAAAGCTTCACTCTTTGCAATATTTGGATGGAGGCCAGAAACCCCAGAGAATTCCTCAAGAGAATCACAGATCATTCTAACTGAAGAGCTATCACCATGACAGAAGAGAAGGAGATCGTCCGCAAAGCAGAGATGGGTGATACTCTGATCATCACATTGTCTGTGAAATTTAAAAGAGTCAGAGTCATGGATATTTCTCTTGATCATAAGGTTAAGCACTTCCATGACAAGAGTGAAGAGATAAGGAGAAAGGGGGTCACCCTGCCGAAGGCCCCTTTTACCGTCAAAATATCCGTGAGTATTCCCATTGATACTCACAGAGTAAGCAACCGTGGAAACACAGGTCATGATCCAGTCAATCATACGATCAGGGAAACCAAACCCAAACAAGATGGTCCGCAGAAACGACCAATCAACTGTGTCGTACGCTTTTTGAATATCAACCTTAAAAGCACACCTAGGAGGACCACGATGACGATGATAATCACGCATGAGTTCATGGACAAGAAGGACGTTGTCGGTGATCAATCGACCAGGGATAAAAGCAGACTGGTTTTCATCAACCAGAGAAGAAAGATGGTTTTTGATACGATCCGCAATAATCTTGCTGATACATTTGTAAACAACGTTACAACAAGCTATAGGGCGGAAATCAGTGACTTTGGAAGGGGAATCTACTTTAGGGATAAGCGCAAGGATGGTGCTGTTGAAAGACTTAAGAAGTTTTCCAGAATAGAAGAATTCCTTAACAGCCATACAGAAATCAGGACCCACAATATCCCAAGCAGACTTGAAGAACTTAGCAGAGAAACCGTCAGAACCAGGAGCTTTATCATCACCCATCTGGAACAGGACACACTTAATCTCTGCGTCAGTAACAGGAGTAAGCATGGCGTTAGACTGGAGGGGGGAGAGCTTATTAGAGAAGAGGGAAGAAGGGTCACGAATAGCAGTGGAAGGTTGGGCAGAACCCAAGAAGGCTTGAAAGTGAGAAACAAACAGATTAGGAAGATCATTCCCCGATATCCAGTTACCTTGAGCATCCTGGATAGAATTAATACGATTGCGGGATTTACGGCTTTTAACTGCTTTGTGGAAAAAAGCCGAATTTTTATCACCCTCACGCAGCCAGTTAACCTTAGCCTTTTGTTTTAGGAACCTCTCTTCATCCAGGCTAGCCTCGTTAAAAGCGTTGAGATACCTGCATTGTTCTTCACGAAGATCCTTATTGAAAGGATCCCGATCCAAAGCAATTTGAACTCTATCAAGCTCATTACGAAGAGAGATAACCTTAGAAAAGAGGTTTCCCTGGTTGCGAAGCATCTTACGTATCGGCACTTTCAGATTTTTAAGGTTTTCGAACACCTTATACATCCGATATCCAGTGATATTTGGGTTCCAAGAAGTGGCAACAATTTGCTTGAAATCGTTCTTATAAGTCAGGAAATTAGGGAACTTGAAAGGCTTAGGTTGGAAAGGGGCACGATGGGGGAGAGAAAGCACAGCAGGAGTATGATCGGACGAACGGTAAGGGAGAAAATTGACGGTAGAGGAGGGGAAAGAAGCAACGAATTGAGAATTTCCCATGACACGATCGATCTTCTTTAGGATGCCACCCAAACCATTAGGAGACTTGGTCCATGTGTAGAAGAGACCTTTATAGTTAAGATCCTCCATTTCCATCAGATTGACACAGTCCCTGAAGTCCTCCATGGCTCGAGAGATCCCAGACGACCCGGAGGTGCTATCTTTAATATCAAGAGCAACATTGAAATCACCCAAAAGAATCCAAGGGGTATCTCTAACCATATTCTTATGGATCGTAAGAGAATGCCAGAGAGAGCGACGCATCATGTGATCATTATGAGCATAGACGAAGGAGCAGAAAAAGGATTTATTAGAATCACGAATATTAACTTTGAAATGCATAACCTGATCATTTAAGTCGATAAGGTTCATATCAATGGCAAGCGGATCCCAGGCAACCACAATTCTAGTCCCTCTAGGGGAGAAGAGACCGTTGGAAGACCACGACCAAGCTCCAAAAGTACGACTACAGATAAGAGGGAGGTTATGGAAGGAAGCACGAGTCTCAAGAGAAGCACAAATAAGAAGATTTTGATCGCGGATAAGATCTCTTAAGGCTTTCTGATGAGAAGGCTTACAGAGACCGCGAGTATTCCATGCAGCGATGTGCGTCATATGGAAACTTGGAGTGGTGTGGAATCCATCTGCTCGGACACCTGAGCTATCATAGGGCGATCATTATAGGATCCTGATTCATTAACCATGAACTGGGCAGTTTCACCATCATCAGAATCAACCTCAAAACTATTATCCTTACCTATTTGGTCATCAGCATCAGGATCAAAATCATAGGGAGCACCAGAATGTGGCAGGGGGATAGAGGTAGAGGGAATATCCGTAATGTCAGAGGAACAAGCATCTAGAACGGAGAAAGCGTTGAATAAAGGGGTGGATGATTCAGACTGTTTTAGGGGCTGGGAGGTAGAAAGACGAATGATAGGGCTAGGGAATCCAACAATAGGGGATTTTTCCTTCGTTGGGGGATTAGGGGGATTTGTGGATAACGGTGGGCTTTTATTAAAATGAACCGGAATTTTCTCAAATCGTTTTTTATTTCTAATAGTTTTTAAAAAGTTTTTATTTTTGGAATGGGAATTTTCTTTGGTATTGTTTTTGTATTTTCTACTTGTATTGCTTTTAGAAGATTCATTATTTATATTTTCTTTAGTAAAAACATTTTTTGAAGCATTTTTCTTTTTTGAAACCATCGTAAAGTCATCAGTATTATCACAAATAGAAGTAACATTAATGGTAGAGGTATCCATATGTTTAGCAATAGAAGGAGCATTAATTTTAGTAATGACATGCATACAGACATGTGTTTCGTGACCAAACACCTTACAATGAGAGCACATAGGAGGTTTCCATTCATACTCAACTCTAAGGGTATGGGAAGAGAACTCAGATGTTTGAGGATCTGGGATACGTATGTTAATCTTGTCCACCCATGAGGGACGAGTTGGTACTTCTAAAAGGACACGTGCATAGACTGCCTTACCCGCAGCATAAGTACACATGTTAGCTGTATAAGAGTCCATAGCAAGAGGCTTACCAATTTTAGAAGCAATGTGACTTAATCCTTCCTCACTCCAAGTTTCATAAGGGATGTCATGTATTTTAATCCATAGAGGAAGTTTGTCATGGTTGTTTCTATGAATGCTAAGACCGGGTCTCCACTTTTGCATAACAATGGGGGCATTCCTAAATGTCCATGGGCCGTGAGTGATAACATGTTTTAGACCTTGGTCATTGTTAAATTTAAAAAGATAGACACCTTTACCATTTAACAAAACATCTTCCAGACCATGTTTAGACCACATCTTAGATGCTAGATAACGAACATCTGAATAATTCAATTTACATCCCACAAAATAACCACAAATGGTTTTAGCATGAATCTCACATATTTTATTAACAACATTTATCGGTATATCTACTGGCACATCAATATCATTACTCAGAATAGGAATGAAACGAAAATTTTCGCTGGAATGTTTATTAGGACCACTTAAAATGTTCGCTTGAGAGTTAACTAGCATAGGTAATTTACTAGACCAAGCGTTGTAATTATTGTCTTTTAGTTCCAAATTACCATTAATCTTATCATTTTTGTTGAAGTTATGTAATTGACCAACCTCGGCTTCATTACTTAATCTAGAATCAACATGAATATGATTATCCGGTTTTTGAATTATAAAGTTATTATTATAAATAGGCTTATTATTGTTAGCCCACTTAGTTTTATTATAAGTATTGGCCTTATGATTATAAGTTCTATTATGGAGGCCCAAGATAGATGAAGTTGGTTTAGGGTGGCCCAAATTGGAAGTTGAATTAGGGTGGCCCAAATTGGAAGTTGAATTAGGGAGGCCCAAGATAGATGAAGTTGGTTTAGGGTGGCCCAAATTGGAAGTAGAATTGGAAGATAAATTCGGAATTGTAGTATCCGCAATTGAAGATATATTTCTCGGCATATGCTTAGTAGTGTAGGACAAAACATTATGAGTAGCATGTGAAGTGTTTGTCCCCTTGTCTACCACTAACCTAGTGTTCTCAATTATGTCTCCCACCATACCCATTCCTTTTGACCTATGACCAACTCTATTATCATTAAAGTCACTCACCACATTCAAATGAGAATAAGTTGCATTACTAAAGCAAGGATCGGACTTCATACCTTCATCCAAGGACATGTTCGTGACCGTTGAAGTGTTGTGAATGGTCATGACCGTTGGTGCGTGTGGTTCCTTTGGTGCGTGTGCTTCACGGACAAATTGGGTTGCAACATCCCTCGGCTGACCTTTGGTGTTGATCACGGTTGTATGATGAGCTTCATGAACACGATCGATAGGTAGATGATGATGAATATCATGGCCCTCCCCCATTGTTGTGTTCATGACCGTTGAAGTGTCCTTGGAAGCCGTTGGGATGGGCTGTACGGGCAAAGATCCACCTCCGACAATAGCTCCATGTTCTTGTTCGGTAATTTTCTGATGATCTCCGACCAACACTCCATATCCGTGAGCGTATTCTTCAGGGCCAGGCGTGTTGTTGTTTTCCTTAGCAAAATCTCCATGATCAGTCGTGAACTTGTACACCATGCAGTCATTCTCGTTGTTATCTAGCATTCTCATATAGTCTTCATTTTCTCGATCGGGTATTGGATGATGCAGCAAGCATTCACGGTTATTGATAGATGGGACTTCCACATGCTCCCTGATTGAATCATCATCTTCATCTTCTCCATCATTGTCTTCCGATGATGTATAAACCGTACTCAAGCCATCAATACGATTTGATTCATCTTCATTATCTTCCATATTTTCAGGATACGAATATTCCATATTATGTTTTGAGATACATTTTCCATCTTCTCCAAGAACTTTGTCTAAAGCATCGTTGGAATAAAACGTAGCAGCAGCATTTATTTCATATTGTTTATCATTTTGAAGATCATTTTGAGAATATTGATGTTTTTCTTTTCCTTGGATTGTATTTGTAACCCGTTTATGATTAAGAACAATTTTTCTCTGTTGTAAACTTCTTTGAGTTGATATTTCCAAAAGTGTATTTTTAACAGATGGAGCTTTGAAAATACGTGGCTGATTGTTGAAAATATTTTTCATTCTTTTTTCCACCATATTGAAAGTACTTTCAGGATCAATAAAAGTTTGTGCTGAAAACATAAGATTTTTATTTCCAATTACACTTGGTGAATCTGGACCAGGATTAATGCCTGGTGATACACCAGCCATGATGTAAATAAAAACAAATAATTGAAAATTCTTAGAGAGAAAAATCTTAGAGAGAAAAAGGAAGCTGGGAATGGATTAGGGTTTTCTAGTTTTGATATGATGTATTAGGGTTTTCTAGTTTTCATATGATGGATTAGGGTTTTTGAAGGTTGCAAATGATGTTATTAGGGTTTTCTAGTTTTCATATGATGGATTAGGGTTTTCTAGTTTTCATATGATGGATGATTTTGGGTTTTTGAATGTTGCAAATGATGTTATTAGGGTTTTCTAGTTTTCATATGATGGATTAGGGTTTTCTAGTTTTCATATGATGGATTAAGGTATTCTAGTTTTCATATGATGGATTAGGGTTTTCTCGTTTTCATATGATGGATTAGGGTTTTTGAATGTTGCAAATGATGTTATTAGGGTTTTCTAGTTTTCATATGATGGATTAGGGTTTACTAGCTTTCATATGCTGGATTAGGGTTTTCTAGTTTTCATATGATGGATTAGGGTTTTGCAAATGATGTTATTAGGGTTTTCTAGTTTTCATATGATGGATTAGGGTTTTCTAGTTTTTATATGATGGATTAGGGTTTTTGAATGTTACAAATGATGTTATTAGGGTTTTCTAGTTTTCATATGATGGATTAGGGTTTTCTAGTTTTCATATGATGGATTAGGGTTTTTGAATGTTGCAAATGATGTTATTAGAGTTTTCTAGTTTTCATATGATGGATTCGGGTTTTCTAGTTTTAATGTGATGGATTAGGGTTTTCTAGTTTTCATATGATGGATTAGGGTTTTTGAATGTTGCAAATGATGTTATTAGGGTTTTCTAGTTTTCTTATGATGGATTAGGGTTTTCTAGTTTTTTTTTTTTTTTGGGTAAAGAGGGCGGCACCTCTGGCAAATTTATTAATAAAAAGAATAAATACAATATAAGGCTGGGGACTCCCCACCAAAAAACAGAAAATCCATCGGGACAGGCCCCAACGGACAACAAGCTAAACTAGGAACCAAAACAAGAGAAGGAACCAGAAGCAAACAAGAACATAAAGGAAAACAACCTGCAAAACAAACAAACCATACAAGCCAAAACAAGCAGAAAAAGAAAGAAAGCATAAAGGAAGGAAATTAAGGGAGGGTCCAAATAGTTTTAGCCAAATCAACATTAGTGCAAGTTTTCATAGATAGACTCAGCAGTCTACAGCGGATATCATCCTTAATACTATTCACGACAGCATGATGGGATCTTTTTATGTTTTTAAAAATGCGTAAATTTCTTTCCCGCCATATGTGATATACAGCTCCAGCAAAAACAAGTCTTCTAATGATGGACCATATGGTCTTGTTCTTATTACTGGGGTTGAGATGACTAATGATATCAGACCAGGTATCAGTGGAGAAGGAGAGATTCATGACGTGATGGAGGTCATGCCAAACCAAAGAAGTGAAAGAACATTCAAAGAATAGATGGGAAAGGGAATCCGGACAGTCCCCGCAGAACGCACAAAAGAGATTGGAGTTAGTGTCCCAAATTTTGATTTTAACATGAGTATTAAGGCGATTTTTAAGAGCAACCCAAAGAATGAAAGCATGTCTGGGGATGTTTTGGGAGAACCAAACAAGATGAAACCAAAAGACCGGTTGATGATAGGGGCGAATAGTCTTCCAAACAGAACGAACAGAGAAAGGAGAGAGTTGACCGTCTCTAGATCTCCAAAGGAGATTATCAGGGACGAATGTGGAAAGAGTAGGGGGGTTATGAGAAAGAAGAGCAGTATGGGAATCTCTCCAACAATGAGGCCGAACCCAAGATCCGTTAAGAACCAGGTCAGCAACCTTAGTATCAGGAGTGAAACCCGCATCATGGATGTCACGGACAGACAAGAATTTAGAAAGAGGGCCCGCGGGGTGCCAGTTATCGAACCAAGCAGAAGTAGAGCATCCATCACCAATCTGGGAAACTATATACTCCCTTATCTTATCCCTCATATCCAGGATTTTACGCCAGGCAAATCCAGAACCGTATTTTTTGGGGGCATCCCAAAAGTTACGGCCACATAAACGGTAAGAGTGGATCCACTTAACCCATAAGGACTCTTTCTTGGAAAGGAGTCTCCAAACATGGGAAGCCATAAGGGCAACATTCCAGATAGCAAGGTTACGTATGCCAAGCCCACCATGTTCCTTAGGAAGGCATACTGTTTTCCAGGAGACTTTAGCTTTACCACGCTTCAACTCACCATGGCACCAGAGGAAACCTCTCATGAGCTTCTCAATATCGTTAGAGATAGATTTAGGAAGAATAAAAACAGAAGCCCAATAGATTTGAGTAGAAGAAAGGACAGAGAGGATCAGCTGGAGACGACCCGCAAAGGAAAGAGACTTGTTTTTCCAGTCATTAATCCTGCATTTCACTTTATCAACAAGTCCTTTACAGTCTTTGTGGGCAAGACGCGTGGTGATGAGAGGAACGCCAAGGTATCGAACAGGAAAAGAGCCCTCCGGAAACTTAACAATAAGATCAATGGCAGCCCTGGTCCTCTCACCAACATTACAATAGAAAGCTTCACTCTTCGCAATGTTGGGATGGAGGCCCGAAACCCCAGAGAATTCCTCAAGAGAGTCACATATTAGTTTAACCGATGAGCTATCACCATGGCAAAAGAGAAGGAGATCGTCGGCAAAGCAGAGATGGGTGATATTTTGATCGTCACATTGTCTGTGGAATTTAAAAGAATCAGAATCATGGATGTTTCTCTTGATCATAAGGTTAAGCACTTCCATGACAAGAGTGAAGAGATAAGGAGAGAGGGGGTCACCCTGCCGAAGGCCCCTTTTACCGTCGAAATAACCATGAGTATTCCCATTGATACTCACCGAGTAAGCAACCGTGGAAACACATGTCATGATCCAGTCAATCATACGATCGGGGAAACCAAACCCAAACAAGATGGTTCGCAGAAAAGTCCAGTCAACCGTGTCGTAGGCTTTTTGAATATCAACCTTAAAAGCACACCTAGGAGGACCACGATGACGATGATAATCACGCATGAGCTCGTGAACAAGAAGGACGTTGTCGGTGATCAAACGACCAGGGATGAAAGCAGACTGGTTTTCATCAACCAGAGAAGAAAGATGGTTTTTGATACGATCCGCAATAAGCTTGCTGATACATTTGTAAACAACGTTACAACAAGCTATAGGGCGGAAATCAGTGACTTTGGAGGGGGAATCAACTTTAGGAATGAGCGCAAGGATGGTGCTGTTGAAGGACTTAAGAAGTTTGCCAGAATAGAAGAATTCCTTAACAGCCATACAGAAATCAGGACCCACAATATCCCAAGCAGACTTGAAGAACTTAGCAGAGAAACCATCAGAACCAGGAGCTTTATCATCACCCATCTGGAACAGAACACACTTAACCTCCGCGTCAGTAACAGGAGTAAGCATGGCGGCAGACTGGAGGGGGGAGAGCTTATTAGAGAAGAGGGAAGAAGGGTCACGAATAGCAGTAGAAGGCTGGGCAGAACCCAAGAAGGCTTGAAAGTGAGAAACAAAAAGATTAGGAAGATCGTTCCCTGAGATCCAGTTACCTTGAACATCCTGGATAGAATTAATACGATTGCGAGATTTACGACTTTTAACCATTTTGTGGAAAAAAGCCGAATTTTTATCACCTTCATGAAGCCAGTTAACCTTAGCCTTTTGTTTCAAGAACCTCTCTTCATCCAGGCTCGCCTCGTTATAAGCGAGGAGATACCTGCATTGTTCTTCACGAAGATCCTTATTGAAAGGATCCCGATCCAAAGCAATCTGAACTCTATCAAGCTCATTACGAAGAGAGATAACCTTAGAAAAGAGGTTTCCCTGGTTGCGAAGCATCTTACGTATAGGCAGTTTCAGATTTTTAAGGTTTTTGAAAACCTTATACATCCGATATCCAGTGATGTTAGGGTTCCAAGAAGAGGCAACAATCTGTTTGAAATCTTCCTTATAAGTCAGGAAATTAGGGAACTTGAATGGCTTAGGTTGGAAAGGGGCACGTTGGGGGAGTAAAAGCACAGCAGGAGTATGATCGGACGAACGGTAAGGGAGAAAATTGACAGTAGAGGAGGGGAAAGAAGCAACAAAGTGAGTATTTCCCATGACACGATCGATCTTTTTGAGGATGCCACCCGAACCATTAGGTGACTTGGTCCATGTGTAGAAAAGACCTTTATAGTTAAGATCCTCCATTTCCATCAGATTGACACAGTCCCTGAAGTCCTCCATTGCACGAGAAATCCCAGACGACCCGGAGGTGCTATCTTTGATATCAAGAGCAACATTGAAATCACCTAAAAGAATCCACGGGGCATCTCTAACCACATTCTTATGGACCACAAGAGAATGCCAAAGAGATCGACGCATCATGTGATCATTATGAGCATAGACGAATGAGCAGAAAAAAGATTTATTAGAGTCACGAATAATAACTTTGAAATGCATAACCTGATCATTTAAGTCAATAAGCATCATATCAATGGCCATTGGATCCCAGGCAACCACGATTCTAGTCCCTCTAGGGGAGAAGAGACCGTTGGACGACCACGACCAAGAGCCAAAAGTACGACTACAGATAAGAGGGAGGTTAGGGAAGGAAGCACGAGTCTCAAGAGAAGCACAAATATGAAGATTTTGATCGCGGATAAGATCTCTCAAGGCTTTCTGATGAGAAGGCTTACAGAGACCGCGAGTATTCCATGCAGCGATGTGCGTCATATGGAAACTTGGAGGGGGGTGGAGTCCATCTGCTCGGACACCTGAGTTATCATAGGTTGATCATAATGAGAACCATTCTCACCAACAATGAACTGGGCAGTTTCACCATCATCAGAGACGACGTCAATACAATTGTCCTCGTCAAGTTGGTCATCAGCATCAGGATCAAAATCACCAGTAATAATTTGGGAGGGGACACTAGGTGGAGGAAGAGGGGTAGAAGTAGAGGGAAAATCAGTAACGTCAGAGGAACAAGCCTCAAGAACGGCGAAGGCATTGAATAAAGGAGTGGAGGAAGCAGTTTGTTTAAGGGGCATGGAAGAAGAGAGACGAGTGATAGGGCTTGGAA
This sequence comes from Cichorium intybus, assembly GCA_023525715.1. NCBI lineage: Eukaryota > Viridiplantae > Streptophyta > Magnoliopsida > Asterales > Asteraceae > Cichorium > Cichorium intybus. The sequence continues at coordinate 42,846,986 of CM042015.1, forward strand.
AACCAACTAAGTTGTTAGTCTCCTTGATAGGGGGAGGAATAGAAGTAGGAGGAATGGATTTGCGGGAATCATTAGGAACCGGGCGAGACTCGAAACGAGATTTATTAATACTATTTTTACTTTTAGTCCAAAACTTGTTCATCGAAGAATCTTTACTCTGCCTAATCCCTTGACTATTTCTATTAGAATTACTTTGCAAATTATCATCATTAGTGTTAACAGAATTTGACCCTTGTTTGGCACGATTTTTCTTCTTATAGACGGTCGTAAATCCATCATTAAGTTGCATAGGGGTAGACACAATACCATGATCTAGATGCATTTTATCTTTGTGATTATCTTCATTAGTCTTAGAGATGACATGCATACAATTTTTAGTTTCATGACCAAACACCATGCAATGAGAGCACATAGGTGGTTTCCATTCATATTCAATACGAAGAGTATGGGTATAAAACTCAAGAGTATCAGGATCAGGAATACGGATAATCACTTTATCCACCCAAGATGGTTTAGTTGGTATCTCAAGAAGGACACGAGCATAAACAGATTTACCTGCCGCATATTTGCACATATTAGCAGTATAGGAGTCCATAGCAAGAGGCTTTCCGATTTTTGAAGCAATGTGGCTAAGACCATCATCACTCCATGCCTCATAGGGAATGTCATGGATTTTAATCCATAGAGGGAGCTTGTCATGAATGTTCTTATGAATATTGAGACCGGGACGCCATTTTTGCATGACAATAGGGGCACCTTTAAAAGTCCAGGGACCGTAAGTGATAACATGATGAAGACCATTATCGTCACTAAATTTAAAAAGGTAAACACCTTTTCCATTTAGAAGGACATCTTGGAGACCATGGATAGACCACATTTTTGATGCTAGATATCGAACATCAGAGTAATTCATTTTTATTCCTACAAAATAACCACAGATAGTCCTAGCAAACGTTTCACACACTTTGGTGACGGCCGTTAAAGGAATGTCAACAGGCACATTATTGTCATTACTTAAATTAGGAATAAAACGAAACTTATCATTGGCGTGTTTTTGTGATCCAGTAATAATATTGGCATGAGAGTTATTAAGTAAGGGTAAAGATCGTTCCCAGGCAATTTTAATATTATTTTTATTTTCATTTTCGTTATATCTAGTATCATAAATTAAATTTTGGTCATTAGTTTTATAATTACTAGATTCATTGGGCTTAATATTATTATCACAAATGTGACTAATGTTGTTTTTTAGTAGTGCATTAAAAGACCCATGGGCTTCTTCAATAGGGGGAGGGGCATTGGACATATTTCTAGATTGAGATGGGTAATTAGGTCCACGTATATGTTTGATATTAGAATAAGTGTCCGATTTATGAAGCAAGTTTTTATGGGACAAGTGTTTAGGGTGTGGACCCAAGAGTGAGCAACAATTATTCTTAGGCAAAGAAGAATTCGGATTACAAGGGGACAAGAAAGGTGGGTATTCATCAACTTTAGAATGTGGCCTATCATCCTCCACATTGGATTCTTTGGTAGTGGGCAAGTTCTCATATCCTTTAAGGGAACATGAAGTCTTGTTCAAAGAGTCAAAAGGAATTGGTTCTTTGGTAGAAGTAAAGTATGTATCGGCCGAGTACTTAGGGCTTAGTGGAGAAGAAGGATTAAATAATATAAAAGGTTTAGCAATTGCATCCTTGTCTCCCACTACACTAGGTAAAGAAATATTATCTCCCACTTTCTTAATTGTTTTATATTTATGACCACCTTTTCCATCAACTATCCCACCATTAGTATTCAATACACTAGTTTTAAATTGCAATGAGGAGTTATCGGCCATACCTCCTAGAAAGCAAAAAGAAGAAACCGTTGGGGAGGAAAAAGAAGAAAGAGCTGTACCTTCCTTCAAATTCATATCCGTGTTGGTTACCGTTTGAGAATCATTGGTAGCCGTTTGTAACTGAAGTGAACCAGCTCCGTTATCTTTTCCGTGATCTCCGTTAGTCAGTTGAGGTGAACCAGCTCCGGTATCTTTTCCATGATCTCCGGCAGTCGCAAGAGAACCATCTACATGTGCATTTTCTTCATGACTTGATGTGGTTTTTTTATCCGTATCAACATCTCCATGATCCGACTTTATATTGTAAACCATGCATTCACTTTCTTTGTTATCTGCTGCTCTTATATAGTCGTCATATTCTCCATCGGGCATAGCAGGATTCATCAAGAAGTCACGGTTGTTGGTATCTTCTCCATCTTCATCTTCAGAAGAGGAATAATTCGTACTCAAGCCATCAATCTTGTCGGATTCTTTGCCACCCTCTCCATAATCTTGGTTAACCGCTTGATCTATGTTGATAGATGGTTCAAAGAGAGAAGCAGCACTTGATTCATCTTCATCAAAAGCATCTTTTGAATAAACCGAAGCAACATTATTCCTTTCATATTGTTTTGAGATTCGTTTATGATTAAGAATAGCTTTTCTTTGTTGTAACCTTCTTTGAATCGATAAATCCAAATGTGTATTCTTAATAGAATGATTTTTGTAGATACGTGGCTGTTTGTTGATGATCCTTTTCATTCTTCTTTCCACCATATTGAAAGTAATTTCAGGGTCAATAAAACTTCGAGCAAAAAACATATGATTTTTATTTCCAGTAGCATTTGATGCATCTGGACCAGGTATCATGCCTGTTGTAGTTAAATCATCAGAATGATTTTGCTGATCCATCATTACACCATCATTTGACAGTAAAATTGAATCACCTCCTGGAGAATCATCAACCATGATGAATTTCGACAGAACTAAACCCAAGAAACACAATAAACTTCTAGAGAGAGAAAATTCTAGAGAGAGGTTAGAGAGTTTTTTGGGGTTTTCTAGTTTTGATATGATGGATTAGGGTTTTCTAGTTTTGATATGATGTATTAGGGTTTTCTAGTTTTCATATGATGGATTAGGGTTTTTGAATGTTGCAAATGATGTTATTAGGGTTTTCTAGTTTTCATATGATGGATTAGGGTTTTCTAGTTTTCATATGATGGATGGTTTTGGGTTTTTTAATGTTGAAAATGATGTTATTAGGGTTTTCTTGTTTTCATATGATGGATTAGGGTTTTCTAGTTTTCATATGATGGATTAACATTTTCTAATATTCATATGATGGATGAGGGTTTTTGAATGTTGCAAATGATGTTATTAGGGTTTTCTAGTTTTTATATGATGGATTAGGGTTTTCTAGTGTTCATATGATGGATTAGGGTTTTCTAGTTTTCATATGATGGATTAGGGTTTTTGAATGTTTCAAATGATGTTATTAGGGTTTTCTAGTTTTCTTATGATGGATTAGGGTTTTCTAGTTTTTTTGGGTAAAGAGGGCGGCACCTCTGGCAAATTTTATTAATAAAAAAATAAATACAATATAAGGCTGGGGACTCCCCACCAAAAAACAGAAAATCCATCGGGACAGGCCCCAACGGACAACAAGCTAAACTAGGAACCAAAACAAGAGAAGGAACCAAGCAAACAAGAACATAAAGGAGAGCAACCTGCAAAACAAACAAACCATACAAGCCAATACAAGGAGAGAAAAAAGAAAGCTTAGTGGAAGAAAATTAAGGGAGGGTCCAAATAGTTTTAGCCAAATCAACGTTAGTGCAAGTTTTCACAGAAAGACTCAGCAGTCTACAGCGGATATCATCCTTAACAATATTCACGACAGCATGATGAGATTTTTTTATTTTTTTAAAAATGCGTAAATTTCTTTCCCGCCAGATGTGGTAGACCGCTCCAGCAAAAACAAGTCTTCTAATGATGGACCAAATGGTCTTGTTCTTATTAATGGGGTTGAGTTGACTAATGATATCAGACCAGCTATCAGTGGAGAAGGAGAGATTCATGACCTGATGGAGGTCATGCCAAACCAAAGAAGTGAAAGAGCATTCAAAGAAGAGATGGGAAAGGGAATCCGGACAGTCCCCGCATAACGCACAAATGAGATTGGAATTTGTGTCCCTGATTTTGATTTTATCATGAGTCTTGAGACGATCTTTAAGAGCAACCCAAAGAATGAAAGCATGTCTGGGGATGTTCTGGGAGAACCAAACAAGATGAAACCAAAAGACAGGTTGGCGATAGGGGCGAATAGACTGCCACACAGATCGAACAGAGAAAGGGGAGAGTTGACCGTCTCTAGATCTCCAAAGGAGTTTATCAGGGGCGGACGTGGAAATAGTAGGGGGGTTATGAGAAAGAAGAGCACCATGGGAATCTCTCCAACAATGAGGCCGAACCCAAGATCCGTTAAGAACCAGGTCAGAAACCTTAGTATCAGGAGTGAAACCCGCATCATGGATGTCACGGACAGACAAGAATTTAGAAAGAGGGCCCGCAGGGTGCCAAATGTCGAACCAAGCAGAAGTAGAGCATCCATCACCTATCTGGGAAACTATATACTCCCTTATCTTATCCCGCATATCCAGGATGTTACGCCAGGCAAATCCGGTTCCGTATTTTTTGGGGGCATCCCAAAAGTTACGGCCACATAAACGGTATGAGTGGATCCACTTAACCCATAAGGACTCTTTCTTGGAAAGGAGTCTCCAAACATGGGAAGCCATAAGGGCAACATTCCAGATAGCAAGGTTACGTATGCCAAGCCCACCATGTTCCTTAGGAAGGCAAACAGTTTTCCAGGAGACTTTAGCTTTACCACGCTTCAACTCATCATGGCACCAGAGGAAACCTCTCATGAGCTTCTCAATATCGTTAGAGATAGATTTAGGAAGAATAAAAACAGAAGCCCAATAGATTTGAGTAGAAGAAAGGACAGAAAGGATCAGCTGGAGACGACCGCGAGTATTCCAAGCAGCGATGTGCGTCATATGGAAACTTGAAGGCTTACAGAGACCGCGAGTATTCCAAGCAGCGATGTGCGTCATATGGAAACTTGGAGGGGGGTGGAGTCCATCTGCTCGGACACCTGAGTTATCATAGGATGATCAGATTGTCGTCCATTCATACTCAATACTTAGAGTATGGGTGTAAAACTCAAGAGTATCAGGATCAGGAATACGGATAATCACTTTATCCACCCAAGAGGATTTAGTAGGTATTTCAAGAAGGACACGAGCATAAACAGATTTTCCTGCCGCATATTTGCACATATTAGCAGTATAAGAGTCCATAGCAAGAGGCTTTCCAATTTTTGAAGCAATGTGACTCAGCCCATCATCACTCCATGCCTCATAGGGAATATCGTGGATTTTAATCCATAGAGGGAGCTTGTCATGATTGTTCTTATGAATATCGAGTCTGGGACGCCATTTTTGCATGACAATAGGGTCACCTTTAAAAGTCCAGGGACCGTGAGTGATAACATGATGAAGGCCATTGTCGTCACTAAATTTAAAAAGGTAAACACCTTTACCATTTAGGAGAACATCTTGGAGACCATGGATAGACCACATCAACATTAGTGCAAGTTTTCAAATACATCGGATTTTCTAGTTTTCATATGATGGATTAGGGTTTTCTAGTTTTCATACGATGGATTAGAGTTTACTAGCTTTCATATACTGGATTAGGGTTTTCTAGTTTTCATATGATGGATTGGAGTTTTGCAAATGATGTTATTAGGGTTCTCTAGTTTGCATATGATGGATTAGGGTTTTCTTGTTTTCATATGATGGATTAGGGTTTTTGAATGTTGCAAATGATGTTATTAGGGTTTTCTAGTTTTCTTATGATGAATTAATGTTTTCTAGTTTTCATATGACGGATGGTTTTGGGTTTTTGAATGTTGCAAATGATGTTATTAGGGTTTTCTAGTTTTCATATGATGGATTAGGGTTTTCTAGTTTTCATATGATGGATTAACATTTTCTAATATTCATATGATGGATTAGGGTTTTTGAATGTTGCAAATGATGTTATTAGGGTTTTCTAGTTTTTATATGATGGATTAGGGTTTTCTAGTGTTCATATGATGGATTAGGGTTTTCTAGTTTTCATATGATGGATTAGGGTTTTTGAATGTTTCAAATGATGTTATTAGGGTTTTCTAGTTTTCTTATGATGGATTAGGGTTTTCTAGTTTTGATATGATGGATTAGGGTTTTCTAGTTTTGATATGATGTATTAGGGTTTTCTAGTTTTCATATGATGGATTAGGGTTTTTGAAGGTTGCAAATGATGTTATTAGGGTTTTCTAGTTTTCATATGATGGATTAGGGTTTTCTAGTTTTCATATGATGGATGATTTTGGGTTTTTGAATGTTGCAAATGATGTTATTAGGGTTTTCTAGTTTTCATATGATGGATTAGGGTTTTCTAGTTTTCATATGATGGATTAAGGTATTCTAGTTTTCATATGATGGATTAGGGTTTTCTCGTTTTCATATGATGGATTAGGGTTTTTGAATGTTGCAAATGATGTTATTAGGGTTTTCTAGTTTTCATATGATGGATTAGGGTTTACTAGCTTTCATATGCTGGATTAGGGTTTTCTAGTTTTCATATGATGGATTAGAGTTTTGCAAATGATGTTATTAGGGTTTTCTAGTTTTCATATGATGGATTAGGGTTTTCTAGTTTTTATATGATGGATTAGGGTTTTTGAATGTTACAAATGATGTTATTAGGGTTTTCTAGTTTTCATATGATAGATTAGGGTTTTCTAGTTTTCATATGATGGATTAGGGTTTTTGAATGTTGCAAATGATGTTATTAGAGTTTTCTAGTTTTCATATGATGGATTCGGGTTTTCTAGTTTTAATGTGATGGATTAGGGTTTTCTAGTTTTCATATGATGGATTAGGGTTTTTGAATGTTGCAAATGATGTTATTAGGGTTTTCTAGTTTTCTTATGATAGATTAGGGTTTTCTAGTTTTGATATGATGGATTAGGGTTTTCTAGTTTTGATATGATGTATTAGGGTTTTCTAGTTTTCATATGATGGATTAGGGTTTTTGAATGTTGCAAATGATGTTATTAGGGTTTTCTAGTTTTCATATGATGGATTAGGGTTTTCTAGTTTTCATATGATGGATGGTTTTGGGTTTTTTAATGTTGAAAATGATGTTATTAGGGTTTTCTTGTTTTCATATGATGGATTAGGGTTTTCTAGTTTTCATATGATGGATTAACATTTTCTAATATTCATATGATGGATGAGGGTTTTTGAATGTTGCAAATGATGTTATTAGGGTTTTCTAGTTTTTATATGATGGATTAGGGTTTTCTAGTGTTCATATGATGGATTAGGGTTTTCTAGTTTTCATATGATGGATTAGGGTTTTTGAATGTTTCAAATGATGTTATTAGGGTTTTCTAGTTTTCTTATGATGGATTAGGGTTTTCTAGTTTTGATATGATGGATTAGGGTTTTCTAGTTTTGATATGATGTATTAGGGTTTTCTAGTTTTCATATGATGGATTAGGGTTTTTGAAGGTTGCAAATGATGTTATTAGGGTTTTCTAGTTTTCATATGATGGATTAGGGTTTTCTAGTTTTCATATGATGGATGATTTTGGGTTTTTGAATGTTGCAAATGATGTTATTAGGGTTTTCTAGTTTTCATATGATGGATTAGGGTTTTCTAGTTTTCATATGATGGATTAGGGTATTCTAGTTTTTTTTTTTTTTTTTTTTTTTTTTTTTTTTTTTTTTTTTTTTTTGGTAACCGAGGACCCCATCCGACCCATCCTTTGGATGACCCTGATGAAGCAACCTCGGGGCCCACGCACACCTGGCAGCAGGGTGGTCCGGGTCAATCACCTACGGGGGTAGAGAGGTGGCCAGTGGCCATCCCCTGATTGAAACCTAACACTCCCTATGGGGAAAGGGAGGGAGTGGGATTAGAACTTGGAACCTCTTTATGGGGGAAGAGAAAGAGTCCTAAGCCTTATCCACTAGGCCACCAGGGTGATGGTTGGGTATTCTAGTTTTCATATGATGGATTAGGGTTTTCTCGTTTTCATATGATGGATTAGGGTTTTTGAATGTTGCAAATGATGTTATTAGGGTTTTCTAGTTTTCATATGATGGATTAGGGCTTTCTACTTTTCATATGATAGATTTGGGTTTTCTAGTTTTCATATGATACATTAGGGTTTTTGAATGTTGCAAATGATGTTATTAGGGTTGTCTAGTTTTCATATGATGGATTAGGGTTTTCTAGTTTTCATATGATGGATTAGGGTTGTCTAGTTTTCATATGTTGTATTAGGATTTTTGAACGTTGCAAATGATGTTATTAGGGTTTTCTAGTTTTCAAATGATGGATTAGGGTTTTCTAGTTTCATATGATGGATTAGGGTTTTCTAGTTTTCATTTGATGGATTAGGATTTTCTAGTTTTCATATGATGGATTAGCGTTTTTGAATGTCGCAAATTTTGTTATTAGGGTTTTCTAGTAGTTTTCCTATGATGGATTCGGGTTTTCTAGCTTTCATATGATCGATTAGGGTTTTCTAGTTTTCATATGATCAATTAGTGTTTTCTAGTTTTCATATGATTTATTAGGATTTTCTAGTTTTCATCTGATGGATTAGCGCTTTTGAATGTTGCAAATGATGTAATTAGGGTTTTCTAGTTTTCATATGATGGATTAGGGTTTTCTAGTTTTCATACGATGGATTAGAGTTTACTAGCTTTCATATACTGGATTAGGGTTTTCTAGTTTTCATATGATGGATTGGAGTTTTGCAAATGATGTTATTAGGGTTCTCTAGTTTGCATATGATGGATTAGGGTTTTCTTGTTTTCATATGATGGATTAGGGTTTTTGAATGTTGCAAATGATGTTATTAGGGTTTTCTAGTTTTCTTATGATGAATTAATGTTTTCTAGTTTTCATATGACGGATGGTTTTGGGTTTTTGAATGTTGCAAATGATGTTATTAGGGTTTTCTAGTTTTCATATGATGGATTAGGGTTTTCTAGTTTTCATATGATGGATTAACATTTTCTAATATTCATATGATGGATTAGGGTTTTTGAATGTTGCAAATGATGTTATTAGGGTTTTCTAGTTTTTATATGATGGATTAGGGTTTTCTGGTGTTCATATGATGGATTAGGGTTTTCTAGTTTTCATATGATGGATTAGGGTTTTTGAATGTTGCAAATGATATTATTAGGGTTTTCTAGTTTTCTTATGATAGATTAGGGTTTTCTAGTTGTGTTATGATGGATTAGGGTTTTCTAGTTTTGATATGATGTATTAGGGTTTTCTAGTTTTCATATGATGGATTAGGGTTTTTGAATGTTGCAAATTATGTTATTAGGGTTTTCTAGTTTTCATATGATGGATTAGGGTTTTCTAGTTTTCATATGATGGATGGTTTTGGGTTTTTGAATGTTGCAAATGATGTTATTAGGGTTTTCTAGTTATCATATGATGGATTAGGGTTTTCTAGTTTTCATATGATGGATGGTTTTGGGTTTTTGAATGTTGAAAATGATGTTATTAGGGTTTTCTAGTTTTCATATGATGGATTAACATTTTCTAATATTCATATGATGGATTAGGGTTTTTGAATGTTGCAAACGATGTTATTAGGGTTTTTTAGTTTTTATATGATGGATTAGGGTTTTCTAGTGTTCATATGATGGATTAGGGTTTTCTAGTTTTCATATAAAGGATTAGGGTTTTTGAATGTTGCAAATGATGTTATTAGGGTTTTCTAGTTTTCTTATGATGGATTAGGGTTTTCTAGTTTTGATATGATGGATTAGGGATTTCTAGTTTTGATATGATGGATTAGGGTTTTCTTGTTTTTTTTTTGGGTAAAGAGGGCGGCACCTCTGGCAAATTTTATTAATAAAAAGAATAAATACAATATAAGGCTGGGGACTCCCCACCAAAAGACAGAAAATCCATCGGGACAGGCCCCAACGGACAACAAGCTAAACTAAGAACCAAAACAAGAGAAGGAACCAAGCAAACAAGAACATAAAGGAGAGCAACCTGCAAAACAAACAAACCATACAAGCCAAAACAAGGAGAGAAAAAAGAAAGCGAAGAGGAAGAAAATTAAGGGAGGGTCCAAATAGTTTTAGCCAAATCAACGTTAGTGCAAGTTTTCACAGAAAGACTCAGCAGTCTACAGCGGATATCATCCTTAACAATATTCACGACAGCATGATGAGATTTTTTTATTTTTTTAAAAATGCGTAAATTTCTTTCCCGCCAGATGTGGTAGACCGCTCCAGCAAAAACAAGTCTTCTAATGATGGACCAAATGGTCTTGTTCTTATTAATGGGGTTGAGTTGACTAATGATATCAGACCAGCTATCAGTGGAGAAGGAGAGATTCATGACCTGATGGAGGTCATGCCAAACCAAAGAAGTGAAAGAGCATTCAAAGAAGAGATTGGTATTAGTGTCCCAGATTTTGATTTTATCATGAGTCTTGAGACGATCTTTAAGAGCAACCCAAAGAATGAAAGCATGTCTGGGGATGTTCTGGGAGAACCAAACAAGATGAAACCAAAAGACAGGTTGGTGATAGGGGCGAATAGACTGCCACACAGATCGAACAGAGAAAGGGGAGAGTTGACCGTCTCTAGATCTCCAAAGGAGTTTATCAGGGGCGGACGTGGAAATAGTAGGGGGGTTATGAGAAAGAAGAGCACCATGGGAATCTCTCCAACAATGAGGCCGAACCCAAGATCCGTTAAGAACCAGGTCAGCAACCTTAGTATCAGGAGTGAAACCCGCATCATGGATGTCACGGACAGACAAGAATTTAGAAAGAGGGCCCGCAGGGTGCCAATTGTCGAACCAAGCAGAAGTAGAGCATCCATCACCTATCTGGGAAGCTATATACTCCCTTATCTTATCCCGCATATCCAGGATGTTACGCCAAGCAAATCCGGTTCCGTATTTTTTGGGGGCATCCCAAAAGTTACGGCCACATAAGCGGTATGAGTGGATCCACTTAACCCATAAGGACTCTTTCTTGGAAAGGAGTCTCCAAACATGGGAAGCCATAAGGGCAACATTCCAGATAGCAAGGTTACGTATGCCAAGCCCACCATGTTCCTTAGGAAGGCAAACAGTTTTCCAGGAGACTTTAGCTTTACCACGCTTCAACTCACCATGGCACCAGAGGAAACCTCTCATGAGCTTCTCAATATCGTTAGAGATAGATTTAGGAAGAATAAAAACAGAAGCCCAATAGATTTGAGTAGAAGAAAGGACAGAAAGGATCAGCTGGAGACGACCAGCAAAGGAAAGAGACTTGTTTTTCCAGTCATTAATCCTGCATTTGACTTTATCAACAAGTCCTTTACAGTCTTTGTGGACAAGACGCGTGGTGATGAGAGGAACGCCAAGGTATCGAACAGGAAAAGAGCCTTCCGGAAACTTAACAATAAGATCAATGGTAGCCCTGGTCCTCTCACCAACATTACAATAGAATGCTTCACTCTTCGCAATGTTGGGATGGAGGCCAGAAACCCCAGAGAATTCCTCAAGAGAGTCACATATGAGTTTAACCGAAGAGCTATCACCATGGCAGAAGAGAAGGAGATCGTCGGCAAAGCAGAGATGGGTGATATTTTGATCGTCACATTGTCTGTGGAATTTAAAAGAATCAGAATCATGGATGTTTCTCTTGATCATAAGGTTAAGCACTTCCATGACAAGAGTGAAGAGATAAGGAGAGAGGGGGTCACCCTGCCGAAGGCCCCTTTTACCGTCGAAATAACCATGAGTATTCCCATTGATACTCACAGAGTAAGCAACCGTGGAAACACAAGTCATGATCCAGTCAATCATACGATCGGGGAAACCAAACCCAAACAAGATGGTTCGCAGAAAAGTCCAGTCAACCGTGTCGTAGGCTTTTTGAATATCAACCTTAAAAGCACACCTCGGAGGACCACGATGACGATGATAATCACGCATGAGCTCGTGAACAAGAAGGACGTTGTCGGTGATCAAACGACCAGGGATGAAAGCAGACTGGTTCTCATCAACCAGAGAAGAAAGATGGTTTTTGATACGATCCGCAATAAGCTTGCTGATACATTTGTAAACAACATTACAACAAGCTATAGGGCGGAAATCAGTGACTTTGGAAGGGGAATCAACTTTAGGAATGAGCGCAAGGATGGTGCTGTTGAAGGACTTAAGAAGTTTGCCAGAATAGAAGAATTCCTTAACAGCCATACAGAAATCAGGACCCACAATATCCCAAGCAGACTTAAAGAACTTAGCAGAGAAACCATCAGAACCAGGAGCTTTATCATCACCCATCCGGAACAGAACACACTTAACCTCCGCGTCAGTAACAGGAGTAAGCATGGCGGCAGACTGGATGGGGGAGAGCTTATTAGAGAAGAGGGAAGAAGGATCACGAATAGCAGTAGAAGGCTGGGCAGAACCCAAGAAGGCTTGAAAGTGAGAAACAAAAAGATTAGGAAGATCGTTCCCCGAGATCCAGTTACCGTGAACATCCTGGATAGAATTAATACGATTGCGAGATTTACGACTTTTAACCGCTTTGTGGAAAAAAGCCGAATTTTTATCACCTTCACGAAGCCAGTTAACCTTAGCCTTTTGTTTCAAGAACCTCTCTTCATCCTGGCTAGCCTCGTTATAAGCGAGGAGATACCTGCATTGTTCTTCACGAAGATCCTTATTGAAAGGATCCCGATCCAAAGCAATCTGAACTCTATCAAGCTCATTACGAAGAGAGATAACCTTAGAAAAGAGGTTTCCCTGGTTGCGAAGCATCTTACGTATAGGCACTTTCAGATTTTTAAGGTTTTTGAAAACCTTATACATCCTATATCCAGTGATGTTAGGGTTCCAAGAAGAGGCAACAATCTGTTTGAAATCTTCCTTATAAGTCAGGAAATTAGGGAACTTGAAAGGCTTAGGTTGGAAAGGGGCACGTTGGGGGAGAGAAAGCACAGCAGGAGTATGATCGGACGAACGATAAGGGAGAAAATTGACAGTAGAGGAGGGGAAAGAAGTAACGAAGTGAGTATTTCCCATGACACGATCGATCTTCTTGAGAATTCCACCCGAACCATTAGGAGACTTGGTCCATGTGTAGAAGAGACCTTTATAGTTAAGATCCTCCATTTCCATCAGATTGACACAGTCCCTGAAGTCCTCCATAGCACGAGAAATCCCAGACGATCCGGAGGTGCTATCTTTGATATCAAGAGCAACATTGAAATCACCCAAAAGAATCCAAGGGGAATCTCTAACCACATTCTTATGGACCGCAAGAGAATGCCAGAGAGAACGACGCATCATGTGATCATTATGAGCATAGACGAAGGAGCAAAAAAAGGATTTATTAGAAACACGAATATTAACTTTGAAATGCATAACCTGATCACTTAAGTCGATAAGCATCATATCAATGGCCATTGGATCCCAGGCAACCACGATTCTAGTCCCTCTAGGGGAGAAGAGACCGTTGGACGACCACGACCAAGAGCCAAAAGTACGACTGCATATAAGAGGGAGGTTAGGGAAGGAAGCACGAGTCTCAAGAGAAGCACAGATATGAAGATTTTGATCGCGGATAAGATCTCTCAAGGCTTTCTGATGAGAAGGCTTACAGAGACCGCGAGTATTCCAAGCAGCGATGTGCGTCATATGGAAACTTGGAGGGGGGTGGAGTCCATCTGCTAGGACACCGGAGCTATCATAGGTTGATCATTATAGGATCCGACCTCATTAACAATGAACTGGGCAGTATCACCATCATCAGAATCAACCTCAATGCAGTTGTCCTCGTCAAGTTGGTCATCAGCATCAGGATCAAAATCTTCAGTCATATTTTGGGAGGGGACACTAGGGGGAGGAAGAGGGGTAGAAGTAGAGGGAAAATCAGTAACGTCAGAGGAACAAGCCTCAAGAACGGCGAAGGCGTTGAATAAAGGAGTGGTGGAAGCAGTTTGTTTAAGGGGCATGGAAGAAGAAGGACGAAGGATAGGACTGGGGAAACCAACAGAACCGTTAGTATCCTTCATAGGGGGAGGAATAGAACTAGGAGGAATGGATGTGCGGGACACATTAGGAACCGAGCGCAACTCGAAACGAGACTTATTAAAAAATTTTTTACTTTTATTCCAAATTTTGTTCATTGAAGAATCTTTACTCTTCCTAATCCCTTGATTGTTTCTATTAGAATTACTTTGCAAAGTATCATTAGTAGTGTTTTCAGAATTTGACCCTTGTTTGGCCGACTTTTCTTCTTATAGACGGCCTTAAAACCATCATCAAGTTGCATAGGAGAATTCACTATACCATGATCAAGAGGCATTTTATCTTTATGATTACTTTCATTATTCTTAGAGATGACATGCATACAGTTTCTATTTTCATGACCAAAAACCATGCAATGAGAGCACATAGGGGGTTTCCATTCATATTCAATGCGAAGAGTATGGGTATAAAACTCAAGAGTATCAGGATCAGGAATACGTATAATCACTTTATCCACCCAAGAGGGTTTAGTAGGTATTTCAAGAAGGACACGAGCATAAACAGATTTTCCTGCCGCATATTTGCACATATTAGCAGTATAGGAGTCCATAGCAAGAGGCTTTCCAATTTTTGAAGCAATGTGGCTAAGACCATCATCACTCCATGCCTCATAGGGAATATCATGGATTTTAATCCATAGAGGGAGCTTGTCATGATTGTTCTTATGAATATTGAGACCGGGACGCCATTTTTGCATAACAATAGGAGCACCTTTAAAAGTCCAGGGTCCATGAGTGATAACATGATGAAGACCATTGTCGTCACTAAATTTAAACAGGTAAACACCTTTTCCATTTAGCAGAACATCTTGGAGACCATGAATAGACCACATTTTGGAAGCAAGATATCGAACATCAGAGTAATTCATTTTAATTCCTACAAAATAACCACATATAGTCCTAGCAAATGTTTCACACACTTTATTGACGGCCGTTAGAGGAATATCAACAGGCACATTATTGTCATTACTTAGATTAGGAATAAAACGAAACTTATCATTGGCGTGTTTTTGTGATCCGGTAATAATATTGGCATGGGAGTTATTAAGCAAAGGTAAAGAACGATGCCAAGCATTATTCATATTTTTTTTATTTTCGTTATTAGGAGTCTCATGAGTTAAATATTGGACATGGGTTTTAAACTCACTAGAATTGCTTGGTTTAATTTTAACACATATGTCACTAATATTGGTTTTATCTAGGGCATTTAAAGACATATGAGTTTCTACAAGTGGGGGAGAGACATTGGACAAAGTATTAGAGGTAGAAGGGTGATTAGGTCCACGGTTATCATTGTGATGAGAAGAAATGGCCGAAAAATGATGTATTGAATTAGTGGATATTAGTTTAGGATGTGGTCCCAATAAAGAGGAACATGAATGCTTTTGCAAAGAACCAATAGGAAGATGCTCATTGGAACAAATCTTGGAGGAATCGGCCGATAATTTGGAGGATTGAGGGAGATAATGATTAGATAATAAAATAGGGTTAGCATGTGCTTCCTTGTCCCCCACTAATCTAGTAAAAGTACTAATGTCTCCCACATTCTTATTAATTATATAGTTTTGACCAACTTTTCCATCCACTAACCCACTATTATCAAACAATGGACTAGTATTAAAAGATAAAAATGAGGAATCAGCCATACCTTCATCATGAGTGCACGATGGCTCCCCATTATTTTCCAAATCCGTGTTCATGGACTGAATTTTAAAGTCTTTTCCATTCTTAGAGTTTTTTGTTATTACCGTTGGATCTCCACTTGCTTTTGTCGAGCCATTGTTAGCCGGAGAAGACAATCCCATAGCTCCTCCATCGGACGTTGAGTATGGTTGCATGCAATCATTCACTTTTGTAGATGGTTCAACCATATGATCCACATCCGATTCATCATCTTTCCCATCTTTATTTTTATCAGATTCAACCGTAAGCATCTTCAGTTCTTGGGCCGATATGTTAGCAAAACTATCACCGTTTCCTTTTTTCCAGCTCCAAGTATTAACGTGGTCATCTTGATGGCTAGTTTTATCCGAGTCATCTTCAAGCATTTCATCAATCAAGTTTTTCTTACCATCTGCATCTAATCTGGGGCTCACTTTAGCATTGTTAGATGAGGAGATCACATCAGTGGGGAGACGTTTTCGCTGAATATTATCCCTTTTGCATTTGTTTCTTCTTTCATCCGTAGCCTCATACAAGGAAGATGAATAATTGTTAAATATTGATCCCTTGATATTACGTAAAGCCATATGGAGTCTTTGCTCTTTCTGATCTTTATTGTACTTGATCTCAATACCATGATCTTCAGATTTGTTTTCTTTAAAAGAAAATATAAAATCTTGTTTTAAATTTTCAGAAAACATACTAGCATTCAGATTTTGACCATTTTCAGTAGCTAACTCACGAGAAAAAGGTTGCTGATCCATCATAACACCATCATTTGACATTAAAATGGAATCACAACCTGGAGAATTATCATCCATGTTGATTTTCGACAGAAAGAAACCCAAAAAAGCACAACAACTTTCTAGAGAGAGAAAATTCTAGAGAGAGGTTAGAGAGGTTGGTTGGGTTTTCTAGTTTTTTATATGGGTTTTCTTGTTTTCATATGATGGATTAGGGTTTTTGAATGTTGCAAATGATGTTATTAGGGTTTTCTAGTTTTCATATGACGGATTAGGGTTTTCTAGTTTTCATATGATGGATTAGGGTTTTTGAATGTTGCAAATGATGTTATTAGAGTTTTCTAGTTTTCATATGATGGATTCGGGTTTTCTAGTTTTAATATGATGGATTAGGGTTTTCTAATTTTCATATGATGGATTAGGGTTTTTGAATGTTGTAAATGATGTTATTAGAGTTTTCTAGTTTTCATATGATGGATTCGGGTTTTCTAGTTTTAATATGATGGATTAGGGTTTTCTAGTTTTCATATGATGGATTAGGGTTTTTGAATGTTGCAAATGATGTTATTAGGGTTTTCTAGTTTTCTTATGATGGATTAGGGTTTTCTAGTTTTTTTTTGGGTAAAGAGGGCGGTACCTCTGGCAAATTTTATTAATAAAAAGAATAAATACAATATAAGGCTGGGGACTCCCCACCAAAAAACAGAAAATCCATCGGGACAGGCCCCAACGGACAACAAGCTAAACAACTAGGAACCAAAACAAGAGAGGAAACCATAAGCAAACAAGAACATAAAGGAGAGCAACCTGCAAAACAAACAAACCATACAAGGCAAAACAAGCAGAGAAAAAAGAAAGCGCATAGGAAGAAAATTAAGGGAGGGTCCAAATAGTTTTAGCCAAATCAACATTAGTGCAAGTTTTCAAAGAAAGACTCAGCAGTCTACAGCGGATATCATCCTTTACACTATTCACGACAGCATGATGATTAAGGTTTTTTAGTTTTGATATGATGTGTTAGGGTTTTCTAGTTTTCATATGATGGATTAGGGTTTTTGAATGTTGCAAATGATGTTATTAGGGTTTTCTAGTTTTCATATGATGAATTAATGTTTTCTAGTTTTCATATGATGGATGGTTTTGGGTTTTTGAATGTTGCAAATGATGTTATTAGGGTTTTCTAGTTTTCATATGATGGATTAGGGTTTTCTAGTTTTCATATGATGGATTAACATTTTCTAATATTCATATGATGGATTAGGGTTTTTGAATGTTGCAAATGATGTTATTAGGGTTTTCTAGTTTTTATATGATGGATTAGGGTTTTCTAGTGTTCATATGATGGATTAGGGTTTTCTAGTTTTCATATGATGGATTAGGGTTTTTGAATGTTGCAAATGATATTATTAGGGTTTTCTAGTTTTCTTATGATAGATTAGGGTTTTCTAGTTGTGTTATGATGGATTAGGGTTTTCTAGTTTTCATATGATGGATGGTTTTGGGTTTTTGAATGTTGCAAATGATGTTATTAGGGTTTTCTAGTTTTCATATGATGGATTAGGGTTTTCTAGTTTTCATATGATGGATGGTTTTGGGTTTTTGAATGTTGAAAATGATGTTATTAGGGTTTTCTAGTTTTCATATGATGGATTAACATTTTCTAATATTCATATGATGGATTAGGGTTTTTGAATGTTGCAAACGATGTTATTAGGGTTTTCTAGTTTTTATATGATGGATTAGGGTTTTCTAGTGTTCATATGATGGATTAGGGTTTTCTAGTTTTCATATAAAGGATTAGGGTTTTTGAATGTTGCAAATGATGTTATTAGGGTTTTCTAGTTTTCTTATGATGGATTAGGGTTTTCTAGTTTTGATATGATGGATTAGGGATTTCTAGTTTTGATATGATGTATTAGGGTTTTCTAGTTTTCATATGATGGATTAGGGTTTTTGAATGTTGCAAATGATTTTATTAGGATTTTCTAGTTTTCATATGATGGATTAGGGTTTTCTAGTTTTTATATGATGGATGGTTTTGGGTTTTTGAATGTTGCAAATGATGTTATTAGGGTTTTCTAGTATTCATATGATGGATTAGGGTTTTCTAGTTTTCATATGATGGATTAACATTTTCTAATATTCATATGATGGATTAGGGTTTTTGAATGTTGCAAATGATGTTATTAGGGTTTTCTAGTTTTTATATGATGGATTAGGGTTTTCTAGTGTTCATATGATGGATTAGGGTTTTCTAGTTTTCATATGATGGATTAGGGTTTTCTAGTTTTCATATGATGGATTAGGGTTTTTGAATGTTTTAAAATGATCTTATTAGCCTTTTCTAGTTTTCATATGATGGATTAGGGTTTTCTAGTTTTCATATGATGGATTAGCGTTTTTGAATGTCGCAAATGATGTTATTAGGGTTTTCTAGTAGTTTTCATATGATGGATTCGGGTTTTCTAGCTTTCATATGATCGATTAGGGTTTTCTAGTTTTCATATGATCAATTAGGGTTTTCTAGTTTTCATATGATGTATTAGGATTTTCTAGTTTTCATCTGATGGATTAGCGCTTTTGAATGTTGCAAATGATGTAATTAGGGTTTTCTAGTTTTCATATGATGGATTAGGGTTTTCTAGTTTTCATACGATGGATTAGAGTTTACTAGCTTTCATATACTGGATTAGGGTTTTCTAGTTTTCATATGATGGATTGGAGTTTTGCAAATGATGTTATTAGGGTTCTCTAGTTTGCATATGATGGATTATGGTTTTCTTGTTTTCATATGATGGATTAGGGTTTTTGAATGTTGCAAATGATGTTATTAGGGTTTTCTAGTTTCCATATGATGGATTTAGGTTTTCTAGTTTTCATATGATGGATTAGGGTTTTTGAATGTTGTAAATGATGTTATTAGAGTTTTCTAGTTTTCATATGATGGATTCGGGTTTTCTAGTTTTCATATGATGGATTCGGGTTTTCTAGTTTTTTTTTTTGGGTAAAGAGGACGGTACCTCTGGCAAATTTTATTAATAAAAAGAATAAATACAATAAGAGGCTGGGGACTCCCCACCAAAGGAAAAAACAAAAAATCCATCGAGACAGGCCCCAGTGGACAACAAAGGTAAACTAGGAATCAAAAACGATACATAGAAACAGAAACATATCAATAACATAAAGGAACACAACCTGCAAAAAAAAACAAACCATACAAGAAGAGATATACAGAAGAAACTATGAGGTTTGTTAAGTGATGGTCCATATCCTTTTAGCCAAATTAACATTAGGGCAGGGTTTCATAGAAAGACTCAGTAGTCTACAGCGGATATCATCCTTAATAATATTCACCACAGCATGATACGATCTTTTAGTTTTTTTGAAAATTCGGAAATTTCTTTCCTGCCATATGTGGTAAACTGCTCCAGCAAGCACAAGTCTTCTAATGATGGACCAAATCGTCTTAATCTTAGACACGGGTTTGAGTTGATTAATGATATCGGACCAGCTATCAGTGGGGACGGAGAGATTCATGACATGTTGAAGATCATGCCAAACCATAGAAGGGAAAGAGCATTCGAAGAAAAGATGGGAAAGGGAATCAGCACAATCCCCGAAGAAGGCACAAATGAGATTGGAGTTAGTATCACAGATTTTGATTTTATCATGAGTATTAAGCCGATTTTTAAGAGCAACCCAAAGAATGAAAGCATGTCTAGGGATATCCTGGGAGAACCAAACCAGATGATACCAATCAACAGGCTGGTCATAGGGCCTAATAGACTGCCAAACGCAACGGACAGAAAAATCAGAAAGATTACCATCACTAGATCTCCATTGGAGTTTTTCAGGCACGTAAGGGGATAGAGAAGGAGGGTTTTGAGGAAGAAGATTAGGATGTGAGTCCCTCCATTGACCTGGCCGAACCCAAGATCCGTTGATGACAAGGTCAGTAACCTTAGTATCAGGATTGAATCCCGCCGCCCTGATGTCACGGGAAGAGATGAATTTAGAGAGGGGACCAGCATGATGCCAGTTATCGAACCAAGCGGATGTAGAGGACCCATCACCAATCTGGGAAACAATAAAATATCTTATCTTACTTCGCATATCGAGGATGTTTCGCCAAGCAAAACCTGAACCGTATTTTTTGGGGGCATCCCAAAAGTTACGTCCACAAAGACGGTAAGAATGGATCCACTTGACCCAAAGGGAATCCTTCTTAGAGAGGAGTCTCCAAACATGCGACGCCATAAGAGCAACATTCCAAAGAGCAAGATTACGAATTCCAAGACCACCATGTTCCTTATGGAGACACACAGTTTTCCAGGAAACTTTAGCTTTACCACGTTTCAACTCACCATGGCACCAGAGGAAACCCCTCATGAGTTTCTCAATATCTTTAGAAATAGATTTAGGAAGAATAAAAACAGAAGCCCAATAGATTTGCATAGAAGAAAGAACAGAGAGAATAAGCTGAAGACGGCCAGCAAAGGAGAGAGTTTTGTTTTTCCAGTCATTAATCCTGCATTTGACTTTATCAACAAGACCTTTACAGTCCTTGTGGGCAAGACGAGTGGTGATAAGAGGGATGCCAAGATATCGGACAGGGAAAGATCCCTCAGGGAACCCAACCATATGGTCAATAGCAGCCCTAGTAGTATCACCAACATTGCAATAAAAGGCTTCGCTTTTCGCAACATTAGGATGGAGCCCAGAAACCCCAGAGAATTCAGCAAGGGAATCACATATAATTCTTACCGAAGATCTATCCCCATGAGAGAAGAGTAGAAGATCATCGGCAAAGCATAGATGTGTGATATTCTGTTCCTCACATTGACGGTGGAATTTAAACGAATCGGATTCAGAAATTTTTCTCTTGATCATAAGGTTAAGAACCTCCATAACAAGAGTGAAGAGATACGGAGAAAGAGGGTCACCTTGTCGAAGGCCCCGATTACCATCGAAAAAACCATGTATGTTACCATTGATACTCACTGAGTAAGCCGTATTGGAAACACATGTCATGATCCAGTCAATCATACGCTCGGGGAAACCAAATCCAAACAAGATGGTGCGTAGAAAAGACCAGTCGACGGTGTCATAAGCTTTTTGAATATCGACTTTAAAAGCACACCTAGGTGGACCCCTATGGCGATGATAATCCCTCATGAGCTCGTGGACAAGAAGAACGTTGTCAGAGATCAAACGACCAGGGATGAAAGCAGACTGGTTTTCATCAACCAAACAAGAGAGATGATTCTTGATACGGTTCGCAATAATCTTGCTGATACATTTGTAAACAACATTACAACAAGCTATAGGACGAAAATCAGTGACTTTTGAAGGGGAGTCAACCTTAGGGATGAGAGCAAGAACGGTGTTGTTGAAAGACCTAAGGAGTTTTCCAGACGAAAAGAACTCCTTAACCGCCAAACAAACATCATTACCCACTATATCCCAAGCAGACTTGAAGAACTTAGCCGAGGAGCCATCGGGACCAGGGGCTTTATCATCTCCCATTTGGAACATGACACCCCTAACCTCCTCATCCGTAACAGGAGTAAGCATGTCGGCAGACTGGATAGTGGAGAGCTTTTTAGAGAAAAGGGAACAAGGGTCACGAATAGGAATGGAAGGGTAGGCAGAACCTAAGAAATTTTGAAAGTGGGAAACAAAAAGGTTAGGAAGGTCATTTCCCGATATCCAGTTTCCATGAGCATCCTGGATAGAATCGATACGACTACGAGATAATCGGCTTCTAACCGATTTATGGAAAAATCCAGAATTTTTATCTCCCTCACGCAGCCAGTCTACCTTGGCCTTTTGTTTCAGAAACCTCTCTTCATCAAGGGTAGCCTCGTTATAAGCAATGAGATACCTACAATGTTCTTCACGAAGATCATTATTGAAACGGTACCGATCCAGAGCAATCTGAATTCTATCGACTTCAGTACGGAGGGAGATAACCTTGGAGAAGATGTTGCCCTGTCTACGAAAAAGAAGACGCAATGGTTTTTTCAAGTTTTTAAGGTTTTGGAAAACCTTATACATCCTATATCCAGGGATATTGGAATTCCAAGAATCAGCAACAAGCTGCTTGAAATCTTTCTTATAAGTCAGGAAGTTGGGGAATTTGAAAGGTTTTGCCGTGAACGTGGATCTACTTGGAAGAGAAACCACCGCAGGAGTATGGTCGGAAGAACGATAGGGGAGAAAATTGACAGAAGCAGAGGGGAAAGAGGCAACGAAACTAGGATTTCCCATTACACGGTCAATTTTTTTGAGAATCCCACCAGTACCATTAGGAGACTTGGTCCAGGTGTAATAGAGACCTTTATAGTTAAGGTCCTCCATCTCCATGCGATTAACACATTCCCTAAAATCCTCCATGGCACGAGAGATAGCAGAAGTCCCATAGGTGCTATCTTTCATGTCAAGAGCAACATTGAAATCACCCAAAAGGATCCAAGGGGCATCTTTAACCACTTTCTTATGGGCAGAAAGAGAATGCCAAAGGGAGCGCCGCATGATGTGATTATTATGAGCATAGACGAAAGAGCAGAAGAAGGATTTATTAGTGGCACGAATTTTAACGTAGAAATGCATAACTTGATCATTTAAGTCAAGAAGCATCATATCAATAGCAATGGGGTCCCAAGCTACGACAATTCTAGTCCCCCTAGGACTAAAAAGACCGTTAGACGACCAAGACCAGGATCCAAAAGCTCGCGTACAGATGAGAGGAAGATTAGAAAAGGAAGCACGAGTCTCGATAGAAGCACAAATTTGGAGATTATGATCTCGAATAAGATCTCTCAAAGCTTTCTGATGAGAAGGCTTACAGAGACCTCTTGTATTCCATGCAGCGATGTGCGTCATATGGAAACTGGGGTGTGGGTGGAGTCCATCTTCTCGGACGCCTGAGTTATTCTTGTTTGGTTATTAGGAGATTTAAGATCCTCAGCATTAATAAACTTGGCAGTGTCACCATCATCAGATTCAACCTCTATGAGTTCATCCACATCGGAAAGGTCAACAGAATCTGGATCAAAACCATCAGGAATAAGAGGAGATGGGGCATGAATAGGTGGAAGATGGGAAGTGGGAGCAGGAAGATCCATTATATCTTTGGAACAAGACTCAAGAATGGAAAAAGCATTGAAAATAGGAGTGGAGATCTTAGATATTTTAGGGGGTGTAGTGGATGAGAGCTGGAGGATGGGGCTAGGGAAACCAACAACATGAATAGAATTATTGTGAGAGGGATTACTAGAATGAGGGGTAATTGGAGGAGGGGGATTCTTGTTAGAGGCATGGCTAGTTGAGGGACTACTTTTTTTAGGAACAGGGTGATTTTTGGTTGGCAAATGAATTTTACTATTAAAATTTTTATTATTGTCATAATATTTAGCATGTTCTTTAACCATCCCACCGTTTTGATTATTTCTAAATGACTTACCTTGCGAAATTTCTTTATTAGTATCTTCAAAATTTGGCCCTTGTTTCTTAAAAGATTTCTTTTTATTAACCACCGTAAATCCATCATTTAGTTGCATAGGAGATTTAATAATCACCTGATCAATAGGCATTTTATCTTTGGACATAGCTTCATTAGTCTTAGAGATTGCATGCATACAGTTGTTAGTTTCATGACCATAAACCATGCAATAAGAGCACATCGGAGGTTTCCATTCATATTCAATATTAAGAGTATGGATGGAGTATTCTAGAGTATCCGGGTCAGGAATACGTATAATTACTTTATCCACCCAAGATGATTTTGTTGGGACCTCAATAAGGACACGAGCATATACAGATTTTCCAGCCGCATATTTGCACATATTAGCCGTATAGGAGTCCATAGCAAGAGGCTTACCAATTTTAGAGGCAATATGACTAAGTCCATCATCACTCCAAGCCTCATATGGAATATCATGGATTTTAATCCATAGAGGAAGCTTGTCATGATTGTTCTTATGAATAGTAAGTCCTGGACGCCA
The DNA here is from genome assembly GCA_023525715.1 of Cichorium intybus. Taxonomy (NCBI): domain Eukaryota; kingdom Viridiplantae; phylum Streptophyta; class Magnoliopsida; order Asterales; family Asteraceae; genus Cichorium; species Cichorium intybus. The sequence continues at coordinate 42,871,413 of CM042015.1, forward strand.
TTTTTGAATGACAATCGGAACACCCTTAAAAGTCCAGGGTCCATGGGTGATAACATGATGAAGACCATTGTCGTCACTAAATTTAAAGAGATAAACTCCTTTTCCATTTAGAAGGACATCTTGAAGGCCATGTTTAGACCACATTTTGGAGGCTAGGTAACGAAAATCAGAGTAATTCATTTTTTTCCGACAAAGTAACCACATATAGTCCTTGCAAATGTTTGACAAACTTTATTAACGGACTGTAAAGGAATATCTACTGGTACATTAACATCATTACTTAAATTAGGAATAAAACGAAATTTTTCATTAGCGTGTTTTTGGGGACCAGTAATAATATTAGCATGAGAATTATTAAGTAAAGGTAATTTCCGATTCCAAACATTTTGGTCTTTATTTTTATTATTATGATTGAAATTAAAATTATTTTCATGATATTTATAATCAAATGCATTAGAAATTTTTTCATTTATGCCATTGGTTTTTATATGGGTTAAAGGGCTAGTGACATGGGCTCTAATAGAATCTTGGGCTTCCATATTATTATCAATGGGTTTAATAATAATATTATTATGGGCTAAAAGGTTTGGGCTTGGTCCAAGGATAGAATTATGGGTCTTAGGATTGTTATGGGCTAAATGAGTAAAGATAGGTCCATGCTTAGATTTAGTCATCGGGTTGTTTGATAGAGTGGCCGATTCTATAGGCAAGGAATATGGAAAGTCAATAAGGTGGTGTGGGGGACAATCATCATTAGAAACATAGGATTCCATTGGTTGAAAGCCACTAAGGGGACAACAATTAATAGGCTCATTAATAGATGGAATAAAAGAATTACCTCCATTCATGTTCAAGTTATCGTGCCCTTTGTTGTAAACGGATGGAAATTCTTTGACCGTTGGAGTGTGGGCATTGGTGATCATTGGAGTATCATTTTCATTCGCACAAGAACATTCTCCCTCAGCCGTTCCTGTATCTCCATGACCGGAAGCAAATTGATTGGACATGTCACGTTTTTTTGTTGCCATTGGGATGATCGTGCTTTCATCTTGTTCACCATCTTCGACCGTAGGAGGTTGTTCAAGGCCTGTATGTTCCTCATTGTTGTAAATCCTTTTTTTGACGTTTTGAATGTGAAGAAGACTCGCATGTTTGAGGTGGCCAGAAGTACAATGCGTAATGGGACTCTCTTCACCACCATACCCGATGGTTGGAGGCTTGCGGACACCATCCTCATTGTTCGTATTTAATATTTTGACCGTATGGGATTCTTTTCCTCCATTTGTAGAAGAAATATCTCCTTTTCCATCGTTGAAGATCGCTTCCATGCAGTCATCTTTGGCAGTTTGAATAGATGGTTCGGTAATTCCATAACCAACCCCAAAGTGTGGACTCAAGCATTCACCTTTGTTGGTAGATGGATCTTCTTTATTCTCCATGTTTGAATCATCTTGATCATCTCCAGATAATTGTGTAACCGAGTGATGTATGATGTTAGATGATTCATTTTGAGAATGGTTTGAGCAAGCTTCTGGATAATTTTTAGATTGTAGATTGGAATTTTTTTCGAGATCATTTAGATAATGCATACCTATTTCATTTCCAGCAAATACTTCTGTAAACTTTTTTTGTTGAAAAATAGATTTTCTTTTTTGAATGCTTCTGTCAATCAAATTATGCAGCAATTTATTTTTAACAGAAGGTTTTTTGAAGATCCTTGGTTGTTTGTTTTTTATGTTTTTAATTCTTTTTTCAACCATATTGAAAGTAATTTCAGGATCTATAAAACATTGTGTATAAAAACTATCAATTTGATTTTCTGGAAGCTCCTTAGATTGTAATGATGAATCTGGACCAGGAATTAAGCCTGGTGTATCATCAGCCATTTTAAAAAATAAAAACCAAAACAAAAAACGTAAAGATTGCTAGAGAGAGAAATTGCTAGAGAGAGAAATTGCTAGAGAGAAATTGGTTCAAGTTATTGGGTTTTCTAGTTTTTATATGATGGATTAGGGTTTTTGAATGTTGCAAATGATGTTATTAGGGTTTTCTAGTTTTCATATGATGGATTAGAGTTTTCTAGTTTTCATATGATGGATTCGGGTTTTCTAGTTTTAATATGATGGATTAGGGTTCTCTAGTTTTCATATGATGGATTAGGGTTTTTGAATGTTGCAAATGATGCTATTAGGATTTTCTAGTTTTCTTATGATGGATTAGGGTTTTCTAGTTTTGATATGATGGATTAGGGTTTTCTAGTTTTGATATGATGTGTTAGGGTTTTCTAGTTTTCATATGATGGATTAGGGTTTTTGAATGTTGCAAATGATGTTATTAGGGTTTTCTAGTTTTCATATGATGAATTAATGTTTTCTAGTTTTCATATGATGGATGGTTTTGGGTTTTTGAATGTTGCAAATGATGTTATTAGGGTTTTCTAGTTTTCATATGATGGATTAGGGTTTTCTAGTTTTCATATGATGGATTAACATTTTCAAATATTCATATGATGGATTAGGGTTTTTGAATGTTGCAAATGATGTTATTAGGTTTTTCTAGTTTTTATATGATGGATTAGGGTTTTCTAGTGTTCATATGATGGATTAGGGTTTTCTAGTTTTCATATGATGGATTAGGGTTTTTGAATGTTGCAAATGATATTATTAGGGTTTTCTAGTTTTGTTATGATGGATTAGGGTTTTCTAGTTTTGATATGATGTATTAGGGTTTTCTAGTTTTCATATGATGGATTTGGGTTTTTGAATGTTGCAAATGATGTTATTAGGGTTTTCTAGTTTTCATATGATGGATTAGGGTTTTCTAGTTTTCATATGATGGATGGTTTTGGGTTTTTGAATGTTGCAAATGATGTTATTAGGGTTTTCTAGTTTTCATATGATGGATTAGGGTTTTCTAGTTTTCATATGATGGATGGTTTTGGGTTTTTGAATGTTGCAAATGATGTTATTAGGGTTTTCTAGTTTTCATATGATGGATTAACATTTTCTAATATTCATATGATGGATTAGGGTTTTTGAATGTTGCAAACGATGTTATTAGGGTTTTCTAGTTTTTATATGATGGATTAAGGTTTTCTAGTGTTCATATGATGGATTAGGGTTTTCTAGTTTTCATATGATGGATTAGGGTTTTTGAATGTTGCAAATGATGTTATTAGGGTTTTCTAGTTTTCTTATGATGGATTCGGGTTTTCTAGTTTTTTTTTTTTTTTTTTTTTTTTTTTTTTTTTTTTTTTTTTTTTTTTTTTTTTTTTTTTTTTTTTTTTTTTTTTTTTTTGGTAACCGAGGACCCCACCCGACCCATCCTTTGGATGACCCTGATGAAGCAACCTCGGGGCCCACGCACACCTGGCAGCAGGGTGGTCCGGGTCAATCACCTACGGGGGTAGAGAGGTGGCCAGTGGCCATCCCCTGATTGAAACCTAACACTCCCTATGGGGAAAGGGAGGGAGTGGGATTAGAACTTGGAACCTCTTTATGGGGGAAGAGAAAGAGTCCTAAGCCTTATCCACTAGGCCATCAGGGTAGTTTTGATATGATGGATTAGGGATTTCTAGTTTTGATATGATGTATTAGGGTTTTCTAGTTTTCATATGATGGATTAGGGTTTTTGAATGTTGCAAATGATGTTATTAGGATTTTCTAGTTTTCATATGATGGATTAGGGTTTTCTAGTTTTCATATGATGGATGGTTTTGGGTTTTTGAATGTTGCAAATGATGTTATTAGGGTTTTCTAGTATTTTTTTGGGTAAAGAGGGCGGCACCTCTGGCAAATTTTATTAATAAAAAGAATAAATACAATATAAGGCTGGGGACTCCCCACCAAAAAACAGAAAATCCATCAGGACAGGCCCCAACGGACAACAAGCTAAACTAGGAACCAAAACAGGAGAAGGAACCATAAGAAAACAAGAACATAAAGGATAGCAACCTGCAAAACAAACAAACCATACAAGCCAAAACAAGCATAGAAAAAGGAAAGCGTAGAGGAAGAAAATTAAGGGAGGGTCCAAATAGTTTTAGCCAAATCAACATTAGTGCAATTTTTCAAAGAAAGACTCAGCAGTCTACAGCGGATATCATCCTTAACAATATTCACGACAGCATGATGAGATCTTTTTATTTTTGTAAAAATGCGTAAATTTCTTTCCCGCCAGATGTGGTAGACCGCTCCAGCAAAAACAAGTCTTCTAATGATAGACCAAATGGTCTTGTTCTTATTAATGGGGTTTAGTTGACTAATGATATCAGACCAGGTATCAACGGAGAATGAGAGATTCATGACATGATGGAGGTCATGCCAAACCAAAGAAGTGAAAGAGCATTCAAAGAAGAGATGAGAAAGGGAATCCGGACAGTTCCCGCAGAACGCACAAATGAGATTGGAATTAGTGTCCCAAATTTTGATTTTATCATGAGTCTTAAGGCGATTTTTAAGAGCAACCCAAAGAATGAAAGCATGTCTGGGGATGTTCTGGGAGAACCAAACAAGATGAAACCAAAGCCGGTTGATGATAGGGGCGAATAGTCTTCCAAACAGAACGAACAGAGAAATGAGAGAGTTGACCGTCTCTAGATCTCCAAAGGAGATTATCAGGGACGGATGTGGAAAGATTAGGGGGGTTATGAGAAAGAAGAGCAGTATGGGAATCTCTCCAACAATGAGGCCGAACCCAAGATCCGTTAAGAACCATGTCAGCAACCTTTGTATCAGGAGTGAAACCCGCATCATGGATGTCACGGACAGACAAGAATTTAGAAAGAGGGCCCACGGGGTGCCAGTTATCGAACCAAGCAGAAGTAGAGCATCCATCACCAATCTTGGAAACTATATACTCCCTTATCTTATCCCTCATATCTAGGATGTTACGCCAGGCAAATCCAGAACCGTATTTTTTGGGGGCATCCCAAAAGTTACGGCCACATAAACGGTAAGAGTGGATCCACTTAACCCATAGGGACTCTTTCTTGGAAAGGAGACTCCAAACATGGGAAGCCATAAGGGCAACATTCCAGATAGCAAGGTTACGTATGCCAAGCCCACCATGTTCCTTAGGAAGGCATACAGTTTTCCAGGAGACTTTAGCTTTACCACGCTTCAACTCACCATGGCACCAGAGGAAACCTCTCATGAGCTTCTCAATATCGTTAGAGATAGATTTAGGAAGAATAAAAACAGAAGCCCAATAGATTTGAGTAGAAGAAAGGACAGAGAGGATCAGCTGGAGACGACCAGCAAAGGAAAGAGACTTGTTTTTCCAGTCATTAATCCTGCATTTGACTTTATCAACAAGTCCTTTACAGTCTTTGTGGGCAAGACGCGTGGTGATGAGAGGAATGCCAAGGTATCGAACAGGAAAAGAGCCCTCCGGCAACTTAACAATAAGATCAATGGCAGCCCTGGTCCTCTCACCAACATTACAATAGAAAGCTTCACTCTTCGCAATGTTGGGATGGAGGCCAGAAACCCCAGAGAATTCCTCAAGAGAGTCACATATGAGTTTAACCGAAGAGCTATCACCATGGCAGAAGAGAAGGAGATCGTCGGCAAAGCAGAGATGGGTGATATTTTGATCGTCACATTGTCTGTGGAATTTAAAAGAATCAGAATCATGGATGTTTCTCTTGATCATAAGGTTAAGCACTTCCATGACAAGAGTGAAGAGATAAGGAGAGAGGGGGTCACCCTGCCGAAGGCCCCTTTTACCGTCGAAATAACCATGAGTATTCCCATTGATACTTACAGAGTAAGCAACCGTGGAAACACATGTCATGATCCACTCAATCATACGATCAGGGAAACCAAACCCAAACAAAATGGTTCGCAGAAAAGTCCAGTCAACCGTGTCGTAGGCTTTTTGAATATCAACCTTAAAAGCACACCTAGGAGGACCACGATGACGATGATAATCACGCATGAGCTCGTGAACAAGAAGGACGTTATCGGTGATCAGACGACCAGGGATGAAAGCAGACTGGTTTTCATCAACCAGAGAGGAAAGATGGTTTTTGATACGATCTGCAATAAGCTTGCTGATACATTTGTAAACAATGTTACAACAAGCTATAGGGCGGAAATCAGTGACTTTAGAAGGGGAATCAACTTTAGGAATGAGCGCAAGGATGGTGCTGTTGAAGGACTTAAGAAGTTTGCCAGAATAGAAGAATTCCTTAACAGCCATACAGAAATCAGGACCCACAATATCCCAAGCAGACTTGAAGAACTTAGCAGAGAAACCATCAGAACCAGGAGCTTTATCATCACCCATCTGGAACAGAACACACTTAACCTCCGCGTCAGTAACAGGAGTAAGCATGGCAGCAGACTGGAGGGGGGAGAGCTTATTAGAGAAGAGGGAAGAAGGATCACGAATAGCAGTAGAAGGCTGGGCAGACCCCAAGAAGGCTTGAAAGTGAGAAACAAAAAGATTAGGAAGATCGTTCCCCGAGATCCAGTTACCATGAACATCCTGGATAGAATTAATACGGTTTCGAGATTTACGACTTTTAACCGCTTTGTGGAAAAAAGCCGAATTTTTATCACCCTCACGCAGCCAGGTAACCTTAGCCTTTTGTTTTAGGAACCTCTCTTCATCCAGGCTAGCCTCGTTATAAGCGAGGAGATACCTGCATTGTTCTTCACGAAGATCCTTACTGAAAGGATCCCGATCCAAAGCAATCTGAACTCTATCAAGCTCATTACGAAGAGAGATAACCTTAGAAAAGAGGTTTTCCTGGTTGCGAAGCATCTTACGTATAGGCACTTTCAGATTTTTAAGGTTTTTGAAAACCTTATACATCCGATATCCAGTGATATTGGGGTTCCAAGAAGAGGCAACAATCTGCTTAAAATCATTCTTATACGTTAGGAAATTGGGGAACTTGAAGGGCTTAGGTTGGAAAGGGGCACGATGGGGGAGAGAAAGCACAGCAGGAGTATGATCGGACGAACGGTAAGGGAGAAAATTGACAGTAGAGGAGGGAAAAGAAGCAACGAAGTGAGTATTTCTCATGACACGATCGATCTTCTTGAGGATGCCACCCGAACCATTAGGAGACTTGGTCCATGTGTAGAAGAGACCTTTATAGTTAAGATCCTCCATTTCCATAAGATTGACACAGTCCCTGAAGTCCTCCATGGCACGAGAAATCCCAGAGGACCCTGAGGTGCTATCTTTGATATCAAGAGCAACATTGAAATCACCCAAAATAATCCAAGGGGTATCTCTAACCACATTCTTATGGACCGCAAGAGAATGCCAGAGAGATCGACGCATCATGTGATCATTATGAGCATAGACGAAGGAGCAGAAAAAGGATTTATTAGAATCACGAATATTAATTTTGAAATGCATAACCTGATCATTTAAGTCGATAAGCATCATATCAATGGCCATCGGATCCCAGGCAACCACGATTCTAGTCCCTCTAGGGGAGAAGAGACTATTGGACGACCACGACCAAGAGCCAAAAGTACGACTACAGATAAGAGGGAGGTTAGGGAAGGAAGCACGAGTCTCAAGAGAAGCACAAATATGAAGATTTTGATCGCGGATAAGATCTCTCAAGGCTTTCTGATGAGAAGGCTTACAGAGACCGCGAGTATTCCATGCAGCGATGTGCGTCATATGGAAACTTGGAGGGGGTGGAGTCCATCTGCTCGGACACCAGAGCTATCATAGGGTGATCATTAAAGGAATCAGATTCATTAACAATGAACTGGGCAGTGTCACCATCATCAGAATCAACCTCAAAACTATTATCCTCAACCATAAGGTCATCGCATCAGGATCAAAATCATCAGGACTAGAATGGGAAGGAACACCAGAATGGGGCAGGGGGACAGAAGTAGAGGGAATATCCGTGACATCAGAAGAACAAGTCTCAAGAATGGAGAAGGCGTTGAATAAATGGGTGGAGGATTCAGACTGTTTTAGGGGCTGGGAGGAAGAAACACGAATGATAGGGCTAGGGAATCCAACAATAGCGGGCTTATCCTTCATAGGGGGAATAGGGGGAATGGTGGATAAAGGTGGTCTATTATTAATATGAACCGGAAGTTTCTCAGATCGTTTTTTATTTCTAATAGTTTTTAAAAAGGTTTTATTTTTAGAAACAAAATTATCTTGGGTATTGTTTTTGTATTTGCTGCTATTATTGCTTTTAGAATATTCATTTTTGTTATTGTCTTTAGTAAAAACATTTTTTGAAGGATTTTTCTTATTAGAAACCATAGTAAAATCATCAATATTATCTATAACAGAAGTAGCATTAATGGTAGAGGTATCCATCTGATTAGCCAAAGAAGAAGGAGCATTAGTTTTAGTAATGACATGCATACAAACATGTGTTTCGTGACCAAAAACCTTACAATGAGAGCACATAGGTGGTTTCCATTCATACTCAACTCTAAGCGTATGGGAACAAAATTCAAGAGTTTCAGGATCAGGGATACGGATGTTAATTTTGTCCACCCACGAGGGACGAGTTGGGACTTCTAAAAGGACACGAGCATAGACTGCCTTACCCGCAGCATAAGTACACATGTTAGCAGTATACGAGTCCATAGCAAGAGGTTTACCAATTTTAGAAGCAATGTGACTTAATCCTTCCTCACTCCAAGTCTCATAAGGGATGTCATGAATTTTAATCCATAGAGGAAGTTTGTCATGGTTGTTTCTATGAATGCTAAGTCCTGGTCTCCATTTTTGCATAACAATGGGGGCACTTCTAAATGTCCAAGGACCGTGAGTGATAACATGTTTTAGACCTTGGTCATTGTTAAATTTAAACAGATAGACACCATTACCATTTAACAGAACATCTTCCAGCCCATGTTGAGACCACATCTTAGAGGCGAGATAACGAACATCGGAATAATTCATTTTACAACCCACGAAATAACCACATATGGTTCTAGCATGAGTCTCACATATCTTATTAACAACATTGATCGGGATATCTACTGGGACATCAATATCATTACTCAGATTAGGAATGAAACGGAACTTGTCGCTAGAATGTTTTTTAGGACCACTTAAGATGTTAGCTTGAGAGTTAACTAGCATAGGTAATTTACTAGACCAAGCGTTGTGATTTATGGTTTGAACGTCCAAGTTACCATTAATCTTATCTTGTTTATTAGATTTATGTAAATGGACAACCTCGCCTTCATTACTAAGTCTAGAATTAACAAGAAAATGATTATCCCGTTTTTGTGTATTAAAGGGTTTATTATAGTTAGCCCACTTAGTTTTATTATAAGTATTGGGCTTATGGTTATTAGGTCTAGAAGAAAAATAGCTTTGTTTAGGGTGGCCCAAATGGGAAAAAGATTTAGGGAGGCCCAAGAGAGAAGCTTGATGGTCCGTATTGCATGTGCCTATAATCGGCTCTATAGGATCCGCAATAGTAGAGGTAGTAGTTTTCTTATGCAAAGTAGGGTAGGACAAAACAAAAGGATGAGAATCATAATCTTGTGTTTCCTTGTCTACCACTAGGTTGGTGTTATCAATGTTGTCCCCCACCATACCCATAACTTTAACATTAGTGACAATATTATCCACATTCAAGGTAGAATGATACGCATGCATAGATATATCAGATTTCGGAATATTAAGAGGAGAGGACTTATTGGTCGGCACATGCAAGATGGGAAAGGACATATCAAAAGAAGGAGCATGTGTCTCCTTGTCCCCCATTAAACTATTGCTATGATTAATGTCTTCCACTAACCCCATAACTTTAGAACTATGGCTATCTTTTTTATCAATAAACCCATGCTTCACATTTAATAAAGAAGAACTAGCAATAATAATTGAGGGATCGGCCATACCTTCGTGACCGTTGAGGAGGTCCTGATGCGTGACCGTTGTGGAGCTTTTGGAGTTCTTGACTTTTGGTGCGTGAACCTCACGAACTGCATGGCTTGCATCATCTTTTCCTTGGCCTTTGGTGTTCATCATGATGTTCATCTCGTCAACATCTCCAAGATCAGACGTGATAGTATGAACCATGCATTCACTTTCTTTGTTTTCCACTTCTCCAATAACGGACATGGGATGATACATGATGCAGTCACTCTTGTTAGAATGCGATGCTACTACATGCTCCCTTATTGGCTCATCGTCTTCCTCTTGTCCTTCTTCGTCTTCAGAAGAAGAGTAAATCGTACTTAAGCCATCCAAGTTGTCGGAATCTTTACCATCCTCTCCATAAGCTTGCTTGACCGATTCAGTGAGAGAAGCATCATTTGATATATCTTCATCCAAATTATCATTTGAATAAATCGGAGGGACAATATTCCTTACATATTGTTTTGTAAGCCGTTTAAAATTAAGAAAAGATTTTCTTTGTTGTAATCTTCTTTGAATCGATTTATCTGAAATAGTATTCTCAATAGAATGTTTTTTGTAAATTCGTGGCTGTTTGTTGATTATTCTTTTCATTCTTCTTTCCACCATATTGAAAGTAGTTTCAGGATCCTTAAAACTTTGTGCAAAAAACAGATGATTTTTGTTTCCACTTGCACTTGATGAATCTGGCCCAGGGAACAATCCTGGTGTAGCTAACTCATGAGATTGATGTTGATGATCCATCATAACACCATCATTTGACATTAAGATGGAATCACCACCTGGTGAATCATCATCCATGGTTAAGATCGACAGAACTAAATCCAAAGAATCACAAAAACTTTCTAGTGAGAGAAAATTCTAGAGAGAGGTGGGTTGGTTGTTAGGTTTTCTAGTTTTCATGGGTTTTCTAGTATTCATATGATGGATTAGGGTTTTCTAGTTTTCATATGATGGATTAACATTTTCTAATATTCATATGATGGATTAGGGTTTTTGAATGTTGCAAATGATGTTATTAGGGTTTTCTAGTTTTTATATGATGGATTAGGGTTTTCTAGTGTTCATATGATGGATTAGGGTTTTCTAGTTTTTTTTTTTTTTTTTTTTTTTTTTTTTTTTTTTTTTTTTGGTAACCGAGTACCCCACCCGACCCATCCTTTGGATGACCCTGATGAAGCAACCTCGTGGCCCACGCACACCTGGCAGCAGGGTGGTCCGGGTCAATCACCTACGGGGGTAGAGAGGTGGCCAGTGGCCATCCCCTGATTGAAACCTAACACTCCCTATGGGGAAAGGGAGGGAGTGGGATTAGAACTTGGAACCTCTTTATGGGGGAAGAGAAAGAGTCCTAAGCCTTATCCACTAGGCCACCAGGGTGATGGTTGGGTTTTCTAGTTTTCATATGATGGATTAGGGTTTTCTAGTTTTCATATGATGGATTAGGGTTTTTGAATGTTTTTAAATGATCTTATTAGGCTTTTCTAGTTTTCATATGATGGATTAGGGTTTTCTAGTTTTCATATGATGGATTAGGGTATTCTAGTTTTCATTTGATGGATTAGGGTTTTCTCATTTTCATATGATGAATTAGGGTTTTTGAATGTTGCAAATGATGTCATTAGGGTTTTCTAGTTTTCATATGATGGATTAGGGTTTTCTACTTTTCATATGATGGATTAGGGTTATCTAGTTTTCATATGATGCATTAGGGTTTTTGAATGTTGCAAATTATGTTATTAGGGTTGTCTAGTTTTTTTTGGGTAAAGAGGGCGGCACCTCTGGCAAATTTTATTAATAAAAAGAATAAATACAATATAAGGCTGGGGACTCCCCACCAAAAAACAGAAAATCCATCGGGACAGGCCCCAACGGACAACAAGCTAAACTAGGAACCAAAACAAGAGAAGGAACCAAGCAAACAAGAACATAAAGGAGAGCAACCTGCAAAACAAACAAACCATACAAGCCAATACAAGGAGAGAAAAAAGAAAGCGAAGTGGAAAAAAATTAAGGGAGGGTCCAAATATTTTTAGCCAAATCAACGTTAGTGCAAGTTTTCAAAGAAAGACTCAGCAGTCTACAGCGGATATCATCCTTAACAATATTCACGACAGCATGATGAGATTTTTTTATTTTTTTAAAAATGCGTAAATTTCTTTCCCGCCAGATGTGGTAGACCGCTCCAGCAAAAACAAGTCTTCTAATGATGGACCAGATGGTCTTGTTCTTATTAATGGGGTTGAGTTGACTAATGATATCAGACCAGCTATCAGTGGAGAAGGAGAGATTCATGACCTGATGGAGGTCTTGCCAAACCAAAGAAGTGAAAGAGCATTCAAAGAAGAGATGGGAAAGGGAATCCGGACAGTCCCCGCAGAACGCACAAATGAGATTGGAATTTGTGTCCCAGAATTTTATTTTATCATGAGTCTTGAGACGATCATTAAGAGCAACCCAAAGAATGAAAGCATGTCTGGGGATGTTCTGGGAAAACCAAACAAGATGAAACCAAAAGACAGGTTGGTGATAGGGGCGAATAGACTGCCACACAGATCGAACAGAGAAAGGTGATAGTTGACCGTCTCTAGATCTCCAAAGGAGTTTATCAGGGGCGTACGTGGAAATAGTAGGGGGGTTATGAGAAAGAAGAGCACCATGGGAATCTCTCCAACAATGAGGCCTAACCCAAGATCCGTTAAGAACCAGGTCAGAAACCTTAGTATCAGGAGTGAAACCCGCATCATGGATGTCACGGACAGACAAGAATTTAGAAAGAGGGCCCGCAGGGTGCCAATTGTCGAACCAAGCAGAAGTAGAGCATCCATCACCTATCTGGGAAACTATATACTCCCTTATCTTATCCCGCATATCCAGGATGTTACGCCAAGCAAATCCCGTTCCGTATTTTTTGGGGGCATCCCAAAAGTTACGGCCACATAAACGGTATGAGTGGATCCACTTAACCCATAAGGACTCTTTCTTGGAAAGGAGTCTCCAAACATGTGAAGCCATAAGGGCAACATTCCAGATAGCAAGGTTACGTATGCCAAGCCCACCATGTTCCTTAGGAAGGCAAACAGTTTTCCAGGAGACTTTAGCTTTACCACGCTTCAACTCACCATGGCACCAGAGGAAACCTCTCATGAGCTTCTCAATATCGTTAGAGATAGATTTAGGAAGAATAAAAACAGAAGCCCAATAGATTTGAGTAGAAGAAAGGACAGAAAGGATCAGCTGGAGACGACCAGCAAAGGAAAGAGACTTGTTTTTCCAGTCATTAATCCTGCATTTGACTTTATCAACAAGTCCTTTACAGTCTTTGTGGGCAAGACGCGTGGTGATGAGAGGAACGCCAAGGTATCGAACAGGAAAAGAGCCTTCCGGAAACTTAACAATAAGATCAATGGCAGCCCTGGTCCTCTCACCAACATTACAATAGAATGCTTCACTCTTCGCAATGTTGGGATGGAGGCCAGAAACCCCAGAGAATTCCTCAAGAGAGTCACATATGAGTTTAACCGAAGAGCTATCACCATGGCAGAAGAGAAGGAGATCGTCGGCAAAGCAGAGATGGGTGATATTTTGATCGTCACATTGTTTGGGGAATTTAAAAGAATCAGAATCATGGATGTTTCTCTTGATCATAAGGTTAAGCACTTCCATGACAAGAGTGAAGAGATAAGGAGAGAGGGGGTCACCCTGCCGAAGGCCTCTTTTACCGTCGAAATAACCATGAGTATTCCCATTGATACTCACAGAGTAAGCGACCGTGGAAACACAAGTCATGATCCAGTCAATCATACGATCGGGGAAACCAAACCCAAACAAGATGGTTCGCAGAAAAGTCCAGTCAACCGTGTCGTAGGCTTTTTGAATATCAACCTTAAAGGCACACCTCGGAGGACCACGATGACGATGATAATCACGCATGAGCTCGTGAACAAGAAGGACATTGTCGGTGATCAAACGACCAGGGATGAAAGCAGACTGGTTTTCATCAACCAGAGAAGAAAGATGGTTTTTGATACGATCCGCAATAAGCTTGCTGATACATTTGTAAACAACGTTACAACAAGCTATAGGGCGAAAATCAGTGACTTTGGAAGGGGAATCAACTTTAGGAATGAGCGCAAGGATGGTGCTGTTGAAGGACTTAAGAAGTTTGCCAGAATAGAAGAATTCCTTAACAGCCATACAGAAATCAGGACCCACAATATCCCAAGCAGACTTGAAGAACTTAGCAGAGAAACCATCAGAACCAGGAGCTTTATCATCACCCATCTGGAACAGAACACACTTAACCTCCGCGTCAGTGACAGGAGTAAGCATGGCGGCAGACTGGATGGGGGAAAGCTTATTAGAGAAGAGGGAAGAAGGATCACGAATAGCAGTAGAAGGCTTTGCAGAACCCAAGAAGGCTTGAAAATGAGAAACAAAAAGATTAGGAAGACCGTTCCCCGAGATCCAGTTACCGTGAACATCCTGGATAGAATTAATACGATTGCGAGATTTACGACTTTTAACCGCTTTGTGGAAAAAAGCCGAATTTTTATCACCTTCACGAAGCCAGTTAACCTTAGCCTTTTGTTTCAAGAACCTCTCTTCATCCAGGCTAGCCTCGTTATAAGCGAGGAGATACCTGCATTGTTCTTCACGAAGATCCTTATTGAAAGGATCCCGATCCAAAGCAATCTGAACTCTATCAAGCTCATTACGAAGAGAGATAACCTTAGAAAAGAGGTTTCCCTGGTTGCGAAGCATCTTACGTATAGGCACTTTGAGATTTTTAAGGTTTTTGAAAACCTTATACATCCTATATCCAGTGATGTTAGGGTTCCAAGAAGAAGCCACAATCTGTTTGAAATCTTCCTTATAAGTCAGGAAATTAGGGAATTTGAAAGGCTTAGGTTGGAAAGGGGCACGTTGGGGGAGAGAAAGCACAGCAGGAGTATGATCAGACGAACGGTAAGGGAGAAAATTGACAGTAGAGGAGGGGAAAGAAGCAACAAAGTGAGTATTTCCCATGACACGATCGATCTTCTTGAGAATGCCACCCGAACCATTAGGAGACTTGGTCCATGTGTAGAAGAGACCTTTATAGTTAAGATCCTCCATTTCCATTTGATTGACACAGTCCCTGAAGTCCTCCATAGCACGAGAAATCCCAGACGATCCGGAGGTGCTATCTTTGATATCAAGAGCAACATTGAAATCACCCAAAAGAATCCAAGGGGAATCTCTAACCACATTCTTATGGACCGCAAGAGAGTGCCAGAGAGAACGACGCGTCATGTGATCATTATGAGCATAGACGAAGGAGCAGAAAAAGGATTTATTAGAATCACGAATATTAACTTTGAAATGCATAACCTGATCACTTAAGTCGATAAGCATCATATCAATGGCCATTGGATCCCAGGCAACCACGATTCTAGTCTCTCTAGGGGAGAAGAGACCGTTGGACGACCACGACCAAGAGCCAAAAGTACGACTGCATATAAGAGGGAGGTTAGGGAAGGAAGCACGAGTCTCAAGAGAAGCACAGATATGAAGATTTTTATCGCGGATAAGATCTCTCAAGGCTTTCTGATGAGAAGGCTTACAGAGACCGCGAGTATTCCATGCAGCGATGTGTGTCATATGGAAACTTGGAGGGGGTTGGAGTCCATCTGCTCGGACACCGGAGCTATCATAGGTTGATCCTTATAGGATCCGAACTCATTAACAATGAACTGGGCAGTATCACCATCATCAGAATCAACCTCAATACAGTTGTCCACGTCAAGTTGGTCATCAGCATCAGGATCAAAATCTTCAGTAATATTTTGGGAGGGGACACTAGGGGGAGGAAGAGGGGTAGAAGTAGAGGGAAAATCAGTAACGTCAGAGGAACAAGACTCAAGAACAGCGAAGGCGTTGAATAAAGGAGTGGTGGAAGCAGTTTGTTTAAGGGGCGTGGAAGAAGAAAGACGAAGGATAGGGCTGGGGAAACCAACTGAACCGTTCGTATCCTTCATAGGGGGAGGAATAGAAGTAGGCGGAATGGATGTGCGGGACACATTAGGAACCGGGCGCAACTCGAAACTAGACTTATTAATACTTTTTTTACTTTTATTCCAAATTTTGTTCATTGAAGAATCTTTACTCTTCCTAATCCCTTGATTGTTTCTATTAGAATTACTTTGCAAAATATCATCAGTAGTGTTATCAGAATTTGACCCTTGTTTGGCACGACTTTTCTTCTTATAGACGGCCTTAAAACCATCATCAAGTTGCATAGGAGAATTCACTATACCATGATCAAGAGGGATTTTATCTTTATGATTACTTTCATTATTCTTAGAGATGACATGCATACAGTTTCTATTTTCATGACCAAAAACCATGCAATGAGAGCACATAGGAGGTTTCCATTCATACTCAATACGAAGAGTATGGGTGTAAAACTCAAGAGTATCAGGATCAGGGATACGGATAATCACTTTATCCACCCAAGAGGATTTAGTAGGTATCTCAAGAAGGACACGGGCATAAACAGATTTTCCAGCCGCATATTTGCACATATTAGCAGTATAAGAGTCCATAGCAAGAGGCTTTCCAATTTTTGAAGCAATGTGGCTCAGACCATCATCACTCCATGCCTCATAGGGAATATCGTGGATTTTAATCCATAGAGGGAGCTTGTCATGATTGTTCTTATGAATATCAAGACCGGGACGCCATTTTTGCATGACAATAGGAGCACCTTTAAAAGTCCAGGGACCGTGAGTGATAACATGATGAAGACCAATGTCGTCACTAAATTTAAATAGGTAAACACCTTTACCATTTAGAAGAACATCTTGGAGACCATGGATAGACCACATTTTGGAAGCTAGATATCGGACATCAGAGTAATTCATTTTAATTCCTACAAAATAACCACATATAGTCCTAGCAAATGTTTCACACACTTTGGTGACTGCCGTTAAAGGAATATCAACAGGCACATTATTGTCATTACTTAAATTAGGAATAAAACGAAATTTATCATTGGCGTGTTTTTGTGATCCAGTAATAATATTGGCATGAGAGTTTTTAAGCAAGGGTAAAGATCTATGCCAAGCATTATTTGTTATTTTTTTATTTTCGTTATTTTTAGTATCGTAAAATAAATTTCTTTCATGGGTTTTTAAATCACTATAATTATTGGATTTAGTTTTATCACATAAGTCAACAAAATTAGTTTTAACTTGGGAATTAAAATCCATACGTGTTTCAGCACTTTGGGGTGGGTTATATTGCATAAATTCATGACTAGCATTGGGCTTAATATTTCCACTAATATCTACAAGATTGTTTTTCACTTGGGCTTTTAAAGGTATTTGGGCTTCAACATTTAGGGATGAATCATTGGGTTTAAATTTGGAGTATGGTGGGTAATGAGGTCCACGATATTTTTTGTGATGGGTATAGTTGTCCGAATTTCTTTGCAAGGTTTTAGTCAATACTTTAGTTGGGTGAGAACCCAATAAAGAAGGAAAAGAGGTCTTTTGACTATCAATACACGGCTGAAGAGGGGACAAAGGGGGAGCAAAGTCACCAACTTTATTAGTAGATTGATTAATATTCTCATTGGATCCATTATAGTGATACTTTTCAAATTTAAAGGAAGGATTAGAAAAGTTACCCCATTCTCTTTGCACTTGATTCGTATGTTCCTCTCTCCCTTCCAAATCCGTTGAAGTTGCTTTTCCTTTGTCGAGTTCTTGCCCATCAACCACCGTAGGAGCTGTGCATGGAGGATTACCGGTGGCATGGAGGATAACCGTGGCTGTGCATGGAGGATTACCGGTGGCATCTCGTTGATCTTTGACATGTTTGAAGTGTTCATCATTGTTGAGATTGACACCGTGAACCATAATAGCAGAAGTAACGTTAGCCTCGGTGACTTTTGTAGTATTTTTTCCACTCGGCAAATGAAGAAGATTATTTTTTGCTGTTGTAACTCGATGTGTGCAAATTGTAGCGTGATTACTCCATTTTTCTGCATCTTCCTGGTCGTATTCCTTAGTTGTAGCTTCGTGGTCATTGGACAATTGCATGTTCTCATGTTTATCATCTTCATCTTCAAGCATTGGGTACGTTTCTTGGGATACATTGTAATCATCTTTTTTTTTGTATTTTTCCTTTGCATCATCATCTTCTGTATCATCATTTTTAGGATCATCTTCAGCTTCAGATTCCGAAGAGCTATAATCCGTGGTCATACCCTCTTTGCACGTATCTCCATTGTCATAAACATCTCCAGAGGGTTTACATGTTGAGTTGATATTATCATCCCCATTAGATGAAATTCGAGGGATCATATGTATACTACCATCTTCTTGAGTTAAAGCAACGGATTCATCACCATGTTCGTGATTTAGAGCAGCAGCATAGACACCAAGGGCTTTATCTTTTGCTAGAGATTTTGTAGACAGAAATTTTCTATGTTTTACACTAAAATTTTGTTTTTTTATTTTTGTAGATCTTTTTTGTATGCTTCTGTCAAGAAAATTTAAAATGCATGGCTGTTTTTTTTGTATGTTTTTTAATCTTTTTTCAACAATATTGAATGTAATTTCAGGATTTGTAAAACCTTGTGTAGAAATAATATGATTATGATTTGATAGTGTGTCATCAGAATCCAAAGATAAATCTGGATCAAGAATTATACCTGGTGATACACCAGCCATAATGGAAACAAAAAAAAAACGTAAATAATTCTAGAGAGAGAAAATCGTTTTCAGAGAGAAAATTCTAGAGAGAAGGTGGTTTTCATATGATTAGATCTGGTTTTCTGGGTTGTCTAGTTTTCATATGATGGATTAGGGTTTTCTTGTTTTCATATGATGGATTAGGGTTGTCTAGTTTTCATATGATGTATTAGGATTTTTGAAAGTTGCAAATGATGTTATTTGGGTTTTCTAGTTTTCTAATTATGGATTAGGGTTTTCTATTTTTTTTGGGTAAAGAGGGCGGCACCTCTGGCAAATTTATTAATAAAAAGAATAAATACAATATAAGGCTGGGGACTCCCCACCAAAAAACAGAAAATCCATCGGGACAGGCCCCAACGGACAACAAGCTAAACTAGGAACCAAAACAAGATAAGGAACCAGAAGCAAACAAGAACATAAAGGAAAACAACCTGCAAAACAAACAAACCATACAAGCCAAAACAAGCAGAAAAAGAAAGAAAGCACAAAGGAATGAAATTAAGGGAGGGTCCAAATAGTTTTAGCCAAATCAACATTAGTGCAAGTTTTCATAGATAGACTCAGCAGTCTACAGCGGATATCATCCTTAACACTATTCACGACCGCATGATGGGATCTTTTTATGTTTTTAAAAATGCGTAAATTTCTTTCCCGCCATATGTGATATACAGCTCCAGCAAAAACAAGTCTTCTAATGATGGACCATATGGTCTTGTTCTTATTACTGGGGTTTAGTTGACTAATGATATCAGACCAGCTATCAGGGGAGAAGGAGAGATTCATGACGTGATGGAGGTCATGCCAAACCAAAGAAGTGAAAGAACATTCAAAGAAGAGATGGGAAAGGGAATCCGGACAGTCCCCGCATAACGTACAAATGAGATTGGAATTAGTGTCCCAAATTTTGATTTTATCATGAGTCTTAAGGCGATTTTTAAGAGCAACCCAAAGAATGAAAGCATGTCTGGGGATGTTTTGGGAGAACCAAACAAGATGAAACCAAAAGACCGGTTGATGATAGGGGCGAATAGTATTCCAAACAGAACGAACAGAGAAAGGAGAGAGTTGACCGTCTCTAGATCTCCGAAGGAGATTATCAGGGACGAATGTGGAAAGAGTAGGGGGGTTATGAGAAAGAAGGGCAGTATGGGAATCTCTCCAACAATGAGGCCGAACCCAAGATCCGTTAAGAACCAGGTCAGCAACCTTTGTATCAGGAGTGAAACCCGCATCATGGATGTCACGGACAGTCAAGAATTTAGAAAGAGGGCCCGCGGGGTGCCAGTTATCGAACCAAGCAGAAGTAGAGCATCCATCACCAATCTGGGAAACTATATACTCCCTTATCTTATCCCTCATATCCAGGATGTTACGCCAGGCAAATCCAGAACCGTATTTTTTGGGGGCATCCCAAAAGTTACGGCCACATAAACGGTAAGAGTGGATCCACTTAATCCATAGGGACTCTTTCTTGGAAAGGAGTCTCCAAACATGGGAAGCCATAAGGGCAACATTCCAGATAGCAAGGTTACGTATGCCAAGCCCACCATGTTCCTTAGGAAGGCAAACAGTTTTCCAGGAGACTTTAGCTTTACCTCGTTTCAACTCACCATGGCACCAGAGGAAACCTCTCATGAGCTTCTCAATATCGTTAGAGATAGATTTAGGAAGAATAAAAACAGAAGCCCAATAGATTTGAGTAGAAGAAAGGACAGAGAGGATCAGCTGGAGACGACCAGCAAAGGAAAGAGACTTGTTTTTCCAGTCATTAATCCTGCATTTGACTTTATCAACAAGTCCTTTACAGTCTTTGTGGGCAAGACGCGTGGTGATGAGAGGAACGCCAAGGTATCGAACAGGAAAAGAGCCTTCCGGAAACTTAACAATAAGATCAATGGCAGCCCTGGTCCTCTCACCAACATTACAATAAAAAGCTTCACTCTTCGCAATGTTGGGATGGAGGCCAGAAACTCCAGAGAATTCCTCAATAGAGTCACATATGAGTTTAACCGAAGCGCTATCACCATGGCAGAAGAGAAGGAGATCGTCGGCAAAGCAGAGATGGGTGATATTTTGATCGTCACATTGTCTGTGGAATTTAAAAGAATCAGAATCATGGATGTTTCTCTTAATCATAAGGTTAAGCACTTCCATGACAAGAGTGAAGAGATAAGGAGAGAGGGGGTCACCCTGCCGAAGACCCCTTTTACCGTCGAAATAACCATGAGTATTCCCATTGATACTCACAGAGTAAGCAACCGTGGAAACACAAGTCATGATCCAGTCAATCATACGATCGGGGAAACCAAACCAAAACAAGATGGTACGCAGAAAAGTCCAGTCAACCGTGTCGTAGGCTTTTTGAATATCAACCTTAAAAGCACACCTCGGAGGACCACGATGACGATGATAATCACGCATGAGCTCGTGAACAAGAAGGACGTTGTCGGTGATCAAACGACCAGGGATGAAAGCAGACTGGTTTTCATCAACCAGAGAAGAAAGATGGTTTTTGATACGATCCGCAATAAGCTTGCTGATACATTTGTAAACAACGTTACAACAAGCTATAGGGCGGAAATCAGTGACTTTAGAAGGGGAATCAACTTTAGGAATGAGTGCAAGGATGGTGCTGTTGAAGGACTTAAGAAGTTTTCCAGAATAGAAGAATTCCTTAACAGCCATACAGAAATCATGACCCACAATATCCCAAGCAGACTTGAAGAACTTAGCAGAGAAACCATCAGAACCGGGAGCTTTATCATCACCCATCTGGAACAGAACACACTTAACCTCCGCGTCAGTAACAGGATTAAGCATGGCGGCAGACTGGAGGGGGGAGAGCTTATTAGAGAAGAGGGAAGAAGGATCACGAATAGCAGTAGAAGGCTGGGCAGAACCCAAGAAGGCTTGAAAGTGAGAAACAAAAAGATTAGGAAGATCGTTCCCCGAGATCCAGTTACCTTGAACATCCTGGATAGAATTAATACGATTGCGAGATTTACGACTTTTAACCGCTTTGTGGAAAAAAGCCGAATTTTTATCACCTTCACGAAGCCAGTTAACCTTAGCCTTTTGTTTCAAGAACCTCTCTTCATCCAGGCTAGCCTCGTTATAAGCGAGGAGATATCTGCATTGTTCTTCACGAAGATCCTTATTGAAAGGATCCCGATCCAAAGCAATCTGAACTCTATCAAGCTCATTACGAAGAGAGATAACCTTAGAAAAGAGGTTTCCCTGGTTGCGAAGCATCTTACGTATAGGCACTTTCAGATTTTTAAGGTTTTTGAAAACCTTATACATCCGATATCCAGTGATGTTAGGGTTCCAAGAAGATGCAACAATCTGTTTGAAATCTTCCTTATAAGTCAGGAAATTAGGGAACTTGAAAGGCTTAGGTTGGAAAGGGGCACATTGGGGGAGAGAAAGCACAGCAGGAGTATGATCGGACGAACGGTAAGGGAGAAAATTGACAGTAGAGGAAGGGAAAGAAGCAACGAAGTGAGTATTTCCCATGACACGATCGATCTTCTTGAGAATGCCACCCGAACCATTAGGAGACTTGGTCCATGTATAGAAGAGACCTTTATAGTTAAGATCCTCCATTTCCATAAGATTGACACAGTCCCTGAAGTCCTCCATTGCACGAGAAATCCCAGACGACCCGGAGGTGCTATCTTTGATATCAAGAGCAACATTGAAATCACCCAAAATAATCCAAGGGGCATCTCTAACAACATTCTTATGGACCACAAGAGAATGCCAGAGAGATCGACGCATCATGTGATCATTATGAGCATAGACGAAAGAGCAGAAAAAGGATTTATTAGAATTACGAATATTAACTTTGAAATGCATAACCTGATCATTTAAGTCAATAAGCATCATATCAATGGCCATTGGATCCCAGGCAACCACGATTCTAGTCCCTCTAGGGGAGAAGAGACCGTTGGACGACCACGACCAAGAGCCAAAAGTACGACTACAGATAAGAGGGAGGTTAGTGAAGGAAGCACGAGTCTCAAGAGAGGCACAAATATTAAGATTTTGATCGCGGATAAGATCTCTCAAGGCTTTCTGATGAGAAGGCTTACAGAGACCGCGCGTATTCCAAGCGGCGATGTGCGTCATATGGAAACTTGGATGGGGGTGGAGTCCATCTGCTCGGACACCTGAGTTATCATAGGTTGATCAGAATGTGGTCCATTCTTATCAACAATAAACATGGCAGTCTCACCATCATCCGAGTCGACCTCAATACAATTGTCCTCGTCAAGAAGGTTATCAGTATCAGGATTAAAATCACCAGTATTAGAATGGGAGGGAACACTAGGAGGAGGAAGAGGGGGAGCAGTAAAGGGAAGATCAGTAATGTCTGAGGAACAGGCCTCAAGAACGGAGAAAGCATTGGATAAAGGTGTGGGGGATACAGATTGTTTAAGGGGCATGGAAGAAGAGAGGCTAGTGATAGGGTTCGGAAAACCAACTAAGTTGTTAGTCTCCTTTATAGGGGGAGGAATAGAAGTAGGAGTAAAGGAGGAGCGGGAATCATTAGGAACCGGGCGAGACTCGAAACGAGATTTATTAATACTATTTTTACTTTTATTCCAAAACTTGTTCATCGAAGAATCTTTACTCTTCCTAAACCCTTGACTATTTCTATTAGAATTACTTTGCAGATTATCATTAGTAGTGTTAACAGAATTAGACCCTTGTTTGGCACGAAATTTCTTCTTATAGACGGCCGTAAAACCATCATCAAGTTGCATAGGGGTAGACACTATGCTATGATCAAGATGCATTTTATCTTTGTGATTATCTTCATTAGTTTTAGAGATGACATGCATACAATTTTTATTTTCATGACCAAACACCATGCAATGAGAGCACATAGGGGGTTTCCATTCATATTCAATGCGAAGAGTATGGGTATAAAACTCAAGAGTATCAGGATCAGGAATACGTATAATCACTTTATCCACCCAAGAGGGTTTAGTAGGTATATCAAGAAGGACACGAGCATAAACAGATTTTCCTGCCGCATATTTGCACATATTAGCAGTATAGGAGTCCATAGCAAGAGGCTTTCCAATTTTTGAAGCAATGTGGCTAAGACCATCATCACTCCATGCCTCATATGGAATATCATGGATTTTAATCCATAAAGGGAGCTTGTCATGATTGTTCTTATGAATATTGAGACCGGGACGCCATTTTTGCATAACAATAGGTGCACCTTTAAAAGTCCAGGGTCCATGAGTGATAACATGATGAAGACCATTGTCGTCACTAAATTTAAACAGGTAAACACCTTTTCCATTTAGCAGAACATCTTGGAGACCATGAATAGACCACATTTTGGAAGCAAGATATCGAACATCAGAGTAATTCATTTTAATTCCTACAAAATAACCACATATAGTCCTAGCAAATGTTTCACACACTTTAGTGACGGCCGTTAGAGGAATATCAACAGGCACATTATTGTCATTACTTAGATTAGGAATAAAACGAAACTTATCATTGGCGTGTTTTTGGGATCCGGTAATAATATTGGCATGAGAGTTATTAAGCAAAGGTAAAGAACGATGCCAAGCATTATTAATATTTTTTTTATTTTCGTTATTTCTAGTATCATAAATTAAATTTTTTTCCTTGTTTATAAAATCACTAGAAGTATTAGTTTTAAAATTTTCACTTATGACAACATTATTATTATTAACTTGGCTATTTAAACACTTAGGTATATCACCATGTGGGGGTTGTACACGTCCATGTTTGAAATGAGATAAGTTGGCTGAATTAATAGAAGGGAATAAAGGAGACACAAGATTTGGAAGTGGTCCCAAGAGAGAGTGAGAAGTAGTCGTATCCTTTGAAGGAATCGAAAGGTAAGGAGACATAAAAGATGAGTAGTCAACTACTTTATTGAGTGTGCTAGAGGTAGTGGCCTTGGTATTATTATCTATAGAAAAAGCATCAATATCTTTAATCAAGTTGGGAGAAGAAAATGATTTACCCCACAAGTGAGATGCTTCCACTATGTTATCCATAGTCTTGATCGGATTTAAATAAGCTTCTCCAAGATTATTGTCCTTGTTAATAACCGTTTGAGGAGCCTCATCACTTCCGTGTCCACTTGCTGAACATGTATCACCTTTTTCCTGATTATCATTTCCATTTCCACGTGCCATGTGAATGCAAGGAGAATAATCCGATGGGTATAAGTGTGAGCTGTCCATTTTCGATTTAAAAATGCAATTTCCATGCTTATTAGTGCTGGTCATTACCGTTTGAACTCCACCTTCTTTTGTACCTTTGAGCGCCGGAAAATTCAGGCCTGAATCTTCTCCATCGGACGTCGAGTTTGGTTGCATGCATTCATCCACTTTTGTAAATGGTTCAACCAATGAATCCCCACCAGATTTATCTTGTTTCCCGTCTTTATTCTGATCAGATTCAGCCGTAAAGAGATTGGGTTTTCTATTTTCATATGATGGATTAGGGTTTTCTAGTTTTCATTTGATGGATTAGGGTTTTCTAGTTTTCATATGATGGATTAGCGTTTTTGAATGTCGCAAATGATGTTATTAGGGTTTTCTAGTAGTTTTCATATGATGGATTAGGGTTTTCTAGCTTTCATAAGATCGATTAGGGTTTTCAAGTTTTCATATGATCAATTAGGGTTTTCTAGTTTTCATATGATGTATTAGGATTTTCTAGTTTTCATATGATGGATTAGCGCTTTTGAATGTTGCAAATAATGTTATTAGGGTTTTCTAGTTTTCATATGATGTATTAGGGTTTTCTAGTTTTCATATGATGGATTAGGGTTTACTAGCTTTCATATGCTGGATTAGGGTTTTCTAGTTTTCATATGATGGATTAGAGTTTTGCAAATGATGTTATTAGGGTTTTCTAGTTTTCATATGATGGATTAGGGTTTTTGAATTTTGCAAATGATGTTGTTAGAGTTTTCAAGTTTTCATATGATGGATTCGGGTTTTCTAGTTTTAATATGATGGATTAGGGTTTTCTAGTTTTCATATGATGGATTATGGTTTTTGAATGATGCAAATGATGTTATTAGGGTTTTCTAGTTTTCATATGATGGATTAGGGTTTTCTAGTTTTCGTATGATGCATTAGGGTTTTTGAATGTTGCAAATGATGTTATTAGGGTTGTCAAGTTTGCATATGATAGATTAGGGTTTTCTAGTTTTCATATGATGGATTGACACAGTCCCTGAAGTCCTCCATTTCCATCCGATTGACACAGTCCCTGAAGTCCTCCATTGCACGAGAAATCCCAGAAGATCGTGAATTTGAGGAGGATCAGCCGTTGAAAAATTAAGTTGGTGGCCCGACATGTTAACAATCTGATCAGGACATTTTCCATGGACCAACCCAATGTGACCCACTGCATTTAATCCATAGCAAGCTTGAGCATCGATTGAAGGCGATATCCCATCAGTGGACAATCTTTTTCGCTGAATATTGTCATTTTTGCATTTATTTCTTCTTTCATCAGTGGCCTCAAATAAAGAATATGAATAATTCTTAAATATTGAACCTTTGATATTACGTAGAGCCATATGAAGTTTTTTCTCTTTCTGATCTTTATTGTAGTTGATCGCATTGCCATGATCTTCAGATTTGTTTTGTTTAGATGAAAATTTAAAATCTTGTTTAAAATTTTCAGAAAACGAAATAGCATTCAGATGTTGACCTTTTTCAGTAGATAAAATATTAGGATGATGTTGATGATCCATTATAACACCATCATTTGACATTAAAATGGAGTCACAACCTATTGAATCAGTATCCATTGTAAAATACGACAGAACAAGAACCAAAAAACACAAAAACTTTCTAGAGAGAGAAAATTCTAGAGAGGGTTTTCTAGTTTTCATATGATGGATTAGGGTTTACTAGCTTTCATATGCTCGATTAGGGTTTTCTAGTTTTCATATGATGGATTAGAGTTTTGAAAATGATGTTATTAGGGTTTTCTAGTTTTCATATGATGGATTAGGGTTTTCTAGTTTTCATATGATGGATTAGGGTTTTTGAATGTTGCAAATGATGTTATTAGAGTTTTCAAGTTTTCATATGATGGATTCGGGTTTTCTAGTTTTAATATGATGGATTAGGGTTTTCTAGTTTTTATATGATGGATTAGGGTTTTTGAATGTTGCTTATGATGTTATTAGGGTTTTCTAGTTTTCTTATGATGGATTAGGGTTTTCTAGTTTTGATATGATGGATTAGGGTTTTCTAGTTTTGATATGATGTATTAGGGTTTTCTAGTTTTCATATGATGGATTAGAGTTTTGAAAATGATTTTATTAGGGTTTTCTAGTTTTCATATGATGGATTAGGGTTTTCTAGTTTTCATATGATGGATTAGGGTTTTTGAATGTTGCAAATGATGTTATTAGGGTTTTCTAGTTTTCATATGATGGATTAGGGTTTTATAGTTTTCATATGATGGATTAGGGTATTCTAGTTTTCATATGATGGATTACGGTTTTCTCATTTTCATATAATGAATTAGGGTTTTTGAATGTTGCAAATGATGTCATTAGGGTTTTCTTGTTTTTATATGATGGATTAGGGTTTTCTACTTTTCATATGATGGATTAGGGTTTTCTAGTTTTCATTTGATGCATTAGGGTTTTTGAATGTTGCAAATGATGTTATTAGGGTTGTCTAGTTTTGATATGATGGATTAGGGTTTTCTTGTTTTCATATGATGGATTAGGGTTGTCTAGTTTTCATATGATGTATTAGGATTTTTGAATGTTGCAAATGATGTTATTAGGGTTTTCTAGTTTTCAAATGATGGATTAGGACTTTCTAGTTTCATATGATGGATTAGGGTTTTCTAGTTTTCATTTGATGGATTAGGGTTTTCTAGTTTTCATATGATGGATTAGCGTTTTTGAATGTCGCAAATGATGTTATTAGGGTTTTCTAGTAGTTTTCATATGATGACTTAGGTTTTTCTAGCTTTCATATGACCGATTAGGGTTTTCTTGTTTTCATATTATCAATTAGGGTTTTCTAGTTTTCATATGATGTATTAGGATTTTCTAGTTTTCATATGATGGATTAGCGGTTTTGAATGTTGCAAATGTTGTTATTAAGGTTTTCTAGTTTTCATATGATGGATTAGGGTTTTCTAGTTTTCATATGATGGATTAGGGTTTTTGAATGTTGCAAATGATGTTATTAGAGTTTTCTAGTTTTCATATGATGGATTCGAGTTTTCTAGTTTTAATATGGTGGATTAGGGTTTTCTAGTTTTCATATGATGGATTAGGGTTTTTGAATGTTGCAAATGATGTTATTAGGGTTTTCTAGTTTTCTTATGATGGATTAGGGTTTTCTAGTTTTTATATGATGGATTAGGGTTTTCTAGTTTTGATATGATGTATTAGGGTTTTTTAGTTTTCATATGATGGATTAGAGTTTTGCAAATGATGTTATTAGGGTTTTCTAGTTTTCATATGATGGATTAGGGTTTACTAGCTTTCATATGCTCGATTAGGGTTTTCTAGTTTTCATATGATGGATTAGAGTTTTGAAAATGATGTTATTAGGGTTTTCTAGTTTTCATATGATGGATTAGGGTTTTCTAGTTTTCATATGATGGATTAGGGTTTTTGAATGTTGCAAATGATGTTATTAGAGTTTTCAAGTTTTCATATGATGGATTCGGGTTTTCTAGTTTTAATATGATGGATTAGGGTTTTCTAGTTTTTATATGATGGATTAGGGTTTTTGAATGTTGCTTATGATGTTATTAGGGTTTTCTAGTTTTCTTATGATGGATTAGGGTTTTCTAGTTTTGATATGATGGATTAGGGTTTTCTAGTTTTGATATGATGTATTAGGGTTTTCTAGTTTTCATATGATGGATTAGAGTTTTAAAAATGATTTTATTAGGGTTTTCTTGTTTTCATATGATGGATTAGGGTTTTCTAGTTTTCATATGATGGATTAGGGTTTTTGAATGTTGCAAATGATGTTATTAGGGTTTTCTAGTTTTCATATGATGGATTAGGGTTTTATAGTTTTCATATGATGGATTAGGGCTTTTGAATGTTGCAAATGATGTTATTAGAGTTTTCTAGTTTTCATATGATGGATTAGGGTTTTCTAGTTTTCATATGATGGATTAGGGTTTTTGAATGTTACAAATGATGTTATTAGGGTTTTCTAGTTTTCTTATGATGGATTAGGGTTTTCTAGTTTTGATATGATGGATTAGGGTTTTCTAGTTTTGATATGATGTATTAGGGTTTTCTAGTTTTCATATGATGGATTAGGGTTTTTGAATGTTGCAAATGATGTTATTAGGGTTTTCTAGTTTTCATATGATGGATTAGGGTTTTTGAATGTTGCAAATGATCTTATTAGGATTTTCTAGTTTTCATATGATGGATTAGGGTTTTCTAGTTTTTTTTTTTTTTTTTTTTTTTTTTTTTTTTTTTTTGATAACCGAGGACCCCACCAGACCCATCCTTTGGATGAACCTGATGAAGCAACCTCGGGGCCCACGCACACCTGGCAGCAGGGTGGTCCGGGTCAATCACCTACGGGGGTAGAGAGGTGGCCAGTGGCCATCCCCTGATTGAAACCTAACACTCCCTATGGGGAAAGGGAGGGAGTGAGATTAGAACTTGGAACCTCTTTATGGGGGAATAGAAAGAGTCCAAAGCCTTATCCACTAGGCCATCAGGGTGATATTTAGGGTTTTCTAGTTTTTATATGATGGATTAGGGTATTCTAGTTTTCATATGATGGATTAGGTTTTTCTCGTTTTCATATGATGGATTAGGGTTATTGAATATTGCAAATTATGTTATTAGGGTTTTCTAGTTTTCATATGATGGATTAGGGTTTTCTACTTTTCATATGATGGATTAGGGTTTTCTAGTTTTCGTATGATGCATTAGGGTTTTTGAATGTTACAAATGATGTTATTAGGGTTTTCTAGTTTTCATATGATGGATTAGGGTTTTTTTGTTTTCATATGATGGTTGGTTTTGGGTTTTTGAATGTTGCAAATGATGTTATTAGGGTTTTCTAGTATTTTTTTTTTGGGTAAAGAGGGCGGCACCTCTGGCAAATTTTATTAATAAAAAGAATAAATACAATATAAGGCTGGGGACTCCCCACCAAAAAACTGAAAATCAATCGGGACAGGCCCCAACGGACAACAAGCTAAATTAGGAACCAAAACAAGAGAGGAAACCATAAGCAAACAATAACAAAAAGGAGAGCAACCTGCAAAACAAACAAACCATACAAGCCAAAAGAAGCAGAGAAAAAAGAAAGGGCATAGGGAGAAAATTAAGGGAGGGTCCAAATAGTTTTAGCCATATCAACATTAGTGCAAGTTTTCAAAGAAAGACTCAGCAGTCTACACCGGATATCATCCTTTACAATATTCACGACAGCATGATGAGATCTTTTAATATTTTTAAAAATGCGTGAATTTCTTTCCCGCCAGATGTGGTAGACCGCTCCAGCAAAAACAAGTCTTCTAATGATCGACCAAATGGTCTTGTTCTTATTAATGGGGTTGAGTTGACTAATGATATCAGACCAGCTATCAGTGGAGAAGGAGAGATTCATGACATGATGGAGGTCATGCCAAACCAAAGAAGTGAAAGAGCATTCAAAGAAGAGATGGGAAAGGGAATCCGGACAGTTTCCGCAGAACGCACAAATGAGATTGGAATTTGTGTCCCAGATTTTGATTTTATCATGAGTCTTGAGACGATCTTTAAGAGCAACCCAAAGAATGAAAGCATGTCTGGGAATGTTCTGGGAGAACCAAACAAGATGAAACCAAAAGACCAGTTGGTGATAGGGGCGAATAGACTGCCACACAGATCGAACAGAGAAAGGGGAGAGTTGACCGTCTCTAGATCTCCAAAGGAGTTTATCAGGGACGGACGTGGAAATAGCAGGAGGGTTATGAGAAAGAAGAGCACCATGGGAATCTCTCCAAGAATTAGGCCGAACCCAAGATCCGTTAAGAACCAGGTCAGCAACCTTAGTATCAGGAGTGAAACCCGCATCATGGATGTCACGGACAGTCAAGAATTTAGAAAGAGGGCCCGCAGGGTGCCAATTGTCGAACCAAGCAGAAGTAGAGCATCCATCACCTATCTGGGAAACTATATACTCCCTTATCTTATCCCGCATATCCAGGATGTTACGCCAAGCAAATCCGGTCCCGTATTTTTTGGGGGCATCCCAAAAGTTACGGCCACATAAACGGTATGAGTGGATCCACTTAACCCATAGGGACTCTTTCTTGGAAAGGAGTCTCCAAACATGGGCAGCCATAAGGGCAACATTCCAGATAGCAAGGTTACGTATGCCAAGACCACCATGTTCCTTAGGAAGGCATACAGTTTTCCAGGAGACTTTAGCTTTACCACGCTTTAACTCACCATGGCACCAGAGGAAACCTCTCATGAGCTTCTCAATATCGTTAGAGATATATTTAGGAAGAATAAAAACAGAAGCCCAATAGATTTGAGTAGAAGAAAGGACAGAGAGGATGAGCTGGAGGCGACCAGCAAAGGAAAGAGACTTGTTTTTCCAGTCATTAATCCTGCATTTGACTTTATCAACAAGGCCTTTACAGTCTTTGTGGGCAAGACGCGTGGTGATGAGAGGAATGCCAAGGTATCGGACAGGGAAAGAGCCCTCAGGAAACTTAACAATAAGATCAATGGCAGCCCTGGTCCTCTCACCAACATTACAGTAGAAAGCTTCACTCTTAGCAATATTTGGATGGAGGCCAGAAACCCCAGAGAATTCCTCAAGAGAATCACAGATGATTCTAACCGAAGAGCTATCACCATGACAGAAGAGAAGGAGATCGTCGGCAAAGCAGAGATGGGTGATACTTTGATCATCACATTGTCTGTGGAATTTAAAAGAATCAGAATCATGGATGTTTCTCTTGATCATAAGGTTAAGCACTTCCATGACAAGAGTGAAGAGATAAGGAGAAAGGGGGTCACCCTGCCGAATGCCCCTTTTACCGTCAAAATATCCATGAGTATTTCCATTTATACTCACAGAGTAAGCAACCGTGGAAACACATGTCATGATCCAGTCAATCATACGATCTGGGAAACCAAACCCAAACAAGATGGTTCGCAGAAACGTCCAGTCAACTGTGTCGTATGCTTTTTGAATATCAACCTTAAAAGCACACCTAGGAGGACCACGATGCCGATGATAATCACGCATGATTTCATGGACAAGAAGGACGTTGTCGGTGATCAAACGACCAGGGATGAAAGCAGACTGGTTTTCATCAACCAGAGATGAAAGATGGTTTTTGATACGATCCGCAATAATCTTGCTTATACATTTGTAAACAACGTTACAACAAGCTATAGGGCGGAAATCAGTGACTTTGGAAGGGGAATCCACTTTAGGGATGAGCGCAAGGATGGTGCTATTGAAAGACTTAAGAAGTTTGCCAGAATAGAAGAATTCCTTAACAGCCATACAGAAATCAGGACCCACAATATCCCAAGCAGACTTGAAGAACTTAGCAGAGAAACCATCAGAACCAGGAGCTTTATCATCACCCATCTGGAACAGGACACACTTAACTTCCGCGTCAGTAACAGGAGTAATCATGGCGGCAGACTGGAGGGGGAGATCTTATTAGAGAAGAGGGAAGAAGGATCACGAATAGCAGTGGAATGCTGGGCAGAACCCAAGAAGGCTTGAAAGTGAGAAACAAACAGATTAGGAAGATCATTTCCCGAGATCCAGTTACCTTGAGCATCCTGGATAGAATTAATACGATTGCGAGATTTACGGCTTTTAACCGCTTTGTGGAAAAAAGCCGAATTTTTATCACCCTCACGCAGCCAGTTAACCTTAGCCTTTTGTTTGAGGAACCTCTCTTCATCCAGGCTAGCCTCGTTATAAGCGATAAGATAGCTGCATTGTTCTTCACGAAGATCCTTATTGAAAGGATCCCGATCCAAAGCAATCTGAACTCTATCAAGCTCATTACGAAGAGAGATAACCTTAGAAAAGAGGTTTCCCTGGTTGCGAAGCATCTTACGTATAAGCATTTTCAGATTTTTAAGGTTTTTAAAAAGCTTATACATCCGATATCCAGTGATATTGGGGTTCCAAGACGAGGCAATAATCTGCTTGAAGTCGTATTTATAAGTCAGGAAATTAGGGAACTTGAAAGGTTTAGGATGGAAAGGGGCACGATGGGGGAGAGAAAGCACAGCAGTAGTATGATCGGACGAACGGTAAGGGAGAAAATTAACAGTAGAGGAGGGGAAAGAAGCAACGAAGTGAGTATTTCCCATGACACGATCGATCTTCTTGAGGATGCCCCCCGAACCATTAGGAGATTTGGTCCATGTGTAGAAAAGACCTTTATAATTAAGATCCTCCATTTACATCAGATTGACACAGTCCCTGAAGTCCTCCATGGGACGAGAAAGCCCCGACGACCCGGATGTGCTATCTTTAATATCAAGAGCAACATTGAAATCACCCAAAATAATCCAAGGGGTATCTCTAACCATATTCTTATGGACCGTAAGAGAATGCCAGAGAGAGCGACGCATCATGTGATCATTATGAGCATAGACGAAGGAGCAGAAAAAAGTTTTATTAGAATCACGAATATTAACTTTGAAATGCATAACCTGGTCATTTAAGTCGATAAGCATCATATCAATGGCAAGCGGATCCCAGGCAACCACAATTCTAGTCCCTCTAGGGGAGAAGAGACCGTTGGACGACCACAACCAAGAGCCAAAAGTACGGCTACAGATAAGAGGGAGGTTATGGAAGGAAGCACGAGTCTCAAGAGAAGCACAAATATGAAGATTTTGATCACGGATAAGATCTCTCAAGCCTTTCTGATGAGAAGGCTTACAGAGACCGCGTGTATTCCATGCAGCAATGTTCGTCATATGGATACTTTGAGAGGGGTGGAGTCCATCTGCTCGGACACCGGAGTTATCATAGGTTGATCATTAAATGATCCATTCTTATCAACAACGAACTTGGCAGTCTCACCATCATCAGAGTCGACCTCAATACAATTGTCCTCGTCAAGAAGGTTATCATCATCAGGATCAAAATCATCAGGTCTAGTATAGGAAGGAGCATCAGTAGAGGGTATGGGGAAGGAAGTAGAAGGAGTATCCGTGACATCAGAAGAACAAGCCTCTAGAACAGAGAATGCGTTGAATAAAGGTGTGGAGGATTCAGACTGATTTATGGCCTGGGAGGGAGATAGACGTATGATAGGGCTAGGGAAACCTACAACACCTATTGAATCCTTCTGGGAGGGAATAGTAGAATGAGGTAGAATGGGATTTCCTTTCTTTAAAAGGACGGGTCGAAACTCGGATCGTGACTTATTATTACTTTTATAATTTTTATTATAAAATTTATTTTTTGAAGATTCTTTGTCCATCCTAACCCTTTGGGTATTTATCTTAGAATTACTTTGTGGAATATCATTAGAGGTATTTTCATTATTTTTGCCTTTTTTCGTTATATATTTCTTTTTAGTAACCTGCGTAAATCCATCATCAAGTTGTATAGGAGAATCTACTATTACATGATCAATAGGCATTTTATCTTTGGTCTTAGCTTCATTAATCTTAGAGATGACATGCATACAGTTGTTTGTTTCATGACCATAAACCATACAATGAGAGCACATAGGTGGTTTCCATTCATACTCAATACGTAGAGTATGGGTGGAAAATTCTAGAGTATCCGGATCCAGAATTCGGATAATCACTTTATCCACCCAAGAGGATTTAGTGGGGATCTCAAGAAGGACACGGGCATAAACAGATTTGCCAGCCGCATACTTGCACATATTAGCCGTATAAGAGTCCATAGCAAGAGGCTTACCAATTTTTGAAGCAATGTGGCTAAGACCTTCATCACTCCAAGCCTCATATGGAATATCATGGATTTTAATCCACAGAGGAAGCTTGTCGTGATTGTTTTTATGTATACTAAGACCGGGCCGCCATTTTTGCATGACAATCGGGACACCCTTAAAAGTCCAGGGTCCATGGGTAATAACATGATGAAGACCATTATCATCACTAAATTTAAAAAGATAAACACCTTTTCCATTTAGAAGGACATCTTGAAGACCATGGATAGACCACATTTTTGAGGCTAGATAACGAACATCAGAGTAGTTCATTTTTTTTCCGACAAAATAACCACAGATAGTCCTAGCAAAGTTTTCACAAACTTTGGTAACGGCCTTTAAAGGAATATCAACAGGCACATTAACATCATTACATAAATTTGGAATAAAACGAAAATTATCGTTAGCGTGTTTTTGGGTGCCAGTAATGATATTAGCATGAGAGTTATGAAGTAAAGGTAACATACGAGTCCAAGCATTTTTGTTTCTAATTTTATTATCATTATTTAAATTATGAGAATTTAAATTTTGTTCATGGGGATTATACTCAAATGTCCGTGAATTATTGTCATCTATGACATGTGGTTGCAAATGGGCTAACGGGATATCGACTTGGCCATTTACAGACTGTTGGTCTTGTATATTATAATCCTTGGGCTGAATATTATTCATTGGACCATTAATTGCATTAGATTGGGTAGCTTGGGCTAATCTATTAGCCATATAACCATTAATGGCATTAGATTGGGTAGCTTGGGCTAATCTTTTAGCCCTATGGCCATTTAAAGATTGTTGGGCTTGTAGATTATAAATCTTGGGCTGAATATTTTTCATTGGACCATTATTAATTATTGGACCATTATTAGCTAATTGTATAGGTAAAGGCCCAAGAAGAGAATGAGAATCTCTCTTCCCATCCGTAACTAGAATGGATTTATGTGGTAGATAGTCAACACTTCTAGCATAGGATCCTATGAGTTGAACACCACTAGGGGAACATTCATGATTAGGCTTAGACAAGTTATTATTAGCATGCATAAAGAAATTACCCCTTATTTTTTTCAAATGGCCGGTTCCACTAGACAAAGCCTTTTCATTAGACAAAGCCGTTTGATTTCTTTCATCATTGTCGGACTTGGCATAAGCTTGATCTGAGAAATTGTGTGCCGGAAAGTTGCATGGAATCTGACCGGAATTGCAGGTTTTTTTGCCGTTGATCAAACCTTGGAGGTGTTCACGATCACCTACCATTTCATCCTCCAAGATCAAGCCGTTTTCAGCAATCAATCTCTCCTCCTGATCAGCGAATTTATTTTCCAAAAACCCTTCGTATTCAGCAATTGCGTGATGATCTTGTGATGTTATTTGCTGCATGTTGTCTTGGTGCACATTCTTGCTCGTGTGAAGTTGTTTACCGTGATTATTTTCAATCTTTTTTCCTGCAACATCTTGACCGTGTGGAGTTGCTATAACATTTCCATCATATGTTGATTCTTTAATGTTGATCATGCATTCACGGCTGTTTTTAGGGCTCGGGTT
This sequence comes from Cichorium intybus, assembly GCA_023525715.1. Classification (NCBI taxonomy): domain Eukaryota; kingdom Viridiplantae; phylum Streptophyta; class Magnoliopsida; order Asterales; family Asteraceae; genus Cichorium; species Cichorium intybus. Next base: position 42,907,553 of record CM042015.1, read on the forward strand.
ATGTTGTTGTTCTTGTTCATCATCTTCTTGTTGTATACGCATAGTATCATCTTCTTCCTCATCAGATTCGTTTTCATAGAGTTCAGCATTATCTTCATCATCAGATTCGGAAGTATAGTCCGTGATCATACCATCTTTACAAGCATCATCCCGATCCAAAGCCTCTCCAGAAGTTTTGAATGTTAAGTTGATATCATCATCTCCATTAGATGGTGTTTGAGTGATCATATGAATGCGACCCTCTTCAATCGGTTGAATAACAGAATCATCTTCATGTGTATGAGCTAAAGCATTAACAAAGTCTCCATGGGTTTTATCTTTTGCTAGAAAATGTTTAGAAATATAATCTTTAGCTTTGACAGTAAAATTTGGTTTTTTTGTTTTGGTTGATCTTTTTTGTATGTTTCTATCAAGTTGTTTGAACATACATGCCTGTTTTTTTTTCATGTTTTTTAATCTTTTTTCAACAATTTTGAAAGTAATATGAGTATCTGTGAAACATTTTGAAGAAATAATTTCATTATGATTTTGTAGTATGTTTTCACATTTCTCAGATATAGCATTCACATGTTGACCTTTTCCAGTAGATAAAATATGAGAATGATGTTGCTGATCCATTATAACACCATCATTTGACATTAAAATGGAATCACAACCTATTGATTCATTATCCATTGTAAAATACGACAGAAAAAGAACCAAAAAAACACAAAAACTTTCTAGAGAGAGAAAATGCTAGAGAGAGGTTAGATAAGGGTTGTTGGATAAGGGTTTTCTTGGGTTTTCTAGTATTCATATGATGGATTAGGGTTTTCTAGTTTTCATATGATGGATTAACATTTTCTAATATTCATATGATGGATTAGGGTTTTTGAATGTTGCAAATGATGTTATTAGGGTTTTCTAGTTTTTATATGATAGATTAGGGTTTTCTAGTGTTCATATGATGGAATAGGGTTTTCTAGTTTTCAAATGATGGATTAGGATTTTCTAGTTTCATATGATGGATTAGGGTTTTCTAGTTTTCATTTGATGGATTAGGGTTTTCTAGTTTTCATACGATGGATTAGCGTTTTTGAATGTCGCAAATGATGTTATTAGGGTTTTCTAGTAGTTTTCATATGATGACTTAGGTTTTTCTAGCTTTCATATGACCGATTAGGGTTTTTTTTTTTTTTTTTTTTTTTTTTTTTTTTGGTAACCGAGGACCCCACCCGACCCATCCTTTGGATGACCCTGATGAAGCAACCTCGGGGCCCACGCACACCTGGCAGCAGGGTGGTCCGGGTCAATCACCTACGGGGATAGAGAGGTGGCCAGTGGCCATCCCCTGATTGAAACCTAACACTCCCTATGGGGAAAGGGAGGGAGTGGGATTAGAACTTGGAACCTCTTTATGGGGGAAGAAAAAGAGTCCTAAGCCTTATCCACTAGGCCATCAGGGTGATGGTTAGGGTTTTCTTGTTTTCATATTATCAATTAGGGTTTTCTAGTTTTCATATGATGTATTAGGATTTTCTAGTTTTCATATGATGGATTAGCGGTTTTGAATGTTGCAAATGTTGTTATTAAGGTTTTCTAGTTTTCATATGATGGATTAGGGTTTTCTAGTTTTCATATGATGGATTAGGGTTTTTGAATGTTGCAAATGATGTTATTAGAGTTTTCTAGTTTTCATATGATGGATTCGAGTTTTCTAGTTTTAATATGATGGATTAGGGTTTTCTAGTTTTCATATGATGGATTAGGGTTTTTGAATGTTGCAAATGATGTTATTAGGGTTTTCTAGTTTTTTTTTTTTTAGGTAAAGAGGGCGGTACCTCTGGCAAATTTTATTAATAAAAAGAATGAATACAATATAAGGCTGGGGACTCCCCACCAAAAAACAGAGAATCCATCAGGACAGGCCCCAACGGACAACAAGCTAAACTAGGAACCAAAACAAGAGAAGGAACCTTAAACAAACAAGAACATAAGGGCGAGAAACCTGCAAAACAAACATAACATACAAGCCAAAACAAGCAGAGAAAAAAGGAAATGCAGAGGAAGGAAATTAAGGAATGGTCCAGATTCTTTTAGCCAAATCAACATTAGTGCAAGTTTTCATAGATAGACTCAGCAGTCTACAGCGGATATCATCCTTAACACAATTCACGACAGCATGATGGGATCTTTTTATGTTTTTAAAAATGCGTAAATTTCTTTCCCGCCAAATGTGGTATACAGCTCCAGCAAAAACAAGTCTTTTAATGATGGACCATATGGTCTTGTTCTTATTACTGGGGTTGAGTTGACTAATTATATCAGACCAGCTATCAGTAGAGAAGGAGAGATTCATGACATGATGGAGGTCATGCCAAACCAAAGAAGTGAAAGGACATTCAAAGAAGAGATGGGAAAGGGAATCCGGACAGTTCCCGCATAACGCACAAATGAGATTGGAATCAGTGTCCCAAATTTTGATTTTATCATGAGTCTTAAGTCGATTTTTAAGAGCAACCCAAAGAATGAAAGCATGTCTGGGGATGTTCTGGGAGAACCAAACAAGATGAAACCAAAAGACCGGTTGATGATAGGGGCGAATAGACTGCCATACAGATCGAACAGAGAAAGGTGAGAGTTGACCATCTCTAGATCTCCAAAGGAGTTTATCCGGGACGGACGTGGAAATAGTAGGAGGGTTATGAGAAAGAAGAGCAGTATGGGACACTCTCCAACAATGAGGCCGAACCCAGGATCCGTTAAGAACCAGTTCAGCAACCTTAGTATCAGGAGTGAAACCCGCATCGTGGATGTCACGGACCGACAGGAATTTAGAAAGAGGTCCCGCAGGGTGCCAGTTGTCGAACCAAGCAGAGGTAGAGCATCCATCACCTATCTGGGAGACTATATACTCCCTTATCTTATCCCGCATATCCAGGATGTTTCGCCAAGCAAATCCAGTCCCGTATTTTTTGGGGGCATCCCAAAAGTTACGGCCACATAAACGGTATGAGTGGATCCACTTAACCCATAGGGACTCTTTCTTGGAAAGGAGTCTCCAAACATGTGAAGCCATAAGGGCAACATTCCAGATAGCAAGGTTACGTATGCCAAGCCCACCATGTTCCTTAGGAAGGCATACAGTTTTCCAGGAGACTTTAGCTTTACCACGCTTCAACTCACCCTGGCACCAGAGGAAACCTCTCATGAGCTTCTCAATATCGTTAGAGATAGATTTAGGAAGAATAAAAACAGAAGCCCAATAGATTTGAGTAGAAGAAAGGACAGAGAGGATCAGCTGGAGACGACCAGCAAAGGAAAGAGACTTGTTTTTCCAGTCATTAATCCTGCATTTGACTTTATCAACAAGTCCTTTACAGTCTTTGTGGGCAAGACGCGTGGTGATGAGAGGAATGCCAAGGTATCGAACCGGAAAAGAGCCCTCCGGAAACTTAACAATAAGATCAATGGCATCCCTGGTCCTCTGACCAACATTACAATAGAAAGCTTCACTCTTCGCAATGTTGGGATGGAGGCCAGAAACCCCAGAGAATTCCTCAAGAGAGTCACATATGAGTTTAACCGAAGAGCTATCACCATGGCAGAAGAGAAGGAGATCGTCGGCAAAGCAGAGATGGGTGATATTTTGATCGTCACATTGTCTGTGGAATTTAAAAGAATCAGAATCATGGATGTTTCTCTTGATCATAAGGTTAAGCACTTCCATGACAAGAGTGAAGAGATAAGGAGAGAGGGGGTCACCCTGCCGAAGGCCCCTTTTACCGTCAAAATAACCATGAGTATTCCCATTGATACTTACAGAGTAAGCAATCGTGGAAACACATGTCATGATCCACTCAATCATACGCTCGGGGAAACCAAACCCAAACAAAATGGTTCGCAGAAAAGTCCAGTCAACCGTGTCGTAGGCTTTTTGAATATCAACCTTAAAAGCACACCTAGGAGGACCACGATGACGATGATAATCACGCATGAGCTCGTGAACAAGAAGGACGTTGTCGGTGATCAGACGACCAGGGATGAAAGCAGACTGGTTTTCATCAACCAGAGAGGAAAGATGGTTTTTGATACGATCCGCAATAAGCTTGCTGATACATTTGTAAACAACGTTACAACAAGCTATAGGGCGGAAATCAGTGACTTTAGAAGGGGAATCAACTTTAGGAATGAGCGCAAGGATGGTGCTGTTGAAGGACTTAAGAAGTTTGCCAGAATAGAAGAATTCCTTAACAGCCATACAAAAATCAGGACCCACAATATCCCAAGCAGACTTGAAGAACTTAGCAGAGAAACCATCAGAACCAGGAGCTTTATCATCACCCATCTGGAACAGAACACACTTAACCTCCGCGTCAGTAATAGGAGTAAGCATGGCAGCAGACTGGAGGGGGGATAGCTTATTAGAGAAGATGGAAGAAGGATCACGAATAGCAGTAGAAGGCTGGGCAGACCCCAAGAAGGCTTGAAAGTGAGAAACAAAAAGATTAGGAAGATCGTTCCCCGAGATCCAGTTACCATGAACATCCTGGATAGAATTAATACGGTTTCGAGATTTACGACTTTTAACCACTTTGTGGAAAAAAGCCGAATTTTTATCTCCCTCACGAAGCCAGTTAACCTTAGCCTTTTGTTTCAGGAACCTCTCTTCATCCAGGCTAGCCTCGTTATAAGCGAGAAGATACCTACATTGTTCTTCACGAAGATCTTTATTGAAAGGATCCCGATCCAAAGCAATCTGAACTCTATCAAGCTCATTACGAAGAGAGAAAACCTTAGAAAAGAGGTTTCCCTGGTTTCGAAGCATCTTACGTATAGGCACTTTCAGATTTTTAAGGTTTTTGAAAACCTTATACATCCGATATCCAGTGATGTTGGGGTTCCAAGAAGAGGCAACAATCTGGTTGAAATCTTCCTTATAAGTCAGGAAATTAGGGAACTTGAAAGGCTTAGGATGGAAAGGGGCACGATGGGGGAGAGAAAGCACAGCAGGAGTATGATCGGACGAACGGTAAGGGAGAAAATTGACAGTAGAGGATGGGAAAGAAGCAACGAAGTGAGTATTTCCCATGACACGATCGATTTTCTTGAGAATGCCACCCGAACCATTAGGAGACTTGGTCCATGTGTAGAAGAGACCTTTATAGTTAAGATCCTCCATTTCCATCAGATTGACACAGTCCCTGAAGTCCTCCATAGCACGAGAAATCCCAGAAGACCCGGAGGTGCTATCTTTGATATCAAGAGCAACATTGAAATCACCCAAAATAATCCAAGGGGCATCTCTAACCACATTCTTATGGACCACAAGAGAATGCCAGAGAGAACGACGCATCATGTGATCATTATGAGCATAGACGAAGGAGCAGAAAAAGGATTTATTAGAATCACGGATATAAACTTTGAAATGCATAACCTGATCATTTAAGTCGATAAGCATCATATCAATGGCAAGCGGATCCCAGGCAACCACAATTCTAGTCCCTCTAGGGGAGAAGAGACCGTTGGATGACCACGACCAAGAGCCAAAAGTACGACTACAGATAAGAGGGAGGTTATGGAAGGCAGCACGAGTCTCAAGAGAAGCACAAATATTAAGATTTTGATCGCGGATAAGATCTCTCAATGCTTTCTGATGAGAAGGCTTACAGAGACCGCGAGTATTCCATGCAGCGATGTGCGTCATATGGAAACTTGGAGGGGGGTGGAGTCCATCTGCTCGGACACCGGAGCTATCATAGGGTGATCATTATAGGATCCAGACTCGTTGACAATGAACTGGGCAGTGTCACCATTATCAGAATCAACCTCAATACTAATATCCTCAACGATTAGATCATTTAAGTCAGGATCAAAATCATCAGGACTAGAGTGGGAAGGAGCACCAGAATGGGTCAGGGGGACAGAGGAAGAAGGAATATCTGTGACGTCAGAGGAACATGCCTCTAGAATGGAGAAGGCGTTGAATAAAGGGGTGGAGGATACAGACTGATTTAGGGGCTGGGAGGAAGAAAGACGAGTGAAAGGGCTAGGGAAACCTACTACATCTATAGAGTCCTTCTTGGAAGGAATAGTAGAATGAGGTAGAATGGGAGGGATGTTCTTTAAAGGGGCAGGGCGAAACTGGGATCGAGTCTTATTATTACTTTTATAATTTTTATTATAAACTTTGTTTTTTGAAGATTCTTTAGCCATCCTAACCCTTTGGGTATTAACCTTAGAATTACTTTGTGAAATATCATTAGATGTATTTTCATTATTTGGTCCTTTTTTCGATATATTTTTCTTTTTAGTAACCTTAGTAAACCCATCATCAAGTTGTTTAGGAGAATCTACTATAACATGATGATTTGGCATTTTATCTTTGGTCTTAGCTTCATTAATCTTAGAGATGACATGCATACAGTTGTTCGTTTCATGACCATAAACCATACAATGAGAGCACATAGGGGGTTTCCATTCATACTCAATACGAAGATTATGGGTGGAAAATTCTAGAGTATCCGGATCAGGGATTCGGATAATAACTTTATCCACCCAAGATGATTTTGTGGGGATCTCAAGAAGGATTCGTGCATAAACTGACTTTCCAGCCGCATACTTGCACATATTAGCTGTATACGAGTCCATAGCAAGAGGCTTACCGATTTTTGAGGCAATATGGCTAAGACCCTCATCACTCCAAGCCTCATAGGGAATATCATGGATTTTAATCCAGAGAGGAAGCTTGTCGTGATTGTTCTTATGAATACCGAGTCCGGGACGCCATTTTTGGATGACAATCGGAACACCCTTAAATGTCCAAGGTCCATGAGTGATAATATGATGAAGACCATTATCATCACTAAATTTAAAAAGATAGACACCTTTTCCATTTAGGAGAACATCTTGAAGACCATGGATAGACCACATTTTGGAAGCTAGGTAACGAACATCAGAGTAATTCATTTTTTTCCCGACAAAGTATCCACAGATAGTACGAGCAAAATTTTCACAAACTTTAGTAACTGCTTTTAAAGGAATATCAACTGGCACATTAATATCATTACATAAATTAGGAATAAAGCGAAAATTATCATTAGAGTGTTTTTGGGGACCAGTAATGATATTAGCATGCGAGTTATTAAGTAAAGGAAACTTCCGATCCCAAGCATTTTTTATAGAATTATTATTTTCCTGAATTATGTTACCAATTTTGACATGGTGATTAAATTCAAATGCATGAGAATTTTTATCATTAGAGACAAGCGGATTCATATTGTTTAAAGATTTTGAAGTTTGACCTATTAAATAGTCTTTACCTTGTAAATTATAAATGTTGGCTTGACTATTAATTTTATGGGCTAGATTATTTTTGGGGAGTCCAAGAGTTGAAGTAGGCTTAGTTTTCAAATGGGCTAAGTCATTAGTAGGCCTAGGTTTCAAAATGGGTAAGTCACTTAGAATAGGTCCAAGAATTGAAGTCTTGTTCATATTCATCGGATTACTAGTTGAAGCCGTGCATGTGTAGGCATTAGGAGGAGAGTCAACAAGACATGTGGGGCAATGGTCATGATCAAACACATAGGATTCTTCTCCATGAAGGCCATAAGGGGGACACCTATCATTACCTAAGTTAAGAGAATATAGATTAAGAGATTTACCCCCATTTTCATTCAATTTATCTTGCCTTTGAAACAATCCCGTTGCTGCTCCACTCGAGAGAAATTTGTGACCGGTGGTATCTTTTCCATGTCCATGTGCTGATGCGTTTTCCTCGGTGACCGTTGGAGCGTGGGCTTCACTCGTACAATCTTCATGTCCTCTCGGTATTGCTGCAGCTTCATCACCGGAGGCTTTTGTTGCAGCTTCATCACTCGTAATGTTGATCATACAGTCACGGTTGTTGGTAACCATTGGGATCGGTTGTTCATGATGTTCACCGTCTTCATATTCTAGGCACGTAGCTCTAGCACCATCATCATATGTTACTTGGGGTAGCATGTAGTCACCTTTGTTCGGATATTCTTCCTCATCACCATCATGTTTGGCATCATCATTTTCAGCATCATCTTCACATTCATTTTCCGAGGATGTATAGTCCGTGGTCATACCGTCTTTGCAAGTATCTACGTGATCATAATCTTTATAAACTTCTCCAGAAGATTTAAAGGTTGATTTGATGTTATCACCCCCATTATATGCTAACCGAGAAAGCATATCTTTGCCACTATCTTCATGAGCTTGTATAACCACCTCATCACCATGTCCAGGAGATTGGTCAAGCTGTCGAACATCACTAAAAACAGTAGAAGCAGCAACATAGAGTCCATTTTGTATTTCTTTTTCTAGATCTTTTTGAGAATGTATATGTTTTTCTTTTCCAGCAAGAAATTTTGTTTTACTTTTTCTAGAAATTTTTTGTATACTTTTGTCAAGTTGTTTGAAAATACCTGGCTGTTTTTTTAAGTTTTTAATTCTTTTTTCAACAATATTCAAAGTAATATCATGATCTATAATACCATGTGCAGGAAATATAATATTATGATTTTCTAAAACATTTTCATTATGCAAAGATTGATCAGAACCAGGAATTATGCCTGGTGAAACACCAGCCATAATTAAAATAAAATAAAAATACAAAAAGCTTTAGAGATTGCAGAAAATCGTATAGCTTGCTTAGAGAGAAAAAAAAAATGGGGTTTCTCTGCTTGTTTTGGCTTGATGGATTAGGGTTATCTAGTTTTCATATGATGGATTAGGGTTTTATAGTTTTCATATGATGGATTAGGGTTTTTGAATGTTGCAAATGATGTTATTAGAGTTTTCTAGTTTTCATATGATGGATTAGGGTTTTCTAGTTTTCATATGATGGATTAGGGTTTTTGAATGTTACAAATGATGTTATTAGGGTTTTCTAGTTTTCTTATGATGGATTAGGGTTTTCTAGTTTTTTTTTGGGTAAAGAGGACGGTACCTCTGGCAAATTTTATTAATAAAAAGAATTAATACAATAAGAGGCTGGGGACTCCCCACCAAAGGAAAAAACAAGAAATCCATTGGGACAGGCCCCAAAGGATAGCAACAAAGCTAAACTAGAAACCAAAAAACAGTACATGGAAACAGAAACATAACAATTACCTAAAGGAAAACATCCTGCAAAAAACAAACCATACAAGAAGAGAAATATAGAAGCAAAAAGGAGAAGGAGATTTGTTAAGGGATGGTCCATATCATTTTAGCCAAATTAACATTAGTACAAGGTTTCATAGAAAGACTCAGCAGTCTACAACGGATATCATCCTCAATACTATTAACGACCGCATGATACGATCTTTTTGTTTTTTTGAAAATTCGAAAATTTCTTTCCTGCCAGATGTGGTAAACTGCTCCAGCAAGCACTAGTCTTCTAATGATGGACCAAATTGTTTTAATCTTAGACACAGGTTTTAGATGATTAATAATATCGGACCAACTATCAGTAGGGACGAAGAGATTCATGACATATTGAAGATCATGCCAAACCATAGAGGGGAAAGAACATTCGAAGAAAAGATGAGAAAGGGAATCAGCACAATCCCCACAGAAGGCACAAATGAGATTGGAGTTAGTATCCCAGATATTGATTTTATCATGAGTCTTAAGCCGATTTTTAAGAGCAACCCAAAGAATGAAAGCATGTCTAGGAATATTCTGGGAGAACCAAACCAAATGATACCAATCAACAGGCTGGTCATAGGGCCTAATAGACTGCCAAACGCAACGCACAGAAATATCAGAAAATTTACCATCACTAGATCTCCATTGGAGTTTATCAGGCGCGTATGGGGATAGAGAAGGAGGGTTTTGAGGAAGAAGATTAGCAAGTGAGTCCCTCCATTGACCAGGCCGAACCCAAGATCCGTTGATAATAAGGTCAGCAACCTTTGTATCAGGATTGAATCCCGCAGCCCTGATGGCACGGGCAGAGATGAATTTGGAGAGGGGACCAGCAGGATGCCAGTTATCGAACCAAGCGGATGTAGATGACCCATCACCAATCTTGGAAACAATAAAATCTCTTATCTTACTTCGCATATCAAGGATGTTTCGCCAAGCAAAACCTTGACCGTATTTTTTTGGGGCATCCCAAAAGTTACGTCCACAAAGACGGTAAGAATGGATCCACTTGACCCAAAGGGAATCCTTCTTAGAGAGGAGTCTCCAAACATGTGAAGCCATAAGAGCAACATTCCAAACAGCAAGATTACGGATTCCAAGTCCTCCATGTTCCTTAGGGAGACACACATTTTTCCAGGAAACTTTTGCTTTACCACGAATCAACTCACCATTGCACCAGAGAAAACCCCTCATGAGTTTCTCAATGTCTTTAGAGATAGATTTTGGAAGAATAAAAACAGAAGCCCAATAGATTTGCATAGACGAAAGAACAGAGAGAATAAGTTGGAGACGTCCAGCAAAGGAGAGAGTTTTATTTTTCCAGTCATTAATCCTGCATTTGACTTTATCAACAAGACCTTTACAATCCTTATGGGCAAGACGGGTAGTGATAAGAGGTATGCCAAGGTATCGAACCGGGAAAGATCCCTCAGGGAACCCAACCATATGGTCAATAGCATTCCTAGTAGTATCACCAACATTGCAATAAAAGGCTTCGCTTTTTGCAACATTAGGATGGAGCCCAGAAACCCCAGAGAATTCAGCAAGGGAATCACATATTACGCTTACCGAAGATCTATCCCCATGAGAGAAGAGGAGAAGATCATCGGCAAAGCATAGATGTGTGATATTCTGTTCCTCACATTGACGGTGGAATTTAAACGAATCGGATTCAGATATTTTTCTCTTGATCATAAGGTTAAGAACCTCCATAACAAGAGTGAAGAGATAGGGAGAGAGAGGGTCACCTTGGCGAAGGCCCCGTTTACCATCGAAAAAACCATGAATGTTACCATTGATACTCACAGAGTAAGCCGTAGTAGAAACACATGTCATGATCCAGTCAATCATACGATCGGGAAAACCAAATCCAACCAAGATGGTGCGAAGAAAAGACCAGTCGACAGTGTCATAAGCTTTTTGAATATCGACCTTAAAAGCACATCTTGGTGGACCACGGTTGCGATGATAATCCCGCATGAGCTCGTGGACAAGAAGTACGTTGTCGGAGATCAAACGACCAGGGATGAAAGCAGACTGGTTTTCATCAACCAAAGAAGAGAGATGATTCTTTATACGGTCCGCAATAATCTTGTTGATACATTTGTAAACAACATTACAGCATGCGATTGGACGAAAATCAGTGACTTTGGAAGGTGAGTCAACCTTAGGTATGAGAGCAAGAACGGTGTTGTTGAAAGACTTAAGGAGTTTTCCAGACGTAAAGAACTCCTTTACCGCCAAACAAACATCATTACCGACAATTTCCCAGGCAGACTTGAAGAACTTAGCCGAGAAGCCATCAGGACCAGGGGCTTTATCATCTCCCATTTGGAACATGACACCCTTAACCTCCTCATCTGTAACAGGAGTAAGCATGGCGGCAGACTGGATAGGGGAGAGCTTATTAGAGAAAAGGGAACAAGAGTCACGAATAGGGATGGACGGGTAGGCAGAACCTAAGAAATTTTGAAAGTGGGAAACAAAAAGGTTTGGAAGGTCATTCCCCGATATCCAGTTTCCATGAGCATCTTGGATAGAATCAATACGACTACGAGATAAGCGGCTTCTAACCATTTTGTGGAAAAATCCAGAATTTTTATCTCCCTCACGCAGCCAGTCAACCTTGGCCTTTTGTTTCAGAAACCTCTCTTCATCAAGGATAGCCTCGTTATAAGCAATAAGATAACTGCAATGTTCTTCACGAAGATCATTATTGAAAGGGTCCCGATCCAGAGCAATCTGAATTCTATCAAGTTCAGTACGGAGGGAGACAACCTTGGAGAAGATGTTGCCCTGTCTACGAAGAAGAAGACGCAAGGGTTTTTTCAAGTTTTTAAGGTTTTGGAAAACTTTAAACATCCTATATCCATTGATATTGGAATTCCAAGAATCAGCAACAACCTGCTTGAAATCGTTCTTATAAGTCAGGAAGTTCGGGAATTTAAATGTTTTTGGCTTGAACTTAGATCTACTGGGAAGAGATAGCACAGCAGGAGTATGGTCAGAAGACCGATAGGGGAGAAAATTGACAGAAGCAGAAGGGAAAGAGGCAACGAAACTAGGATTTCCCATGATACGGTCAATTTTTTTGAGAATACCACCAGTACCATTAGGGGACTTGGTCCAGGTGTAAAAGAGACCTTTATAGTTAAGGTCTTCCATCTCCACGCGATTAACACAGTCCCTGAAATCCTCCATGGCACGAGAGATAACAGAAGTCCCATAGGTGCTATCTTTCATGTCAAGGGCAACATTGAAATCACCCAATAGGATCCAAGGGTCATCTTTAACCACTTTGTTATGGGCTGAAAGAGAATGCCAAAGGGAGCGACGAAGGATGTGATTATTATGAGCATAGACGAACGAGCAGAAGAAGGATTTATTAGAAGCACGGATTTTAACGTAGAAATGCATCACCTGATCATTTAAGTCAAGAAGCATCATATCAATAGCAATCGGGTCCCAAGCAACGACAATTCTAGTCCCCCTAGGGCTAAAAAGACCGTTCGAAGACCAAGACCAGGACCCAAAAGCACGCTTACAGATAAGAGGAAGATTAGAGAAGTCAGCACGAGTCTCTAAGGAAGCACAAATATTGAGATTTTGATCTCGAATAAGATCTCTCAAAGCTTTCTGATGCGAAGGCTTACAGAGACCGCGAGTATTCCATGCAGCGATGTGCGTCATATGGAAACTAGGTTGTTGGTGGAATCCATCTGCTCGGACGCCTGAGCTATTCCAATATGGTCATTAGGAGATTCCATATCATCATCATTGATAAATTTTGCCGTTTCACCATCATTAGATTCGACCTCAATATGTTCATCCACATCCGAAAGGTCTACAGAATCTGGATCAAAATCATCAGGAATAAGAGGAGATGGGGCATGACTAGGAGGTAGTTTGGAAGTGTGAGCAGGAAGATCCGACATATCGTTGGAACAAGACTCTAGAATAGAAAAGGCGTTGAAAATAGGAGTGGATAGCTTACATATTTTTGGAGGTGTAGAGGATGAGAGATGGATGATGGGGCTAGGAAAACCAACAACATCTATAGATTCCTTTTGGGATGGATTACTAGATTGAGGGTTAATGGGAGGGCGGTTCTTGTTAGGGACAGGTCGAGTGGTAGGATTAACTTCTTTAGGGACATGGTGATAGTCTGTTTGCGAATTTATTTTACTATTATTATTTTTATTATAGCCATAGTTTTTTGAAACTTCTTTAGCCATTCTTCCCTTTTGGGTATTTCCATTAGACTTACTTTGGGAAATATCATTAGTAGACTTTTCATTAGTCTTAGAGATGACATGCATACAGTTGGTCTTAGCTTCATTAGTCTTAGAGATGACATGCATACAGTTGTTAGTTTCATGACCATAAACCATGCAATGAGAGCACATAGGTGGTTTCCATTCATATTCAATACTGAGAGTATGGGTGGAAAATTCTAGTGTATCAGGATCCGGAATACGGATAATAACTTTATCCACCCAAGAAGATTTAGTGGGGACCTCAAGAAGTACACGAGCATATACAGACTTACCAGCTGCATACTTGCACATATTAGCTGTATAGGAGTCCATAGCAAGAGGCTTACCAATTTTTGAGGCAATGTGGCTAAGACCATCATCACTCCAAGCCTCATAGGGAATATCATGGATTTTAATCCAGAGAGGAAGCTTGTCGTGATTGTTCTTATGAATACTGAGACCAGGACGCCATTTTTGAATGACAATCGGGACACCCTTAAAAGTCCAAGGTCCATGAGTGATAACATGATGAAGACCATTATCATCACTAAATTTAAAAAGATAGACACCTTTTCCATTTAGTAGGACATCCTGAAGACCATGGATAGACCACATTTTTGAAGCTAGATAACGAACATCAGAGTAATTCATTTTTTTCCCAACAAAGTAACCACAGATAGTCCGAGCAAAAGTTTCACATACTTTAGTAACGGCTTTTAAAGGAATATCAACTGGCACATTAATATCATTACATAAATTAGGAATAAAACGAAACTTATCGTTAGAGTGTTTTTGGGGACCAGTAATGATATTAGCATGAGAGTTATTAAGAAAAGGTAATTTTCTAGTCCAAACATTTTTGTCTTTATTTTTATTTTGATGATTGAAAATAAAATTATTGTCGTGGGATTTATACTCAAAAGCATGTGAATTTATATCCTTTGTGCCAATGTTATTCCTATGTGTTAAATTGCTAGTAACTTGGTCTATAATAGAATTTTGGGCTTGTTCCATATTTTCCATGGGCTTAAGATTATTTGCATGGGCTACCTTGTTTGGGCTTGGTCCAAGAATAGAATTCATGGAGTTTGTATTCTTATGGGCTAGAGTATTAAAGCAATTCTCATTAAAGGAATTAGAAGCCATCGGCATATTGCTATCTTCCGAATTATTGTCCAAAAGAGATTGAAAGTCCATATGTTGTGGGGGACAAGGAGCATAGGATTCTTTTAATTGAAAGGCACTAAGGGGACACACATCATTAAACACATAAGGAGATGGATTAAAGAAGATACCTCCCTTTTTTTTCAAATCATCGGGTGTATTGGAGTAGGCAAAATGGGGACATTTCTTTGAAGATGAACCGTTGGGTTCTTTGACCGTTGGGGTGTGCTGTTGACCCGTTTCTTCTCCATTTGCACAAGTCGAAACTTCAGCCCCCTTTCCTCCATGAGTGTACGGTAAGTTGTGCATGCAATCACGTGTTATGGTAACACCTCCTTTCTTATTGCTGGACATTGTATTGTTTACCAAAGGAGATTGAAAACCAATCGTAACATTTTCCTGGCCAGTTGGAGTTTTCGAGGTGATTGTATGTTGACCATTAATCCCGTTGCTTGAGTGTATGAGGAATTTATCTCCAATGTCCGAGCGTGTGCCATCTTCATGGTCGGTTATGTTCTTGATAGTTGTTTCTTGAGCTTCACTTTCTCCCTTGAAAGCAGATTTGCTAGCTTTGAAGTGCTTTGTAGTGCTTTGTAAAACCGTTGGAGCCTCTCCACTTGCTGAAGTAGCACCTTCATTAGCTGGAAAAGTCAATCCCGAATCTTCTCCATTGGACGCTGAAAAAGGCAGCATGCATTGATCCACTTTTGTAACCGGTTCAACAAATGGATCTTCACCAAATTCATCATCATTCCCGTCTTTATTCTGATCAGGATCAGCCGATTGAAGTTTAAGTTGATGACCAATAACTATTTTTATCCCATGACTATTTTTAGCATTTCCTTTTTTCAAGATACAAGCATTAGCCGTTTCTTCCTCAACTGAATAAGAATCATCATCTTCTTGGCTACTTGCATTCGATTCCTCTTCAACCATTCTATCGACCGAGCCAAAATGCCCATCTGCATCTAATGCATAGCTCTCTTGATCCTTGTTTGATGTCGAGTTCACATCAAGGGACAATCTTTTTCGCTGAATAGTATCACTTTTGCATTTGTTTCTTCGTTCATCAGTGGCTTCAAATAAAGAAGATGAATAATTCTGAAATATTGATCCCTTGATATTACGCAATGCCATATGAAGTTTTTTCTCTTTCTGATCTTTATTGTACTTGATTGCATAACCAATATCTTCTGATTTGTTTTCTTTAAATGAAAATTTAAAATCTTGTTTCAAATGATCAGAAAACGTAATAGAATTCAGATTTTGACCTTTTCCAGAAGATAACTCATGAGAATGATGTTGCTGATCCATTATAACACCATCATTTGACATTAAAATGGAATCACAACCTATTGAAACATTATCCATGGTAAAATACGAGAGAACTTAACCCAGAAAACACAAAAACTTTCTAGAGAGAGAAAATTCTAGAGAGAGGTTAGAGAGAGTTTTTTGGGATTGGGGTTTTTTTAGGGTTGGGGTTTTCTAGTTTTGATATGATGGATTAGGGTTTTCTAGTTTTGATATGATGTATTAGGGTTTTCTAGTTTTCATATGATGGATTAGGGTTTTTGAATGTTGCAAATGATGTTATTAGGGTTTTCTAGTTTTCATATGATGGATTAGGGTTTTTGAATGTTGCAAATGATCTTATAAGGATTTTCTAGTTTTCATATCATGGATTAGGGTTTTCTAGTTTTTTTTTTTTTTTTTTTTTTTTTTTTTTTGTTGATAACCGAGGACCCCACCAGACCCATCCTTTGGATGAACCTGATGAAGCAACCTCGGGGCCCACGCACACCTGGCAGCAGGGTGGTCCGGGTCAATCACCTACGGGGGTAGAGAGGTGGCCAGTGGCCATCCCCTGATTGAAACCTAACACTCCCTATGGGGAAAGGGAGGGAGTGAGATTAGAACTTGGAACCTCTTTATGGGGGAATAGAAAGAGTCCAAAGCCTTATCCACTAGGCCATCAGGGTGATGGTTAGGGTTTTCTAGTTTTTATATGATGGATTAGGGTATTCTAGTTTTCATATGATGGATTAGGTTTTTCTCGTTTTCATATGATGGATTAGGGTTATTGAATGTTGCAAATTATGTTATTAGGGTTTTCTAGTTTTCATATGATGGATTAGGGTTTTCTACTTTTCATATGATGGATTAGGGTTTTCTAGTTTTCGTATGATGCATTAGGGTTTTTGAATGTTACAAATGATGTTATTAGGGTTTTCTAGTTTTCATATGATGGATTAGGGTTTTTTTGTTTTCATATGATGGATGGTTTTGGGTTTTTGAATGTTGCAAATGATGTTATTAGGGTTTTCTAGTATTCATATGATGGATTAGGGTTTTCTAGTTTTCATATGATGGATTAACATTTTCTAATATTCATATGATGGATTAGGGTTTTTGAATGTTGCAAATGATGTTATTAGGGTTTTCTAGTTTTTATATGATAGATTAGGGTTTTCTAGTGTTCATATGATGGATTAGGGTTTTCTAGTTTTCATATGATGGATTAGGGTTTTCTAGTTTTCATATGATGGATTAGGGTTTTTGAATGTTTTTAAATGATCTTATTAGGCTTTTCTAGTTTTCATATGACGGATTAGGGTTTTCTAGTTTTCATATGATGGATTAGGGTATTCTAGTTTTCATATGATGGATTACGGTTTTCTCATTTTCATATAATGAATTAGGGTTTTTGAATGTTGCAAATGATGTCATTAGGGTTTTCTTGTTTTTATATGATGGATTAGGGTTTTCTACTTTTCATATGATGGATTAGGGTTTTCTAGTTTTCATTTGATGCATTAGGGTTTTTGAATGTTGCAAATGATGTTATTAGGGTTGTCTAGTTTTCATATGATGGATTAGGGTTTTCTTGTTTTCATATGATGGATTAGGGTTGTCTAGTTTTCATATGATGTATTAGGATTTTTGAATGTTGCAAATGATGTTATTACGGTTTTCTAGTTTTCAAATGATGGATTAGGGTTTTCTAGTTTCATATGATGGATTAGGGTTTTCTAGTTTTCATTTGATGGATTAGGGTTTTCTAGTTTTCATATGATGGATTAGCGTTTTTGAATGTCGCAAATGATGTTATTAGGGTTTTCTAGTAGTTTTCATATGATGACTTAGGTTTTTCTAGCTTTCATATGACCGATTAGGGTTTTCTTGTTTTCATATTATCAATTAGGGTTTTCTAGTTTTCATATGATGTATTAGGATTTTCTAGTTTTCATATGATGGATTAGCGGTTTTGAATGTTGCAAATGTTGTTATTAAGGTTTTCTAGTTTTCATATGATGGATTAGGGTTTTCTAGTTTTCATATGATGGATTAGGGTTTTTGAATGTTGCAAATGATGTTATTAGAGTTTTCTAGTTTTCATATGATGGATTCGAGTTTTCTAGTTTTAATATGATGGATTAGGGTTTTCTAGTTTTCATATGATGGATTAGGGTTTTTGAATGTTGCAAATGATGTTAGTAGGGTTTTCTAGTTTTCTTATGATGGATTAGGGTTTTCTAGTTTTTATATGATGGATTAGGGTTTTCTAGTTTTGATATGATGTATTAGGGTTTTTTAGTTTTCATATGATGGATTAGAGTTTTGCAAATGATGTTATTAGGGTTTTCTAGTTTTCATATGATGGATTAGGGTTTTCTAGTTTTCATATGATGGATTAGGGTTTTTGAATGTTGCAAATGATGTTATTAGGGTTTTCTAGTTTTCATATGATGGATTAGGGTTTTTTTGTTTTCATATGATGGATGGTTTTGGGTTTTTGAATGTTTCAAATGATGTTATTAGGGTTTTCTAGTATTCATATGATGGATTAGGGTTTTCTAGTTTTCATATGATGGATTAACATTTTCTAATATTCATATGATGGATTAGGGTTTTTGAATGTTGCAAATGATGTTATTAGGGTTTTCTAGTTTTTATATGATAGATTAGGGTTTTCTAGTGTTCATATGATGGATTAGGGTTTTCTAGTTTTCATATGATGGATTAGGGTTTTCTAGTTTTCATATGATGGATTAGGGTTTTTGAATGTTTTTAAATGATCTTATTAGGCTTTTCTAGTTTTCATATGACGGATTAGGGTTTTCTAGTTTTCATATGATGGATTAGGGTATTCTAGTTTTCATATGATGGATTACGGTTTTCTCATTTTCATATAATGAATTAGGGTTTTTGAATGTTGCAAATGATGTCATTAGGGTTTTCTTGTTTTTATATGATGGATTAGGGTTTTCTACTTTTCATATGATGGATTAGGGTTTTCTAGTTTTCATTTGATGCATTAGGGTTTTTGAATGTTGCAAATGATGTTATTAGGGTTGTCTAGTTTTCATATGATGGATTAGGGTTTTCTTGTTTTCATATGATGGATTAGGGTTGTCTAGTTTTCATATGATGTATTAGGATTTTTGAATGTTGCAAATGATGTTATTACGGTTTTCTAGTTTTCAAATGATGGATTAGGGTTTTCTAGTTTCATATGATGGATTAGGGTTTTCTAGTTTTCATTTGATGGATTAGGGTTTTCTAGTTTTCATATGATGGATTAGCGTTTTTGAATGTCGCAAATGATGTTATTAGGGTTTTCTAGTAGTTTTCATATGATGACTTAGGTTTTTCTAGCTTTCATATGACCGATTAGGGTTTTCTTGTTTTCATATTATCAATTAGGGTTTTCTAGTTTTCATATGATGTATTAGGATTTTCTAGTTTTCATATGATGGATTAGCGGTTTTGAATGTTGCAAATGTTGTTATTAAGGTTTTCTAGATTTCATATGATGGATTAGGGTTTTCTAGTTTTCATATGATGGATTAGGGTTTTTGAATGTTGCAAATGATGTTATTAGAGTTTTCTAGTTTTCATATGATGGATTCGAGTTTTCTAGTTTTAATATGATGGATTAGGGTTTTCTAGTTTTCATATGATGGATTAGGGTTTTTGAATGTTGCAAATGATGTTAGTAGGGTTTTCTAGTTTTCTTATGATGGATTAGGGTTTTCTAGTTTTTATATGATGGATTAGGGTTTTCTAGTTTTGATATGATGTATTAGGGTTTTTAGTTTTCATATGATGGATTAGAGTTTTGCAAATGATGTTATTAGGGTTTTCTAGTTTTCATATGATGGATTAGGGTTTTCTAGTTTTCATATGATGGATTAGGGTTTTTGAATGTTGCAAATGATGTTATTAGGGTTTTCTAGTTTTCATATGATGGATTAGGGTTTTCTAGTTTTCATATGATGGATTAGGGTTTTTGAATGTTGCAAATGATGTTTTTAGAGTTTTCTAGTTTTCATATGATGGATTAGGGTTTTCTAGTTTTCATATGATGGATTAGGGTTTTTGAATGTTGTAAATGATGTTATTAGGGTTTTCTAGTTTTCTTATGATGGATTAGGGTTTTCTAGTTTTTTTGGGTAAAGAGGGCGGCACATCTGGCAAATTTTATTAATAAAAAGAATAAATACAATATAAGGCTGGGGACTCCCCACCAAAAAACCGAAAATCCATCGGGACAGGCCCCAACGGACAACAAGCTAAACTAGGAACCAAAACAAGAGAAGGAACCATAAGCAAACAAGAACATAAAGGAAAGCAACCTGCAAAACAAACAAACCATACAAGCCAAAACAAGCATAGAAAAAACAAAGCGCAGAGGAAGAAAATTAAGGGAGGGTCCAAATAGTTTTAGCCAAATCAACATTAGTGCAAGTTTTCAAAGAAAGACTCAGCAGTCTACCGCGGATATCATCCTTAACAGTATTCACGACAGCATGATGAGATCTTTTTATTTTTGTAAAAATGCGTAAATTTCTTTCCCGCCAGATGTGGTAGACCGCTCCAGCAAAAACAAGTCTTCTAATGATGGACCAAATGGTCTTGTTCTTATTAATGGGGTTGAGTTGACTAATGATATCAGACCAGCTATTAGCAGAGAAGGAGAGATTCATGACATGATGGAGGTCATGCCAAACCAAAGAAGTGAAAGAGCATTCAAAGAAGAGATGAGAAAGGGAATCCGGACAGTCCCCGCAGAACGCACAAATGAGATTGGAATTAGTGTCCCAAATTTTGATTTTATCATGAGTCTTAAGGCGATTTTTAAGAGCAACCCAAAGAATGAAAGCATGTCTGGGGATGTTCTGGGAGAACCAAACAAGATGAAACCAAAAGACCGGTTGATGATAGGGGCGAATAGTCTTCCAAACAGAACGAACAGAGAAAGGAGAGAGTTGACCGTCTCTAGATCTCCAAAAGAGATTATCAGGGACGAATGTGGAAAGAGTAGGGGGGTTATGAGAAAGAAGAGCAGTATGGGAATCTCTCCAACAATGAGGCCGAACCCAAGATCCGTTAAGGACCAGGTCAGCAACCTTTGTATCAGGAGTGAAACCCGCATCATGGATGTCACGGACAAACAAGAATTTAGAAAGAGGGCCCGCGGGGTGCCAGTTATCGAACCAAGCAGAAGTAGAGCATCCATCACCAATCTGGGAAACTATATACTCCCTTATCTTATCCCTCATATCCAGGATGTTACGCCAGGCAAATCCAGAACCGTATTTTTTGGGGGCATCCCAAAAGTTACGGCCACATGCCCTGGTCCTCTCACCAACATTACAATAGAAAGCTTCACTCATCGCAATGTTGGGATGGAGGCCAGAAACCCCAGAGAATTCCTCAAGAGAATCACATATGATTCTAACCGAAGAACTATCACATTGTCTGTGGAATTTAAAAGTATCAGAATCATGGATGTTTCTCTTGATCATAAGGTTAAGCACTTCCATGACAAGAGTGAAAAGATAAGGAGAAAGGGGGTCACCCTGCCTTAGGCCCCTTTTACCGTCAAAGTATCCGTGAGTATTCCCATTGATACTTACAGAGTAAGCAACCGTGGAAACACATGTCATGATCCAGTCAATCATACGATCGGGGAAACCAAACCCAAACAAGATAGACCTTAGAAACGACCAGTCAACCGTGTCGTACGCTTTTTTAATATCAACCTTAAAAGCACACCTAGGAGGACCACGATGACGATGATAATCACGCATCAGTTCATGAACAAGAAGGACGTTGTCGGTGAGCAAACGACCAGGGATGAAAGCAGACTGGTTTTCATCAACCAGAGAAGAAAGATGGTTTTTGATACGATCTGCAATAATCTTGCTGATACATTTGTAGACAACGTTACAACAAGCTATAGGGCGAAAATCAGTGACTTTGGAAGGGGAATCAACTTTAGGGATGAGCGCAAGGATGGTGCTGTTGAAAGACTTAAGAAGTTTGCCAGAATAGAAGAATTCCTTAACCGCCATACATAAATCAGGACCCACAATATCCCAAGCAGACTTGAAGAACTTAGCAGAGAAACCATCAGAACCAGGAGCTTTATCATCACCCATCTGGAACAGGACACGCTTAACCTCCGCGTCAGTAACAGGAGTAAGCATGGCGTCAGACTGGAGGGGGGAGAGCTTATTAGAGAAGAGGGAAGAGTGATCAC
Organism: Cichorium intybus; assembly: GCA_023525715.1. Taxonomy (NCBI): domain Eukaryota; kingdom Viridiplantae; phylum Streptophyta; class Magnoliopsida; order Asterales; family Asteraceae; genus Cichorium; species Cichorium intybus. The sequence continues at coordinate 42,929,660 of CM042015.1, forward strand.
GAATAGCATGGCGTCAGACCGATGGCAATTTCGTCATTTTGCAAGCTATATAAGGTAAGCACTTCATTTCTTCACTTCATATGCTGCGATTTTGCTCCTTGCCTCCTGCCGAGTCCGATAGAACACAAGAGAAATCGATTTCCACCCTTTTTCTTCAAATTTCTTGTTATTTGGTTAAAATCCAAAGGTTAGTTTCACTATTCCTTATCTTTTCCATCATTTTGACCACAAGAATCATCAAATCCATGGTGAAATTCGGAATTTCTTGAAACCCTAGAAAAAGAGGGTTTTGAATTTTAGTTGCTAAATTGTTGAAATTGCTTAGGTTCAAGCTTGGGGAAGGTTAGAATACAAGGAATCAAGGTCAATATCACCATTGTCAAGCTTCAATTCGGTAAATTCTTTCCAAAACTCAAAATCTTCATAATTTTTGGTTTTTGGCTAGATAATTGGTTATTGGCTTTGAATTGTGAAACCTTTGTGTTTATATTTGTGTGTTTTATTGTTTGAGTGTTGTTTTTGTCCAAATTTCTTTGATAAAAAAAAAAAAAAATGGCCTCATCATCCCGTACCTACTCTAGGGGTAATAAAAGGCAAATCGTGTATTCGGCCTCTAGTGGCTCTTCCGATGAAGAGCCCGAACAGCAGGACTTTGATATGGGCGATGCGGGTATCGCATTCATGACCGATGCCCAAGAGGCACGTTTTTATAACTTCTTGGAAAGAACTGGACAGGCACAAAAATTTGTAGATGTCCCAACTCTGCGAGACTTACACATAGAGGCAGGAGTACGCAAACTCCTGTCCAATATTGGTTGGGAAGGGTTGATGAATATAAGCGAGAAAAGCTATTCCAACCCCACTATCGAATTTTTGTCTTCCGTTGAATTTAACGTTCATACTTCAGTTCTGTCTTTTAGAATGTTCAACAGGTCTCACCAAATCACACAAAACCAATTGTGTGAACTTATTGGCGCACCGGTCGCCAACACTTATGACCAAAGAGGCAAACTGAACAAACTGTTCCACCGGGAAGTTGGCAATTTCTGGACCAGAATTTCCACAGAAAACTTCTACCGTCCTAGTAATGCCAAAGCCTCCAGCATCATCCACCCCGTCCTAAAAGTCACGCACCGCATCATTGCCTCTATACTCTTCCCACAAGAAGAGATAAGCAAGGCTGGCCTAAATGAGCTTGAACTTCTCTACTGCATGATTAATCCAGGGCCTAAAACCCCAAATTTTGGATCCTGGATCATGTACAAACTACTTAAACTAAGTAGAAGTTCATCTGGCCAGCTACATTGCGGTGACATTATCACTTTAATAGCCAAGCATCCAGCCCTGGGCATCAGATTTCCTGATAACCTCGAGATAGTCAGAGGTGAACGATACCTCACCTCTGATGTTCTTGAGGGTATGAGGTTATTTCGACGCCCCGAATCAGACGAAATATGGCAAGCCGACGGACGCGACTACCTGCGGGTGAACAACCGAAATGCCCGAATCCTACGATTAGCCGACCCAGTCTCCACCACAAATTGGAAGCCTCATTCCAACATGGGAATACAACTACCCGCTCCCAACCTACCCCCTCGAGAGCCCAGCCCACCACCCAGACACCCCCAGGAGCCTGGCCCTTCAAGCTCTGCTAGCTCATTTCCTCCAGAGCACAGTCTATACATGGAGCAATTTTCTAGCATCAACTCCCAGCTTGCGGATCTTCGCCTTGATTATCAAGGTATCTATGATAATCTGGGTGAGATTGATACACACCAAATGGAGCTGCGCCAAGACTTTGAGCAGTTTAGAGAGAACCAATATAAACATAACCAAGATGTTATGTCTATACTCTCTGACATACAAAGATCCGTTGCCTTCAACCCATGGCAACAGCAGCAACCACTACAGCCACCGCAACAACAGCAGCCAGGCAGCCAACCACCCCCGCCCCCTCAATTCCCACCTTATCCGTATTTCCCACCATACCCATACCCTCCATTTCCGCCACGGGGACCCTTCCCCGACCCTTAGTAGGTTGTTTCTTTCTTTCTCCTTCCCTAATGCATTGTGGACATTGCATTTATTTTAAGCTTGGGGATGGGGGAATCAATCCCTTTATTTAAAAAAAAAAAAAAATTTAAAAAAACAACAAAAATTCAAAAAAAAAATATATATATATATATTTTATTTCTTGCATTTATTTTAAACTTTTGCATGCATTTTTGTTATCTCTTACTTCTCACCTATGTGACACCTTTAAATTGCAACTATAATACATCTCATAGTTAAACTTCTTGTATTTTTGTCCCCTATCTACATGCAACATCACCATCTTTTGAAACTTTAGATCTTCATTAGGAACTTCTTTTTATTAATTTTCTAGCATAGATACGATTGGGAGAATTATAAAACACACATGAAATTGAATCAAAATTATTCTAGCAAAGGATGCTTTATTCACCCGTGAGTTCATCAATGTGTGTAATCGACTAGAAGAAATACTATGGAAGTTGCACTAGTCCCCCCTCATGACCATACATTTGCATATTGTCTATTAAACATAAGGTTTATCTCAAAATCGCGATTTTCCAAAATCATGGACAAAAATCTTATTTTCTATATTTGTTTTTAGTTTTTGTGTGGTAGTATGTGTCATATGACCTTGTTTATATTATTTTGGTCATTAGTGTGTTTAAATTTTTATTATTACAAAAATATCATAAAAATTATTGTCTAATCATTTTAGCAAAATTTTGTGAAAATGTTTTTATGGTGAAAATCCAGAAATCATTTCACTTGGTTCTAAAAGATTGGTCTAAAAAAAAAAAAAAAAAAAAAAAAAAAAAAAAAAGACCGAACCAAGTGATCACTCAAGTCATTTAAAGTGAAAATTTTCTACAAAAATACAATAAAAACGATTACTTGTTTTGAAAGCCTCCTCCTATTTGCTTTCAACAACTAAATCCAATTTTGGTTTAGTTAAAAACTTCATTGACCATGTTTTAAAAATTCTTCATACATCTTTGGTCAAAAATAAAGTTCAAAAGATTTGGTTGTCTCGGTCGTCTAGGTATCTATCATTTGTAAATAGGAATTGAGTTGTAAATTTTTGTCCCTTTGTTTTGAAAAATCATGTGTTTAGTAAATAAATATGCAAATGAGGTCGATTGGAGGACTTGAGCAAAGTCAACTTAGTATAAGCTTCCTAGATTCGATATCCGAGCGCCCCTCCTATAAAAATGAGTGTCTATAGCCAAATCTTGAAAATGGAACTTGCAAGGTCACACATCTTGTGACATGAGTGAATAAACACGAGAGGAGTGAACAATTGTGAGCACATCCTTTGCTTGCGAGACGCTTTGAATAACGAGTGAAGGTTTCATGTGTGAGTTTATATTTTGTCCCAACGTGCGTATGCTAAGTAATTGATAAAAATTTGTTCCTTTTAATGGTCTTTTGTTTTGAATAGATGGTCTAACTTATATGTGTGTAGGGTCCAAATTGACATGATTTTTAGTTATGATCGATGTTGTCTTGGTTGCTACCTAGGGTGTCTATTCTTTTTATACTTTGTAGTTTGTTTTCCACATTGTTTAGATCCTTGTTTTCCTTGAGGACAAGAAAAGTCTAAGCTTGGGGATATTTGTTAGGTGTATTTCTAAGCATGTTTTCATGCATTTTTATCCTTGTTTTACCTTGCATTTCATTCTCATTATTGCATATTTTCATGTTTTTCGGGATTTCAAGAATAGCAACCTACTTTCACATTTTGTGGTTGTTTTCAGGTGCTTTTGAGGGTTGAATCTTGCATTGGATGACAATAGGAAGCTACACAAGAAATTTCAGAAGAAACGGAGCTCAAACGAAGAAGTTACAAAATTGTCGTCCCGAACACAGTGGAGTACACGGCCCGTGTAACTTTATGGGCCAAAGTTACACGGCCGTGTAACTTTTCTATGCCACGTGGATGCCATGTCAGCTCAGGGGAAGATCCAGGAGAAATGCAGGATTACACGACCGTGTAATTTTGGCCCAAGAAATTACACGGCCGTGTAACTTTTCCTGGTGACCAGATCTGCTTTTTGGTCCACTTTGAGTTGTTTATTCCTTCTTGTGCTGTCATTCCCATGCTACACGACCAGATCCAGATCCAACCTGATTTTGAGGCCATGTGATGAAGGAAGTGGGTCTTGGAATGATGATGTTTGCCATTGTCCATTTTACCATTTTGCCCTTGGTGTGTTAGTATAAATAGATGTGTCTAGTTAGCCTTAGAACCATCCCATCTTTCCATTATTTTCTGAATACTCTCTAGATACATTGTGTTTGTGTTTGTGTGCAACTTCAAGTGTGGATTATCTTCATTTTGTAAGTTCTTTTCTCTTTTACTAGTCATGAGTGGCTAGTAACCTTATTTTCTGGTTTTGTATTAAGGATTATGATTGTGATTTAATATAAAGTTTGATGTTTGATTTTATATCTTTCTAGTGATATGATTTTGAGATTTAACAAGTGTTTGGTTTTTATTTATTTCATATTGGCCATTTGATCTTAAATATCAATCAATCTAATCATACAAATTATAAAATCCGTAATTGTTTTATAAAATGTTATTGGTGATAATCATCTTTAATTAGGTGAAAATCATATCTGATGTTTTAACGCTTCAACGCTTGTTTAGGAGTATTGAACATTGTTGGGAACATTCAATAAGGATCTTCGTGAATGTTGCAAATGATGTTATTAGGGTTGTCTAGTTTTCATATGATGGATTAGGGTTTTCTTGTTTTCATATGATGGATTAGGGTTGTCTAGTTTTCATATGATGTATTAGGATTTTTGAATGTTGCAAATGATGTTATTAGGGTTTTCTAGTTTTCAAATGATGGATTAGGGTTTTCTAGTTTCATATGATGGATTAGGGTTTTCTAGTTTTCATTTGATGGATTAGGGTTTTCTAGTTTTCATATGATGGATTAGCGTTTTTGAATGTCGCAAATGATGTTATTAGGGTTTTCTAGTAGTTTTCATATGGTGGATTAGGGTTTTCTAGCTTTCATATGATGGATTAGGGTTTTCTTGTTTTCATATGATCAATTAGGGTTTTCTAGTTTTCATATGATGTATTAGGATTTTCTAGTTTTCATATGATGGATTAGCGGTTTTGAATGTTGCAAATGTTGTTATTAAGGTTTTCTAGTTTTCATATGATGGATTAGGGTTTTCTAGTTTTCATATGATGGATTAGGGTTTTTGAATGTTGCAAATGATGTTATTAGAGTTTTCTAGTTTTCATATGATGGATTCGAGTTTTCTAGTTTTAATATGATGGATTAGGGTTTTCTAGTTTTCATATGATGGATTAGGGTTTTTGAATGTTGCAAATGATGTTATTAGGGTTTTCTAGTTTTCTTATGATGGATTAGGGTTTTCTAGTTTTCATATGATGGATTAGGGTTTTCTAGTTTTGATATGATGTATTATGGTTTTTTAGTTTTCATATGATGGATTAGAGTTTTGCAAATGATGTTATTAGGGTTTTCTAGTTTTCATATGATAGATTAGGGTTTTCTAGTTTTCATATGATGGATTAGGGTTTTTGAATGTTGCAAATGATGTTATTAGGGTTTTCTAGTTTTCATATGATGGATTAGGGTTTTCTAGCTTTCATACGATGGATTAGGGTTTTTGAATGTTGCAAATGATGTTTTTAGATGGATTAGGGTTTTCTAGTTTTCATATGATGGATTAGGGTTTTTGAATGTTGCAAATGATGTTATTAGGGTTTTCTAGTTTTCTTATGATGGATTAGCGTTTTCTAGTTTTGATATGATGGATTAGGGTTTTCTAGTTTTGATATGATGTATTAGGGTTTTCTAGTTTTCATATGATGGATTAGGGTTTTTGAATGTTGCAAATGATGTTATTAGGGTTTTCTAGTTTTCATATGATGGATTAGGGTTTTTGAATGTTGCAAATGATCTTATTAGGATTTTCTAGTTTTCATATGATGGATTAGGGTTTTCTAGTTTTCATATGATGAATTAGGGTATTATAGTTTTCATATGATGGATTAGGGTTTTCTCGTTTTCATATCATGGATTAGGGTTATTGAATGTTGCAAATTATGTTATTAGGGTTTTCTAGTTTTCATATGATGGATTAGGGTTTTCTACTTTTCATATGATGGATTAGGGTTTTCTAGTTTTCTAATGATGCATTAGGGTTTTTGAATGTTGCAAATGATGTTATTAGGGTTTTCTAGTTTTCATATGATGGATTAGGGTTTTCTAGTTTTCATATGATGGATTAGGGTTGTCTAGTTTTCATATGATGGATTAGGGTTTTTGAAAGTTTCAAATGATCTTATTAGGCTTTTCTAGTTTTCATATGATGGATTAGGGTTTTCTAGTTTTCATATGATGGATTAGGGTATTCTAGTTTTCATATGATGGATTAGGGTTTTCTCGTTTTCATATGATGGATTAGGGTTTTTGAATTTTGCAAATGATGTTATTAGGGTTTTCTAGTTTTCATATGATGGATTAGGGTTTTCTACTTTTCATATGATGGATTGGGGTTTTCTAGTTTTCATATGATACATTAGGGTTTTTGAATGTTGCAAATGATGTTATTAGGGTTGTCTAGTTTACATATGATGGATTAGGGTTTTCTAGTTTTCATATGATGGATTAGGGTTGTCTAGTTTTCATATGATGTATTAGGATTTTTGAATGTTGCAAATGATGTTATTAGGGTTTTCTAGTTTTCAAATGATGGATTAGGGTTTTCTAGTTTCATATGATGGATTAGGGTTTTCTAGTTTTCATTTGATGGATTAGGGTTTTCTAGTTTTCATTTGATGGATTAGCGTTTTTGAATGTCGCAAATGATGTTATTAGGGTTTTCTAGTAGTTTTCATATGATGGATTAGCGCTTTTGAATGTTGCAAATGATGTTATTAGGGTTTTCTAGTTTTTTTTTTTTTTTTTTTTTTTTTTTTTTTTTTTTTTTTTTTTTTGATAACCGAGGACCCCACCCGACCCATCCTTTGGATGACCCTGATGAAGCAACCTCGGGGCCCACGCACACCTGGCAGCAGGGTGGTCCGGGTCAATCACCTACGGGGGTAGAGAGGTGGCCAGTGGCCATTCCCTGATTGAAACCTAACACTCCCTATTGGGAAAGGGAGGGAGTGAGATTAGAACTTGGAACCTCTTTATGAGGGAAGAGAAAGAGTTCAAAGCCTTATCCACTAGGCCATCAGGGTGATGGTTGGGTTTTCTAGTTTTCATATGATGGATTAGGGTTTTCTAGTTTTCATATGATGGATTAGGGTTTACTAGCTTTCATATGCTGGATTAGGGTTTTCTAGTTTACATATGATGGATTAGAGTTTTGCAAATGATCTTATTAGGGTTTTCTAGTTTTCATATGATGGATTAGGGTTTTCTAGTTTTCATATGATGGATTAGGGGTTTTGAATGTTACAAATGATGTTATTAGAGTTTTCTAGTTTTCATATGATGGATTAGGGTTTTCTAGTTTTCATATGATGGATTAGGGTTTTTGAATGTTGCAAATGATGTTATTAGTGTTTTGTAGTTTTTTTTTTTTTTTTTTTTTTTTTGGTAACCGAGGACCCCACCCGACCCATCCTTTGGATGACCCTGATGAAGCAACCTCGGGGCCCACGCACACCTGGCAGCAGGGTGGTCCGGGTCAATCACCTACGGGGGTAGAGAGGTGGCCAGTGGCCATCCCCTGATTGAAACCTAACACTCCCTATGGGGAAAGGGAGGGAGTGGGATTAGAACTTGGAACCTCTTTATGGGGGAAGAGAAAGAGTCCTAAGCCTTATCCACTAGGCCATCAGGGTGATGGTTGTGTTTTGTAGTTTTCATATGATGGATTCGGGTTTTCTAGTTTTAATATGATGGATTAGGGTTTTCTAGTTTTCATATGATGGATTAGGGTTTTTGAATGTTGCAAATGATGTTATTAGGGTTTTCTAGTTTTCTTATGATGGATTATGGTTTTCTTGTTTTGATATGATGGATTAGGGTTTTCTAGTTTTGATATGATGTATTAGGGTTTTCTAGTTTTCATATGATGGATTAGGGTTTTTGAATGTTGCAAATTATGTTATTAGGGTTTTCTAGTTTTCATATGATGGATTAGGTTTTCTAGTTTTCATATGATGGATGGTTTTGGGTTTTTGAATGTTGCAAATGATGTTATTAGGGTTTTCTAGTTTTCATATGATGGATTAGGGTTTTCTAGTTTTCATATGATGGATTAACATTTTCTAATATTCATATGATGGATTAGGGTTTTTGAATGTTGCAAATGATGTTATTAGGGTTTTCTAGTTTTTATATGATGGATTAGGGTTTTCTAGTGTTCATATGATGGATTAGGGTTTTCTAGTTTTCATATGATGGATTAGGGTTTTTGAATGTTGCGAATGATGTTATTAGGGTTTTCTAGTTTTCTTATGATGGATTAGGGTTTTCTAGTTTTTATATGATGGATTAGGGTTTTCTAGTTTTGATATGATGTATTAGGGTTTTCTAGATTTCATATGATGGATTAGGGTTTTTGAATGTTGCAAATGATGTTATTAGGGTTTTCTAGTTTTTATATGATGGATTAGGGTTTTCTAGTTTTCATATGATGGATGGTTTTGGGTTTCTGAATGTTGCAAATGATGTTATTAGGGTTTTCTAGTTTTTTTTTGGGTAAAGAGGGCGGTACCTCTGGCAAATTTTATTAATAAAAAGAATAAATACAATATAAGGCTGGGGACTCCCCACCAAAAAACAGAAAATCCATTGGGACAGGCCCCAACGGACAACAAGCTAAACTAGGAACCAAAACAAGAGAAGGAACCATAAGCAAACAAGAACATAAGGGAGGGCAACCTGCAAAACAAACAAATCATACAAGCCAAAACAAGCAGAGAAGAAAGATAGCATAGAGGAAGAAAATTAAGGAAGGGTCCAGATTCTTTTAGCCATATTGACATTAAAGCATGGTTTCATAGAAAGACTCAGCAGTCTACAACGGATATCATCCTTAACAATATTCACGACAGCATGTTGAGACCTTTTTATTTTTGTAAAAATGCATAAATTTCTTTCCCGCCATATGTGGTAGACCGTTCCAGCAAAAACAAGTCTTCTAATGATGGACCAAATGGTCTTGTTCTTGTTAATGGGGTTGAGTTGACTAATGATATCAGACCATCTATCACTAGAGAAGGAGAGATTCATGACATGATGTAGGTCATGCCAAACCAAAGAAGTGAAAGAGCATTCAAAGAATAGATGGGAAAGTGAATCCGGACAGTCCCCGCAGAACGCACAAATGAGATTTGAATTAGTGTCCCAAATTTTAATTTTATCATGAGTCTTAAGACGATCTTTAAGAGCAACCCAAAGAATGAAAGCATGTCTGGGGATGTTCTGGGAGAACCAAACAAGATGAAACCAAAAGACCGGTTGTTGATAGGGGCGAATAGACTGCCAAACAGATCGAACAGAGAAAGGAGAGAGTTGTCCATCTCTAGATCTCCAAAAGAGTTGATCAGGGACGAACAGAGAAAGGAGAGAGTTGTCCATCTCTAGATCTCCAAAAGAGTTTAGGGTTTAGGGTTTAGGGTTTTCTAGTTTTCATATGATAGATTAGGGTTTTCTAGTTTTCATATGATGGATTAACATTTTCTAATATTCATATGATGGATTAGGGTTTTTGAATGTTGCAAATGATGTTATTAGGGTTTTCTAGTTTTTATATGATGGATTAGGGTTTTCTAGTGTTCATATGATGGATTAGGGTTTTCTAGTTTTCATATGATGGATTAGGGTTTTCTAGTTTTCATATGATGGATTAGGGTTTTTGAATGTTGCAAATGATCTTATTAGGCTTTTCTAGTTTTCATATGATGGATTAGGGTTTTCTAGTTTTCATATGATGGATTAGGGTATTCTAGTTTTCATATGATGGATTAGGGTTTTCTCGTTTTCATATGATGGATTAGGGTTTTTGAATGTTGCAAATGATGTTATTAGGGTTTTCTAGTTTTTTTTTTTGGGTAAAGAGGGCGGTACCTCTGGCAAATTTTATTAATAAAAAGAATAAATACAATATAAGGCTGGGGACTCCCCACCAAAAAACAGAAAATCCATCGGGACAGGCCCCAATGGACAACAAACTAAACTAGGAACCAGAACAAGAGAAGGAACCATAAGCAACCTGCAAAACAATACAAACCATACAAGCCAAAACCAGCAGAGAAAAAAGAAAGTGCAGAGGAAGAAAATTAAGGAAGGGTCCAGATTCTTTTAGCCAAATTAACATTAGAGCATGGTTTCATAAAAAAGAAAGTGCAGAGGAAGAAAATTAAGGAAGGGTCCAGATTCTTTTAGCCAAATTAACATTAGAGCATGGGTTTTCTAGTTTTCATATGATGGATTAGGGTTTTCTACTTTTCATATGATGGATTAGGGTTTTCTAGTTTTCATATGATACATTAGGGTTTTTAAATGTTGCAAATGATGTTATTAGGGTTGTCTAGTTTTCATATGATGGATTAGGGTTTTCTAGTTTTCATATGATGGATTAGGGTTGTCTAGTTTTCATATGATGTATTAGGGTTTTTGAATGTTGCAAATGATGTTATTAGGGTTTTCTAGTTTTCAAATGAAGGATTAGGGTTTTCTAGTTTCATATGATGGATTAGGGTTTTCTAGTTTTCATTTGATGGATTAGGGTTTTCTAGTTTTCATATGATGGATTAGCGTTTTTGAATGTCGCAAATGATGTTATTAGGGTTTTCTAGTAGTTTTCATATGATAGATTAGGGTTTTCTAGCTTTCATATGATCGATTAGGGTTTTCTAGTTTTCATATGCTCAATTAGGGTTTTCTAGTTTTCATATGATGGATTAGGGTTTACTAGCTTGCATATACTGGATTAGGGTTTTCTAATTTTCATATGATGGATTGGAGTTTTGCAAATGATGTTATTAGGGTTTTCTAGTTTTCATATGATGGATTAGGGTTTTCTTGTTTTCATATGATGGATTAGGGTTTTTGAATGTTGCAAATGATGTGATTAGGGTTTTCTAGTTTTCATATGATGGATTAGGGTTTTCTAGTTTTCATATGATGGATTAGGGTTTTTGAATGTTGCAAATGATGTTATTAGAGATTTCTAGTTTTCATATGATGGATTCGGGTTTTCTAGTTTTAATATGATGGATTAGGGTTTTCTAGTTTTCATATGATGGATTAGGGTTTTTGAATGTTGCAAATGATGTTATTAGGGTTTTCTAGTTTTCTTATGATGGATTAGGGTTTTCTAGTTTTCATATGATGGATTAGGGTTTTCTAGTTTTGATATGATGTATTAGGGTTTTTTAGTTTTCATATGATGGATTAGAGTTTTGCAAATGATGTTATTAGGGTTTTCTAGTTTTCATTTGATGGATTAGGGTTTCCTAGTTTTCATATAATGGATTAGGGTTTTTGAATGTTGCAAATGATGTTATTAGGGTTTTCTAGTTTTCATATGATGGATTAGAGTTTTCTAGTTTTTTTTTTTTTTTTTTTTTTTTTTTTTTTTTTTTTTTTTTTTTTTTTTTTTTTTTTTTTTTTTTTTGGTAACCGAGGACCCCACCCGACCCATCCTTTGGATGACCCTGATGAAGCAACCTCGGGGCCCACGCACACCTGGCAGCAGGGTGGTCCGGGTCAATCACCTACGGGGGTAGAGAGGTGGCCAGTGGCCATCCCCTGATTGAAACCTAACACTCCCTATGGGGAAAGGGAGGGAGTGGGATTAGAACTTGGAACCTCTTTATGGGGGAAGAGAAAGAGTCCTAAGCCTTATCCACTAGGCCATCAGGGTGATGGTTGAGTTTTCTAGTTTTCATATGATGGATTCGGGTTTTCTAATTTTAATATGATGGATTAGGGTTTTCTAGTTTTCATATGATGGATTAGGGTTTTTGAATGCTGCAAATGATGTTATTAGGGTTTTCTAGTTTTCTTATGATGGATTAGGGTTTTCTAATTTTTTTTTGGGTAAAGAGGGCGGCACCTCTGGCAAGTTTTATTAATAAAAAGAATAAATACAATATAAGGCTGGGGACTCCCCACCAAAAAACAGAAAATCCATCGGGACAGGCCCTAACGGACAACAGGCTAAACTAGGAACCAAAACAATAGAAGGAACCATAAGCAAACAATAACATAAAGGAGAGCAACCTGCAATACAAACAAACCATACAAGCCAAAACAAGCAGATAAAAAAGAAAGCTAAGAGGAAGATAATTAAGGGAGGGTCCAAATAGTTTTAGCCAACTCAACATTAGTGCAAGTTTTAAAAGAAAGACTCAGCAGTCTACAGCGGATATCATCCTTAACAATATTCACAACAGCATGATGAGATCTTTTTATTTTTGTAAAAATGCGTAAATTTATTTCCCGCCAGATGTGGTATACCGCTCCAGCAAAAACAAGTCTTCTAATGATGGACCAGATGGTCTTGTTCTTATTAATGGGATTGAGTTGACTAATGATATCAGACCAGCTATCAGTGGAGAAGGAGAGATTCATGACATGATGGAGGTCATGCCAAACCAAAGAAGTGAAAGAGCATTCAAAGAAGAGATGTGAAAGGGAATCCGGACAGTCCCCGCAGAAAGCACAAATGAGATTGGAATTTGTGTCCCAGATTTTGATTTTATCATGAGTCTTGAGACGATCTTTAAGAGCAACCCAAAGAATGAAAGCATGTCTGGGGATGTTCTGGGAGAACCAAACAAGATGAAACCAAAATACCGGTTGGTGATAGGGGCGAATAGACTGCCACACAGATCGAACAGAGAAAGGAGAGAGTTTACCGTCTCTAGATCTCCAAAGGAGTTTATCAGGGACGGACGTGGAAATAGTAGGAGGGTTGTGAGAAAGAAGAGCACCATGGGAATCTCTCCAACAATGAGGCCGAACCCAAGATCCGTTAAGAACCAGGTCAGCAACCTTAGTATCAGGAGTGAAACCCGCATCATGGATGTGACGGACAGACAAGAATTTAGAAAGAGGGCCCGCGGGGTGCCAGTTGTCGAACCAAGCAGAAGTAGAGCATCCATCACCTATCTGGGAAACTATATACTCCCTTATCTTATCCCGCATATCCAGGATGTTACGCCAGGCAAATCCAGAACTGTATTTTTTGGGGGCATCCCAAAAGTTACGGCCACATAAACGGTATGAGTGGATCCACTTAACCCATAGAGAGTCTTTCTTGGAAAGGAGTCTCCAAACATGGGAAGCCATAAGGGCAACATTCCAGATAGCAAGGTTACGTATGCCAAGACCACCATGTTCCTTAGGAAGGCAAACAGTTTTCCAGGAGACTTTAGCTTTACCACGCTTCAACTCACCTTGGCACCAGAGGAAACCTCTCATGAGCTTCTCAATATCGTTAGAGATAGATTTGGGAAGAATGAAAACAGAAGCCCAATAGATTTGAGTAGAAGAGAGGACAGAGAGGATGAGCTGGAGACGACCAGCAAAGGAAAGAGACTTGTTTTTCTAGTCATTAATCCTGCATTTGACTTTATCTACAAGGCCTTTACAGTCTTTGTGGGCAAGACGAGTAGTGATGAGGGGAACACCAAGGTATCGGACAGGGAAAGAGCCCTCAGGAAACTTAACAATAAGGTTAATGGCAGCCCTGGTCCTCTCACCAACATTACAGTAGAAAGCTTCACTCTTCGCAGTATTGGGATGGAGGCCAGAAACCCCAGCGAATTTCTCAAGAGAATCACATATGAGTTTAACCGAAGAGCTATCACCATGACAGAAGAGAAGGAGATCGTCAGCAAAGCAGAGATGGGTGATATTTTGATCGTCACATTGTCTGTGGAATTTAAAAGAATCAGAATCATGGATGTTTCTCTTGATCATAAGGTTAAGCACTTCCATGACAAGAGTGAAGAGATAAGGAGAGAGGGGGTCACCCTGTCGAAGGCCCCTTTTACCGTCGAAATATCCGTGAGTATTCCCATTGATACTCACAGAGTAAGCAACCGTGATGGATTAGGGTTTTCTAGTTTTGATATGATATATTAGGGTTTTCTAGTTTTCATATGATGGATTAGGGTTTTTGAATGTTGCAAATGATGTTATTAGGGTTTTCTAGTTTTCATATGATGGATTAGGGTTTTTGAATGTTGCAAATGATCTTATTAGGATTTTCTAGTTTTCATATGATGGATTAGGGTTTTCTAGTTTTCATATGATGAATTAGGGTATTCTAGTTTTTTTTTTTCGGTAAAGAGGGCGGCACCTCTGGCAAATTTTATTAATAAAAAGAATAAATACAATATAAGGCTGGGGACTCCCCACCAAAAAACAGAAAATCCATCGGGACAGGCCCCAACGGACAACAAGCTAAACTAGGAACCAAAACAATAGAAGGAACCATAAGCAAACAAGAACATAAAGGAGAGCAACCTGCAAAACAAACAAACCATACAAGCCAAAACAAGTAGAGAAAAAAGAAAGCGCAGAGGAAGAAAATTAAGGTAGGGTCCAAAGAGTTTTAGCCAAATCAACATTAGTGCAACTTTTCAAAGAAAGACTCAGCAGTCTACAGCGAATATCATCCTTAACAATATTCACGACAGCATGATGAGATCTTTTTATTTTTGTAAAAATGCGTAAATTTCTTTCCCGCCAGATGTGGTAGACCGCTCCAGCAAAAACAAGTCTTCTAATGATGGACCAAATGGTCTTGTTCTTATTAATGGGGTTGAGTTGATTAATGATATCAGACCAGCTATCAGTGGAGAAGGAGAGATTCATGACATGATGGAGGTCATGCCAAACCAAAGAAGTGAAAGAGTAATCAAAGAAGAGATGGGAAAGGGAATCCGGACATTCTCCGCAGAACGCACAAATTAGATTGGAATTAGTGTCCCAAATTTTGATTTTATCATGAGTCTTAAGACGATCTTTAAGCGCAACCCAAAGAATGAAAGCATGTCTGGGGATGTTCTGGGAGAACCAAACAAGATGAAACCAAAAGACCGGTTGGTGATAGGGGCGAATAGACTGCCACACAGATCGAACAGAGAAAGGAGATAGTTGACCGTCTCTAGATCTCCAAATGTGTTTATCAGGGACGGACGTGGAAATAGTCGGAGGGTTATGAGAAAGAAGAGCACCATGGGAATCTCTCCAACAATGAGGCCGAACCCAAGATCCGTTAAGGACCAGTTCAGCAACCTTAGTATCAAGAGTGAAACCCGCATCATGGATGTCACGGACAGTCAGGAATTTAGAAAGAGGTCCCGCAGGGTGCCAGTTGTCGAACCAAGCAGAAGTAGAGCATCCATCACCTATCTGGGAAACTATATACTCCCTTATCTTATCCCGCATATCCAGGATGTTACGCCATGCAAATCCAGTACCGTATTTTTTGGGGGCGTCCCAAAATTTACGGCCACATAAACGGTATGAGTGAATCCACTTAACCCATAGGGACTCTTTCTTGGAAAGGAGTCTCCAAACATGGGAAGCCATAAGGGCAACATTCCAGATAGCAAGGTTACGTATGCCAAGACCACCATGTTCCTTAGGAAGGCATACAGTTTTCCAGGAGACTTTAGCTTTACCACGCTTTAACTCACCATGGCACCAGAGGAAACCTCTCATGAGCTTTTCAATATCGTTAGAGATAGAATTAGGAAGAATAAAAACAGAAGCCCAATAGATTTGAGTAGAAGAAAGGACAGAGAGGATGAGCTGGAGACGACCAGCAAAGGAAAGAGACTTGTTTTTCCAGTCATTAATCCTGCATTTGACTTTATCAACAAGGCCTTTACAGTCTTTGTGGGCAAGACGCGTTGTGATGAGAGGAACGCCAAGGTATCGGACATGAAAAGAGCCCTCAGGAAACTTAACAATAAGGTCAATGGCAGCCCTGGTCCTCTCACCAACATTACAGTAGAAAGCTTCACTCTTCGCAGTATTGGGATGGAGGCCAGAAACCCCAGAGAATTCCTCAAGAGAATCACATATGAGTTTAACCGAATAGCTATCACCATGGCAGAAGAGAAGAAGGTCGTCGGCAAAGCAGAGATGGGTGATATTTTGATCATCACATTGTCTGTGGAATTTAAAAGAGTCAGAATCATGGATGTTTCTCTTGATCATAAGGTTAAGCACTTCCATGACAAGAGTGAAGAGATAAGAAGAGAGGGGGTCACCCTGCCGAAGGCCCCTTTTACCGTCGAAATAACCATGAGTATTCCCATTGATACTCACAGAGTAAGAAACCGTGGAAACACATGTCATGATCCAGTGAATCATACGATCGGGGAATCCAAACCCTAACAAGATGGTCCGCAGAAACGACCAGTCAACCGTGTCGTAGGCTTTTTGAATATCAACCTTAAAAGCACACCTAGGAGGACCACGATGACGATGATAATCACGCATGAGTTCGTGGACAAGAAGGACGTTGTCGGTGATCAAACGACCCGGGATGAAAGCAGATTGGTTTTCATCAACCAGAGAAGAAAGATGGTTTTTGATACGATCCGCAATAAGCTTGCTGATACATTTGTAAATAACGTTACAACAAGCTATAAGGCGGAAATCAGTGACTTTGGAAGGAGAATCAACTTTAGGGATGAGCGCAAGGATGGTGCTGTTGAAGGACTTAAGAAGTTTGCCAGAATAGAAGAATTTCTTAACAGCCATACAGAAATCAGGACCCACAATATCCCAAGTAGACTTGAAGAACTTAGCAGAGAAACCATCAGAACCAGGAGCTTTATCATCACCTATCTGGAACAAGACACACTTAACCTCTGCGTCAGTAACAGGAGTAAGCATGGCAGCAGATTGGAGGGGGAAAGCTTATTAGAGAAGAGGGAGGAAGGATCACGAATAGCAGTGGAAGGCTGGGCAGAACCCAAGAAGGTTTGAAAGTGAGAAACAAACAGATTAGGAAGATCGTTCCCTGAGATCCAGTTACCTTGAGCATCCTGGATAGAATTAATACGATTGCGAGATTTACGGCTTTTAACCGCTTTGTGGAAAAAAGCCGAATTTTTATCACCTTCACGAAGCCAGTTAACCTTAGCCTTTTGTTTCAAGAACCTCTCTTCATCTAGGCTAGCCTCGTTATAAGCGAGGAGATACCTGCATTGTTCTTCACGAAGATCTTTATTGAAAGGATCCCGATCCAAAGCAATCTGAACTCTATCAAGCTCATTACGAAGAGAGATAACCTTAGAAAAGAGGTTTCCCTGGTTGCGAAGCATCTTACGTATAGGCGCTTTCAGATTTTTAAGGTTTTTGAAAACCTTATACATCCGATATCCAGTGATGTTAGGGTTCCAAGAAGAGGCAACAATCTGTTTGAAATCTTCCTTATAAGTCAGGAAATTAGGGAACTTGAAAGGCTTAGGTTGGAAAGGGGCACGATGGGGGAGAGAAAGCACAGCAGGAGTATGATCGGACGAACGGTAAGGGAGAAAATTGACAGTAGAGGAGGGGAAAGAAGCAACGAAGTGAGTATTTCCCATGACACGATCGATCTTCTTGAGAATGCCACCCGAACCATTAGGAGACTTGGTCCATGTGTAGAAGAGACCTTTATAGTTAAGATCCTCCATTTCCATCAGATTGACACAGTCCCTGAAGTCCTCCATTGCACGAGAAATCCCAGACGACCCGGATGTGCTATCTTTGATATCAAGAGCAACATTGAAATCACCTAAAAGAATCCAAGGGGCATCTCTAACCACATTCTTATGGACCACAAGAGAATTCCAGAGAGATCGACGCATCATGTGATCATTATGAGCATAGACGAAGGAGCAGAAAAAGGATTTATTAGAATCACGAATATTAACTTTGAAATGCATAACCTGATCATTTAAATCGATAAGCATCATATCAATGGCCATTGGATCCCAGGCAACCACGATTCTAGTCCCTCTAGGGGAGAAGAGACCGTTGGACGACCACGACCAAGAGCCAAAAGTACGACTACAGATAAGAGGGAGGTTAGGGAAGGAAGCACGAGTCTCAAGAGAAGCACAAATATGAAGATTCTGATCGCGGATAAGATCTCTTAAGGCTTTTTGATGAGAAGGCTTACAGAGACCGCGAGTATTCCAAGCAGCGATGTGCTTCATATGGAAACTTGGAGGGGGTGGAGTCCATCTGCTCGGGCACCGGAGCTATCATAGGTTGATCATAATGACAACCATTCTTACCAACAATGAACTGGGCAGTTTCACCATCATCAGAGACGACCTCAATAGAATTGTCCTCGTCAAGTTGGTCATCAGCATCAGGATCAAAATCACCAGTAATAATTTGGGAGGGGACAACAGATGGAGGAAGAGTGGTAGAAGTAGAGGGAAAATCAGTAACGTCAGAGGAACAAGCGTCAAGAACGGCGAAGGCGTTGAATAAAGGAGTGGTGGAAGCAGTTTGTTTAAGAGGCGTTGAAGAAGAAAGGCGAAGGATAGGGCTAGGGAAACCAACTAAATCGTTAGTATCCTTCATAGGGTTAGGAATAGAACTAGAAGGAATGGAGGTGCGGGACTTATTAGGAACCGTACGAAACTCGAAACGAGACTTATTAATACTTTTTTTGCTTTTATTCCAGATTTTGTTCATTGAAGAATTATTACTCTTCCTAATCCCTTTAGTGTTTCTATTAGTATTACTTTGCAAAATATCATCAGTAGTGTTTTCAGAATTAGACCCTTGTTTAGTGCGATTTTTCTTTTTATAGACAACCGTAAAACCATCATCAAGTTGCATAGGAGAATTCACTATACCATGATCAAGAGGCATTTTATCTTTATGATTATTTTCATTAGTCTTAGAGATGACATGCATACAATTTCTATTTTCATGACCAAAAACCATGCAATGAGAGCACATAGGAGGTTTCCATTCATACTCAATACGAAGAGTATGGGTGAAAACTCAAGAGTATCAGGATCAGGAATACGGATAATCACTTTATCCACCCAAGAGGATTTAGTAGGTATCTCAAGAAGGACACGGGCATAAACAGATTTTCCTGCCGCATATTTGCACATATTAGCAGTATAAGAGTCCATAGCAAGAGGCTTTCCAATTTTTGAAGCAATGTGGCTCAGACCCTCATCACTCCATGCTTCATAGGGAATATCATGGATTTTAATCCATAGAGGGAGCTTGTCATGATTGTTCTTATGAATATCGAGACCGGGACGCCATTTTTGCATGACAATAGGGGCCCCTTTAAAAGTCCAGGGACCGTGAGTGATAACATGATGAAGACCATTGTCGTCACTGAATTTAAAGAGGTAAACACCTTTACCATTTAGAAGAACATCTTGGAGACCATGGATAGACCACATTTTGGAAGCAAGATATCGAACATCAGAGTAATTCATTTTAATTCCTACAAAATAACCACATATAGTCCTAGAAAATGTTTCACACACTTTGGTTACAGCCGTTAAAGGAATATCAACAGGCACATTATTGTCATTACTTAAATTAGGAATAAAGCGGAAATTATCATTGGCATGTTTTTGTGATCCAGTAATAATATTGGCATGAGAGTTTTTAAGCAAGGGTAAAGATCGATGCCAAGCATTATTCATTTTTTTATTTTCAATATCTCTAGTATCATTTTCATTCATCATCTTTTTCCTCGTTTCCTTGCTCGTTCCTGTGTATGGACGTATTTGCATGAGCTTCACTTTCACCTATTATTACAGATTCGCCACCTTCACCATCATTCTTGGTCGATGTTTGAACTATATTATAGTCAAATGATGCAACATGTTCAACCTCTTCTTCTTCAGAAGAGTAATCCGTGAGCCTACCATCGTTTATCTCAAGATCATCACTTTTGTCGGATTCTTTGCCACCCTTTCCATAATCTTGGTTGACCGATTCATCTTCATCCATAGTAGCAACATCATTCGTATCATATTGTTTTGTAACCCGTTTATGAATAAGATAAGAATTTTTTTGTTGTAACCTTCTTTGAATCGATATATCCAAAAGTGTATTCTTAATAGAATGTTTTTTGTAGATACGTGGCTGTTTGTTGATAATCCTTTTCATTCTTCTTTCCACCATATTGAAAGTACTTTCAGGGTCCATAAAACTTTGAGCAAAAAACATATGATTTTTATTTCGAGTTGCATTTGATGAATCAAGTTCAGAAATCATGCCTTTTGAAACTAATTCCTGAGAATGATTTTGGTGATCCATCATAACACCATCATTTGACATTAAGATGGAATCATTACCTGGTGAATCATCATCCATGTTGAAATTCAACAGAACTAAACCCAAAAAACACAAGAAACTTCTTGAGAGAGAAAATTCTAGAGAGAGAATTAGGGTTTTGGTATTCTAGTTTTCATATGATGGATTAGGGTTTTCTCGTTTTCATATGATGGATTAGGGTTATTGAATGTTGCAAATTATGTTATTAGAGTTTTCTAGTTTTCATATGATGGATTAGGGTTTTCTAGTTTTCATATGATGGATTAGGGTTTTTGAATGTTGCAAATGATGTTATTAGGGTTTTCTAGTTTTCTTATGATGGATTAGGGTTTTCTAGTTTTGATATGATGGATTAGGGTTTTCTAGTTTTGATATGAAATATTAGGGTTTTCTAGTTTTCATATGATGGATTAGGGTTTTTGAATGTTGCAAATGATGTTATTAGGGTTTTCTAGTTTTCATATGATGGATTAGGGTTTTTGAATGTTGCAAATGATCTTATTAGGATTTTCTAGTTTTCATATGATGGATTAGGGTTTTCTAGTTTTCATATGATGAATTAGGGTATTCTAGTTTTCATATGATGGATTAGGGTTTTCTCGTTTTCATATGATGGATTAGGGTTATTGAATGTTGCAAATTATGTTATTAGGGTTTTCTAGTTTTTTGGGTAAAGAGGGCGGCACCTCTGTTAAATTTTATTAATAAAAAGAATAAATACAATATAAGGCTGGGGACTCCCCACCAAAAAACAGAAAATTCATCGGGACAGGCCCCAACGAACAACAAGCTTAACTAGGAACCAAAACAAGAGAAGGAACCATAAGCAAACAAGAACATAAAGGAGAGCATCCTGCAAAACAAACAAACGATACAAGCCAAAACAAGCAGAGAAAAAATAAAGTACAGATGAAGAAAATTAAGGGAGGGTCCAAATAGTTTTAGCCAAATTAACATTAGTGCAAGTTTTCAAAGAGAGACTCAGCAGTCTACAGCGGATATCATCCTTAACAATATTCACTATAGCATGATGAGATCTTTTTATTTTTGTAAAAATGCGTAAATTTCTTTCCCTCCAGATATGGTATACCGCACCAGCAAAAACAAGTCTTCTAATGATGGACCAAATGGTTTTGTTCTTATTAATTGGGTTTAGTTGACTAATGATATCAGACCAGCTATCAGTGGAGAAGGAGAGTTTCATGACATGATGGAGGTCATGCCAAACCAAAGAAGAGAAAGAGCATTCAAAGAAGAGATGGGTAAGGGAATCCGGACAGTCCCCACAGAGCGCACAAATGAGATTGGAATTAGTGTCCCAAATTTTGATTTTATCATGAGTCTTGAGCCTATCTTTAAGAGCAACCCAAAGAATGAAAGCATGTCTGGGGATGTTCTGGGAGAACCAAACAAGATGAAACCAAAACACCGGTTGGTGATAGGGGCGAATAGACTGCCACACAAATCGAACAGAGAAAGGGGATAGTTGACCGTCTCTAGATCTCCAAAAAAGTTTATCAGGGACGGACGATGAAATAGTAGGAGGGTTATGAGAAAGAAGATCACCATGGGAATCTCTCCAACAATGAGGCCGAACCCAAGATCCGTTAAGAACCAGGTCAGCAACCTTAGTATCACGAGTGAAACCCGCATCATGGATGTCACGGACAGACAAGAATTTAGAAAGAGGGCCCGCTGGGTGCCAGTTGTCGAACCAAGCAGAAGTAGAGCATCCATCACCTATCTGGGAAACTATATACTCCCTTATCTTATCCCGCATATCCAGGATGTTACGCCAGGCAAATCCAGAACCGTATTTTTTGGGGGCATCCCAAAAATTACGGCCACATAAACGGTATGAGTGGATCCACTTAACCTATAGTGAATCTTTCTTTGAAAGGAGTCTCCAAACATGGGAAGCCATAAGGGCAACATTCCAGATAGCAAGATTACGTATGCCAAGACCACCATGTTCCTTAGGAAGGCAAACAGTTTTCCAGGAGACTTTAGCTTTTCCCCGCTTTAAATCACCATGGCACCAGAGGAAACCTCTCATGAGCTTTTCAATATCGTTAGAGATAGATTTAGGAAGAATAAAAACAGAAGCCCAATAGATTTGAGTAGAAGAAAGGACAGAGAGGATGAGCTGGAGACGACCAGCAAAGGAAAGAGACTTGTTTTTCCAGTCATTAATCCTGCATTTGACTTTATCAACAAGGCCTTTACAGTCTTTGTGGGCAAGACGCGTGGTGATGAGAGGAATGCCAAGGTATCGGACAGGGAAAGAGCCCTCAAGAAACTTAACAATAAGATCAATGGCAGCCCTGGTCCTCTCACCAACATTACAGTAGAAAGCTTCACTCTTTGCAATATTTGGATGGAGGCCAGAAACCCCAGAGAATTCCTCAAGAGAATTACATATGATTCTAACCGAAGAGCTATCACCATGACAGAAGAGAAGGAGATCGTCGGCAAAGCAGAGATGGGTGATACTTTGATCATCACATTGTCTGTGGAATTTAAAAGAGTCAGAATTATGGATGTTTCTCTTGATCATAAGGTTAAGCACTTCCATGACAAGAGTGAAGAGATAGGGAGAAAGGGGGTCACCCTGCCGAAGGCCCCTTTTACCGTCGAAATAACCATGAGTATTCCCATTGATACTCACAGAGTAAGCAACCGTGGAAACACATGTCATGATCCATTCAATCATACGATCAGGGAAACCAAACCCAAACAAGATGGTCCGCAGAAACGACGAGTCAACTGTGTCGTACGCTTTTTGAATATCAACCTTAAAAGCACACCTAGGAGGGCCACGATGCCGATGATAATCACGCATGAGTTCATGGACAAGAAGGACGTTGTCGGTGATCAAACGACCAGGGATGAAAGCAGACTGGTTTTCATCAACCAGAGAAGAAAGATGGTTTTTGATACGATCCGCAATAATCTTGCTGATACATTTGTAAACGACGTTACAACAAGCTATAGGGCGGAAATCAGTGACTTTGGAAGGGGAATCAACTTTAGGGATGAGCGCAAGGATGGTGCTGTTGAAAGACTTAAGAAGTTTGCCAGAATAAAAGAATTCCTTAACAGCCATACAGAAATCATGACCCACAATATCCCAAGCAGACTTGAAGAACTTAGCAGAGAAACCATCAGAACCAGGAGCTTTGTCATCACCCATCTGGAACAGAACACACTTAACCTCCGCGTCAGTAACAGGAGTAAGCATGGCAGCAGACTGGATGGGGGAGAGCTTATTAGAGAAGAGAGAAGAAGGATCACGAAAAGCAGTGGAAGGCTGGGAAGAACCCAAGAAGGCTTGAAAGTGAGAAACAAAAAGTTTAGGAAGATCATTCCCCGATATCCAGTTACCTTGAGCATCCTGGATAGAATTAATACGATTGCGAGATTTACGACTTTTAACCGCTTTGTGGAAAAAAGCTGAATTTTGATCACCCTCACGCAGGCAGTTAACCTTAGCCTTTTGTTTTAGGAACCTCTCTTCATCCAGGCTAGCCTCGTTATAAGCGAGGAGATACCTGCATTGTTCTTCACGAAGATCCTTATTGAAAGGATCCCGATCCAAGGCAATCTGAACTCTATCAAGCTCATTACGAAGAGAGATAACCTTAGAAAAGAGGTTTCCCTGGTTGCGCAGCATCTTACGTATAGGCACTTTCAAAATTTTAAGGTTTTTGAAAACCTTATACATCCGATATCCAGTGATATTGGGGTTCCACGAAGAGGCAACAATCTGTTTGAAATTGTTCTTATAAGTCAGGAAATTAGGGAACTTGAAAGGTTTAGGTTTGAAAGGGGCTCGATGGGGGAGAGAAAGCACAGCAGGAGTATGATCAGAGGAACGGTAAGGGAGAAAATTGACAGTAGAGGAGGGGAAAGAAGCAACGAAGTGAGTATTTCCCATGATACGATCGATTTTTTTGAGGATGCCACCCGAACCATTAGGAGACTTGGTCCATGTGTAGAAGAGACCTTTATAGTTAAGATCCTCCATTTCCATCAGATTAACACAGTCCCTGAAGTCCTCCATGGCACGAGAAATCCCAGATGACCCGGAGGTGCTATCTTTAATATCAAGAGCAACATTGAAATCACCCAAAAGAATCCAAGGGGTATCTCTAACCATATTCTTATGGACTACAAGAGAATGCCAGAGAGAGCGACGCATCATGTGATCATTATGAGCATAGACGAAAGAGCAGAAAAAGGATTTATTAGAATCACGAATATTAACTTTAAAATGCATAACCTGATCATTTAAGTCGATAAGCATCATATCAATGGCAAGCGGATCCCAGGCAACCACAATTCTAGTCCCTCTAGGGGAGAAGAGACCGTTGGACGACCACAACCAAGAGCCAAAAGTACGACTACAGATAAGAGGGAGGTTATGGAAGGAAGCACGAGTCTCCAGAGAAGCACAAATTTGAAGATTTTGTTCGCGGATAAGATCTCTCAAGGCTTTCTGATGAGAAGGCTTACAGAGACCACGAGTATTCCATGCAGCGATGTGCGTCATATGGAAACTTTTAGGGGGGTAGAGTCCATCTGCTCGGACACCAGAGCTATCATAGGATGATCATTAAAGGATCCAGACTCATTAACAATGAACTGGGCAGTATCACCATCATCAGATTCAACCTCAATACTATCCTCAACGATAAGGTCATCAACATCAGGATCAAAATGATCAGGACTAGAATGGAAAGGCTTACCATGATGGGACAGGGGGACAGAAGTAGAGGGAATCTGCGTGACGTCAGAGGAACAAGCTTCTAGAACGGAAAAGGCGTTGAATAAAGGGGTGGTGGATTCAGACTGAAAAATGGGCTGGGAGGAAGAAATGTGAATGATAGGGCTAGGGAATCCAACCGTAGCGGATTTATCCTTCATAGGGGGATTAGGCGGGTTGGTGGGTAAAGGGTGACTATTATTAATAAGAACTGGTATTTTCTCAGACCGTTTTTTATTGATATTAGTTTTTAAAATGTTTTTGTTTTTTGAAATAAAATTATCTTGGGTATTGATTTGGTATTTTCTACTAGTATTGCTTTTAGAAGAATCATTATATTTATTGTCTTTAGTAAAAACTTGTTTTGAAGAATTTTTCTTATTTGAAACCATAGTAAAATCCTCAATATTCTCTATAATAGAAGTAGCATTAATGGTATGAGTATCCATATGATTAGCATTAGAAGGAGCATTAGTTTTAGTAATAACATGCATACAAACATGTGTTTCGTGACCAAACACCTTACAATGAGAGCACATAGGTGGTTTCCATTCATACTCCACTCTAAGCGTATGGGAAGAAAAGTCAAGTGTTTCAGGATCTGGGATACGGATGTTAATTTTGTCCACCCATGAGGGACGAGATGGGACCTCTAAAAGGACACGTGCATAGACTGCCTTACCCGCAGCATAAGTACACATGTTAGCTGTATAAGAATCCATAGCAAGAGGTTTACCAATTTTTGAAGCAATGTAACTTAATCCTTCTTCACTCCAAGTCTCATAAGGGATGTCATGTATTTTAATCCATAGAGGAAGTTTATCATGGTTGTTTCTATGAATGCTAAGACCTGGTCTCCATTTTTGCATAACAATGGGGGCACTCCTAAAAGTCCATGGTCCGTGAGTGATTACATGTTGTAGACCTTGGTCATTGTTGAATTTAAAAAGATAGACTCCGTTACCATTTAGCAAAACATCTTCCAGACCATGTTGAGACCACATCTTAGAGGCGAGATAACGAACATCTGAATAATTCATTTTACAACCCACAAAATAACCACATATGGTTCGGGCATGAGTCTCACATATCTTATTAACAACATTGATCGGGATATCTACTGGCACATCAATATCATTACTCAGATTAGGAATGAAACGGAACTTGTCGCTAGAGTGTTTATTAGGACCACTTAAAATATTAGCTTGAGAATTAACTAGCAAAGGTAATTTACTAGACCAAGCGTTGTAATTTGAGTCTTTTGCTACCAAGTTACCATTAATATTATCTATGTTGTTGGAATTATGTAAATGAACAACCTCATCTTCATTACTAATTTTAGAATTAACAACAAGATGCTTTTCCTTTTTTTGAATATCATATTTGTTAGTATTGAAAGGCTTATTTTTGGTTTTATAAAAATTGTTGGGCTTGAAGTTCTTAGGTCTATAGGGAAAAGAAGATTGTTTTTGGTAGCCCAACTTGGAAGAACTCTTAGGGAGGCCCAAAATAGAAGGAAGATGATCCAAATTGTTTGTTACACCAAGACTACACGGCACCCTATGATCCGCAATGTTAGAAGAAGAATCCGACAATTTTAAATTTGGAAAGGGCAATTCAAAAGGAGTATCAATTGAGTCAAGGTTCTCTTTGTCTCCCACTATCCTAGTATTATCATGAAAAGGTCCCACATCACCTAATGTCTTCGGCACATTCACAATATGTTCCGCACAATTAATAGAACATTTTGACATTTGAGAAAAGGGGTGGGTAGCATGTGGGGCATGATAGTCCTTGTCTCCCACTAGGCTATTGTAATCAATGTTGTCTCCCATATTCCCCATTATTTTATCATTAACCCCACATTCTCCATTCATAAAAGTTGAAGGATCAATATTAAATGAAGGATCGAGAGTCTTACCTTCAGCCAAGTAGCATTTCGAATTCATGACCGTTAAGGATGATTTTGGTGCGTGTACTACACGGACAGCAGCATCACTCACTTGCTCTTTGGTGTTCATCACGGTTGTTTCTCTGATAGCAGCGCTCACGGTTGTAGCTTGAGTTTCATGATCACCATGGGTTGTTGGAACGAGATTATAGTTTCTGTGAACTAGAAGAGGATGAATATCATGACCGGGTGTGTTTATGAGCTTGTTATGTTCTTCTCCATTCTTGAAGTTTAACGAAGGGTCATGTAAAACTTCATCTTGTTCACTTTGGTTCTCTTCCCCTTTGCTTATTGTGACCGTTGGAACATGTTGTGTACTCGAGTATATGCGTTTGCCGTGAATGGAGGCTGTTTGAAAATGACATTTCCTTGTCTTTGTTCCTTGGCCGTGAACTTCCTGCATAGTCTCTATTTCTTCACCACCTTGAAGAGGATCTTTAGAATAATTTTCTTCAGCATCAACTTCTTCTGATGATGAGTAGTCGGTACTCATACCATCTTTGTATCCTATGTGCTCGTTTTCTTTGCATCAATCTTCAGTAAGATACAAATTGTTGTTCATCTCCAAAGCTTTGTCTTTATCTCCACGAGTTTGCAAACCCGAATGAAGATTAGAATCAGTTTGGTTAGCTGCAAAGACTTCACAATGTTTTTCTTTTTCCTGATAATTATGAGAAAATAAATGTATTTTTTTCTTATCAAATAAATCTGTAACTCGTTTATGGTTTAAAATAGATTTTCTTTTTTGTATGTTTCTGTCAAGATGTTTGAAAATACATGGCTGTTTGTTTTTTATATTTTTTAATCTTTTTTCAACCATTTTGAAAGTATTTTCATGATCTATAATATGTTGAGCAGAACATAAATGATTATGAATTCCTGGCAGTTTATCAGAATCCAAATAAGAATTTGGCTCATGATTTATGCCTGGTGATACACCAGCCATTAAGCAATAAAAACCCAGAAAGGGAAAAATGCAAGAGAGAAGATTCTAGAGAGAAAAAATTAGGGTTTGGTTTTCTGGGGTTTTCTAGTTTTCATATGATGGATTAGGGTTTTCTACTTTTCATAAGATGGATTAGGGTTTTCTAGTTTTCATATGATGGATTAGGGTTTTTCAATGTTGCAAATGATGTTATTAGGGTTTTCTAGTTTTCATATGATGGATTAGGGTTTTCTAGTTTTCATATGACGGATTAGGGTTTTTGAATGTTGCAAATGATGTTATTAGGGTTTTCTAGTTTTCATATGATGGATTAGGGTTTTCTAGTTTTCATATGATGGATTAGGGTTTTTGAATGTTGCAAATGATGTTATTAGAGTTTTCTAGTTTTCATATGATGGATTAGGGTTTTCTAGTTTTCATATGATGGATTAGGGTTTTTGAATGTTGCAAATGATGTTATTAGGGTTTTCTAGTTTTCTTATAATGGATTAGGGTTTTCTAGTTTTGATATGATGGATTAGGGTTTTCTAGTTTTTTTTTTTTTTTATAACCGAGGACCCCACCCGACCCATCCTTTGGATGACCCTGATGAAGCAACCTCGGGGCCCACGCACACCTGGCAGCAGGGTGGTCCGGGTCAATCACCTACGGGGGTAGAGAGGTGGCCAGTGGCCATCCCCTGATTGAAACCTAACACTCCCTATGGGGAAAGGGAGGGAGTGGGATTAGAACTTGGAACCTCTTTATGGCGGAAGAGAAAGAGTCCTAAGCCTTATCCACTAGGCCATCAGGGTGATGGTTAGGGTTTTCTAGTTTTGATATGATGGATTAGGGTTTTCTAGTTTTGATATGATGTATTAGGGTTTTCTAGTTTTCATATGATGGATTAGGGTTTTTGAATGTTGCAAATGATGTTATTAGGGTTTTCTAATTTTCATATAATGGATTAGGGTTTTCTAGTTTTCATATGATGGATGATTTTGGGTTTTTGAATGTTGCAAATGATGTTATTAGGGTTTTCTAGTTTTCATATGATGGATTAGGGTTTTCTAGTTTTCATATGATGGATTAACATTTTCTAATATTCATATGATGGATTAGGGTTTTTGAATGTTGCAAATGATGCTATTAGGGTTTTCTAGTTTTTATATGATGGATTAGGGTTTTCTAGTGTTTTTTTTTTTTTTTTTTTTTTTTTTTTTTTTTTTTTTTTTTTTTTTTTTTTTTGGTAACCGAGGACCCCACCCGACCCATCCTTTGGATGACCCTGATGAAGCAACCTCGGGGCCCACGCACACCTGGCAGCAGGGTGGTCCGGGTCAATCACCTACGGGGGTAGAGAGGTGGCCAGTGGCCATCCCCTGATTGAAACCTAACACTCCCTATGGGGAAAGGGAGGGAGTGGGATTAGAACTTGGAACCTCTTTATGGGGGAAGAGAAAGAGTCCTAAGCCTTATCCACTAGGCCATCAGGGTGATGGTTGGGTTTTCTAGTGTTCATATGATGGATTAGGGTTTTCTAGTTTTCATATGATGGATTAGGGTTTTTGAATGTTACGAATGATGTTATTAGGGTTTTCTAGTTTTCTTATGATGGATTAGGGTTTTCTAGTTTTGATATGATGGATTAGGGTTTTCTAGTTTTGATATGATGTATTAGGGTTTTCTTGTTTTCATATGATGGATTAGTGTTTTTGAATGTTGCAAATGATGTTATTAGGGTTTTCTAGTTTTTATATGATGGATTAGGGTTTTCTAGTTTTCATATGATGGATGGTTTTGGGTTTCTGAATGTTGCAAATGATGTTATTAGGGTTTTCTAGTTTTTTTTTTTTTTTTTTTTTTTTTTTTTTTTTTTTTTTTTTTTTTTTTTTTTTTTTTTTTTTGGTAACCGAGGACTCCACCCGACCCATCCTTTGGATGACCCTGATGAAGCAACCTCGGGGCCCACGCACACCTGGCAGCAGGGTGGTCCGGGTCAATCACCTACGGGGGTAGAGAGGTGGCCAGTGGCCATCCCCTGATTGAAACCTAACACTCCCTATGGGGAAAGGGAGGGAGTGGGATTAGAACTTGGAACCTCTTTATGGGGGAAGAGAAAGAGTCCTAAGCCTTATCCACTAGGCCATCAGGGTGATGGTTGGGTTTTCTAGTTTTCATATGATGGATTAGGGTTTTCTAGTTTTCATATGATGGATTAACATTTTCTAATATTCATATGATGGATTAGGGTTTTTGAATGTTGCAAATGATGTTATTAGGGTTTTCTAGTTTTTATATGATGGATTAGGGTTTTCTAGTGTTCATATGATGGATTAGGGTTTTATAATTTTCATATGATGGATTAGGGTTTTCTAGTTTTCATATGATGGATTAGGGTTTTTGAATGTTGCAAATGATCTTATTAGGCTTTTCTAGTTTTCATATGATGGATTAGGGTTTTCTAGTTTTCATATGATGGATTAGGGTATTCTAGTTTTCATATGATGGATTAGGGTTTTCTCGTTTTCATATGATGGATTAGGGTTTTTGAATGTTGCAAATGATGTTATTAGGGTTTTCTAGTTTTCATATGATGGATTAGGGTTTTCTACTTTTCATATGATGTATTAGGGTTTTCTAGTTTTCATATGATACATTAGGGTTTTTAAATGTTGCAAATGATGTTATTAGGGTTGTCTAGTTTTCATATGATAGATTAGGGTTTTCTAGTTTTCATATGATGGATTAGGGTTGTCTAGTTTTCATATGATGTATTAGGGTTTTTGAATGTTGCAAATGATGTTATTAGGGTTTTCTAGTTTTCAAATGATGGATTAGGGTTTTCTAGTTTCATATGATGGATTAGGGTTTTCTAGTTTTCATTTGATGGATTAGGGTTTTCTAGTTTTCATATGATGGATTAGCGTTTTTGAATGTCGCAAATGATGCTATTAGGGTTTTCTAGTAGTTTTCATATGATAGATTAGGGTTTTCTAGCTTTCATATGATCGATTAGGGTTTTCTAGTTTTCATATGATCAATTAGGGTTTTCTAGTTTTCATATGATGGATTAGGGTTTACTAGCTTTCATATACTGGATTAGGGTTTTCTAGTTTTCATATGATGGATTGGAGTTTTGCAAATGATGTTATTAGGGTTTTCTAGTTTTCATATGATGGATTAGGGTTTTCTTGTTTTCATATGATGGATTAGGGTTTTTGAATGTTGCAAATGATGTTATTAGGGTTTTCTAGTTTTCATATGATGGATTAGGGTTTTCTAGTTTTCATATGATGGATTAGGGTTTTTGAATGTTGCAAATGATGTTATTAGAGATTTCTAGTTTTCATATGATGGATTCGGGTTTTCTAGTTTTAATATGATGGATTAGGGCTTTCTAGTTTTCATATGATGGATTAGGGTTTTTGAATGTTGTAAATGATGTTATTAGAGTTTTCTAGTTTTCATATGATGGATTCGGGTTTTCTAGTTTTAATATGATGGATTAGGGTTTTCTAGTTTTCATATGATGGATTAGGGTTTTTGAATGTTGCAAATGATGTTATTAGGGTTTTCTAGTTTTCAAATGATGAATTAGGGTTTTCTAGTTTTCATATGATGGATGGTTTTGGGTTTTTGAATGTTGCAAATGATGTTATTAGGGTTTTCTAGTTTTCATATGATGGATTAGGGTTTTCTAGTTTTCATATGATGGATTAACATTTTCTAATATTCATATGATGGATTAGGGTTTTTGAATGTTGCAAATGATGTTATTAGGGTTTTCTAGTTTTTATATGATGGATTAGGGTTTTCTAGTGTTCATATGATGGATTAGGGTTTTATAGTTTTCATATGATGGATTAGGGTTTTCTAGTTTTCATATGATGGATTAGGGTTTTTGAATGTTGCAAATGATCTTATTAGGCTTTTCTAGTTTTCATATGATGGATTAGGGTTTTCTAGTTTTCATATGATGGATTAGGGTATTCTAGTTTTCATATGATGGATTAGGGTTTTCTCGTTTTCATATGATGGATTAGGGTTTTTGAATGTTGCAAATGATGTTATTAGGGTTTTCTAGTTTTCATATGATGGATTAGGGTTTTCTACTTTTCATATGATGGATTAGGGTTTTCTAGTTTTCATATGATACATTAGGGTTTTTAAATGTTGCAAATGATGTTATTAGGGTTGTCTAGTTTTCATATGATAGATTAGGGTTTTCTAGTTTTCATATGATGGATTAGGGTTGTCTAGTTTCCATATGATGTATTAAGGTTTTTGAATGTTGCAAATGATGTTATTAGGGTTTTCTAGTTTTCAAATGATGGATTAGGGTTTTCTAGTTTCATATGATGGATTAGGGTTTTCTAGTTTTCATTTGATGGATTAGGGTTTTCTAGTTTTCATATGATGGATTAGCGTTTTTGAATGTCGCAAATGATGTTATTAGGGTTTTCTAGTAGTTTTCATATGATAGATTAGGGTTTTCTAGCTTTCATATGATCGATTAGGGTTTTCTAGTTTTCATATGATCAATTAGGGTTTTCTAGTTTTCAGATGATGGATTAGGGTTTACTAGCTTTCATATACTGGATTAGGGTTTTCTAGTTTTCATATGATGGATTGGAGTTTTGCAAATGATGTTATTAGGGTTTTCTAGTTTTCATATGATGGATTAGGGTTTTCTTGTTTTCATATGATGGATTAGGGTTTTTGAATGTTGCAAATGATGTTATTAGGGTTTTCTAGTTTTCATATGATGGATTAGGGTTTTCTAGTTTTCATATGATGGATTAGGGTTTTTGAATGTTGCAAATGATGTTATTAGAGATTTCTAGTTTTCATATGATGGATTCGGGTTTTCTAGTTTTAATATGATGGATTAGGGCTTTCTAGTTTTCATATGATGGATTAGGGTTTTTGAATGTTGTAAATGATGTTATTAGAGTTTTCTAGTTTTCATATGATGGATTCGGGTTTTCTAGTTTTAATATGATGGATTAGGGTTTTCTAGTTTTCATATGATGGATTAGGGTTTTTGAATGTTGCAAATGATGTTATTAGGGTTTTCTAGTTTTCAAATGATGAATTAGGGTTTTCTAGTTTTCATATGATGGATGGTTTTGGGTTTTTGAATGTTGCAAATGATGTTATTAGGGTTTTCTAGTTTTCATATGATGGATTAGGGTTTTCTAGTTTTCATATGATGGATTAACATTTTCTAATATTCGTATGATGGATTAGGGTTTTTGAATGTTGCAAATGATGTTATTAGGGTTTTCTAGTTTTTATATGATGGATTAGGGTTTTCTAGTGTTTTTTTTTTTTTTTTTTTTTTTTTTTTTTTTTTTGGTAACCGAGGACCCCACCCGACCCATCCTTTGGATGACCCTGATGAAGCAACCTCGGGGCCCACGCACACCTGGCAGCAGGGTGGTCCGGGTCAATCACCTACGGGGGTAGAGAGGTGGCCAGTGGCCATCCCCTGATTGAAACCTAACACTCCCTATGGGGAAAGGGAGGGAGTGGGATTAGAACTTGGAACCTCTTTATGGGGGAAGAGAAAGAGTCCTAAGCCTTATCCACTAGGCCACCAGGGTGATGGTTGGGTTTTCTAGTGTTCATATGATGGATTAGGGTTTTCTAGTTTTTTTTTTTTGGGTAAAGAGGGCGGCACCTCTGGCAAATTTTATTAATAAAAAGAATAAATACAATATAAGGCTGGGGACTCCCCACCAAAAAACAGAAAATCCATCGGGACAGGCCCCAACGAACAACAAGCTAAACTAGGAACCAAAACAATAGAATGAACCATAAGCTAACAAGAACATAAAGGAGAGCAACCTGCAAAACAAACAAACCATACAAGGCAAAACAAGTAGAGAAAAACTAAAGCGCAGAGGAAGAAAATTATGGGAGTGTCCAAATAGTTTTAGCCAAAGCAACATTAGTGCAAGTTTTCAAAGAAAGACTCAGCAGTCTACAGCGGATATCATCCTCAACAATATTCACGACAGCATGATGAGATCTTTTTATTTTTTTAAAAATACGTAAATTTCTTTCCCGCCAGATGTGGTAGACCGCTCCAGCAAAAACAAGTCTTCTAATGATGGACCAAATTGTCTTGTTCTTATGAATGGGGTTGAGTTGACTAATGATATCAGACCAGCTATCAGTGGAGAAGGAGAGATTCATGACATGATGTAGGTCATGCCAAACCAATGAAGTGAAAGAGCATTCAAAGAAAAGATGGGAAAGGGAATCCGGACAGTCCCCGCAGAACGCACAAATGAGATTGGAATTAGTGTCCCATATTTTGATTTTATCATGAGTCTTGAGACGATCTTTAAGAGCAACCCAAAGAATGAAAGCATGTCTGGGGATGTTCTGGGAGAACCAAACAAGATGAAACCAAAAGACCGGTTGGTGATAGGGGCGAATAGACTGCCACACAGATCGAACAGAGAAAGGGGAGAGTTGACCGTCTCTAGATCTCCAAAAAAGTTTATCAGGGACGGACGAGGAAATAGTAGGAGGGTTATGAGAAAGAAGAGCACCATGGGAATCTCTCCAACAATGAGGCCGAACCCAAGATCCGTTAAGAACCAGTTCAGCAACCTTAGTATCAGGAGTGAAACCCGCATCATGGATGTCACGGACAGACAAGAATTTAGAAAGAGGGCCCGCAGGGTGCCAGTTGTCGAACCAAGCAGAAGTAGAGCATCCATCACCTATCTGGGAAACTATATACTCCCTTATCTTATCCCGCATATCCAGGATGTTACGCCAGGCAAATCCAGAACCGTATTTTTTGGGGGCATCCCAAAAATTACGGCCACATAAACGGTATGAGTGTATCCACTTAACCCATAGGGAGTCTTTCTTGGAAAGGAGTCTCCAAACATGGGAAGCCATAAGGGCAACATTCCAGATAGCAAGATTACGAATGCCAAGACCACCATGTTCCTTAGGAAGGCATACAGTTTTCCAGGAGACTTTAGCCTTTCCCCGCTTTAAATCACCATGGCACCAGAGGAAACCTCTCATGAGCTTCTCAATATCGTTAGAGATAGATTTAGGAAGAATAAAAACAGAAGCCCAATAGATTTGAGTAGAAGAAAGGACAGAGAGGATGAGCTGGAGACGACCAGCAAAGGAAAGAGACTTGTTTTTCCAGTCATTAATCCTGCATTTGACTTTATCAACAAGGCCTTTACAGTCTTTGTGGGCAAGACGCGTGGTGATGAGTGGAATGCCAAGGTATCGGACAGGGAAAGAGCCCTCAGGAAACTTAACAATAAGATCAATGGCAGCCCTGGTCCTCTCACCAACATTACAGTAGAAAGCTTCACTCTTTGCAATATTTGGGTGGAGCCCAGAAACCCCCGAGAATTCCTCAAGAGAATTACAGATGATTCTAACCGAAGAGCTATCACCATGACAGAAGAGAAGTAGATCGTCGGCAAAGCAGAGATGGGTGATACTTTGATCATCACATTGTCTGTGGAATTTAAAAGAGTCAGAATCATGGATGTTTCTCTTGATCATAAGGTTAAGCACTTCCATGACAAGAGTGAAGAGATAGGGAGAAAGGGGGTCACCCTGTCTTAGGCCCCTTTTACCGTCGAAATAACCATGAGTATTCCCATTGATACTGACAGAGTAAGCAACCGTGGAAACACATGTCATGATCCATTCAATCATACGATCGGGGAAACCAAACCCAAACAAGATGGTCCGCAGAAACGACCAGTCAACAGTGTCGTATGCTTTTTGAATATCAACCTTAAAAGCACACCTAGGAGGGCCACGATGCCGATGATAATCACGCATGAGTTCATGGACAAGAAGGACGTTGTCGGTGATCAAACGACCAGGGATGAAAGCAGACTGGTTTTCATCAACCAGAGAAGAAAGATGGTTTTTGATACGATCCGCAATAATCTTGCTGATACATTTGTAAACAACGTTACAACAAGCTATAGGGCGGAAATCAGTGACTTTGGAAGGAGAATCAACTTTAGGGATGAGCGCTAGGATGGTGCTGTTGAAAGACTTAAGAAGTTTGCCAGAATAGAAGAATTCCTTAACAGCCATACAGAAATCAGGACCCACAATATCCCAAGCAGACTTGAAGAACTTAGCAGAGAAACCATCAGAACCAGGAGCTTTATCATCACCCATCTGGAACAGGACACACTTAACCTCCGCGTCAGTAACAGGAGTAAGCATGGCGGCAGACTGGAGGGGGGAGAGCTTATTAGAGAAGAGGGAAGAATGATCACGAATAGCAGTGGAAGGGTAGGCAGAACCCAAGAAGGCTTGGAAGTGAGAAACAAAAAGATTAGGAAGATCATTTCCCGAGATCCAGTTACCTTGCGCATCCTGGATAGAATTAATACGATTGCGAGATTTACGACTTTTAACCGTTTTGTGGAAAAAAGCCGAATTTTTATCACCCTCATACAGCCAGTTAACCTTTGCCTTTTGTTTTAGGAACCTCTCTTCATCCAGGCTAGCCTCGTTATAAGCGAGGAGATACCTGCATTGTTCTTCACGAAGATCCTTATTGAAAGGATCCCGATCCAAAGCAATCTGAACTCTATCAAGCTCATTACGAAGAGAGATAACCTTAGAAAAGAGGTTTCCCTGGTTGCGAAGCATCTTACGAATCGGCACTTTCAGATTTTTAAGGTTTTTGAAAACCTTAAACATCCGATATCCAGTGATATTGGGGTTCCAAGAGGAGGCAACAATCTGCTTGAAATCGTTCTTATAAGTCAGGAAATTAGGGAACTTGAAAGGCTTAGGCTGGAAAGGAGTACGTTGGGGGAGAGAAAGCACAGCAGGAGTATGATCGGAGGAACGGTAAGGGAGAAAATTGACAGTAGAGGAGGGGAAAGAAGCAACGAAGTGAGTATTTCCCATGACACGATCGATCTTCTTGAGGATGCCACCCGAACCATTAGGAGACTTGGTCCATGTGTAGAAGAGACCTTTATAGTTAAGATCCTCCATTTCCATCAGATTGACACAGTCCCTGAAGTCCTCCATGGCACGAGAAATCCCAGAAGATCCGGAGGTGCTATCTTTGATATCAAGAGCAACATTGAAATCACCCAAAAGAATCCAAGGGGTATCTCTAACCATATTCTTATGAACCGCAAGAGAATGCCAGAGAGATCTACGCATCATGTGATCATTATGAGCATAGACGAAAGAGCAGAAAAAAGATTTGTTAGAATCACGAATATTAACTTTGAAATGCATAACCTGATCATTTAAGTCGATAAGCATCATATCAATTGCCATTGGATCCCAGGCAACCACGATTCTAGTCCCTCTTGGGGAGAAGAGACCGTTGGAGGACCAGGACCAAGAGCCAAAAGTACGACTACAGATAAGAGGGAGGTTAGGAAAGGAAGCACGAGTCTCAAGAGAAGCACAAATATGAAGATTTTGATCGCGGATAAGATCTCTGAAGGCTTTCTGATGAGAAGGCTTACAGAGACCGCGAGTATTCCAAGCAGCGATGTGCGTCATATGGAAACTTGGATGGGGGTGGAGTCCATCTGCTCGGACACCGGAGCTATCATAGGGTGATCATTATAGGATCCAGACTCGTTGACAATGAACTGGGCAGTGTCACCATCATCAGAATCAACCTCATTAGTAATATCCTCAACGATTAGGTCATCAGAATCAGGATCAAAATCATCAGGACTAGAGTGGGAAGGAGCAGCAGAATGGGGCAGGGGGGCAGAAGAAGAAGGAATATCTGTGACGTCAGAGGAACATGCCTCTAGAATGGAGAAGGCGTTGAATAAAGGAGTGGAGGATTCAGGCTGATTTAGGGGCTGGGAGGCAGAAAGACGAATGATAGGGCTCGGGAATCCAACAATAGCCGACTTATCCTTCATTGGGGGATTAAGGGAATTGTTGAATAAAAGGGTGCTATTATTAATATGAATCGGAGGTTTCTCAAAACGTTTCTTATTTCTAATGGTTTTTAAATTGTTTTTATTTTTGGAAGTTGAATTTTCTTGGGTATTGTTTTGGTATTTTCTACTTGTATTGCTTTTAGAAGAATCATTATTTTTATTATCTTTAGTAGAAACATGTTTAGAAGAATTTTTCTTATTTGAAACCATAGTAAAATCATCAGTATTATCAATAATAGAAGTAGCGTTAATGGTATAAGTATCCATATTTTTAGCAATAGAAGGAGCATTAGTTTTAGTAATGACATGCATACAAACATGTGTTTCGTGACCAAAAACCTTACAATGAGAGCACATAGGAGGTTTCCATTCATACTCAACTCTAAGTGTATGGGAAGAGAACTCAGATGTTTCAGGATCTGGGATACGGATGTTAATTTTGTCCACCCAAGAGGAACGAGTAGGAACTTCTAAAAGGACACGTGCATAAACAGCCTTACCCGCAGCATAAGTACACATGTTAGCTGTATAAGAGTCCATAGCAAGAGGCTTACCAATTTTAGAAGCAATGTGACTTAATCCTTCCTCACTCCAAGTTTCATAAGGGATGTCATGTATTTTAATCCATAGAGGAAGTTTGTCATGGTTGTTTCTATGAATGCTAAGTCCGGGTTTCCATTTTTGCATAACAATTGGGGCATTCCTAAATGTCCATGGACCGTGAGTAATAACATGTTTTAGACCTTGTTCATTGTTAAATTTAAAAAGATAGACACCTTTACCGTTTAACAGAACATCTTCCAGACCATGTTGAGACCACATCTTAGAAGCGAGATAACGAACATCCGAATAATTCATTTTACATCCAACAAAATAACCACATATGGTTCTAGCATGAGTCTCACATATCTTATTAACAACACTGATGGGTATATCTACTGGCACATCAATATCATTACTCAGATTAGGAATGAAACGGAAATTGTCGCTAGAATGTTTTTTAGGACCACTTAAAATGTTCGCCTGAGAGTTAACTAGCATAGGTAATTTACTAGACCAAGCATTGTAATTTATGTCTTTTAATTCCAAGTTTCCTTTACTTTTACTATTTTTGTTGTAGTTATGTAACTGAACAACGTCGGCTTTATTTCTAAAACTAGAATTAACATGTTTTTGATTATTCTGATTTTGAGAAACATATTTTTTGTTATTTTCATTAAATCGATTATCAAAAATTAATTTTTGGCCATGGGATTTAAAATTACTAGAAGCATTTGGCTTAATTTTTTCTCCCATCTCAACAAGGTGGGTTTTGACTTGTGCATTTAAGGACATTTGGGCTTCTACTATTGGGGTTAAGGCATTGGGCTTAGTTTTAGAGGGAGGTGGGTAATTAGGTCCATGGATATCTTTGTAATGGTTAGAGTTGGCCGAAATTTTATGCATGGAATTAGAGTTCATTAGTCTAGGGTGTGGACCCAAAAGAGAATCAAATGAAGTGTTGGGAGAAGAAATACTCGGCTGAAAATTGGGCAAAGTAGGGGTATAGTCAACAACTTTAGTGGGATAATGATCATCATTTTCATAGGATTCTTTAAAGTGGGCAAAGGTGGGCAATATATTACTTTCCTTAGAGTGATGAGAAGATTCAAATATAAAGTTTGAATTAGAAATGTTCTTACCCCCTTTTCTTTGCACTTGAGCCGGTTCCCCTTTTTCTTCTATAGCCGTTGAAGGAGCTTCATGATTGTCGTGTTCTTGACCGGCAACCACATTAGCAGGAGTAACGGTAACATGGTTGGTTGTGGACGAGCTTGGCCTTGTACCGTTGACTTGCCTGATGACCATTGGTGCGTGAAGTTCACTCGCAGATGGGAGATCTCCGGCAGGCTGAGTAGACCGATCGGAAACTCCACCTCCTGAACCGAAGGTAGGCAGGATGCAGTCACCATTGAGGGTAGATGAGTCGACCATAGGGTCCATGTTGGAATCATCATCTTCATCTTCATCTTCCCCATTACTATATTCAGAAATATTTGATTCATCCTCTTCACCATCAATCATCTCCGAACCTTTGCAACCATCTTCATAAACTTGTATATCCGATTTTCTTTTGTTGGTAGACGGTTCAAAAGGTCCATCCATTTGTGTATCTAATTCACTTTTGTTGTCCTTAATGTGTTGCTCCAAGCATTCACCGGATGTGGTTATGTTGTTGAAAGTTGGAAAATACCGTGGCAGCATGCATTCATCTTTGTTGGTCGCTGGTTCAAGTAATGTTTCATATTGTTCACGTTGGTTCTCTTCCCCATTGCTCATTGTGACCATTGGAGCATGTTGAGTACTCGTAGATATGCCTTTGCCATGCATGGAGGCTGTTTGAAAATAACTTTTCCTTGTCTTTGTTCCTTGGCCGTAATCTCCCTGCATAGTCCCTATTTCTTCACCATCTTGGCCGGAAGATTGCGTGTGGTCCTGTTGTCCTATGATCTGGGTAGTGTCATCATATTTGCATCCAATGTGGTCGTTTTCTTTACAGCCATCTTCATGAAGATTCAAATTGTTGTTAATCTCCAAAGCTTTGCCTTCATCTCCATGAGTTTGCAAACCCGAATGAAGATTAAAATCAGTTGGAGTAGCAGCAAAGACTTCACATTGTTTTACGTTTTCCTGATAATTATGAGAAAATAAATCTATATTTTTTCCATTAAGTAAATCTGTAACTCGTTTATGGTTTAAAATAGATTTTCTTTTTTGTATGTTTTTGTCAAGATGTTTGAAAAAACATGGCTGTTTGTTTTTTATGTTTTTTAATCTTTTTTCAACGATTTTGAAAGTATTTTCATGATCTATAAAATCTTGTGCAGAACATATATGATTATGAATTCCTAGCACTTTATCAGTTTCCAAATTAGAATCTGGATCATGATTTATGCCTGGTGATACACCAGCCATTATGCAATACAAAATTTCAGAAATGTAAAAAATTCAAGAGGGGTTTTCTAGTTTTCATATGATGGATTTGGGTTTTTGAATGTTGCAAATAATGTTGTTAGGGTTTTCTAGTTTTCTTATGATAGATTAGGGTTTTCTAGTTTTGATATGATGGATTAGGGTTTTCTAGTTTTGATATGATGTATTAGGGTTTTCTAGTTTTCATATGATGGATTAGGGTTTTTGAATGTTGCAAATGATGTTATTAGGGTTTTTCTAGTTTTCATATGATGGATTAGGGTTTTCTAGTTTTCATATGATGGATGGTTTTGGGTTTTTGAATATTGCAAATGATGTTATTAGGGTTTTCTAGTTTTCATATGATGGATTAGGGTTTTCTAGTTTTCATATGATGGATGGTTTTGGGTTTTTGAATGTTGTAAATGATGTTATTAGAGTTTTCTAGTTTTCATATGATGGATTCGGGTTTTCTAGTTTTAATATGATGGATTAGGGTTTTCTAGTTTTCATATGATGGATTAGGGTTTTTGAATGTTGCAAATGATGTTATTAGGGTTTTCTAGTTTTCAAATGATGAATTAGGGTTTTCTAGTTTTCATATGATGGATGGTTTTGGGTTTTTGAATGTTGCAAATGATGTTATTAGGGTTTTCTAGTTTTCATATGATGGATTAGGGTTTTCTAGTTTTCATATGATGGATTAACATTTTCTAATATTCATATGATGGATTAGGGTTTTTGAATGTTGCAAATGATGTTATTAGGGTTTTCTAGTTTTTATATGATGGATTAGGGTTTTCTAGTGTTCATATGATGGATTAGGGTTTTATAGTTTTCATATGATGGATTAGGGTTTTCTAGTTTTCATATGATGGATTAGGGTTTTTGAATGTTGCAAATGATCTTATTAGGCTTTTCTAGTTTTCATATGATGGATTAGGGTTTTCTAGTTTTCATATGATGGATTAGGGTATTCTAGTTTTCATATGATGGATTAGGGTTTTCTCGTTTTCATATGATGGATTAGGGTTTTTGAATGTTGCAAATGATGTTATTAGGGTTTTCTAGTTTTCATATGATGGATTAGGGTTTTCTACTTTTCATATGATGGATTAGGGTTTTCTAGTTTTCATATGATACATTAGGGTTTTTAAATGTTGCAAATGATGTTATTAGGGTTGTCTAGTTTTCATATGATAGATTAGGGTTTTCTAGTTTTCATATGATGGATTAGGGTTGTCTAGTTTCCATATGATGTATTAAGGTTTTTGAATGTTGCAAATGATGTTATTAGGGTTTTCTAGTTTTCAAATGATGGATTAGGGTTTTCTAGTTTCATATGATGGATTAGGGTTTTCTAGTTTTCATTTGATGGATTAGGGTTTTCTAGTTTTCATATGATGGATTAGCGTTTTTGAATGTCGCAAATGATGTTATTAGGGTTTTCTAGTAGTTTTCATATGATAGATTAGGGTTTTCTAGCTTTCATATGATCGATTAGGGTTTTCTAGTTTTCATATGATCAATTAGGGTTTTCTAGTTTTCAGATGATGGATTAGGGTTTACTAGCTTTCATATACTGGATTAGGGTTTTCTAGTTTTCATATGA
Source organism: Cichorium intybus (assembly GCA_023525715.1). Classification (NCBI taxonomy): domain Eukaryota; kingdom Viridiplantae; phylum Streptophyta; class Magnoliopsida; order Asterales; family Asteraceae; genus Cichorium; species Cichorium intybus. Next base: position 42,972,151 of record CM042015.1, read on the forward strand.
TGGATTGGAGTTTTGCAAATGATGTTATTAGGGTTTTCTAGTTTTCATATGATGGGTTAGGGTTTTCTTGTTTTCATATGATGGATTAGGGTTTTTGAATGTTGCAAATGATGTTATTAGGGTTTTCTAGTTTTCATATGATGGATTAGGGTTTTCTAGTTTTCATATGATGGATTAGGGTTTTTGAATGTTGCAAATGATGTTATTAGAGATTTCTAGTTTTCATATGATGGATTCGGGTTTTCTAGTTTTAATATGATGGATTAGGGCTTTCTAGTTTTCATATGATGGATTAGGGTTTTTGAATGTTGTAAATGATGTTATTAGAGTTTTCTAGTTTTCATATGATGGATTCGGGTTTTCTAGTTTTAATATGATGGATTAGGGTTTTCTAGTTTTCATATGATGGATTAGGGTTTTTGAATGTTGCAAATGATGTTATTAGGGTTTTCTAGTTTTCAAATGATGAATTAGGGTTTTCTAGTTTTCATATGATGGATGGTTTTGGGTTTTTGAATGTTGCAAATGATGTTATTAGGGTTTTCTAGTTTTCATATGATGGATTAGGGTTTTCTAGTTTTCATATGATGGATTAACATTTTCTAATATTCGTATGATGGATTAGGGTTTTTGAATGTTGCAAATGATGTTATTAGGGTTTTCTAGTTTTTATATGATGGATTAGGGTTTTCTAGTGTTTTTATTTATTTTTTTTTTTTTTTTTTTTTTTTTTGGTAACCGAGGACCCCACCCGACCCATCCTTTGGATGACCCTGATGAAGCAACCTCGGGGCCCACGCACACCTGGCAGCAGGGTGGTCCGGGTCAATCACCTACGGGGGTAGAGAGGTGGCCAGTGGCCATCCCCTGATTGAAACCTAACACTCCCTATGGGGAAAGGGAGGGAGTGGGATTAGAACTTGGAACCTCTTTATGGGGGAAGAGAAAGAGTCCTAAGCCTTATCCACTAGGCCACCAGGGTGATGGTTGGGTTTTCTAGTGTTCATATGATGGATTAGGGTTTTCTAGTTTTCATATGATGGATTTGGGTTTTTGAATGTTGCAAATAATGTTGTTAGGGTTTTCTAGTTTTCTTATGATAGATTAGGGTTTTCTAGTTTTGATATGATGGATTAGGGTTTTCTAGTTTTGATATGATGTATTAGGGTTTTCTAGTTTTCATATGATGGATTAGGGTTTTTGAATGTTGCAAATGATGTTATTAGGGTTTTTCTAGTTTTCATATGATGGATTAGGGTTTTCTAGTTTTCATATGATGGATGGTTTTGGGTTTTTGAATATTGCAAATGATGTTATTAGGGTTTTCTAGTTTTCATATGATGGATTAGGGTTTTCTAGTTTTCATATGATGGATGGTTTTGGGTTTTTGAATGTTGTAAATGATGTTATTAGAGTTTTCTAGTTTTCATATGATGGATTCGGGTTTTCTAGTTTTAATATGATGGATTAGGGTTTTCTAGTTTTCATATGATGGATTAGGGTTTTTGAATGTTGCAAATGATGTTATTAGGGTTTTCTAGTTTTCAAATGATGAATTAGGGTTTTCTAGTTTTCATATGATGGATGGTTTTGGGTTTTTGAATGTTGCAAATGATGTTATTAGGGTTTTCTAGTTTTCATATGATGGATTAGGGTTTTCTAGTTTTCATATGATGGATTAACATTTTCTAATATTCGTATGATGGATTAGGGTTTTTGAATGTTGCAAATGATGTTATTAGGGTTTTCTAGTTTTTATATGATGGATTAGGGTTTTCTAGTGTTCATATGATGGATTAGGGTTTTCTAGTTTTCATATGATGGATTTGGGTTTTTGAATGTTGCAAATAATGTTGTTAGGGTTTTCTAGTTTTCTTATGATAGATTAGGGTTTTCTAGTTTTGATATGATGGATTAGGGTTTTCTAGTTTTGATATGATGTATTAGGGTTTTCTAGTTTTCATATGATGGATTAGGGTTTTTGAATGTTGCAAATGATGTTATTAGGGTTTTTCTAGTTTTCATATGATGGATTAGGGTTTTCTAGTTTTCATATGATGGATGGTTTTGGGTTTTTGAATATTGCAAATGATGTTATTAGGGTTTTCTAGTTTTCATATGATGGATTAGGGTTTTCTAGTTTTCATATGATGGATGGTTTTGGGTTTTTGAATGTTGCAAATGATGTTATTAGGGTTTTCTAGTTTTCATATGATGGATTAACATTTTCTAATATTCATATGATGGATTAGGGTTTTTGAATGTTGCAAATGATGTTATTAGGGTTTTCTAGTTTTTTTTTTTTTTTTTTTTTTTTTTTTTTTTTTGATAACCGAGGACCCCACCCGACCCATCCTTTGGATGACCCTGATGAAGCAACCTCGGGGCCCACGCACACCTGGCGGCAGGGTGGTCCGGGTCAATCACCTACGGGGGTAGAGAGGTGGCCAGTGGCCAACCCCTGATTGAAACCTAACACTCCCTATGGGGAAAAGGGAGGGAGTGGGATTAGAACTTGGAACCTCTTTATGGGGGAAGAGAAAGAGTCCAAAGCCTTATCCACTAGGCCATCAGGATGATGGTTGGGTTTTCTAGTTTTTTTTTTTTGGGTAAAGAGGGCGGCACCTCTGGCAAATTTATTAATAAAAAGAATAAATACAATATAAGGCTGGGGACTCTCCACCAATGGATTAGGGTTTTCTAGTTTTCTAGTTTTTATATGATGGATTAGGGTTTTCTAGTGTTCATATGATGGATTAGGGTTTTCTAGTTTTCATATGATGGATTAGGGTTTTTGAATGTTGCAAATGATCTTATTAGGATTTTCTAGTTTTTTTTTTTTTTTTTTTTTTTTTTTTTTTTTTTTTTTGGTAACCGAGGACCCCACCCGACCCATCCTTTGGATGACCCTGATGAAGCAACCTCGGGGCCCACGCACACCTGGCAGCAGGGTGGTCCGGGTCAATCACCTACGGGGGTAGAGAGGTGGCCAGTGGCCATCCCCTGATTGAAACCTAACACTCTCTATGGGGAAAGGGAGGGAGTGGGATTAGAACTTGGAACCTCTTTATGGGGGAAGAGAAAGAGTCCTAAGCCTTATCCACTAGGCCATCAGGGTGATGGTTGGATTTTCTAGTTTTCATATGATGGATTAGGGTTTTCAAGTTTTCATATGATGCATTAGGGTATTCTAGTTTTCATATGATGGATTAGGGTTTTCTCGTTTTCATATGATGGATTAGGGTTATTGAATGTTGCAAATTATGTTGTTAGGGTTTTCTAGTTTTCATATGATGGATTAGGGTTTTCTACTTTTCATATGATGGATTAGGGTTTTCTAGTTTTCATATGATGGATTAGGGTTTTTGAATGTTGCAAATGATGTTATTAGGGTTTTCTAGTTTTCATATGATGGATTAGGGTTTTCTAGTTTTCATTTGATGGATTAGGGTTGTCTAGTTTTCATATGATGGATTAGGGTTTTTGAATGTTGCAAATGATCTTATTAGGCTTTTCTAGTTTTCATATGATGGATTAGGGTTTTCTAGTTTTCATATGATGGATTAGGGTATTCTAGTTTTCATATGATGGATTAGGGTTTTCTCGTTTTCATATGATGGATTAGGGTTTTTGAATTTTGCAAATGATGTTATTAGGGTTTTCTAGTTTTCATATGATGGATTAGGGTTTTCTACTTTTCATATGATGGATTAGGGTTTTCTAGTTTTCATATGATGCATTAGGGTTTTTGAATGTTGCAAATGATGTTATTAGGGTTGTCTAGTTTTCATATGATGGATTAGGGTTTTCTAGTTTTCATATGATGGATTAGGGTTGTCTAGTTTTCATATGATTAATTAGGATTTTTGAATGTTGCAAATGATGTTATTAGGGTTTTCTAGTTTTTAAATGATGGATTAGGGTTTTCTAGTTTCATATGATGGATTAGGGTTTTCTAGTTTTCATTTGATGGATTAGGGTTTTCTAGTTTTCAGATGATGGATTAGGGTTTTGAATGTCGCAAATGATGTTATTAGGGTTTTCTAGTAGTTTTCATATGATGGATTAGGGTTTTCTAGCTTTCATATGATCGATTAGTGTTTTCTAGTTTTCATATGATCAATTAGGGTTTTCTAGTTTTCATATGATATATTAGAATTTTCTAGTTTTCATATGATGGATTAGCGCTTTTGAATGTTGCAAATGATGTTATTAGGGTTTTCTAGTTTTCATATGATGGATTAGGGTTTTCTAGTTTTCATATGATGGATTAGGGTTTACTAGCTTTCATATGCTGGATTAGGGTTTTCTAGTTTACATATGATGGATTAGAGTTTTGCAAATGATGTTATTAGGGTTTTCTAGTTTTCATATGATGGATTAGGGTTTTCTAGTTTTCATATGATGGATTAGGGTTTTTGAATGTTACAAATGATGTTATTAGGGTTTTCTAGTTTTCATATGATGGATTAGGGTTTTCTAGTTTTCATATGATGGATTAGGGTTTTTGAATGTTGCAAATGATGTTATTAGAGTTTTCTAGTTTTCATATGATGGATTCGGGTTTTCTAGTTTTAATATGATGGATTAGGGTTTTCTAGTTTTCATATGATGGATTAGGGTTTTTGAATGTTGCAAATGATGTTATTAGGGTTTTCTAGTTTTCTTATGATGGATTAGGGTTTTCTAGTTTTGATATGATGGATTAGGGTTTTCTAGTTTTGATATGATGTATTAGGGTTTTCTAGTTTTCATATGATGGATTAGGGTTTTTGAATGTTGCAAATGATGTTATTAGGGTTTTCTAGTTTTCATATAATGGATTAGGGTTTTCTAGTTTTCATATGATGGATGATTTTGGGTTTTTGAATGTTGCAAATGATGTTATTAGGGTTTTCTAGTTTTCATATGATGGATTAGGGTTTTCTAGTTTTCATATGATGGATTAACATTTTCTAATATTCATATGATGGATTAGGGTTTTTGAATGTTGCAAATGATGTTATTAGGGTTTTCTAGTTTTTATATGATGGATTAGGGTTTTCTAGTGTTCAAATGATGGATTAGGGTTTTCTAGTTTTCATATGATGGATTAGGGTTTTTGAATGTTGCGAATGATGTTATTAGGGTTTTCTAGTTTTCTTATGATGGATTAGGGTTTTCTAGTTTTTTTTGGGTAAAGAGGGCGGCACCTCTGGTAAATTTTATTAATAAAAAGAATAAATACAATATAAGGCTGGGGACTCCCCACCAAAAAACAGAAAATCCATCGGGACAGGCCCCAACGGACAACAAGCTAAACTAGGGACCAAAACAAGAGAAGGAATCATAAGCAAACAAGAACATAAAGGAGATCAACCTGCAAAACAAACAAACCATACAAGCCAAAACAAGAGGAAAAAGAAAGCGTAGAGGAAGAAAATTAAGGGAGGGTCCAAAGAGTTTTAGCCAAATCAACATTAGTGCAAGTTTTTAAAGAAAGACTCAGCAGTCTACACCGAATATCATCCTTAACAATATTCACGACAGCATGATGAGATCTTTTTATTTTTGTAAATATGCGTAAATTTCTTTCCCGCCAGATGTGGTAGACTGCTCCAGCCAAAACAAGTCTTCTAATGATGGACCAAATGGTCTTGTTCTTATTAATGGGGTTGAGTTGACTAATGATATCAGACCAGCTATCAATGGAGAATGAGAGATTCATGACATGATGGAGGTCATGCCAAACCAAAGAAGTGAAAGAGCATTCAAAGAAGAGATGGGAAAGGGAATCCGGACAGTCCCCGCAGAACGCACAAATGAGATTGGAATTAGTGTCCCAAATTTTGATTTTATCATGAGTCTTAAGACGATCTTTAAGAGCAACCCAAAGTATGAAAGCGTGTCTGGGGATGTTTTGGGAGAACCAAACAAGATGAAACCAAAAGACCGGTTGGTGATAGGGGCGAATAGACTGCCACACAAATCGAACAGAGAAAAGAGAGAGTTGACCGTCTCTAGATCTCCAAAGGAGTTTATCAGGGACGGACGTGGAAATAGTAGGAGGGTTATGAGAAAGAAGAGCATCATGGGAATCTCTCCAACAATGAGGCCGAACCCAAGATCCGTTAAGAACCAGGTCAGCAACCTTTGTATCAGGAGTGAAACCAGCATCATGGATGTCACGGACAGACAAGAATTTAGAAAGAGGGCCCGCAGGGTGCCAGTTGTCGAACCAAGCAGAAGTAGAGCATCCATCACCTATCTGGGAAACTATATACTCCCTTATCTTATCCCGCATATCTAGGATGTTACGCCAGGCAAATCCCGAACCGTATTTTTTGGGGGCATCCCAAAAGTTACGGCCACATAAACGGTATGAGTGGATCCACTTAACCCATAGGGACTCTTTCTTGGAAAGGATTCTCCAAACATGGGAAACCATAAGGGCAACATTGCATATAGCAAGGTTACGTATTCCAAGACCACCATGTTCCTTAGGAAGGCAAACAGTTTTCCAGGAGACTTTAGCTTTACCACGCTTTAATTCACCATGACACCAGAGGAAACCTCTCATGAGCTTCTCAATATCGTTAGAGATAGATTTAGGAAGAATAAAAACAGAAGCCCAATAGATTTGAGTAGAAGAAAGGACAGAGAGGATGAGCTGGAGACGACCAGCAAAGGAAAGAGACTTGTTTTTCCAGTCATTGATCCTGCATTTGACTTTATCAACAAGGCCTTTACAGTCTTTGTGGGCAAGACGCGTTGTGATGAGAGGAACGCCAAGGTATCGGACAGGGAAAGAGCCCTCAGGAAACTTAACAATAAGATCAATGGCAGCCCTGGTCCTCTCACCAACATTACAATAGAAAGCTTCACTCTTTGCAATATTTGGATGGAGGCCAGAAACCCCAGAGAATTCCTCAAGAGAATCACAGATGATTCTAACCGAAGAGCTATCACCATGACAGAAGAGAAGGAGATCGTCGGCAAAGCAGAGATGGGTGATACTTTGATCATCACATTGTCTGTGGAATTTAAAAGAGTCAGAATCATGGATGTTTCTCTTGATCATAAGATTAAGCACTTCCATGACAAGAGTGAAGAGATAAGGGGAAAGGGGGTCACCCTGCCGAAGGCCCTTTTTACCGTCAAAATATCCGTGAGTATTCCCATTGATACTCACAGAGTAAGCAACCGTGGAAATACATGTCATAATCCAGTCAATCATACGATCTGGGAAACCAAATCCAAACAAAATGGTCCGCAGAAAGGTCCAGTCAACCGTGTCGTACGCTTTTTGAATATCAACCTTAAAAGCACACCTAGGAGGACCACGATGACGATGATAATCACGCATGAGTTCATGGACAAGAAGGACGTTGTCGGTGATCAAACGTCCAGGGATGAAAGCAGACTGGTTTTCGTCAACCAGAGAAGAAAGATGGTTTTTGATACGATCCGCAATAATCTTGCTGATACATTTGTAAACAACGTTACAACAAGCAATAGGGCGGAAATCAGTGACTTTGGAAGGGGAATCAACTTTAGGGATCAACGCAAGGATGGTGCTGTTGAAAGACTTAAGAAGTTTGCCAGAATAGAAGAATTCCTTAACAGCCATACAGAAATCAGGACCCACAATATCCCAAGCAGACTTGAAGAACTTAGCAGAGAAACCATCAGAACCAGGAGCTTTATCATCACCCATCTGGAACAGGACAATCTTAACCTCCGCGTCAGTAACAGGAGTAAGCATGGCGGCAGACTGGAGGGGGGAGAGCTTATTAGAGAAGAGGGAAGAAGGATCACAAATAGCAGTGGAAGGCTGGGCAGAACCCAAGAAGGCTTGAAAGTGAGAAACAAACAAATTAGGGAGATCATTCCCCGATATCCAGTTACCTTGAGCATCCTGGATAGAATTAATACGATTGCGAGATTTACGACTTTTAACCGTTTTGTGGAAAAAAGCCGAATTTTTATCACCCTCACGCAGCCAGTTAACCTTAGCCTTTTGTTTTAGGAACCTCTCTTCATCCAGGCTAGCCTCGTTATAAGCAAGGAGATACCTTCATTGTTCTTCACGAAGATCCTTATTGAAAGGATCACGATCCAAAGCAATCTGAACTCTATCAAGCTCATTACGAAGAGAGATAACCTTAGAAAAGAGGTTTCCCTGGGTGCGAAGCATCTTACATATAGGCACTTTCAGATTTTTAAGGTTTTTGAAAACCTTATACATCTGATATCCAGTGATATTGGGGTTCCAAGAAGAGGCAACAATTTGCTTGAAATCGTTCTTATAAGTCAGGAAATTAGGGAACTTGAAAGGTTTAGGTTGGAAAGGGGCACGATGGGGGAGAGAAAGCACAGCAGGAGTATGATCGGACGAACGATAAGGGAGAAAATTGACAGTAGAGGAGGGGAAAGAAGCAACGAAGTGAGTATTTCCCATGACACGATCGATCTTTTTGAGGATACCACCCGAACCATTAGGAGACTTGGTCCATGTGTAGTAGAGACCCTTATAGTTAAGATCCTCCATTTCCATCAGATTGACACAGTTCCTGAAGTCCTCCATGGCACGAGAAATCCCAGACGACCCGGAGGTACTATCTTTAATATCAAGAGCCATATTGAAATCACCCAAAATAATCCAAGGGGTATCTCTAACCATATTCTTATGGACCGCAAGAGAATGCCAGAGAGAGCGACGCATCATGTGATCATTATGAGCATAGACGAAGGAGCAGAAAAAGGATTTATTAGAATCACGAATATTAACTTTGAAATGCATAACCTGATCATTTAAGTCGATAAGCATCATATCAATGGCAAGCGGATCCCAGGCAACCACAATTCTAGTCCCTCTAGGGGAGAAGAGACCATTGGACGACCACGACCATGAGCCAAAAGTATGACTACAGATAAGAGGAAGGTTATGGAAGGAAGCACGAGTCTCAAGAGAAGCACAAATATGAACATTTTGATCGCGGATAAGATCTCTCAAGGCTTTCTGATGAGAAGGCTTACAGAGACCGCGAGTATTCCAAGCAGCGATGTGCGTCATATGGAAACAGGAATGTTGGTGGAATCCATCTGCTCGGATGCCTGAGTTATACTAATATGGTCATTAGGAGATTCCATATCATCATCATTGATAAATTTTGCCGTAACACCATCATCAGATTCGACCTCAATGAGTTCATCCACATCCGAAATGTCTACAGAATCTGGATCAAAATCATCAGGAATAAGAGATGAAGGGGCATGACTAGGGGGGATTTGGGCAGAGTGAGCAGGACGATCCATCATATCGTTGGAACAAGACTCTAGAATAGAAAAGGCGTTGAAAATAGGAGTGGATAGCTTAGATATTTTAGGAGGTGTAGAGGATGAGAGCCGGAGGATGGGGCTAGGGAAACCAATAACATCTCAAGATTGAGGGATATTGGGATGGCGTATCTTGTTAGGGACAAGGCTTGTTGAAGGACTAGTTTTTTTAGGGACAGGGTGATTTTCCTTTCTAGAATGAATTTTACTTTTAACATATTTATTATTGACATTATTTTTAGCAATTTCAGTATTCTTAACACCCGATTGGGTATTTCTAATTGACTTACCTTGTGAAATATCCTTTTTAGTATTGTCATAATTTGGCCCTTTTTTCATTAAAGATTTCTTTTTAGTAACAACCGTAAATCCATCATCAAGTTGCATAGGAGATGTAACTATCACCTGATCAATAGGCATTTTATCTTTGGGTTTAGTTTCATTGGTATTAGAAATAACATGCATACAGTTTTTATTTTCATGACCATACACCATGCAATGAGAGCACATAGGGGGTTTCCATTCATATTCAATACTAAGGGTATGGTTGGAGTATTCAAGCGTATCTGGATCAGGAATACGTATATTTACTGTATCAACCCAATTAGATTTTGTTGGGACCTCAAGAAGAACACGAGCATATACAGATTTACCAGCCGCATACTTGCACATATTAGCCGTATATGAGTCCATAGCAAGAGGCTTACCAATTTTAGAGGCAATATGACTAAGTCCATCATCACTCCAAGCCTCATAGGGGATATCATGTATTTTAACCCAGAGAGGAAGCTTGTCGTGATTATTCTTATGGATACTCAGTACTGGACGCCATTTTTGAATGACCATCGGGACACCCTTAAAAGTCCAGGGTCCATGGGTGATAACATGATGCAGACCATTGTCGTCACTAAATTTAAAAAGATAAACTCCTTTTCCATTTAGAAGGACATCTTGAAGTCCATGTATAGACCACAATTTGGACGCTAGATAACGAACATCAGAGTAATTCATTTTTTTTCCAACAAAGTAACCACATATAGTCCTTGCAAAATTTTGACAAACTTTAGTAACGGACTGTAAAGGAATATCTACTGGAACATTAATATCATTACATAAGTTTGGAATAAAACGAAAGTTATCGTTAGCGTGTTTTTGAGATCCAGTAATGATATTAGCATGAGAATTATTAAGTAACGGTAATTTTCTAGTCCAAACATTTTTGTCTTTATTTTTATTATGATGATTGAAATTAAAATTATTGTTATTGGATTTATGCTCAAAAGCATGTGAACTTATATCATTAGTGCCAAAGGTTTTTCTATGAGATAAATTGGTAGTATCTTGGCCTATAATAGATTTTTGGGCTTCTTCCATAATTTCAATGGGCTTAATATTATTAGTATGGGCTAGATTGTTTAGGCTTGGTCCAAGAATAGAATTATATGTATTTATTTTCTCATGGGCTAAAGGATTTAAGCATTGACCCATCAAGGAATTAGAAGCCATCGGCTTCTTCCCACCTTCCGAAATCAATGCAAAACTAGAGGCAAAGTCAATAAATTGTGGGGGACATTCATTATTAGGAGCATAGGATTCTTTGACTTGCAAGGCACTAAGGGGACACTCATTATTAAGCACATTAGAAAAAGAATTAAAGTAGATACCTCCATTTGTATTCAATTGATCGTGTGTATTGGAGTAGGCCAAAGGATCACTTTTCTTTGAAGGAATAGACATAACCGTTTGCTCTCCATTGAAAGGGTGATCATCATCGGCTACAATTCCAGCTTCATCAAAACCGTTCACGGCTTCACCCATTCCAGCTTCAAAAAATCATTTCACGGCTTCAACAATTCCAGCTTCATCTAATTTGTTCACGGCTTCAACGATTCCATGTTCAGAAATTCCATTCACGGCTTCAAGGTTTCCAGCTTCAGCAAAACCATTCACGGCTTCTTTGAATGGATGTGTCCCTCCAAAATGTAAAGCACTAACATCTTCATCATTGTCAAGCGTTGGAACATCTTGAATCCCCTTCATGACCGAAGTTTGATTCCGACCATTTGCATCATCACACATCATTTTTGCTGCATTGTCTTGGCCGTGAGCTGTAGGTTCGATGTGGTTGGTGTTCTTGGCCGTGAGCTGTTGCTGCAAAATATTGGCCGTGAGGTGTAGATTGTTGTAACCACTTGTAGCCTTGCTATGGTCTTCCTTTCTTTGCCCATTGATGTTCTTGATCTTGTGTGTGTGAGAATCACTATGATCATGTAAAGCCGACTCTCCTTCTTCTCCCATGCAAGAAGTAGTGTTCCTGTTTATATTCATCACCTTTGATGCATGATTTTGACGTTCCTCATGGAGAGTAGGTTCACTAGGATAGTTTCCATCAACCAAATGAGAAGTATCTAATTCAATCGAATCTGCCTCATACTCTCCCTGTTGTTTATTTTTTTCAAGTTTTTTTGGATAATGTAAAAGTATTTCATTAGTAGCAGCTAAATTTGTAACATGTTTATGATTTGTAATAAATTTCTTTTTTTTATGCCTCTATCAAGTTATTTGAAGAAATAAGGTTGTTTTGTTTTTATTCTTTTTAATCTTTTTTCAACCATATTGATATTAATTTCATGATCTTTAAAACTATTTGTAGAAAGCAAAAGATTTTGATTTTCTAATACATTATCATTTTCCAAACATTTATCTGAATCAGAAACTATGCGTGGTGAAACACCAGCCATAATGATACTAAAAATAAAAATACAAGAACTTAAAGTGTGCTTAAAAAACGTAAATATTGCTTAGAGAGAGAATGAGAGTTTTTGGGGTTTTCTAGTTGGGTTTTCTAGTTTTGATATGATGGATTAGGGTTTTCTAGTTTTGATATGATGTATTAGGGTTTTCTTGTTTTCATATGATGGATTAGGGTTTTTGAATGTTGCAAATGATGTTATTAGGGTTTTCTAGTTTTTATATGATGGATTAGGGTTTTCTAGTTTTCATATGATGGATGGTTTTGGGTTTCTGAATGTTGCAAATGATGTTATTAGGGTTTTCTAGTTTTCATATGATGGATTAGGGTTTTCTAGTTTTCATATGATGGATTAACATTTTCTAATATTCATATGATGGATTAGGGTTTTTGAATGTTGCAAATGATGTTATTAGGGTTTTCTAGTTTTTATATGATGGATTAGGGTTTTCTAGTGTTCATATGTTGGATTAGGGTTTTATAGTTTTCATATGATGGATTAGGGTTTTCTAGTTTTCATATGATGGATTAGGGTTTTTGAATGTTGCAAATGATCTTATTAGGCTTTTCTAGTTTTCATATGATGGATTAGGGTTTTCTAGTTTTCATATGATGGATTAGGGTATTCTAGTTTTCATATGATGGATTAGGGTTTTCTCGTTTTCATATGATGGATTAGGGTTTTTGAATGTTGCAAATGATGTTATTAGGGTTTTCTAGTTTTCATATGATGGATTAGGGTTTTCTACTTTTCATATGATGGATTAGGGTTTTCTAGTTTTCATATGATACATTAGGGTTTTTAAATGTTGCAAATGATGTTATTAGGGTTGTCTAGTTTTCATATGATAGATTAGGGTTTTCTAGTTTTCATATGATGGATTAGGGTTGTCTAGTTTTCATTTGATGTATTAGGGTTTTTGAATGTTGCAAATGATGTTATTAGGGTTTTCTAGTTTTCAAATGATGGATTAGGGTTTTCTAGTTTCATATGATGGATTAGGGTTTTCTAGTTTTCATTTGATGGATTAGGGTTTTCTAGTTTTCATATGATGGATTAGCGTTTTTGAATGTCGCAAATGATGTTATTAGGGTTTTCTGGTAGTTTTCATATGATAGATTAGGGTTTTCTAGCTTTCATATGATCGATTAGGGTTTTCTAGTTTTCATATGATCAATTAGGGTTTTCTAGTTTTCATATGATGGATTAGGGTTTACTAGCTTTCATATACTGGATTAGGGTTTTCTAGTTTTCATATGATGGATTGGAGTTTTGCAAATGATGTTATTAGGGTTTTCTAGTTTTCATATGATGGATTAGGGTTTTCTTGTTTTCATATGATGGATTAGGGTTTTTGAATGTTGCAAATGATGTTATTAGGGTTTTCTAGTTTTCATATGATGGATTAGGGTTTTCTAGTTTTCATATGATGGATTAGGGTTTTTGAATGTTGCAAATGATGTTATTAGAGATTTCTAGTTTTCATATGATGGATTCGGGTTTTCTAGTTTTAATATGATGGATTAGGGCTTTCTAGTTTTCATATGATGGATTAGGGTTTTTGAATGTTGTAAATGATGTTATTAGAGTTTTCTAGTTTTCATATGATGGATTCGGGTTTTCTAGTTTTAATATGATGGATTAGGGTTTTCTAGTTTTCATATGATGGATTAGGGTTTTTGAATGTTGCAAATGATGTTATTAGGGTTTTCTAGTTTTCAAATGATGAATTAGGGTTTTCTAGTTTTCATATGATGGATGGTTTTGGGTTTTTGAATGTTGAAAATGATGTTATTAGGGTTTTCTAGTTTTCATATGATGGATTAGGGTTTTCTAGTTTTCATATGATGGATTAACATTTTCTAATATTCGTATGATGGATTAGGGTTTTTGAATGTTGCAAATGATGTTATTAGGGTTTTCTAGTTTTTATATGATGGATTAGGGTTTTCTAGTGTTCATATGATGGATTAGGGTTTTCTAGTTTTCATATGATGGATTAGGGTTTTTGAATGTTGCAAATAATGTTGTTAGGGTTTTCTAGTTTTCTTATGATAGATTAGGGTTTTCTAGTTTTGATATGATGGATTAGGGTTTTCTAGTTTTGATATGATGTATTAGGGTTTTCTAGTTTTCATATGATGGATTAGGGTTTTTGAATATTGCAAATGATGTTATTAGGGTTTTCTAGTTTTCATATGATGGATTAGGGTTTTCTATTTTCATATGATGGATGGTTTTGGGTTTTTGAATATTGCAAATGATGTTATTAGGGTTTTCTAGTTTTCATATGATGGATGGTTTTGGGTTTTTGAATGTTGCAAATGATGTTATTAGGGTTTTCTAGTTTTCATATGATGGATTAACATTTTCTAATATTCATATGATGGATTAGGGTTTTTGAATGTTGCAAATGATGTTATTAGGGTTTTCTAGTTTTTATATGATGGATTAGGGTTTTCTAGTGTTCATATGATGGATTAGGGTTTTCTAGTTTTCATATGATGGATTAGGGTTTTTGAATGTTGCAAATGATGTTATTAGGGTTTTCTATTTTTCTTATGATGGATTAGGGTTTTCTAGTTTTGATATGATGGATTAGGGTTTTCTAGTTTTGATATGATGTATTAGGGTTTTCTAGTTTTCATATGATGGATTAGGGTTTTTGAATGTTGCAAATGATGTTATTAGGGTTTTCTAGTTTTCATATGATGGATTAGGGTTTTCTAGTTTTCATATGATGGATGGTTTTGGGTTTTTGAATGTTGCAAATGATGTTATTAGGGTTTTCTAGTTTTTATATGATGGATTAACATTTTCTAGTGTTCATATGATGGATTAGGGTTTTCTAGTTTTCATATGATGGATTAGGGTTTTTGAATGTTGCAAATGATGTTATTAGGGTTTTCTAGTTTTCTTATAATGGATTAGGGTTTTCTAGTTTTGATATGATGGATTAGGGTTTTCTAGTTTTGATATGATGTATTAGGGTTTTCTAGTTTTCATATGATGGATTAGGGTTTTTGAATGTTGCAAATGTTGTTATTAGGGTTTTCTAGTTTTCATATGATGGATTAGGGTTTTCTAGTTTTCATATGATGGATGGTTTTGGGTTTTTGAATATTGCAAATGATGTTATTAGGGTTTTCTAGTTTTTTTTTTTTTTTTTTTTTTTTTTTTTTTTTTTTTTTTTTTTTTTTTTTTTTTTTTGGTAACCGAGGACCCCACCCGACCCATCCTTTGGATGACCCTGATGAAGCAACCTCGGGGCCCACGCACACCTGGCAGCAGGGTGGTCCGGGTCAATCACCTACGGGGGTAGAGAGGTGGCCAGTGGCCATCCCCTGATTGAAACCTAACACTCCCTATGGGGAAAGAGAGGGAGTGAGATTAGAACTTGGAACCTCTTTATGGGGGAAGAGAAAGAGTCCTAAGCCTTATCCACTAGGCCATCAGGGTGATGGTTGGGTTTTCTAGTTTTCATATGATGGATTAGGGTTTTCTAGTTTTCATATGATGGATTAACATTTTCTAATATTCGTATGATGGATTAGGGTTTTTGAATGTTGCAAATGATGTTATTAGGGTTTTCTAGTTTTTATATGATGGATTAGGGTTTTCTAGTGTTCATATGATGGATTAGGGTTTTCTAGTTTTCATATGATGGATTAGGGTTTTTGAATGTTGCAAATAATGTTGTTAGGGTTTTCTAGTTTTCTTATGATAGATTAGGGTTTTCTAGTTTTGATATGATGGATTAGGGTTTTCTAGTTTTGATATGATGTATTAGGGTTTTCTAGTTTTCATATGATGGATTAGGGTTTTTGAATGTTGCAAATGATGTTATTAGGGTTTTCTAGTTTTCATATGATGGATTAGGGTTTTCTAGTTTTCATATGATGGATGGTTTTGGGTTTTTGAATATTGCAAATGATGTTATTAGGGTTTTCTAGTTTTCATATGATGGATTAGGGTTTTCTAGTTTTCATATGATGGATAGTTTTGGGTTTTTGAATGTTGCAAATGATGTTATTAGGGTTTTCTAGTTTTCATATGATGGATTAACATTTTCTAATATTCATATGATGGATTAGGGTTTTTGAATATTGCAAATGATGTTATTAGGGTTTTCTAGTTTTTATATGATGGATTAGGGTTTTCTAGTGTTCATATGATGGATTAGGGTTTTCTAGTTTTCATATGATGGATTAGGGTTTTTGAATATTGCAAATGATGTTATTAGGGTTTTCTAGTTTTCTTATGATGGATTAGGGTTTTCTAGTTTTGATATGATGGATTAGGGTTTTCTAGTTTTGATATGATGTATTAGGGTTTTCTAGTTTTCATATGATGGATTAGGGTTTTTGAATGTTGCAAATGATGTTATTAGGGTTTTCTAGTGTTCATATGATGGATTAGGGGTTTCTAGTTTTCATATGATGGATGGTTTTGGGTTTTTGAATGTTGCAAATGATGTCATTAGGGTTTTCTAGTAATTTTTTTTTTTTTTGGTAACCGAGGACCCCACCCGACCCATCCTTTGGATGACCTTGATGAAGCAACCTCGGGGCCCACGCACACCTGGCAGCAGGGTGGTCCGGGTCAATCACCTACGGGGGTAGAGAGGTGGCCAGTGGCCATCCCCTGATTGAAACCTAACACTCCCTATGGGGAAAGGGAGGGAGTGGGATTAGAACTTGGAACCTCTTTATGGGGGAAGAGAAAGAGTCCTAAGCCTTATCCACTAGGCCACCAGGGTGATGGTTGGGTTTTCTAGTATTCATATGATGGATTAGGGTTTTCTATTTTTCATATGATGGATTAACATTTTCTAATATTCATATGATGGATTAGGGTTTTTGAATGTTGCAAATGATGTTATTAGGGTTTTCTAGTTTTTATATGATGGATTAGGGTTTTCTAGTGTTCATATGATGGATTAGGGTTTTATAGTTTTCATATGATGGATTAGGGTTTTCTAGTTTTCATATGATGGATTAGGGTATTCTAGTTTTCATATGATGGATTAGGGTTTTCTCGTTTTCATATGATGGATTAGGGTTTTTGAATGTTGCAAATGATGTTATTAGGGTTTTATAATTTTCATATGATGGATTAGGGTTTTCTACTTTTCATATGATGGATTAGGGTTTTCTAGTTTTCATATGATACATTAGGGTTTTTAAATGTTGCAAATGATGTTATTAGGGTTGTCTAGTTTTTTTTTTTTTGGGTAAAGAGGGCGGTACCTCTGGCAAATTTTATTAATAAAAAGAATAAATACAATATAAGGCTGGGGACTCCCCACCAAAAGACAGAAAATCCATCGGGACAGTCCCCAACGGACAACAAGCTAAACTAGGAACCAAAACAAGAGAAGGAACCATAAGCAAACAAGAACATAAGGGAGAGCAACCTGCAAAAACAAACAAACCATACAAGCCAAAAGAAGCATAGAAAAAAGAAAGCATAGAAGAAGAAAATTAAGGGAGGGTCCAGATTCTTTTAGCCATATTGACATTAGAGCATGGTTTCATAGAAAGACTCAGCAGTCTACATCGGATATCATCCTTAACAATATTCACTATAGCATGTTGAGACCTTTTTATTTTTGTAAAAATACGTAAATTTCTTTCCCTCCATATGTGGTAGACCGCTCCAGCAAAAACAAGTCTTCTAATGATGGACCAGATGGTCTTGTTCTTATTAATAGGGTTGAGTTGACTAATGATATCAGACCAGCTATCAGTGGAGAAGGAGAGATTCATGACATGATGTAGGTCATGCCAAACCAAAGAAGTGAAAGAGCATTCAAAGAAGAGATGGGAAAGGGAATCCGGACAGTTGCCACAGAACGCACAAATGAGATTGGAATTAGTGTCCCAAGTTTTGATTTTATCATGAGTCTTAAGACGATCTTTAAGAGCAACCCAAAGAATGAAAGCATGTCTGGGGATGTTCTGGGAGAACCAAACAAGATTAAACCAAAAGACCGGTTGTTGATAGGGGCGAATAGACTGCCACACAGATCGAACAGAGAAAGGAGAGAGTTGACCATCTCTAGATCTCCAAAAGAGTTTATCAGGGACGAACGTGGAAATAGTGGGAGGGTTATGAGAAAGAAGAGCACCATGGGAATCCCTCCAACAATGAGGCCGAACCCAAGATCCATTAAGGACCAGGTCAGCAACCTTAGTATCAGGAGTGAAACCCGCATCATGGATGTCACGGACCGACAAGAAGTTAGAAAGAGGGCCCGCAGGGTGCCAGTTGTCGAACCAAGCAGAGGTAGAGCATCCATCACCTATCTGGGAGACTATATACTCCCTTATCTTATCCCGCATATCCAGGATGTTTCGCCAAGCAAATCCAGTCCCGTATTTTTTGGGGGCATCCCAAAAGTTACGACCACATAAACGGTATGAGTGGATCCACTTAACCCATAGGGACTCTTTCTTGGAAAGAAGTCTCCAAACATGGGAAGCCATAAGGGCAACATTCCAGATAGCAAGGTTACGTATGCCAAGACCACCATGTTCCTTAGGAAGGCAAACAGTTTTCCAGGAGACTTTAGCTTTACCACTCTTCAACTCTCCATGGCACCAGAGGAAACCTCTCATGAGCTTCTCAATATCGTTAGAGATAGATTTAGGAAGAATAAAAACAGAAGCCCAATAGATTTGAGTAGAAGAAAGGACAGAGAGGATGAGCTGGAGACGACCAGCAAAGGAAAGAGACTTGTTTTTCCAGTCATTAATCCTGCATTTGATTTTATCAACAATGCCTTTACAGTCTTTGTGTGCAAGACGCGTGGTGATGAGAGGAATGCCAAGGTATCGGACAGGGAAAGAGCCCTCAGGAAACTTAACAATAAGATCAATGGCAACCTTGGCCCTCTCACCAACATTACAGTAGAAAGCTTCACTTTTTGCAATATTTGGATGGAGGCCAGAAACCCCAGAGAATTCCTCAAGAGAATCACAGATGATTCTAACCGAAGAACTATCACCATGACAGAAGAGAAGGAGATCGTCGGCAAAACAGAGATGGGTGATACTTTGATCATCACATTGTCTGTGGAATTTAAAAGAGTCAGAATCATGGATGTTTCTCTTGATCATAAGGGTTGTCTAGTTTTCATATGATAGATTAGGGTTTTCTAGTTTTCATATGATGGATTAGGGTTGTCTAGTTTTCATATGATGTATTAGGGTTTTTGAATGTTGCAAATGATTTATTAGGGTTTTCTAGTTTTCATATGATGGATTAGGGGTTTCTAGTTTTCATATGATGGATGGTTTTGGGTTTTTGAATGTTGCAAATGATGTTATTAGGGATTTCTAGTTTTCATATGATGGATTAGGGTTTTCTAGTTTTCATATGATGGATGGTTTTGGGTTTTTGAATGTTGCAAATGATGTTATTAGGGTTTTCTAGTTTTCATATGATGGATTAACATTTTCTAATATTCATATGATGGATTAGGGTTTTTGAATGTTGCAAATGATGTTATTAGGGTTTTCTAGTTTTTATATGATGGATTAGGGTTTTCTAGTGTTCATATGATGGATTAGGGTTTTCTAGTTTTCA
Source organism: Cichorium intybus (assembly GCA_023525715.1). Taxonomy (NCBI): domain Eukaryota; kingdom Viridiplantae; phylum Streptophyta; class Magnoliopsida; order Asterales; family Asteraceae; genus Cichorium; species Cichorium intybus. The sequence goes on from CM042015.1 coordinate 42,991,812, forward strand.
TATGATGGATTAGGGTTTTTGAATGTTGCAAATGATGTTATTAGGGTTTTCTAGTTTTCTTATAATGGATTAGGGTTTTCTAGTTTTGATATGATGGATTAGGGTTTTCTAGTTTTGATATGATGTATTAGGGTTTTCTAGTTTTCATATGATGGATTAGGGTTTTTGAATGTTGCAAATGATGTTATTAGGGTTTTCTAGTTTTCATATGATGGATTAGGGTTTTCTAGTTTTCATATGATGGATGGTTTTGGGTTTTTGAATATTGCAAATGATGTTATTAGGGTTTTCTAGTTTTCATATGATGGATTAGGGTTTTCTAGTTTTCATATGATGGATTAACATTTTCTAATATTCGTATGATGGATTAGGGTTTTTGAATGTTGCAAATGATGTTATTAGGGTTTTCTAGTTTTTATATGATGGATTAGGGTTTTCTAGTGTTCATATGATGGATTAGGGTTTTCTAGTTTTCATATGATGGATTAGGGTTTTTGAATGTTGCAAATAATGTTGTTAGGGTTTTCTAGTTTTCTTATGATAGATTAGGGTTTTCTAGTTTTGATATGATGGATTAGGGTTTTCTAGTTTTGATATGATGTATTAGGGTTTTCTAGTTTTCATATGATGGATTAGGGTTTTTGAATGTTGCAAATGATGTTATTAGGGTTTTCTAGTTTTCATATGATGGATTAGGGTTTTCTAGTTTTCATATGATGGATGGTTTTGGGTTTTTGAATATTGAAAAATGATGTTATTAGGGTTTTCTAGTTTTCATATGATGGATTAGGGTTTTCTAGTTTTCATATGATGGATGGTTTTGGGTTTTTGAATGTTGCAAATGATGTTATTAGGGTTTTCTAGTTTTCATATGATGGATTAACATTTTCTAATATTCATATGATGGATTAGGGTTTTTGAATATTGCAAATGATGTTATTAGGGTTTTCTAGTTTTTATATGATGGATTAGGGTTTTCTAGTGTTCATATGATGGATTAGGGTTTTCTAGTTTTCATATGATGGATTAGGGTTTTTGAATATTGCAAATGATGTTATTAGGGTTTTCTAGTTTTCTTATGATGGATTAGGGTTTTCTAGTTTTGATATGATGGATTAGGGTTTTCTAGTTTTGATATGATGTATTAGGGTTTTCTAGTTTTCATATGATGGATTAGGGTTTTTGAATGTTGCAAATGATGTTATTAGGGTTTTCTAGTTTTCATATGATGGATTAGGGGTTTCTAGTTTTCATATGATGGATGGTTTTGGGTTTTTGAATGTTGCAAATGATGTCATTAGGGTTTTCTAGTAATTTTTTTTTTTTTTTTTTGGTAACCGAGGACCCCACCCGACCCATCCTTTGGATGACCTTGATGAAGCAACCTCGGGGCCCACGCACACCTGGCAGCAGGGTGGTCCGGGTCATTTGTAACGCCAAAATACCTTATTATATAATTATAATAAAAGGGTAAATTGGTCATTTTACCTTGTAAGGGTAAAATGGTCTTTTTGACAGAAAAGTATTTGGTTTGAAATAATATTTTAAGTTTTGGACTTAAAATGTTATAAAAACTCATTTTTGGTCGTTTTACCGAAAAAGGGTATTTCGGTCATTTGACCAAGTCAACGACCAATTATGTAAAAATATTGTTGGTTGTGGCCAAAATGTAAGAAATGGAAGTTTTATTGTAATAAAACTTGATTTTGGTGGTCAAAGTTCAAGAAATGGAACTTTAGGACAAAAAATGTAAATTTTTGGAGTATAAATATAGAGAGTTTGACTCTCCTCTTTGACCAGCTCATTATGCAGCTACGGGAGTGGATTTTGGAGAGAAATTTCTGGAAGATCATGAAGCTTGAGGCAAGGAATTGGAATCAAGGTTTGGAATGGGTGATTCCTAAACAATTTAAGGTTAGTAACTTGATTTCTATCCAAGCTTTTGTGTGTTCTTGGATGTGTTCTTCACATGATGAACTAGAAACTGTATTTCAGTTGTGATTATGTGTTGTAATAGCCTAATGCTTCCATTGAGTCATGCTAGAAAGGGCTTAACTCAAGAAAATGGAAGTAGGTTGTTATTAGTGATGAATTTGAAGTTTGGGGTTGTTAGAATCTAAGAACCCTAATTCTTCATTTTGATTGATTTGGTTGTTTTGGATGGTTAAAAACCTTGTTAAAGTATAAGGTTTTAGTCCTAGAACAAACCCCAATCGATTAAGGACCTGATTAAGGGCTTAAAATGAGAAAATGGGATTTTGTAGCTTGAAAATCGGAGTTTCTGGTCTGCTGATCAGCCCTCGCGACGCGACCAGCATGGTCGTCGCGACGTCGCAACTCGAAGGGCATGACCTTCGCGACTCGAGGAGCCTGGTCCTCGCGACTCGAGGAGCATGGTCTTCGCGACGCGACCATAGGGTCCGTCGCGACGCGAGCCCTGGGCAGAAACCAAATTGTTTTCTGTGAATTTTCCAAGTTTGATTCTTTTGCTTGGCTTGTCCGATTAAGCCCAAATTTGGACCATAGGCTCGTTATGGTCTGAAAAGTTTGGGAAAATTTTTAGATTGAGTTTCCGACCCCTCGGGGGCACTGTAGACCGATCCGAATGTCCCGGTGAATAGTAAAATTCATATAAAGTTAGTAAACGGAAAGTTTATTAACTAGGCATTGTTTATAACAATGTTTTATTGAACTCTAATGTATTAGAGTTAGTTGAAATGGGTATTAACCGATAATCATGTTGAAAATGATTAAATTATAGGTGCGGGACAAAATTCTACGGATCGTATCGGAAGGCAAGAAACAACCGGGAATTTGATGCAGCTAGCATCCAGGTGAGTAATCTCACTGATACCATATGTGATATATGATGATTGAGTTGTTACAGGTTGAAACTGATTGTGGGACGAAAAAGATAAGTTTGAAGAGACAAGACCGGATAAGCCGTGAGTCATTGCGATGACAAGAACGGAACCGTGAGTCTAGGCAATAGCGGCTAATCTGTGAGCCATAATTAATTCTGGATTTTTTATCCAATGGATGCTGCCTACGGGCAATGATTTTTGGATTGTATGTCCAACCGGTGCGGCCTTCGGGCTATGTCTCCGATGTGGCCCTCGGGCTATGATTTGATGCGGCCTGTTGGCTATGACTCCGGTGCGGCCTTCGGGCTATGTCTCCGATGTGGCCTTCGGGCGAGGACTCCGGTGCGGCCTTTGGGCTATGTCTCCGATGCGGCCTTCGGGCTATGATATTTGGTACAGCCTGTTTGGCTATGATTTTGTTACAGGTACACGGTACAGCCTGTTTGGCTATGATTTTGTTACAGGTACACGGTACAGCCTGTTTGGCTATGATATTGTTACAGGTACATGGTGCGGCCTGTTTGGCTATGATATCGGGTTATTAAACCCAGCTAGTGCGGCCTGCGGGCTATGAATTGTATATTGTTAATGTTTTGGTGCAGCTTATATAGCTATGACACAAGGTACGGCTGTTAGCCATGAAATATGATGCAGTCCAGTGTGACTAAGTAATATGGGACATAAATAGTTGTATATGATTATACGTGCAAATAACTGACGTGGATTGATAAATGCAGGTTATTATGTCATAGTCTGTAAGACTATAACTTAGGATGTGAAATCCTAAGGAGATATTCGGTCAGCCAGTAAGGCTAGGACTTTGGATTTGATATCCAGACAAATACATGATTGTATTTAATACGTGTTATTGTAGATTTGATTATTCACTGAGCTTTGTAGCTCATACCGTTTGTTACTGTCCCTGCAGGTTAACATGATACTGATAGGGGACAAGATAGAGTCCGTGACTCGTGAAGTAGGACTCGTAGATGCTGTCAGTAGCAGCCCGGCTTTAAAGGAGTTATGGTATTTTTATACTCTCCTTGATACACTTGTACCCGTATTTATTAAAATATACCCCTTGTTATGGTTTTATGTATTGAAACCTGTGTTTTAAATGAAAAATTTTTCAGGGGTGTTTTTGTTTTAAAAGCCGGGTGTTACAAGTTGGTATCAGAGCCGAGGTTTAAGTGAACTAGGTGTCTATAGAGTAGATTCCTGGACTTAAACCCTGAAACAGTAGACATGATGAACTGTTAGGTGTATATAGTTGTTAGTATACATATATAACCTAACTATTGCTGACTTCTAACATATAAGAAGTATGAGCAGCGGGTATTACTGGGAGGAATTTAGTGCGTGTCACTTTAAGAGGCGGATCAGCCTTTTCTCAAGACTCCATCGAACGAGGGGCAACGAGACAAGTAGCGGAAAAATCCACATGATGAGCAATGTTAGCTGATGTGGTCAGATAAATGAATCTGTTGCTCACCTTAGTAGATATTCAATGTGAAAGAACAGTAGTGGAGACTACAAGAAAAGTAGAAAATAAAGTGGACTTCTCAGAAGAAGTTGTCACAAATTTGGGTCCAACCTTATAGGGAAAGGACCAAAACAGAGCCACTATGTATAGTGATCAGTGCAGGAAAGGCACTAAGGAAGATTATAGAGTTGAGACTCTATCGTTGACATGCTGAAATTGCAGATGATAGGAGCAGATTGCTCGAGCTTGTTGTATGGGACGGAAGTGGTTCCAGTGTGGAACTATAGATCACTTCTTATTGAAATACTCACGTGCTGAATGTGGAGTGACGGGTAATGAACCCAGGAAAGAAAGAAGGAACGAATGGTCAAAAAGGACCCATGGTACCATGAGCATTTCAGTAGATTGTGGGAGAAGCTCGTGAGGAGACTGATATGGTCGTGAATATCATCGTTCTGAATATAACTCGTGTATGTTATATTTGATCCATGAAGCTATGCTTTGGATCGATGATTCGATGTTTTGTTTGAATTTTTCATCAATGATTTTGGATGAAATATTTGAAATAGCTATTGTAGATAGCAAGTATGTTTAAGATATTGAACACCTGGAAAGTAGTCTGCCTAGGATTTACGGGACCCTTTTCCCTATGAATCTGAAGCCGATGACTACCAGTAAATCTGAAGCAATTGTGCTTATGAATTTGTTAGCAATGAATTGTGCTAACATGAATTGTAGAAATATGAACATGATGGTTCAGAAAGCAGAAATGAACGGATGAAAATCCATGGTGAATGACCGTTGTTGAGAATACTGGTTAGCTTCTTTGCTTAAACTCGGAAAAGAGTTAGTAAAGGAATGATGTTGTAGTTGGCATACGTGGTATGGACCAAGATTCATAAAGTGGTGATAGTAGTGTACTACTTTAAATAAATTTTCGGATGATTCTTTTGAAAAGAACTTCCAAGATTTCTGCCAGATTGGCAAGAAGAGCTTATGATTAAGCTGGTATTGGGAGCCGTTCATGTTAACTAGGCTTCGTGTTAATTGGCCTCTGTAGAAATGACAGAGTGGTAAAACAATTGGAAGAAATTGTTTTGAATTGAGATCTCATATGACTGTAAGTGTCATCAGATAGAGCCCTATCTGCTTGAAAAGAAGAAAGATAAGTTAATGTGTATGTACATTGACTACGGAGAATCTGATATTCTTGAGATCAGACTGAATATGAGGTACATTTGTACCAGATACTGGAGTTACTTCACTGAGTTAAGTGATATGTTAAATTCTCCAAGTATGAAAATTTGGCTAAAAGAAGTTTCAACCCTTTGGGCATGATAATACTGCCAAAGATGATGAAATAAATCCAGTGGGATAGATGATGTGGTAAAACTGGAACCGCCTGAGGAATCCGACTGACATTGTAGTTCCTTGGATTTGGCGGGTTACTATAGGAGAGTTGTAGAAAACTGCTCCTTGATTGCTGGTTAGCTGACTAAAGTTGACCAAGAAAAGTGTAAAGTCTGAGTGGTAGAAAGACCACAGATATGTTGTAAAGGTTTGGAATGAACCTTGTGTGAACCTCTAACATTAGCAATGATGCTAAGTAGAGAAGATGGATTGGATTGTTGAAATGTATCCAATGTTGACTGTGGATGCATGATATTGCGGTAGCAATTATGAACATGGTGTTTAAGCTTTGGAAACACTACTTGTATGGTGTAAAGCTTATAGCGATAAGATCATAAAAGTTGAAATACTTAATTGATCAAAAGAAGCTGAAAATGAGATAGTAAAGATAGATGGGTTACTTAGAGATTTCGGGTATGAAATCTTGTACCATCTCAGAAAGGCGTATGTGGTTACAGATGCCTTGAATTAGAAATAGTAACCTTTGTAGGTTACATCCACGTGTATGAATGTGGCAGATTGATTACCTGAGTTGATTCGGGTAGCACAGAAAGATGTGTGCAAGTCTGAAAACGTGAAAAGTGAATGAATGATTGAATAGTAGCGGAAGTTAGTTGGAATATCACAGTGATTTAACACCCGTGGAGGTTGTGAATGTGAATTCCAAAGTCAAACGAAACATGAAAATCATCTTGAAGAGATGTATTTTGTATCAGATATGCAGCATACCCGAGGCAATACCAAACTGTATAGGTCGATAAAACCTATGTGTTGGTGGTCGGGGCTGAATAAAGACATGTGAAAAGTGTTTGACTTGTGTGTAACTACAGTCAAATCATTAGAAGTATGTGGACTGTCGGTCCCAAAAATGAAATGGGACGAAAAATATCATAGACTTTGTAGTAAAGTCTTTGCAAGTACCGCATGGGTATGACACCATATGGGTGATTGCGGTTCGATTGATGAAATCAGTATAGATTTATACTGGCTAAGAAGAAATTAAGAGTGGAAAAGTAGTGAAAAACTACATAGAAAAAGAAAATTGTCGACGTGAGTTATCGGCACGGATGGTATCGGACCGAAATAACAGAATTATTCTTTGAATTTGGCATAAAATTCAAGAATAATTAGTTCAAAAGTACTAGTAAGTACTGTGTACGAATCGCAGATGGATTGACGAGGTGAGACAATGATGCAGATCTTAGGAGTTATGCCTGAAATCGGCATAATAGACCCTAGCGGCAACTAGACGACCGTCTATCCTTGGTAGAAGTTGTAGATTAGTATAGGTATTATACTAGTATTTTATTGACTCGTAGGAAGTATTGTATAGACTACCGTGTTGCACGCCGATTTGCTAGATGGAAGTTGGGGAGAAGCTGTTGACTAAACCTGAGATTGTACCTCAAACAGAAGAAAAGATTTGGCAATGTCGAGAAAGCTTGGAAATAGACCAAGATCGACAAGAGTAGTATGCGGATTGTTGAGTAAAATAATTGAAACCCCAAGTAAGGGAAGATAGTGGAACTCAAAAGGACCCTCCAGAAGGACTAGAAATTGATGTGGGACAAAAAGGAAAGATGAGTCCTTGTAGATTGGACCTTTTCGTATGTCCCAAAAGCAAGAATTGCAGTGTTTTGATTGAATATCCTTGATGAATTTCAAGATGATTGTAAATGTTTTCTATGGGTCTCAGGGTTCTGAGAACATAGATTGATAAATGCTAACGAATCCCTCATGTTGAAATGAGGAAGATAAGTGATTAAGGTGCCCGGGACAACCGGATGAGTGATATGCGCGTGGTGTTATAACCACGAGATACGAAGTTTGGTATGGTTAAGAGCTGTAGCAAAACCATGAAGGTTTCCATATAATATGAGAAACCGGATTTGTAACGAGAAAGAAATACCCTCGCGTGATAATATGATTTCGGGGACGAAATCTTTTGAAGGAGGGGAGAATTTGTAACGCCAAAATACCTTATTATATAATTATAATAAAAGGGTAAATTGGTCATTTTACCTTGTAAGGGTAAAATGGTCTTTTTGACAGAAAAGTATTTGGTTTGAAATAATATTTTAAGTTTTGGACTTAAAATGTTATAAAAACTCATTTTTGGTCGTTTTACCGAAAAAGGGTATTTCGGTCATTTGACCAAGTCAACGACCAATTATGTAAAAATATTGTTGGTTGTGGCCAAAATGTAAGAAATGGAAGTTTTATTGTAATAAAACTTGATTTTGGTGGTCAAAGTTCAAGAAATGGAACTTTAGGACAAAAAATGTAAATTTTTGGAGTATAAATATAGAGAGTTTGACTCTCCTCTTTGACCAGCTCATTATGCAGCTACGGGAGTGGATTTTGGAGAGAAATTTCTGGAAGATCATGAAGCTTGAGGCAAGGAATTGGAATCAAGGTTTGGAATGGGTGATTCCTAAACAATTTAAGGTTAGTAACTTGATTTCTATCCAAGCTTTTGTGTGTTCTTGGATGTGTTCTTCACATGATGAACTAGAAACTGTATTTCAGTTGTGATTATGTGTTGTAATAGCCTAATGCTTCCATTGAGTCATGCTAGAAAGGGCTTAACTCAAGAAAATGGAAGTAGGTTGTTATTAGTGATGAATTTGAAGTTTGGGGTTGTTAGAATCTAAGAACCCTAATTCTTCATTTTGATTGATTTGGTTGTTTTGGATGGTTAAAAACCTTGTTAAAGTATAAGGTTTTAGTCCTAGAACAAACCCCAATCGATTAAGGACCTGATTAAGGGCTTAAAATGAGAAAATGGGATTTTGTAGCTTGAAAATCGGAGTTTCTGGTCTGCTGATCAGCCCTCGCGACGCGACCAGCATGGTCGTCGCGACGTCGCAACTCGAAGGGCATGACCTTCGCGACTCGAGGAGCCTGGTCCTCGCGACTCGAGGAGCATGGTCTTCGCGACGCGACCATAGGGTCCGTCGCGACGCGAGCCCTGGGCAGAAACCAAATTGTTTTCTGTGAATTTTCCAAGTTTGATTCTTTTGCTTGGCTTGTCCGATTAAGCCCAAATTTGGACCATAGGCTCGTTATGGTCTGAAAAGTTTGGGAAAATTTTTAGATTGAGTTTCCGACCCCTCGGGGGCACTGTAGACCGATCCGAATGTCCCGGTGAATAGTAAAATTCATATAAAGTTAGTAAACGGAAAGTTTATTAACTAGGCATTGTTTATAACAATGTTTTATTGAACTCTAATGTATTAGAGTTAGTTGAAATGGGTATTAACCGATAATCATGTTGAAAATGATTAAATTATAGGTGCGGGACAAAATTCTACGGATCGTATCGGAAGGCAAGAAACAACCGGGAATTTGATGCAGCTAGCATCCAGGTGAGTAATCTCACTGATACCATATGTGATATATGATGATTGAGTTGTTACAGGTTGAAACTGATTGTGGGACGAAAAAGATAAGTTTGAAGAGACAAGACCGGATAAGCCGTGAGTCATTGCGATGACAAGAACGGAACCGTGAGTCTAGGCAATAGCGGCTAATCTGTGAGCCATAATTAATTCTGGATTTTTTATCCAATGGATGCTGCCTACGGGCAATGATTTTTGGATTGTATGTCCAACCGGTGCGGCCTTCGGGCTATGTCTCCGATGTGGCCCTCGGGCTATGATTTGATGCGGCCTGTTGGCTATGACTCCGGTGCGGCCTTCGGGCTATGTCTCCGATGTGGCCTTCGGGCGAGGACTCCGGTGCGGCCTTTGGGCTATGTCTCCGATGCGGCCTTCGGGCTATGATATTTGGTACAGCCTGTTTGGCTATGATTTTGTTACAGGTACACGGTACAGCCTGTTTGGCTATGATTTTGTTACAGGTACACGGTACAGCCTGTTTGGCTATGATATTGTTACAGGTACATGGTGCGGCCTGTTTGGCTATGATATCGGGTTATTAAACCCAGCTAGTGCGGCCTGCGGGCTATGAATTGTATATTGTTAATGTTTTGGTGCAGCTTATATAGCTATGACACAAGGTACGGCTGTTAGCCATGAAATATGATGCAGTCCAGTGTGACTAAGTAATATGGGACATAAATAGTTGTATATGATTATACGTGCAAATAACTGACGTGGATTGATAAATGCAGGTTATTATGTCATAGTCTGTAAGACTATAACTTAGGATGTGAAATCCTAAGGAGATATTCGGTCAGCCAGTAAGGCTAGGACTTTGGATTTGATATCCAGACAAATACATGATTGTATTTAATACGTGTTATTGTAGATTTGATTATTCACTGAGCTTTGTAGCTCATACCGTTTGTTACTGTCCCTGCAGGTTAACATGATACTGATAGGGGACAAGATAGAGTCCGTGACTCGTGAAGTAGGACTCGTAGATGCTGTCAGTAGCAGCCCGGCTTTAAAGGAGTTATGGTATTTTTATACTCTCCTTGATACACTTGTACCCGTATTTATTAAAATATACCCCTTGTTATGGTTTTATGTATTGAAACCTGTGTTTTAAATGAAAAATTTTTCAGGGGTGTTTTTGTTTTAAAAGCCGGGTGTTACATCAATCACCTACGGGGGTAGAGAGGTGGCCAGTGGCCATCCCCTGATTGAAACCTAACACTCCCTATGGGGAAAGGGAGGGAGTGGGATTAGAACTTGGAACCTCTTTATGGGGGAAGAGAAAGAGTCCTAAGCCTTATCCACTAGGCCACCAGGGTGATGGTTGGGTTTTCTAGTATTCATATGATGGATTAGGGTTTTCTATTTTTCATATGATGGATTAACATTTTCTAATATTCATATGATGGATTAGGGTTTTTGAATGTTGCAAATGATGTTATTAGGGTTTTCTAGTTTTTATATGATGGATTAGGGTTTTCTAGTGTTCATATGATGGATTAGGGTTTTATAGTTTTCATATGATGGATTAGGGTTTTCTAGTTTTCGTATGATGGATTAGGGTATTCTAGTTTTCATATGATGGATTAGGGTTTTCTCGTTTTCATATGATGGATTAGGGTTTTTGAATGTTGCAAATGATGTTATTAGGGTTTTATAATTTTCATATGATGGATTAGGGTTTTCTACTTTTCATATGATGGATTAGGGTTTTCTAGTTTTCATATGATACATTAGGGTTTTTAAATGTTGCAAATGATGTTATTAGGGTTGTCTAGTTTTTTTTTTGGGTAAAGAGGGCGGCACCTCTGGCAAATTTATTAATAAAAAGAATAAATACAATATAAGGCTGGGGACTCCCCACCAAAAAACAGAAAATCCATCGGGACAGGCCCCAACGGACAACAAGCTAAACTAGGAACCAAAACAAGATAAGGAACCAGAAGCAAACAAGAACATAAAGGGAAACAACCTGCAAAACAAACAAACCATACAAGCCAAAACAAGCAGAAAAAGAAGGAAAGCACAAAGGAAGGAAATTAAGGGAGGGTCCAAATAGTTTTAGCCAACTCAACATTAGTGCAAGTTTTCATTGATAGACTCAGCAGTCTACAGCGGATATCATCCTTAACACTATTCACGACAGCATGATGGGATCTTTTTATGTTTTTAAAAATGCGTAAATTTCTTTCCCGCCATATGTGATATACAGCTCCAGCAAAAACAAGTCTTCTGATGATGGACCATATGGTCTTGTTCTTATTACTGGGGTTGAGTTGACTAATGATATCAGACCAGGTATCAGGGGAGAAGGAGAGATTCATGACGTGATGGAGGTCATGCCAAACCAAAGAAGTGAAAGAACATTCAAAGAAGAGATGGGAAAGGGAATCCGGACAGTCCCCGCAGAACGCACAAATGAGATTGGAATTAGTGTCCCAAATTTTTATTTTCTCATGAGTCTTAAGGCGATTTTTAAGAGCAACCCAAAGAATGAAAGCATGTCTGGGTATGTTCTGGGAGAACCAAACAAGATGAAACCAAAAGACCGGTTGATGATAGGGGCGAATAGTCTTCCAAACAGAACGAACAGAGAAAGGAGAGAGTTGACCGTCTCTAGATCTCCAAAGGAGATTATCAGGGACGAATGTGGAAAGAGTAGGGGGTTATGAGAAAGAAGAGCAGTATGGGAATCTCTCCAACAATGAGGCCGAACCCAAGATCCGTTAAGAACCAGGTCAGCAACCTTTGTATCAGGAGTGAAACCCGCATCATGGATGTCACGGACAGACAAGAATTTAGATAGAGGGCCCGCGGGGTGCCAGTTATCGAACCAAGCAGAAGTAGAGCATCCATCACCAATCTGGGAAACTATATACTCCCTTATCTTATCCCTCATATCCAGAATGTTACGCCAGGCAAATCCGGAACCGTATTTTTTGGGGGCATCCCAAAAGTTACGGCCACATAAACGGTAAGAGTGGATCCACTTAACCCATAGGGACTCTTTCTTGGAAAGGAGTCTCCAGACATGGGAAGCCATAAGGGCAACATTCCAGATAGCAAGGTTACGTATGCCAAGCCCACCATGTTCCTTAGGAAGGCAAACAGTTTTCCAGGAGACTTTAGCTTTACCACGCTTCAACTCACCATGGCACCAGAGGAAACCTCTCATGAGCTTCTCAATATCGTTAGAAATAGATTTAGGAAGAATAAAAACAGAAGCCCAATAGATTTGAGTAGAAGAAAGGACAGAGAGGATCAGCTGGAGACGACCTGCAAAGGAAAGAGACTTGTTTTTCCAGTCATTAATCCTGCATTTGACTTTATCAACAAGTCTTTTACAGTCTTTGTGGGCAAGACGCGTGGTGATGAGAGGAATGCCAAGGTATCGAACAGGAAAAGAGCCTTCCGGAAACTTAACAATAAGATCAATGGCAGCCCTGGTCCTCTCACCAACATTACAATAGAAAGCTTCACTCTTCGCAATGTTGGGATGGAGGCCAGAAACCCCAGAGAATTCCTCAAGAGAGTCACATATGAGTTTAACCGAAGAGCTATCACCATGGCAGAAGAGAAGGAGATCGTCGGCAAAGCAGAGATGGGTGATATTTTGATCGTCACATTGTCTGTGGAATTTAAAAGAATCAGAATCATGGATGTTTCTCTTGATCACAAGGTTAAGCACTTCCATGACAAGAGTGAAGAGATAAGGAGAGAGGGGGTCACCCTGTCGAAGGCCCCTTTTACCGTCGAAATAACCATGAGTATTCCCATTGATACTCACAGAGTAAGCAACCGTGGAAACACAAGTCATGATCCAGTCAATCATACGATCGGGGAAACCAAATCCAAACAAGATGGTTTGCAGAAACGTCCAGTCAACCGTGTCGTAGGCTTTTTGAATATCAACCTTAAAAGCACACCTCGGAGGACCACGATGACGATGATAATCACGCATGAGCTCGTGAACAAGTAGGACGTTGTCTGTGATCAAACGACCAGGGATGAAAGCAGACTGGTTTTCATCAACCAGAGAAGAAAGATGGTTTTTGATACGATCCGCAATAAGTTTGCTGATACATTTGTAAACAACGTTACAACAAGCTATAGGGCGGAAATCAGTGACTTTGGAAGGGGAATCAACTTTAGGAATGAGCGCAAGGATGGTGCTGTTGAAGGACTTAAGCAGTTTGCCAGAGTAGAAGAATTCCTTAACAGCCATACAGAAATCAGGACCTACAATATCCCAAGCAGACTTGAAGAACTTAGCAGAGAAACCATCAGAACCAGGAGCTTTATCATCACCCATCTGGAACAGAACACACTTAACCTCCGCGTCAGTAACAGGAGTAAGCATGGCGGCAGACTGGAAGGGGGAGAGCTTATTATAGAAGAGGGAAGAAGGATCACGAATAGCAGTAGAAGGCTGGGCAGAACCCAAGAAGGCTTGAAAGTGAGATACAAAAATATTAGGAAGATCGTTCCCCGAGATCCAGTTACCTTGAACATCCTGGATAGAATTAATACGATTGCGAGATTTACGACTTTTAACCGCTTTGTGGAAAAAAGCCGAATTTTTATCACCTTCACGAAGCCAGTTAACCTTAGCCTTTTGTTTCAAGAACCTCTCTTCATCCAGGCTAGCCTCGTTATAAGCGAGTAGATACCTGCATTGTTCTTCACGAAGATCCTTATTGAAAGGATCCCGATCCAAAGCAATCTGAACTCTATCAAGCTCATTACGAAGAGAGATAACCTTAGAAAAGAGGTTTCCCTGGTTGCGCAGCATCTTACGTATAGGCACTTTCAGATTTTTAAGGTTTTTGAAAACCTTATACATCCGATATCCAGTGATGTTAGGGTTCCAAGAAGAGGCAACAATCTGTTTGAAATCTTCCTTATATGTCAGGAAATTAGGGAACTTGAAAGGCTTAGGTTGGAAAGGGGCACGTTGGGGGAGAGAAAGCACAGCAGGAGTATGATCGGACGAACGGTAAGGGAGAAAATTGACAGTAGAGGAGGGGAAAGAAGCAACGAAGTGAGAATTTCCCATGACACGATCGATCTTCTTGAGAATGCCACCCGAACCATTAGGAGACTTGGTCCATGTGTAGAAGAGACCTTTATAGTTAAGATCTTCCATTTCCATCAGATTGACACAGTCCCTGAAGTCCTCCATAGCACGAGAAATCCCAGACGATCCGGAGGTGCTATCTTTGATATCAAGAGCAACATTAAAATCACCCAAAATAATCCAAGGGGAATCTCTAACCACATTCTTATGGACCGCAAGAGAATGCCATAGAGAACGACGCATCATGTGATCATTATGAGCATAGACGAAGGAGCAGAAAAAGGATTTATTAGAATCACGAATATTAACTTTGAAATGCATAACCTGATCATTTAAGTCGATAAGCATCATATCAATGGCAAGCGGGTCCCAGGCAACCACGATTCTAGTCCCTCTAGGGGAGAAGAGACCGTTGGACGACCACGACCAAGAGCCAAAGGTACGACTACAGATAGAAGGGAGGTTATGGAAGGAAGCACGCGTCTCAAGAAAAGCACAAATATGAAGATTTTGATCATGGATAAGATCTCTCAAGGCTTTCTGATGAGAAGGCTTACAGAGACCGCGAGTATTCCATGCAGCGATGTGCGTCATATGGAAACTTTGAGGGGTGTGGAGTCCATCTGCTCGGACACCAGAGCTATCTTAGGATGATCATTATAGGATCCGTACTCATTAACAATGAACTGGGCAGTGTCACCATTATCAGAATCAACCTCGATACTATCCTCAACAATAAGGTCATCAGCATCAGGATCAAAATCTTCAGGACTAGAACTGAGAGGCGTATCAGGATGGGATAGGGGGACAGAAGTAGAGGGAATATCCGTTACGTCAGAGGAACAAGCTTCTAGAATGGAGAAGGGGTTAAATAAAGGGGTGGAGGATTCAGACTGATAAAAGGGCTGGGATGAAGAAATATGAATGATAGGGCTAGGGAATCCTACCGGAGCGGACTTATCCTTCAAAGGGGGATTAGGGGGATTGGTGGGTATAGGGTGACTATTATTATGGACCGATATTTTCTCAAACCGTTTTTTATTTCTATTAGTTTTTAGATTATTTTTATTTTTTGAAATAAAATTATCTTGGGTATTGTTTTGGTATTTTCTACTATTATTGCTTTTAAAAGATTCATTGAATATATTGTCTTTAGTAAAAACTTGTTTTGAAGAATTTTTCTTATTTGAAACCATAGTAAAATCCTCAATATTATCTATAGTAGAAGTAGCATTAATGGTAGGAGTATCCATATGATTATCAATAGAAGGATCATTATTTTTAGTAATAACATGCATACAAACATGTGTTTCGTGACCAAAAACCTTACAATGAGAGCACATAGGTGGTTTCCATTCATACTCCACTCTAAGCGTATGGGAAGAAAAATCAAGTGTTTCAGGATCTGGGATACGGATGTTAATTTTGTCCACCCATGAGGGACGAGTTGGGACCTCTAAAAGGACCCGTGCATAGACTGCCTTACCCGCAGCATAAGTACACATGTTAGCAGTATAAGAGTCCATAGCTAGAGGTTTACCAATTTTAGAAGCAATGTGACTTAATCCTTCCTCACTCCAAGTCTCATAAGGAATGTCATGTATTTTAATCCATAGAGGAAGTTTGTCATGGTTGTTTCTATGAATGCTAAGTCCGGGTCTCCATTTTTGCATAACAATGGGAGCACTCCTAAAAGTCCATGGTCCGTGAGTGATAACATGTTTTAGACCTTGGTCATTGTTGAATTTAAAAAGATAGACACCGTTACCATTTAGCAAAACATCTTCCAGACCATGTTGAGACCACATCTTAGAGGCGAGATAACGAACATCAGAATAATTCATTTTACAACCCACAAAATAACCACATATGGTTCGAGCATGAGTCTCACATATCTTATTAACAACATTGATCGGGATATCAACTGGCACATCAATATCATTACTCAGATTAGGAATGAAACGGAACTTGTCGCTAGAGTGTTTATTAGGACCACTTAAAATGTTAGCTTGAGAATTAACTAGCATAGGTAATTTATTAGACCATGCGTTGTAATTTAAGTCTTTTGTTACCAAGTTACCATTAATATTATCTTGTTTGTTGGAATTATGTAAATGAACAAACTCGTTTTCATTATTAATTCTAGAATTAACATGAAGATGGTTATTCGTTTTTTGATTATCATATTTGATAGCATTGAAATTTTTATTTTTGGTTTTATTATAATTGTTGGGCTTGAAGTTGTTAGGTCTAAAGGGAAAAAAAGATTGTTTTCATATGATAGATTAGGGTTTTCTAGCTTTCATATGATAGATTAGGGTTTTCTAGTTTTATTATAATTGTTGGGTTGTCTAGTTTTCATATGATAGATTAGGGTTTTCTAGTTTTCATATGATGGATTAGGGTTGTCTAGTTTTCATATGATGTATTAGGGTTTTTGAATGTTGCAAATGATGTTATTAGGGTTTTCTAGTTTTCAAATGATGGATTAGGGTTTTCTAGTTTCATATGATGGATTAGGGTTTTCTAGTTTTCATTTGATGGATTAGGGTTTTCTAGTTTTCATATGATGGATTAGCGTTTTTGAATGTCGCAAATGATGTTATTAGGGTTTTCTAGTAGTTTTCATATGATAGATTAGGGTTTTCTAGCTTTCATATGATCGATTAGGGTTTTCTAGTTTTCATATGATCAATTAGGGTTTTCTAGTTTTCATATGATGGATTAGGGTTTACTAGCTTTCATATACTGGATTAGGGTTTTCTAGTTTTCATATGATGGATTGGAGTTTTGCAAATGATGTTATTAGGGTTTTCTAGTTTTCATATGATGGATTAGGGTTTTCTTGTTTTCATATGATGGATTAGGGTTTTTGAATGTTGCAAATGATGTTATTAGGGTTTTCTAGTTTTCATATGATGGATTAGGGTTTTCTAGTTTTCATATGATGGATTAGGGTTTTTGAATGTTGCAAATGATGTTATTAGAGATTTCTAGTTTTCATATGATGGATTCGGGTTTTCTAGTTTTAATATGATGGATTAGGGCTTTCTAGTTTTCATATGATGGATTAGGGTTTTTGAATGTTGTAAATGATGTTATTAGAGTTTTCTAGTTTTTTTTTTTGGGTAAAGAGGGCGGCACCTCTGTTAAATTTTATTAATAAAAAGAATAAATACAATATAAGGCTGGGGACTCCCCACCAAAAAACAGAAAATCCATCGGGACAGGCCCCAACGGACAACAAGCTAAACTAGGAACCAACACAAGAGAAGGAACCATAAGCAAACAAGAACATAAAGGAGAGCAACCTGCAAAACAAACAAACCATACAAGCCAAAACAAGCAGAGAAAAAAGAAAGTGCAGATGAAGAAAATTAAGGGAGGGTCCAAAGAGTTTTAGCCAAATCAACATTAGTGCAATTTTTCAAAGAGAGACTCAGCAGTCTACAGCGGATATCATGCTTAACAATATTCACTACAGCATGATGAGATCTTTTTGTTTTTGTAAAAATGCGTAAATTTCTTTCCCTCCAGATATGGTAGACCGCTCCAGCAAAAACAAGTCTTCTAATGATGGACCAAATGGTCTTGTTCTTATTAATGGGGTTAAGTTGACTAATGATATCAGACCAGCTATCAGTGGAGAAAGAGAGATTCATGACATGATGGAGGTCATGCCAAACCAAAGAAGTGAAAGAGCATTCAAAGAAGAGATGGGAAAGGGAATCCGGACAGTCCCCGCAGAACGCACAAATTAGATTGGAATTAGTGTCCCAAATTTTGATTTTATCATGAGTCTTAAGACGATCTTTAAGGGCAACCCAAAGAATGAAAGCATGTCTGGGGATGTTCTGGGAGAACCAAACAAGATGAAACCAAAAGACCGGTTGGTTATAGGGGCGAATAGACTGCCACACAGATCGAACAGAGAAAGGAGATAGTTGACCGTCTCTAGATCTCCAAAGGAGTTTATAAGGGACAGACGTGTTAATAGTAGGAGGGTTATGAGAAAGAAGAGCACCATGAGAATCTCTCCAACAATGAGGCCGAACCCAAGATCCGTTAAGAACCAGGTCAGCAACCTTAGTATCAGGAGTGAAACCCGCATCATGGATGTCACGGACAGACAACAATTTAGAAAGAGGGCCCGCAGGGTGCCAGTTGTCGAACCATGCAGAGGTAGAGCATCCATCACCTATCTGGGAAACTATATACTCCCTTATCTTATCCCGCATATCCAGGATGTTACGCCAGGCAAATCCAGAACCGTATTTTTTGGGGGCATCCCAAAAGTTACGACCACATAAACGGTATGAGTGGATCCACTTAACCCATAGGGACTCTTTCTTGGAAAGGAGTCTCCAAACATGGGAAGCCATAAGGGCAACATTCCAGATAGCAA
The DNA here is from genome assembly GCA_023525715.1 of Cichorium intybus. Classification (NCBI taxonomy): domain Eukaryota; kingdom Viridiplantae; phylum Streptophyta; class Magnoliopsida; order Asterales; family Asteraceae; genus Cichorium; species Cichorium intybus. Next base: position 43,010,452 of record CM042015.1, read on the forward strand.
GGTTACGTATGCCAAGACCACCATGTTCCTTAGGAAGGCATACAGTTTTCCAGGAGACTTTAGCTTTACCACGCTTTAACTCACCGTGGCACCAGAGGAAACCTCTCAAGAGCTTCTCAATATCGTTAGAGATAGATTTAGGAAGAATAAAAACAGAAGCCCAATAGATTTGAGTAGAAGAAAGGACAGAGAGGATGAGTTAGAGACGACCAGCAAAGGAAAGAGATTTGTTTTTCCAGTCATTAATCCTGCATTTGACTTTATCAACAAGGCCTTTACAGTCTTTGTGGGCAAGACGCGTGGTGATTAGAGGAATGCCAAGGTATCGGACAGGGAAAGAGCCCTCAGGAAACTTAACAATAAGATCAACGGCAGCCCTGGTCCTCTCACCAACATTACAGTAGAAAGCTTCACTCTTTGCAATATTTGGATGGAGGCCAGAAACCCCAGAGAATTCCTCAAGAGAATCACAGATGATTCTAACCGAAGAGCTATCACCATGACAGAAGAGAAGAAGATCGTCGGCAAAGCAGAGATGGGTGATACTTTGATCATCACATTGTCTGTGGAATTTAAAAGAGTCAGAATCATGGATGTTTCTCTTGATCATAAGGTTAAGCACTTCCATGACAAGAGTGAAGAGATAAGGAGAGAGGGGGTCACCCTGCCGAAGGCCCCTTTTACCGTCAAAATATCCGTGAGTATTCCCATTGATACTTACAGAGTAAGCAACCGTGGAAACACATGTCATGATCCAGTCAATCATACGATCGGGGAAACCAAACGCAAACAAGATAGACCGCAGAAACGTCCAGTCAACAGTATCGTATGCTTTTTGAATATCAACCTTAAAAGCACACCTCGGAGGACCACGATGACGATGATAATCACGCATGAGTTCATGAACAAGAAGGACGTTGTCGGTGATCAAACGACCAGGGATGAAAGCAGACTGGTTTTCATCAACCAGAGAAGAAAGATGGTTTTTGATACGATCCGCAATAATCTTGCTGATACATTTGTAAACAACGTTACAACAAGCTATAGGGCGGAAATCAGTGACTTTGGAAGGGGAATCAACTTTAGGGATGAGGGCAAGGATGGTGCTGTTGAAAGACTTAAGAAGTTTGCCAGAGTAGAAGAATTCCTTAACAGCCATACAGAAATCAGGACCCACAATATCCCAAGCAGACTTGAAGAACTTAGCAGAGAAACCATCAGAACCAGGAGCTTTATCATCACCCATCTGGAACAGGACACACCTAACCTCTGCGTCAGTAACAGGAGTAAGCATGGCGTCAGACTGGAGGGGGGAGAGCTTATTAGAGAAGAGGGAAGAAGGATCACGAATAGCAGTGGAAGGCTGTGCAGCACCCAAAAAGGCTTGAAAGTGAGAAACAAACAGATTAGGAAGATCATTCCCCGAGATCCAGTTTCCTTGGGCATCCTGGATAGAATTAATACGATTGCGAGATTTACGACTTTTAACGGCTTTGTGGAAAAAAGCCGAATTTTTATCACCTTCACGCAGCCAGTTAACCTTAGCCTTTTGTTTCAGGAACCTCTCTTCATCCAGGCTAGCCTCGTTATAAGCGAGGAGATACCTGCATTGTTCTTCACGAAGGTCCTTATTGAAAGGATCACGATCCAAAGCAATCTGAACTCTATCAAGCTCATTACGAAGAGAGATGACCTTAGAAAAGAGGTTTCCCTGGTTGCGCAGCATCTTACGAATCGGCACTTTCAGATTTTGAAGGTTTTTGAAAACCTTATACATCCGATATCCAGTTATATTGGGGTTCCAAGAAGAGGCAACAATCTGCTTGAAATCGTTCTTATAAGTCAGGAAATTAGGGAACTTGAAAGGCTTAGGTTGGAAAGGGGCACGATGGGGGAGAGAAAGCACAGCAGGAGTATGATCGGAGGATCGGTAAGGGAGAAAATTAACAGTAGAGGAGGGGAAAGAAGCAACGAAGTGAGTATTTCCCATGACTCGATCGATCTTCTTGAGGATGCCACCCGAACCATTAGGAGACTTGGTCCAGGTGTAGAAGAGACCTTTATAGTTAAGATCCTCCATTTCCATCAGATTGACACAGTCCCTGAAGTCCTCCATGGCACGAGAAATCCCAGACGATCCTGAGGTGCTATCTTTAATATCAAGAGCAACATTGAAATCACCCAAAAGAATCCAAGGGGTATCTCTAACCATATTCTTATGGACCGCAAGAGAATGCCAGAGAGAGCGACGCATCATGTGATCATTATGAGCATAGACGAAGGAGCAGAAAAAGGATTTATTAGAATCACGAATATTAACTTTGAAATGCATAACCTGGTCATTTAAGTCGATAAGCATCATATCAATGGCAAGCGGATCCCAAGCAACCACAATTCTAGTCCCTCTAGGGGAGAAGAGACCGTTGGACGACCACGACCAAGAGCCAAAAGTACGACTACAGATAAGAGGGAGGTTAGGGAAGGAAGCACGAGTCTCAAGAGAAGCACAAATCTGAAGATTTTGATCGCGGATAAGATCTCTCAAAGCTTTCTGATGAGAAGGCTTACAGAGACCTCGAGTATTCCATGCAGCGATGTGCGTCATATGGAAACTTGGAGGGGGTGGAGTCCATCTGCTCGGACACCGGAGCTATCATAGGGTGATCATTATAGGATCCAGACTCATTAATAATGAACTTGGCAGTATCACCATCATCAGAATCAACCTCAATACTAGTATCCGCAACGATAAGGTCTTCAGCTTCAGGATCAAAATCATGAGGACTAGAATGGGAAGGAGCATGAGGATGGGGCAGGGGGACAGAAGTAGAGGGAATATCCGTGACGTCAGAGGAACAAGCCTCTAGAATGGAGAAAGGGTTGAATAAAGGGGTGGAGGATTCAGACTGATTAAGGGGCTGGGAGGAAGAAAAACGAATGATAGGGCTAGGGAAACCAACAATAGCGGACTTATCCTTCATTGAGGGATTAGGGGGATTGGTGGATAAAGGGGGACTATTATTAATATGAACCGGAGGTTTCTCAAATCGTTTCTTATTTCTAATATTTTTTAACAAGTTTTTATTTTTTGAAAGGAAATTATCTTGGGTATTGTTTTGGTATTTTCTACTAGTATTGCTTTTAGAAGATTTGTTATTTTTATTGTCTTTAGTAAAAACATGTTTTGAAGAATTTTTCTTATTTGAAACTATAGTAAAATCATCAATATTATCTATAATAGAAGTAACATTAATAGTAGAGGTATCCATATGATTAACAATAGAAGGAGCATTAGTTTTAGTAATGACATGCATACAAACATGTGTTTCGTGACCAAACACCTTACAATGAGAGCACATAGGTGGTTTCCATTCATACTCAACTCTAAGCGTATGGGAAGAAAATTCAAGTGTTTCAGGGTCTGGGATACGGATGTTAATTTTGTCCACCCATGAGGGACGAGATGGGACCTCTAAAAGTACACGAGCATAGACTGCCTTACCCGCAGCATAAGTACACATGTTAGCAGTATAAGAGTCCATAGCTAGAGGTTTACCAATTTTAGAAGCAATGTGACTTAATCCTTCCTCACTCCAAGTCTCATAACGGATGTCATGTATTTTAATCCATAGAGGAAGTTTGTCATGGTTGTTTTTATGAATGCTAAGTCCGGGTCTCCATTTTTGCATAACAATGGGGGCACTCCTAAATGTCCATGGGCCATGAGTAATAACATGTTTTAGTCCTTGGTCATTGTTAAATTTAAAAAGATGGACACCATTACCATTTAACAGAACATCTTCCAACCCATGTTGAGACCACATCTTAGATGCAAGATAACGAACATCCGAGTAATTCATTTTACATCCAACGAAATAACCACAAATGGTTCGAGCATGAGTCTCACATATCTTATTAACAACATTGATCGGGATATCAACTGGCACATCAATATCATTACTCAGATTTGGAATGAAACGAAACTTGTCACTAGAATGTTTTTTAGGGCCACTTAAAATGTTAGCTTGAGAATTAACTAGCATAGGTAATTTACTAGACCAAGCGTTGTAATTTTTGGCTTTAACGTCCAAGTTACCATTAATCTTATCATGCTTGTTGGAGTTATGTAATTGACCAACCTCGGCTTCATTACTTAAGCTAGAATTAACATGAAAATGATTATCCTGTTTATGAATAACAAAGTTTTTGTTATTAAAAAGCTTATTATTGTTAGCCCATTTAGTATTTTTATAGGCATTGGGCTTAATGTTGTTATTTCTATAAGGAAAATAGGATTGTTTAGCATAGCCCAAATGAGAAGAATTTTTAGGGAGGCCCAAAAGAGAAGGGATAGGGTCCGAATTGTTGGTTTCACTTTCAATTCTCGCCAATTGAGGAACATCAAAGTTGCTAGAAGTCTTCGGCACATGCATCAAGGGATAGGACACATCAAAAGGGGTAGCATGTGAGGCATGTGTCCCCTTGTCTACCACTAACTTTGTGTTATGATTGTTGTCTCCTAGCTTTTCATTAATATTCCCACCCACTATCTTACTCTTTAATATAGAACTAGCATTATCAAGACAATTAATATAATATATAGGAGATGTATCGGTTATACCTTGCATGATTTGGGTAGTGCTCATGGTGACCGTTGGAGCGTGATCTCCACTACGTGAAGATTGGAGATAATTTTTTCCTGCAGCCGCAAGCCAAGAATCACCACCACCGGTCATGAAAGGATTAGCCATGCAGTCTTTGGTCGTGGAATCAAGAACTTGGCCGATGGTAGAAGAAATTATGGTGTCCTTTGGAGCGTGTTCTTCATCTTCACAATTAACCGTTGAATCATGTTGAGTACTCGAATATGTGTTTTTGCCGATTATGGGAGATGCTTGACCTCGAGGTGAAGAAGTGTTTGTGCCTTGGCCGTAATCTTTCTGTCTAATCTCTATATCTTTACCACCATACCCGATGCTAGGAAGTTTTAGTTCATCTTCCACTATGTGTTCATCTTCCACATCTTGTTCTCCTCCATTTGTATAAGAGATGCCTCTCATAGTATCCGTTAAGTTGGCCTCCCTGCGATCACCTATGATATTGATATTGCCATCTTTAGGAGGAGCTTTGTAAGATTTGTCTTCTCCATCTAATTCTTCCGCTGAAGAGTAGTCGGTTGTCATACCATCTTTGCATTCAAGGTTCTCATAGTCTTTACCGCCATCTCCATGAAGATTCAACTTGTTATTCATCTCCAAAGCATTGCCTTCCTGTTCGTGAGTTTGCAAAATCGATTGAAGACTAAAAACATTTGGAGAAGAAGCATAGAGTTCACATTGTTTTTGTTTTTCCTGAAAATTATGAGAAAATATATCTAATTTTTTTTCAGCAACTAAATTTGTAACACGTTTATGGTTTAAAACAGATTTTCTTTTTTGTATGTTTCTGTCAAAATGTTTGAAAATACTCGGCTGTTTGGTTTTTATGTTTTTTAATCTTTTTTCAACCAAATTAATAGTAATTTCATGATCCATATTTTCATATGCAGGAAACATAAGATTTTGATTTTCTAATACATTATCCTTTTCCAAACATTGTTCAGAATCAGGATCTATGCCTGGTGAAACACCAGCCATAATAAATATAAAAATACAAAAACAAAAACAAAAAAACTTAAAAATTGCTCAACAAACGTAGACACTGATTAGAGAGAGAGAGAGAATCGACCAACGAAGTGAGTATTTCCCATGACTCGATCGATCTTCTTGAGGATGCCACCCGAACCATTAGGAGACTTGGTCCAGGTGTAGAAGAGACCTTTATAGTTAAGATCCTCCATTTCCATCAGATTGACACAGTCCCTGAAGTCCTCCATGGCACGAGAAATCCCAGACGATCCTGAGGTGCTATCTTTAATATCAAGAGCAACATTGAAATCACCCAAAAGAATCCAAGGGGTATCTCTAACCATATTCTTATGGACCGCAAGAGAATGCCAGAGAGAGCGACGCATCATGTGATCATTATGAGCATAGACGAAGGAGCAGAAAAAGGATTTATTAGAATCACGAATATTAACTTTGAAATGCATAACCTGGTCATTTAAGTCGATAAGCATCATATCAATGGCAAGCGGATCCCAAGCAACCACAATTCTAGTCCCTCTAGGGGAGAAGAGACCGTTGGACGACCACGACCAAGAGCCAAAAGTACGACTACAGATAAGAGGGAGGTTAGGGAAGGAAGCACGAGTCTCAAGAGAAGCACAAATCTGAAGATTTTGATCGCGGATAAGATCTCTCAAAGCTTTCTGATGAGAAGGCTTACAGAGACCTCGAGTATTCCATGCAGCGATGTGCGTCATATGGAAACTTGGAGGGGGGTGGAGTCCATCTGCTCGGACACCGGAGCTATCATAGGGTGATCATTATAGGATCCAGACTCATTAATAATGAACTTGGCAGTATCACCATCATCAGAATCAACCTCAATACTATTATCCGCAACGATAAGGTCTTCAGCTTCAGGATCAAAATCATGAGGACTAGAATGGGAAGGAGCATGAGGATGGGGCAGGGGGACAGAAGTAGAGGGAATATCCGTGACGTCAGAGGAACAAGCCTCTAGAATGGAGAAAGGGTTGAATAAAGGGGTGGAGGATTCAGACTGATTAAGGGGCTGGGAGGAAGAAAAACGAATGATAGGGCTAGGGAAACCAACAATAGCGGACTTATCCTTCATTGAGGGATTAGGGGGATTGGTGGATAAAGGGGGACTATTATTAATATGAACCGGAGGTTTCTCAAATCGTTTCTTATTTCTAATATTTTTTAACAAGTTTTTATTTTTTGAAAGGAAATTATCTTGGGTATTGTTTTGGTATTTTCTACTAGTATTGCTTTTAGAAGATTCGTTATTTTTATTGTCTTTAGTAAAAACATGTTTTGAAGAATTTTTCTTATTTGAAACTATAGTAAAATCATCAATATTATCTATAATAGAAGTAACATTAATAGTAGAGGTATCCATATGATTAACAATAGAAGGAGCATTAGTTTTAGTAATGACATGCATACAAACATGTGTTTCGTGACCAAACACCTTACAATGAGAGCATATAGGTGGTTTCCATTCATACTCAACTCTAAGCGTATGGGAAGAAAATTCAAGTGTTTCAGGATCTGGGATACGGATGTTAATTTTGTCCACCCATGAGGGACGAGATGGGACCTCTAAAAGTACACGAGCATAGACTGCCTTACCCGCAGCATAAGTACACATGTTAGCAGTATAAGAGTCCATAGCTAGAGGTTTACCAATTTTAGAAGCAATGTGACTTAATCCTTCCTCACTCCAAGTCTCATAAGGGATGTCATGTATTTTAATCCATAGAGGAAGTTTGTCATGGTTGTTTTTATGAATGCTAAGTCCGGGTCTCCATTTTTGCATAACAATGGGGGCACTCCTAAATGTCCATGGGCCATGAGTAATAACATGTTTTAGTCCTTGGTCATTGTTAAATTTAAAAAGATAGACACCATTACCATTTAACAGAACATCTTCCAACCCATGTTGAAACCACGTCTTAGATGCAAGATAACGAACATCCGAGTAATTCATTTTTCATATGATGGATTAGGGTTGTCTAGTTTTCATATGATGTATTAGGGTTTTTGAATGTTGCAAATGATGTTATTAGGGTTTTCTAGTTTTCAAATGATGGATTAGGGTTTTCTAGTTTCATATGATGGATTAGGGTTTTCTAGTTTTCATTTGATGGATTAGTGTTTTCTAGTTTTCATATGATGGATTAGCGTTTTTGAATGTCGCAAATGATGTTATTAGGGTTTTCTAGTAGTTTTTTTGGGTAAAGAGGGCGGCACCTCTGGCAAATTTTATTAATAAAAAGAATAAATACAATATAAGGCTGGGGACTCCCCACCAAAAAACAGAAAATCCATCGGGACAGGCCCCAACGGACAACAAGCTAGACTAGGAACCAAAACAATAGAGGAAACCATAAGCAAACAAGAACATAAAGTAGAGCAACCTGCAAAACAAACAAACCATACAAGCCAAAACAAGCAGAGAAAAAAGAAAGCGCATAGGAAGAAAATTAAGGGAGGGTCCAAATAGTTTTAGCCAAATCAACATTAGTGCAAGTTTTCAAAGAAAGACTCAGCAGTCTACAGCGGATATCATCCTTTACAATATTCACGACAGCATGATGAGATCTTTTAATATTTTGAAAAATGCGTAAATTTCTTTCCCGCCAGATGTGGTAGACCGCTCCAGCAAAAACAAGTCTTCTAATGATGGACCAAATGGTCTTGTTCTTATTAATGGGGTTGAGTTGACTAATGATATCAGGCCAGCTATCAGTGGAGAAGGAGAGATTCATGACATGATGGAGGTCATGCCAAACCAAAGAAGTGAAAGAGCATTCAAAGAAGAGATGGGAAAGGGAATCCGGACATTTTCCGCAGAACGCACAAATGAGATTGGAATTTGTGTCCCAGATTTTGATTTTATCATGAGTCTTGAGACGATCTTTAAGAGCAACCCAAAGAATGAAAGCATGTCTGGGAATGTTCTGGGAGAACCAAACAAGATGAAACCAAAAGACCGGTTGGTGATAGGGGCGAATAGACTGCCACACAGATCGAACAGAGAAAGGGGAGAGTTGACCGTCTCTAGATCTCCAAAGGAGTTTATCAGGGACGGACGTGGAAATAGCAGGAGGGTTATGAGAAAGAAGAGCACCATGGGAATCTCTCCAACAATGAGGCCGAACCCAAGATCCGTTAAGAACCAGGTCAGCAACCTTAGTATCAGGAGTGAAACCCGCATCATGGATGTCACGGACAGTCAAGAATTTTGAAAGAGGGCCCGCAGGGTGCCAATTGTCGAACCAAGCAGAAGTAGAGCATCCATCACCTATCTGGGAAACTATATACTCCCTTATCTTATCCCGCATATCCAGGATGTTACGCCAAGCAAATCCGGTCCAGTATTTTTTGGGGGCATCCCAATAGTTACGGCCACATAAACGGTATGAGTGGATCCACTTAACCCATAGGGACTCTTTCTTGGAAAGGAGTCTCCAAACATGGGAAGCCATAAAGGCAACATTCCAGATAGCAAGGTTACGTATGCCAAGACCACCATGTTCCTTAGGAAGGCATACAGTTTTCCAGGAGACTTTAGTTTTACCACGTTTTAACTCACCATGGCATCAGAGGAAACCTCTCATGAGCTTCTCAATATCGTTAGAGATAGATTTAGGAAGAATAAAAACAGAAGCCCAATTAGGGTTTTCTAGTTTTCATATGATCAATTAGGGTTTTCTAGTTTTCATATGATGGATTAGGGTTTACTAGCTTTCATATACTGGATTAGAGTTTTCTAGTTTTCATATGATGGATTGGAGTTTTTCAAATGATGTTATTAGGGTTTTCTAGTTTTCATATGATGGATTAGGGTTTTCTTGTTTTCATATGATGGATTAGGGTTTTTGAATGTTGCAAATGATGGATTAGGGTTTTCTTGTTTTCATATGATGGATTAGGGTTTTCTAGTAGTTTTCATATGATAGATTAGGGTTTTCTAGCTTTCATATGATCGATTAGGGTTTTCTAGTTTTCATATGATCAATTAGGGTTTTCTAGTTTTCATATGATGGATTAGGGTTTACTAGCTTTCATATACTGGATTAGGGTTTTCTAGTTTTCATATGATGGATTGGAGTTTTGCAAATGATGTTATTAGGGTTTTCTAGTTTTCATATGATGGATTAGGGTTTTCTTGTTTTCATATGATGGATTAGGGTTTTTGAATGTTGCAAATGATGTTATTAGGGTTTTCTAGTTTTCATATGATGGATTAGGGTTTTCTAGTTTTCATATGATGGATTAGGGTTTTTGAATGTTGCAAATGATGTTATTAGAGATTTCTAGTTTTCATATGATGGATTCGGGTTTTCTAGTTTTAATATGATGGATTAGGGCTTTCTAGTTTTCATATGATGGATTAGGGTTTTTGAATGTTGTAAATGATGTTATTAGAGTTTTCTAGTTTTTTGGGTAAAGAGGGCGGTACCTCTGGCAAATTTTATTAATAAAAAGAATGAATACAATATAAGGCTGGGGACTCCCCACCAAAAAACAGAAAATCCATCGGGACAGGCCCCAACGGACAACAAGCTAAACTAGGAACCAAAACAAGAGAGGAAACCATAAGCAAACAAGAACATAAAGGAGAGCAACCTGCAAAACAAACAAACCATACAAGCCAAAACAAGCAGAGGAAAAAGAAAGCGCATAGGAAGAAAATTAAGGGAGGGTCCAAATAGTTTTAGCCAAATCAACATTAGTGCAAGTTTTCAAAGAAAGACTCAGCAGTCTACAGCGGATATCGTCCTTTACAATATTCACGACAGCATGATGAGATCTTTTAATATTTTTAAAAATGCGTAAATTTCTTTCCCGCCATATGTGGTAGACCGCTCCAGCAAAAACAAGTCTTCTAATGATGGACCAAATGGTCTTGATCTTATTAATGGGGTTGAGTTGACTAATGATATCAGACCAGCTATCAGTGGAGAAGGAGAGATTCATAACATGATGTAGGTCATGCCAAACCAAAGAAGTGAAAGAGCATTCAAAGAAGAGATGGGAAAGGGAATCCGGACAGTTACCGCAGAACGCACAAATGAGATTGGAATTTGTGTCCCAGATTTTTATTTTATCATGAGTCTTGAGACGATCTTTAAGAGCAACCCAAAGAATGAATGCATGACTGGGAATGTTCTGGGAGAACCAAACAAGATGAAACCAAAAGACCGGTTGTTGATAGGGGCGAATAGACTGCCACACAGATCGAACAGAGAAAGGGGAGAGTTGACCGTCTCTAGATCTCCAAAGGAGTTTATCAGAGACGGACGTGGAAATAGCAGGAGGGTTATGAGAAAGAAGAGCACCATGTGAATCTCTCCAACAATGAGGCCGAACCCAAGATCCGTTAAGAACCAGGTCAGCAACCTTAGTATCAGGAGTGAAACCCGCATCATGGATGTCACGGACAGTCAAGAATTTAGAAAGAGGGCCCGCCGGGTGCCAATTGTCGAACCAAGCAGAAGTAGAGCATCCATCACCTATCTGGGAAACTATATACTCCCTTATCTTATCCCGCATATCCAGGATGTTACGCCAAGCAAATCCAGTCCCGTATTTTTTGGGGGCATCCCAAAAGTTACGGCCACATAAACGGTATGAGTGGATCCACTTAACCCATAGGGACTCTTTCTTGGAAAGGAGTCTCCAAACATGGGAAGCCATAAGGGCAACATTCCAGATAGCAAGGTTACGTATGCCAAGGCCACCATGTTCCTTAGGAAGGCATACAGTTTTCCAGGAGACTTTAGCTTTACCACGCTTTAACTCACCATGGCACCAGAGGAAACCTCTCATGAGCTTCTCAATATCGTTAGAGATAGATTTAGGAAGAATAAAAACAGAAGCCCAATAGATTTGAGTAGAAGAAAGGACAGAGAGGATGAGCTGGAGACGACCAGCAAAGGAAAGAGACTTGTTTTTCCAGTCATTAATCCTGCATTTGACTTTATCAACAAGGCCTTTACAGTCTTTGTGGGCAAGACGCGTGGTGATGAGAGGAACACCAAGGTATCGGACAGGGAAAGAGCCCTCAGGAAACTTAACAATAAGATCAATGGCCGCCCTGGTCCTTTCACCAACATTGCAATAGAAAGCTTCACTTTTTGCAATATTTGGATGGAGGCCAGAAACTCCAGAGAATTCCTCAAGAGAATCACAGATGATTCTAACTGAAGAGCTATCACCATGACAGAAGAGAAGAAGATCGTCGGCAAAGCAGAGATGGGTGATACTTTGATCATCACATTGTCTGTGGAATTTAAAAGTATCAGAATCATGGATGTTTCTCTTGATCATAAGGTTAAGCACTTCCATGACAAGAGTGAAAAGATAAGGAGAAAGGGGGTCACCCTGCCTTAGGCCCCTTTTACCGTCAAAGTATCCGTGAGTATTCCCATTGATACTTACAGAGTAAGCAACCGTGGAAACACATGTCATGATCCAGTCAATCATACGATCGGGGAAACCAAACCCAAACAAGATAGACCTTAGAAACGACCAGTCAACCGTGTCGTATGCTTTTTGAATATCAACCTTAAAAGCACATCTCGGAGGACCACGATGACGATGATAATCACGCATCAGTTCATGAACAAGAAGGACGTTGTCAGTGATCAAACGACCAGGGATGAAAGCAGACTGGTTTTCATCAACCAGAGAAGAAAGATGGTTTTTGATACGATCTGCAATAATCTTGCTGATACATTTGTAGACAACGTTACAACAAGCTATAGGGCGGAAATCAGTGACTTTGGAAGGGGAATCAACTTTAGGGATGAGCGCAAGGATGGTGCTGTTGAAAGACTTAAGAAGTTTGCCAGAATAGAAGAATTCCTTAACCGCCATACATAAATCAGGACCCACAATATCCCAAGCAGACTTGAAGAACTTAGCAGAGAAACCATCAGAACCAGGAGCTTTATCATCACCCATCTGGAACAGGACACGCTTAACCTCCGCGTCAGTAACAGGAGTAAGCATGGCGGCAGACTGGTGGGGGGAGAGCTTATTAGAGAAGAGGGAAGAAGGATGGATTCGGGTTTTCTAGTTTTAATATGATGGATTAGGGTTTTCTAGTTTTCATATGATGGATTAGGGTTTTCTAGTTTTCATATGATGGATTAGGGTTTTTGAATGTTGCAAATGATGTTATTAGGGTTTTCTAGTTTTCAAATGATGAATTAGGGTTTTCTAGTTTTCATATGATGGATGGTTTTGGGTTTTCGAATGTTGCAAATGATGTTATTAGGGTTTTCTAGTTTTCATATAATGGATTAGGGTTTTCTAGTTTTCATATGATGGATTAACATTTTCTAATATTCGTATGATGGATTAGGGTTTTTGAATGTTGCAAATGATGTTATTAGGGTTTTCTAGTTTTTATATGATGGATTATGGTTTTCTAGTGTTCATATGATGGATTAGGGTTTTCTACTTTTCATATGATGGATTAGGGTTTTTGAATGTTGCAAATGATCTTATTAGGCTTTTCTAGTTTTCATATGATGGATTAGGGTTTTCTAGTTTTCATATGATGGATTAGGGTATTCTAGTTATCATATGATGGATTAGGGTTTTCTCGTTTTCATATGATGGATTAGGGTTTTTGAATGTTGCAAATGATGTTATTAGGTTTTTCTAATTTTCATATGATGGATTAGGGTTTTCTACTTTTCATATGATGGATTAGGGTTTTCTAGTTTTCATATGATACATTAGGGTTTTTTAAATGTTGCAAATGATGTTATTAGGGTTGTCTAGTTTTCATATGATAGATTAGGGTTTTCTAGTTTTCATATGATGGATTAGGGTTGTCTAGTTTTCATATGATGTATTAGGGTTTTTGAATGTTGCAAATGATGTTATTAGGGTTTTCTAGTTTTCAAATGATGGATTAGGGTTTTCTAGTTTCATATGATGGATTAGGGTTTTCTAGTTTTCATTTGATGGATTAGGGTTTTCTAGTTTTCATATGATGGATTAGCGTTTTTGAATGTCGCAAATGATGTTATTAGGGTTTTCTAGTAGTTTTCATATGATAGATTAGGGTTTTCTAGCTTTCATATGATCGATTAGGGTTTTCTAGTTTTCATATGATCAATTAGGGTTTTCTAGTTTTCATATGATGGATTAGGGTTTACTAGCTTTCATATACTGGATTAGGGTTTTCTAGTTTTCATATGATGGATTGGAGTTTTGCAAATGATGTTATTAGGGTTTTCTAGTTTTCATATGATGGATTAGGGTTTTCTTGTTTTCATATGATGGATTAGGGTTTTTGAATGTTGCAAATGATGTTATTAGGGTTTTCTAGTTTTCATATGATGGATTAGGGTTTTCTAGTTTTCATATGATGGATTAGGGTTTTTGAATGTTGCAAATGATGTTATTAGAGATTTCTAGTTTTCATATGATGGATTCGGGTTTTCTAGTTTTAATATGATGGATTAGGGCTTTCTAGTTTTCATATGATGGATTAGGGTTTTTGAATGTTGTAAATGATGTTATTAGAGTTTTCTAGTTTTTTTTTTTTTTTTTTTTTTTTTTTTGATAACCGAGGACCCCACCCGACCCATCCTTTGGATGACCCTGATGAAGCAACCTCGGGGCCCACGCACACCTGGCAGCAGGGTGGTCCGGGTCAATCACCTACGGGGGTAGAGAGGTAGCCAGTGGCCATCCCCTGATTGAAACCTAACACTCCCTATGGGGAAAGGGATGGAGTGGGATTAGAACTTGGAACCTCTTTATGGGGGAAGAGAAAGAGTCCAAAGCCTTATCCACTAGGCCATCAGGGTGATGGTTGAGTTTTCTAGTTTTCATATGATGGATTCGGGTTTTCTAGTTTTAATATGATGGATTAGGGTTTTCTAGTTTTCATATGATGGATTAGGGTTTTTGAATGTTGCAAATGATGTTATTAGGGTTTTCTAGTTTTCAAATGATGAATTAGGGTTTTCCAGTTTTCATATGATGGATGGTTTTGGGTTTTCGAATGTTGCAAATGATGTTATTAGGGTTTTCTAGTTTTCATATGATGGATTAGGGTTTTCTACTTTTCATATGATGGATTAACATTTTCTAATATTCGTATGATGGATTAGGGTTTTTGAATGTTGCAAATGATGTTATTAGGGTTTTCTAGTTTTTATATGATGGATTAGGGTTTTCTAGTGTTCATATGATGGATTAGGGTTTTCTAGTTTTCATATGATGGATTCGCGTTTTTGAATGTTGCAAATAATGTTGTTAGGGTTTTCTAGTTTTCTTATGATAGATTAGGGTTTTCTAGTTTTTTTTTTTTTTTGGGTAAAGAGGGCGGCACCTCTGGCAAATTTTATTAATAAAAAGAATAAATACAATATAAGGCTGGGGACTCCCCACCAAAAAACAGAAAATCCATCGGGACAGGCCCCAACGGACAACAAGCTAAACTACGATCCAAAACAAGAGAAGGAACCATAAGCAAACAAGAACATAAAGGAGATCAACCTGCAAAACAAACAAACCATACAAGCCAAAACAAGCAGAGAAAAAAGAAAGCGCAGAAAAATTAAGGGAGGGTCCAAATAGTTTTAGCCAAATCAACATTAGTGCAAGTTTTCAAAGAAAGACTCAGCAGTCTACAGCGGATATCATCCTTAACAATATTCACGACAGCATGATGAGATCTTATTATTTTTGTAAAAATGCGTAAATTTCTTTCCCGCCAGATGTGGTAGACTGCTCCAGCAAAAACAAGTCTTCTAATTATGGACCAAATGGTCTTGTTCTTATTAATGGGGTTGAGTTGACTAATGATATCAGACCAGCTATCAGTGGAGAAGGAGAGATTCATGACACGATGGAGGTCATGCCAAACCAAAGAAGTGAAAGAGCATTCAAAGAAGAGATGGGAAAGGGAATCCGGACAGTCCCCGCAGAACGCACAAATGAGATTGGAATTAGTGTCCCAAATTTTGATTTTATCATGAGTCTTAAGACGATCTTTAAGAGCAACCCAAAGAATGAAAGCATGTCTGGGGATGTTCTGGGAGAACCAAACAAGATGAAACCAAAAAACCGGTTGGTGATAGGGGCGAATAGACTGCCACACAGATCGAACAGAGAAAGGAGAGAGTTGACCGTCTCTAGATCTCCAAAGTAGTTTATCTGTGACGGACGTGGAAATAGTAGGAGGGTTATGAGAAAGAAGAGCACCATGTGAGTCTCTCCAACAATGAGGCCGTACCCAAGATCCGTTAAGAACCAGGACAGCAACCTCAGTATCAGGAGTGAAACCCGCATCATGGATGTCACGGACAGACAAGAATTTAGAAAGAGGGCCCGCAGGGTGCCAATTGTCGAACCAAGTAGAAGTAGAGCATCCATCACCTATCTGGGAAACTATATACTCCCTTATCTTATCCCGCATATCCAGGATGTTACGCCAGTCAAATCCCGAACCGTATTTTTTGGGGGCATCCCAAAAGTTACGGCCACATAAACGGTATAAGTGGATCCACTTAACCCATAGGGACTCTTTCTTGGAAAGGAGTCTCCATATATGGGAAGCCATAAGGACAACATTCCAGATAGCAAGGTTCCGAATGCCAAGACCACCATGTTCCTTAGGAAGGCAAACAGTTTTCCATGAGACTTTAGCTTTACCACGCTTCAACTCACCATGGCACCAGAGGAAACCTCTCATGAGCTTCTCAATATCGTTAGAGATAGATTTAGGAAGAATAAAAACAGAAGCCCAATAGATTTGAGTAGAAGAAAGGACAGAGAGGATGAGCTGGATACGACCAGCAAAGGAAAGAGACTTGTTTTTCCAGTCATTAATCCTGCATTTGACTTTATCAACAAGGCCTTTACAGTCTTTGTGGGCAAGACGCGTGGTTATGAGAGGAACACCAAGGTATCGGACAGGGAAAGAGCCCTCAGGAAACTTAACAATAAGATCAATGGCAGCCCTGGTCCTCTCACCAACATTACAGTAGAAAGCTTCACTCTTTGCAATATTTGGATGGAGACCAGAAACCCCAGAGAATTCCTCAAGAGAATCACAGATGATTCTAACCGAAGAGCTATCACCATGACAGAAAAGAAGGAGATCGTCGGCAAAGCAGAGATGGGTGATATTTTGATCATCACATTGTCTGTGGAATTTAAAAGAATCAGAATCATGGATGTTTCTCTTGATCATAAGGTTAAGCACTTCCATGACAAGAGTGAAGAGATAAGGAGAGAGGGGGTCACCCAGCCGAAGGCCCCTTTTACCGTCGAAATATCCATGAGTATTCCCATTGATACTCACAGAGTAAGTAACCGTGGAAACACATGTCATGATCCAGTCAATCATACGATCGGGGAATCCAAACCCAAACAAGATGGTCCGCAGAAACGTCCAGTCAACCGTATCGTAGGCTTTTTGAATATCAACCTTAAAAGCACACCTAGGAGGACCACGATGACGATGATAATCACGCATGAGTTCATGGACAAGAAGGACGTTGTCGGTGATCAAACGACCAGGAATGAAAGCAGATTGGTTTTCATTAACCAGAGAAGAAAGATGGTTTTTGATACGATCCGCAATAATCTTGCTGATACATTTGTAAACAACGTTACAACAAGCTATTGGTCGGAAATCAGTTACTTTGGAGGGGGAATCAACTTTAGGGATTAGCGCAAGGATGGTGCTGTTGAAAGACTTAAGAAGTTTGCCAGAATAGAAGAATTCCTTAACAGCCATACAGAAATCAGGACCCACAATATCCCAAGCAGACTTGAAGAACTTAGCAAAGAAACCATCAGAACCAGGAGCTTTATCATCACCCATCTGGAACAGGACACACTTAACCTCCGCGTCAGTAACAGGAGTAAGCATGGCGGCAGACTGGATGGGGGAGAGCTTATTAGAGAAGAGGGAAGAAGGATCACGAATAGCAGTGGAAGGCTGGGCAGAACCCAAGAAGGCTTGAAAGTAAGAAACAAAAAGATTAGGAAGATCGTTCCCCGTGATCCAGTTACCTTGAGCATCCTGGATAGAATTAATACGATTGCGAGATTTACGGCTTTTAACCGCATTGTGAAAAAAAGCCGAATTTTTATCACCCTCACGCAGCCAGTTAACCTTAGCCTTTTGTTTTAGGAACCTCTCTTCATCCAGGCTAGCCTCGTTATAAGCGAGGAGATACCTGCATTGTTCTTCACGAAGATCCTTATTGAAAGGATCCCGATCCAAAGCAATCTGAACTCTATCAAGCTCATTACGAAGAGAGATAACCTTAGAAAAGAGGTTTCCCTGGTTGCGAAGCATCTTACGTATAGGCACTTTCAGATTTTTAAGGTTATTGAAAACCTTATACATCCGATATCCAGTGATATTGGGGTTCCAAGAAGAGGCAACAATCTGTTTGAAATCTTTCTTATAAGTCAGGAAATTAGGGAACTTGAAAGGTTTAGGTTGGAAAGGGGCACGATGGGGGAGAGAAAGCACAGCAGGAGTATGATCGGACGAACGGTAAGGAAGAAAATTGACAGTAGAGGAGGGGAAAGAAGCAACGAAGTGAGTATTTCCCATGACACGATCGATCTTTTTTAGGATGCCACCCGAACCATTAGGAGACTTGGTCCATGTGTAGAAGAGACCTTTATAGTTAAGATCCTCCATTTCCATCAGATTAACACAGTCCCTGAAGTCCTCCATGGCACGACAAATCCCAGAAGACCCGGAGGTGCTATCTTTAATATCAAGAGCAACATTGAAATCACCCAAAATAATCCAAGGGGTATCTTTAACCATATTCTTATGGACCGCAAGAGAGTGCCAGAGAGAGCGACGCATCATGTGATCATTATGAGCATATACGAAAGAGCAGAAAAAGGATTTATTAGAATCACGAATATTAACTTTGAAATGCATAACCTGATCATTTAAGTCGATAAGCATCATATCAATGGCAAGCGGATCCCAGGCAACCACAATTCTAGTCCCTCTAGGGGAGAAGAGACCGTTGGACGACCACGACCAAGAGCCAAAAGTACGACTACAGATAAGAGGGAGGTTATGGAAGGAAGCACGAGTCTCAAGAGAAGCACAAATATGAAGATTTTGATCACGGATAAGATTTCTCAAGTCTTTCTGATGAGAAGGCTTACAGAGACCGCGAGTATTCCATGCAGCGATGTGCGTCATATGGAAACTTTGAGGGAGGTGGAGTCCATCTGCTCGGACACCGGAGCTATCACATCATTATAGGATCCAGACTCATTAATAATGAACTGGGCAGTGTCACCATCATCAGAATCAACCTCAATACTAATATCCTCAACGATTAGGTCATCAGAATCAGGATCAAAATCATCAGGACTAGAATGGGAAGGAGCACCAGAATGGGGTAAGGGGATAGAAGAAGAGGGAATATCTGTGACGTCAGAGGAACATGCCTCTAGAATGGAGAAGGCGTTGAATAAAGGAGTGGAGGATTCAAGCTGATTTAGGGGCTGGGAGGAAGAAAGGCGAATGATAGGGCTAGGGAAACCTACAACACCTATAGAGTCCTTCTTAGAGGGAATAGTAGAATGAGGTAGAATGGTAGGGCGGTTCTTTAAAGGGGCAGGGCGATTCTGGGATCGAGACTTATTATTAATTTTATAATTTTTATTATAAACTTTGTTTTTTGAAGATTCTTTAGCCATCCTAACCCTTTGGGTATTAATCTTGGAATTACTTTGAGGAATATCATTAGAGGTATTTTCATTATTTGTGCCTTTTTTCGATATATTTTTCTTTTTAGTAACCACCTTAAAACCATCATCAATTTGCATAGGAGAGGAAACTATAACCTGATCAATAGGAATTTTATCTTTGGTCTTAGCTTCATTAGTCTTAGAGATGACATTCATACATTTGTTAGTTTCATGACCATAAACCATGCAATGAGAGCACATAGGGGGTTTCCATTCATATTCAATACTGAGAGTATGGGTGGAAAATTCTAGAGTATCAGGATCAGGTATACGGATAAAAACTTTATCCACCCAAGACGATTTTGTGGGGACCTCAAGAAGGACACGTGCATATACAGACTTTCCAGCCGCATACTTGCACATGTTAGCTGTATAGGAGTCCATTGCAAGTGGCTTACCAATTTTTGAAGCAATATGACTAAGACCATCATCACTCCAAGCCTCATAGGGAATATCATGGATTTTAATCCATAGAGGAAGCTTGTCATGATTGTTCTTATGGATAGTCAGTCCGGGACGCCATTTTTGCATGACAATCGGGACCCCCTTAAAAGTCCATGGTCCATGGGTGATAACATGGTCAAGGCCATTATCATCACTAAATTTAAAAAGATAAACACCTTTTCCATTTAGAAGGACATCTTGAAGACCATGGATAGACCACATTTTGGAAGCTAGATAACGAACATCAGAGTAATTCATTTTTTTCCGACAAAGTAACCACAGATAGTCCTAGCAAATGTTTCACACACTTTAGTAACGGCCTTTAAAGGAATATCTATTGGCACATTAATATCATTACATAAATTAGGGATGAAACGAAAATTATCATTTGTGTGTTTTTGGGAACCAGTAATGATATTGGCACGAGAGTTATTAAGTAAAGGTAACTTATTAGCCCATGCATTCTTTTCTTTGTTTTTATTTTCATGATTTAAGTTTTGTAGATAAACATTTTGGTCATGTGATTTAGATTCAAAGGCATTAACATTAACATTTTTATTTTCATGATTTGAGAATTGTAAATTAACATTAACATTTTGGCCATATATAGAGTCTTGGGCTTGAACCATGTATTCCTTGGGCTTATTATTAATCAAAGGTCCATGATAATGGGTAACATGGGCCGATCTATTAGGCAAATGGGTTATAGGCTTCACATGGGTTAAGTGTTTTGGTAGAGGCCCAAGAATTTGTTTTGGTAGAGGCCCAAGAATTGAATCAAAAACCAACGGTTTTTTATAGTAATCTGAAAATGTGGTTGATGATTCAACAAGTGAAGGGGGACAAACATCATTAGGGTCATTGGATTCTTTAAAGGCAAGTCCATTAGGGGAACATATATCATTAAGCATGGATGAAGATTTAAAGAAATTACCCCCCTTTTGTTTCTTATTCTCGGTTTGTAGAGACAATTCCGTTGGAGAGGAATTGTTATTGTCGCAAGTATTTTGACCGCAAATTCTTCCTGATTTACCGGCGATCTGATCATCTTCCGCCCTTAGAGACGTAACATTGGTTGGTGTTTGATCGGAGGGACAGTTCATCAGGTCCTTATATGTGAACTTGCATGTAGCTTGATCGGATGTACAAGTTCTATTATCGTGGAGATCTCCTTCAACGGATACGAGCCCCACTTCATCCACCTTATCATCCTTCATCATATAATCTTTCAATTCGTGACCAACTTCCTCCACCATGTCATTCTTCATCATATCCTCGTCCAATATCTTCCCCTCATTTTGTTTATGAATCGTGAAATTTGCCTCCATGCAGTGAGTTTTGTTCCCGTTATTTTCTACTTTGGGAGCATCATTAGTTTCATCTTCTTCACCATTGCTTTCTTCCGAGGATGAGTAGTCGGTACTCAAACCCTCTTTGTATGCATCAAACGTGAACATAGGAGTAGCAACATGTACTTGATCTCCTTGAGTTTGTATATCCGATTGGCTCTTGTTCAAATCTTTGCCACCATGTTCATAGGGGTTTAAACCGTGAATCATCTCCAAATGTTTTTCTCCATCTCCATGAGCTTGTATATCCGGGTGACTAAGAAGAGTTGAAGCAGCAACATGGACTTGATATTGTTTTTCTTTTTCTTTAAAAATTTGAGAATGTATTGTTTTTTGTTTTCCAATAAATAAATCTAAAAATCTTTTGTGGTTTGTAACAGATTTCCTTTTTTGTATGTTTTTGTCCAGTTGTGTGAAAATACATGGCTGTTTTGTTTTAAAACTTTTAAATCTTTTTTCAACCATATTAAACACATCTTCAGGAGCTATAATACATTTTGCAGAACATAATTGAGTTTGATTTCCTAGAACCTCATTAGTTTCCAAGGATGAATATTTTCCATTAGATAACTCATGAGATTGATGTTGCTGATCCATTATAACACCATCATTTGACATTAAAATGGAATCACAACCTAGTGAATCATTATCCATAGTAAAATACGATACAACAAAATCCAAAAAAAACAGAAATTCTAGAGAAAGAAAATTCTAGAGAGAGAAAATTCGGTTTTTTGGTTTTTTGGTTTTGGGGTTTTCGGGTTTTCTAGTTTTGATATGATGGATTAGGGTTTTCTAGTTTTGATATGATGTATTAGGGTTTTCTAGTTTTCATATGATGGATTAGGGTTTTTGAATGTTGCAAATGATGTTATTAGGGTTTTCTAGTTTTCATATGATGGATTAGGGTTTTCTAGTTTTCATATGATGGATGGTTTTGGGTTTTTGAATATTGCAAATGATGTTATTAGGGTTTTCTAGTTTTCATATGATGGATTAGGGTTTTCTAGTTTTCATATGATGGATGGTTTTGGGTTTTTGAATGTTGCAAATGATGTTATTAGGGTTTTCTAGTTTTCATATGATGGATTAACATTTTCTAATATTCATATGATGGATTAGGGTTTTTGAATGTTGCAAATGATGTTATTAGGGTTTTCTAGTTTTTATATGATGGATTAGGGTTTTCTAGTGTTCATATGATGGATTAGGGTTTTCTAGTTTTCATATGATGGATTAGGGTTTTTGAATGTTGCAAATGATGTTATTAGGGTTTTCTAGTTTTCTTATGATGGATTACGGTTTTCTAGTTTTGATATGATGGATTAGGGTTTTCTAGTTTTGATATGATGTATTAGGGTTTTCTAGTTTTCATATGATGGATTAGGGTTTTTGAATGTTGCAAATGATGTTATTAGGGTTTTCTAGTTTTCATATGATGGATTAGGGGTTTCTGGTTTTCATATGATGGATGGTTTTGGGTTTTTGAATGTTGCAAATGATGTCATTAGGGTTTTCTAGTATTCATATGATGGATTAGGGTTTTCTATTTTTCATATGATGGATTAACATTTTCTAATATTCATATGATGGATTAGGGTTTTTGAATGTTGCAAATGATGTTATTAGGGTTTTCTAGTTTTTATATGATGGATTAGGGTTTTCTAGTGTTCATATGATGGATTAGGGTTTTCTAGTTTTCATATGATGGATTAGGGTTTTCTAGTTTTCATATGATGGATTAGGGTTTTTGAATATTTTTAAATGATCTTATTAGGCTTTTCTAGTTTTCATATGATGGATTAGGGTTTTCTAGTTTTCATATAATGGATTAGGGTATTCTAGTTTTTTTTTTTTGGGTAAAGAGGGCGGCACCTCTGGCAAATTTTATTAATAAAAAGAATAAATACAATATAAGGCTGGGGACTCCCCACCAAAAAACAGAAAATCCATCGGGACAGGGGTATTCTAGTTTTCATATGATGGATTACGGTTTTCTCATTTTCATATGATGAATTAGGGTTTTTGAATGTTGCAAATGATGTCATTAGGGTTTTCTAGTTTTCATATGATGGATTAGGGTTTTCTACTTTTCATATGATGGATTAGGGTTTTCTAGTTTTCATATGATGCATTACGGTTTTTGAATGTTGCAAATGATGTTATTAGGGTTGTCTAGTTTTCATATGATGGATTAGGGTTTTCTTGTTTTCATATGATGGATTAGGGTTGTCTAGTTTTCATATAATGTATTAGGATTTTTGAATGTTGCAAATGATGTTATTAGGGTTTTCTAGTTTTCAAATGATGGATTAGGGTTTTCTAGTTTCATATGATGGATTAGGGTTTTCTAGTTTTCATTTTATGGATTAGGGTTTTCTAGTTTTCATATGATGGATTAGCGTTTTTGAATGTCGCAAATGATGTTATTAGGGTTTTCTGGTGGTTTTCATATGATGGATTAGGGTTTTCTAGCTTTCATATGATCGATTAGGGTTTTCTAGTTTTTTTTTTTTTGATAACCGAGGACCCCACCCGACCCATCCTTTGGATGACCCTGATGAAGCAACCTCGAGGCCCACGCACACCTGGCAGCAGGGTGGTCCGGGTCAATCACCTACGGGGGTAGAGAGGTGGCCAGTGGCCATCCCCTGATTGAAACCTAACACTCCCTATGGGGAAAGGGAGGGAGTGGGATTAGAACTTGGAACCTCTTTATGGGGGAAGAGAAAGAGTCCAAAGCCTTATCCACTAGGCCATCAGGGTGATGGTTGGGTTTTCTAGTTTTCATATGATCAATTAGGGTTTTCTAGTTTTCATATGATGTATTAGGATTTTCTAGCTTTCATATGATGGATTAGCGCTTTTGAATGTTGCAAATAATGTTATTAGGGTTTCTAGTTTTCATATGATGGATTAGGGTTTTCTAGTTTTCATATGATGGATTAGGGTTTACTAGCTTTCATATGCTGGATTAGGGTTTTCTAGTTTTCATATAATAGATTAGAGTTTTGCAAATGATGTTATTAGGGTTCTCTAGTTTTCATATGATGGATTAGGGTTTTCTAGTTTTCATATGATGGATTAGGGTTTTTGAATGTTGCAAATGATGTTATTAGAGTTATCAAGTTTTCATATGATGGATTCGGGTTTTCTAGTTTTAATATGATGGATTAGGGTTTTCTAGTTTTCATATGATGGATTAGGGTTTTTGAATGTTGCAAATGATGTTATTAGGGTTTCCTAGTTTTTATATGATGGATTAAGGTTTTCTAGTGTTCATATGATGGATTGGGGTTTTCTAGTTTTCATGTGATGCATTAGGGTTTTTGAATGTAGCAAATGATGTTATTAGGGTTGTGTAGTTTTTTTTTTTTTTTTTTTTTTTTTTTTTTTTTTTGGTAACCGAGGACCCCACCCGACCCATCCTTTGGATGACCCTGTTGAAGCAACCTCGGGGCCCACGCACACCTGGCAGCAGGGTGGTGTAGTTTTCATATGATAGATTAGGGTTTTCTAGTTTTCATATGATGGATTAGGGTTTTCTAGTTTTCATATGATGTATTAGGATTTTTGAATGTTGCAAATGATGTTATTAGGGTTTTCTAGTTTTCATATGATGGATTAGGGTTTTGTAGTTTCATATGATGGATTAGGGTTATCTAGTTTTCATTTGATGGATTAGGGTTTTCTAGTTTTATATGATGGATTATGGTTTTTGAAAGTCGCAAATGATGTTATTAGGGTTTTCTAGTAGTTTTCATATGATGGATTAGGGTTTTCTAGTTTTCATATGATCGACTAGGGTTTTCTAGTTTTCATATGTTCAATTAGGGTTTTCTAGTTTTCATATGATATATTAGGATTTTCTAGTTTTCATATGATGGATTAGCGCTTTTGAATGTTGCAAATGTTGTTATTAGGGTTTTCTAGTTTTCATATGATGGATTAGGGTTTTCTAGTTTTCATATGATGGATTAGGGTTTTTGAATGTTGCAAATGATGTTATTAGAGTTTTCTAGTTTTCATATGATGGATTCGAGTTTTCTAGTTTTAATATGATGGATTAGGGTTTTCTAGTTTTCCTATGATGGATTAGGGTTTTTGAATGTTGCAAATGATGTTATTAGGGTTTTCTAGTTTTCTTATGATGGATTAGGGTTTTCTAATTTTTTTTTGGTAAAGAGGGCGGCACCTCTGGCAAAAATAATAAAAAGAATAAATACAATATAAGGCTGGGGACTCCCCACCAAAAAACAGAAAATCCATCGGGACAGGCCCCAACGGACAACAAGCTAAACTAGGAACCAAAACAAGAGAAGGAACCATAAGCAAACAAGAACATAAAGGAAAGCAACCTGCAAAACAAACAAACCATACAAGCCAAAACAAGCATAGAAAAAACAAAGCGCAGAGGAAGAAAATTAAGGGAGGGTCCAAATAGTTTTAGCCAAATCAACATTAGTGCAAGTTTTCAAAGAAAGACTCAGCAGTCTACCTCGGATATCATCCTTAACAATATTCACGACAGCATGATGAGATCTTTTTATTTTTGTAAAAATGCGTAAATTTCTTTCCCGCCAGATGTGGTAGACCGCTCCAGCAAAAACAAGTCTTCTAATGATGGACCAAATGGTCTTGTTCTTATTAATGGGGTTGAGTTGACTAATGATATCAGACCAGCTATCAGCAGAGAAGGAGAGATTCATGACATGATGGAGGTCATGCCAAACCAAAGAAGTGAAAGAGCATTCAAAGAAGAGATGAGAAAGGGAATCCGGACAGTCCCCGCAGAACGCACAAATGAGATTGGAATTAGTGTCCCAAATTTTGATTTTATCATGAGTCTTAAGGCGATTTTTAAGAGTAACCCAAAGAATGAAAGCATGTCTGGGGATGTTCTGGGAGAACCAAACAAGATGAAACCAAAAGACCGGTTGATGATAGGGGCGAATAGTCTTCCAAACAGAACGAACAGAGAAAGGAGAGAGTTGACCGTCTCTAGATCTCCAAAAGATATTATCAGGGACGAATGTGGAAAGAGTAGGGGGGTTATGAGAAAGAAGAGCAGTATGGGAATCTCTCCAACAATGAGGCCGAACCCAAGATCCGTTAAGGACCAGGTCAGCAACCTTTGTATCAGGAGTGAAACCCGCATCATGGATGTCACAGACAGACAAGAATTTAGAAAGAGGGCCCGCGGGGTGCCAGTTATCGAACCAAGCAGAAGTAGAGCATCCATCACCAATCTGGGAAACTATATTCTCCCTTATCTTATCCCTCATATCCAGGATGTTACGCCAGGCAAATCCAGAACCGTATTTTTTGGGGGCATCCCAAAAGTTACGGCAAAATAAACGGTAAGAGTGGATCCACTTAACCCATAGGGACTCTTTCTTGGAAAGGAGTCTCCAAACATGGGAAGCCATAAGGGCAACATTCCAGATAGCAAGATTACGTATGCCAAGCCCACCATGTTCCTTAGGAAGGCAAACAGTTTTCCAGGAGACTTTAGCTTTACCACGCTTCAACTCACCATGGCACCAGAGGAAACCTCTCATGAGCTTCTCAATATCGTTAGAGATAGATTTAGGAAGAATAAAAACAGAAGCCCAATAGATTTGAGTAGAAGAAAGGACAGAGAGGATCAGCTGGAGACGACCAGCAAAGGAAAGAGACTTGTTTTTCCAGTCATTAATCCTGCATTTGACTTTATCAACAAGTCCTTTACATTCTTTGTAGGTAAGACGCGTGGTGATGAGAGGAACGCCAAGGTATCGAACAGGAAAAGAGCCCTCCGGAAACTTAACAATAAGATCAATGGCAGCCCTGGTCCTCTCACCAACATTACAATAGAAAGCTTCACTCTTCGCAATGTTGGGATGGAGGCCAGAAACCCCAGAGAATTCCTCAAGAGAGTCACAAATGAGTTTAACCGAAGAGCTATCACCATGGCAGAAGAGAAGGAGATCGTCGGCAAAGCAGAGATGGGTGATATTTTGATCGTCACATTGTCTGTGGAATTTAAAAGAATCAGAATCATGGATGTTTGTCTTGATCATAAGGTTAAGCACTTCCATGACAAGAGTGAAGAGATAAGGAGAGAGGGGGTCACCCTGCCGAAGGCCCCTTTTACCGTCGAAATAACCATGAGTATTCCCATTGATACTCACAGAGTAAGCAACCGTGGAAACACATGTCATGATCCAGTCAATCATACGATCGGGGAAACCAAACCCAAACAAGATGGTTCGCAGAAAAGTCCAGTCAACCGTGTCATAGGCTTTTTGAATATCAACCTTAAAAGCACACCTAGGAGGACCACGATGACGATGATAATCACGCATGAGCTCGTGAACAAGAAGGACGTTGTCGGTGATCAAACGACCAGGGATGAAAGCAGACTGATTTTCATCAACCAGAGAAGAAAGATGGTTTTTGATACGATCCGCAATAAGCTTGGTGATACATTTGTAAACAACGTTACAACAAGCTATAGGGCGGAAATCAGTGACTTTGGAAGGGGAATCAACTTTAGGAATGAGCGCAAGGATGGTGCTGTTGAAGGACTTAAGAAGTTTGCCAGAATAGAAGAATTCCTTAACAGCCATACAGAAATCAGGACCCACAATATCCCAAGCAGACTTGAAGAACTTAGCAGAGAAACCATCAGAACCAGGAGCTTTATCATCACCCATCTGGAACAGAACACACTTAACCTCCGCGTCAGTAACAGGAGTAAGCATGGCGGCAGACTGGAGGGGGGAGAGCTTATTAGAGAAGAGGGAAGAAGGATCACGAATAGCAGTAGAAGGCTGGGTAGAACCCAAGAAGGCTTGAAAGTGAGAAACAAAAAGATTAGGAAGATCGTTCCCCGAGATCCAGTTACCTTGAACATCCTGGATAGAATTAATACGATTGCGAGATTTACGACTTTTAACCGCTTTGTGGAAAAAAGCCGAATTTTTATCACCTTCACGAAGCCAGTTAACCTTAGCCTTTTGTTTCAAGAACCTCTCTTCATCCAGGGTAGCCTCGTTATAAGCGAGGAGATACCTGCATTGTTCTTCACGAAGATCCTTATTGAAAGGATCCCGATCCAAAGCAATCTGAACTCTATCAAGCTCATTACGAAGAGAGATAACCTTAGAAAAGAGGTTTCCCTGGTTGCGCAGCATCCTACGTATAGGCACTTTCAGATTTTTAAGGTTTTTGAAAACCTTATACATCCGATATCCAGTGATGTTAGGGTTCCAAGAAGAGGCAACAATCTGTTTGAAATCTTCCTTATAAGTCAGGAAATTAGGGAACTTGAAAGGCTTAGGTTGGAAAGGGGCACGATGGGGGAGAGAAAGCACAGCAGGAGTATGATCGGACGAACGGTAAGGGAGAAAATTGACAGTAGAGGAGGGGAAAGAAGCAACGAAGTGAGTATTACCCGTGACACGATCGATCTTCTTGAGGATGCCACCCGAACCATTAGGAGACTTGGTCCATGTGTAGAAGAGACCTTTATAGTTAAGATCCTCCATTTCCATCAGATTGACACAGTCCCTGAAGTCCTCCATTGCACGAGAAAACCCAGACGACCCGGAGGTGCTATCTTTGATATCAAGAGCAACATTGAAATCACCCAAAAGAATCCAAGGGGCATCTCTAACCACATTCTTATGTACCACAAGAGAATGCCAGAGAGATCGACGCATCATGTGATCATTATGAGCATAGACGAAGGAGCAGAAAAAGGATTTATTAGAATCACGAATATTAACTTTGAAATGCATAACCTGATCATTTAAGTCAACAAGCATCATATCAATGGCCATTGGATCCCAGGCAACCACGATTCTAGTCCCTCTAGGGGAGAAGAGACCGTTGGACGACCACGACCAAGAGCCAAAAGTACGACTACAGATAAGAGGGAGGTTAGGGAAAGAAGCACGAGTCTCAAGAGAAGCACAAATATGGAGATTTTGATCGCGGATAAGATCTCTTAAGGCTTTCTGATGAGAAGGCTTACAGAGACCGCGAGTATTCCAAGCGGCGATGTGCGTCATATGGAAACTTGGAGGGTGGTGGAGTCCATCTGCTCGGACACCTGAGTTATCATAGGTTGATCAGAATGTGGTCCATTCTTATCAACAATAAACCTGGCAGTCTCACCATCATCCGAGTCGACCTCAATACAATTGTCCTCGTCAAGAAGGTTATCAGTATCAGGATTAAAAACACCAGTATTAAAATGGGGGGGGAACACTAGGAGGAGGAAGAGGGGGAGCAGTAGAGGGAAGATCAGTAATGTCTGAGGAACAGGCCTCAAGAACGGAGAAAGCATTGAATAAAGGAGTGGGGGATACAGATTGTTTAAGTGGCATGGAAGAAGAGAGGCGAGTGATAGGGCTCGGAAAACCAACTAAGTTGTTATTTTCCTTTATAGGGGGAGGAATAGAAGTAGGAGGAATGGAGGTGCGGGAATCAATAGGAACCGGGCGAGACTCGAAACGAGATTTATTAATACTATTTTTACTTTTATTCCAAAACTTGTTCATCGAAGAATCTTTACTCTTCCTAATCCCTTGACTATTTCTATAAGAATTACTTTGCAAATTTTCATTAGTAGTGTTAACAGAATTAGACCCTTGTTTGGCACGATTTTTCTTCTTATAGACGGTCGTAAATCCATCATCAAGTTGCATAGGGGTAGACACTATACTATGATCAAGATGCATTTTATCTTTGTGATTATCTTCATTAGTCTTAGAGATGACATGCATACAATTTTTATTTTCATGACCAAACACCATGCAATGAGAGCACATAGGGGGTTTCCATTCATATTCAATGCGAAGAGTATGGGTATAAAACTCAAGAGTATCAGGATCAGGAATACGTATAATCACTTTATCCACCCAAGAGGGTTTAGTAGGTATCTCAAGAAGGACACGAGCATAAACAGATTTTCCTGCCGCATATTTGCACATATTAGCAGTATAGGAGTCCATAGCAAGAGGCTTTCCAATTTTTGAAGTAATGTGGCTAAGACCATCATCACTCCATGCCTCATAGGGAATATCATGGATTTTAATCCATAGAGGGAGCTTGTCATGATTGTTCTTATGAATATTGAGACCTGGACGCCATTTTTGCATAACAATAGGTGCACCTTTAAAAGTCCAGGGTCCATGAGTGATAACATGATGAAGACCATTGTCGTCACTAAATTTAAACAGGTAAACACCTTTTCCATTTAGCAGAACATCTTGGAGACCATGAATAGACCACATTTTGGAAGCAAGATATCGGACATCAGAGTAATTCATTTTAATTCCTACAAAATAACCACATATAGTCCTAGCAAATGTTTCACACACTTTAGTGACTGCCGTTAAAGGAATATCAACAGGCACATTATTGTCATTACTTAAATTAGGAATAAAACGAAATTTTTCGTTGGCGTGTTTTTGAGATCCAGTAATAATATTGGCATGGGAGTTATTAAGCAAGGGTAAAGTTCGATGCCAAGCATTATTCATATTTTTTTTATATCCATTACTAGTATTATAGATTAAATTTTGGCCATTAGTTTTAAAATCACTTGAATTATTGGGGTTAATATTATCACATATGTCAAGAAAATTAGTTTTAACTTTGTCATTTAAAGAAATATGTGTATCAACACTAGTGGGTGGGATATTGGTCATAAGGTCACGCCTAGAAATGAAGTGGGATTTGGCCGATTTATTAAGAGATGAAATGGGAGATAATTGTTTATGATGTGGTCCCAATATAGAAGGGCATGCATGCTTTATCATGGAAGGAATCGGATGATGGGGGGACAATAAAGATGGGTTGCCAACTAGTTTAGAGTGTGATCTAGTAGTGGGACTAGTAGTGGGCAAGTGGCTATTGTTTTCTAGTGAGCATGCATCATTATCTATAGAAAAGTTTGAATAAGAAAAGGTATTACCCCATGTCTCCACTAACTTTTCCTTTGCCTTGAACGGTTTTAAAGTACCTTCTCCATCTCCATGCTTATCAGCCTTGAATATTACCGTTTGAGCTGCATTATCATTGCCATTGCCACGTGCTGAAGTTGTACCACCGGTTGTCGGAATATTCTGTCCCGTAATTTCTCCATCGGCCGATGAGTTCAAGTGCATGCAGTCATCGTTTTTTGTGGACGATTCAGCCATAGGATCCTCATCATATTCATCATTATTCCCGTTGTTATTTTGATTAGAATCATCCGAAATAAAGTTCAGTTGGTGGCCCGACATGTAAGCATCATCTACACATTTTGTTTTCTTGTTTATAACCTTTGGAGCATCACCTCCATTTGCTGAAGGATTTCCATTTTTTGTTGAAGAATTCAGACCTGTTTCTCCTCCATTGACTGTTGAGTAAAGCTCCATGCAATTATCCTCTTTTGTAGATGTTTCAAGCATAGGATCCAAATCAGATTCTTCAGATTCTTCATCAACCGGTCTTTTGGTTTCATCTTGTTTCTCCTCCATTGACTGTTGAGTAAAGCTCCATGCAATTATCCTCTTTTGTAGATGTTTCTAATTTTGATATGATGGATTAGGGTTTTCTAGTTTTGATATGATGTATTAGGGTTTTCTAGTTTTCATATGATGGATTAGAGTTTTGCAAATGATGTTATTAGGGTTTTCTAGTTTTCATATGATGGATTAGGGTTTTCTAGTTTTCATATGATGGATTAGGGTTTTTGAATGTTGCAAATGATGTTATTAGGGTTTTCTAGTTTTCATATGATGGATTAGGGTTTTCTAGTTTTCATATGATGGATTAGGGTTTTTGAATGTTGCAAATGATGTTATTAGAGTTTTATAGTTTTCATATGATGGATTCGGGTTTTCTAATTTTAATATGATGGATTAGGGTTTTCTAGTTTTCATATGATGGATTAGGGTTTTTGAATGTTGCAAATGATGTTATTAGGGTTTTCTAGTTTTCTTATGATGGATTAGGGTTTTCTAGTTTTGATATGATGGAATATGGTTTTCTAGTTTTGATATGATGTATTAGGGTTTTCTAGATTTCATATGATGGATTAGCGTTTTTGAATGTTGCAAATGATGTTATTATGGTTTTCTAGTTTTCATATGATGGATTAGGGTTTTCTACTTTTCATATGATAGGGTTTTCTAGTTTTCATATGACGGATTAGGGTTTCCTAGTTTTCATATGATGGATTTGGGTTTTCTAGTTTCATATGATGGATTAGGGTTTTCTAGTTTTCATATGATAGATTAGGGATTTCTACTTTTTATATGATGGATTCGGGTTATTGAATGTTGCAAATGATGTTATTCGGGTTTTCTAGTTTTCATACGATGGATTAGGGTTTTTGAATGTTGCAAATGATGTTATTAGAGATTTCTAGTTTTCATATGATGGATTCGGGTTTTCTAGTTTTAATATGATGGATTAGGGTTTTCTAGTTTTCATATGATGGATTAGGGTTTTTGAATGTTGTAAATGATGTTATTAGAGTTTTCTAGTTTTCATATGATGGATTCGGGTTTTCTAGTTTTAATATGATGGATTAGGGTTTTCTAGTTTTCATATGATGGATTAGGGTTTTTGAATGTTGCAAATGATGTTATTAGGGTTTTCTAGTTTTCATATGATGAATTAGGGTTTTCTAGTTTTCATATGATGGATGGTTTTGGGTTTTTGAATGTTGCAAATGATGTTATTAGGGTTTTCTAGTTTTCATATGATGGATTAGGGTTTTCTAGTTTTCATATGATGGATTAACATTTTCTAATATTCGTATGATGGATTAGGGTTTTTGAATGTTGCAAATGATGTTATTAGGGTTTTCTAGTTTTTATATGATGGATTAGGGTTTTCTAGTGTTCATATGATGGATTAGGGTTTTCGAGTTTTCATATGATGGATTAGGGTTTTTGAATGTTGCAAATGATGTTGTTAGGGTTTTCTAGTTTTCTTATGATAGATTAGGGTTTTCTAGTTTTGATATGATGGATTAGGGTTTTCTAGTTTTGATATGATGTATTAGGGTTTTCTAGTTTTCATATGATGGATTAGGGTTTTTGAATGTTGCAAATGATGTTATTAGGGTTTTCTAGTTTTCATATGATGGATTAGGGTTTTCTAGTTTTCATATGATGGATGGTTTTGGGTTTTTGAATGTTGCAAATGATGTTATTAGGGTTTTCTAGTTTTCATATGATGGATTAACATTTTCTAATATTTTTTTTTGGGTAAAGAGGGCGGCACCTCTGGCAAATTTTATTAATAAAAAGAATAAATACAATATAAGGCTGGGGACTCCCCACCAAAAAACAGAAAATCCATCAGGACAGGCCCCAACGGACAACAAGCTAAACTAGGAACCAAAACAGGAGAAGGAACCATAAGAAAACATGAACATAAAGGATAGCAACCTGCAAAACAAACAAACCATACAAGCCAAAACAAGCATAGAAAAAGGAAAGCGTAGAGGAAGAAAATTAAGGGAGGGTCCAAATAGTTTTAGCCAAATCAACATTAGTGCAATTTTTCAAAGAAAGACTCAGCAGTCTACAGCGGATATCATCCTTAACAATATTCACGACAGCATGATGAGATCTTTTTATTTTTGTAAAAATGCGTAAATTTCTTTCCCGGCAGATGTGGTAGACCGCTCCAGCAAAAACAAGTCTTCTAATGATAGACCAAATGGTCTTGTTCTTATTAATGGGGTTTAGTTGACTAATGATATCAGACCAGGTATCAGCGGAGAAGGAGAGATTCATGACATGATGGAGGTCATGCCAAACCAAAGAAGTGAAAGAGCATTCAAAGAAGAGATGAGAAAGGGAATCCGGACAGTTCCCGCAGAACGCACAAATGAGATTGGAATTAGTGTCCCAAATTTTGATTTTATCATGAGTCTTAAGGCGATTTTTAAGAGCAACCCAAAGGATGAAAGCATGTCTGGGGATGTTCTGGGAGAACCAAACAAGATGAAACCAAAAGACCGGTTGATGATAGGGGCGAATAGTCTTCCAAACAGAACGAACAGAGAAAGGAGAGAGTTGACCGTCTCTAGATCTCCAAAGGAGATTATCAGGGACGGATGTGGAAAGATTAGGGGGGTTATGAGAAAGAAGAGCAGTATGGGAATCTCTCCAACAATGAGGCCGAACCCAAGATCCGTTAAGAACCAGGTCAGCAACCTTTGTATCAGGAGTGAAACCCGCATCATGGATGTCACGGACAGACAAGAATTTAGAAAGAGGGCCCGCGGGGTGCCAGTTATCGAACCAAGCAGAAGTAGAGCATCCATCACCAATCTTGGAAACTATATACTCCCTTATCTTATCCCTCATATCTAGGATGTTACGCCAGGCAAATCCAGAACCGTATTTTTTGGGGGCATCCCAAAAGTTACGGCCACATAAACGGTAAGAGTGGATCCACTTAACCCATAGGGACTCTTTCTTGGAAAGGAGTCTCCAAACATGGGAAGCCATAAGGGCAACATTCCAGATAGCAAGGTTACGTATGCCAAGCCCACCATGTTCCTTAGGAAGGCATACAGTTTTCCAGGAGACTTTAGCTTTACCACGCTTCAACTCACCATGGCACCAGAGGAAACCTCTCATGAGCTTCTCAATATCGTTAGAGATAGATTTAGGAAGAATAAAAACAGAAGCCCAATAGATTTGAGTAGAAGAAAGGACAGATAGGATCAGCTGGAGACGACCAGCAAAGGAAAGAGACTTGTTTTTCCAGTCATTAATCCTGCATTTGACTTTATCAACAAGTCCTTTACAGTCTTTGTGGGCAAGACGCGTGGTGATGAGAGGAATGCCAAGGTATCGAACAGGAAAAGAGCCCTCCGGAAACTTAACAATAAGATCAATGGCAGCCCTGGTCCTCTCACCAACATTACAATAGAAAGCTTCACTCTTCGCAATGTTGGGATGGAGGCCAGAAACCCCAGAGAATTCCTCAAGAGAGTCACATATGAGTTTAACCGAAGAGCTATCACCATGGCAGAAGAGAAGGAGATCGTCGGCAAAGCAGAGATGGGTGATATTTTGATCGTCACATTGTCTGTGGAATTTAAAAGAATCAGAATCATGGATGTTTCTCTTGATCATAAGGTTAAGCACTTCCATGACAAGAGTGAAGAGATAAGGAGAGAGGGGGTCACCCTGCCGAAGGCCCCTTTTACCGTCGAAATAACCATGAGTATTCCCATTGATACTTACAGAGTAAGCAACCGTGGAAACACATGTCATGATCCACTCAATCATACGATCGGGGAAACCAAACCCAAACAAAATGGTTCGCAGAAAAGTCCAGTCAACCGTGTCGTAGGCTTTTTGAATATCAACCTTAAAAGCACACCTAGGAGGACCACGATGACGATGATAATCACGCATATCAAAACATTTTCTAATATTCATATGATGGATTAGGGTTTTTGAATGTTGCAAATGATGTTATTAGGTTTTTCTAGTTTTTTTTTTTTTTTTTTTTTTTTTTTTTTTTTTTTTTTTTTTTTTGGTAACCGAGGACCCCACCCGACCCATCCTTTGGATGACCCTGATGAAGCAACCTCGGGCCCCACGCACACCTGGCAGCAGGGTGGTCCGGGTCAATCACCTACGGGGGTAGAGAGGTGGCCAGTGGCCATCCCCTGATTGAAACCTAATCCATCATATGAAAATGATGTTATTAGGTTTTTCTAATATTCATATGATGGATTAGGGTTTTTGAATGTTGCAAATGATGTTATTAGGGTTTTCTAGTTTTTATATGATGGATTAGGGTTTTCTAGTGTTCATATGATGGATTAGGGTTTTCTAGTTTTCATATGATGGATTAGGGTTTTCTAGTTTTCATATGATGGATTAGGGTTTTTGAATATTTTTAAATGATCTTATTAGGCTTTTCTAGTTTTCATATGATGGATTAGGGTTTTCTAGTTTTCATATAATGGATTAGGGTATTCTAGTTTTCATATGATGGATTAGGGTTTCTCATTTTCATATGATGAATTAGGGTTTTTGAATGTTGCAAATGATGTCATTAGGGTTTTCTAGTTTTCATATGATGGATTAGGGTTTTCTACTTTTCATATGATGGATTAGGGTTTTCTAGTTTTCATATGATGCATTACGGTTTTTGAATGTTGCAAATGATGTTATTAGGGTTGTCGAGTTTTCATATGATGGATTAGGGTTTTCTAGTTTTCATATGATGGATGGTTTTGGGTTTTTGAATATTGCAAATGATGTTATTAGGGTTTTCTAGTTTTTATATGATGGATTAGGGTTTTCTAGTGTTCATATGATGGATTAGGGTTTTCTAGTTTTCATATGATGGATTAGGGTTTTTGAATGTTGCAAATGATGTTATTAGGGTTTTCTAGTTTTCTTATGATGGATTAGGGTTTTCTAGTTTTGATATGATGGATTAGGGTTTTCTAGTTTTGATATGATGTATTAGGGTTTTCTAGTTTTCATATGATGGATTAGGGTTTTTGAATGTTGCAAATGATGTTATTAGGGTTTTCTAGTTTTCATATGATGGATTAGGGGTTTCTAGTTTTCATATGATGGATGGTTTTGCGTTTTTGAATGTTGCAAATGATGTCATTAGGGTTTTCTAGTATTCATATGATGGATTAGGGTTTTCTAGTTTTCATATGATGGATTAACATTTTCTAATATTCATATGATGGATTAGGGTTTTTGAATGTTGCAAATGATGTTATTAGGGGTTTCTAGTTTTTATATGATGGATTAGGGTTTTCTAGTGTTCATATGATGGATTACGGTTTTCTCATTTTCATATGATGAATTAGGGTTTTTGAATGTTGCAAATGATGTCATTAGGGTTTTCTAGTTTTCATATGATGGATTAGGGTTTTCTACTTTTCATATGATGGATTAGGGTTTTCTAGTTTTCATATGATGCATTACGGTTTTTGAATGTTGCAAATGATGTTATTAGGGTTGTCGAGTTTTCATATGATGGATTAGGGTTTTCTAGTTTTCATATGATGGATGGTTTTGGGTTTTTGAATATTGCAAATGATGTTATTAGGGTTTTCTAGTTTTCATATGATGGATTAGGGTTTTCTAGTTTTCATATGATGGATGGTTTTGGGTTTTTGAATGTTGCAAATGATGTTATTAGGGTTTTCTAGTTTTCATATGATGGATTAACATTTTCTAATATTCATATGATGGATTAGGGTTTTTGAATGTTGCAAATGATGTTATTAGGGTTTTCTAGTTTTTATATGATGGATTAGGGTTTTCTAGTGTTCATATGATGGATTAGGGTTTTCTAGTTTTCATATGATGGATTAGGGTTTTTGAATGTTGCAAATGATGTTATTAGGGTTTTCTAGTTTTCTTATGATAGATTAGGGTTTTCTAGTTTTGATATGATGGATTAGGGTTTTCTAGTTTTGATATGATGTATTAGGGTTTTCTAGTTTTCATATGATGGATTAGGGTTTTTGAATGTTGCAAATGATGTTATTAGGGTTTTCTAGTTTTCATATGATGGATTAGGGGTTTCTAGTTTTCATATGATGGATGGTTTTGGGTTTTTGAATGTTGCAAATGATGTCATTAGGGTTTTCTAGTATTCATATGATGGATTAGGGTTTTCTATTTTTCATATGATGGATTAACATTTTCTAATATTTATATGATGGATTAGGGTTTTTGAATGTTGCAAATGATGTTATTAGGGTTTTCTAGTTTTTATATGATGGATTAGGGTTTTCTAGTGTTCATATGATGGATTAGGGTTTTATAGTTTTCATATGATGGATTAGGGTTTTCTAGTTTTCATATGATGGATTAGGGTATTCTAGTTTTCATATGATGGATTAGGGTTTTCTCATTTTCATATGATGGATTAGGGTTTTTGAATGTTGCAAATGATGTTATTAGGGTTTTCTAATTTTCGTATGATGGATTAGGGTTTTCTACTTTTCATATGATGGATTAGGGTTTTCTAGTTTTCATATGATACATTAGGGTTTTTAAATGTTGCAAATGATGTTATTAGGGTTGTCTAGTTTTCATATGATAGATTAGGGTTTTCTAGTTTTCATATGATGGATTAGGGTTGTTTAGTTTTCATATGATGTATTAGGGTTTTTGAATGTTGCAAATGATGTTATTAGGGTTTTCTAGTTTTCAAATGATGGATTAGGGTTTTCTAGTATCATATGATGGATTAGGGTTTTCTAGTTTTCATTTGATGGATTAGGGTTTTCTAGTTTTCATATGATGGATTAGCGTTTTTGAATGTCGCAAATGATGTTATTAGGGTTTTCTAGTTGTTTTCATATGATAGATTAGGGTTTTCTAGCTTT
The DNA here is from genome assembly GCA_023525715.1 of Cichorium intybus. Taxonomy (NCBI): domain Eukaryota; kingdom Viridiplantae; phylum Streptophyta; class Magnoliopsida; order Asterales; family Asteraceae; genus Cichorium; species Cichorium intybus. The sequence continues at coordinate 43,049,043 of CM042015.1, forward strand.
CATATGATCGATTAGGGTTTTCTAGTTTTCATATGATCAATTAGGGTTTTCTAGTTTTCATATGATGGATTAGGGTTTACTAGCTTTCATATACTGGATTAGGGTTTTCTAGTTTTCATATGATGGATTGGAGTTTTGCAAATGATGTTATTAGGGTTTTCTAGTTTTCATATGATGGATTAGGGTTTTCTTGTTTTCATATGATGGATTAGGGTTTTTGAATGTTGCAAATGATGTTATTAGGGTTTTCTAGTTTTCATATGATGGATTAGGGTTTTCTAGTTTTCATATGATGGATTAGGGTTTTTGAATGTTGAAAATGATGTTATTAGAGATTTCTAGTTTTCATATGATGGATTCGGGTTTTCTAGTTTTAATATGATGGATTAGGGCTTTCTAGTTTTCATATGATGGATTAGGGTTTTTGAATGTTGTAAATGATGTTATTAGAGTTTTCTAGTTTTCATATGATGGATTCGGGTTTTCTAGTTTTCATATGATGGATTAGGGTTTTCTTGTTTTCATATGATGGATTAGGGTTTTTGAATGTTGCAAATGATGTTATTAGGGTTTTCTAGTTTTAATATGATGGATTAGGGTTTTCTAGTTTTCATATGATGGATTAGGGTTTTTGAATGTTGCAAATGATGTTATTAGGGTTTTCTAGTTTTCAAATGATGAATTAGGGTTTTCTAGTTTTCATATGATGGATGGTTTTGGGTTTTTGAATGTTGCAAATGATGTTATTAGGGTTTTCTAGTTTTCATATGATGGATTAGGGTTTTCTAGTTTTCATATGATGGATTAACATTTTCTAATATTCGTATGATGGATTAGGGTTTTTGAATGTTTCAAATGATGTTATTAGGGTTTTCTAGTTTTTATAAGATGGATTAGGGTTTTCTAGTGTTCATATGATGGATTAGGGTTTTCTAGTTTTCATATGATGGATTAGGGTTTTCTAGTTTTCATATGATGGATTAGGGTTTTTGAATGTTGCAAATGATCTTATTAGGCTTTTCTAGTTTTCATATGATGGATTAGGGTTTTCTAGTTTTCATATGATGGATTAGGGTATTCTAGTTATCATATGATGGATTAGGGTTTTCTCGTTTTCATATGATGGATTAGGGTTTTTGAATGTTGCAAATGATGTTATTAGGGTTTTCTAATTTTCATATGATGGATTAGGGTTTTCTACTTTTCATATGATGGATTAGGGTTTTCTAGTTTTCATATGATACATTAGGGTTTTTAAATGTTGCAAATGATGTTATTAGGGTTGTCTAGTTTTCATATGATAGATTAGGGTTTTCTAGTTTTCATATGATGGATTAGGGTTGTCTAGTTTTCATATGATGTATTAGGGTTTTTGAATGTTGCAAATGATGTTATTAGGGTTTTTTAGTTTTCAAATGATGGATTAGGGTTTTCTAGTTTCATATGATGGATTAGGGTTTTCTAGTTTTCATTTGATGGATTAGGGTTTTCTAGTTTTCATATGATGGATTAGCGTTTTTGAATGTCGCAAATGATGTTATTAGGGTTTTCTAGTAGTTTTCATATGATAGATTAGGGTTTTCTAGCTTTCATATGATCGATTAGGGTTTTCTAGTTTTCATATGATCAATTAGGGTTTTCTAGTTTTTTTTTTTGGGTAAAGAGGGCGGTACCTCTGGCAAATTTTACTAATAAAAAGAATAAATACAATATAAGGCTGGGGACTCCCCACCAAAAAACAGAAACTCCATTGGGACAGGCCCCAACGGACAACAGGCTAAACTAGGTACCAAAACAAGAGAAGGAACCAGAAGCTAACAAGAACATAAAGGGAAACCACCTGCAAAACAAACAATCCATACAAGCCAAAACAAGCAGAGAAAGAAGAAAGCGCAGATGAATAAAATTAGGGGAGGGTCCAAATAATTTTAGCCAAATCAACATTAGTGCAACTTTTCATTGAAAGACTCAGCAGTCTACAGCGAATATCATCCTTAATACTATTCACCACAGCATGATGAGATCTTTTTATATTTTTAAAAATTCGTAAATTTCTTTCCCGCCAAACATGGTAGACAGCTCCAGCAAAAACAAGTCTTCTAATGATGGACCAAATGGTCTTGTTCTTATTAATGGGGTTGAGTTGACTAATGATATCAGACCAGCTATGAGTGGAGAAGGAGAGATTCATGACATGATGGAGGTCATGCCAAACCAAAGAAGTGAAAGAACAATCAAAGAAGAGATGGGAAAGGGAATCCGGACAGTTCCCGCAGAACGCACAAATAAGATCAGAATTAGTGTCCCAAATTTTGATTTTATCATGAGTCTTAAGACTATTTTTAAGAGCAACCCAAAGAATGAAAGCATGTCTGGGAATGTTCTGGGAGAACCAAACAAGATGAAACCAAACGACCGGTTGGTTATATGGGCGAATAGACTGCCACACAGAACGAACAGAGAAAGGGGAGAGTTGTCCGTCTCTAGATCTCCAAAGGAGTTTATCAGGAACGGACGTGGATATAGAAGGAGGGTTATGAGAAAGAAGAGCACCATGAGAATCTCTCCAACATTGAGGCCGAACCCAAGATCCGTTAAGAACCAGGTCAGCAACCTTAGTATCAGGAGTGAAACCCGCATCATGGATGTCACGGACTGACAAGAAATTTGAAAGAGGGCCCGCAGGGTGCCAGTTATCGAACCAAGCAGAAGTAGAGCATCCATCACCTATCTGGGAAACTATATACTCCCTTATCTTATCCCGCATATCCAGGATGTTACGCCAGGCAAATCCCGAACCGTATTTTTTGGGGGCATCACAAAAGTTACGGCCACATAAACGGTATGAGTGGATCCACTTAACCCATAGGGACTCTTTCTTGGAAAGGAGTCTCCAAACATGGGAAGTCATAAGGGCAACATTCCAGATATCAAGGTTACGTATGCCAGACCACCATGTTCCTTAGGAAGGCAAACAGTTTTCCAGGAGACTTTAGCTTTACCACGCTTCAAATCACCATGGCACCATAGGAAGCCTCTCATGAGCTTCTCAATATCGTTAGAGATAGATTTAGGAAGAATAAAAACAGAAGCCCAATAGATTTGAGTAGAAGAAAGGACAGAGAGGATGAGCTGGAGACGACCAGCAAAGGACAAAGACTTGTTTTTCCAGTCATTAATCCTGCATTTGACTTTATCAACAAGGCCTTTACAGTCTTTGTGGGCATGACGAGTGGTGATGAGAGGAACCCCAAGGTATCGGACAGGGAAAGAGCCCTCAGGAAACTTAACAATAAGGTCAATTGCAGCCCTGGTTCTCTCACCAACATTACAGTAGAATGCTTCACTCTTCGCAGTATTGGGATGGAGGCCAGAAACCCCAGAGAATTCGTCAAGAGAATCACATAAGATTTTAACCGAAGAGCTATCACCATGACAGAAGAGAAGGAGATCGTCGGCAAAGCAGAGATGGGTGATACTTTGATCATCACATTGTCTGTGGAATTTAAAAGAGTCAGAATCATGGATGTTTCTCTTGATCATAAGATTAAGCACTTCCATGACAAGAGTGAAGAGATAAGGAGAGAGGGGGTCTCCCTGCCGAAGGCCCCTTTTACCGTCGAAATAACCATGAGTATTCTCATTGATACTCACAGAGTAAGCAACTGTGGAAACACAAGTCATGATCCAGTCAATCATACGTTCGGGGAAACCAAACCCAAACAAGATGTTCTGCAGAAACGTCCAGTCAACAGTGTCATATGCTTTTTGAATATCAACCTTAAAAGCACACCTAGGAGGACCACGATGACGATGATAATCACGCAAGAGTTCGTGGACAAGAAGGACGTTGTCGGTGATCAAACGACCAGGGATGAAAGCAGACTGGTTTTCATCAACCAGAGAAGAAAGATGGTTTTTGATACGATCCGCAATAATCTTGCTGATACATTTGTAAACAACGTTACAACAAGCTATAGGGCAGAAATCAGTGACTTTGGAAGGGGAATCAACTTTAGGGATGAGCGCAAGGATGGTGCTGTTGAAGGACTTAAGAAGTTTCCCAGAATAGAAGAATTCCTTAACAGCCATACAGACATCAGGACCAACAATATCCCAAGCAGACTTGAAGAATTTAGCAGAGAAACCATCAGAACCAGGAGCTTTATCATCACCCATCTGGAACAAGACACACTTAATCTCCGCATCAGTAACAGGAGTAAGCATGGCGGCAGATTGGATTGGGGAGAGCTTATTAGAGAAGAGGGAAGAAGGATCACGAATAGCAGTGGAAGGCTGTGCAGAACCCAAGAAGGCTTGAAAGTGAGAAACAAAATGATTAGGAAGATCATTCCCCGAGATCCAGTTACCATGAGCATCCTGGATAGAATTAATACGATTGCGAGATTTACGACTTTTGACCGATTTGTGGAAAAAAGCCAAATTTTTATCACCCTCACGCAGCCAGTTAACCTTAGCCTTTTGTTTCAGGAACCTCTCTTCATCCAGGCTAGCCTCGTTGAAAGCAAGGAGATACCTGCATTGTTCTTCACGAAGATCCTTATTGAAAGGATCCCGATCCAAAGCAATCTGAACTCTATCAAGCTCATTACGAAGAGAGATAACCTTAGAAAAGAGGTTTCCCTGGTTGCGAAGCATCTTACGTATCGGCACTTTCAGATTTTTAAGGTTATTGAAAACCTTATACATCCGATATCCAGTGATATTAGGGTTCCAAGAAGAGGCAACCATCTGCTTGAAATCATTCTTATAAGTCAGGAAATTAGGGAACTTGAAAGGCTTAGGTTGGAAAGGGGCACGCTGGGGGAGAGAAAGCACAGCAGGAGTAAGATCGGACGAACGGTAAGGTAGAAAATTGACAGTAGAGGAGGGGAAAGAAGCAACGAAGTGAGTATTTCCCATGACTCGATCGATCTTCTTGAGGATGCCATTAGGAGACTTGGTCCAGGTGTAGAAGAGACCTTTATAGTTAAGATCCTCCATTTCCATCAGATTGACACAATCCCTGAAGTCCTCCATGGCACGAGAAATCCCAGACGACCCAGAGGTGCTATCTTTAATATCAAGAGCAACATTGAAATCACCCAAAATAATCCAAGGGGTATCTCTAACCATATTCTTATGGACCTTAAGAGAATGCCAGAGAGAGCGACGCTTCATGTGATCATTATGAGCATAGACGAAAGAGCAGAAAAAGGATTTATTAGAGTCACGAATATTAACTTTGAAATGCATAACCTGATCATTTAAGTCGATAAGCATCATATCAATGTTAATCGGATTCCATGCAACCACAATTGTAGTCTCTCTAGGGGAGAAGAGACCGTTTGAAGACCACGACCAAGAGCCAAAAGTACGACTACAGATAAGAGGGAGGTTATGGAAGGCAGCACGAGTCTCAAGAGAAGCACAAATATTAAGATTTTGATCGTGGATAAGATCTCTCAAGGTTTTCTGATGAGAAGGCTTACAGAGACCACGAGTATTCCATGCAGCGATGTGAGTCATATGGAAACTGGGAGGTGGGTTGAGTCCATTCGCTCGGACGTCAGAGCTATCATAGGTTGATCAATATAAGATCCAGATTCATTAACAATGAACTGGGCAGTGTCACCAATATCAGAATCAACCTCAAGACTATTATCCTCAACGATTAGGTCATCATCATCAGGATCAAAATTATCAGGACTAGAATGGGAAGGAGTACCAGAATGGGGCAGGGGGACAGAAGTAGAGGGAATATCCGTGACGTCAGAGGAACAAGCCTCTAGAATGGAGAAGGCATTGAATAAAGGGGTGGAGGTTTCAGACTGATTTAGGGGCTGGGAGGAAGAAAGACGTATGAAAGGGCTAGGGAAACCTACTACACCTAAAGAATCCTTCTGGGATGGAATATTAGATTGAGGAAGAGTGGGAGGGCGGTTGTTTAAAGTGGCAGGGCGATACTCGGATCGTGACTTATTATTACTTTTATAATTTTTATTATAAACTTTGTTTTTTTGAAGACTCTTTAGCCATCCTAACCCTTTGGGTATTTATCTTAAAATTAATTTTTGGAATATCATTAGAGGTATTTTCATTATTTGTGTTTTTTTTCGCTATATTTTTCTTTTTAGTAACCTTTGTAAAACCATCATCAAGTTGCATAGGAGAATCAACTATTACATGATGAATAGGCATTTTATCTTTGGTCTTAGCTTCATTATTCTTAGAGATGACAAGCATACAGTTGTGCGTTTCATGACCATAAACCATACAATGAGAGCACATAGGGGGTTTCCATTCATACTCAATACGAAGAGTATGTGTGGAAAATTCAAGAGTATCCGGATCAGGAATTCGGATAACCACTTTATCCACCCAAGAGGATTTTGTGGGGATCTCAAGCAGTACACGAGCATAAACAGATTTGCCAGCCGCATACTTGCACATATTAGCCGTATAAGAGTCCATAGCAAGAGGCTTACCAATTTTTGAAGCAATGTGGCTAAGGCCATCATCACTCCAAGCCTCATATGGAATATCATGGATTTTAATCCAGAGAGGAAGCTTGTCGTGATTGTTCTTATGTATACTAAGTCCGGGCCGCCATTTTTGCATGACAATCGGGACACCCTTAAAAGTCCAGGGTCCATGGGTAATAACATGATTAAGACCATTATCATCACTAAATTTAAAAAGATAAACACCTTTTCCATTTAGAAGGACATCTTGAAGACCATGGATAGACCACATTTTGGAAGCTAGATAACGAACATCAGAGTAATTCATTTTTTTTCCGACAAAATAACCACAGATAGTCCTAGCAAAATTTTCACAAACTTTGGTAACGGCCTTTAAAGGAATATCAACAGGCACATTAACATCATTACATAAATTAGGAATAAAACGAAAGTTATCGTTAGCGTGTTTTTGTAAGCCAGTAATGATATTAGCATGCGAGTTATTAAGTAAAGGTAACATACGAGTCCAAGCATTTTTGTTTCTATTTTTATTTTCATTATTTAAATTATGAGGATTTAAATTTTGTTCTTGGGGTTTATATTCAAATGTCCGTGAATTATTGTCATCTATGATATGGTTTTGCATATGGGCTAACGGGACATTGACTTGGCCATTTAAAGACTGTTGGGCTTCTACAATATAATTCTTGGGCTGAATATTATTCATAGGTCCATTAATAGCATTTAAAGACTGTTGGGCTTCTACAATATAATCCTTGGGCTGAATATTATTCATAGGTCCATTAATAGCATTTAATTCCTGTTGGGCTTCTACAATATAATCATTGGGCTGACAATTATTCAAAGGTCCATTAATATCATTATAGTGGGCAAAATGGGCTGATCTTTTAGGCATATGGGTTAAATGTTTCAATTTGGCTAAATGTAATGGGAAAGGCCCAAGAAGAGAAGTGGATTCTTTTATGCCAACCGTAAAAGGGGATATGTGAGAATGATAGTTAACATTTCTAGCATAGGATCCTTTGAATTGAACACCACTAGGGGAACATTCATCATAAGCATTAGAAAAAGTATTATGAGCATTGAAAAGGAATTTACCCCTCTTTTCCTTCAAATCGGTGGTGTCAAGGGGCAAAACCGTTGGAGTTCTTTCATTTATGTCGGCCTTGGCATTTGCTTGTTCTTGACTTTTGTATCCCGGAGATCTGCACTGATTTAAGCCGGAATTGCATATTGTTTTGTCGGTGTTCAGTCCTTGAATGTAATCACGATCAGCTAGCATTTCTTCCTCCAAGATCAAGCCCTTTTCAAGACTCATTCTTTCCTCCTGATCAGCGAAATTATCGTCCAAAGGAGAAAGCTCATTAGTTGCTTGAGCATCGTGATCAGCAGCCAAATGTGAGAGCTCATGATGACCGTGCATGTTCCTGATTTTGGGGTACGGTTGCTGAACTTGATCGAGACCATGTGATGCTGTTTCATCGAGACTATGTGGTGATATTGTAGTGTTTTCCATGCAGTTACGTATTTTGCTGAATTTGGTGTACGGTTTCTCAAGTTGATCATCTTTGTTTTTGTACTCTCCCTCTTCATCATCATCTTGTCTATCAACATTTTTAGCAACATCTTCATTATCAGATTCCGAAGAAGTATAATCCGTGGACATGCCATCTTTGCAAGTATCCCCACCATCTTCATGAGTGAAAGCATCTGGTTCATCACCATGTTCATGAGATAAAGCAAGAACATAGACTGTTATGGGTTTTTCTTTTGCTAGGAAATTTTTAGAAGGAATATCTCTTTCTTGAACAATAAATTTAGGTTTTTTTCTTTTAGAAATATTTTTTTGTATACTTCTGTCAAGTATTTTGGAAATGCATGGCTGTTTTTTTTGTATGTTTTTTAATCTTTTTTCAACATTATTGAATGTAATATCAGGATTTGTAAAACCTTGTGCATAAATAACATGATTATTATTTGCTAGAAAATCATCAGATTCCAATGATAAATCTGGACCAGGAACTATACCTGGTGAAACACCAGCCATGATAAAATTTAAATACAAAAATACAAAAAAACTTAAAAATTGCTTAAAAACGTAAAGATTTCTTAAAGATTGCTTAGAGAGAAGATTAGGTTTTGGGTTTTCTGGTTATTTTCTGGTTTTCTGGTTTTCATATGATGGATTTTTCCATGCAGTTACGTATTTTTATTTCTAGTTAAAAACGTATTTTTATTTCTAGTTATTTTCTGGTTTTCTGGTTTTCATATGATGGTTATTTTCTGGTTTTCATATGATGGATTGCTTAGAGAGTCGATGATATGTTTTCTGGTTATTTCTAGTTTTTTTTTTTGGGTAAAGAGGGCGTTACCTCTGGCAAATTTATTAATAAAAAGAATAAATACAATATAAGGCTGGGGACTCCCCACCAAAAAACAGAAAATCCATCGGGACAGGCCCCAACGGACAACAAGCTAAACTAGGAACCAAAACAAGATAAGGAACCAGAAGCAAACAAGAACATAAAGGAAAACAACCTGCAAAACAAACAAACCATACAAGCCAAAACAAGCAGAAAAAGAAAGAAAGCACAAAGGAAGGAAATTAAGGGAGGGTCCAAATAGTTTTAGCCAAATCAACATTAGTGCAAGTTTTCATAGATAGACTCAGCAGTCTACAGCGGATATCATCCTTAACACTATTCACGACAGCATGATGGGATCTTTTTATGTTTTTAAAAATGCGTAAATTTCTTTCCCGCCATATGTGATATACAGCTCCAGCAAAAACAAGTCTTCTAATGATGGACCATATGGTCTTGTTCTTATTACTGGGGTTGAGTTGACTAATGATATCAGACCAGCTATCAGGGGAGAAGGAGAGATTCATGACGTGATGGAGGTCATGCCAAACCAAAGAAGTGAAAGAACATTCAAAGAAGAGATGGGAAAGGGAATCCGGACAGTCCCCGCAGAACGCACAAATGAGATTGGAATTAGTGTCCCAAATTTTGATTTTATCATGAGTCTTAAGGCGATTTTTAAGAGCAACCCAAAGAATGAAAGCATGTCTGGGGATGTTTTGGGAGAACCAAACAAGATGAAACCAAAAGACCGGTTGATGATAGGGGCGAATAGTCTTCCAAACAGAACGAACAGAGAAAGGAGAGAGTTGACCGTCTCTAGATCTCCAAAGGAGATTATCAGGGACGAATGTGGTAAGAGTAGGGGGGTGATGAGAAAGAAGAGCAGTATGGGAATCTCTCCAACAATGAGGCCGAACCCAAGATCCGTTAAGAACCAGGTCAGCAACCTTTGTATAAGGAGTGAAACCCGCATCATGGATGTCATGGACAGACAAGAATTTAGAAAGAGGGCCCGCCGGGTGCCAGTTATCGAACCAAGCAGAAGTAGAGCATCCATCACCAATCTGGGAAACTATATACTCCCTTATCTTATCCCTCATATCCAGGATGTTACGCCAGGCAAATCCAGAACCGTATTTTTTGGGGGCATCCCAAAAGTTTCGGCCACATAAACGGTAAGAGTGGATCCACTTAACCCATAGGGACTCTTTCTTGGAAAGGAGTCTCCAAACATGGGAAGCCATAAGGGCAACATTCCAGATAGCAAGGTTACGTATGCCAAGCCCACCATGTTCCTTAGGAAGGCAAACAGTTTTCCAGGAGACTTTAGCTTTACCACGCTTCAACTCACCATGGCACCAGAGGAAACCTCTCATGAGCTTCTCAATATCGTTAGAAATAGATTTAGGAAGAATAAAAACAGAAGCCCAATAGATTTGAGTAGAAGAAAGGACAGAGAGGATCAGCTGGAGACGACCTGCAAAGGAAAGAGACTTGTTTTTCCAGTCATTAATCCTGCATTTGACTTTATCAACAAGTCCTTTACAGTCTTTGTGGGCAAGACGCGTGGTGATGAGAGGAACGCCAAGGTATCGAACAGGAAAAGAGCCTTCCGGAAACTTAACAATAAGATCAATGGCAGCCCTGGTCCTCTCACCAACATTACAATAGAAAGCTTCACTCTTCGCAATGTTGGGATGGAGGCCAGAAACCCCAGAGAATTCCTCAAGAGAGTCACATATGAGTTTAACCGAAGAGCTATCACCATGGCAGAAGAGAAGGAGATCGTCGGTAAAGCAGAGATGGGGGATATTTTGATCGTCACATTGTCTGTGGAATTTAAAAGAATTAGAATCATGGATGTTTCTCTTGATCATAAGGTTAAGCACTTCCATGACAAGAGTGAAGAGATAAGGAGAGAGGGGGTCACCCTGCCGAAGGCCCCTTTTACCGTCGAAATAACCATGAGTATTCCCATTGATACTCACAGAGTAAGCAACCGTGGAAACACAAGTCATGATCCAGTCAATCATACGATCGTGGAAACCAAACCCAAACAAGATGGTTCGCAGAAACGTCCAGTCAACCGTGTCGTAGGCTTTTTGAATATCAACCTTAAAAGCACACCTCGGAGGACCACGATGACGATGATAATCACGCATGAGCTCGTGAACAAGAAGGACGTTGTCGGTGATCAAACGACCAGGGATGAAAGCAAACTGGTTTTCATCAACCAGAGAAGAAAGATGGTTTTTGATACGATCCGCAATAAGCTTGCTGATACATTTGTAAACAACGTTACAACAAGCTATAGGGCGGAAATCAGTGACTTTGGAAGGGGAATCAACTTTAGGAATGAGCGCAAGGATGGTGCTGTTGAAGGACTTAAGAAGTTTGCCAGAATAGAAGAATTCCTTAACAGCCATACAGAAATCAGGACCCACAATATCCCAAGCAGACTTGAAGAACTTAGCAGAGAAACCATCAGAACCAGGAGCTTTATCATCACCCATCTGGAACAGAACACACTTAACCTCCGCGTCAGTAACAGGAGTAAGCATGGCGGTAGACTGGAGGGGGGGGGAGCTTATTAGAGAATAGGGAAGAAGGATCACGAATAGCAGTAGAAGGCTGGGCAGAACCCAAGAAGGCTTGAAAGTGAGAAACAAAAAGATTAGGAAGATCGTTCCCCGAGATCCAGTTACCTTGAACATCCTGTATAGAATTAATACGATTGCGAGATTTACGACTTTTAACCGCTTTGTGGAAAAAAGCCGAATTTTTATCACCTTCACGAAGCCAGTTAACCTTAGCCTTTTGTTTCAAAAACCTCTCTTCATCCAGGCTAGCCTCGTTATAAGCGAGGAGATACCTGCATTGTTCTTCACGAAGATCCTTATTGAAAGGATCCCGATCCAAAGCAATCTGAACTCTATCAAGCTCATTACGAAGAGAGATAACTTTAGAAAAGAGGTTTCCCTGGTTGCGAAGCATCTTACGTATAGGCACTTTCAGATTTTTAAGGTTTTTGAAAACCTTATACATCCGATATCCAGTGATGTTAGGGTTCCAAGAAGAGGCAACAATCTGTTTGAAATCTTCCTTATAAGTCAGGAAATTAGGGAACTTGAAAGGCTTAGGTTGGAAAGGGGCACGTTGGGGGAGAGAAAGCACAGCAGGAGTATGATTGGACGAACGGTAAGGGAGAAAATTGACAATAGAGGAGGGGAAAGAAGCAACGAAGTGAGTATTTCCCATGACACGATCGATCTTCTTGAGAATGCCACCCGAACCATTAGGAGACTTGGTCCATGTGTAGAAGAGACCTTTATAGTTAAGATCCTCCATTTCCATCAGATTGACACAGTCCCTGAAGTCCTCCATAGCACGAGAAATCCCAGACGATCCGGAGGTGCTATCTTTGATATCAAGAGCAACATTGAAATCACCCAAAAGAATCCAAGGGGAATCTCTAACCACATTCTTATGGACCGCAAGAGAATGCCAGAGAGAACGACGCATCATGTGATCATTATGAGCATAGACGAAGGAGCAGAAAAAGGATTTATTAGAATCACGAATATTAACTTTGAAATGCATAACCTGATCACTTAAGTCGATAAGCATCATATCAATGGCCATTGGATCCCAGGCAACCACGATTCTAGTCCCTCTAGGGGAGAAGAGACCGTTGGACGACCACGACAAAGAGCCAAAAGTACGACTGCATATAAGAGGGAGGTTAGGGAAGGAAGCACGAGTTTCAAGAGAAGCACAGATATGAAGATTTTTATCGCGGATAAGATCTCTCAAGGCTTTCTGATGAGAAGGCTTACAGAGACCGCGAGTATTCCATGCAGCGATGTGCGTCATATGGAAACTTGGAGGGGGTGGAGTCCATCTGCTCGGACACCGGAGCTATCATAGGTTGATCATTATAGGATCCGAACTCATTAACAATGAACTGGGCAGTATCACCATCATCAGAATCAACCTCAATACAGTTGTCCACGTCAAGTTGGTCATCAGCATCAGGATCAAAATCTTCAGTAATATTTAGGGAGGGGACACTAGGGGGAGGAAGAGGGGTAGAAGTAGAGGGAGAATCAGTAACGTCAGAGGAACAAGCCTCAAGAACGGCGAAGGCGTTGAATAAAGGAGTGGTGGAAGCAGTTTGTTTAAGGGGCGTGGAAGAAGAAGGCTGAAAGATAGGGCTGGGGAAACCAACTGAACCGTTAGTATCCTTCATAGGGGGAGGAATAGAACTAGGAGGAATGGATGTGCGGGACACATTAGGAACCGAGCGCAACTCGAAACGAGACTTATTAATACTTTTTTTACTTTTATTCCAAATTTTGTTCATTGAAGAATCTTTACTTTTCCTAATCCCTTGATTGTTTCTATTAGAATTACTTTGCAAAATATCATCAGTAGTGTTTTCAGAATTTGACCCTTGTTTGGCACGACTTTTCTTCTTATAGACGGCCTTAAAACCATCATCAAGTTGCATAGGAGAATTCACTATACCATGATCAAGAGGCATTTTATCTTTATGATTACTTTCATTATTCTTAGAGATGACATGCATACAGTTTCTATTTTCATGACCAAAAACCATGCAATGAGAGCACATAGGAGGTTTCCATTCATACTCAATACGAAGAGTATGGGTGTAAAACTCAAGAGTATCAGGATCAGGAATACGGATAATCACTTTATCCACCCAAGAGGATTTAGTAGGTATCTCAAGAAGGACACGGGCATAAACAGATTTTCCTGCCGCATATTTGCACATATTAGCAGTATAAGAGTCCATAGCAAGAGGCTTTCCAATTTTTGAAGCAATGTGGCTCAGACCATCATCACTCCATGCCTCATAGGGAATATCGTGGATTTTAATCCATAGAGGGAGCTTGTCATGATTGTTCTTATGAATATCAAGACCGGGACGCCATTTTTGCATGACAATAGGGGCACCTTTAAAAGTCCAGGGACCGTGAGTGATAACATGATGAAGACCAATGTCGTCACTAAATTTAAATAGGTAAACACCTTTACCATTTAGAAGAACATCTTGGAGACCATGGATAGACCACATTTTGGAAGGTAGATATCGAACATCAGAGTAATTCATTTTAATTCCTACAAAATAACCACATATAGTCCTAGCAAATGTTTCACACACTTTGGTGACTGCCGTTAAAGGAATACCAACAGGCACATTATTGTCATTACTTAAATTAGGAATAAAACGAAATTTATCATTGGCGTGTTTTTGTGATCCAGTAATAATATTGGCATGAGAGTTTTTAAGCAAGGGTAAAGATCTATGCCAAGCATTATTTGTTATTTTTTTATTTTTGTTATTTTTAGTATCGTAAAATATTTCTAGTTTTCATATGATGGATTAGGGTTTACTAGCTTTCATATACTGGATTAGGGTTTTCTAGTTTTCATATGATGGATTGGAGTTTTGCAAATGATGTTATTAGGGTTTTCTAGTTTTTTTTTTTTTTTTTTTTTTTTTTTTTTTTTTTTTGATAACCGAGGACCCCACCCGACCCATCCTTTGGATGACCCTGATGAAGCAACCTCGGGGCCCACGCACACCTGGCAGCAGGGTGGTCCGGGTCAATCACCTACGGAGGTAGAGAGGTGGCCAGTGGCCATCCCCTGATTGAAACCTAACACTCCCTATGGGGAAAAGGGAGGGAGTGAGATTAGAACTTGGAACCTCTTTATGGGGGAAGAGAAAGAGTCCAAAGTCTTATCCACTAGGCCATCAGGGTGATGGTTGGTTTTCTAGTTTTCATATGATGGATTAGGGTTTTTGAATGTTGCAAATGATGTTATTAGGGTTTTCTAGTTTTCATATGATGGATTAGGGTTTTCTAGTTTTCATATGATGGATTAGGGTTTTTGAATGTTGCAAATGATGTTATTAGAGATTTCTAGTTTTCATATGATGGATTCGGGTTTTCTAGTTTTAATATGATGGATCAGGGCTTTCTAGTTTTCATATGATGGATTAGGGTTTTTGAATGTTGTAAATGATGTTATTAGAGTTTTCTAGTTTTCATATGATGGATTCGGGTTTTCTAGTTTTAATATGATGGATTAGGGTTTTCTAGTTTTCATATGATGGATTAGGGTTTTTGAATGTTGCAAATGATGTTATTAGGGTTTTCTAGTTTTCAAATGATGAATTAGGGTTTTCCAGTTTTCATATGATGGATGGTTTTGGGTTTTCGAATGTTGCAAATGATGTTATTAGGGTTTTCTAGTTTTCATATGATGGATTAGGGTTTTCTAGTTTTCATATGATGGATTAACATTTTCTAATATTCGTATGATGGATTAGGGTTTTTGAATGTTGCAAATGATGTTATTAGGGTTTTCTAGTTTTTATATGATGGATTAGGGTTTTCTAGTGTTCATATGATGGATTAGGGTTTTCTAGTTTTCATATGATGGATTCGGGTTTTTGAATGTTGCAAATAATGTTGTTAGGGTTTTCTAGTTTTCTTATGATAGATTAGGGTTTTCTAGTTTTTTTTTTTTTTTTTTTTTTTTTTTTTTTTTTTTGGTTAACCGAGGACCCCACCCGACCCATCCTTTGGATGACCCTGATGAAGCAACCTCGGGGCCCACGCACACCTGGCAGCAGGGTGGTCCGGGTCAATCACCTACGGGGGTAGAGAGGTGGCCAGTGGCCATCCCCTGATTGAAACCTAACACTCCCTATGGGGAAAGGAGGGAGTGGGATTAGAACTTGGAACCTCTTTATGGGGGAAGAGAAAGAGTCCTAAGCCTTATCCACTAGGCCACCAGGGTGATGGTTGGGTTTTCTAGTTTTGATATGATGGATTAGGGTTTTCTAGTTTTGATATGATGTATTAGGGTTTTCTAGTTTTCATATGATGGATTAGGGTTTTTGAATGTTGCAAATGATGTTATTAGGGTTTTCTAGTTTTCATATGATGGATTAGGGTTTTCTAGTTTTCATATGATGGATGGTTTTGGGTTTTTGAATATTGCAAATGATGTTATTAGGGTTTTCTAGTTTTCATATGATGGATTAGGGTTTTCTAGTTTTCATATGATGGATGGTTTTCGGTTTTTGAATGTTGCAAATGATGTTATTAGGGTTTTCTAGTTTTCATGTGATGGATTAACATTTTCTAATATTCATATGATGGATTAGGGTTTTTGAATGTTGCAAATGATGTTATTAGGGTTTTCTAGTTTTTATATGATGGATTAGGGTTTTCTAGTGTTCATATGATGGATTAGGGTTTTCTAGTTTTCATATGATGGATTAGGGTTTTTGAATGTTGCAAATGATGTTATTAGGGTTTTCTAGTTTTCTTATGATGGATTACGGTTTTCTAGTTTTGATATGATGGATTAGGGTTTTCTAGTTTTGATATGATGTATTAGGGTTTTCTAGTTTTCATATGATGGATTAGGGTTTTTGAATGTTGCAAATGATGTTATTAGGGTTTTCTAGTTTTCATATGATGGATTAGGGGTTTCTAGTTTTCATATGATGGATGGTTTTGGGTTTTTGAATGTTGCAAATGATGTCATTAGGGTTTTCTAGTATTCATATGATGGATTAGGGTTTTCTATTTTTCATATGATGGATTAACATTTTCTAATATTCATATGATGGATTAGGGTTTTTGAATGTTGCAAATGATGTTATTAGGGTTTTCTAGTTTTTATATGATGGATTAGGGTTTTCTAGTGTTCATATGATGGATTAGGGTTTTCTAGTTTTCATATGATGGATTAGGGTTTTCTAGTTTTCATATGATGGATTAGGGTTTTTGAATATTTTTAAATGATCTTATTAGGCTTTTCTAGTTTTCATATGATGGATTAGGGTTTTCTAGTTTTCATATAATGGATTAGGGTATTCTAGTTTTCATATGATGGATTACGGTTTTCTCATTTTCATATGATGAATTAGGGTTTTTGAATGTTGCAAATGATGTCATTAGGGTTTTCTAGTTTTCATATGATGGATTAGGGTTTTCTACTTTTCATATGATGGATTAGGGTTTTCTAGTTTTCATATGATGCATTACGGTTTTTGAATGTTGCAAATGATGTTATTAGGGTTGTCTAGTTTTTTTTTTTTTTTTTTTTTTTTTTTTTTTTTTTTTTTTTTTGGTAACCGAGGACCCCACCCGACCCATCCTTTGGATGACCCTGATGAAGCAACCTCGGGGCCCACGCACACCTGGCAGCAGGGTGGTCCGGGTCAATCACCTACGGGGGTAGAGAGGTGGCCAGTGGCCATCCCCTGATTGAAACCTAACACTCCCTATGGGGAAAGGGAGGGAGTGAGATTAGAACTTGGAACCTCTTTATGGGGGAAGAGAAAGAGTCCTAAGCCTTATCCACTAGGCCATCAGGGTGATGGTTTAAGGGTTGTCTAGTTTTCATATGATGGATTAGGGTTTTCTTGTTTTCATATGATGGATTAGGGTTGTCTAGTTTTCATATGATGTATTAGGATTTTTGAATGTTGCAAATGATGTTATTAGGGTTTTCTAGTTTTCAAATGATGGATTAGGGTTTTCTAGTTTCATATGATGGATTAGGGTTTTCTAGTTTTCATTTTATGGATTAGTGTTTTCTAGTTTTCATATGATGGATTAGCGTTTTTGAATGTCGCAAATGATGTAATTAGGGTTTTCTGGTGGTTTTCATATGATGGATTAGGGTTTTCTAGCTTTCATATGATCGATTAGGGTTTTCTAGTTTTCATATGATCAATTAGGGTTTTCTAGTTTTCATATGATGTATTAGGATTTTCTAGCTTTCATATGATGGATTAGCGCTTTTGAATGTTGCAAATAATGTTATTAGGGTTTCTAGTTTTCATATGATGGATTAGGGTTTTCTAGTTTTCATATGATGGATTAGGGTTTACTAGCTTTCATATGCTGGATTAGGGTTTTCTAGTTTTCATATAATAGATTAGAGTTTTGCAAATGATGTTATTAGGGTTCTCTAGTTTTCATATGATGGATTAGGGTTTTCTAGTTTTCATATGATGGATTAGGGTTTTTGAATGTTGCAAATGATGTTATTAGAGTTTTCAAGTTTTTTTTTTTTTTGGGTAAAGAGGGCGGCACCTCTGGCAAATTTTATTAATAAAAAGAATAAATACAATATAAGGCTGGGGACTCCCCACCAAAAAACAGAAAATCCATCGGGACATGCCCCAACGGACAACAAGCTAAATTAGGAACCAAAATAAGAGAGGAAACCATAAGCAAACAAGAACATAAAGGTGATCAACCTGCAAGACAAACAAACCATACAAGCCAAAACAAGCAGAGAAAACAGAAAGCGCATAGGAAGAAAATTAAGGGAGGGTCCAAATAGTTTTAGCCAAATCAACATTAGTGCAAGTTTTCAAAGAAAGACTCAGCAGTCTACAGCGGATATCATCCTTTACAATATTCACGACAGCATGATGAGATCTTTTAATATTTTTAAAAATGCGTAAATTTCTTTCCCGCCAGATGTGGTAGACCGCTCCAGCAAAAACAAGTCTTGTAATGATGGACCAAATGGTCTTGTTCTTATTAATGGGGTTGAGTTGACTAATGATATCAGACCAGCTATCAGTGGAGAAGGAGAGATTCATGACATGATGGAGGTCATGCCAAACCAAAGAAGTGAAAGAGCATTCAAAGAAGAGATGGGAAAGGGAATCCGGATATTTTCCGCAGAACGCACAAATGAGATTGGAATTTGTGTCCCAGATTTTGATTTTATCATGAGTCTTGAGACTATCTTTAAGAGCAACCCAAAGAATGAAAGCATGTCTGGGAATGTTCTGGGAGAACCAAACAAGATGAAACCAAAGGACCGGTTGGTGATAGGGGCGAATAGACTGCCACACAGATCGCACAGAGAAAGGGGAGAGTTGGCCGTCTCTAGATCTCCAAAGGAGTTTATCAGGGACGGACGTGGAAATAGCAGGAGGGTTATGAGAAAGAAGAGCATTATGGGAATCTCTCCAACCATGAGGTCGAACCCAAGATCCGTTAAGAACCAGGTCAGCAACCTTAGTATCAAGAGTGAAACCCGCATCATGGATGTCACGGACAGTCAAGAATTTAGAAAGAGGTCCCGCAGGGTGCCAATTATCGAACCAAGCAGAAGTAGAGCATCCATCACCTATCTGGGAAACTATATACTCCCTTATCTTATCCCGCATATCCAGGATGTTACGCCAAGCAAATCCGGTCCCGTATTTTTTGGGTGCATCCCAAAAGTTACGACCACATAAACGGTATGAGTGTATCCACTTAACCCATAGGGAGTCTTTCTTGGAAAGGAGTCTACAAATATGGGAAGCCATAAGGGCAACATTCCAGATAGCAAGGTTACGTATGCCAAGACCACCATGTTCCTTAGGAAGGCATACAGTTTTCCAGGAGACTTTAGCTTTACCACGCTTTAACTCACCATGGCACCAGAGGAAACCTCTCATGAGCTTCTCAATATCGTTAGAGATAGATTTAGGAAGAATAAAAACAGAAGCCCAATAGATTTGAGTAGAAGAAAGGACAGAGAGGATGAGCTGGAGACGACCAGCAAAGGAAAGAGACTTGTTTTTCCAGTCATTAATCTTGCATTTGACTTTATCAACAAGGCCTTTACAATCTTTGTGCGCAAGACGTGTGGTGATGAGAGGAATTCCAAGGTATCGGACAGGGAAAGAGCCCTCAGGAAACTTAACAATAAGATCAATGGCAGCTCTGGTCCTCTCACCAACATTACAGTAGAAAGCTTCACTCTTAGCAATATTTGGATGGAGGCCAGAAACCCCAGAGAATTCCTCAAGAGAATCACAGATCATTCTAACTGAAGAGCTATCACCATGACAGAAGAGAAGGAGATCGTCCGCAAAGCAGAGATGGGTGATACTCTGATCTTCACATTGTCTGTGAAATTTAAAAGAGTCAGAGTCATGGATATTTCTCTTGATCATAAGGTTAAGCACTTCCATGACAAGGGTGAAGAGATAAGGAGAAAGGGGGTCACCCTGTCGAAGGCCCCTTTTACCGTCAAAATATCCGTGAGTATTCCCATTGATACTCACAGAGTAAGCAACCGTGGAAACACAAGTCATGATCCAGTCAATCATACGATCAGGGAAACCAAACCCAAACAAGATGGTCCTTAGAAACGACCAGTCAACTGTGTCGTACGCTTTTTGAATATCAACCTTAAAAGCACACCTAGGAGGACCACGATGACGATGATAATCACGCATGAGTTCATGGACCAGAAGGACGTTGTCGGTGATCAATCGACCAGGGATGAAAGCAGACTGGTTTTCATCAACCAGAAAAGAAAGATGGTTTTTGATACGATCCGCAATAATCTTGCTGATACATTTGTAAACAACGTTACAACAAGCTATAGGGCGGAAATCAATGACTTTGGAAGGGGAATCAACTTTAGGGATGAGCGCAAGGATGGTGCTGTTGAAAGCCTTAAGAAGTTTGCCAGAATAGAAGAATTCCTTAACAGCCATACAGAAATCAGAACCCACAATATCCCAAGCAGACTTGAAGAACTTAGCAGAGAAACCATCATAACCAGGAGCTTTATCATCACCCATCTGGAACAGGACACACTTAATCTCTGCGTCAGTAACAGGAGTAAGCATGGCGTTAGACTGGAGGGGGGAGAGCTTATTAGAGAAGAGGGAATAAGGGTCACGAATAGCAGTGGAGGGTTGGGCAGAACCCAAGAAGGCTTGAAAGTGAGACACAAACAGATTAGGAAGATCATTCCCCGATATCCAGTTACCTTGAGCATCCTGGATAGAGTTAATACGATTGTGTGATTTACGGCTTTTAACTGCTTTGTGGAAAAAAGCCGAATTTTTATCACCCTCACGCAGCCAGTTAACCTTAGCCTTTTGTTTCAGGAACCTCTCTTCATCCAGGCTAGCCTCATTAAAAGCGAGGAGATACCTGCATTGTTCTTCACGAAGATCCTTATTGAAAGGATCCCGATCCAAAGCAATTTGAACTCTATCAAGCTCATTACGAAGAGAGATAACCTTAGAAAAGAGGTTTCCCTGGTTGCGAAGCATCTTACGTATCGGCACTTTCAGATTTTTAAGGTTTTTGAACACCTTATACATCCGATATCCAGTGATATTAGGGTTCCAAGAAGTGGCAACAATTTGCTTGAAATCGTTCTTATAAGTCAGGAAATTAGGGAACTTGAAAGGCTTAGGTTGGAAAGGGGCACGATGGGGGAGAGAAAGCACAGCAGGAGTATGATCGGACGAACGGTAAGGGAGAAAGTTGACAGTAGAGGAGGGGAAAGAAGCAACGAAGTGAGTATTTCCCATGACACGATCGATCTTCTTGAGGATGCCACCCGAACCATTAGGAGACTTGGTCCATGTGTAGAAGAGACCTTTATAGTTAAGATCCTCCATTTCCATCTGATTGACACAGTCCCTGAAGTCCTCCATGGCACGAGAAATCCCAGACGACCCGGAGGTGCTATCTTTAAAATCAAGAGCAACATTGAAATCACCCAAAAGAATCCAAGGGGTATCTCTAACCATATTCTTATGGACCGCAAGAGAATGCCAGAGAGAGCGACGCATCATGTGATCATTATGAGCATTATGCTGATATGGTCATCAGCATCAGGATCTAAATCATAGGGAGCACCAGAATGTGGCAGGGGGATAGAGGTAGAGGGAATATCCGTAATGTCAGAGGAACAAGCATCTAGAATGGAGAAAGCGTTGAATAAAGGGGTGGAAGATTCAGAATGTTTTAGGGGTTGGGAGGTAGAAAGACGAATGATAGGGCTAGGGAATCCAACAATAGGGGATTTTTCCTTCGTTGGGGGATTAGGGGGATTGGTGGATAGCGGCGTTCTTTTATTAAAATGAACCGGGATTTTCTCAAATCGTTTTTTATTTCTAATAGTGTTTAAAAAGTTTATATTTTTTGCATTGGAATTTTCTTTCGTATTGTTTTTGTATTTTCTAATTGTATTGCTTTTAGAAGATTCATTATTTATATTTTCTTTAGTAAAAACATTTTTTGAAGCATTTTTCTTTTTTGAAACCATCGTAAAGTCATCAGTATTATCACAAATAGAAGTAGCATTAATGGTAGAGGTATCCATATGTTTAGAAAAAGAAGGAGCATTAATTTTAGTAATGACATGCATACAGACATGTGTTTCGTGACCAAATACCTTACAATGAGAGCACATAGGAGGTTTCCATTCATACTCAACTCTAAGGGTATGGGAAGAGAACTCAGATGTTTGAGGATCTGGGATACGAATGTTAATCTTGTCCACCCATGAGGGACGAGTTTGTACTTCTAAAAGGACACGTGCATATACTGCCTTACCCGCAGCATAAGTACACATGTTAGCTGTATAAGAGTCCATAGCAAGAGGCTTACCGATTTTAGAAGCAATGTGACTTAATCCTTCCTCACTCCAAGTTTCATAAGGGATGTCATGTATTTTAATCCATAGAGGAAGTTTGTCATGGTTGTTTCTATGAATGCTAAGACCGGGTCTCCACTTTTGCATAACAATGGGGGCATTCCTAAATGTCCATGGTCCGTGAGTGATAACATGTTTTAGACCTTGGTCATTGTTAAATTTAAAAAGATAGACACCTTTACCATTTAACAAAACATCTTCCAGACCATGTTTTGACCACATCTTAGATGCTAGATAACGAACATCTGAATAATTCAATTTACATCCCACAAAATAACCACAAATGGTTTTAGCATGAATCTCACATATTTTATTAACAACATTTATCGGTATATCTACTGGCACATCAATATCATTACTCAGATTAGGGATGTAACGAAAATTTTCGCTGGAATGTTTATTAGGACCACTTAAAATGTTCGCTTGAGAGTTAACTAGCAAAGGTAATTTACTAGACCAAGCGTTGTAATTATTGTCTTTTAGTTCCAAATTACCATTAATCTTATCATTTATGTTGGATTTATGTAATTGACCAACCTCGGCTTCATTACTTAATCTAGAATCAACATGAATATTATTATCCGGTTTTTGAATTACAAATTTATTATTATAAATAGGCTTATTATTGTTAGCCCACTTAGTTTTATTATAAGTATTGGCCTTATGATTATAAGTTCTAGAAAAATAGGTTTGTTTAGGGTGGGCCAAATTGGATGAAGTTTGTTTAGCTTGGCCCAAATTAGGAATGCCCAAGATACATGAAGTTGGTTTAGCTTGGCCCAAATTATGGAGGCCCAAATTGGATGAATTTGATTTAGCTATGCCCAAATTAGGGAGGCCCAATATGGATGAAGTTTGATGAACCGTGGGAAGAGTAATATCCGCAAATGAAGGAATATTACTCGGCACATGATTAGTAGTGTAGGACAAAACATTATGAGTAGCATGTGATGTCTTTGTCCCCTTGTCTACCACTAACATGTTGTTATCAATTATGTCACCCACCATCTCCATTCCTTTTGACCTATGACCCATTCTATTATCATTAAAGTCACTCACCACATTCAAATGAGAATAAGAAGCATTACTAAAGCAAGGATCGGATTTCATACCTTCATCCAAGGACATGTTGGTGACCGTTGAAGTGTTGTGAACGGTCATGACCGTTGGTGCGTGTGGTACGTTTGGTGCGTGAGCTTCACGGACAGATTTGATTGCAGGATCCGTCGTCTGACCTTTGGTGTTGATCACGGTTGTATGATGAGTTTCATGTACACGATCATCATGCCCCTCCCCCATTGTTGTGTTCATGACCATTGAAGTGTCCTTGGAAGCCGTTTGGATGGGCTGTACGTGCAAAGATCCACCTCCGCCAATAGCTCCATGTTCTTGTTCGCTAAATTTCTGATGATCTCCGACCAACACTCCATATTCGTGAGCATATTCTTCAGGGCCAGGCGTGTTGTTGTTTTTCTTAGCAAAATCTCCATGATCAGTCGTGAACTTGTACACCATGCAGTCATTCTCGTTGTTATCTAGCATTCTCATATAGTCTTCATTTTCTCGATCTTGTATTGGATGATGCAGCAAGCATTCACGGTTATTGATAGATGGGACTTCGACATGCTCCCTGTTTGAGTCATCATCTTCATCTTCTCCATCATTGTCTTCTGATGATGTATAAACCGTACTCACGCCATCTATACGATTTGAATCATCTTCATTATCTTCCATATTTTCAGGATACAAATATTCCATATTATGTTTTGAGATATTTTTTTCATCTTCTCCAAGAACTTTGTCTGAAGCATCGTTGGAATAAAACGTAGCAGCAGCATTTCTTTCATATTGTTTATCATTTTGAAGATCATTTTGAGAATATTGATGTTTTTCTTTTCCTTGGATTGTATTTGTAACCCGTTTATGATTAAGAACAATTTTTCTCTGTTGTAAACTTCTTTGAGTTGATATTTCCAAAAGTGTATTTTTAATAGATGGAGCTTTGAAAATACGTGGCTGTTTGTTGAAAATATTTTTCATTCTTTTTTCCACCATATTGAAAGTACTTTCAGGATCAATAAAAGTTTGTGCAGAAAACATAAGATTTTTATTTCCAATTACAGTTGGTGAATCTGGACCAGGATTAATGCCTGGTGATACACCAGCCATGATGTAAATAAAAAACAAATAATTGAAAATTCTTAGAGAGAAAAATCTTAGAGAGAAAAATTCTTAGAGGTTGGTTTTTTAAGGGCAACATTGAGTTTTCAAGTTTTCATATGATGGATTCGGGTTTTCTAGTTTTAATATGATGGATTAGGGTTTTCTAGTTTTCATATGATGGATTAGGGTTTTTGAATGTTGCAAATGATGTTATTAGGGTTTCCTAGTTTTTATATGATGGATTAAGGTTTTCTAGTGTTCATATGATGGATTAGGGTTTTCTAGTTTTCATATGATGCATTAGGGTTTTTGAATGTAGCAAATGATGTTATTAGGGTTGTGTAGTTTTCATATGATAGATTAGGGTTTTCTAGTTTTCATATGATGGATTAGGGTTTTCTAGTTTTCATATGATGTATTAGGATTTTTGAATGTTGCAAATGATGTTATTAGGGTTTTCTAGTTTTCATATGATGGATTAGGGTTTTGTAGTTTCATATGATGGATTAGGGTTATCTAGTTTTCATTTGATGGATTAGGGTTTTCTAGTTTTGTATGATGGATTATGGTTTTTGAAAGTCGCAAATGATGTTATTAGGGTTTTCTAGTAGTTTTCATATGATGGATTAGGGTTTTCTAGTTTTCATATGATCGACTAGGGTTTTCTAGTTTTCATATGTTCAATTAGGGTTTTCTAGTTTTCATATGATATATTAGGATTTTCTAGTTTTCATATGATGGATTAGCGCTTTTGAATGTTGCAAATGTTGTTATCAGGGTTTTCTAGTTTTCATATGATGGATTAGGGTTTTCTAGTTTTCATATGATGGATTAGGGTTTTTGAATGTTGCAAATGATGTTATTAGAGTTTTCTAGTTTTCATATGATGGATTCGAGTTTTCTAGTTTTAATATGATGGATTAGGGTTTTCTAGTTTTCCTATGATGGATTAGGGTTTTTGAATGTTGCAAATGATGTTATTAGAGTTTTCTAGTTTTCTTATGATGGATTAGGGTTTTCTAGTTTTGATATGATGGATTAGGGTTTTCTAGTTTTGATATGATGTATTAGGGTTTTCTAGTTTTCATATGATGGATTAGAGTTTTGCAAATGATGTTATTAGGGTTTTCTAGTTTTCATATGATGGATTAGGGTTTTCTAGTTTTCATATGATGGATTAGGGTTTTTGAATGTTGCAAATGATGTTATTAGGGTTTTCTAGTTTTCATATGATGGATTAGGGTTTTCTAGTTTTCATATGATGGATTAGGGTTTTTGAATGTTGCAAATGATGTTATTAGAGTTTTATAGTTTTCATATGATGGATTCGGGTTTTCTAATTTTAATATGATGGATTAGGGTTTTCTAGTTTTCATATGATGGATTAGGGTTTTTGAATGTTGCAAATGATGTTATTAGGGTTTTCTAGTTTTCTTATGATGGATTAGGGTTTTCTAGTTTTGATATGATGGAATATGGTTTTCTAGTTTTGATATGATGTATTAGGGTTTTCTAGATTTCATATGATGGATTAGCGTTTTTAAATGTTGCAAATGATGTTATTAGGGTTTTCTAGTTTTCATATGATGGATTAGGGTTTTCTACTTTTCATATGATGGATTAGGGTTTTCTAGTTTTCATATGACGGATTAGGGTTTCCTACTTTTCATATGATGGATTTGGGTTTTCTAGTTTCATATGATGGATTAGGGTTTTCTAGTTTTCATATGATAGATTAGGGATTTCTACTTTTTATATGATGGATTCGGGTTATTGAATGTTGCAAATGATGTTATTCGGGTTTTCTAGTTTTCATACGATGGATTAGGGTTTTTGAATGTTGCAAATGATGTTATTAGAGATTTCTAGTTTTCATATGATGGATTCGGGTTTTCTAGTTTTAATATGATGGATTAGGGTTTTCTAGTTTTCATATGATGGATTAGGGTTTTTGAATGTTGTAAATGATGTTATTAGAGTTTTCTAGTTTTCATATGATGGATTCGGGTTTTCTAGTTTTAATATGATGGATTAGGGTTTTCTAGTTTTCATATGATGGATTAGGGTTTTTGAATGTTGCAAATGATGTTATTAGGGTTTTCTAGTTTTCATATGATGAATTAGGGTTTTCTAGTTTTCATATGATGGATGGTTTTGGGTTTTTGAATGTTGCAAATGATGTTATTAGGGTTTTCTAGTTTTTTTTTGGGTAAAGAGGGCGGCACCTCTGGCAAATTTTATTAATAAAAAGAATAAATACAATATAAGGCTGGGGACTCCCCACCAAAAAACAGAAAATCCATCGGGACAGGCCCCAACGGACAACAAGCTAAACTAGGAACCAAAACAAGAGAAGGAACCATAAGCAAACAAGAACATAAAGGAGAGCAACCTGCAAAACAAACAAACCATACAAGCCAAAACAAGCAGAGAAAAAAGAAAGTGCAGAGGAAGAAAATTAAGGGAGGGTCCAAAGAGTTTTAGCCAAATCAACATTAGTGCAAGTTTTCAAAGAAAGACTCAGCAGTCTACAGCGGATATCATCCTTAACAATATTCACGACAGCATGATGAGATCTTTTTGTTTTTGTAAAAATGCGTAAATTTCTTTCCCGCCATATGTGGTAGACCGCTCCAGCAAAAACAAGTCTTCTAATGATGGACCAAATGGTCTTGTTCTTATTAATGGGGTTGAGTTGGCTAATGATATCAGACCAGCTATCAGTGGATAAGGAGAGATTCATGACATGATGGAGGTCATGCCAGACCAAAGAAGTGAAAGAGCATTCAAAGAAGAGATGGGAAAGGGAATCCGGACAGTCCCCGCAGAACGCACAAATGAGATTGGAATTAGTGTCCCAAATTTTGATTTTATCATGAGTCTTAAGACGATCTTTAAGAGCAACCCAAAGAATGAAAGCATGTCTGGGGATGTTCTGGGAGAACCAAACAAGATGAAACCAAAAGACCGGTTGGTGATAGGGGCGAATAGACTGCCAAACAGATCGAACAGAGAAAGGAGAGAGTTGACCGTTTCTAGATCTCCAGAGGAGTTTATCAGGGACGGACGTGGAAATAGTAGGAGGGTTATGAGAAAGAAGAGCACCATGGGAATCTCTCCAACAATGAGGCCTAACCCAAGATCCGTTAAGAACAAGGTCTGCAACCTTAGTATCAGGAGTGAAACCCGCATCATGGATGTCACGGACAGAAAAGAATTTAGAAAGAGGGCCCGCAGGGTGCCAGTTATCGAACCAAGCAGAAGTAGAGCATCCATCACCAATCTGGGAAACTATATACTCCCTTATCTTATCCCACATATCCAGGATGTTACGCCAAGCAAAGCCAGAACCGTATTTTTTGGGGGCATCCCAAAAGTTACGTCCACATAAACGGTATGAGTGGATCCACTTAACCCATAGGGACTCTTTCTTGGAAAGGAGTCTCCAAACATGGGAAGCCATAAGGGCAACATTCCAGATAGCAAGGTTACGTATGCCAAGACCACCATGTTCCTTAGGAAGGCATACAGTTTTCCAGGAGACTTTAGCTTTACCACGTTTCAACTCACCATGGCACCAGAGGAAACCTCTCATGAGCTTCTCAATATCGTTAGAGATAGATTTAGGAAGAATAAAAACAGAAGCCCAATAGATTTGAGTAGAAGAGAGGACAGAGAGGATGAGCTAGAGACGACCAGCAAAGGAAAGAGACTTGTTTTTCCAGTCATTAATCCTGCATTTGACTTTATCAACAAGGCCTTTACAGTCTTTGTGGGCAAGACGCGTGGTGATGAGAGGAACTCCAAGGTATCGGACAGGGAAAGAGCCCTCAGGAAAGTTAACAATACGGTCAATTGCAGCCCTGGTCCTCTCACCAACATTACAGTAGAAAGCTTCACTCTTCGCAGTATTGGGATGGAGGCCAGAAACCCCAGAGAATTCCTCAAGAGAATCACAGATGAGTTTAACCGAAGAGCTATCACCATGACAGAAGAGAAGGAGGTCGTCGGCAAAGCAGAGATGGGTGATATTTTGATCATCACATTGTCTGTGGAATATAAAAGAATCAGAATCATGGATGTTTCTCTTGATCATAAGGTTAAGCACTTCCATGACAAGAGTGAAGAGATAAGGAGAGAGGGGGTCACCCTGCCGAAGGCCCCTTTTACCGTCGAAATAACCATGAGTATTCCCATTGATACTCACAGAGTAAGCAACCGTGGAAACACATGTCATGATCCATTCAATCATACGATCGGGGAAACCAAACCCAAACAAGATGGTCCGCAGAAACGACCAGTCAACTGTGTCGTACGCCTTTTGAATATCAACCTTAAAAGCACACCTAGGAGGACCACGATGACGATGATAATCACGCATGAGATCGTGGACAAGAAGGACGTTGTCGGTGATCAAACGACCAGGGATGAAAGCGGACTGGTTTTCATCAACCAGAGAAGAAAGATGGTTTTTGATACGATCCGCAATAATCTTGCTGATACATTTGTAAACAACGTTACAACAAGCTATAGGGCGAAAATCAGTGACTTTGGAAGGGGAATCAACTTTAGGGATGAGCGCAAGGATGGTACTGTTGAAAGACTTAAGAAGTTTGCCAGAATAGAAGAATTCCTTAACAGCCATACAGAAATCAGGACCGACAATATCCCAAGCAGACTTGAAGAACTTAGCAGAGAAACCATCAGAACCAGGAGCTTTATCATCACCCATCTGGAACAGGACACACTTAACCTCCTTGTCAGTAACAGGAGTAAGCATGGCGGCAGATTGGAGGGGGGAAAGCTTATTAGAGAAGAGGGAAGAAGGGTCACGAATAGCAGTGGAAGCCTGGGCAGAACCCAAGAAGGCTTGAAAATGAGAAACAAACAAATTAGGAAGATCATTCCCCGAGATCCAGTTTCCTAGAGCATCCTGGATAGAATTAATACGATTGCGAGATTTACGGCTTTTAACCGCTTTGTGGAAAAAAGACGAATTTTTATCACCCTCACGCAGCCAGTTAACCTTAGCCTTTTGTTTCAGGAACTTCTCTTCATCCAGGCTAGCCTCGTTATAAGCGAGGAGATACCTGCATTGTTCTTCACGAAGATCCTTATTGAAAGGATCCCGATCCAAAGCAATCTGAACTCTATCAAGATCATTACGAAGAGAGATAACCTTAGAAAAGAGGTTTCCCTGATTGCGAAGCATCTTACGTATTGGCACTTTCAGATTTTTAAGGTTTTTGAAAACCTTATACATCCGATATCCAGTGATATTGGGGTTCCAAGAAGAGGCAACAATCTGTTTGAAATCGTTCTTATAAGTGAGGAAATTAGGGAACTTGAAAGGCTTAGGTTGGAAAGGGGCACGATGGGGGAGAGAAAGCACAGCAGGAGTATGATCGGACGAACGGTAAGGGAGAAAGTTGACAGTAGAGGAGGGGAAAGAAGCAACGAAGTGAGTATTTCCCATGACACGATCGATCTTCTTGAGGATGCCACCCGAACCATTAGGAGACTTGGTCCATGTGTAGAAGAGACCTTTATAGTTAAGATCCTCCATTTCCATCTGATTGACACAGTCCCTGAAGTCCTCCATGGCACGAGAAATCCCAGACGACCCGGAGGTGCTATCTTTAAAATCAAGAGCAACATTGAAATCACCCAAAAGAATCCAAGGGGTATCTCTAACCATATTCTTATGGACCGCAAGAGAATGCCAGAGAGAGCGACGCATCATGTGATCATTATGAGCATAGACGAAAGAGCAGAAAAAGGATTTATTAGAATCACGAATATTAACTTTGAAATGCATAACCTGATCATTTAAGTCGATAAGCATCATATCAATGGCAAGCGGATCCCAGGCAACCACAATTCTAGTTCCTCTAGGGGAGAAGAGCCCATTGGACGACCACGACCAAGAGCCAAAAGTACGACTACAGATAAGAGGGAGGTTAGGGAAGGAAACACGAGTCTCAAGAGAAGCACAAATATGAAGATTTTGATCGCGGATAAGATCTCTCAAGGCTTTCTGATGAGAAGCCTTACAGAGACCGCGAGTATTCCATGCAGCGATGTGCGTCATATGGAAACTTGGAGGGGGGTGGAGTCCATCTGCTCGGACACCAGAGTTATCATAGGTTGGTCATACTGAGAACCATTCTCACCAACAATGAACTGGGCAGTCTCACCATCATCAGAGTCGACCTCAATACAATTGTCCTCGTCAAGTTGTTCATCAGCTTCAGGATCAAAATCACCATTAATAAATTGGGAAGGGACACTAGGGGGGAAGAGGGTTAGAAGTAGAGGGAAAATCAGTCACGTCAGAGGAACAAGCCTCAAGAACGGCGAAGGCATTGAATATAGGAGTGGGGGAAACAGTTTGTTTAAGGGGCGTGGAAGAAGAAGGACGAAGGATAGGGCTAGGGAAACCAACTAAACCGTTAGTATCCTTTATAGGGGGAGGAATAGAACTAGGAGGGATGGAGGTGCGGGACTCATTAGGAACCGGGCGAAACTCGAAACGCTACTTATTAATATTTTTTTTACTTTTATTCCAAATTTTGTTCATAGAAGAATCTTTACTCTTCCTAATCCCTGGAGTGTTTCTATTAGAATTACTTTGCAAAATATCATCAGTAGTGTTTTCAGAATTTGACCCTTGTTTGGTGCGATTTTTCTTTTTATAGACGACCTTAAAACCATCATCAATTTGCATAGGAGAATTCACTATGCCATGATCAAGAGGCATTTTATCTTTATGATTACTATCATTAGTCTTAGAGATGACATGCATACAGTTTCTATTTTCATGACCAAAGACCATGCAATGAGAGCACATAGGAGGTTTCCATTCATACTCAATACGAAGAGTATGTGTGTAAAACTCAAGAGTATTAGGATCAGGAATACGGATAATCACTTTATCCACCCAAGAGGATTTAGTGGGTATCTCAAGAAGTACACGAGCATAAACAGATTTTCCTGCCGCATATTTGCACATATTAGCAGTATAAGAGTCCATAGCAAGAGGCTTTCCAATTTTGGAGGCAATGTGGCTAAGACCATCATCACTCCATGCCTCATAGGGAATATCATGGATTTTAATCCATAGAGGGAGCTTGTCATGATTGTTCTTATGAATATTGAGACCGGGACGCCATTTTTGCATGACAATAGGGGCACCTTTAAAAGTCCAGGGTCCGTGAGTGATAACATGATGAAGACCATTATCGTCACTAAATTTAAATAGGTAAATACCTTTTCCATTTAGAAGGACATCTTGGAGACCATGGATAGACCACATTTTTGATGCAAGAAATCTAACATCAGAGTAATTCATTTTAATTCCTACAAAATAACCACATATAGTCGTAGCAAATGTTTCGCACACTTTATTAACGGCCGTTAAAGGAATATCAACAGGCACATTATTGTCATCACTTAAATTAGGAATAAAACGAAACTTTTAATTGGCGTGTTTTTGGGATCCAGTAATAATATTGGCATGAGAGTTATTAAGCAAAGGTAAAGATCGATGCCAAGCATTATTAAATTTTTTTTTATTTTCGTTATTACTATTATCAAAAATTAAATTTTTTTCATTGGTTTTTAAATCACTAGAAGAATTAGGCTTAATTTTATCACTTATGTCAACCATGTTGGTTTTAACTTGGGCATTTAAAGACATGTGTGTATCAACAAGTGGGTGTTGGTCAATAGGCATTAAATCACGATTATCTTTGAATTGGAATGATATGGCCGAATTATTAAGAATGGATCTAGGGGACAATAGTTTGGGATTTGGTCCCAAGAGAGAAGTAGATGAATTCTTGGCCTTTGAAGGAATCGGCTCCTTGGTACATTTCTTTAAGTAATCATCCGCTAGATTAGAGCATTGTGGAGCACAAGGATTATTTAATACAAAAGTGATGGCATGCTTGTCCTTGTCTCCCACTAAACTAGTAAAAGTATTCTTGTCTCCCACTATGTTATTAGTTTTATAGTTTTGACCATCTTTTTGAATAACTAACCCATCATTAACATTCATAGTAGTTTTAAATGACAAAGTGGACATACCTTCGTGAATCCAAGAAGATGAAAACGTTGGGGAGTTGAGTGAATGCGCTGCATCATCATTTTCATTGTTCCTTTGGCCCATCCTTTTCATGACCGTTGGTGCATGCTTTTCACGTTCACCATGGACAGCTGGTTCATCTCCTTCATCGTTGCAAGGTGTAGAGTTGCTAATGATGTTCATCTTGGTTGTAACTTGAGCCTCACGGTCAACATGGGAAGCAGGTTGGCTAGTATAGTTTCCATCAAATGTTTGAGAATGATCATTATCATCGTATCCATTTTTGAGGTTGCTTATTTTCAGTCCCGTATCTCTTCCATCGGTGGTAGAGTAATTCTGCATGAATTCATCAACTTTTGAAGATGGTTCAACCAATGGATCCACACTAGAATCCACATCTTTCCCGTCTTTATTCTGATCAGAATTAATATTTATGAATTTAAGATGATGGCCGGCATCACCTTCATGGCTACTTTCATACGGTTCATCTTCAACCATTCCATCAACCAAGTGAATCTGACCATTTGCTTGTATTCCATATCTCGTTTGATCATAGTTTGATGCCGAGATCTTATCAATTGATAATCTTTTTCGCTGAATAGAATCAGTTTTGCATTTGTTTCTTCGTTCATCAGTGGCTTCAAATAAAGAAGACGAATAATTCTGAAATATTGAACCTTTGATATTACGTAAAGCCATATGAAGTTTTTTGTCTTTCTGATCTTTAATGTATTTGATCGTAGTACCTTGAACTTCTGATTTGTTTTCTTTAACTGAAAATTTAAAGTTTTGTTTAAAATTATCAGAAAAAGTAACAACATTCACATTTGGACCTTTTCCAGTAGACAATTCATGATAATGATGTTGATGATCCATCATAACACCATCATTTGACATTAAAATGGAATCACAACCTGGTGAATCATCCTCCATGATGAAAAAACGATAGAACAAAACCAAAAAACACAAAAAACTTTCTAGAGAGAGAAAATGCTAGAGAGAGAAAATGCTTTAGGGTTTTCTAGTTTTCATATGATGGAGTAACATTTTCTAATATTCGTATGATGGATTAGGGTTTTTGAATGTTGCAAATGATGTTATTAGGGTTTTCTAGTTTTTATATGATGGATTAGGGTTTTCTAGTGTTCATTTGATGGATTAGGGTTTTCTAGTTTTCATATGATGGATTAGGGTTTTTGAATGTTGCAAATGATGTTGTTAGGGTTTTCTAGTTTTCTTATGATAGATTAGGGTTTTCTAGTTTTGATATGATGGATTAGGGTTTTCTAGTTTTGATATGATGTATTAGGGTTTTCTAGTTTTCATATGATGGATTAGGGTTTTTGAATGTTGCAAATGATGTTATTAGGGTTTTCTAGTTTTCATATGATGGATTAGGGTTTTCTAGTTTTCATATGATGGATGGTTTTGGGTTTTTGAATGTTGCAAATGATGTTATTAGGGTTTTCTAGTTTTCATATGATGGATTAACATTTTCTAATATTCATATGATGGATTAGGGTTTTTGAATGTTGCAAATGATGTTATTAGGTTTTTCTAGTTTTTATATGATGGATTAGGGTTTTCTAGTGTTCATATGATGGATTAGGGTTTTCTAGTTTTCATATGATGGATTAGGGTTTTTGAATGTTGCAAATGATGTTATTAGGGTTTTCTAGTTTTCTTATGATGGATTAGGGTTTTCTAGTTTTGATATGATGGATTAGGGTTTTCTAGTTTTGATATGATGTATTAGGGTTTTCTAGTTTTCATATGATGGATTAGGGTTTTTGAATGTTGCAAATGATGTTATTAGGGTTTTCTAGTTTTCATATGATGGATTAGGGGTTTCTTGTTTTCATATGATGGATGGTTTTGGGTTTAATGTTGCAAATGATGTCATTAGAGTTTTCTAGTATTCATATGATGGATTAAGGTTTTCTAGTTTTCATATGATGGATTAACATTTTCTAATATTCATATGATGGATTAGGGTTTTTGAATGTTGCAAATGATGTTATTAGGGTTTTCTAGTTTTTATATGATGGATTAGGGTTTTCTAGTGTTTATATGATGGATTAGGGTTTTCTAGTTTTCATATGATGGATTAGGGTTTTCTAGTTTTCATATGATGGATTAGGGTTTTTGAATATTTTTAAATGATCTTATTAGGCTTTTCTAGTTTTCATATGATGGATTAGGGTTTTCTAGTTTTCATATAATGGATTAGGGTATTCTAGTTTTCATATGATGGATTAGGGTTTTCTCATTTTCATATGATGAATTAGGGTTTTTGAATGTTGCAAATGATGTCATTAGGGTTTTCTAGTTTTCATATGATGGATTAGGGTTTTCTACTTTTCATATGATGGATTAGGGTTTTCTAGTTTTCATATGATGCATTACGGTTTTTGAATGTTGCAAATGATGTTATTAGGGTTGTCTAGTTTTCATATGATGGATTAGGGTTTTCTTGTTTTCATATGATGGATTAGGGTTGTCTAGTTTTCATATGATGTATTAGAATTTTTGAATGTTGCAAATGATGTTATTAGGGTTTTCTAGTTTTCAAATGATGGATTAGGGTTTTCTAGTTTCATATGATGGATTAGGGTTTTCTAGTTTTCATTTTATGGATTAGGGTTTTCTAGTTTTCATATGATGGATTAGCGTTTTTGAATATCGCAAATGATGTTATTAGGGTTTTCTAGTAGTTTTCATATGATGGATTAGGGTTTTCTAGCTTTCATATGATCGATTAGGGTTTTCTAGTTTTCATATGATCAATTAGGGTTTTCTAGTTTTCATATGATGGATTAGCGCTTTTGAATGTTGCAAATAATGTTATTAGGGTTTTCTAGTTTTCATATGATGCATTAGGGTTTTCTAGTTTTCATATGATGGATTGGGGTTTACTAGCTTTCATATGCTGGATTAGGGTTTTCTAGTTTTCATATAATGGATTAGAGTTTTGCAAATGATGTTATTAGGGTTCTCTAGTTTTCATATGATGGATTAGGGTTTTCTAGTTTTCATATGATGGATTAGGGTTTTTGAATGTTGCAAATGATGTTATTTGAGTTTTCAAGTTTTCATATGATGGATTCGGGTTTTCTAGTTTTAATATGATGGATTAGGGTTTTCTAGTTTTCATATGATGCATTAGGGTTTTTGAATGTTGCAAATGATGTTATTAGGGTTTCCTAGTTTTTATATGATGGATTAAGGTTTTCTAGTGTTCATATGATGGATTAGGGTTTTCTAGTTTTCATATGATGCATTAGGGTTTTTGAATGTTGCAAATGATGTTATTAGGGTTGTGTAGTTTTCATATGATAGATTAGGGTTTTCTAGTTTTCATATGATGGATTAGGGTTTTCTAGTTTTCATATGATGTATTAGGATTTATGAATGTTGCAAATGATGTTATTAGGGTTTTCTAGTTTTCATATGATGGATTAGGGTTTTTTAGTTTCATATGATGGATTAGGGTTATCTAGTTTTCATTTGATAGATTAGGGTTTTCTAGTTTTATATGATGGATTATGGTTTTTGAAAGTCGCAAATGATGTTATTAGGGTTTTCTAGTAGTTTTCATATGATGGATTAGGGTTTTCTAGTTTTCATATGATCGACTAGGGTTTTCTAGTTTTCATATGTTCAATTAGGGTTTTCTAGTTTTCATATGATATATTAGGATTTTCTAGTTTTCATATGATGGATTAGCGCTTTTGAATGTTGCAAATGTTGTTATTAGGGTTTTCTAGTTTTCATATGATGGATTAGGGTTTTCTAGTTTTCATATGATGGATTAGGGTTTTTGAATGTTGCAAATGATGTTATTAGAGTTTTCTAGTTTTCATATGATGGATTCGGGTTTTCTAATTTTAATATGATGAATTAGGGTTTTCTAGTTTTCATATGATGGATTAGGGTTTTTGAATGTTGCAAATGATGTTATTAGGGTTTTCTAGTTTTCTTATGATGGATTAGGGTTTTCTAGTTTTGATATGATGGAATATGGTTTTCTAGTTTTGATATGATGTATTAGGGTTTTCTAGATTTCATATGATGGATTAGCGTTTTTGAATGTTGCAAGTGATGTTATTAGAGTTTTCTAGTTTTCATATGATGGATTAGGGTTTTCTACTTTTTTTGGGTAAAGAGGGCGGTACCTCTGGCAAATTTTATTAATAAAAAGAATAAATACAATATAAGGCTGGGGACTCCCCACCAAAAAACAGAAAATCCATCGGGACAGGCCCCAACGGACAACAAGCTAAACTAGGAACCAAAACAAGTGAAGGAACCATAAGCAATCAAGAACATAAGGGAGAGCAACCTGCAAAACAAACAAACCATACAAGCCAAAACAAGCAGAGAAAAAAGAAAGCGCCGAGGAAGAAAATTAAGGAAGGGTCCAGATTCTTTTAGCCAAATTAACATTAGAGCATGGTTTCATAGAAAGACTCAGCAGTCTACATCGGATATCATCCTCAACAATATTCACGACAGCATGATGAGACCTTTTTATTTTTTTAAAAATGCGTAAATTTCTTTCCCGCCAGATGTGGTAGACCGCTCCAGCAAAAACAAGTCTTCTAATGATGGACCAAATGGTCTTGTTCTTATTAATGGGGTTGAGTTGACTAATGATATCAGACCAGCTATCAGTGGAGAAGGAGAGATTCATGACATGATGGAGGTCATGCCAAACCAAAGAAGTGAAAGAGCATTCAAAGAAGAGATGGGAAAGGGAATCCGGACAGTCCCCGCAGAACGCACAAATGAGATTGGAATTAGTGTCCCAAATTTTGATTTTATCATGAGTCTTAAGACGATCTTTAAGAGCAACCCAAAGAATGAAAGCATGTCTGGGGATGTTCTGGGAGAACCAAACAAGATGAAACCAAAAGACCGGTTGTTGATAGGGGCGAATAGACTGCCACACAGATCGAACAGAGAAAGGAGAGAGTTGACCATCTCTAGATCTCCAAAAGAGTTTATCAGGGACGGACGTGGAAATAGTAGGAGGGTTATGAGAAAGGAGAGCACCATGGGAATCTCTCCAACAATGAGGCCGAACCCAGGATCCGTTAAGAACCAGGTCAGCAACCTTAGTATCAGGAGTGAAACCCGCATCATGGATGTCACGGACCGACAAGAAATTAGAAAGAGGGCCTGCATGGTGCCAGTTGTCGAACCAAGCAGAGGTAGAGCATCCATCACCAATCTGGGAGACTATATACTCCCTTATCTTATCCCGCATATCCAGGATGTTTCGCCAAGCAAATCCAGTTCCGTATTTTTTGGGGGCATCCCAAAAGTTACGGCCACATAAACGGTATGAGTGGATCCACTTAACCCATAGGGACTCTTTCTTGGTAAGAAGTCTCCAAACATGGGAAGCCATAAGGGCAACATTCCAGATAGCAAGGTTACGTATGCCAAGACCACCATGTTCCTTAGGAAGGCAAACAGTTTTCCAGGAGACTTTAGCTTTACCACGCTTCAACTCTCCATGGCACCAGAGGAAACCTCTCATGAGCTTCTCAATATCGTTAGAGATAGACTTAGGAAGAATAAAAACAGAAGCCCAATAGATTTGAGTAGAAGAAAGGACAGAGAGGATGAGCTGGAGAAGACCAGCAAAGGAAAGAGACTTGTTTTTCCAGTCATTAATCCTGCATTTGAGTTTATCAACAAGGCCTTTACAGTCTTTGTGGGCAAGACGTGTGGTGATGAGAGGAACGCCAAGGTAACGGACAGGGAAAGAGCCCTCAGGAAACTTAACAATAAGATCAATGGCAGCCCTGGTCCTCTCACCAACATTACAGTAGAAAGCTTCACTCTTTGCAATATTTGGATGGAGGCCAGAAACCCCAGAGAATTCCTCTAGAGAATCACATATGATTCTAACCGAAGAGCTATCACCATGGCAGAAGAGAAGGAGATCGTCAGCAAAGCAGAGATGGGTGATATTTTGATCATCACATTGTCTGTGGAATTTAAAAGAGTCAGAATCATGGATGTTTCTCTTGATCATAAGGTTAAGCACTTCCATGACAAGAGTGAAGAGATAAGGAGAAAGGGGGTCACCCTGCCGAAGGCCCCTTTTACCATCAAAATATCCGTGAGTATTCCCATTGATACTCACAGAGTAAGCAACCGTGGAAACACATGTCATGATCCAGTCAATCATACGATCAGGGAAACCAAATCCAAACAAGATGGTCCCTAGAAACGACCAGTCAACCGTGTCGTACGCTTTTTGAATATCAATCTTGAAAGCACACCTAGGAGGACCACGATGACGATGATAATCACGCATGAGTTCATGGACAAGAAGGACGTTGTCGGTGATCAAACGACCAGGGATGAAAGCAGACTGGTTTTCATCAACCAGAGAAGAAAGATGGTTTTTGATACGATCCGCAATAATCTTGCTGATACATTTGTAAACAACGTTACAACAAGCTATATGGCGGAAATCAGTGACTTTGGAAGGGGAATCAACTTTAGGGATGAGCGCAAGGATGGTGCTGTTGAAAGACTTAAGAAGTTTGCCAAAATAGAAGAATTCCTTAACAGCCATACAGAAATCAGGACCCACAATATCCCAAGCAGACTTGAAGAACTTAGCAGAGAAACCATCAGAACCAGGAGCTTTATCATCACCCATCTGGAACAGGACACACTTAACCTCCGCGTCCGTAACAGGAGTAAGCATGGCGTTAGACTGGAGGGGGGGTGAGCTTATTAGAAAAGAGGGAAGAAGGATCACGAATAGCAGTGGAAGGCTGGGTAGAACCCAAGAAGGCTTGAAAGTGAGAAACAAACAGATTAGGAAGATCATTTCCCGATATCCAGTTACCTTGAGCATCCTGGATAGAATTAATACGATTGCGAGATTTACGGCTTTTAACCGCTTTGTGGAAAAAAGCAGAATTTTTATCACCCTCACGCAACCAGTTAACCTTAGCCTTTTGTTTCAGGAACCTCTCTTCATCCAGGCTAGCCTCGTTATAAGCGATGAGATACCTGCATTGTTCTTCACGAAGATCCTTATTGAAAGGATTCCGATCTAAAGCAATCTGAACTCTATCAAGTTCATTACGAAGAGAGATAACCTTAGAGAATATGTTTCCCTGGTTGCGTAGCATCTTACGAATTGGCACTTTCAGATTTTTAAGGTTTTTGAAAACCTTATACATCCGATATCCAGTGATATTGGGGTTCCAAGAAGAGGCAACAATCTGCTTGAAATCGTTCTTATAAGTCAGGAAATTAGGGAACTTGAAAGGCTTAGGTTGGAAAGGGGCACGATGGGGCAGAGAAAGCACAGCAGGAGTATGATCGGACGAACGGTAAGGGAGGAAATTGACGGTAGAGGAGGGGAAAGAAGCAACGAATTGAGTATTTCCCATGACACGGTCAATCTTCTTGAGGATGCCACCCGAACCATTAGGGGACTTGGTCCATGTGTAGAAGAGACCTTTATAGTTAAGATCCTCCATTTCCATCAGATTGACACAGTCCCTGAAGTCCTCCATGGGACGTGAAATCCCAGATGTCCCGGAGGTGCTATCTTTAATATCAAGAGCAACATTGAAATCACCCAAAAGAATCCAAGGGGTATCTCTAACCATATTCTTATGGATCGCAAGAGAATGCCATAGAGAGCGACGCATCATGTGATCATTATGAGCATAGACGAAAGAGCAGAAAAAGGAATTTTTAGAATCACGAATATTAACTTTGAAATGCATAACCTGATCATTTAAGTCGATAAGCATCATATCAATAGCTTTCGTGTCCCAGGCAACAACAATTCTAGTCCCTCTCGTGGAGAAGAGACCGTTGGACGACCAAGACCAAGAGCCAAAAGTATGACTACAGATAAGAGGGAGGTTAGGGAAGGAAGCACGAGTCTCCAGAGAAGCAAAAATATGAAGATTTTGATCGCGTATAAGATCTCTCACGGCTTTCTGATGAGAAGGCTTACAGAGACCGCGTGTATTCCATGCAGCGATGTGCGTCATATGGAAACTTGGAGGGGGGTGGAGTCCATCTGCTCGGACACTGGAGCTATCATAGGGTGATCATAATGAGTACCAGATTCATTAACAATGAACCGAGCAGTGTCACCATCATCAGAATCAACCTCAATACTATTATCCTCTACGATTAGGTCATCAGCATCAGGATCAAAATCATCAGGCCTGGAATGGGAAGGAGCACCAGAATAGGGCAGGGGGATAGAAGTAGAGGGAAGATCCGTGACGTCAGATGAACAAGCCTCTAGAATGGAGAAAGCGTTGAATACAGGGGTGGAGGATTCAGACTGATTTAGGGGCTTGGATGAAGAAAGACGAATGATAGGGCTAGGGAATCCAACAATAGGCGACTTATCCTTCGTTGGGGGATTAGGGGAATTGGTGGATAAAGGTGGGCTACTATTAATATGAACCGGAGGTTTCTCAAACTGTTTCTTATTTCTAATAGTTTTTAAAAAGTTTTTATTTTTTGTTAGTTCTTCTTTATTATTTACATTATTTTTTCCAAATTGTTTAGCCATCCCACCCTTTAGGGTATTTCTAATAGACTTACCTTGTGAAATATCATTATTAGTATTTTCATAATATTGTCTTTGTTTCCTTAAAGTTTTCTTTTTACTAACAACCGTAAATCCATCATTAGGTTGCATAGGAGGGGTAACTATACCATGATCAAGATGCATTATATCTTTGGGATTACCTTCATTATTCTTATAGATGACATGCATACAATTTTTAGTTTCATGACCAAACACCATGCAATGAGAGCACATAGAGGGTTTCCATTCATACTCAATACGAAGAGTATGGGTATAGAACTCAAGAGTATCAGGATCAGGAATACGGATAATCACTTTATCCACCCAAGAGGATTTAGTTGGTATCTCAAGAAGGACACGAGCATAAACAGATTTTCCTGCCGCATATTTGCACATATTAGCAGTATAGGAGTCCATAGCAAGAGGCTTTCCAATTTTTGAAGCAATGTGGCTAAGACCATCATCACTCCATGCCTCATAGGGAATATCATGGATTTTAATCCACAAAGGGAGCTTGTCATGATTATTCTTATGTATATTCAGACCGGGACGCCATTTTTGCATGACAATTGGGACACCTTTAAAAGTCCAGGGTCCATGAGTGATAACATGATGAAGACCATTATCGTCACTAAATTTAAACAGGTAAACACCTTTTCCATTAAGGAGAACATCTTGAAGACCATGAATAGACCACATTTTGGAAGCAAGATATCGAACATCAGAGTAATTCATTTTTATTCCTACAAAATAACCACAGATAGTCCTAGCAAAATTTTCACACACTTTATTAACGGCCGTTAAAGGAATATCAACAGGCACATTATTGTCATTACTTAAATTAGGAATAAAACGAAACTTATCGTTGGCATGTTTTTGTGATCCAGTAATAATATTGGCATGAGAGTTATTAAGTAAGGGTAAAGATCTTTCCCAAGCATTTCTAATATTATTTTTATTTTCGTTATATCTAGTATCATATATTAAATTTTGGTCATGAGTTATAAAATTACTAGAATCATTGGGCTTAATAATTTTTTCACTTATGTCAACAATATTTGTTTTAACTAGCCCATTTAAAGACCTATGAGTTTCAACAATTGGTGGAGGGACAATGGACATATTTCTAGATTGTGATGGGTAATTAGGGCCACGTATGGGTTTGAGAATGGAATAATTGTCCGATTTATGAGGCAATGAATTATGGGACAAAGGTTTTGGGTGTGGACCCAATATAGAAGAATAAGTTTCATTTGGCAAAGTTGAATTCGGATGGCAAGGAGACAAGAAAGTAGGATAGTCAACAACTTTAGAGAGTGGCCTACCATCCACCACATTGGGTTCTTTAAAAAGAATACTAGTGGGCAAGTTGTCATAGCTTTTAAAGGAATAATCAGATTTTTCTAGATTAAAGTTAGAATTAGAAAAAGATTTACCCCATGTCTCCACTTTCTTGTCTATACTCGTGCTCGGCTTTATTATGTCTTCTCCATGTTTATGTTTAGAAGTGCTGATGATAACCGTTGGAGCGTGAAGTCCACATGCTGATGGAGGACCTTCGTTAGCGGCATTATTCAGATCCATCGGATTATTCAGACTCGTATCTCCTCCATCGGAATTTGAGATAGTCTGCATGCATTCATCCACTTTTGTAGCCGGTTCAACCATAAGATCCACATCAGATTGATCTTGTTTCCCTTGGTTATTTTGATTAGCATCAACCGTAAGAGACTTTAGTTTGTTGCTCGACATGTTATTGATAGTTGGTTTATGAGCTGCACTTTCTTCCTTGAATGCAGTTTCTCCACCTTCACTATGAGCTTCACGGTTAATATGAACTTCACTTTCTCCATTGATAGCATGAGGTTGACGGTTAGCATGAGCTTCATTTTCTCCATTGAATGCAGATTCACCATCTTCACCATCTTCTTCTTCAGAGGGGTAAACCGTGGGCCTTCCTTGGGTCATCTCATGACCAACAACTTCACCATCATATTCTGCAGAAGCTTTTGTAACTGATTTAAAAGTGTCACCTCCTTGAGTCATAGCTTCATCATTCACTCCGTAATGCTTATATTTTTCGTGATTATTTTGAGAATGAAGATGTATTTCATTACCAGCAGCTAAATCTGTAATATGTTTATGTTTTATAACAGATTTCTTTTTTTGTATTGCTCTATCAAGATGTTTGAAGAAATATTGCTGTTTTGTTCTTATGTTTTTTAATCTTTTTTCAATCAAATTCAAAGTAATTTCATGATTTATAAAACCATGTGCAGGAAATATAAGATTATGATTTTCTAAAACATTTTCATTATCCAAAGATTGATCAGAACCAGGAATTATGCCTGGTGAAACACCAGCCATAATTAAAAAATAAAAATAAAACTTTTAAGATTGCAAAAATCGTATAGCTTGCTTAGAGAGAACAAAACGGGATTTTGGGTTTTCTGGTTTTCTACTTTTCATATGATGGATTAGGGTTTTCTAGTTTTCATATGACGGATTAGGGTTTTCTAGTTTTCATATGATGGATTTGGGTTTTCTAGTTTCATATGATGGATTAGGGTTTTCTAGTTTTCATATGATAGATTAGGGATTTCTACTTTTTATATGATGGATTCGGGTTATTGAATGTTGCAAATGATGTTATTCGGGTTTTCTAGTTTTCATACGATGGATTAGGGTTTTTGAATGTTGCAAATGATGTTATTAGAGTTTTCTAGTTTTTTTTTTTTTTGGGTAAAGAGGACGGTACCTCTGGCAAAATTTATAAATAAAAAGAATAAATACAATATAAGGCTGGGGACTCCCCACCAAAAAACAGAAAATCCATCGGGACAGGCCCCAATGGGCAACAAGCTAAACTAGGAACCAAAATAAGATAAGGAACCATAAGAATACAAGAACATAAAGTAGAGCAACCTGCAAAACAAACAAACCATACAAGCCAAAACAAGCATAGAAAAAAAGAGAGCATAGAGGAAGAAAATTAAGGGAGTGTCCATATTGTTTTAGCCAAATTAACATTAGAGCATGGTTTCATATAAAGACTCAGCAGTCTACAGCGGATATCATCCTTAACAGTATTCACGACAGCATGATGAGATCTTTTTATTTTTGTAAAAATACGTAAATTTCTTTCCCGCCAGATGTGGTAGACCGCTCCAGC
Source organism: Cichorium intybus (assembly GCA_023525715.1). Lineage (NCBI taxonomy): Eukaryota > Viridiplantae > Streptophyta > Magnoliopsida > Asterales > Asteraceae > Cichorium > Cichorium intybus. The sequence goes on from CM042015.1 coordinate 43,093,441, forward strand.
AAAAACAAGTCTTCTGATGATGGACCAAATGGTCTTGTTCTTATTAATGGGGTTGAGTTGATTAATGATATCAGACCAGGTATCAGTGGAGAAGGAGAGATTCATGACATGATGGAGGTCATGCCAAACCAAAGAAGTGAAAGAGCATTCAAAGAAGAGATGGGAAAGGGAATCCGGACAGTTACCGCAGAACGCACAAATGAGATTGGAATTTGTGTCCCAGATTTTGATTTTATCATGAGTCTTGAGACGATCTTTAAGAGCAACCCAAAGAATGAATGCATGTCTGGGAATGTTCTGGGAGAACCAAACAAGATGAAACCAAAAGACCGGTTGGTGATAGGAGCGAATAGACTGCCACACAGATCGAACAGAGAAAGGGGATAGTTGACCGTCTCTAGATCTCCAAAGGAGTTTATCAGAGACGGACGTGGAAATAGCAGGAGGGTTATGAGAAAGAAGAGCACCATGGGAATCTCTCCAACAATGAGGCCGAACCCAAGATCCGTTAAGAACCAGGTCAGCAACCTTAGTATCAGGAGTGAAACCCGCATCATGGATGTCACGGACAGACAAGAATTTAGAAAGAGGGCCCGCAGGGTGCCAATTGTCGAACCAAGCAGAAGTAGAGCATCCATCACCTATCTGGGAAACTATATACTCCCTTATCTTATCCCGCATATCCAGGATGTTACGCCAAGCAAACCAGTCCCGTATTTTTTGGGGGCATCCCAAAAGTTACGGCCACATAAACGGTATGAGTGGATCCACTTAACCCATAGGGACTCTTTTTTGGAAAGGAGTCTCCAAACATGGGAAGCCATAAGGGCAACATTCCAGATAGCAAGGTTACGTATGCCAAGACCACCATGTTCCTTAGGAAGGCATACAGTTTTCCAGGAGACTTTAGTTTTACCACGCTTAAACTCACCATGGCACCAGAGGAAACCTCTCATGAGCTTCTCAATATCGTTAGAGATAGATTTAGGAAGAATAAAAACAGAAGCCCAATAGATTTGAGTAGAAGAAAGGACAGAGAGGATGAGCTGGAGACGACCAGCAAAGGAAAGAGACTTGTTTTTCCAGTCATTAATCCTGCATTTGACTTTATCAACAAGGCCTTTACAGTCTTTGTGGGCAAGACGCGTGGTGATGAGAGGAACACCAAGGTATCGGACAGGGAAAGAGCCCTCAGGAAACTTAACAATAAGATCAATGGCCGCCCTGGTCCTCTCACCAACATTGCAATAGAAAGCTTCACTTTTTGCAATATTTGGATGGAGGCCAGAAACCCCAGAGAATTCCTCAAGAGAATCACAGATGATTCTAACCGAAGAGCTATCACCATGACAGAAGAGAAGAAGATCGTCGGCGAAGCAGAGATGGGTGATACTTTGATCATCACATTGTCTGTGGAATTTAAAAGTATCAGAATCATGGATGTTTCTCTTGATCATAAGGTTAAGCACTTCCATGACAAGAGTGAAAAGATAAGGAGAAAGGGGGTCACCCTGCCTTAGGCCCCTTTTACCGTCAAAGTATCCGTGAGTATTCCCATTGATACTTAGAGAGTAAGCAACCGTGGAAACACATGTCATGATCCAATCAATCATACGATCGGGGAAACCAAACCCAAACAAGATAGACCTTAGAAACGACCAGTCAACCGTGTCGTATGCTTTTTGAATATCAACCTTAAAAGCACATCTAGGAGGACCACGATGACGATGATAATCACGCATCAGTTCATGAACAAGAAGGACGTTGTCAGTGATCAAACGATCAGGGATGAAAGCAGACTGGTTTTCATCAACCAGAGAAGAAAGATGGTTTTTGATACGATCTGCAATAATCTTGCTGATACATTTGTAGACAACGTTACAACAAGCTATAGGGCGGAAATCAGTGACTTTGGAAGGGGAATCAACTTTAGGGATGAGCGCAAGGATGGTGCTGTTGAAAGACTTAAGAAGTTTGCCAGAATAGAAGAATTCCTTAACCGCCATACATAAATCAGAACCCACAATATCCCAAGCAGATTTGAAGAACTTAGCAGAGAAACCATCAGAACCAGGAGCTTTATCATCACCCATCTGGAACAGGACACGCTTAACCTCCGCATCAGTAACAGGAGTAAGCATGGCGTCAGACTGGAGGGGGGAGAGCTTATTAGAGAAGAGGGAAGAGTGATCACGAATAGTAGTGGAAGGCTGGGCAGAACCCAAGAAAGCTTGAAAGTGAGAAACAAACAGATTAGGAAGATCATTCCCCGAGATCCAGTTACCTTGAGCATCCTGGATAGAATTAATACGATTGCGAGATTTACGGCTTTTAACCGCTTTGTGGAAAAAAGCCGAATTTTTATCACCCTCGCGCAGCCAGTTAACCTTAGCCTTTTGTTTGAGGAACCTCTCTTCATCCAGGCTAGCGTCGTTATAAGCGATAAGATACCTGCATTGTTCTTCACGAAGATCCTTATTGAAAGGATCCCGATCCAAAGCAATCTGAACTCTATCAAGCTCATTACGAAGAGAGATAACCTTAGAAAAGAGGTTTCCTTGGTTGCGAAGCATCTTACGTATAGGCACTTTCAGATTTTTAAGGTTTTTGAAAACCTTAAACATCCGATATCCAGTGATATTGGGGTTCCAAGAGGAGGCAACAATCTGCTTGAAATCTTTTTTATAAGTCAGGAAATTAGGGAACTTGAAAGGCTTAGGTTTGAAAGGGGCACGATGCGGGAGAGAAAGCACAGCAGGAGTATGATCGGACGAACGGTAAGGGAGAAAATTGACAGTAGAGGAGGGGAAGGAAGCAACGAAGTGAGTATTTCCCATGACACGATCGATCTTTTTGAGGATGCCCCCCTTACCGTTAGGAGACTTGGTCCACGTGTAGAAGAGACCTTTATAGTTAAGATCCTCCATTTCCATCAGATTGACACAGTCCCTAAAGTCCTCCATTGCACGAGAAATCCCAGAAGATCCGGAGGTGCTATCTTTGATATCAAGTGCAACATTGAAATCACCCAAAAGAATCCAAGGGGTATCTCTAACCATATTCTTATGTACGGCAAGAGAGTGCCAGAGAGAACGACGCATCATGTGATCATTATGAGCATAGACGAAGGAGCAGAAAAAGGATTTATTAGAATCACGAATATTAACTTTGAAATGCATAACCTGATCATTTAAGTCGATAAGCATCATATCAATGGCCATTGGATCCCAGGCAACCACGATTCTAGTCCCTCTAGGGGAGAAGAGACCGTTGGAGGACCAGGACCAAGAGCCAAAAGTACGATTACAGATAAGAGGGAGGTTTAGAAAGGAAGCACGAGTCTCAAGAGAAGCACAAATTTGAAGATTTTGATCGCGGATAAGATCTCTCAAGGCTTTCTGATGAGAAGGCTTACAGAGACCGCGAGTATTCCAAGCAGCGATGTGCGTCATATGGAAACTTGGATGGGGGTGGAGTCCATCTGCTCGGACACCGGAGCTATCATAGGTTGATCATTATAGGATCCAGACTCGTTGACAACGAACTGGGCAGTGTCACCATCATCAGAATCAACCTCATTAGTAATATCCTCAACGATTAAGAGTTTTCTAGTTTTCATATGATGGATTCGGGTTTTCTAGTTTTAATATGATGGATTAGGGTTTTCTAGTTTTCATATGATGGATTAGGGTTTTTGAATGTTGTAAATGATGTTATTAGAGTTTTCTAGTTTTCATATGATGGATTCGGGTTTTCTAGTTTTAATATGATGGATTAGGGTTTTCTAGTTTTCATATGATGGATTAGGGTTTTTTGAATGTTGCAAATGATGTTATTAGGGTTTTCTAGTTTTCATATGATGAATTAGGGTTTTCTAGTTTTCATATGATGGATGGTTTTGGGTTTTTGAATGTTGCAAATGATGTTATTAGGGTTTTCTAGTTTTTATATGATGGATTAGGGTTTTCTAGTGTTTTTTTTGGGTAAAGAGGGCGGAACCTCTGGCAAATTTTATTAATAAAAAGAATAAATACAATATAAGGCTGGGGACTCCCCACCAAAAAACAGAAAATCCATCGGGACAGGCCCCAACGGACAACAAGCTAAACTAGGAACCAAAACAATAGAAGGAACCATAAGCAAACAAGAACATAAAGGAGAGCAACCTGCAAAACAAACAAACCATACAAGCCAAAACAAGAAGAGAAAAAAGAAAGCGCCGAGGAAGAAATTAAGGAAGGGTCCAAATAGTTTTAGCCAAATCAACATTAGTGCAACTTTTCAAAGATAGACTCAGCAGTCTACAGCGAATATCATCCTCAACAATATTCACGACAGCATGATGAGATCTTTTTATTTTTGTAAAAATGCGTAAATTTCTTTCCCGCCAGATGTGGTAGACCGCTCCAGCAAAAACAAGTCTTCTAATGATGGACCAAATGGTCTTATTCTTATTAATGGGGTTGAGTTGATTAATGATATCAGACCAGCTATTAGTGGAAAAGGAGAGATTCATGACATGATGGAGATCATGCCAAACCAAAGAAGTGAAAGAGCATTCAAAGAAGAGATGGGAAAGGGAATCCGGACATTCACCGCAGAACGCACAAATTAGATTGGAATTAGTGTCCCAAATTTTGATTTTATCATGAGTCTTAAGTGTTCATATGATGGATTAGGGTTTTCTAGTTTTCATATGATGGATTAGGGTTTTTGAATGTTGCAAATGATGTTGTTAGGGTTTTCTAGTTTTCTTATGATAGATTAGGGTTTTCTAGTTTTGATATGATGGATTAGGGTTTTCTAGTTTTGATATGATGTATTAGGGTTTTCTAGTTTTCATATGATGGATTAGGGTTTTTGAATGTTGCAAATGATGTTATTAGGGTTTTCTAGTTTTCATATGATGGATTAGGGTTTTCTAGTTTCATATGATGGATGGTTTTGGGTTTTTGAATGTTGCAAATGATGTTATTAGGGTTTTCTAGTTTTCATATGATGGATTAACATTTTCTAATATTCATATGATGGATTCGGGTTTTTGAATGTTGCAAATGATGTTATTAGGTTTTTCTAGTTTTTATATGATGGATTAGGGTTTTCTAGTGTTCATATGATGGATTAGGGTTTTCTAGTTTTCATATGATGGATTAGGGTTTTTGAATGTTGCAAATGATGTTATTAGGGTTTTCTAATTTTCTTATGATGGATTAAGGTTTTCTAGTTTTGATATGATTGATTAGGGTTTTCTAGTTTTGATATGATGTATTAGGGTTTTCTAGTTCTCATATGATGGATTAGGGTTTTTGAATGTTGCAAATGATGTTATTAGGGTTTTCTAGTTTTCATATGATGGATTAGGGGTTTCTAGTTTTCATATGATGGATGGTTTTGGGTTTTTGAATGTTGCAAATGATGTCATTAGGGTTTTCTAGTATTCATATGATGGATTAGGGTTTTCTAGTTTTCATATGATGGATTAACATTTTCTAATATTCATATGATGGATTAGGGTTTTTGAATGTTGCAAATGATGTTATTAGGGTTTTCTAGTTTTTATATGATGGATTAGGGTTTTCTAGTGTTCATATGATGGATTAGGGTTTTCTAGTTTTCATATGATGGATTAGGGTTTTCTAGTTTTCATATGATGGATTAGGGTTTTTGAATATTTTTAAATGATCTTATTAGGATTTTCTAGTTTTCATATGATGGATTAGGGTTTTCTAGTTTTCATATAATGGATTAGGGTATTCTAGTTTTTTTTTTTTTTTTTTTTTTTTTTTTTTTTCCTATGATGGATTAAGGTTTTCTCATTTTCATATGATGAATTAGGGTTTTTGAATGTTGCAAATGATGTCATTAGGGTTTTCTATTTTTCATATGATGGATTAGGGTTTTCTACTTTTCATATGATGGATTAGGGTTTTCTAGTTTTCATATGATGCATTACGGTTTTTGAATGTTGGAAATGATGTTATTAGGGTTGTCTAGTTTTTTTTTTTGGGTAAAGAGGGCGGCACCTCTGGCAAATTTTATTAATAAAAAGAATAAATACAATATAAGGCTGGGGACTCCCCACCAAAAAACAGAAAATCCATCGGGACAGGCCCCAACGATCAACAAGCTAAACTAGGAACCAAAACAATAGAAGGAACCATAAGCAAACAGGAACATAAAGGAGAGCAACCTGCAAAACAAACAAACCATTCAAGCGAAAACAAGTAGAGAAAAAGAAAAGCGCAGAGGAAGAAAATTATGGGAGTGTCCAAATAGTTTTAGCCAAAGCAACATTAGTGCAAGTTTTCAAAGAAAGACTCAGCAGTCTACAGCGGATATCATCCTTAACAATATTCACGACAGCATGATGAGATCTTTTTATTTTTTTAAAAATTCGTAAATTTCTTTCCCGCCAGATGTGGTAGACCGCTCCAGCAAAAACAAGTCTTCTAATGATGGACCAAATTGTCTTGTTCTTATTAATGGGGTTGAGTTGACTAATGATATCCGACCAGCTATCAGTGGAGAAGGAGAGATTCATGACATGATGTAGGTCATGCCAAACCAAAGAAGTGAAAGCACATTCAAAGAAGAGATGGGAAAGGGAATCCGGACAGTCCCCGCAGAACGCACAAAAGAGATTGGAATTAGTGTCCCATATTTTGATTTTATCATGAGTCTTGAGACGATCTTTAAGAGCAACCCAAAGAATGAAAGCATGTCTGGGGATGTTCTGGGAGAACCAAACAAGATGAAACCAAAAGACCGGTTGGTGATAGGGGCGAATAGACTGCCACACAGATCGAACAGAGAAAGGGGATAGTTGACCGTCTCTAGATCTCCAAAAAAGTTTATCAGGGACGGACGAGGAAATAGTAGGAGGGTTATGAGAAAGAAGACCACCATGGGAATCTCTCCAACAATGAGGCCGAACCCAAGTTCCGTTAAGAACCAGTTCAGCAACCTTAGTATCAGGAGTGAAACCCGCATCATGGATGTCACGGACAGACAAGAATTTAGAAAGAGGGCCCGCAGGGTGCCAGTTGTCGAACCAAGCAGAGGTAGAGCATCCATCACCTATCTGGGAAACTATATACTCCCTTATCTTATCCCGCATATCCAGGATGTTACGCCAGGCAAATCCAGAACCGTATTTTTTGGGGGCATCCCAAAAATTACGGCCACATAAACGGTATGAGTGTATCCACTTAACCCATAGGGAGTCTTTCTTGGAAAGGAGTCTCCAAACATGGGAAGCCATAAGGGCAACATTCCAGATAGCAAGATTACGTATGCCAAGACCACCATGTTCCTTAGGAAGGCATACAGTTTTCCAGGAGACTTTAGCTTTTCCCCGCTTTAAATCACCATGGCACCAGAGGAAACCTCTCATGAGCTTCTCAATATCGTTAGAGATAGATTTAGGAAGAATAAAAACAGAAGCCCAATAGATTTGAGTAGAAGAAAGGATAGAGAGGATGAGCTGGAGACGACCAGCAAAGGAAAGAGACTTGTTTTTCCAGTCATTAATCCTGCATTTGACTTTATCAACAAGGCCTTTACAGTCTTTGTGGGCAAGACGCGTGGTGATGAGTGGAATGCCAAGGTATCGGACAGGGAAAGAGCCCTCAGGAAACTTAACAATAAGATCAATGGCAGCCCTGGTCCTCTCACCAACATTACAGTAGAAAGCTTCACTCTTTGCAATATTTGGATGGAGGCCAGAAACCCCAGAGAATTCCTCAAGAGAATTACAGATGATTCTAACCGAAGAGCTATCACCATGACAGAAGAGAAGGAGATCGTCGGCAAAGCAGAGATGGGTGATACTTTGATCATCACATTGTCTGTGGAATTTAAAAGAGTCAGAATCATGGATGTTTCTCTTGATCATAAGGTTAAGCACTTCCATGACAAGAGTGAAGAGATAGGGAGAAAGGGGGTCACCCTGCCTAAGGCCCCTTTTACCGTCGAAATAACCATGAGTATTCCCATTGATACTCACAGAGTAAGCAACCGTGGAAACACATGTCATGATCCATTCAATCATACGATCGGGGAAACCAAACCCAAACAAGATGGTCCGCAGAAACGACCAGTCAACTGTGTCGTATGCTTTTTGAATATCAACCTTAAAAGCACACCTAGGAGGGCCACGATGCCGATGATAATCACGCATGAGTTCATGGACAAGAAGGACGTTGTCGGTGATCAAACGACCAGGGATGAAAGCAGACTGGTTTTCATCAACCAGAGAAGAAAGATGGTTTTTGATACGATCCGCAATAATCTTGCTGATACATTTGTAAACAATGTTACAACAAGCTATAGGGCGGAAATCAGTGACTTTGGAAGGGGAATCAACTTTAGGGATGAGCGCAAGGATGGTGCTGTTGAAGGACTTAAGAAGTTTGCCAGAATAGAAGAATTCCTTAACAGCCATACAGAAATCAGGACCCACAATATCCCAAGCAGACTTGAAGAACTTAGCAGAGAAACCATCAGAACCAGGAGCTTTATCATCACCCATTTGGAACAGGACACACTTAACCTCCGCGTCAGTAACAGGAGTAAGCATGGCGGCAGACTGGAGGGGGGAGAGCTTATTAGAGAAGAGGGAAGAATGATCACGAATAGCAGTGGAAGGGTAGGCAGAACCCAAGAAGGCTTGGAAGTGAGAAACAAAAAGATTAGGAAGATCATTTCCCGATATCCAGTTACCTTGAGCATCCTGGATAGAATTAATACGATTGCGAGATTTACGACTTTTAACCGTTTTGTGGAAAAAAGCCGAATTTTTATCACCCTCACACAGCCAGTTAACCTTTGCCTTTTGTTTTAGGAACCTCTCTTCATCCAGGCTAGCCTCGTTATAAGCGAGGAGATACCTGCATTGTTCTTCACGAAGATCCTTATTGAAAGGATCCCGATCCAAAGCAATCTGAACTCTATCAAGCTCATTACGAAGAGAGATAACCTTAGAAAAGAGGTTTCCCTGGTTGCGAAGCATCTTACGTATCGGCACTTTCAGATTTTTAAGGTTTTTGAAAACCTTAAACATCTGATATCCAGTGATATTGGGGTTCCAAGAGGAGGCAACAATCTGCTTGAAATCGTTCTTATAAGTCAGGAAATTAGGGAACTTGAAAGGCTTAGGCTGGAAAGGAGTACGTTGGGGGAGAGAAAGCACAGCAGGAGTATGATCGGACGAACGGTAAGGGAGAAAATTGACAGTAGAGGAGGGGAAAGAAGCAACGAAGTGAGTATTTCCCATGACACGATCGATCTTCTTGAGGATGCCACCCGAACCATTAGGAGACTTGGTCCATGTGTAGAAGAGACCTTTATAGTTAAGATCCTCCATTTCCATCAGATTGACACAGTCCCTGAAGTCCTCCATGGCACGAGAAATCCCAGAAGATCCGGAGGTGCTATCTTTGATATCAAGAGCAACATTGAAATCACCCAAAAGAATCCAAGGGGTATCTCTAACCATATTCTTATGAACCGCAAGAGAATGCCAGAGAGAACGACGCATCATGTGATCATTATGAGCATAGACGAATGAGCAGAAAAAGGATTTGTTAGAATCACGAATATTAACTTTGAAATGCATAACCTGATCATTTAAGTCGATAAGCATCATATCAATTGCCATTGGATCCCAGGCAACCACGATTCTAGTCCCTCTAGGGGAGAAGAGACCGTTGGAGGACTAGGACCAAGAGCCAAAAGTACGACTACATATAAGAGGGAGGTTAGGAAAGGAAGCACGAGTCTCAAGAGAAGCACAAATATGAAGATTTTGATCGCGGATAAGATCTCTCAAGGCTTTCTGATGAGAAGGCTTACAGAGACCGCGAGTATTCCAAGCAGCGATGTGCGTCATATGGAAACTTGGATGGGGGTGAAGTCCATCTGCTCGGACACCGGAGCTATCATAGGGTGATCATTATAGGATCCAGACTCGTTGACAATGAACTGGGCAGTGTCACCATCATCAGAATCAACCTCATTAGTAATATCCTCAACGATTAGGTCATCAGAATCAGGATCAAAATCATCAGGACTAGAGTGGGAAGGAGCACCAAAATGGGGCAGGGGGACAGAAGAAGAAGGAATATCTGTGACGTCAGAGGAACATGCCTCTAGAATGGAGAATGCGTTGAATAAAGGAGTGGAGGATTTAGGCTGATTTAGGGGCTGGGAGGCAGAAAGACGAATGATAGGGCTCGGGAATCCAACAATAGCCGACTTATCCTTCAATGGGGGATTAGGTGAATTGTTGAATAAAAGGGTGCTATTATTAATATGAATCGGAGGTTTCTCAAAACGTTTCTTATTTCTAATGGTTTTTAAATTGTTTTTATTTTTGGAAGTTGAATTTTCTTGGGTATTGTTTTGGTATTTTCTACTTGTATTGCTTTTAGCAGAATCATTATTTTTATTTTCTTTAGTAGAAACATGTTTAGAAGAATTTTTCTTATTTGAAACCATAGTAAAATCATCAGTATTATCAATAATAGAAGTAGCGTTAATGGTATAAGTATCCATATTTTTAGCAATAGAAGGAGCATTAGTTTTAGTAATGACATGCATACAAACATGTGTTTCGTGACCAAAAACCTTACAATGAGAGCACATAGGAGGTTTCCATTCATACTCAACTCTAAGGGTATGGGAAGAGAACTCAGATGTTTCAGGATCTGGGATACGGATGTTAATTTTGTCCACCCAAGAGGGACGAGTAGGAACTTCTAAAAGGACACGTGCATAAACCGCCTTACCCGCAGCATAAGTACACATGTTAGCTGTATAAGAGTCCATAGCAAGAGGCTTACCAATTTTAGAAGCAATGTGACTTAATCCTTCCTCACTCCAAGTTTCATAAGGGATGTCATGTATTTTAATCCATAGAGGAAGTTTGTCATGGTTGTTCCTATGAATGCTAAGTCCGGGTCTCCATTTTTGCATAACAATGGGGGCATTCCTAAATGTCCATGGACCGTGAGTAATAACATGTTTTAGACCTTGGTCATTGTTAAATTTAAAAAGATAAACACCTTTACCGTTTAACAAAACATCTTCCAGCCCATGTTGAGACCACATCTTAGAAGCTAGATATCGAACATCCGAATAATTCATTTTACATCCAACAAAATAACCACATATTGTTCGAGCATGAGTCTTACATATATTATTAACAACATTAATAGGAATATCTACTGGGACATCAATATCATTACTCAGATTCGGAATAAAACGAAAATTGTTACTAGAATGTTTTTTAGGACCACTTAAAATGTTCGCTTGTGAGTTAACTAGCAAAGGTAATTTAGTAGACCAAGCGTTGTGATTTATGTCTTTTACTTCCAAGTTACCATTATTATTACTATGATTGTTGGAATTATGTAACTTATCAGCCTCATAATTATTATTAATAGTAGATTTAACAGGAATATGATTATCCAAGCCATGAAATTCATATTTTTTGGAATTAAAAGACTTATAATTGTTAGCCCAATAGGCTTTATTACCATAAGAGGGCTTATGAATGTTGGGTCTTTTAGAGTAAAGTGTTTGTTTTGGGTGGCCTAATAGTGAGGAACCATTAGGTAGGCCAAGTATAGATGGGCTTTGGTCCTTAGGAAAAGAGTTAGAAGTTGGGCAATGAAGATCCGTAGCAACCGTAGCAAGAGAAGGCAAGGAATTCGGACATTTCAAATGAGGAAAAGACAAAGTAGATGGGGTGGCTTTTGTCCCCTTGTCTCCCACTAAACTAATATTATCATGCATGTTTCCCACTATCCCAAACACTTTAGACATTTGACCAAAATTGGAATCATTTAACCCACCAAAATTATGTAAAGTAGAATTATCAAAAGGAGGGTCGGCTATCATACCTCTTGAAATGGAGTTCATGACCGTTTGGGAGTGCTTTGGAGCGTGAACTTCACTGAAATCAGATGCGAATCGTGGTTCTTTGGTTTGATCTTGATCGAATGTAGAAGAAGGAGAAGAAGGAGCCGTTTGATCGTCATGTAAACGCGAAGCAGGAACCGTTGGGGAGTTTTTGAACATTGTTGCGTGACCGTGAAGATCTCCTTCATCGAAATCAAGGCCAAGTTCATCCACCTTATCGTCCTTCATCATATCCTCCTCCAAGTCGTTACAAACTTCCTCCACCATGTCATTCTTCATTAGTTCATCGTCCATTTTCAGCCCCTCATTTTGTTTATTTCCATGCATTGTCTCGATGGTTGAAGCATCTTGTTCCTTGTTTTTAGATGGTTGAAGCAAGCGGGTAGTGGACTTATGGTTGCATGGCATTCCCACGGATGTGTTTGTTGAATCAGCCTCTTGATGGCCTAATTCCTCCATCATATCTTTCTTCTTCTTTTCGTTTTCTACCAAATCACCTTGAAACATATTTTGAGACGGATGAATAATTCCAGGTGTGATCAAATCAGGAGTTATTGAAGATGTAGTAACCACATTGGTTCCAATATTCTGATAATCGGATCCCTGTTTGGAAAACCTTATACCATCAAGACTTGTTCTTTTCTGCATTAGAATATCTCTTCGATCTGAAGCAACTTTAACATTAGTTTCATTTAGAAGAGTTGTTTTTTCAGAAGTATGATAATGGTTTCTTTGTTTGGAATGTTTATTATCTTTAATTTCATTGAAAGACTTGAAATAAAGATTGGAATTTTGAGTAGATTTAGCTTTAAACATCATAAACTTGTTATCATGTTCTTGTGGCTGTTTTGTTTTTATGTTTTGTAATCTTTTTTCAACCAAATTCAAAGTAATTTCATGATTTTCTAAAACATTTTCATTTTCCAAACATTGATCAGAACCAGGAATTATGCCTGGTGAAACACCAGCCATATCAGAACCAGGAATTATGCCTGGTGAAACACCAGCCATAAAATAAAAATACAAAAACTTAAAATTTGCAAAAAACGTATAACTTGCTTAGAGAGGATCTGAGGGGTTTTCTAGTTTTTGGTTGTCTAGTTTTCATATGATGGATTAGGGTTTTCTAGTTTTCATATGATGGATTAGGGTTGTCTAGTTTTCATATGATGTATTAGAATTTTTGAATGTTGCAAATGATGTTATTAGGGTTTTCTAGTTTTCAAATGATGGATTAGGGTTTTCTAGTTTCATATGATGGATTAGGGTTTTCTAGTTTTCATTTTATGGATTAGGGTTTTCTAGTTTTCATATGATGGATTAGCGTTTTTGAATGTCGCAAATGATGTTATTAGGGTTTTCTAGTAGTTTTCATATGATGGATTAGGGTTTTCTAGCTTTCATATGATCGATTAGGGTTTTCTAGTTTTCATATGATCAATTAGGGTTTTCTAGTTTTCATATGATGTATTAGGATTTTCTAGTTTTCATATGATGGATTAGCGCTTTTGAATGTTGCAAATAATGTTATTAGGGTTTTCTAGTTTTCATATGATGGATTAGGGTTTTCTAGTTTTCATATGATGGATTAGGGTTTACTAGCTTTCATATGCTGGATTAGGGTTTTCTAGTTTTCATATAATGGATTAGAGTTTTGCAAATGATGTTATTAGGGTTCTCTAGTTTTCATATGATGGATTAGGGTTTTCTAGTTTTCATATGATGGATTAGGGTTTTTGAATGTTGCAAATGATGTTATTAGAGTTTTCAAGTTTTCATATGATGGATTCGGGTTTTCTAGTTTTAATATGATGGATTAGGGTTTTCTAGTTTTCATATGATGGATTAGGGTTTTTGAATGTTGCAAATGATGTTATTAGGGTTTCCTAGTTTTTATATGATGGATTAAGGTTTTCTAGTGTTCATATGATGGATTAGGGTTTTCTAGTTTTCATATGATGCATTAGGGTTTTTGAATGTTGCAAATGATGTTATTAGGGTTGTGTAGTTTTCATATGATAGATTAGGGTTTTCTACTTTTCATTTGATGGATTAGGGTTTTCTAGTTTTCATATGATGTATTAGGATTTTTGAATGTTGCAAATGATGTTATTAGGGTTTTCTAGTTTTCATATGATGGATTAGGGTTTTGTAGTTTCATATGATGGATTAGGGTTATCTAGTTTTCATTTGATGGATTAGGGTTTTCTAGTTTTATATGATGGATTATGGTTTTTGAAAGTTGCAAATGATGTTATTAGGGTTTTCTAGTAGTTTTCATATGATGGATTAGGGTTTTCTAGTTTTCATATGATCGATTAGAGTTTTCTAGTTTTCATATGTTCAATTAGGGTTTTCTAGTTTTCATATGATATATTAGGATTTTCTAGTTTTCATATGATGGATTAACGCTTTTGAATGTTGCAAATGTTGTTATTAGGGTTTTCTAGTTTTCATATGATGGATTAGGGTTTTCTAGTTTTCATATGATGGATTAGGGTTTTTGAATGTTGCAAATGATGTTATTAGAGTTTTCTTGTTTTCATATGATGGATTCGAGTTTTCTAGTTTTGATATGATGTATTAGGGTTTTCTAGTTTTCATATGATGGATTAGAGTTTTGCAAATGATGTTATTAGGGTTTTCTAGTTTTCATATGATGGATTAGGGTTTTCTAGTTTTCATATGATGGATTAGGGTTTTTGAATGTTGCAAATGATGTTATTAGGGTTTTCTAGTTTTGATATGATGGATTAGGGTTTTCTAGTTTTGATATGATGGATTAGGGTTTTCTAGTTTTCTTATGATGGATTAGGGTTTTCTAGTTTTGATATGATGGATTAGGGTTTTCTAGTTTTGATATGATGTATTAGGGTTTTCTAGTTTTCATATGATGGATTAGAGTTTTGCAAATGATGTTATTAGGGTTTTCTAGTTTTCATATGATGGATTAGGGTTTTCTAGTTTTCATATGATGGATTAGGGTTTTTGAATGTTGCAAATGATGTTATTAGGGTTTTCTAGTTTTCATATGATGGATTAGGGTTTTCTAGTTTTCATATGATGGATTAGGGGTTTTGAATGTTGCAAATGATGTTATTAGAGTTTTCTAGTTTTCATATGATGGATTCGGGTTTTCTAATTTTAATATGATGGATTAGGGTTTTCTAGTTTTCATATGATGGATTAGGGTTTTTGAATGTTGCAAATGATGTTGTTAGGGTTTTCTAGTTTTCTTATGATAGATTAGGGTTTTCTAGTTTTTTTGGGTAAAGAGGGCGGTACCTCTGGCAAATTTTATTAATAAAAAGAATAAATACAATATAAGGCTGGGGACTCCCCACCAAAAAACAGAAAATCCATCGGGACAGGCCCCAACGGACAACAAGCTAAACAACTAGGAACCAAAACAAGAGAGGAAACCATAAGCAAACAAGAACATAAAGGAGAGCAACCTGCAAAACAAACAAACCATACAAGGCAAAACAAGCAGAGAAAAAAGAAAGCGCATAGGAAGAAAATTAAGGGAGGGTCCAAATAGTTTTAGCCAAATCAACATTAGTGCAAGTTTTCAAAGAAAGACTCAGCAGTCTACAGCGGATATCATCCTTTACACTATTCACGACAGCATGATGAGATCTTTTTATTTTTTTAAAAATGCGTAAATTTCTTTCCCGCCAGATGTGGTAGACCGCTCCAGCAAAAACAAGTCTTCTAATGATAGACCAAATGGTCTTGTTCTTATTAATGGGGTTGAGTTGACTAATGATATCAGACCAGCTATCAGTGGAGAAGGAGAGATTCATGACATGATGGAGGTCATGCCAAACCAAAGAAGTGAAAGAGCATTCAAAGAAGAGATGGGAAAGGGAATCCGGGCAGTCCCCGCAGAACGCACAAATGAGATTGGAATTTGTGTCCCAGATTTTGATTTTATCATGAGTCTTTAGACGATCTTTAAGAGCAACCCAAAGAATGAAAGCATGTCTGGGAATGTTCTGGGAGAACCAAACAAGATGAAACCAGAAGACCGGTTGGTGATACGGGCGAATAGACTGCCATACAGATCGAACAGAGAAAGGGGAGAGTTGACCGTCTCTAGATCTCCAAAGTAGTTTATCAGGGACGTACGTGGAGATAGTAGGAGGGTTATGAGAAAGAAGAGCACCATGGGAATCTCTCCAACAATGAGGCCGAACCCAAGATCCGTTAAGAACCAGGTCAGCAACCTTAGTATCAGGAGTGAAACCCGCATCATGGATGTCACGGACAGTCAAGAATTTAGAAAGAGGGCCCGCAGGGTGCCAATTGTCGAACCAAGCAGAAGTAGAGCATCCATCACCTATCTGGGAAACTATGTACTCCCTTATCTTATCCCGCATATCCAGGATGTTACGCCAAGCAAATCCGGTTCCGTATTTTTTGGGGGCATCCCAAAAGTTACGGCCACATAAACGGTATGAGTGGATCCACTTAACCCATAGGGAATCTTTCTTGGAAAGGAGTCTCCAAACATGGGAAGCCATAAGGGCAACATTCCAGATAGCAAGGTTACGTATGCCAAGACCACCATGTTCCTTAGGAAGGCATACAGTTTTCCAGGAGACTTTAGCTTTACCACGCTTTAACTCACCATGGGACCAGAGGAAACCTCTCATGAGCTTCTCAATATCGTTAGAGATAGATTTAGGAAGAATAAAAACAGAAGCCCAATAGATTTGAGTAGAAGAAAGGACAGAGAGGATGAGCTGGAGACGACCAGCAAAGGAAAGAGACTTGTTTTTCCAGTCATTAATCCTGCATTTGACTTTATCAACAAGGCCTTTACAGTCTTTGTGGGCAAGACGAGTGGTGATGAGAGGAATGCCAAGGTATCGGACAGGGAAAGAGCCCTCAGGAAACTTAACAATAAGATCAATCGCAGCCCTGGTCCTCTCACCAACATTACAGTAGAAAGCTTCACTCTTTGCAATATTTGGATGGAGGCCAGACACCCCAGAGAATTCCTCAAGAGAATCACAGATGATTTTAACCGAAGAGCTATCACCATGACAGAAGAGAAGGAGATCGTCGGCAAAGCAGAGATGGGTGATACTTTGATCATCACATTGTCTGTGAAATATAAAAGAGTCAGAATCATGGATATTTCTCTTGATCATAAGGTTAAGCACTTCCATGACAAGAGTGAAGAGATAAGGAGAAAGGGGGTCACCCTGCCTAAGGCCCCTTTTACCGTCAAAATATCCGTTAGTATTCCCATTGATACTCACAGAGTAAGCAACCGTGGAAACACAGGTCATGATCCAGTCAATCATACGATCAGGGAAGCCAAACCCAAACAATATGGTCCGCAGAAACGACCAGTCAACTGTGTCGTACGCTTTTTGAATATCAACCTTAAAAGCACACCTAGGAGGACCACGATGACGATGATAATCACGCATGAGTTCATGGACAAGAAGGACGTTGTCGGTGATCAAACGACCAGGGATGAAAGCAGACTGGTTTTCATCAACCAGAGAAGAAAGATGGTTTTTGATACGATCCGCAATAATCTTGCTGATACATTTGTAAACAACGTTACAACAAGCTATAGGGCGGAAATCAGTGACTTTGGAAGGGGAATCAACTTTAGGGATGAGCGCAAGGATGGTGTTGTTGAAAGACTTAAGTAGTTTACCAGAATAGAAGAATTCCTTAACAGCCATACAGAAATCAGGACCCACAATATCCCAAGCAGACTTGAAGAACTTAGCAGTGAAACCATCAGAACCAGGAGCTTTATCATCACCCATCTGGAACAAGACACACTTAACCTCCGCATCAGTAACAGGAGTAAGCATTGCTGCAGATTGGAGGGGGGAGAGCTTATTAGAGAAGAGGGAAGAAGGATCACGAATAGCAGTGGAAGGCTGGGCAGATCCCAAGAAGGCTTGAAAGTGAGAAACAAAAAGATTAGGAAGATCATTCCCCGAGATCCAGTTACCTTGAGCATCCTGGATAGAATTAATACGATTGCGAGATTTACGACTTTTAACCGCTTTGTGGAAAAAAGCCGAATTTTTATCACCCTCACGCAGCCAGTTAACCTTAGCCTTTTGTTTCAGGAACCTCTCTTCATCCAGGCTAGCCTCGTTGAAAGCTTGGAGATACCTGCATTGTTCTTCACGAAGATCCTTATTGAAAGGATCCCGATCCAAAGCAATCTGAACTCTATCAAGCTCATTACGAAGAGAGATAACCTTAGAAAATAGGTTTCCCTGGTTGCGAAGCATCTTACGTATTGGCACCTTCAGATTTTTAAGGTTTTTGAAGACCTTATACATCCGATATCCAGTGATATTGGGGTTCCAAGAAGAGGCAACAATCTGCTTGAAATCGGTCTTATAAGTCAGGAAATTAGGGAACTTGAAAGGTTTAGGTTGGAAAGGGGCATGATGGGGGAGAGAAAGCACAGCAGGAGTATGATCGGACGAACGGTAAGGGAGAAAATTGACAGTAGAGGAGGGGAAAGAAGCAACGAAGTGAGTATTTCCCATGACACGATCTATCTTCTTGAGGATGCCACCCGAACCATTAGGAGACTTGGTCCAAGTGTAGTAGAGACCTTTATAGTTAAGATCCTCCATTTCCATCAGATTGACACATTCCCTGAAGTCCTCCATGGCACGAGAAATCCCTGACTGGCCAGAAGTGCTATCTTTAATATCAAGAGCAACATTGAAATCACCCAAAAGAATCCAAGGTGTATCTCTAACCATATTCTTATGGACTGCAAGAGAATGCCAGAGAGAGCGACGCTTCATGTGATCATTATGAGCATAGACGAAGGAGCAGAAAAAGGATTTATTAGAATCACGAATATTAACTTTGAAATGCATAACCTGATCATTTAAGTCGATAAGCAACATATCAATGGCAAGCGGATCCCAGGCAACCACAATTCTAGTCCCTCTAGGGGAGAAGAGACCGTTGGACGACCACGACCAAGAGCCAAAAGTACGACTACAG
The DNA here is from genome assembly GCA_023525715.1 of Cichorium intybus. Taxonomy (NCBI): domain Eukaryota; kingdom Viridiplantae; phylum Streptophyta; class Magnoliopsida; order Asterales; family Asteraceae; genus Cichorium; species Cichorium intybus. The sequence goes on from CM042015.1 coordinate 43,112,374, forward strand.
ATAAGAGGGAGGTTATGGAAGGAAGCACGAGTCTCAAGAGAAGCACAAATATGAAGATTTTGATCGCGTATAAGATCTCTCAAGGCTTTCTGATGAGAAGGCTTACAGAGACCGCGAGTATTCCATGCTGCGATGTGCGTCATATGGAAACTTTGGGGGTAGTGGAGTCCATCTGCTCGGAGATCGGAGCTATCATAGGTTGATCATTATATGATCCAGATTCATTAACAATGAACTGGGCAGTTTCACCATCATCAGACTCAACCTCAATACTATTATCCTCTCCGATAAGGTCATCGGCATCAGGATCAAAGCCATCAGGTCTAGAATGGGAAGGGGCATCAGGGGGTAGGGGGAAGGAAGTAGAGGGAGTATCCGTGGCATCAGAGGAACAAGCCTCTAGAATAGAGAATGCGTTGAATAAAGGTGTGGAGGATTTAGACTGATTTAGGGCCCTGGAGGTAGATAGACGTATGAAAGGGCTAGGGAAACCTACTACACCTATAGAATCCTTCTGGTAGGGATTAGTAGAATGAGGTATAATGGGAGGGCGGTTCTTAGAAGGGACAGGGCGAGACTCGGTTCGAGACTTATTATTAATTTTATTATTTTTATTATAAACTTTATTTTTTGAAGATTCTTTAGCCATCCTAACCTTTTGGGTATTTCTCTTAGAATTACTTTGAGGATTATCATTAGAAGTATTCTCATTATTTGGGTTTCTTTTCGATATATTTTTCTTTTTAGTTACCTCTGTAAATCCATCATCAATTTGTATAGAAGAATTTACTATTACATGATCAATAGGCATTTTATCTTTGGTGTTAGCTTCATTAATCTTAGAGATGACATGCATACAATGGATCGTTTCATGACCATAAACCATGCAATGAGAGCACATAGGGGGTTTCCATTCATACTCAATACGAAGAGTATGGGTGGAAAATTCTAGAGTATCAGGATCAGGAATTCGGATAATCACTTTATCCACCCAAGAAGATTTTGTGGGGATCTCAAGAAGGACACGAGCATAAACAGATTTTCCAGCCGCATACTTGCACATATTAGCCGTATAAGAGTCCATAGCAAGAGGCTTACCAATTTTGGAAGCAATGTGGCTAAGACCATCATCACTCCAAGCCTCATAGGGAATATCATGGATTTTAATCCAGAGAGGAAGCTTGTCGTGATTGTTCTTATGTATACTAAGACCGGGCCGCCATTTTTGCATGACAATCGGGACACCTTTAAAAGTCCAGGGTCCATGGGTAATAACATGATGAAGACCAATATCATCACTAAATTTAAAAAGATAAACACCTTTTCCATTTAGAAGGACATCTTGAAGACCATGAATAGACCACATTTTAGAAGCTAGATAACGAACATCAGAGTAGTTCATTTTTTTTCCGACAAAATAACCACAGATAGTCTGAGCAAAATTTTCACAAACTTTGCTAACGGCCAGTAAAGGAATATCAACTGGCACATTAACATCATTACATAAATTAGGAATAAACCGAAAGTTATCGTTAGCGTGTTTTTGGGAGCCAGTAATGATATTAGCATGAGAATTATTAAGTAAAGGTAACCTATGAGTCCAAGCATTTTTGTTTCTATTTTTATTTTCATGATTTAAATTATGAGAATTTAAATTTTGTTCAATGGGTTTAGACGCAAATATCAGTGAATTATTATCATCTAAGACATGTGGTTGCAAATAGGCTAACGGGATATTGACATGGCCATTTAAAGACTGTTGGGCTTCTACAATATAATCCTTGGGCTGAATATTATTAATAGGCCCACCAATTGCCATAGATTGTGTAACATGGGCTGATCTTTTAGGCAAATGGGTTAAGGGTTTTAAATGGGCTAAATTATTTGGCAAAGGCCCAAGTAGAGAAGTCATTGAGTCCTTAAGTGTGGATGTATAGTCAAGCCCAACAAGAGAATGAGATTCTCTCCTTGAATCCGTAACATGAGGCAAAGGTGTGGTAGGATAGTCAACAATTCTAGCATAGGATTCCTTAAACTTATCACCACTAGGGGAACACTCATGATTAGGACAAGACAAAGTAGTACTAGCATGCTTAAAGAACTTACCCCTCCTTTTGTTCAAATGGACGTTAACATGAGGCAATAACGTTGGCATTCTTTGTTCTTTGTCGGAATTGGCCTGAAGATGATCGCAAGATTTGTTTGCCGGCGACTTGCATGGATGTATACCGGAGTTGCATGTTTTTTTTCCGGCTTTCCTACCTTGAGCATAATCACGATCAACTACCATTTCATCCTCCAAGATCATCCCCTTTTCAGCAATGATTGTCTTCTCCGATGTTTGGTTGTTCCCTCCATGGCCGATGGTGTTCAGCATCTTAGTTGCTTGAGATTCACGATCATCTTGGGTACCCAATTCGATAGGATCATCATGACCGTGCATGTTCTTGAGCTCTTGTTTTTCTTCCCCACCGATCATAGTTAACTCTTCATTAGCATGTTCCTGATCGTATTTTGTAGCTGTATCATCGAGACCATGTGATGATTGAAAATTGTTTTTCATGCAATCAAGTTGATCATTTTGTTGTTGTAATATTGGGTACGGTATTTGGGGTAGTATGTATTCATCTTTATTCTTGTACTCTCCGTCTTCATCATGATCTTGGGTATCATCATTTTTAGCAACATCTTCATTATCAGAACCCGAAGTAGTATAATCCGTGGACATACCATCTTTACAAGAATCATCACCATCTTCATGAGTGAAAGCATCGTGTTCATCAACATATTCATGAGATAAAGCAGGATCATATTTTTTAGAAGCAATATCTTTTTCTTGTAATTTAAATTTATGTTTTTTTCTTTTAGAAGTATTTTTTTTAATAGTTCTATCAAGAATATTGAAAAAGCATGGCTGTTTTTTTTGTATGTTTTTTAATCTTTTTTCAACAATATTGAATGTAATTTCAGGATTTGTAAAGCCTTGTGTATAACAAACATGATTATGATTATGAAAACTAGAAAACCCTAATCCATCATATGAAAACTAGAAAACCCTAATAACATCATTTCCAACATTCAAAAACCCTAATCCATCATATGAAAACTAGAAAACCCTAATACATCATATCAAAACTAGAAAACCCTAATCCATCATATCAAAACTAGAAAACCCAATGAAGCTAACAAGGGTTTTCTAGTTTTGATATGATGGATTAGGGTTTTCTAGTTTTGATATGATGTATTAGGGTTTTCTAGTTTTCATATGATGGATTAGGGTTTTTGAATGTTGGAAATGATGTTATTAGGGTTTTCTAGTTTTCATATGATGGATTAGGGTTTTCTAGTTTTCATATGATGGATGGTTTTGGGTTTTTGAATGTTGCAAATGATGTTATTAGGGTTTTCTAGTTTTCATATGATGGATTAACATTTTCTAATATTCATATGATGGATTAGGGTTTTTGAATGTTGCAAATGATGTTATTAGGTTTTTCTAGTTTTTATATGATGGATTAGGGTTTTCTACTGTTCATATGATGGATTAGGGTTTTCTAGTTTTCATATGATGGATTAGGATTTTTGAATGTTGCAAATGATGTTATTAGGGTTTTCTAGTTTTCTTATGATGGATTAGGGTTTTCTAGTTTTGATATGATGGATTAGGGTTTTCTAGTTTTGATATGATGTATTAGGGTTTTCTAGTTTTCATATGATGGATTAGGGTTTTTGAATGTTGCAAATGATGTTATTAGGGTTTTCTAGTTTTTATATGATGGATTAGGGTTTTCTAGTGTTCATATGATGGATTAGGGTTTTCTAGTTTTCATATGATGGATTAGGGTTTTTGAATGTTGCAAATGATGTTATTAGGTTTTCTAGTTTTCTTATGATGGATTAGGGTTTTCTAGTTTTGATATGATGGATTAGGGTTTTCTAGTTTTGATATGATGTATTAGGGTTTTCTAGTTTTCATATGATGGATTAGGGTTTTCTAGTTTTCATATGATGGATGGTTTTGGGTTTTTGAATGTTGCAAATGATGTAATTAGGGTTTTCTAGTTTTCATATGATGGACTAGGGTTTTCTAGTTTTCATATGATGGATGGTTTTGGGTTTTTGAATGTTGCAAATGATGTCATTAGGGTTTTCTAGTATTCATATGATGGATTAGGGTTTTCTAGTTTTCATATGATGGATTAACATTTTCTAATATTCATATGATGGATTAGGGTTTTTGAATGTTGCAAATGATGTTATTAGGGTTTTCTAGTTTTTATATGATGGATTAGGGTTTTCTAGTGTTCATATGATGGATTAGGGTTTTCTAGTTTTCATATGATGGATTAGGGTTTTCTAGTTTTCATATGATGGATTAGGGTTTTTGAATATTTTTAAATGATCTTATTAGGCTTTTCTAGTTTTCATATGATGGATTAGGGTTTTCTAGTTTTCATATAATGGATTAGGGTATTCTAGTTTTCATATGATGGATTAGGGTTTTCTCATTTTCATATGATGAATTAGGGTTTTTGAATGTTGCAAATGATGTCATTAGGGTTTTCTAGTTTTCATATGATGGATTAGGGTTTTCTACTTTTCATATGATGGATTAGGGTTTTCTAGTTTTCATATGATGCATTACGGTTTTTGAATGTTGAAAATGATGTTATTAGGGTTGTCTAGTTTTCATATGATGGATTAGGGTTTTCTTGTTTTCATATGATGGATTAGGGTTGTCTAGTTTTCATATGATGTATTAGAATTTTTGAATGTTGCAAATGATGTTATTAGGGTTTTCTAGTTTTCAAATAATGGATTAGGGTTTTCTAGTTTCATATGATGGATTAGGGTTTTTTAGTTTTCATTTTATGGATTAGGGTTTTCTAGTTTTCATATGATGGATTAGCGTTTTTGAATGTCCCAAATGATGTTATTAGGGTTTTCTAGTAGTTTTCATATGATGGATTAGGGTTTTCTAGCTTTCATATGATCGATTAGGGTTTTCTAGTTTTCATATGATCAATTAGGGTTTTCTAGTTTTCATATGATGTATTAGGATTTTCTAGTTTTCATATGATGGATTAGCGCTTTTGAATGTTGCAAATAATGTTATTAGGGTTTTCTAGTTTTCATATGATGGATTAGGGTTTTCTAGTTTTTTTTTTTTTTTTTTTTTTTTTTTTTTTTTGGTAACCGAGGACCCCACCCGACCCATCCTTTGGATGACCCTGATGAAGCAACCTCGGGGCCCACGCACACCTGGCAGCAGGGTGGTCCGGGTCAATCACCTACGGGGGTAGAGAGGTGGCCAGTGGCCATCCCCTGATTGAAACCTAACACTCCCTATGGGGAAAGGGAGGGAGTGGGATTAGAACTTGGAACCTCTTTATGGGGGAAGAGAAAGAGTCCTAAGCCTTATCCACTAGGCCATCAGGGTGATGGTTGGGTTTTCTAGTTTTCATATGATGGATTAGGGTTTACTAGCTTTCATATGCTGGATTAGGGTTTTCTAGTTTTCATATAATGGATTAGAGTTTTGCAAATGATGTTATTAGGGTTCTCTAGTTTTCATATGATGGATTAGGGTTTTCTAGTTTTCATATGATGGATTAGGGTTTTTGAATGTTGCAAATGATGTTATTAGAGTTTTCAAGTTTTCATATGATGGATTCGGGTTTTCTAGTTTTAATATGATGGATTAGGGTTTTCTAGTTTTCATATGATGGATTAGGGTTTTTGAATGTTGCAAATGATGTTATTAGGGTTTCCTAGTTTTTATATGATGGATTAAGGTTTTCTAGTGTTCATATGATAGATTAGGGTTTTCTAGTTTTCATTTGATGGATTAGGGTTTTCTAGTTTTCATATGATGTATTAGGATTTTTGAATGTTGCAAATGATGTTATTAGGGTTTTCTAGTTTTCATGTGATGGATTAGGGTTTTGTAGTTTCATATGATGGATTAGGGTTATCTAGTTTTCATTTGATGGATTAGGGTTTTCTAGTTTTATATGATGGATTATGGTTTTTGAAAGTTGCAAATGATGTTATTAGGGTTTTCTAGTAGTTTTTTTTTTGGGTAAAGAGGGCGGCACCTCTGGCAAATTTTATTAATAAAAAGAATAAATACAATATAAGGCTGGGGACTCCCCACCAAAAAACAGAAAATCCATCGGGACAGGCCCCAACGAACAACAAGCTAAACTAGGAACCAAAACAATAGAAGGAACCATAAGCAAACAGGAACATAAAGGAGAGCAACCTGCAAAACAAACAAACCATACAAGCCAAAACAAGTAGAGAAAAAGAAAAGCGCAGAGGAAGAAAATTATGGGAGTGTCCAAATAGTTTTAGCCAAAGCAACATTAGTGCAAGTTTTCAAAGAAAGACTCAGCAGTCTACAGCGGATATCATCCTTAACAATATTCACGACAGCATGATGAGATCTTTTTATTTTTTTAAAAATTCGTAAATTTCTTTCCCGCCAGATGTGGTAGACCGCTCCAGCAAAAACAAGTCTTCTAATGATGGACCAAATTGTCTTGTTCTTATTAATGGGGTTGAGTTGACTAATGATATCCGACCAGCTATCAGTGGAGAAGGAGAGATTCATGACATGATGTAGGTCATGCCAAACCAAAGAAGTGAAAGCGCATTCAAAGAAGAGATGGGAAAGGGAATCCGGACAGTCCCCGCAGAACGCACAAAAGAGATTGGAATTAGTGTCCCATATTTTGATTTTATCATGAGTCTTGAGACGATCTTTAAGAGCAACCCAAAGAATGAAAGCATGTCTGGGGATGTTCTGGGAGAACCAAACAAGATGAAACCAAAAGACCGGTTGGTGATAGGGGCGAATAGACTGCCACACAGATCGAACAGAGAAAGGGGATAGTTGACCGTCTCTAGATCTCCAAAAAAGTTTATCAGGGACGGACGAGGAAATAGTAGGAGGGTTATGAGAAAGAAGAGCACCATGGGAATCTCTCCAACAATGAGGCCGAACCCAAGTTCCGTTAAGAACCAGTTCAGCAACCTTAGTATCAGGAGTGAAACCCGCATCATGGATGTCACGGACAGACAAGAATTTAGAAAGAGGGCCCGCAGAGTGCCAGTTGTCGAACCAAGCAGAGGTAGAGCATCCATCACCTATCTGGGAAACTATATACTCCCTTATCTTATCCCGCATATCCAGGATGTTACGCCAGGCAAATCCAGAACCGTATTTTTTGGGGGCATCCCAAAAATTACGGCCACATAAACGGTATGAGTGTATCCACTTAACCCATAGGGAGTCTTTCTTGGAAAGGAGTCTCCAAACATGGGAAGCCATAAGGGCAACATTCCAGATAGCAAGATTACGTATGCCAAGACCACCATGTTCCTTAGGAAGGCATACAGTTTTCCAGGAGACTTTAGCTTTTCCCCGCTTTAAATCACCATGGCACCAGAGGAAACCTCTCATGAGCTTCTCAATATCGTTAGAGATAGATTTAGGAAGAATAAAAACAGAAGCCCAATAGATTTGAGTAGAAGAAAGGATAGAGAGGATGAGCTGGAGACGACCAGCAAAGGAAAGAGACTTGTTTTTCCAGTCATTAATCCTGCATTTGACTTTATCAACAAGGCCTTTACAGTCTTTGTGGGCAAGACGCGTGGTGATGAGTGGAATGCCAAGGTATCGGACAGGGAAAGAGCCCTCAGGAAACTTAACAATAAGATCAATGGCAGCCCTGGTCCTCTCACCAACATTACAGTAGAAAGCTTCACTCTTTGCAATATTTGGATGGAGGCCAGAAACCCCAGAGAATTCCTCAAGAGAATTACAGATGATTCTAACCGAAGAGCTATCACCATGACAGAAGAGAAGGAGATCGTCGGCAAAGCAGAGATGGGTGATACTTTGATCATCACATTGTCTGTGGAATTTAAAAGAGTCAGAATCATGGATGTTTCTCTTGATCATAAGGTTAAGCACTTCCATGACAAGAGTGAAGAGATAGGGAGAAAGGGGGTCACCCTGCCTAAGGCCCCTTTTACCGTCGAAATAACCATGAGTATTCCCATTGATACTCACAGAGTAAGCAACCGTGGAAACACATGTCATGATCCATTCAATCATACGATCGGGGAAACCAAACCCAAACAAGATGGTCCGCCGAAACGACCAGTCAACTGTGTCATATGCTTTTTGAATATCAACCTTAAAAGCACACCTAGGAGGGCCACGATGCCGATGATAATCACGCATGAGTTCATGGACAAGAAGGACGTTGTCGGTGATCAAACGACCAGGGATGAAAGCAGACTGGTTTTCATCAACCAGAGAAGAAAGATGGTTTTTGATACGATCCGCAATAATCTTGCTGATACATTTGTAAACAATGTTACAACAAGCTATAGGGCGGAAATCAGTGACTTTAGAAGGGGAATCAACTTTAGGGATGAGCGCAAGGATGGTGCTGTTGAAGGACTTAAGAAGTTTGCCAGAATAGAAGAATTCCTTAACAGCCATACAGAAATCAGGACCCACAATATCCCAAGCAGACTTGAAGAACTTAGCAGAGAAACCATCAGAACCAGGAGCTTTATCATCACCCATCTGGAACAGGACACACTTAACCTCCGCGTCAGTAACAGGAGTAAGCATGGCGGCAGACTGGAGGGGGGAGAGCTTATTAGAGAAGAGGGAAGAATGATCACGAATAGCAGTGGAAGGGTAGGCAGAACCCAAGAAGGCTTGGAAGTGAGAAACAAAAAGATTAGGAAGATCATTTCCCGATATCCAGTTACCTTGAGCATCCTGGATAGAATTAATACGATTGCGAGATTTACGACTTTTAACCGTTTTGTGGAAAAAAGCCGAATTTTTATCACCCTCACACAACCAGTTAACCTTTGCCTTTTGTTTTAGGAACCTCTCTTCATCCAGGCTAGCCTCGTTATAAGCGAGGAGATACCTGCATTGTTCTTCACGAAGATCCTTATTGAAAGGATCCCGATCCAAAGCAATCTGAACTCTATCAAGCTCATTACGAAGAGAGATAACCTTAGAAAAGAGGTTTCCCTGGTTGCGAAGCATCTTACGTATCGGCACTTTCAGATTTTTAAGGTTTTTGAAAACCTTAAACATCTGATATCCAGTGATATTGGGGTTCCAAGAGGAGGCAACAATCTGCTTGAAATCGTTCTTATAAGTCAGGAAATTAGGGAACTTGAAAGGCTTAGGCTGGAAAGGAGTACGTTGGGGGAGAGAAAGCACAGCAGGAGTATGATCGGACGAACGGTAAGGGAGAAAATTGACAGTAGAGGAGGGGAAAGAAGCAACGAAGTGAGTATTTCCCATGACACGATCGATCTTCTTGAGGATGCCACCCGAACCATTAGGAGACTTGGTCCATGTGTAGAAGAGACCTTTATAGTTAAGATCCTCCATATCCATCAGATTGACACAGTCCCTGAAGTCCTCCATGGCACGAGAAATCCCAGAAGATCCGGAGGTGCTATCTTTGATATCAAGAGCAACATTGAAATCACCCAAAAGAATCCAAGGGGTATCTCTAACCATATTCTTATGAACCGCAAGAGAATGCCAGAGAGAACGACGCATCATGTGATCATTATGAGCATAGACGAATGAGCAGAAAAAGGATTTGTTAGAATCACGAATATTAACTTTGAAATGCATAACCTGATCATTTAAGTCGATAAGCATCATATCAATTGCCATTGGATCCCAGGCAACCACGATTCTAGTCCCTCTAGGGGAGAAGAGACCGTTGGAGGACCAGGACCAAGAGCCAAAAGTACGACTACATATAAGAGGGAGGTTAGGAAAGGAAGCACGAGTCTCAAGAGAAGCACAAATATGAAGATTTTGATCGCGGATAAGATCTCTCAAGGCTTTCTGATGAGAAGGCTTACAGAGACCGCGAGTATTCCAAGCAGCGATGTGCGTCATATGGAAACTTGGATGGGGGTGGAGTCCATCTGCTCGGACACCGGAGCTATCATAGGGTGATCATTATAGGATCCAGACTCGTTGACAATGAACTGGGCAGTGTCACCATCATCAGAATCAACCTCATTAGTAATATCCTCAACGATTAGGTCATCAGAATCAGGATCAAAATCATCAGGACTAGAGTGGGAAGGAGCACCAAAATGGGGCAGGGGGACAGAAGAAGAAGGAATATCTGTGACGTCAGAGGAACATGCCTCTAGAATGGAGAATGCGTTGAATAAAGGAGTGGAGGATTCAGGCTGATTTAGGGGCTGGGAGGCAGAAAGACGAATGATAGGGCTCGGGAATCCAACAATAGCCGACTTATCCTTCAATGGGGGATTAGGTGAATTGTTGAATAAAAGGGTGCTATTATTAATATGAATCGGAGGTTTCTCAAAACGTTTCTTATTTCTAATGGTTTTTAAATTGTTTTTATTTTTGGAAGTTGAATTTTCTTGGGTATTGTTTTGGTATTTTCTACTTGTATTGCTTTTAGCAGAATCATTATTTTTATTTTCTTTAGTAGAAACATGTTTAGAAGAATTTTTCTTATTTGAAACCATAGTAAAATCATCAGTATTATCAATAATAGAAGTAGCGTTAATGGTATAAGTATCCATATTTTTAGCAATAGAAGGAGCATTAGTTTTAGTAATGACATGCATACAAACATGTGTTTCGTGACCAAAAACCTTACAATGAGAGCACATAGGAGGTTTCCATTCATACTCAACTCTAAGGGTATGGGAAGAGAACTCAGATGTTTCAGGATCTGGGATACGGATGTTAATTTTGTCCACCCAAGAGGGACGAGTAGGAACTTCTAAAAGGACACGTGCATAAACCGCCTTACCCGCAGCATAAGTACACATGTTAGCTGTATAAGAGTCCATAGCAAGAGGCTTACCAATTTTAGAAGCAATGTGACTTAATCCTTCCTCACTCCAAGTTTCATAAGGGATGTCATGTATTTTAATCCATAGAGGAAGTTTGTCATGGTTGTTCCTATGAATGCTAAGTCCGGGTCTCCATTTTTGCATAACAATGGGGGCATTCCTAAATGTCCATGGACCGTGAGTAATAACATGTTTTAGACCTTGGTCATTGTTAAATTTAAAAAGATAAACACCTTTACCGTTTAACAAAACATCTTCCAGCCCATGTTGAGACCACATCTTAGAAGCTAGATATCGAACATCCGAATAATTCATTTTACATCCAACAAAATAACCACATATTGTTCGAGCATGAGTCTTACATATATTATTAACAACATTAATAGGAATATCTACTGGGACATCAATATCATTACTCAGATTCGGAATAAAACGAAAATTGTTACTAGAATGTTTTTTAGGACCACTTAAAATGTTCGCTTGTGAGTTAACTAGCAAAGGTAATTTAGTAGACCAAGCGTTGTGATTTATGTCTTTTACTTCCAAGTTACCATTATTATTACTATGATTGTTGGAATTATGTAACTTATCAGCCTCATAATTATTATTAATAGTAGATTTAACAGGAATATGATTATCCAAGCCATGAAATTCATATTTTTTGGAATTAAAAGACTTATAATTGTTAGCCCAATAGGCTTTATTACCATAAGAGGGCTTATGAATGTTGGGTCTTTTAGAGTAAAGTGTTTGTTTTGGGTGGCCCAATAGTGAGGAACCATTAGGTAGGCCAAGTATAGATGGGCTTTGGTCCTTAGGAAAAGAGTTAGAAGTTGGGCAATGAAGATCCGTAGCAACCGTAGCAAGAGAAGGCAAGGAATTCGGACATTTCAAATGAGGAAAAGACAAAGTAGATGGGGTGGCTTTTGTCCCCTTGTCTCCCACTAAACTAATATTATCATGCATGTTTCCCACTATCCCAAACACTTTAGACATTTGACCAAAATTGGAATCATTTAACCCACCAAAATTATGTAAAGTAGAATTATCAAAAGGAGGGTCGGCTATCATACCTCTTGAAATGGAGTTCATGACCGTTTGGGAGTGCTTTGGAGCGTGAACTTCACTGAAATCAGATGCGAATCGTGGTTCTTTGGTTTGATCTTGATCGAATGTAGAAGAAGGAGAAGAAGGAGCCGTTTGATCGTCATGTAAACGCGAAGCAGGAACCGTTGGGGAGTTTTTGAACATTGTTGCGTGACCGTGAAGATCTCCTTCATCGAAATCAAGGCCAAGTTCATCCACCTTATCGTCCTTCATCATATCCTCCTCCAAGTCGTTACAAACTTCCTCCACCATGTCATTCTTCATTAGTTCATCGTCCATTTTCAGCCCCTCATTTTGTTTATTTCCATGCATTGTCTCGATGGTTGAAGCATCTTGTTCCTTGTTTTTAGATGGTTGAAGCAAGCGGGTAGTGGACTTATGGTTGCATGGCATTCCCACGGATGTGTTTGTTGAATCAGCCTCTTGATGGCCTAATTCCTCCATCATATCTTTCTTCTTCTTTTCGTTTTCTACCAAATCACCTTGAAACATATTTTGAGACGGATGAATAATTCCAGGTGTGATCAAATCAGGAGTTATTGAAGATGTAGTAACCACATTGGTTCCAATATTCTGATAATCGGATCCCTGTTTGGAAAACCTTATACCATCAAGACTTGTTCTTTTCTGCATTAGAATATCTCTTCGATCTGAAGCAACTTTAACATTAGTTTCATTTAGAAGAGTTGTTTTTTCAGAAGTATGATAATGGTTTCTTTGTTTGGAATGTTTATTATCTTTAATTTCATTGAAAGACTTGAAATAAAGATTGGAATTTTGAGTAGATTTAGCTTTAAACATCATAAACTTGTTATCATGTTCTTGTGGCTGTTTTGTTTTTATGTTTTGTAATCTTTTTTCAACCAAATTCAAAGTAATTTCATGATCTATAAAACCATGTGTAGGAAATATAAGATTATGATTTTCTAAAACATTTTCATTTTCCAAACATTGATCAGAACCAGGAATTATGCCTGGTGAAACACCAGCCATATCAGAACCAGGAATTATGCCTGGTGAAACACCAGCCATAAAATAAAAATACAAAAACTTAAAATTTGCAAAAAACGTATAACTTGCTTAGAGAGGATCTGAGTTTCTAGTAGTTTTCATATGATGGATTAGGGTTTTCTAGTTTTCATATGATCGATTAGAGTTTTCTAGTTTTCATATGTTCAATTAGGGTTTTCTAGTTTTCATATGATATATTAGGATTTTCTAGTTTTCATATGATGGATTAACGCTTTTGAATGTTGCAAATGTTGTTATTAGGGTTTTCTAGTTTTCATATGATGGATTAGGGTTTTCTAGTTTTCATATGATGGATTAGGGTTTTTGAATGTTGCAAATGATGTTATTAGAGTTTTCTTGTTTTCATATGATGGATTCGAGTTTTCTAGTTTTAATATGATGGATTAGGGTTTTCTAGTTTTCATATGATGGATTAGGGTTTTTGAATGTTGCAAATGATGTTATTAGGGTTTTCTAGTTTTCTTATGATGGATTAGGGTTTTCTAGTTTTGATATGATGGATTAGGGTTTTCTAGTTTTGATATGATGTATTAGGGTTTTCTAGTTTTCATATGATGGATTAGAGTTTTGCAAATGATGTTATTAGGGTTTTCTAGTTTTCATATGATGGATTAGGGTTTTCTAGTTTTCATATGATGGATTAGGGTTTTTGAATGTTGCAAATGATGTTATTAGGGTTTTCTAGTTTTCATATGATGGATTAGGGTTTTCTAGTTTTCATATGATGGATTAGGGGTTTTGAATGTTGCAAATGATGTTATTAGAGTTTTCTAGTTTTCATATGATGGATTCGGGTTTTCTAATTTTAATATGATGGATTAGGGTTTTCTCGTTTTCATATGATGGATTAGGGTTTTTGAATGTTGCAAATGATGTTATTAGGGTTTTCTAGTTTCTTATGATGGATTAGGGTTTTCTAGTTTTGATATGATGGAATAGGGTTTTCTAGTTTTGATATGATGTATTAGGGTTTTCTAGATTTCATATGATGGATTAGCGTTTTTGAATGTTGCAAATGATGTTATTAGGGTTTTCTAGTTTTCATATGATGGATTAGGGTTTTCTAGTTTTCATATGATGGATGGTTTTGGGTTTTTGAATGTTGCAAATGATGTTATTAGGGTTTTCTAGTTTGCATATGATGGATTAGGTTTTTCTAGTTTTCATATGATGGATTAACATTTTCTAATATTCATATGATGGATTAGGGTTTTTGAATGTTGCAAATGATGTTATTAGGGTTTTCTAGTTTTTATATGATGGATTAGGGATTTCTAGTGTTCATATGATGGATTAGGGTTTTCTAGATTTCATATGATGGATTAGGGTTTTTGAATGTTGCGAATGATGTTATTAGGGTTTTCTAGTTTTCTTATGATGGATTAGGGTTTTCTAGTTTTGATATGATGGATTTGGGTTTTCTAGTTTTGATATGATGTATTAGGGTTTTCTAGTTTTCATATGATGGATTAGGGTTTTTGAATGTTCCAAATGATGTTATTAGGGTTTTCTACTTTTCATATGATGGATTAGGGTTTTCTAGTTTTCATATGATGCATTACGGTTTTTGAATGTTGAAAATGATGTTATTAGGGTTGTCTAGTTTTCATATGATGGATTAGGGTTTTCTTGTTTTCATATGATGGATTAGGGTTGTCTAGTTTTCATATGATGTATTAGAATTTTTGAATGTTGCAAATGATGTTATTAGGGTTTTCTAGTTTTCAAATAATGGATTAGGGTTTTCTAGTTTCATATGATGGATTAGGGTTTTTTAGGTTTCATTTTATGGATTATGGTTTTCTAGTTTTCATATGATGGATTAGCGTTTTTGAATGTCACAAATGATGTTATTAGGGTTTTCTAGTAGTTTTCATATGATGGATTAGGGTTTTCTAGCTTTCATATGATCGATTAGGGTTTTCTAGTTTTCATATGATCAATTAGGGTTTTCTAGTTTTCATATGATGTATTAGGATTTTCTAGTTTTCATATGATGGATTAGCGCTTTTGAATGTTGCAAATAATGTTATTAGGGTTTTCTAGTTTTCATATGATGGATTAGGGTTTTCTAGTTTTCATATGATGGATTAGGGTTTACTAGCTTTCATATGCTGGATTAGGGTTTTCTAGTTTTCATATAATGGATTAGAGTTTTGCAAATGATGTTATTAGGGTTTTCTAGTTTTCATATGATGGATTAGGGTTTTCTAGTTTTCATATGATGGATTAGGGTTTTTGAATGTTGCAAATGATGTTATTAGGGTTTTCTAGTTTTCATATGATGGATTAGGGTTTTCTAGTTTTCATATGATGGATTAGGGGTTTTGAATGTTGCAAATGATGTTATTAGAGTTTTCTAGTTTTCATATGATGGATTCGGGTTTTCTAATTTTAATATGATGGATTAGGGTTTTCTCGTTTTCATATGATGGATTAGGGTTTTTGAATGTTGCAAATGATGTTATTAGGGTTTTCTAGTTTCTTATGATGGATTAGGGTTTTCTAGTTTTGATATGATGGAATAGGGTTTTCTAGTTTTGATATGATGTATTAGGGTTTTCTAGATTTCATATGATGGATTAGCGTTTTTGAATGTTGCAAATGATGTTATTAGGGTTTTCTAGTTTTCATATGATGGATTAGGGTTTTCTAGTTTTCATATGATGGAAGGTTTTGGGTTTTTGAATGTTGCAAATGATGTTATTAGGGTTTTCTAGTTTTCATATGATGGATTAGGTTTTTCTAGTTTTCATATGATGGATTAACATTTTCTAATATTCATATGATGGATTAGGGTTTTTGAATGTTGCAAATGATGTTATTAGGGTTTTCTAGTTTTTATATGATGGATTAGGGATTTCTAGTGTTCATATGATGGATTAGGGTTTTCTAGATTTCATATGATGGATTAGGGTTTTTGAATGTTGCGAATGATGTTATTAGGGTTTTCTAGTTTTCTTATGATGGATTAGGGTTTTCTAGTTTTGATATGATGGATTTGGGTTTTCTAGTTTTGATATGATGTATTAGGGTTTTCTAGTTTTCATATGATGGATTAGGGTTTTTGAATGTTCCAAATGATGTTATTAGGGTTTTCTACTTTTCATATGATGGATTAGGGTTTTCTAGTTTTCATATGATGCATTACGGTTTTTGAATGTTGAAAATGATGTTATTAGGGTTGTCTAGTTTTCATATGATGGATTAGGGTTTTCTTGTTTTCATATGATGGATTAGGGTTGTCTAGTTTTCATATGATGTATTAGAATTTTTGAATGTTGCAAATGATGTTATTAGGGTTTTCTAGTTTTCAAATAATGGATTAGGGTTTTCTAGTTTCATATGATGGATTAGGGTTTTTTAGTTTTCATTTTATGGATTAGGGTTTTCTAGTTTTCATATGATGGATTAGCGTTTTTGAATGTCACAAATGATGTTATTAGGGTTTTCTAGTAGTTTTCATATGATGGATTAGGGTTTTCTAGTTTTCATATGATCGATTAGGGTTTTCTAGTTTTCATATGATCAATTAGGGTTTTCTAGTTTTCATATGATGTATTAGGATTTTCTAGTTTTCATATGATGGATTAGCGCTTTTGAATGTTGCAAATAATGTTATTAGGGTTTTCTAGTTTTCATATGATGGATTAGGGTTTTCTAGTTTTCATATGATGGATTAGGGTTTACTAGCTTTCATATGCTGGATTAGGGTTTTCTAGTTTTCATATAATGGATTAGAGTTTTGCAAATGATGTTATTAGGGTTCTCTAGTTTTCATATGATGGATTAGGGTTTTCTAGTTTTCATATGATGGATTAGGGTTTTTGAATGTTGCAAATGATGTTATTAGAGTTTTCAAGTTTTCATATGATGGATTCGGGTTTTCTAGTTTTAATATGATGGATTAGGGTTTTCTAGTTTTCATATGATGGATTAGGGTTTTTGAATGTTGCAAATGATGTTATTAGGGTTTCCTAGTTTTTATATGATGGATTAAGGTTTTCTAGTGTTCATATGATGGATTAGGGTTTTCTAGTTTTCATATGATGCATTAGGGTTTTTGAATGTTGCAAATGATGTTATTAGGGTTGTGTAGTTTTCATATGATAGATTAGGGTTTTCTAGTTTTCATTTGATGGATTAGGGTTTTCTAGTTTTCATATGATGTACTAGGATTTTTGAATGTTGCAAATGATGTTATTAGGGTTTTCTAGTTTTCATATGATGGATTAGGGTTTTGTAGTTTCATATGATGGATTAGGGTTATCTAGTTTTCATTTGATGGATTAGGGTTTTCTAGTTTTATATGATGGATTATGGTTTTTGAAAGTTGCAAATGATGTTATTAGGGTTTTCTAGTAGTTTTCATATGATGGATTAGGGTTTTCTAGTTTTCATATGATCGATTAGAGTTTTCTAGTTTTCATATGATGGATTAGGGTTTTCTAGTTTTCATATGATGGATTAGGGTTTTTGAATGTTGCAAATGATGTTATTAGGGTTTTCTAGTTTTCTTATGATGGATTAGGGTTTTCTAGTTTTGATATGATGGATTAGGGTTTTCTAGTTTTGATATGATGTATTAGGGTTTTCTAGTTTTCATATGATGGATTAGAGTTTTGCAAATGATGTTATTAGGGTTTTCTAGTTTTCATATGATGGATTAGGGTTTTCTAGTTTTCATATGATGGATTAGGGTTTTTGAATGTTGCAAATGATGTTATTACGGTTTTCTAGTTTTCATATGATGGATTAGGGTTTTCTAGTTTTCATATGATGGATTAGGGGTTTTGAATGTTGCAAATGATGTTATTAGAGTTTTCTAGTTTTCATATGATGGATTCGGGTTTTCTAATTTTAATATGATGGATTAGGGTTTTCTCGTTTTCATATGATGGATTAGGGTTTTTGAATGTTGCAAATGATGTTATTATGGTTTTCTAGTTTTCTTATGATGGATTAGGGTTTTCTAGTTTTGATATGATGGAATAGGGTTTTCTAGTTTTGATATGATGTATTAGGGTTTTCTAGATTTCATATGATGGATTAGCGTTTTTGAATGTTGCAAATGATGTTATTAGGGTTTTCTAGTTTTCATATGATGGATTAGGGTTTTCTAGTTTTCATATGATGGATGGTTTTGGGTTTTTGAATGTTGCAAATGATATTATTAGGGTTTTCTAGTTTTCATATGATGGATTAGGTTTTTCTAGTTTTCATATGATGGATTAACATTTTCTAATATTCATATGATGGATTAGGGTTTTTGAATGTTGCAAATGATGTTATTAGGGTTTTCTAGTTTTTATATGATGGATTAGGGATTTCTAGTGTTCATATGATGGATTAGGGTTTTCTAGATTTCATATGATGGATTAGGGTTTTTGAATGTTGCGAATGATGTTATTAGGGTTTTCTAGTTTTCTTATGATGGATTAGGGTTTTCTAGTTTTGATATGATGGATTTGGGTTTTCTAGTTTTGATATGATGTATTAGGGTTTTCTAGTTTTCATATGATGGATTAGGGTTTTTGAATGTTCCAAATGATGTTATTAGGGTTTTCTAGTTTTCATATGATGGATTAGGGTTTTCTAGTTTTCATATGATGGATGGTTTTGGGTTTTTGAATGTTGCAAATGATATTATTAGGGTTTTCTAGTTTTCATATGATGGATTAGGGTTTTCTAGTTTTCATATGATGGATTAACATTTTCTAATATTCATATGATGGATTAGGGTTTTTGAATGTTGCAAATGATGTTATTAGGGTTTTCTAGTTTTTATATGATGGATTTGGGTGTTCTAGTGTTCATATGATGGATTAGGGTTTTCTAGTGTTCATATGATGGATTAGGGTTTTCTAGTTTTCATATGATGGATTAGGGTTTTTGAATGTTGCAAATGATGTTATTAGGGTTTTCTAGTTTTCTTATGATAGATTAGGGTTTTCTAGTTTTTTTGGGTAAAGAGGGCGGTACCTCTGGCAAATTTTATTAATAAAAAGAATAAATACAATATAAGGCTGGGGACTCCCCACCAAAAAACAGAAAATCCATCGGGACAGGCCCCAACGGAGGTTTTCTAGTTTTGATTTGATGGATTAGGGTTTTCTAGTTTTGATATGATGTATTAGGGTTTTCTAGTTTTCATATGATGGATTACGGTTTTTGAATGTTGCAAATGATGTTATAGGGTTTTCTAGTTTTCATATGATGGATTAGGGTTTTCTAGTTTTCATATGATGGATGGTTTTGGGTTTTTGAATGTTGCAAATGATGTTATTAGGGTTTTCTAGTTTTCATATGATGGATTAGGGTTTTCTAGTTTTCATATGATGGATGGTTTTGGGTTTTTGAATGTTGCAAATGATGTTATTAGGGTTTTCTAGTTTTCATATGATATGATGTATTAGGGTTTTCTAGTTTTCATGTGATGGATTACGGTTTTTGAATGTTGCAAATGATGTTATAGGGTTTTCTAGTTTTCATATGATGGATTAGGGTTTTCTAGTTTTCATATGATGGATGGTTTTGGGTTTTTGAATGTTGCAAATGATGTTATTAGGGTTTTCTAGTTTTCATATGATGGATTAGGGTTTTCTAGTTTTCATATGATGGATGGTTTTGGGTTTTTGAATGTTGCAAATGATGTTATTAGGGTTTTCTAGTTTTCATATGATGGATTAACATTTTCTAATATTCATATGATGGATTAGGGTTTTTGAATGTTGCAAATGATGTTATTAGGGTTTTCTAGTTTTTATATGATGGATTAGGGTTTACTAGTGTTCATATGATGGATTAGGGTTTTCTAGTTTTCATATGATGGATTAGGGTTTTTGAATGTTGCAAATGATGTTATTAGGGTTTTCTAGTTTTCTTATGATGGATTAGGGTTTTCTAGTTTTGATATGATGGATTAGGGTTTTCTAGTTTTTTGGGTAAAGAGGGCGGCACCTCTGGCAAATTTTATTAATAAAAAGAATAAATACAATATAAGGCTGGGGACTCCCCACCAAAAAACAGAAAATCCATCGGGACAGGCCCCAACGGACAACAAGCTAAACTAGGAACCAAAACAAGAGAAGGAACCAAGCAAACAAGAACATAAAGGAGAGCAACCTGCAAAACAAACAAACCATACAAGCCAATACAAGGAGAGAAAAAAGAAAGCTTAGTGGAAGAAAATTAAGGGAGGGTCCAAATAGTTTTAGCCAAATCAACGTTAGTGCAAGTTTTCACAGAAAGACTCAGCAGTCTACAGCGGATATCATCCTTAACAATATTCACGACAGCATGATGAGATTTTTTTATTTTTTTAAAAATGCGTAAATTTCTTTCCTGCCAGATGTGGTAGACCGCTCCAGCAAAAACAAGTCTTCTAATGATGGACCAAATGGTCTTGTTCTTATTAATGGGGTTGAGTTGACTAATGATATCAGACCAGCTATCAGTGGAGAAGGAGAGATTCATGACCTGATGGAGGTCATGCCAAACCAAAGAAGTGAAAGAGCATTCAAAGAAGAGATGGGAAAGGGAATCCGGACAGTCCCCGCATAACGCACAAATGAGATTGGAATTTGTGTCCCAGATTTTGATTTTATCATGAGTCTTGAGACGATCTTTAAGAGCAACCCAAAGAATGAAAGCATGTCTGGGGATGTTCTGGGAGAACCAAACAAGATGAAACCAAAAGACAGGTTGGCGATAGGGGCGAATAGACTGCCACACAGATCGAACAGAGAAAGGGGAGAGTTGACCGTCTCTAGATCTCCAAAGGAGTTTATCAGGGGCGGACGTGGAAATAGTAGGGGGGTTATGAGAAAGAAGAGCACCATGGGAATCTCTCCAACAATGAGGCCGAACCCAAGATCCGTTAAGAACCAGGTCAGAAACCTTAGTATCAGGAGTGAAACCCGCATCATGGATGTCACGGACAGACAAGAATTTAGAAAGAGGGCCCGCAGGGTGCCAATTGTCGAACCAAGCAGAAGTAGAGCATCCATCACCTATCTGGGAAACTATATACTCCCTTATCTTATCCCGCATATCCAGGATGTTACGCCAGGCAAATCCGGTTCCGTATTTTTTGGGGGCATCCCAAAAGTTACGGCCACATAAACGGTATGAGTGGATCCACTTAACCCATAAGGACTCTTTCTTGGAAAGGAGTCTCCAAACATGGGAAGCCATAAGGGCAACATTCCAGATAGCAAGGTTACGTATGCCAAGCCCACCATGTTCCTTAGGAAGGCAAACAGTTTTCCAGGAGACTTTAGCTTTACCACGCTTCAACTCATCATGGCACCAGAGGAAACCTCTCATGAGCTTCTCAATATCGTTAGAGATAGATTTAGGAAGAATAAAAACAGAAGCCCAATAGATTTGAGTAGAAGAAAGGACAGAAAGGATCAGCTGGAGACGACCAGCAAAGGAAAGAGACTTGTTTTTCCAGTCATTAATCCTGCATTTGACTTTATCAACAAGTCCTTTACAGTCTTTGTGGGCAAGACGCGTGGTGATGAGAGGAACGCCAAGGTATCGAACAGGGAAAGAGCCCTCCGGAAACTTAACAATAAGATCAATGGCAGCCCTGGTCCTCTCACCAACATTACAATAGAAAGCTTCACTCTTCGCAATGTTGGGATGGAGGCCAGAAACCCCAGAGAATTCCTCAAGAGAGTCACACATGAGTTTAACCGAAGAGCTATCACCATGGCAGAAGAGAAGGAGATCGTCGGCAAAGCAGAGATGGGTGATATTTTGATCGTCACATTGTCTGTGGAATTTAAAAGAATCAGAATCATGGATGTTTCTCTTGATCATAAGGTTAAGCACTTCCATGACAAGAGTGAAGAGATAAGGAGAGAGGGGGTCACCCTGCCGAAGGCCCCTTTTACCGTCGAAATAACCATGAGTATTCCCATTGATACTCACTGAGTAAGCAACCGTGGAAACACATGTCATGATCCAGTCAATCATACGATCGGGGAAACCAAACCCAAACAAGATGGTTCGCAGAAAAGTCCAGTCAACCGTGTCGTAGGGTTTTTGAATATCAACCTTAAAAGCACACCTAGGAGGACCACGATGACGATGATAATCACGCATGAGCTCGTGAACAAGAAGGACGTTGTCGGTGATCAAACGACCAGGGATGAAAGCAGACTGGTTTTCATCAACTAGAGAAGAAAGATGGTTTTTGATACGATCCGCAATAAGCTTGCTGATACATTTGTAAACAACGTTACAACAAGCTATAGGGCGGAAATCAGTGACTTTGGAAGGGGAATCAACTTTAGGAATGAGCGCAAGGATGGTGCTGTTGAAGGACTTAAGAAGTTTGCCAGAATAGAAGAATTCCTTAACAGCCATACAGAAATCAGGACCCACAATATCCCAAGCAGACTTGAAGAACTTAGCAGAGAAACCATCAGAACCAGGAGCTTTATCATCACCCATCTGGAACAGAACACCCTTAACCTCCGCGTCAGTAACAGGAGTAAGCATGGCGGCAGACTGGAGGGGGGAGAGCTTATTAGAGAAGAGGGAAGAAGGATCACGAATAGCAGTAGAAGGCTGGGCAGAACCCAAGAAGGCTTGAAAGTGAGAAACAAAAAGATTAGGAAGACCGTTCCCCGAGATCCAGTTACCATGAACATCCTGGATAGAATTAATACGATTGCGAGATTTACGGCTTTTAACCGCTTTGTGGAAAAATGCCAAATTTTTATCACCCTCACGCAGCCAGTTAACCTTAGCCTTTTGTTTTAGGAACCTCTCTTCATCCAGGCTAGCGTCGTTGAAAGCTTGGAGATACATGCATTGTTCTTCACGAAGATCCTTATTGAAAGGATCCCGATCCAAAGCAATCTGAACTCTATCAAGCTCATTACGAAGAGAGATAACCTTAGAAAAGAGGTTTCCCTGGTTGCGAAGCATCTTACGTATAGGCACTTTCAGATTTTTAAGGTTTTTGAAAACCTTATACATCCGATATCCAGTGATGTTAGGGTTCCAAGAAGAGGCAACAATCTGTTTGAAATCTTCCTTATAAGTCAGGAAATTAGGGAACTTGAAAGGCTTAGGATGGAAAGGGGCACGATGGGGGAGAGAAAGCACCGCAGGAGTATGATCGGACGAACGGTAAGGGAGAAAGTTGACAGTAGAGGAGGGGAAAGAAGCAACGAAAAGAGTATTTCCCATGACACGGTCGATCTTCTTGAGGATGCCACCCGAACCATTAGGAGACTTGGTCCAAGTGTAGAAGAGACCTTTATAGTTAAGATCCTCCATTTCCATCAGATTGACACAGTCCCTGAAGTCCTCCATTGCACGAGAAATCCCAGACGACCCGGAGGTGCTATCTTTGATATCAAGAGCAACATTGAAATCACCCAAAAGAATCCATGGGGCATCTCTAACCACATTCTTATGGACCGCAAGAGAATGCTAGAGAGATCGACACATCATGTGATCATTATGAGCATAGACGAAGGAGCAGAAAAAGGATTTATTAGAGTCACGAATAATAACTTTGAAATGCATAACCTGATCATTTAAGTCAATAAGCATCATATCAATGGCCATAGGATCCCAGGCAACCACGATTCTAGTCCCTCTAGGGGAGAAGAGACCGTTGGACGACCACGACCAAGAGCTAAAAGTACGACTACAGATAAGAGGAAGGTTAGGGAAGGAAGCACGAGTCTCAAGAGAAGCACAAATCTGGAGATTTTGATCGCGGATAAGATCTCGCAAGGCTTTCTGATGAGAAGGCTTACAGAGACCGCGAGTATTCCAAGCAGCGATGTGCGTCATATGGAAACTTGGAGGGGGGTGGAGTCCATCTGCTCGGACACCTGAGTTATCATAGGATGATCAGATTGTCGTCCATTCTTATCAACAATAAACATGGCAGTCTCACCATCATCCGAGTCGAGCTCAATAGAGTTGTCCTCGTCAAGAAGGTCATCAGCATTAGGATCAAAATTACCAGGAATAATTTTGGAGGGGACACTAGGGGGAGGAAGCGGGGTAGAAGTAGAGGGAAAATCAGTAACGTCAGAGGAACAAGCGTCAAGAACGGAGAAAGCATTGAATAAAGGAGTTGTGGAAACAGTTTGTTTAACGGGTGTGGAAGAAGAAAGACGAAGGATAGGGCTAGGGAAACCAACTAAACCGTTAGTGTCCTTCATAGGGGGAGGAATAGAACTAGAATGAATGGGGGTGCGGGAATCATTAGGAACAGGGCGAAATTCAAATCTAGACTTATTAATACTTATTTTACTTTTATTCCAAACCTTGTTTATAGAAGAATCTTTACTCTTCCTAGTCCCTTGTGTTTTTTTATTAGAATTACTTTGCATAATATCATCAGTAGAGTTTTCAGAATTTGACCCTTGTTTGGTGCGATTTTTCTTTTTATATACGGCCGTAAAACCATCATCAATTTGCATAGGAGAATTCACTATACCATGATCAAGAGGCATTTTATCTTTAGGATTACTTTCATTATTCTTAGAAATGACATGCATACAGTTTCTATTTTCATGACCAAAAACCATGCAATGAGAGCACATAGGAGGTTTCCATTCATACTCAATACTTAGAGTATGGGTGTAAAACTCAAGAGTATCAGGATCAGGAATACGGATAATCACTTTATCCACCCAAGAGGATTTAGTAGGTATTTCAAGAAGGACACGAGCATAAACAGATTTTCCTGCCGCATATTTGCACATATTAGCAGTATAAGAGTCCATAGCAAGAGGCTTTCCAATTTTTGAAGCAATGTGACTCAGCCCATCATCACTCCATGCCTCATAGGGAATATCGTGGATTTTAATCCATAGAGGGAGCTTGTCATGATTGTTCTTATGAATATCGAGTCCGGGACGCCATTTTTGCATGACAATAGGGGCACCTTTAAAAGTCCAGGGACCGTGAGTGATAACATGATGAAGGCCATTGTCGTCACTAAATTTAAAAAGGTAAACACCTTTACCATTTAGGAGAACATCTTGGAGACCATGGATAGACCACATTTTGGAAGCGAGATATCGAACATCAGAGTAATTCATTTTAATTCCTACAAAATAACCACAAATAGTCCTAGCAAATGTTTCACACACTTTAGTGACGGCCGTTAAAGGAATATCAACAGGCACATTATTGTCATTACTTAAATTAGGAATAAATCGAAATTTATCATTGGCGTGTTTTTGTGATCCCGTAATAATATTGGCATGAGAGTTTTTAAGCAATGGTAAAGATCGATGCCAAGCATTATTCATTTTTTTTTTTCGATATTACTAGTATCAAAAAATAAATTTTTTTCATGGGTTTTTAAATCACTAGAATTATTGGGTTTAGTATTATCACATAAGTCAACAATATTGGTTTTACCTTGGGTATTAAAATTCAAATGTGTATCAACACTTGGGGGAGGGTTAGTTGGCATAAAATCATGTCTAGCATTCACACTAGAAGTATTGGGCGATTTATTAAGAATAGATTTGGGAAATATTTGTTTAGGAGGTGGACCCAAAAGAGAAGGACAAGTGGTCTTTATCATTGGAGGAATCGGATGGCAAGATAAAGGTAAGTCACCTAGTTTAGTGTTTGATCTAGAAGTGGACAAGTTGGCAACCAAATTCGGCCAAGGAATATCCGTAAAATCAGTTCTCGGCAATTGCAAAGAGGGAAAAGGCAAGTGAAAAGGTGTAGCATGTGAGGCATGAGATTCCTTGTCTTCCACTAACCTAGTTCCATCATTGTTGTCCCCCACCTTCCCAATATTTTTATACCTTTGACCCATAACTTTATCATTAAACCCATAATCCATATTTAAATTAGAAGAATTATCCACATTCAAGGGAGAAGGATCCGCATGCATGGCTAAATCACAATTCGTAAGATTAAGAGGAGAGGACAAGTTGGTCGGCACATGCAATAGGGGAAAGGACATATTAAAAGTTGGAGCATGTGATTCCTTGTCCCCCATTAAATTAGTGTTATGATTAATGTCATTAAACCCATACTTCATATTCAATAAAGGAGAGCTAGTAATAATAAATGAAGGATCTTCCATCATACCTTCGTGACCGTTGAGGAACTTTTGTGGAAGCTCCTGGTTCGTGACCGTTGTGGAACTTTTGGTGTTCGTGATTTTTGGTGCGTGGACTTCACGTACAGCATGGCTTGCATCTTCTTTCCCTTGCCCTTTGGTGTTCATCACAATCTTCATCACGGCTGTATCTTTAGTTTCATGGTCACCATGTATTGTAGGAGCTAGCCGAGGATGATCTATACCATGCATCTGAATTAATTCATCAACGTTATTTTCTCCAAGAACGGTCGTGGTGGTATGAAGCATGCTTTCATTATCTTTGGGATGATTCATGAAGCAGTCACGGTTGTTAGAATGCGAGGCTACCACATGTTCCCTGATTGTCTCATCGTCTCCATCTTGTCCATCTTCGTCTTCAGAAGAAGAGTAAATCGTACTCAAGCCATCTAACTTGTCGGAGTCTTTACCATCCTCTCCATAAGCTTGCTTGACCGATTCAGCGAAAGAAGCATCATTTGAAATATCTTCATCCAAAATTTCGTTTGAATAAACCGTAGGAACAACATCCATTGCATATTGTTTTGTAACCCGTTTATGATTGAGAAAAGATTTTCTTTGTTGTAATCTTCTTTGAATCGATTTATCTGAAATAGTATTTTTAATAGAATGTTTTTTGTAAATTCGTGGCTGTTTGTTGGTAATCCTTTTCATTCTTCTTTCCACCATATTGAAAGTAGTTTCAGGATCCATAAGACTTCTTGCAAAAAACAGATGATTTTTATTTCCACTTGCACATGATGAATCTGGCCCAGAGAACAAGCCTGGTGTAGCTAACTTTTGAGAATGATGTTGCTGATCCATCATAACACCATCATTTGACATTAAGATGGAATCACAACCTGGTGAATCATCATCCATGGTTAAATTCGACAGAACTAAACCCAAAGAAGCACAAAAACTTTCTAGTGAGAGAAAATTCTAGAGAGAAGCTAGTTTTGGATTTGGGTTTTCTAGTTTTGATATGATGGATTAGGGTTTTCTAGTTTTGATATGATGTATTAGGGTTTTCTAGTTTTCATATGATGGATTAGGGTTTTTGAATGATGCAAATGATGTTATTAGGGTTTTCTAGTTTTTATATGATGGATTAAGGTTTTCTAGTGTTCATATGATGGATTAGGGTTTTCTAGTTTTCATATGATGCATTAGGGTTTTTGAATGTTGCAAATGATGTTATTAGGGTTGTGTAGTTTTCATATGATAGATTAGGGTTTTCTTGTTTTCATATGATGGATTAGGGTTTTCTAGTTTTCATATGATGTATTAGGATTTTTGAATGTTGCAAATGATGTTATTAGGGTTTTCTAGTTTTCATATGATGGATTAGGGTTTTGTAGTTTCATATGATGGATTAGGGTTTTCTAGTTTTCATTTGATGGATTAGGGTTTTCTAGTTTTATATGATGGATTATGGTTTTTGAAAGTTGCAAATGATGTTATTAGGGTTTTCTAGTAGTTTTCATATGATGGATTAGGGTTTTCTAGTTTTCATATGATCGATTAGGATTTTCTAGTTTTCATATGTTCAATTAGGGTTTTCTAGTTTTCATATGATATATTAGGATTTTCTAGTTTTCATATGATGGATTAGCGCTTTTGAATGTTGCAAATGTTGTTATTAGGGTTTTCTAGTTTTCATATGATGGATTAGGGTTTTCTAGTTTTCATATGATGGATTAGGGTTTTTGAATGTTGCAAATGATGTTATTAGAGTTTTCTAGTTTTCATATGATGGATTCGAGTTTTCTAGTTTTAATATGATGGATTAGGGTTTTCTAATTTTCATATGATGGATTAGGGTTTTTGAATGTTGCAAATGATGTTATTAGTGTTTTCTAGTTTTCTTATGATGGATTAGGATGGATTAGGGTTTTCTAGTTTTGATATGATGTATTAGGGTTTTCTAGTTTTCATATGATGGATTAGAGTTTTGCAAATGATGTTATTAGGGTTTTCTAGTTTTCATATGATGGATTAGGGTTTTCTAGTTTTCATATGATGGATTAGGGTTTTTGAATGTTGCATATGATGTTATTAGGGTTTTCTAGTTTTCATATGATGGATTAGGGTTTTCTAGTTTTCATATGATGGATTAGGGTTTTTGAATGTTGCAAATGATGTTATTAGAGTTTTCTAGTTTTCATATGATGGATTCGGGTTTTCTAATTTTAATATGATGGATTAGAGTTTTCTAGTTTTCATATGATGGATTAGGGTTTTTGAATGTTGCAAATGATGTTATTAGGGTTTTCTAGTTTTTTTTTTTTGGGTAAAGAGGGCGGCACCTCTGTTAAATTTTATTAATAAAAAGAATAAAAACAATATAAGGCTGGGGACTCCCCACCAAAAAACAGAAAATCCATCGGGACAGGCCCCAACGGACAAGAAGCTAAACTAGGAACCAAAACAAGAGAAGGAACCATAAGCAAACAAGAACATAAAGGAGAGCAACCTGCAAAACAAACAAACCATACAAGCCAAAACAAGCAGAGAAAAAAGAAAGTGCAGATGAAGAAAATTAAGGGAGGGTCCAAATAGTTTTAGCCAAATTAACATTAGTGCATGTTTTCAAAGAGAGACTCAGCAGTCTACAGCGGATATCATCCTTAACAATATTCACTACAGCATGATGAGATCTTTTTATTTTTGTAAAAATGCGTAAATTTCTTTCCCTCCAGATATGGTAGACCGCTCCAGCAAAAACAAGTCTTCTAATGATGGACCAGATGGTCTTGTTCTTATTAGTGGGGTTGAGTTGACTAATGATATCAGACCAGCTATCAGTGGAGAAGGAGAGATTCATGACTTGATGGAGGTCATGCCAAACCAAAGAAGTGAAAGAGCATTCAAAGAAGAGATGGGAAAGGGAATCCGGACAGTCCCCGCAGAACGCACAAATGAGATTGGAATTAGTGTCCCAGATTTTGATTTTATCATGAGTCTTAAGACGATCTTTAAGAGCAACCCAAAGAATGAAAGCATGTCTGGGGATGTTCTGGGAGAACCAAACAAGATGAAACCAAAAGACAGGTTGGTGATAGGGGCGAATAGACTGCCACACAGATCGAACTGAGAAAGGAGAGAGGTGACCGTCTCTAGATCTCCAAAGGAGTTTATCAGGGACGGTCGTAGAAATTGTAGGAGGGTTCTGAGAAAGAAGAGCACCATGGGAATCCCTCCAACAATGAGGCCGAACCCAAGATCCGTTAAGAACCAGGTCAGCAACCTTAGTTTCAGGAGTGAAACCCGCATCATGGATGTTACGGACAGACAAGAATTTAGAAAGAGGGCCCGCAGGGTGCCAGTTGTCGAACCAAGCAGAAGTAGAGCATCCATCACCTATCTGGGAAACTATATACTCCCTTATCTTATCCCGCATATCCAGGATGTTACGCCAAGCAAATCCGGTCCCGTATTTTTTGGGGGCATCCCAAAAGTTACGGCCACATAAACGGTATGAGTGGATCCACTTGACCCATAGGGACTCTTTCTTGGAAAGGAGTCTCCAAACATGGGAAGCCATAAGGGCAACATTCCAGATAGCAAGGTTACGTATGCCCAGACCACCATGTTCCTTAGGAAGGCATACAGTTTTCCAGGAGACTTTAGCTTTACCACGCTTTAACTCACCATGGCACCAGAGGAAACCTCTCATGAGCTTCTCAATATCGTTAGAGATAGATTTAGGAAGAATAAAAACAGAAGCCCAATATATTTGAGTAGAAGAGAGGACAGAGAGGATGAGCTGGAGACGACCAGCAAAGGAAAGAGACTTGTTTTTCCAGTCATTAATCCTGCACTTGACTTTATCAACAAGGCCTTTACAGTCTTTGTGGGCAAGACGCGTGGTGATGAGAGGAACGCCAAGGTATCGGACAGGGAATGAGCCCTCAGGAAACTTAACAATAAGATCAATGGCAGCCCTGGTCCTCTCACCAACATTACAGTAGAAAGCTTCACTATTTGCAATATTAGGATGGAGGCCAGAAACCCCTGAGAATTCCTCAAGAGAATCACAGATGATTCTAACCGAAGAGCTATCACCATGACAGAAGAGAAGGAGATCGTCGGCAAAGCAGAGATGGGTGATACTTTGATCATCACATTGTCTGTGGAATTTAAAAGTGTCAGAATCATGGATGTTTCTCTTGATCATAAGGTTAAGCACTTCCATGACAAGAGTGAAGAGATAAGGAGAGAGGGGGTCACCCTGCCTAAGGCCCCTTTTACCGTCAAAATATCCGTGAGTATTCCCATTGATACTCACAGAGTAAGCAACCGTGGAGACACAAGTCATGATCCAGTCAATCATACGATCGGGGAAACCAAACCCAAACAAGATGGTCCGCAGAAACGACCAGTCAACTGTGTCGTATGCTTTTTGAATATCAACCTTAAAAGCACACCTAGGAGGACCACGATGTCGATGATAATCACGCATGAGTTCATGGACAAGAAGGACGTTGTCGGTGATCAAACGACCAGGGATGAAAGCAGACTGGTTTTCATCAACCAGAGAAGAAAGATGGTTTTTGATACGATCTGCAATAATCTTGCTGATACATTTGTAAACAACATTACAACAAGCTATAGGGCGGAAATCAGCGACTTTGGAAGGGGAATCAACTTTAGGGATGAGCGCAAGGATGGTGCTGTTAAAAGACTTAAGAAGTTTGCCAGAATAGAAGAATTCCTTAACAGCCATACAGAAATCAGGACCCACAATCTCCCAAGCAGACTTGAAGAACTTAGCAGAGAAACGTCAGAACCAGGAGCTTTATCATCACCCATCTGGAACAGCACACACTTAACCTCCATGTCAGTAACAGGAGTAAGCATGGCGGCAGACTGGAGGGGGGAGAGCTTATTAGAGAAGAGGGAAGAAGGATCACGAATAGCAGTGGAAGGCTGGGCAGAACCCAAGAAGGCTTGAAAATGAGAAACAACAGATTAGGAAGATCATTCCCCGAGATCCAGTTACCTTGAGCATCCTGGATAGAATTAATACGATTGCGAGATTTTCGGCTTTTAACCGCTTTGTGGAAAAAAGCCGAATTTTTATCACCCTCACGCAGCCAGTTAACCTTAGCCTTTTGTTTTAGGAACCTCTCTTCATCCAGGCTAGCGTCGTTATAAGCGAGGAGATACCTGCATTGTTCTTCACGAAGATCCTTATTGAAAGGATCCCGATCCAAAGCAATCTGAACTCTATCAAGCTCATTACGAATAGAGATAACCTTAGAAAATAGGTTTCCCTGGTTGCGAAGCATCTTACGTATAGGCACTTTCAGATTTTTAAGGTTTTTGAAAACCTTATACATCCGATATCCAGTGATATTGGGGTTCCAAGAAGAGGCAACAATCTGCTTGAAATCGTTCTTATAAGTCAGGAAATTAGGGAACTTGAAAGGTTTAGGATGGAAAGGGGCACGATGGGGGAGAGAAAGCACAGCAGGAGTATGATCGGACGAACGGTAAGGGAGAAAATTGACAGTAGAGGAGGGGAAAGAAGCAACGAAATGAGTATTTCCCATGACACGATCGATCTTTTTGAGGATACCACCCGAACCATTAGGAGACTTGGTCCATGTGTAGAAGAGACCTTTATAGTTAAGATCTTCCATTTCCATCAGATTGACACAGTCCCTGAAGTCCTCCATGGCACGAGAAATCCCAGACGACCCGGAGGTGCTATCTTTAATATCAAGAGCAACATTGAAATCACCCAAAATAATCCAAGGGGTATCTCTAACCATATTCTTATGGACCGCAAGAGAATGCCAGAGAGAACGACGCATCATGTGATCATTATGAGCATAGACGAAGGAGCAGAAAAAGGATTTATTAGAATCACGAATATTAACTTTGAAGTGCATAACCTGATCATTTAAGTCGATAAGCATCATATCAATGGCAAGCGGATCCCAGGCAACCACAATTCTAGTCCCTCTAGGGGAGAAGAGACCGTTGGACGACCACGACCAAGAGCCAAAAGTACGACTACAGATAAGAGGGAGGTTATGGAAGGAAGCACGAGTCTCAAGAGAAGCACAAATATGAAGATTTTGATCGCAGATAAGATCTCTCAAGGCTTTCTGATGAGAAGGCTTACAGAGACCGCGAGTATTCCATGCAGTGATGTGCGTCATATGGAAACATGGAGGGGGGTGGAGTCCATCTGCTCGGACACCAGAGTTATCATAGGTTGATCAGAATGTGATCCATTCTTATCAACAATGAACTTGGCAGTCTCACCATCATCAGAGTCGACCTCATCAAGATCATCATCATCGGTGATATAAACAGAATCCGGGTCCAAGTAATCCGGAATAGAAGGGGAGGAGACATGTATACTTGGGAGGGAGGAGGAGGAAGTGGGAAGATCCGTAATGTCATTGGAACAGGACTCAAGAACAGAAAAGGCGTTGAAGATAGGAGTGGAGCACTTGGATTGTTTAGGAGGTTTGGTATGAGATAAGCGAAGTATGGGGCTAGGGAATCCTACAGGACGGTCATAATGTTTCTGGGGGGGATTAAGAGATATTGAATGAGTGGGGGGCGGCACTTGTTATTAATAGGTTTAAACTCGAAACGAGACTTATTATTACCTTTTTTATTATTATTATGAACTTTGTTTTTAGGAAAATCTTTAGCCCTTTGCGTATTTTTATTAGAATTACTTTGCGAAATATCATTAGTAGTATTTTCGTTTAAAGAGTCTTGAATGGAACACTTTTTATTGTTAGAGACGACCGTAAATCCATCATCCAGTTGTATAGGAGTGGTCACTTTCATATGATCAAGAGGCATTTTATCTTTGGGATTAGCTTCATTAGTCTTAGAGATGACATGCATACATTTGTTAGTTTCGTGACCATAGACCATGCAATGAGAGCACATAGGGGGTTTCCATTCATATTCAATACTAAGAGTATGGGTAGAATACTCAAGAGTATCAGGATCAGGAATACGAATAATCACTTTATCCACCCACGAAGATTTAGTGGGGATCTCAAGAAGGACACGAGCATAGACAGATTTGCCTGCAGCATACTTACACATATTAGCTGTATAAGAGTCCATAGCAAGGGGCTTTCCAATTTTTGAGGCAATGTGGCTAAGCCCATCATCACTCCAGGCCTCATAGGGAATATCATGGATTTTAATCCATAGAGGAAGTTTGTTGTGATTGTTTTTATGAATAGCAAGACCAGGACGCCATTTTTGCATGACAATTGGGACACCCCTAAAAGTCCAGGGTCCATGGGTGATAACATGTTGAAGTCCCATGTCGTCACTAAATTTAAAAAGATAAACACCTTTTCCATTTAGAAGGACATCTTGAAGACCATGTATAGACCACATTTTGGAAGCTAGATATCGCACATCGGAATAATTCAATTTTGTTCCAACAAAGTAACCACAAATAGTGCGCGCAAATGTTTCACATACTTTAGTAACGGCCGTTAAAGGGATATCAACAGGCACATTAATATCATTACTTAAATTAGGAATAAAACGAAACTTATCATTAGTATGTTTTTGAGGGCCGCTAATGATATTAGCATGAGAGTTAATAAGTAAAGGTAAACTTCTAGCCCAAGCATTATTGTTGTTAATTTTATTTTCATTATATAAATTAACAGATTTAAAATTATGATCATATTGTTTAGAATCATAGACATTTGGGCTTGGGCTAAGGTCTTGGGGTTTAATTTGGTTATTTAATGACCTTTGGGCTTCTCTATTAGAATAGGTGGGCTTAGTATTAGGAATATGGGTGATTTGTGGTCCACGAATAGGTTTAAACTTACTAGCCGTATAATGCAATTCTTTGGAACACAAAGTGTTTGGAAGTGGGCCCAAAAGTGAAGGAGTATGATGTGTATTCGGAAGATCACAATTTGAAATATGTGAAAGGTGGTCAACAGGACAACTTGTGGGGTGTGTGTTATCATGATGCTCATAGGATTCTCTTAAAAGCTCATAGGGTTCCTTAAAATGTAGACCAAAAGATGTGGGTTCATGATTAAAGCTAGGAGGATTAGGATTGATAAGAAAGTTACCCATTTGTTCTTGCATTTGATTAGAGTCTTTAGGCAAACCCGTTGAGGAATGATCTTCATTGTCTACATTGCAACCGGCAACCACATATGGAGAATTAACGTTCATGTCTTGTGTATCTCCGGCAACCATAGTAGCGGCTGTAGACGACGTGCATGGTTGTTTACCGGCGAATTCTACCCCCATGCATGGAGCTTTCTCGTTCTCCTCTTGAAGATCATCTACGTTAGTGGTTTGATGTTTTCCATGTTTACCGACCACACTTTCTTCCTGATCAGCAAGATCATTGATCGGTTTACACAGAATCTTCTCCATACCGTCCTCATTGATCGGTTTACACATAATCTTCTCCAAAACATCCTCCTCCATACCATCCTCATTGACCGAAACCTTTTGAAGTTTTTCCCACATCGAATTGTTTCCTTCTTCTTCAGCATGGTTAGATTGATTATGACCTGTGGAGAGAAAATCTGGAATGTGTTGACCTTTTCCTCCTTGTATCGTTAATCTCTCTTTCCTAATTTCTGATGAGACATCGACAATCAAGGAGTGGTCGGAGATCATGTCACATAGAATTCCACCTCCAGCCTTGTTTTTCAATCTACAATTTTTTTCATCAGAAAAATCATCCTTCTCCACCATACCTCTAGAATTGTTTTTGAAACTACAAATGTTTTCATTTGACAAGTTACTCTCCTCCCCCATACCGTGAGTTATATCCTTAACGAGAAAACATGTAGGATTGGAGACCACATCATTGGAGTACCGTCTTCTAAGTAGAGTTTCAGTCTTGCCTTTGTTCCTACGGTCATCCGTTGCATTGATCAAAGTTGTAGAATAATTCTTGAACATAGTACCTTTGTGGTTACGATGAAATTTTTGTAACTTCTTACTATTCCGATCTACAGAAGTGATGTAATGAGCTTCAGACTTTTTTGTATCTTGAGCAGAAAATTTCATATATTGATTGTTTTGAAATCCCACATCTACAGCTTCATTTGTATGATCATTATGACTATTTTTTAGTGGTTGTTGTTCATCAGATTTTAAAGAATAACCCGAATCTTGAAAGTTTTCATTTGCAAAATTTTGAGTTTGAGGTTGTCGATCCATCATAACACCATCATTAGATAGGATGATTGAATCACAACATTGTGAATCACCCTCCATGAAAAAAATTCAGCAAAAAATTACAAAATGCAAAAAACACTTAGAGAGAATTGGTTTTCTAGTTTTTATTGGGTTTTCTAGTTTTCTTATGATGCATTAGTGTTTTCTAGTTTTGATATGAAGGAATAGGGTTTTCTAGTTTTGATATGATGTATTAGGGTTTTCTAGATTTCATATGATGGATTAGCGTTTTTGAATATTGCAAATGATGTTATTAGGGTTTTCTAGTTTTCATATGATGGATTAGGGTTTTCTAGTTTTCATATGATGGATGGTTTTGGGTTTTTGAATGTTGCAAATGATGTTATTAGGGTTTTCTAGTTTTCATATGATGGATTAGTGTTTTCTAGTTTTCATATGATGGATTAACATTTTCTAATATTCATATGATGGATTAGGGTTTTTGAATGTTGCAAATGATGTTATTAGGGTTTTCTAGTTTTTATATGATGGATTAGGGTTTTCTAGTGTTCATATGATGGATTAGGGTTTTCTAGTTCTCATATGATGGATTAGGGTTTTTGAATGTTGCGAATGATGTTATTAGGGTTTTCTAGTTTTCTTATGATGGATTAGGGTTTTCTAGTTTTGATATGATGTATTAGGGTTTTCTAGTTTTCATATGATGGATTAGGGTTTTTGAATATTGCAAATGATGTTATTAGGGTCTTCTAGTTCTCATATGATGGATTAGGGTTTTCTAGTTTTCATATGATGGATGGTTTTGGGTTTTTGAATGTTGCAAATGATGTTATTAGGGTTTTCTAGTTTTCATATGATGGATTAGGGTTTTCAAGTTTTCATATGATGGATTAACATTTTCTAATATTCATATGATGGATTAGGCTTTTTGAATGTTGCAAATGATGTTATTAGGGTTTTCTAGTTTTTATATGATGGATTAGGGTTTTCTAGTGTTCGTATGATGGATTAGGGTTTTCTAGTTTTCATATGATGGATTAGGGTTTTCTACTTTTCATATGATGGATTAGGGTTTTGAATGTTGCAAATGATCTTATTAGGCTTTTCTAGTTTTCATATGATGGATTAGGGTTTTCTAGTTTTCATATGATGGATTAGGGTATTCTAGTTTTCATATGATGGATTAGGGTTTTCCCGTTTTCATATGATGGATTAGGGTTTTTGAATGTTGCAAATGATGTTATTAGGGTTTTCTAGTTTTCATATGATGGATTAGGGTTTTGAATGTTGCAAATGATGTTATTAGGGTTTTCTAGTTTTCAAATGATGGATTAGGGTTTTCTAGTTTCATATGATGGATTAGGGTTTTCTAGTTTTCATTTGATGGATTAGGGTTTTCTAGTTTTCATATGATGGATTAGCGTTTTTGAATGTCGCAAATGATGTTATTAGGGTTTTCTAGTAGTTTTCATATGATGGATTAGGGTTTTCTAGCTTTCATATGATCGATTAGGGTTTTCTAGTTTTCATATGATCAATTAGGTTTTTCTAGTTTTCATATGATGTATTAGGATTTTCTAGTTTTCATCTGATGGATTAGCGCTTTTGAATGTTGCAAATGATGTTATTAGGGTTTTCTAGTTTTCATATGATGGATTAGGGTTTTGAATGTTGCAAATGATGTTATTAGGGTTTTCTAGTTTTCAAATGATGGATTAGGGTTTTCTAGTTTCATATGATGGATTAGGGTTTTCTAGTTTTCATTTGATGGATTAGGGTTTTCTAGTTTTCATATGATGGATTAGCGTTTTTGAATGTCGCAAATGATGTTATTAGGGTTTTCTAGTAGTTTTCATATGATGGATTAGGGTTTTCTAGCTTTCATATGATCGATTAGGGTTTTCTAGTTTTCATATGATCAATTAGGTTTTTCTAGTTTTCATATGATGTATTAGGATTTTCTAGTTTTCATCTGATGGATTAGCGCTTTTGAATGTTGCAAATGATGTTATTAGGGTTTTCTAGTTTTCATATGATGGATTAGGGTTTTCTAGTTTTCATATGATGGATTAGGGTTTACTAGCTTTCATATACTGGATTAGGGTTTTCTAGTTTTCATATGATGGATTGGAGTTATGCAAATGATGTTATTAGGGTTTTCTAGTTTTCATATGATGGATTAGGGTTTTCTTGTTTTCATATGATGGATTAGGGTTTTTGAATGTTGAAAATGATGTTATTAGGGTTTTCTAGTTTTCATATGATGGAGTAGGGTTTTTGAATGTTGCAAATGATGTTATTAGAGTTTTCTAGTTTTCATATGATGGATTCGGGTTTTCTAGTTTTAATATGATGGATTAGGGTTTTCTAGTTTTCATATGATGGATTAGGGTTTTTGAATGTTGTAAATGATGTTATTAGAGTTTTCTAGTTTTTTTTTTTTTTTTTTTTTTTTTTTCTTTTTTTGATAACCGAGGACCCCACACGACCCATCCTTTGGATGACCCTGATGAAGCAACCTCGGGGCCCACGCACACCTGGCAGCAGGGTGGTCCGGGTCAATCACCTACGGGGGTAGAGGGGTGGCCAGTGGCCATCCCCTGATTGAAACCTAACACTCCCTATGGGGAAAGGGAGGGAGTGAGATTAGAACTTGGAACCTCTTTATGGGGGAAGAGAAAGAGTCCAAAGCCTTATCCACTAGGCCATCAGGGTGATGGTTGAGTTTTTTGGGTAAAGAGGGCGGTACCTCTGGCAAATTTTATTAATAAAAAGAATAAATACAATATAAGGCTGGGGACTCCCCACCAAAAAACAGAAAATCCATCAGGACAGGCCCCAACGGACAACAAGCTAAACTAGGAACCAAAACAGGAGAAGAAACCATAAGCAAACAATAGCATAAAGGAGAGCAACCTGCAAAACAAAAAAACCATACAAG
Source organism: Cichorium intybus (assembly GCA_023525715.1). NCBI lineage: Eukaryota > Viridiplantae > Streptophyta > Magnoliopsida > Asterales > Asteraceae > Cichorium > Cichorium intybus. The sequence goes on from CM042015.1 coordinate 43,150,650, forward strand.
CCAAAACAAGCATAGAAAAAGGAAAGCGCAGAGGAAGAAAATTAAGGGAGGGTCCAAATAGTTTTAGCCAAATCAACATTAGTGCAATTTTTCAAAGAAAGACTCAGCAGTCTACAGCGGATATCATCCTTAACAATATTCACTACAGCATGATGAGATCTTTTTATTTTTGTAAAAATGCGTAAATTTCTTTCCCGCCAGATGTGGTAGACCGCTCCAGCAAAAACAAGTCTTCTAATGATAGACCAAATGGTCTTGTTCTTATTAATGGGGTTTAGTTGACTAATGATATCAGACCAGCTATCAGCGGAGAAGGAGAGATTCATGACATGATGGAGGTCATGCCAAACCAAAGAAGTGAAAGAGCATTCAAAGAAGAGATGAGAAAGGGAATCCGGACAGTTCCCGCAGAACGCACAAATGAGATTGGAATTAGTGTCCCAAATTTTGATTTTATCATGAGTCTTAAGGCGATTTTTAAGAGCAACCCAAAGAATGAAAGCATGTCTGGGGATGTTCTGGGAGAACCAAACAAGATGAAACCAAAATACCGGTTGATGATAGGGGCGAATAGTCTTCCAAACAGAACGAACAGAGAAAGGAGATAGTTGACCGTCTCTAGATCTCCAAAGGAGATTATCAGGGACGAATGTGGAAAGATTAGGGGGGTTATGAGAAAGAAGAGCAGTATGGGAATCTCTCCAACAATTAGGCCGAACCCAAGATCCGTTAAGAACCAGGTCAGCAACCTTTGTATCAGGAGTGAAACCCGCATCATGGATGTCACGGACAGACAAGAATTTAGAAAGAGGGCCCGCGGGGTGCCAGTTATCGAACCAAGCAGAAGTAGAGCATCCATCACCAATCTTGGAAACAATATACTCCCTTAACTTATCCCTCATATCTAGGATGTTACGCCATGCAAATCCAGTACCGTATTTTTTGGGGGCATCCCAAAAGTTACGGCCACATAAACGGTAAGAGTGGATCCACTTAACCCATAGGGACTCTTTCTTGGAAAGGAGTCTCCAAACATGGGAAGCCATAAGGGCAACATTCCAGATAGCAAGGTTACGAATGCCAAGCCCACCATGTTCCTTAGGAAGGCATACAGTTTTCCAGGAGACTTTAGCTTTACCACGCTTCAACTCACCATGGCACCAGAGGAAACCTCTCATGAGCTTCTCAATATCGTTAGAGATAGATTTAGGAAGAATAAAAACAGAAGCCCAATAGATTTGAGTAGAAGAAAGGACAGAGAGGATCAGCTGGAGACGACCAGCAAAGGAAAGAGACTTGTTTTTCCAGTCATTAATCCTGCATTTGACTTTATCAACAAGTCTTTTACAGTCTTTGTGGGCAAGACGCGTGGTGATGAGAGGAATGCCAAGGTATCGAACAGGAAAAGAGCCCTCCGGAAACTTAACAATAAGATCAATGGGAGCCCTGGTCCTCTCACCAACATTACAATAGAAAGCTTCACTCTTCGCAATGTTGGGATGGAGGCCAGAAACCCCAGAGAATTCCTCAAGAGAGTCACATATGAGTTTAACTGAAGAGCTATCACCATGGCAGAAGAGAAGGAGATCGTCGGCAAAGCAGAGATGGGTGATATTTTGATCGTCACATTGTCTGTGGAATTTAAAAGAACCAGAGTCATGGATGTTTCTCTTGATCATAAGGTTAAGCACTTCCATGACAAGAGTGAAGAGATAAGGAGAGAGGGGGTCACCCTGCCGAAGGCCCCTTTTACCTTCGAAATAACCATGAGTATTCCCATTGATACTTACAGAGTAAGCAACCGTGGAAACACATGTCATGATGGTTGAGTTTTCATATGATGGATTCGGGTTTTCTAGTTTTAATATGATGGATTAGGGTTTTCTAGTTTTCATATGATGGATTAGGGTTTTTGAATGTTGCAAATGATGTTATTAGGGTTTTCTCGTTTTCATGTGATGAATTAGGGTTTTCTAGTTTTCATATGATGGATGGTTTTGGGTTTTTGAATGTTGCAAATAATGTTATTAGGGTTTTTTAGTTTTCATATGATGGATTAGGTTTTCTAGTTTTCATATGATGGATTAACATTTTCTAATATTCATATGATGGATTAGGGTTTTTGAATGTTGCAAATGATGTTATTAGAGTTTTCTAGTTTTCATATGATGGATTCGAGTTTTCTAGTTTTAATATGATGGATTAGGGTTTTCTAGTTTTCATATGATGGATTAGGGTTTTTGAATGTTGCAAATGATGTTATTAGGGTTTTCTAGTTTTCTTATGATGGATTAATGTTTTCTAGTTTTTTTTTTTTTTGTGATAACCGAGGACCCCATCCGACCCATCCTTTGGATGACCCTGATGAAGCAACCTCGGGGCCCACGCACACCTGGCAGCAGGGTGGTCCGGGTCAATCACCTACGGGGGTAGAGAGGTGGCCAGTGGCCATCCCCTGATTAAAACCTAACACTCCCTATGGAGAAAGGGAGGGAGTGGGATTAGAACTTGGAACCTCTTTATGGGGGAAGAGAAAGAGTCCTAAGCCTTATCCACTAGGCCATCAGGGTGATGGTTGGGTTTTCTAGTTTTGATATGATGGAATAGGGTTTTCTAGTTTTGATATGCTGTATTAGGGTTTTCTAGTTTTCATATGATGGATTAGGGTTTTTGAATGTTGCAAATGATGTTATTAGGGTTTTCTAGTTTTCATATGATGCATTAGGGTTTTCTAGTTTTCATATAATGGATGGTTTTAGGTTTTTGAATGTTGCAAATGATGTTATTAGGGTTTTCTAGTTTTCATATGATGGATTAGGGTTTTCTAGTTTTCATATAACGGATGGTTTTGGGTTTTTGAATGTTGCAAATGATGTTATTAGGGTTTTCTAGTTTTCATATGATGGATTAACATTTTCTAATATTTATATGATGGATTAGGGTTTTTGAATGTTGCAAATGATGTTATTAGGGTTTTCTAGTTTTTATATGATGGATTAGGGTTTTCTAGTGTTCATATGATGGATTAGGGTTTTCTAGTTTTCATATGATGGATTAGGGTTTTTGAATGTTGCAAATGATGTTATTAGGGTTTTCTAGTTTTTGGGTAAAGAGGACGGTACCTCTGGCAAATTTTATTAATAAAAAGAATAAATACAATAAGAGGCTGGGGACTCCCCACCAAAGGAAAAAACAGAAAATCCATCGGGACAGGCCCCTAAGGACAACAACAAAGCTAACCTAGGAACCAAAACATTTCACAGGATTAGAAACATAACAATAACATAAAAGAAAACCACCTGCAAAAGAACAAACCATACAAGTAGAGAAATATAGAAGCAAGTATGAGGTTTGTTAAGGGATGGTCCATATCCTTTTAGCCATATTAACATTAGTGCATGGTTTCATAGAAAGACTCAGCAGTCTACAGCGGATATCATCCTTAATACTATTCACCACCGCATGAGAAGATTTTTTTATTTTTTTGAAAATTCGAAAATTTCTCTCTTGCCAAATGTGGTAAACTGCTCCAGCCAGCACAAGTCTTCTAATGATGGACCAAATGGTGTTAGTCTTATACACGGGTTTGAGTTGATTAATGATATCGGACCAGCTATCAGTGGGGACGGAGAGATTCATGACATGTTGAAGTTCGTGCCAAACCATAGAAGGGAAAGAACACTCGAAGAAAAGGTGGGAAAGGGAATCAGGACAATCCCCGCAGAAGGCACAAATGAGGTTGGATTTAGTATCCCAAAATTTGATTTTATCATGAGTCTTAAGACGATTTTTAAGAGCAACCCAAAGAATGAATGCATGTCTAGGTATATTCTGGGTGAACCAAACCAGATGATACCAATCAACAGGCTGGTTATAGGGCCGAATAGACTGCCAAACGTACCGTACAGAAAAATCAGAGAGTTTACCGTCCCTAGATCTCCATTGGAGTTTATCAGGAACGTAAGGTGTAAGAGAAGGAGGGTTTTGCGAAAGAAGATTAGGATTGGAGTTCCTCCATTGACCGTGGCTAACCCAATATCCGTTGATGACAAGATCAGCAACCTTACTATCAGGATTGAATCCCGAAGCCCTGATTTGACGAGCAGAAATGAATTTCGAGAGGGGACCAGCAGGATGCCAGTTATCGAACCATGCGGATGTAGAGCACCCATCCCCAATCTGGGAAACAATAAAATCTCTTATCTTACTTCGCATATCCAGGATGTTTCGCCAAGCAAAACCTGAACCGTATTTTTTGGGGGCATCCCAAAAGTTACGACCACATAGACGGTAAGAATGGATCTTTCTTATGATGGATTAGGGTTTTCTAGTTTTGATATGATGGATTAGGGTTTTCTAGTTTTGATATGATGTATTAGGGTTTTCTAGTTTTCATATGATGGATTAGGGTTTTCTAGTTTTCATATGATGGATGGTTTTGGGTTTTTGAATGTTGCAAATGATGTTATTAGGGTTTTCTAGTTTTCATATGATGGACTAGGGTTTTCTAGTTTTCATATGATGGATGGTTTTGGGTTTTTGAATGTTGCAAATGATGTTATAAGGGTTTTCTAGTTTTTTTTTTTTTTTTTTTTTTTTTTTTTTTTTTTTTTTTTTTTTTTTTTTTTTTTTGGTAACCGAGGACCCCACCCGACCCATCCTTTGGATGACCTTGATGAAGCAACCTCGGGGCCCACGCACACCTGGCAGCAGGGTGGTCCGGGTCAATCACCTACGGGGGTAGAGAGGTGGCCAGTGGCCATCCCCTGATTGAAACCTAACACTCCCTATGGGGAAAGGGAGGGAGTGGGATTAGAACTTGGAACCTCTTTATGGGGGAAGAGAAAGAGTCCTAAGCCTTATCCACTAGGCCACCAGGGTTATGGTTGGGTTTTCTAGTATTTATATGATGGATTAGGGTTTTCTAGTTTTCATATGATGGATTAACATTTTCTAATATTCATATGATGGATTAAGGTTTTTGAATATTGCAAATGATGTTATTAGGGTTTTCTAGTTTTTATATGATGGATTAGGGTTTTCTAGTGTTCATATGATGGATTAGGGTTTTCTAGTTTTCATATGATGGATTAGGGTTTTCTAGTTTTCATATGATGGATTAGGGTTTTTGAATATTTTTAAATGATCTTATTAGGCTTTTATATTTTTCATATGATGGATTAGGGTTTTCTAGTTTTCATATGATGGATTAGGGTTTTTGAATGTTGTAAATGATGTTGTTAGAGTTTTCTAGTTTTCATATGATGGATTCGGGTTTTCTAGTTTTAATATGATGGATTAGGGTTTTCTAGTTTTCATATGATGGATTAGGGTTTTTGAATGTTGCAAATGATGTTATTAGGGTTTTCTCGTTTTCATATGATGAATTAGGGTTTTCTAGTTTTCATATGATGGATGGTTTTGGGTTTTTGAATGTTGCAAATGATGTTATTAGGGTTTTCTAGTTTTCATATGATGGATTAGGGTTTTCTAGTTTTCATATGATGGATTAACATTTTCTAATATTCATATGATGGATTAGGGTTTTTGAATGTTGCAAATGATGTTATTAGAGTTTTCTAGTTTTCATATGATGGATTCGAGTTTTCTAGTTTTAATATGATGGATTAGGGTTTTCTAGTTTTCATATGATGGATTAGGGTTTTTGAATGTTGCAAATGATGTTATTAGGGTTTTCTAGTTTTCTTATGATGGATTAGGGTTTTCTAGTTTTGATATGATGGAATAGGGTTTTCTAGTTTTGATATGCTGTATTAGGGTTTTCTAGTTATCATATGATGGATTAGGGTTTTTGAATGTTGCAAATGATGTTATTAGGGTTTTCTAGTTTTCATATGATGCATTAGGGTTTTCTAGTTTTCATATGATGGATGGTTTTGGGTTTTTGAATGTTGCAAATGATGTTATTAGGGTTTTCTAGTTTTCATATGATGGATTAGGGTTTTCTAGTTTTCATATAACGGATGGTTTTGGGTTTTTGAATGTTGTAAATGATGTTATTAGGGTTTTCTAGTTTTCATATGATGGATTAACATTTTCTAATATTTATATGATGGATTAGGGTTTTTGAATGTTGCAAATGATGTTATTAGGGTTTTCTAGTTTTTATATGATGGATTAGGGTTTTCTAGTGTTCATATGATGGATTAGGGTTTTCTAGTTTTCATATGATGGATTAGGGTTTTTGAATGTTGCAAATGATGTTATTAGGTTTTCTAGTTTTCTTATGATGGATTAGGGTTTTCTAGTTTTGATATGATGGATTAGGGTTTTCTAGTTTTGATATGATGTATTAGGGTTTTCTAGTTTTCATATGATGGATTAGGGTTTTCTAGTTTTCATATGATGGATGGTTTTGGGTTTTTGAATGTTGCAAATGATGTTATTAGGGTTTTCTAGTTTTCATATGATGGACTAGGGTTTTCTAGTTTTCATATGATGGATGGTTTTGGGTTTTTGAATGTTGCAAATGATGTTATAAGGGTTTTCTAGTATTTATATGATGGATTAGGGTTTTCTAGTTTTCATATGATGGATTAACATTTTCTAATATTCATATGATGGATTAGGGTTTTTGAATATTGCAAATGATGTTATTAGGGTTTTCTAGTTTTTAAATGATGGATTAGGGTTTTCTAGTGTTCATATGATGGATTAGGGTTTTGTAGTTTTCATATGATGGATTAGGGTTTTCTAGTTTTCATATGATGGATTAGGGTTTTTGAATATTTTTAAATGATCTTATTAGGCTTTTATATTTTTCATATGATGGATTAGGGTTTTCTAGTTTTCATATGATGGATTAGGGTATTCTAGTTTTCATATGATGGATTAGGGTTTTCTCATTTTCATATGATGTATTAGGGTTTTTGAATGTTGCAAATGATGTCATTAGGGTTTTCTAGTTTTCATATGATGGATTAGGGTTTTCTTGTTTTCATATGATGGATTAGGGTTGTCTAGTTTTCATATGATGTATTAGGATTTTTGAATGTTGCAAATGATGTTATAAGGGTTTTCTAGTTTTCAAATGATGGATTAGGGTTTTCTAGTTTCATATGATGGATTAGGGTTTTCTAGTTTTCATTTGATGGATTAGGGTTTTCTAGTTTTCATATGATGGATTAGCGTTTTTGAATGTCGCAAATGATGTTATTAGGGTTTTCTAGTAGTTTTCATATGATGGATTAGGGTTTTCTAGCTTTCATATGATCGATTAGGGTTTTCTAGTTTTCATATGATCAATTAGGGTTTTCTAGTTTTCGTATGATGTATTAGGATTTTCTAGTTTTCATATGATGGATTAGCGCTTTTGAATGTTGCAAATAATGTTATTAGGGTTTTCTAGTTTTCATATGATGGATTAGGGTTTTCTAGTTTTCATATGATGGATTAGGGTTTACTAGCTTTCATATGCTGGATTAGGGTTTTCTAGTTTTCATATGATGGATTAGGGTTTTTGAATGTTGCAAATGATGTTATTAGAGTTTTCAAGTTTTCATATGATGGATTCGGGTTTTCTAGTTTTAATATGATGGATTAGGGTTTTCTAGTTTTCATATGATGGATTAGGGTTTTTGAATGTTGCAAATGATGTTATTAGGGTTTTCTAGTTTTTATATGATGGATTAAGGTTTTCTAGTGTTCATATGATGGATTAGGGTTTTCTAGTTTTCATATGATGCATTAGGGTTTTTGAATGTTGCAAATGATGTTATTAGGGTTGTGTAGTTTTCATATGATAGATTAGGGTTTTCTAGTTTTCATATGATGGATTAGGGTTTTCTAGTTTTCATATGATGTATTAGGATTTTTGAATGTTGTAAATGATGTCATTAGGGTTTTCTAGTTTTCATATGATGGATTAGGGTTTTGTAGTTTCATATGATGGATTAGGTTTTCTAGTTTTCATTTGATGGATTAGGGTTTTCTAGTTTTATATGATGGATTATGGTTTTTGAAAGTTGCAAATGATGTTATTAGGGTTTTCTAGTAGTTTTCATATGATGGATTAGGGTTTTCTAGTTTTTTTTTGGGTAAAGAGGGCGGCACCTCTGTTAAATTTTATTAATAAAAAGAATAAATACAATATAAGGCTGGGGACTCCCCACCAAAAAACAGAAAATCCATCGGGACAGGCCCCAACGGACAAGAAGCTAAACTAGGAACCAAAACAAGAGAATGAACCATAAGCAAACAAGAACATAAAGAAGAGCAACCTGCAAAACAAACAAACCATACAAGCCAAAACAAGCAGAGAAAAAAGAAAGTGCAGATGAACAAAATTAAGGGAGGGTCCAAATAGTTTTAGCCAAATTAACATTAGTGCATGTTTTCAAAGAGAGATTCAGCAGTCTACAGCGGATATCATCCTTAACAATATTCACTACAGCATGATGAGATCTTTTTATTTTTGTAAAAATGCGTAAATTTCTTTCCCTCCAGATATGGTAGACCGCTCCAGCAAAAACAAGTCTTCTAATGATGGACCAGATGGTCTTGTTCTTATTAGTGGGGTTGAGTTGACTAATGATATCAGACCAGCTATCAGTGGAGAAGGAGAGATTCATGAGATGATGGAGGTCATGCCAAACCAAAGAAGTGAAAGAGCATTCAAAGAAGAGATGGGAAAGGGAATCCGGACAGTCCCCGCAGAACGCACAAATGAGATTGGAATTAGTGTCCCAGATTTTGATTTTATCATGAGTCTTAAGAAGATCTTTAAGAGCAACCCAAAGAATGAAAGCATGTCTGGGGATGTTCTGGGAGAACCAAACAAGATGAAACCAAAAGACAGGTTGGTGATAGGGGCGAATAGACTGCCACACAGATCGAACTGAGAAAGGAGAGAGGTGACCGTCTCTAGATCTCCAAAGGAGTTTATCAGGGACGTTCGTAGAAATAGTAGGAGGGTTCTGAGAAAGAAGAGCACCATGGGAATCCCTCCAACAATGAGGCCGAACCCAAGATCCGTTAAGAACCAGGTCAGCAACCTTAGTATCAGGAGTGAAACCCGCATCATGGATGTTACGGACAGACAAGAATTTAGAAAGAGGGCCCGCAGGGTGCCAGTTGTCGAACCAAGCAGAAGTAGAGCATCCATCACCTATCTGAGAAACTATATACTCCCTTATCTTATCCCGCATATCCAGGATGTTACGCCAAGCAAATCCGGACCCGCATTTTTTGGGGGCATCCCAAAAGTTACGGCCACATAAACGGTATGAGTGGATCCACTTGACCCATAGGGACTCTTTCTTGGAAAGGAGTCTCCAAACATGGGAAGCCATAAGGGCAACATTCCAGATAGCAAGGTTACGTATGCCCAGACCACCATGTTCCTTAGGAAGGCATACAGTTTTCCAGGAGACTTTAGCTTTACCACGCTTTAACTCACCATGGCACCAGAGGAAACCTCTCATGAGCTTCTCAATATCGTTAGAGATAGATTTAGGAAGAATAAAAACAGAAGCCCAATATATTTGAGTAGAAGAGAGGACAGAGAGGATGAGCTGGAGACGACCAGCAAAGGAAAGAGACTTGTTTTTCCAGTCATTAATCCTGCACTTGACTTTATCAACAAGGCCTTTACAGTCTTTGTGGGCAAGACGCGTGGTGATGAGAGGAACGCCAAGGTATCGGACAGGGAATGAGCCCTCAGGAAACTTAACAATAAGATCAATGGCAGCCCTGGTCCTCTCACCAACATTACAGTAGAAAGCTTCACTCTTTGCAATATTAGGATGGAGGCCAGAAACCCCTGAGAATTCCTCAAGAGAATCACAGATGATTCTAACCGAAGAGCTATCACCATGACAGAAGAGAAGGAGATCGTCGGCAAAGCAGAGATGGGTGATACTTTGATCATCACATTGTCTGTGGAATTTAAAAGAGTCAGAATCATGGATGTTTCTCTTGATCATAAGGTTAAGCACTTCCATGACAAGAGTGAAGAGATAAGGAGAAAGGGGGTCACCCTGCCTAAGGCCCCTTTTACCGTCAAAATATCCGTGAGTATTCCCATTGATACTCACAGAGTAAGCAACCGTGGAAACACAAGTCATGATCCAGTCAATCATACGATCGGGGAAACCAAACCCAAACAAGATGGTCCGCAGAAACGACCAGTCAACTGTGTCGTATGCTTTTTGAATATCAACCTTAAAAGCACACCTAGGAGGACCACGATGTCGATGATAATCACGCATGAGTTCATGGACAAGAAGGACGTTGTCGGTGATCAAACGACCAGGGATGAAAGCAGACTGGTTTTCATCAACCAGAGAAGAAAGATGGTTTTTGATACGATCCGCAATAATCTTGCTGATACATTTGTAAACAACGTTACAACAAGCTATAGGGCGGAAATCAGTGACTTTGGAAGGGGAATCAACTTTAGGGATGAGCGCAAGGATGGTGCTGTTAAAAGACTTAAGAAGTTTGCCAGAATAGAAGAATTCCTTAACAGCCATACAGAAATCAGGACCCACAATCTCCCAAGCAGACTTGAAGAACTTAGCAGAGAAACCGTCAGAACCAGGAGCTTTATCATCACCCATCTGGAACAGGACACACTTAACCTCCGCGTCAGTAACAGGAGTAAGCATGGCGGCAGACTGGAGGGGGGAGAGCTTATTAGAGAAGAGGGAAGAAGGATCACGAATAGTAGTGGAAGGCTGGGCAGAACCCAAGAAGGCTTGAAAGTGAGAAACAAAAAGATTAGGAAGATCATTCCCCGAGATCCAGTTACCTTGAGCATCCTGGATAGAATTAATACGATTGCGAGATTTACGACTTTTAACCGCTTTGTGGAAAAAAGCCGAATTTTTATCTCCCTCACGCAGCCAGTTAACCTTAGCCTTTTGTTTCAGGAACCTCTCTTCATCCAGGCTAGCCTCGTTATAAGCGAGGAGATACCTGCATTGTTCTTCACGAAGATCCTTATTGAAAGGATCTCGATCCAAAGCAATCTGAACTCTATCAAGCTCATTACGAAGAGAGATAACCTTAGAAAAGAGGTTTCCTTGGTTGCGAAGCATCTTACGAATAGGCACTTTCAGATTTTTAAGGTTTTTGAAAACCTTATACATCCGATATCCAGTGATATTGGGGTTCCAATTAGAGGCAACTATCTGCTTGAAATCGTTCTTATAAGTCAGGAAATTAGGGAACTTGAAAGGCTTAGGTTGGAAAGGGACACGATGGGGGAGAGAAAGCACAGCAGGAGTATGATCGGACGAACGGTAAGGGAGAAAATTGACAGTAGAGGAGGGGAAAGAAGCAACGAAGTGAGTATTTCCCATGACACGATCGATCTTCTTGAGGATGCCACCCGAACCATTAGGAGACTTGGTCCATGTGTAGAAGAGACCTTTATAGTTAAGATCCTCCATTTCCATTAGATTGACACATTCCCTGAAGTCCTCCATTGCACGAGATATCCCAGATGACCCGGAGGTGCTATCTTTAATATCAAGAGCAACATTGAAATCACCCAAAAGAATCCAAGGGTTATCTCTAACCATATTCTTATGGACCGCAAGCGAATGCCAGAGAGAGCGACGCATCATGTGATCATTATGAGCATAGACGAAGGGAATGTGGTTAAACGACCAGGGATGAAAGCAGACTGGTTTTCATCAACCAGAGAAGAAAGATGGTTTTTGATACGATCCGCAATAATCTTGCTGATACATTTGTAAACAACATTACAACAAGCTATAGGGCGGAAATCAGTGACTTTGGAAGGGGAATCAACTTTAGGGATGAGCGCAAGGATGGTGCTGTTAAAAGACTTAAGAAGTTTGCCAGAATAGAAGAATTCCTTAACAGCCATACAGAAATCAGGACCCACAATCTCCCAAGCAGACTTGAAGAACTTAGCAGAGAAACCGTCAGAACCAGGAGCTTTATCATCACCCATCTGGAACAGGACACACTTAACCTCCGCGTCAGTAACAGGAGTAAGCATGGCGGCAGACTGGAGGGGGGAGAGCTTATTAGAGAAGAGGGAAGAAGGATCACGAATAGTAGTGGAAGGCTGGGCAGAACCCAAGAAGGCTTGAAAGTGAGAAACAAAAAGATTAGGAAGATCATTCCCCGAGATCCAGTTACCTTGAGCATCCTGGATAGAATTAATACGATTGCGAGATTTACGACTTTTAACCGCTTTGTGGAAAAAAGCCGAATTTTTATCTCCCTCACGCAGCCAGTTAACCTTAGCCTTTTGTTTCAGGAACCTCTCTTCATCCAGGCTAGCCTCGTTATAAGCGAGGAGATACCTGCATTGTTCTTCACGAAGATCCTTATTGAAAGGATCTCGATCCAAAGCAATCTGAACTCTATCAAGCTCATTACGAAGAGAGATAACCTTAGAAAAGAGGTTTCCTTGGTTGCGAAGCATCTTACGAATAGGCACTTTCAGATTTTTAAGGTTTTTGAAAACCTTATACATCCGATATCCAGTGATATTGGGGTTCCAATTAGAGGCAACTATCTGCTTGAAATCGTTCTTATAAGTCAGGAAATTAGGGAACTTGAAAGGCTTAGGTTGGAAAGGGACACGATGGGGGAGAGAAAGCACAGCAGGAGTATGATCGGACGAACGGTAAGGGAGAAAATTGACAGTAGAGGAGGGGAAAGAAGCAACGAAGTGAGTATTTCCCATGACACGATCGATCTTCTTGAGGATGCCACCCGAACCATTAGGAGACTTGGTCCATGTGTAGAAGAGACCTTTATAGTTAAGATCCTCCATTTCCATTAGATTGACACATTCCCTGAAGTCCTCCATTGCACGAGATATCCCAGATGACCCGGAGGTGCTATCTTTAATATCAAGAGCAACATTGAAATCACCCAAAAGAATCCAAGGGTTATCTCTAACCATATTCTTATGGACCGCAAGCGAATGCCAGAGAGAGCGACGCATCATGTGATCATTATGAGCATAGACGAAGGAGCAGAAAAAAGATTTATTAGAATCACGAATATTAACTTTGAAATGCATAACCTGCTCATTTAAGTCGATAAGCATCATATCAATGGCAAGAGGATCCCAGGCAACCAGAATTCTAGTCCCTCTAGGGGAGAAGAGACCGTTGGAGGACCAGGACCAAGAGCCAAAGGTACGACTACAGATAAGAGGGAGGTTAGGAAAGGAAGCACGAGTTTCAAGAGAAGCACAAATATGAAGATTTTGATCGCGGATAAGATCTCTCAAGGCTTTCTGATGAGAAGGCTTACAGAGACCACGAGTATTCCATGCAGCGATGTGCGTCATATGGAAACTTGGATGGGGGTGGAGTCCATCTGCTCGGACACCGGAGCTATCATAGGGTGATCATTATAGGATCCAGTCTCATTGACAATGAACTGGGCAGTGTCACCATCATCAGAATCAACCTCAATAGTAATATCCTCAACGATTAGGTCATCAGAATCAGGATCAAAATCATCAGGACTAGAATGGGAAGGAGCACCAGAATGGGGCAGAGGGACAGAAGAAGAAGGAATATTTGTGACGTCAGAGGAACATGCCTCTAGAATGGAGAAGGCGTTGAATAAAGGAGTGGAGGATTCAGGCTGATTTAGGGGCTGGGATGAAGAAAGACGAATGATAGGGTTAGGGAATCCAGCAATACACGACTTATCCTTCATTGGGGGATTAGTGGAATTGTTGAATAAGAGGGGGCTATTATTAATATGAATCGGACGTTTCTCAAAACGTTTCTTATTTCTAATGGTTTTTAAATTGTTTTTATTATTGGAAGTGGAATTTTCTTGGGTATTGTTTTGGTATTTTCTACTTGTATTGCTTTTAGAAGATTCATTATTTTTATTTTCTTTAGTAGAAACATGTTTAGAAGAATTTTTCTTATTTGAAACCATAGTAAAATCATCAGTATTATCAATAATAGAAGTAGCATTAATGGTAGAAGTATCCAAATGTTTAGCAATAGGAGGAGCATTAGTTTTAGTAATGACATGCATACAAACATGTGTTTCGTGCCCAAAAACCTTACAATGAGAGCACATAGGAGGTTTCCATTCATACTCAACTCTAAGGGTATGGGAAGAGAACTCAGATGTTTCAGGATCTGGGATACGGATGTTAATTTTGTCCACCCAAGAGGGACGAGTAGGAACTTCTAAAAGGACACGTGCATAAACTGCCTTACCCGCAGCATAAGTACACATGTTAGCTGTATAAGAGTCCATAGCAAGAGGCTTACCAATTTTAGAAGCAATGTGACTTAATCCTTCCTCACTCCAAGTTTCATAAGGGATGTCATGTATTTTAATCCATAGAGGAAGTTTGTCATGGTTGTTTCTATGAATGCTAAGTCCAGGTCTCCACTTTTGCATAACAATGGGGGCATTCCTAAATGTCCATGGGCCGTGAGTGATAACATGTTTTAGACCTTGGTCATTGTTAAATTTAAAAAGATAGACACCGTTACCATTTAACAAAACATCTTCCAGACCATGTTTAGACCACATCTTAGATGCGAGATAACGAACATCTGAATAATTCATTTTACATCCAACGAAATAACCACATATGGTACGAGCATGAGTTTCACATATCTTATTAACAACATTGATCGGGATATCGACTGGCACATCAATATCATTACTCAGATTGGGAATGAAACGAAAATTGTCACTAGAATGTTTTTTAGGACCACTTAAAATGTTCGCTTGTGAGTTAACGAGCAGAGGAAGTTTACTAGACCAAGCGTTGTAATTTCTGTATTTTGGTTTCGTCTTATGATTAAAGTTAGTTTCATTATTAGCATTATGTAAATGAACATCATCGGCTACATTACCCAAGTTAGAGTTAACAGGAAAATAGTTATTCGGTTTGCGAATAAAATTGTTTTTGATATTTTCAGGCCTATTATTATTAGCCCATTTAGACATAGAATAAGAAGTGGGCTTATGATTGTTTAGTCTATTACTATTAAGTTTTTGTTTAGTGAGGCCCAAGTTGAAAGAGTTGATAGGAAAGCCCAAATGGGGAGAGTGGCTAGGGAGGCCCAATATTGAAGGTTGAGAATCCGTATCTTTCTCTTGGAAAATCGGCATATGCAAGTGAGGGTTTGACCAAACATGTGGGGTATCATTATACTCCTTGTCTACCATTAAGTTATTGTTAATATTCTTGTCTCCCACCATGCCCATAACTTTAGATAATGGAGTAGCTTTATCATCATATACTCCACTCTCCACATTCAAATTGCAAGCATTTAACATTAAAGAGGAGAAAGATAAATCGTCCATACCTTCAGCAATACAAGAAGTCTTCATGACCGTTGTGTGTTTGTCCCTTTTGCTGATCCTTGTTGCGTGAGATGCACGCTCATCAGCTCTAGCCCACTCGCCTCCATGGCCTTTGGTGTTCAAAATGTTAGTTGCTTGAGCTTCACGATCTGCATGGGCTGCCGAATCGATAGGATAATTTCCAGCAGCCAAAGGAGAAGTGTCTTCATCACCATGCATGTTCAAGATCTGTTGTTCTTCTGCCCCACAAATCATATTTAAATCTGCATTAGCATGTTCCTGATCGCATTTTGTAGCTGTATTATCACGACCATGTGCTGATTTTATAGAGTTTTTCATGCAGTCACGACCATGTGCTGATTTTGTAGCTGTATTATCACGACCATTTGCTGATTTTGTAGCTGTAGTATCACGACCATGTGCTGATTTTGTAGCTACATTAGCATGTTCATGTGCTGATTTTAGCATGTTGGGGTATGGTTGCTCACGTTGATCATCTACTAGTTGTAGTATTGGGTACGGTTTTTGGGGTGGCATGTGTACATCTTTGTTCTTGTACTCTTGCTCTTCATCATCCTCTTCGGCATCATTATTTTTAGAAACATCTTCATTATCAGATCCCGAAGAATTATAATCCGTGGACGTACCATCTTTGCAAGTATCACCACCATCTTCATGAGTGGAAGCATCGGGATCATCACCATGTTCATGAGATAAAGCAGGAACATAGACTCTTAGTGGTTTTTCTTTTGCTGGAAATTTTTTAGAAAGAATATCTATTTCTTGTGCATTAAATTCTTGTTTTTTCCTTTTAGAAGTTTTTTTTTGTATACTTCTGTCAAGTATTTTGAAAATGCATGGCTGTTTTTTTTGTATTTTTTTTAATCTTTTTTCAACAATATTGAATGTAATTTCAGGATTTGTAAAACCTTGTGTATAAATATCATGATTTTGATTTGGTATAAAATCATCAGATTCCAGAGATAAATCTGGACCATGAACTATACCTGGTGAAACACCAGCCATAATAAATTAAAATACACAAATACAAAAACTTATGAATTTAAAAACTTAAAAATTGCTTAAAAATGTAAAGATTGCTTCAAAGATTGCTTGGTTTTCTGGTTGTAATGGGTTGGGTTTTCTAGTTTTCATATGATCGATTAGGGTTTTCTAGTTTTCATATGATCAATTAGGGTTTTCTAGTTTTCATATGATATATTAGGATTTTCTAGTTTTCATATGATGGATTAGCGCTTTTGAATGTTGCAAATGTTGTTATTAGGGTTTTCTAGTTTTCATATGATAGATTAGGGTTTTCTAGTTTTCATATGATGGATTAGGGTTTTTGAATGTTGCAAATGATGTTATTAGAGTTTTCTAGTTTTCATATGATGGATTCGAGTTTTCTAGTTTTAATATGATGGATTAGGGTTTTCTAGTTTTCATATGATGGATTAGGGTTTTTGAATGTTGCAAATGATGTTATTAGGGTTTTCGAGTTTTCTTATGATGGATTAGGGTTTTCTAGTTTTGATATGACGGATTAGGGTTTTCTAGTTTTGATATGATGTATTACGGTTTTCTAGTTTTCATATGATGGATTAGAGTTTTGCAAATTATGTTATTAGGGTTTTCTAGTTTTCATATAATGGATTAGGGTTTTCTAGTTTTCATATGATGGATTAGGGTTTTTGAATGTTGCAAATGATGTTATTAGGGTTTTCTAGTTTTCATATGATGGATTAGGGTTTTCTAGTTTTCATATGATGGATTAGGGTTTTTGAATGTTGCAAATGATGTTATTAGAGTTTTCTAGTTTTCATATGATGGATTCGGGTTTTCTAATTTTAATATGATGGATTAGGGTTTTCTAGTTTTCATATGATGGATTAGGGTTTTTGAATGTTGCAAATGATGTTATTAGGGTTTTCTAGTTTTCTTATGATGGATTAGGGTTTTCTAGTTTTGATATGATGGAATAGGGTTTTCTAGTTTTGATATGATGTATTAGGGTTTTCTAGATTTCATATGATGGATTAGCGTTTTTGAATGTTGCAAATGATGTTATTAAGGTTTTCTAGTTTTCATATGATGGATTAGGGTTTTCTAGTTTTCATATGATGGATGGTTTTCGGTTTTTGAATGTTGCAAATGATGTTATTAGGGTTTTCTAGTAGTTTTCATATGACGGATTAGGGTTTTCTAGTTTTCATATGATCGATTAGGGTTTTCTAGTTTTCATATGATCATTTAGGGTTTTCTAGTTTTCATATGATATATTAGGATTTTCTAGTTTTCATATGATGGATTAGCGCTTTTGAATGTTGCAAATGTTGTTATTAGGGTTTTCTAGTTTTCATATGATGGATTAGGGTTTTCTAGTTTTCATATGATGGATTAGGGTTTTTGAATGTTGCAAATGATGTTATTAGAGTTTTCTAGTTTTCATATGATGGATTCGAGTTTTCTAGTTTTAATATGATGGATTAGGGTTTTCTAGTTTTCATATGATGGATTAGGGTTTTTGAATGTTGCAAATGATGTTATTAGGGTTTTCTAGTTTTCTTATGATGGATTAGGGTTTTCTAGTTTTGATATGATGGATTAGGGTTTTCTAGTTTTGATATGATGTATTAGGGTTTTCTAGTTTTCATATGATGGATTAGGGATTTTGAATGTTGCAAATGATGTTATTAGGGTTTTCTAGTTTTCATATGATGGATTAGGGTTTTCTAGTTTTCATATGATGGATTAGGGTTTTTGAATGTTGCAAATGATGTTATTAGAGTTTTCTAGTTTTCATATGATGGATTCGGGTTTTCTAATTTTAATATGATGGATTAGGGTTTTCTAGTTTTCATATGATGGATTAGGGTTTTTGAATGTTGCAAATGATGTTATTAGGGTTTTCTAGTTTTCTTATGATGGATTAGGGTTTTCTAGTTTTGATATGATGGAATAGGGTTTTCTAGTTTTGATATGATGTATTAGGGTTTTCTAGATTTCATATGATGGATTAGCGTTTTTGAATGTTGCAAATGATGTTATTAAGGTTTTCTAGTTTTCATATGATGGATTAGGGTTTTCTAGTTTTCATATGATGGATGGTTTTCGGTTTTTGAATGTTGCAAATGATGTTATTAGGGTTTTCTAGTAGTTTTCATATGATGGATTAGGGTTTTCTAGTTTTCATATGATCGATTAGGGTTTTCTAGTTTTCATATGATCATTTAGGGTTTTCTAGTTTTCATATGATATATTAGGATTTTCTAGTTTTCATATGATGGATTAGCGCTTTTGAATGTTGCAAATGTTGTTATTAGGGTTTTCTAGTTTTCATATGATGGATTAGGGTTTTCTAGTTTTCATATGATGGATTAGGGTTTTTGAATGTTGCAAATGATGTTATTAGAGTTTTCTAGTTTTCATATGATGGATTCGAGTTTTCTAGTTTTAATATGATGGATTAGGGTTTTCTAGTTTTCATATGATGGATTAGGGTTTTTGAATGTTGCAAATGATGTTATTAGGGTTTTCTAGTTTTCTTATGATGGATTAGGGTTTTCTAGTTTTGATATGATGGATTAGGGTTTTCTAGTTTTGATATGATGTATTAGGGTTTTCTAGTTTTCATATGATGGATTAGGGATTTTGAATGTTGCAAATGATGTTATTAGGGTTTTCTAGTTTTCATATGATGGACTAGGGTTTTCTAGTTTTCATATGATGGATGGTTTTGGGTTTTTGAATGTTGCAAATGATGTTATTAGGGTTTTCTAGTATTCATATGATGGATTAGGGTTTTCTAGTTTTCATATGATGGATTAACATTTTCTAATATTCATATGATGGATTAGGGTTTTTGAATGTTGCAAATGATGTTATTAGGGTTTTCTAGTTTTTATATGATGGATTAGGGTTTTCTAGTGTTAATATGATGGATTAGGGTTTTCTAGTTTTCATATGATGGATTAGGGTTTTCTAGTTTTCATATGATGGATTAGGGTTTTTGAATATTTTTAAATGATCTTATTAGGCTTTTCTAGTTTTCATATGATGGATTAGGGTTTTCTAGTTTTCATATGATGGATTAGGGTATTCTAGTTTTCATATGATGGATTAGGGTTTTCTCATTTTCATATGATGAATTAGGGTTTTTGAATGTTGCAAATGATGTCATTAGGGTTTTCTAGTTTTCATATGATGGATTAGGGTTTTCTACTTTTCATATGATGGATTAGGGTTTTCTAGTTTTCATATGATGCATTAGGGTTTTTGAATGTTGCAAATGATGTTATTAGGGTTGTCTAGTTTTCATATGATGGATTAGGGTTTTCTTGTTTTCATAAGATGGATTAGGGTTGTCTAGTTTTCATATGATGTATTAGGATTTTTGAATGTTGCAAATGATGTTATTAGGGTTTTTTAGTTTTCAAATGATGGATTAGGGTTTTCTAGTTACATATGATGGATTAGGGTTTTCTATTTTTCATTTGATGGATTAGGGTTTTCTAGTTTTCATATGATGGATTAGCGTTTTTGAATGTCGCAAATGATGTTATTAGGGTTTTCTTGTAGTTTTCATATGATGGATTAGGGTTTTCTAGCTTTCATATGATCGATTACGGTTTTCTAGTTTTCATATGATCAATTAGGGTTTTCTAGTTTTCGTATGATGTATTAGGATTTTCTAGTTTTCGTATGATGGATTAGCGCTTTCGAATGTTGCAAATAATGTTATTAGGGTTTTCTAGTTTTCATATGATGGATTAGGGTTTTCTAGTTTTCATATGATGGATTAGGGTTTACTAGCTTTCATATGCTGGATTAGGGTTTTCTAGTTTTCATATGATGGATTAGAGTTTTGCAAATGATGTTATTAGGGTTCTCTAGTTTTCATATGATGGATTAGGGTTTTCTAGTTTTCATATGATGGATTAGGGTTTTTGAATGTTGCAAATGATGTTATTAGAGTTTTCAAGTTTTCATATGATGGATTCGGGTTTTCTAGTTTTAATATGATGGATTTGGGTTTTCTAGTTTTCATATGATGGATTAGGGTTTTTGAATGTTGCAAATGATGTTATTAGGGTTTTCTAGTTTTTATATGATGGATTAAGGTTTTCTAGTGTTCATATGATGGATTAGGGTTTTCTAGTTTTCATATGATGCATTAAGGTTTTTGAATGTTGCAAATGATGTTATTAGGGTTGTGTAGTTTTCATATGATAGATTAGGGTTTTCTAGTTTTCATATGATGGATTAGGGTTTTCTAGTTTTCATATGATGTATTAGGATTTTTGAATGTTGCAAATGATGTCATTAGGGTTTTCTAGTTTTCATATGATGGATTAGGGTTTTGTAGTTTCATATGATGGATTAGGGTTTTCTAGTTTTCATTTGATGGATTAGGGTTTTCTAGTTTTATATGATGGATTATGGTTTTTGAAAGTTGCAAATGATGTTATTAGGGTTTTCTAGTAGTTTTCATATGATGGATTAGGGTTTTCTAGTTTTCATATGATCGATTAGGGTTTTCTAGTTTTCATATGATCAATTAGGGTTTTCTAGTTTTCATATGATATATTAGGATTTTCTAGTTTTCATATAATGGATTAGCGCTTTTGAATGTTGCAAATGTTGTTATTAGGGTTTTCTAGTTTTCATATGATGGATTAGGGTTTTCTAGTTTTCATATGATGGATTAGGGTTTTTGAATGTTGCAAATGATATTATTAGAGTTTTCTAGTTTTCATATGATGGATTCGAGTTTTCTAGTTTTAATATGATGGATTAGGGTTTTCTAGTTTTCATATGATGGATTAGGGTTTTTGAATGTTGCAAATGATGTTATTAGGGTTTTCTAGTTTTCTTATGATGGATTAGGGTTTTCTAGTTTTGATATGATGGATTAGGGTTTTCTAGTTTTGATATGATGTATTAGGGTTTTCTAGTTTTCATATGATGGATTAGGGTTTTTGAATGTTGCAAATGATGTTATTAGGGTTTTCTAGTTTTCCATCAGATTGACACAGTCCCTGAAGTCCTCCATGGCACGAGAGATCCCAGACGACCCGGAGGTGCTATCTTTAATAACAAGAGCAACATTGAAATCACCCAAAAGAATCCAAGGGGTATCTCTAACCATATTCTTATGGATCGTAAGAGAATTCCAGAGAGAGCGACGCATAATGTGATCATTATGAGCATAGACGAAGGAGCAGAAAAAGGATTTATTAGAATCACGAATATTAACTTTGAAATGCATAACCTGATCATTTAAGTCGATAAGGTTCATATCAATGGCAAGCGGATCCCAGGCAACCACAATTCTAGTCCCTCTAGGGGAGAAGAGACCGTTGGAAGACCACGACCAAGATCCAAAAGTACGACTACAGATAAGAGGGAGGTTAGTGAAGGAAGCACGAGTCTCAAGAGAAGCACAAATAAGAAGATTTTGATCGCGGATAAGATCTCTCAAGGCTTTCTGATGAGAAGGCTTACAGAGACCGCGAGTATTCCATGAAGCGATGTGCGTCATATGGAAACTTGGAGTGGTGTGGAATCCATCTGCTCGGACTCCTGAGCTATCATAGGGCTATCATTATAGGATCCTGATTCATTAACCATGAACTGGCCAGTTTCACCATCATCAGAATCAACCTCAAAACTATTATCCTTACCGATATGGTCATCAGCATCAGGATCTAAATCATAGGGAGCACCAGAATGTGGCAGGGGGATAGAGGTAGAGGGAATATCTGTAATGTCAGAGGAACAAGCATCTAGAATGGAGAAAGCGTTGAATAAAGGGGTGGAAGATTCAGAATGTTTTAGGGTTTGGGAGGTAGAAAGACGAATGATAGGGCTAGGGAATCCAACAATAGGGGATTTTTCCTTCGTTGGGGGATTAGGGGGATTGGTGGATAGCGGCGTTCTTTTATTAAAATGAACCGGGATTTTCTCAAATCGTTTTTTATTTCTAATAGTGTTTAAAAAGTTTATATTTTTTGCATTGGAATTTTCTTTCGTATTGTTTTTGTATTTTCTACTTGTATTGCTTTTAGAAGATTCATTATTTATATTTTCTTTAGTAAAAACATTTTTTGAAGCATTTTTCTTTTTTGAAACCATCGTAAAGTCATCAGTATTATCACAAATAGAAGTAGCATTAATGGTAGAGGTATCCATATGTTTAGCAAAAGAAGGAGCATTAATTTTAGTAATGACATGCATACAGACATGTGTTTCGTGACCAAATACCTTACAATGAGAGCACATAGGAGGTTTCCATTCATACTCAACTCTAAGGGTATGGGAAGAGAACTCAGATGTTTGAGGATCTGGGATACGAATGTTAATCTTGTCCACCCATGAGGGACGAGTTGGTACTTCTAAAAGGACACGTGCATATACTGCCTTACCCGCAGCATAAGTACACATGTTAGCTGTATAAGAGTCCATAGCAAGAGGCTTACCGATTTTAGAAGCAATGTGACTTAATCCTTCCTCACTCCAAGTTTCATAAGGGATGTCATGTATTTTAATCCATAGAGGAAGTTTGTCATGGTTGTTTCTATGAATGCTAAGACCGGGTCTCCACTTTTGCATAACAATGGGGGCATTCCTAAATGTCCATGGTCCGTGAGTGATAACATGTTTTAGACCTTGGTCATTGTTAAATTTAAAAAGATAGACACCTTTACCATTTAACAAAACATCTTCCAGACCATGTTTTGACCACATCTTAGATGCTAGATAACGAACATCTGAATAATTCAATTTACATCCCACAAAATAACCACAAATGGTTTTAGCATGAATCTCACATATTTTATTAACAACATTTATCGGTATATCTATTGGCACATCAATATCATTACTCAGATTAGGGATGTAACGAAAATTTTCGCTGGAATGTTTATTAGGACCACTTAAAATGTTCGCTTGAGAGTTAACTAGCAAAGGTAATTTACTAGACCAAGCGTTGTAATTATTGTCTTTTAGTTCCAAATTACCATTAATCTTATCATTTATGTTGGATTTATGTAATTGACCAACCTCGGCTTCATTACTTAATCTAGAATCAACATGAATATTATTATCCGGTTTTTGAATTACAAAGTTATTATTATAAATAGGCTTATTATTGTTAGCCCACTTAGTTTTATTATAAGTATTGGCCTTATGATTATAAGTTCTAGAAAAATAGGTTTGTTTAGGGTGGGCCAAATTGGATGAAGTTTGTTTAGCTTGGCCCAAATTAGGAATGCCCAAGATACATGAAGTTGGTTTAGCTTGGCCCAAATTATGGAGGCCCAAATTGGATGAATTTGATTTAGCTATGCCCAAATTAGGGAGGCCCAATATGGATGAAGTTTGATGAACCGTGGGAAGAGTAATATCCGCAAATGAAGGAATATTACTCGGCACATGATTAGTAGTGTAGGACAAAACATTATGAGTAGCATGTGAAGTCTTTGTCCCCTTGTCTACCACTAACATGTTGTTATCAATTATGTCACCCACCATCTCCATTCCTTTTGACCTATGACCCATTCTATTATCATTAAAGTCACTCACCACATTCAAATGAGAATAAGAAGCATTACTAAAGCAAGGATCGGATTTCATACCTTCATCCAAGGACATGTTGGTGACCGTTGAAGTGTTGTGAACGGTCATGACCGTTGGTGCGTGTGGTACGTTTGGTGCGTGAGCTTCACGGACAGATTTGATTGCAGGATCCGTCGGCTGACCTTTGGTGTTGATCACGGTTGTATGATGAGTTTCATGTACACGATCATCATGCCCCTCCCCCATTGTTGTATTCATGACCATTGAAGTGTCCTTGGAAGCCGTTTGGATGGGCTGTACGTGCAAAGATCCACCTCCGCCAATAGCTCCATGTTCTTGTTCGCTAAATTTCTGATGATCTCCGACCAACACTCCATATTCGTGAGCATATTCTTCAGGGCCAGGCGTGTTGTTGTTTTTCTTAGCAAAATCTCCATGATCAGTCGTGAACTTGTACACCATGCATTCATTCTCGTTGTTATCTAGCATTCTCATATAGTCTTCATTTTCTCGATCTTGTATTGGATGATGCAGCAAGCATTCACGGTTATTGATAGATGGGACTTCGACATGCTCCCTGTTTGAGTCATCATCTTCATCTTCTCCATCATTGTCTTCTGATGATGTATAAACCGTACTCACGCCATCTATACGATTTGAATCATCTTCATTATCTTCCATATTTTCAGGATACAAATATTCCATATTATGTTTTGAGATATTTTTTTCATCTTCTCCAAGAACTTTGTCTGAAGCATCGTTGGAATAAAACGTAGCAGCAGCATTTCTTTCATATTGTTTATCATTTTGAAGATCATTTTGAGAATATTGATGTTTTTCTTTTCCTTGGATTGTATTTGTAACCCGTTTATGATTAAGAACAATTTTTCTCTGTTGTAAACTTCTTTGAGTTGATATTTCCAAAAGTGTATTTTTAATAGATGGAGCTTTGAAAATACGTGGCTGTTTGTTGAAAATATTTTTCATTCTTTTTTCCATCATATTGAAAGTACTTTCAGGATCAATAAAAGTTTGTGCAGAAAACATAAGATTTTTATTTCCAATTACAGTTGGTGAATCTGGACCAGGATTAATGCCTGGTGATACACCAGCCATGATGTAAATAAAAAACAAATAATTGAAAATTCTTAGAGAGAAAAATCTTAGAGAGAAAAATTCTTAGAGGTTGTTTGGGTTTTGTTGGGTTTTCTAGTTTTCAAATGGGTTGTGTAGTTTTCATATGATAGATTAGGGTTTTCTAGTTTTCATATGATGGATTAGGGTTTTCTAGTTTTCATATGATGTATTAGGATTTTTGAATGTTGCAAATGATGTCATTAGGGTTTTCTAGTTTTCATATGATGGATTAGGGTTTTGTAGTTTCATATGATAGATTAGGGTTTTCTAGTTTTCATTTGATGGATTAGGGTTTTCTAGTTTTATATGATGGATTATGGTTTTTGAAAGTTGCAAATGATGTTATTAGGGTTTTCTAGTAGTTTTCATATGATGGATTAGGGTTTTCTAGTTTTCATATGATCGATTAGGGTTTTCTAGTTTTCATATGATCAATTAGGGTTTTCTAGTTTTCATATGATATATTAGGATTTTCTAGTTTTCATATAATGGATTAGCGCTTTTGAATGTTGCAAATGTTGTTATTAGGGTTTTCTAGTTTTCATATGATGGATTAGGGTTTTCTAGTTTTCATATGATGGATTAGGGTTTTTGAATGTTGCAAATGATATTATTAGAGTTTTCTAGTTTTCTTATGATGGATTCGAGTTTTCTAGTTTTAATATGATGGATTAGGGTTTTCTAGTTTTCATATGATGGATTAGGGTTTTTGAATGTTGCAAATGATGTTATTAGGGTTTTCTAGTTTTCTTATGATGGATTAGGGTTTTCTAGTTTTGATATGATGGATTAGGGTTTTCTAGTTTTGATATGATGTATTAGGGTTTTCTAGTTTTCATATGATGGATTAGGGTTTTTGAATGTTGCAAATGATGTTATTAGGGTTTTCTAGTTTTCATATGATGGACTAGGGTTTTCTCGTTTTCATATGATGGATGGTTTTGGGTTTTTGAATGTTGCAAATGATGTTATTAGGGTTTTCTAGTATTCATATGATGGATTAGGGTTTTCTAGTTTTCATATGATGGATTAACATTTTCTAATATTCATATGATGGATTAGGGTTTTTGAATGTTGCAAATGATGTTCTTAGGGTTTTCTAGTTTTTATATGATGGATTAGGGTTTTCTAGTGTTCATATGATGGATTAGGGTTTTCTAGTTTTCATATGATGGATTAGGGTTTTCTAGTTTTCATATGATGGATTAGGGTTTTTGAATATTTTTAAATGATCTTATTAGGCTTTTCTAGTTTTCATATGATGGATTAGGGTTTTCTAGTTTTCATATGATGGATTAGGGTATTCTAGTTTTCATATGATGGATTAGGGTTTTCTCATTTTCATATGATGAATTAGGGTTTTTGAATGTTGCAAATGATGTCATTAGGGTTTTCTAGTTTTCATATGATGGATTAGGGTTTTCTACTTTTCATATGATGGATTTGGGTTTTCTAGTTTTCATATG
The DNA here is from genome assembly GCA_023525715.1 of Cichorium intybus. NCBI lineage: Eukaryota > Viridiplantae > Streptophyta > Magnoliopsida > Asterales > Asteraceae > Cichorium > Cichorium intybus. The sequence goes on from CM042015.1 coordinate 43,177,139, forward strand.
ATGCATTAGGGTTTTTGAATATTGCAAATGATGTTATTAGGGTTGTCTAGTTTTCATATGATGGATTAGGGTTTTCTTGTTTTCATATGATGGATTAGGGTTGTCTAGTTTTCATATGATGTATTAGGATTTTTGAATGTTGCAAATGATGTTATTAGGGTTTTCTAGTTTTCAAATGATGGATTAGGGTTTTCTAGTTTCATATGATGGATTAGGGTTTTCTAGTTTTCATTTGATGGATTAGGGTTTTCTAGTTTTCATATGAAGGATAAGCGTTTTTGAATGTCGCAAATGATGTTATTAGGGTTTTCTAGTAGTTTTCATATGATGGATTAGGGTTTTCTAGCTTTCATATGATCGATTACGGTTTTCTAGTTTTCATATGATCAATTAGGGTTTTCTAGTTTTCGTATGATGTATTAGGATTTTCTAGTTTTCATATGATGGATTAGCGCTTTCGAATGTTGCAAATAATGTTATTAGGGTTTTCTAGTTTTCATATGATGGATTAGGGTTTTCTAGTTTTCATATGATGGATTAGGGTTTACTAGCTTTCATATGCTGGATTAGGGTTTTCTAGTTTTCATATGATGGATTAGAGTTTTGCAAATGATGTTATTAGGGTTCTCTAGTTTTCATATGATGGATTAGGGTTTTCTAGTTTTCATATGATGGATTAGGGTGTTTTATTGTTGCAAATGATGTTATTAGAGTTTTCATGTTTTCATATAATGGATTCGGGTTTTCTAGTTTTAATATGATGGATTTGGGTTTTCTAGTTTTCATATGATGGATTAGGGTTTTTGAATGCTGCAAATGATGTTATTAGGGTTTTCTAGTTTTTATATGATGGATTAAGGTTTTCTAGTGTTCATATGATGGATTAGGGTTTTCTAGTTTCATATGATGCATTAGGGTTTTTGAATGTTGCAAATGATGTTATTAGGGTTGTGTAGTTTTCATATGATAGATTAGGGTTTTCTAATTTTCATATGATGGATTAGGGTTTTCTAGTTTTCATATGATGTATTAGGATTTTTGAATGTTGCAAATGATGTCATTAGGGTTTTCTAGTTTTCATATGATGGATTAGGGTTTTGTAGTTTCATATGATGGATTAGGGTTTTCTAGTTTTCATTTGATGGATTAGGGTTTTCTAGTTTTATATGATGGATTATGGTTTTTGAAACTTGCAAATGATGTTATTAGGGTTTTCTAGTAGTTTTCATATGATGGATTAGGGTTTTCTAGTTTTCATATGATCGATTAGGGTTTTCTAGTTTTTTTTTTTTTTTTTTTTTTGGTAACCGAGGACCCCACCCGACCCATCCTTTGGATGACCCTGATGAAGCAACCTCGGGGCCCACGCACACCTGGCAGCAGGGTGGTCCGGGTCAATCACCTACGGGGGTAGAGAGGTGGCCATTGGCCATCCCCTGATTGAAACCTAACACTCCATATGGGGAAAGGGAGGGAGTGGGATTAGAACTTGGAACCTCTTTATGGGGGAAGAGAAAGAGTCCTAAGCCTTATCCACTAGGCCACCAGGGTGATGGTTAGGGTTTTCTAGTTTTCATATGATCAATTAGGGTTTTCTAGTTTTCATATGATATATTAGGATTTTCTAGTTTTCATATAATGGATTAGCGCTTTTGAATGTTGAAAATGTTGTTATTAGGGTTTTCTAGTTTTCATATGATGGATTAGGGTTTTCTAGTTTTCATATGATGGATTAGGGTTTTTGAATGTTGCAAATGATGTTATTAGAGTTTTCTAGTTTTCATATGATGGATTCGAGTTTTCTAGTTTTAATATGATGGATTAGGGTTTTCTAGTTTTCATATGATGGATTAGGGTTTTTGAATGTTGCAAATGATGTTATTAGGGTTTTCTAGTTTTCTTATGATGCATTAGGGTTTTCTAGTTTTGATATGATGGATTAGGGTTTTCTAGTTTTGATATGATGTATTAGGGTTTTCTAGTTTTCATATGATGGATTAGAGTTTTGCAAATGATGTTATTAGGGTTTTCTAGTTTTCATATGATGGATTAGGGTTTTCTAGTTTTCATATGATGGATTAGAGTTTTTGAATGTTGCAAATGATGTTATTAGGGTTTTCTAGTTTTCAAATGATGGATTAGGGTTTTCTAGTTTCATATGATGGATTAGGGTTTTCTAGTTTTCATTTGATGGATTAGGGTTTTCTAGTTTTCATATGAAGGATAAGCGTTTTTGAATGTCGCAAATGATGTTATTAGGGTTTTCTAGTAGTTTTCATATGATGGATTAGGGTTTTCTAGCTTTCATATGATCGATTACGGTTTTCTAGTTTTCATATGATCAATTAGGGTTTTCTAGTTTTCGTATGATGTATTAGGATTTTCTAGTTTTCATATGATGGATTAGCGCTTTCGAATGTTGCAAATAATGTTATTAGGGTTTTCTAGTTTTCATATGATGGATTAGGGTTTTCTAGTTTTCATATGATGGATTAGGGTTTACTAGCTTTCATATGCTGGATTAGGGTTTTCTAGTTTTCATATGATGGATTAGAGTTTTGCAAATGATGTTATTAGGGTTCTCTAGTTTTCATATGATGGATTAGGGTTTTCTAGTTTTCATATGATGGATTAGGGTGTTTTATTGTTGCAAATGATGTTATTAGAGTTTTCATGTTTTCATATAATGGATTCGGGTTTTCTAGTTTTAATATGATGGATTTGGGTTTTCTAGTTTTCATATGATGGATTAGGGTTTTTGAATGCTGCAAATGATGTTATTAGGGTTTTCTAGTTTTTATATGATGGATTAAGGTTTTCTAGTGTTCATATGATGGATTAGGGTTTTCTAGTTTCATATGATGCATTAGGGTTTTTGAATGTTGCAAATGATGTTATTAGGGTTGTGTAGTTTTCATATGATAGATTAGGGTTTTCTAATTTTCATATGATGGATTAGGGTTTTCTAGTTTTCATATGATGTATTAGGATTTTTGAATGTTGCAAATGATGTCATTAGGGTTTTCTAGTTTTCATATGATGGATTAGGGTTTTGTAGTTTCATATGATGGATTAGGGTTTTCTAGTTTTCATTTGATGGATTAGGGTTTTCTAGTTTTATATGATGGATTATGGTTTTTGAAAGTTGCAAATGATGTTATTAGGGTTTTCTAGTAGTTTTCATATGATGGATTAGGGTTTTCTAGTTTTCATATGATCGATTAGGGTTTTCTAGTTTTTTTTTTTTTTTTTTTGGTAACCGAGGACCCCACCCGACCCATCCTTTGGATGACCCTGATGAAGCAACCTCGGGGCCCACGCACACCTGGCAGCAGGGTGGTCCGGGTCAATCACCTACGGGGGTAGAGAGGTGGCCAGTGGCCATCCCCTGATTGAAACCTAACACTCCCTATGGGGAAAGGGAGGGAGTGGGATTAGAACTTGGAACCTCTTTATGGGGGAAGAGAAAGAGTCCTAAGCCTTATCCACTAGGCCACCAGGGTGATGGTTAGGGTTTTCTAGTTTTCATATGATCAATTAGGGTTTTCTAGTTTTCATATGATATATTAGGATTTTCTAGTTTTCATATAATGGATTAGCGCTTTTGAATGTTGAAAATGTTGTTATTAGGGTTTTCTAGTTTTCATATGATGGATTAGGGTTTTCTAGTTTTCATATGATGGATTAGGGTTTTTGAATGTTGCAAATGATGTTATTAGAGTTTTCTAGTTTTCATATGATGGATTCGAGTTTTCTAGTTTTAATATGATGGATTAGGGTTTTCTAGTTTTCATATGATGGATTAGGGTTTTTGAATGTTGCAAATGATGTTATTAGGGTTTTCTAGTTTTCTTATGATGCATTAGGGTTTTCTAGTTTTGATATGATGGATTAGGGTTTTCTAGTTTTGATATGATGTATTAGGGTTTTCTAGTTTTCATATGATGGATTAGAGTTTTGCAAATGATGTTATTAGGGTTTTCTAGTTTTCATATGATGGATTAGGGTTTTCTAGTTTTCATATGATGGATTAGAGTTTTTGAATGTTGCAAATGATGTTATTAGGGTTTTCTAGTTTTTTTTTTTTGGGTAAAGAGGGCGGCACCTCTGGCAAATTTATTAATAAAAAGAATAAATACAATATAAGGCTGGGGACTCCCCACCAAAAAACAGAAAATCCATCGGGACAGGCCCCAACGGACAACAAGCTAAACTAGGAACCAAAACAAGATAAGGAACCAGAAGCAAACAAGAACATAAAGGAAAACAACCTGCAAAACAAACAAACCATACAAGCCAAAACAAGCAGAAAAAGAAAGAAAGCACAAAGGAATGAAATTAAGGGAGGGTCCAAATAGTTTTAGCCAAATCAACATTAGTGCAAGTTTTCATAGATAGACTCAGCAGTCTACAGCGGATATCATCCTTAACACTATTCACGACCGCATGATGGGATCTTTTTATGTTTTTAAAAATGCGTAAATTTCTTTCCCGCCATATGTGATATACAGCTCCAGCAAAAACAAGTCTTCTAATGATGGACCATATGGTCTTGTTCTTATTACTGGGGTTGAGTTGACTAATGATATCAGACCAGCTATCAGGGGAGAAGGAGAGATTCATGACGTGATGGAGGTCATGCCAAACCAAAGAAGTGAAAGAACATTCAAAGAAGAGATGGGAAAGGGAATCCGGACAGTCCCCGCATAACGTACAAATGAGATTGGAATTAGTGTCCCAAATTTTGATTTTATCATGAGTCTTAAGGCGATTTTTAAGAGCAACCCAAAGAATGAAAGCATGTCTGGGGATGTTTTGGGAGAACCAAACAAGATGAAACCAAAAGACCGGTTGATGATAGGGGCGAATAGTATTCCAAACAGAACGAACAGAGAAAGGAGAGAGTTGACCGTCTCTAGATCTCCAAAGGAGATTATCAGGGACGAATGTGGAAAGAGTAGGGGGGTTATGAGAAAGAAGGGCAGTATGGGAATCTCTCCAACAATGAGGCCGAACCCAAGATCCGTTAAGAACCAGGTCAGCAACCTTTGTATCAGGAGTGAAACCCGCATCATGGATGTCACGGACAGTCAAGAATTTAGAAAGAGGGCCCGCGGGGTGCCAGTTATCGAACCAAGCAGAAGTAGAGCATCCATCACCAATCTGGGAAACTATATACTCCCTTATCTTATCCCTCATATCCAGGATGTTACGCCAGGCAAATCCAGAACCGTATTTTTTGGGGGCATCCCAAAAGTTACGGCCACATAAACGGTAAGAGTGGATCCACTTAACCCATAGGGACTCTTTCTTGGAAAGGAGTCTCCAAACATGGGAAGCCATAAGGGCAACATTCCAGATAGCAAGGTTACGTATGCCAAGCCCACCATGTTCCTTAGGAAGGCAAACAGTTTTCCAGGAGACTTTAGCTTTACCTCGTTTCAACTCACCATGGCACCAGAGGAAACCTCTCATGAGCTTCTCAATATCGTTAGAGATAGATTTAGGAAGAATAAAAACAGAAGCCCAATAGATTTGAGTAGAAGAAAGGACAGAGAGGATCAGCTGGAGACGACCAGCAAAGGAAAGAGACTTGTTTTTCCAGTCATTAATCCTGCATTTGACTTTATCAACAAGTCCTTTACAGTCTTTGTGGGCAAGACGCGTGGTGATGAGAGGAACGCCAAGGTATCGAACAGGAAAAGAGCCTTCCGGAAACTTAACAATAAGATCAATGGCAGCCCTGGTCCTCTCACCAACATTACAATAAAAAGCTTCACTCTTCGCAATGTTGGGATGGAGGCCAGAAACTCCAGAGAATTCCTCAATAGAGTCACATATGAGTTTAACCGAAGCGCTATCACCATGGCAGAAGAGAAGGAGATCGTCGGCAAAGCAGAGATGGGTGATATTTTGATCGTCACATTGTCTGTGGAATTTAAAAGAATCAGAATCATGGATGTTTCTCTTAATCATAAGGTTAAGCACTTCCATGACAAGAGTGAAGAGATAAGGAGAGAGGGGGTCACCCTGCCGAAGTCCCCTTTTACCGTCGAAATAACCATGAGTATTCCCATTGATACTCACAGAGTAAGCAACCGTGGAAACACAAGTCATGATCCAGTCAATCATACGATCGGGGAAACCAAACCAAAACAAGATGGTACGCAGAAAAGTCCAGTCAACCGTGTCGTAGGCTTTTTGAATATCAACCTTAAAAGCACACCTCGGAGGACCACGATGACGATGATAATCACGCATGAGCTCGTGAACAAGAAGGACGTTGTCGGTGATCAAACGACCAGGGATGAAAGCAGACTGGTTTTCATCAACCAGAGAAGAAAGATGGTTTTTGATACGATCCGCAATAAGCTTGCTGATACATTTGTAAACAACGTTACAACAAGCTATAGGGCGGAAATCAGTGACTTTAGAAGGGGAATCAACTTTAGGAATGAGTGCAAGGATGGTGCTGTTGAAGGACTTAAGAAGTTTTCCAGAATAGAAGAATTCCTTAACAGCCATACAGAAATCATGACCCACAATATCCCAAGCAGACTTGAAGAACTTAGCAGAGAAACCATCAGAACCGGGAGCTTTATCATCACCCATCTGGAACAGAACACACTTAACCTCCGCGTTAGTAACAGGATTAAGCATGGCGGCAGACTGGAGGGGGGAGAGCTTATTAGAGAAGAGGGAAGAAGGATCACGAATAGCAGTAGAAGGCTGGGCAGAACCCAAGAAGGCTTGAAAGTGAGAAACAAAAAGATTAGGAAGATCGTTCCCCGAGATCCAGTTACCTTGAACATCCTGGATAGAATTAATACGATTGCGAGATTTACGACTTTTAACCGCTTTGTGGAAAAAAGCCGAATTTTTATCACCTTCACGAAGCCAGTTAACCTTAGCCTTTTGTTTCAAGAACCTCTCTTCATCCAGGCTAGCCTCGTTATAAGCGAGGAGATATCTGCATTGTTCTTCACGAAGATCCTTATTGAAAGGATCCCGATCCAAAGCAATCTGAACTCTATCAAGCTCATTACGAAGAGAGATAACCTTAGAAAAGAGGTTTCCCTGGTTGCGAAGCATCTTACGTATAGGCACTTTCAGATTTTTAAGGTTTTTGAAAACCTTATACATCCGATATCCAGTGATGTTAGGGTTCCAAGAAGATGCAACAATCTGTTTGAAATCTTCCTTATAAGTCAGGAAATTAGGGAACTTGAAAGGCTTAGGTTGGAAAGGGGCACATTGGGGGAGAGAAAGCACAGCAGGAGTATGATCGGACGAACGGTAAGGGAGAAAATTGACAGTAGAGGAAGGGAAAGAAGCAACGAAGTGAGTATTTCCCATGACACGATCGATCTTCTTGAGAATGCCACCCGAACCATTAGGAGACTTGGTCCATGTATAGAAGAGACCTTTATAGTTAAGATCCTCCATTTCCATAAGATTGACACAGTCCCTGAAGTCCTCCATTGCACGAGAAATCCCAGACGACCCGGAGGTGCTATCTTTGATATCAAGAGCAACATTGAAATCACCCAAAATAATCCAAGGGGCATCTCTAACAACATTCTTATGGACCACAAGAGAATGCCAGAGAGATCGACGCATCATGTGATCATTATGAGCATAGACGAAAGAGCAGAAAAAGGATTTATTAGAATTACGAATATTAACTTTGAAATGCATAACCTGATCATTTAAGTCAATAAGCATCATATCAATGGCCATTGGATCCCAGGCAACCACGATTCTAGTCCCTCTAGGGGAGAAGAGACCGTTGGACGACCACGACCAAGAGCCAAAAGTACGACTACAGATAAGAGGGAGGTTAGTGAAGGAAGCACGAGTCTCAAAAGAGGCACAAATATTAAGATTTTGATCGCGGATAAGATCTCTCAAGGCTTTCTGATGAGAAGGCTTACAGAGACCGCGCGTATTCCAAGCGGCGATGTGCGTCATATGGAAACTTGGATGGGGGTCTCACCATCATCCGAGTCGACCTCAATACAATTGTCCTCGTCAAGAAGGTTATCAGTATCAGGATTAAAATCACCAGTATTAGAATGGGAGGGAACACTAGGAGGAGGAAGAGGGGGAGCAGTAAAGGGAAGATCAGTAATGTCTGAGGAACAAGCCTCAAGAACGGAGAAAGCATTGGATAAAGGTGTGGGGGATACAGATTGTTTAAGGGGCATGGAAGAAGAGAGGCTAGTGATAGGGTTCGGAAAACCAACTAAGTTGTTAGTCTCCTTTATAGGGGGAGGAATAGAAGTAGGAGTAAAGGAGGAGCGGGAATCATTAGGAACCGTGCGAGACTCGAAACGAGATTTATTAATACTATTTTTACTTTTATTCCAAAACTTGTTCATCGAAGAATCTTTACTCTTCCTAAACCCTTGACTATTTCTATTATAATTACTTTGCAGATTATCATTAGTAGTGTTAACAGAATTAGACCCTTGTTTGGCACGAAATTTCTTCTTATAGACGTCCGTAAAACCATCATCAAGTTGCATAGGGGTAGACACTATGCTATGATCAAGATGCATTTTATCTTTGTGATTATCTTCATTAGTTTTAGAGATGACATGCATACAATTTTTATTTTCATGACCAAACACCATGCAATGAGAGCACATAGGGGGTTTCCATTCATATTCAATGCGAAGAGTATGGGTATAAAACTCAAGAGTATCAGGATCAGGAATACGTATAATCACTTTATCCACCCAAGAGGGTTTAGTAGGTATTTCAAGAAGGACACGAGCATAAACAGATTTTCCTGCCGCATATTTGCACATATTAGCAGTATAGGAGTCCATAGCAAGAGGCTTTCCAATTTTTGAAGCAATGTGGCTAAGACCATCATCACTCCATGCCTCATAGGGAATATCATGGATTTTAATCCATAAAGGGAGCTTGTCATGATTGTTCTTATGAATATTGAGACCGGGACGCCATTTTTGCATAACAATAGGTGCACCTTTAAAAGTCCAGGGTCCATGAGTGATAACATGATGAAGACCATTGTCGTCACTAAATTTAAACAGGTAAACACCTTTTCCATTTAGCAGAACATCTTGGAGACCATGAATAGACCACATTTTGGAAGCAAGATATCGAACATCAGAGTAATTCATTTTAATTCCTACAAAATAACCACATATAGTCCTAGCAAATGTTTCACACACTTTAGTGACGGCCGTTAGAGGAATATCAACAGGCACATTATTGTCATTACTTAGATTAGGAATAAAACGAAACTTATCATTGGCGTGTTTTTGGGATCCGGTAATAATATTGGCATGAGAGTTATTAAGCAAAGGTAAAGAACGATGCCAAGCATTATTAATATTTTTTTTATTTTCGTTATTTCTAGTATCATAAATTAAATTTTTTTCCTTGTTTATAAAATCACTAGAAGTATTAGTTTTAAAATTTTCACTTATGACAACATTATTATTATTAACTTGGCTATTTAAACACTTAGGTATATCACCATGTGGGGGTTGTACACGTCCATGTTTGAAATGAGATAAGTTGGCTGAATTAATAGAAGGGAATAAAGGAGACACAAGATTTGGAAGTGGTCCCAAGAGAGAGTGAGAAGTAGTCGTATCCTTTGAAGGAATCGAAAGGTAAGGAGACATAAAAGATGAGTAGTCAACTACTTTATTGAGTGTGCTAGAGGTAGTGGCCTTGGTATTATTATCTATAGAAAAAGCATCAATATCTTTAATCAAGTTGGGAGAAGAAAATGATTTACCCCACAAGTGAGATGCTTCCACTATGTTATCCATAGTCTTGATCGGATTTAAATAAGCTTCTCCAAGATTATTGTCCTTGTTAATAACCGTTTGAGGAGCCTCATCACTTCCGTGTCCACTTGCTGAACATGTATCACCTTTTTCCTGATTATCATTTCCATTTCCACGTGCCATGTGAATGCAAGGAGAATAATCCGATGGGTATAAGTGTGAGCTGTCCATTTTCGATTTAAAAATGCAATTTCCATGCTTATTAGTGCTGGTCATTACCGTTTGAACTCCACCTTCTTTTGTACCTTTGAGCGCCGGAAAATTCAGGCCTGAATCTTCTCCATCGGACGTCGAGTTTGGTTGCATGCATTCATCCACTTTTGTAAATGGTTCAACCAATGAATCCCCACCAGATTTATCTTGTTTCCCGTCTTTATTCTGATCAGATTCAGCCGTAAAGAGATTGGGTTGATGGGCCGATATGTTAGGAATCTGATCATGACCTTTATCAGATTTAACCTTAAGCAACTTCAGTTCTTGGGTCGATACGTTAGCAAAACTATCACCGTTTCCTTTTTTCCAGCTACAAGTTTTAACGTGGTCATCTTGATGGCTAGTTTTATCCGAGTCATCTTCAAGCATTTCATCAACCAAGTTAATCTTACCATCTGCATCTAATCCGTGGCTCACTTTAGCATTGTTTGATGAGGAGATCACATCAGTGGGGAGACGTTTTCGCTGAATATTATCCCTTTTGCATTTGTTTCTTCTTTCATCCGTAGCCTCATACAAGGAAGATGAATAATTGTTAAATATTGATCCCTTGATATTACGTAAAGCCATATGGAGTCTTTGCTCTTTCTGATCTTTATTGTACTTGATCCTAATACCATGATCTTCAGATTTGTTTTCTTTAAAAGAAAATATAAAATCTTGTTTTAAATTTTCAGAAAACATACTAGCATTCAGATTTTGACCATTTTCAGTAGCTAACTCACGATAATAAGGTTGCTGATCCATCATAACACCATCATTTGACATTAAAATGGAATCACAACCTGGAGAATTATCATCCATGGTGAACTTCGACAGAAAGAAACCCAAAAAAGCACAACAACTTTCTAGAGAGAGAAAATTCTAGAGAGGTTTTTGGTTTTCGGGTTTTCTAGTTTTTAGGTTTTCTAGTTTTCATATGATGGGTTTTCTAGTTTTCATATGATGGATTAGGGTTTTCTAGTTTTCATATGATGGATTAGGGTTTTTGAATGTTGCAAATGATGTTATTAGAGTTTTTTAGTTTTCATATGATGGATTCGGGTTTTCTAATTTTAATATGATAGATTAGGGTTTTCTAGTTTTCATATGATGGATTAGGGTTTTTGAATGTTGCAAATGATGTTATTAGGGTTTTCTAGTTTTCTTATGATGGATTAGGGTTTTCTAGTTTTGATATGATGGAATAGGGTTTTCTAGTTTTTTGGGTAAAGAGGGCGGTACCTCTGGCAAATTTTATTAATAAAAAGAATAAATACAATATAAGGCTGGGGACTCCCCACCAAAAGACAGAAAATCCATCGGGACAGGCCCCAACGGACAACAAGCTAAACTAGGAACCAAAACAAGAGAAGGAACCATAAGCAAACAAGAACATAAGGGAGAGCAACCTGCAAAAACAAACAAACCATACAAGCCAAAACAAGCATAGAAAAAGAAAGCATAGAAGAAGAAAATTAAGGGAGGGTCCAGATTCTTTTAGCCATATTGACATTAGAGCATGGTTTCATAGAAAGACTCAGCAGTCTACATCGGATATCATCCTTAACAATATTCACTATAGCATGTTGAGACCTTTTTATTTTTCTAAAAATACGTAAATTTCTTTCCCTCCATATGTGGTAGACCGCTCCAGCAAAAACAAGTCTTCTAATGATGGACCAGATGGTCTTGTTCTTATTAATAGGGTTGAGTTGACTAATGATATCAGACCAGCTATCAGTGGAGAAGGAGAGATTCATGACATGATGTAGGTCATGCCAAACCAAAGAAGTGAAAGAGCATTCAAAGAAGAGATGGGAAAGGGAATCCGGACAGTTGCCACAGAACGCACAAATGAGATTGGAATTAGTGTCCCAAGTTTTGATTTTATCATGAGTCTTAAGACGATCTTTAAGAGCAACCCAAAGAATGAAAGCATGTCTGGGGATGTTCTGGGAGAACCAAACAAGATGAAACCAAAAGACCGGTTGTTGATAGGGGCGAATAGACTGCCACACAGATCGAACAGAGAAAGGAGAGAGTTGACCATCTCTAGATCTCCAAAAGAGTTTATCAGGGACGAACGTGGAAATAGTGGGAGGGTTATGAGAAAGAAGAGCACCATGGGAATCCCTCCAACAATGAGGCCGAACCCAAGATCCATTAAGGACCAGGTCAGCAACCTTAGTATCAGGAGTGAATCCCGCATCATGGATGTCACGGACCGACAAGAAGTTAGAAAGAGGGCCCGCAGGGTGCCAGTTGTCGAACCAAGCAGAGGTAGAGCATCCATCACCTATCTGGGAGACTATATACTCCCTTATCTTATCCCGCATATCCAGGATGTTTCGCCAAGCAAATCCAGTCCCGTATTTTTTGGGGGCATCCCAAAAGTTACGACCACATAAACGGTATGAGTGGATCCACTTAACCCATAGGGACTCTTTCTTGGAAAGAAGTCTCCAAACATGGGAAGCCATAAGGGCAACATTCCAGATAGCAAGGTTACGTATGCCAAGACCACCATGTTCCTTAGGAAGGCAAACAGTTTTCCAGGAGACTTTAGCTTTACCACTCTTCAACTCTCCATGGCACCAGAGGAAACCTCTCATGAGCTTCTCAATATCGTTAGAGATAGATTTAGGAAGAATAAAAACAGAAGCCCAATAGATTTGAGTAGAAGAAAGGACAGAGAGGATGAGCTGGAGACGACCAGCAAAGGAAAGAGACTTGTTTTTCCAGTCATTAATCCTGCATTTGATTTTATCAACAATGCCTTTACAGTCTTTGTGTGCAAGACGCGTGGTGATGAGAGGAATGCCAAGGTATCGGACAGGGAAAGAGCCCTCAGGAAACTTAACAATAAGATCAATGGCAACCTTGGCCCTCTCACCAACATTACAGTAGAAAGCTTCACTTTTTGCAATATTTGGATGGAGGCCAGAAACCCCAGAGAATTCCTCAAGAGAATCACAGATGATTCTAACCGAAGAGCTATCACCATGACAGAAGAGAAGGAGATCGTCGGCAAAACAGAGATGGGTGATACTTTGATCATCACATTGTCTGTGGAATTTAAAAGAGTCAGAATCATGGATGTTTCTCTTGATCATAAGGTTTAGCACTTCCATGACAAGAGTGAAGAGATAAGGAGAAAGGGGGTCACCCTGCCGAAGACCCCTTTTACCATCGAAATAACCATGAGTATTCCCATTTATACTCACAGAGTAAGTAACCGTCGAAACACAAGTCATGATCCAGTCAATCATACGATCGGGGAAACCAAATTCAAACAAGATGGTCCGCAGAAACGACCAGTCAACTGTGTCATACGCTTTTTGAATATCAACCTTAAAAGCACACCTAGGAGGACCACGATGACGATGATAATCACGCATGAGTTCATGGACAAGAAGGACGTTGTCGGTGATCAAACGACCAGGGATGAAAGCAGACTGGTTTTCATCAACCAGAGAAGAAAGATGGTTTTTGATACGATCTGCAATAATCTTGCTGATACATTTGTAAACAACGTTACAACAAGCTATAGGGCGGAAATCAGTAACTTTGGAAGGGGAATCAACTTTAGGGATGAGCGCAAGGATGGTGCTGTTGAAAGACTTAAGAAGTTTGCCAGAATAGAAGAATTCCTTAACAGCCATACAGAAATCATGTCCCACAATATCCCAAGCAGACTTGAAGAACTTAGCAGAGAAACCATCAGGACCAGGAGCTTTATCATCACCCATCTGGAACAGGACACCCTTAACCTCCGCGTCAGTAACAGGAGTTATCATGGCGTCAGACTGAAGGGGGGAGAGCTTATTATAGAAGAGGGAAGAAGGATCACGAATAGCAGTGAAAGGCTGGGCAGTACCCAAGAAGGCTTGAAAATGAGAGACAAACAGATTAGGAAGAGCATTTCCCGAGATCCAGTTACCTTGAGCATCCTGTATAGAATTAATACGATTGCGCGATTTACGGCTTTTAACCGCTTTGTGGAAAAAAGCAGAATTTTTATCGCCCTCACGCAGCCAGTTAACCTTAGCCTTTTGTTTCAGGAACCTCTCTTCATCCAGGCTAGCCTCGTTAAAAGCGAGGAGATACCTGCATTGCTCTTCACGAAGATCCTTATTGAAAGGATCCCGATCCAAAGCAATCTGAACTCTATCAAGCTCATTACGAAGAGAGATGACCTTAGAAAAGAGGTTTCCCTGGTTGCGAAGCATTTTACGTATAGGCACTTTAAGATTTTTAAGGTTTTTGAAAACCTTATACATCCGATATCCAGTGATATTGGGGTTCCAAGAAGAGGCAACAATTTCCTTGAAATCGTTCTTATAAGTCAGGAAATTAGGGAACTTGAAAGGTTTAGGTTGGAAAGGGGCACGATGGGGGAGAGAAAGCACAGCAGGAGTATGGTCGGACAAACGGTAAGGGAGAAAATTAACAGTAGAGGAAGGGAAGGAAGCAACGAAATGAGTATTTCCCATGACACGATCGATTTTCTTGAGGATTCCCCCCGAACCATTAGGAGATTTGGTCCATGTGTAGAAGAGACCTTTATAGTTAAGATCCTCCATTTCCATCAGATTGACACAGTCCCTGAAGTCCTCCATGGCACGAGAAATCCCGGACGACCCGGATGTGCTATCTTTAATATCAAGAGCAACATTGAAATCACCCAGAAGAATCCAAGGGGTATCTCTAACCATATTCTTATGGACCGCAAGAGAATGCCAGAGAGAGCGACGCATCATGTGATCATTTTGAGCATAGACGAAAGAGCAGAAAAAAGATTTATTAGAATCACGAATTTTAACTTTGAAATGCATAACCTGATCATTTAAGTCGATAAGCATCATATCAATTGCAAGCGGATCCCAAGCAACAACAATTCTAGTCCCTCTAGGGGAAAAAAGACCGTTGGACGACCAAGACCAGGAGCCAAAAGTACGACTGCAGATAAGAGGGAGGTTAGGGAAGGAAGCACGAGTCTCAAGAGAAGCACAAATATGAAGATTTTGATCGCGGATAAGATCTCTCAAGGCTTTCTGATGAGAAGGCTTACAAAGACCGCGAGTATTCCAAGCACCGATGTGCGTCATATGGAAACTTGGAGGGGGGTGGAGTCCATCTGCTCGGACACCTGAGCTATCATAGGGTGATCATTATAGGATCCAGATTCATTGACAATGAACTGGGCAGTTTCACCAACATCAGAATGAACCTCAAGACTATTATCCTCAACGATTAGGTCATCATTATCAGGATCAAAATCATCAGGGCTCGAATGGGAAGGAGTACTAGAATGGGGCAGGGGGACAGAAGTAGAGGGAATATCCGTTACGTCAGAGGAACAAGCCTCTAGAATGGAGAAAGCGTTGAATAAAGGGGTGGAGGAAACAGACTGATTTAGGGGCTGGGAGGAAGAAAGACTGATGATAGGGCTAGGGAAACCTACTACACCTCTAGAGTCCTTCTGGGAG
Organism: Cichorium intybus; assembly: GCA_023525715.1. Lineage (NCBI taxonomy): Eukaryota > Viridiplantae > Streptophyta > Magnoliopsida > Asterales > Asteraceae > Cichorium > Cichorium intybus. The sequence goes on from CM042015.1 coordinate 43,192,653, forward strand.
GGAATAGTAGAATGAGGTAGAATGGGAGGGCGGTTCTTTAAAGGGGCAGGGCTTAACTGGGATCGAGACTTATTATTACTTTTATAATATTTATTATAAACTTTGTTTTTTGAAGAATCTTTAGCCATCCTAACCCTTTGGGTATTAGTCTTAGAATTACTTTGTGGAATATCATTAGATGTATTTTCATTATTTGCTTCTTTTTTCGATATATTTTTCTTTCTAGTAACCTTTGTAAACCCATCATCCGGTTGTATAGGAGAGGAACCTATAACCTGATCAATAGGCATTTTATCTTTGGTCTTAGCTTCATTAATCTTAGAGATGACATGCATACAGTTGTTCGTTTCATGACCATAAACCATACAATGAGAGCACATAGGGGGTTTCCATTCATACTCAATACGAAGAGTATGGGTGGAAAATTCTAGAGTATCAGGATCAGGAATACGTATAATAACTTTATCGACCCAAGAAGATTTTGTTGGGACCTCAAGAAGGACACGAGCATAAACCGACTTTCCTGCCGCATACTTGCACATATTAGCTGTATACGAGTCCATAGCAAGAGGCTTACCGATTTTTGAGGCAATGTGGCTAAGACCATCATCACTCCAAGCCTCATAGGGAATATCATGGATTTTAATCCATAGAGGAAGCTTGTCGAGGTTGTTCTTATGAATACCGAGACCGGGACGCCATTTTTGAATGACAATCGGGACACCCTTAAAAGTCCAAGGTCCATGAGTGATAATATGATTAAGACCATTATCATCACTAAATTTAAAAAGATAGACACCTTTGCCATTTAGGAGCACATCTTGAAGACCATGGATAGACCACATTTTGGACGCTAGGTAACGAACATCAGAGTAATTCATTTTTTTTCCGACAAAGTATCCACAGATAGTCCGAGCAAAAGTTTCACAGACTTTAGTAACTGCTTTTAAAGGAATATCAACTGGGACATTAATATCATTACATAAATTAGGAATAAAACGGAAATTATCATTAGAGTGTTTTTGGGGACCCGTAATGATATTCGCATGAGAGTTATTAAGTAAAGGAAACTTGTGATCCCAAGCATTTTTTAGTTTAATATTATTTTCCTTATTTAAGTTACCATTATTGACATGTGAATTAAAATCAAAGGCATTAGAAATTTTATCATTAGTGACATGAGAATTAAAATCAAATGCCTTTGAAATATGGCCTTTGAAAGAGTCTTTGTTTAGTATGTGCCGAATATGAGTTGTATGGTCTAAATTATTAGATGGAGGTCCAATAATAGAAGAAATTGTCTTTTGTTTTAAATGGGCTAATCCAATAGGGAGGGGTCCAAGTATAGAAGACTTGGCCATCGGGTTTGTAGCAACATCCGTGAATTTGAAAGCTATAGGAGGAGAGTCAACCAAACTAGTGGGGCAAAGGTCATCATCAAAGTCATTGGATTCTTGAACATGAAGGCCATAAGGGGGACAAGGGGGACAAGCATCTTTAGATAAATTAAGAAAAGAAGGAATAAAGCTATTACCCCCATTTTCATTCAAGAAATCGGACCTTTGAGGGGACACAACCGTTTGAGGAGCACTCATAATGAAGTCATCGCCGGTTGTATTTTTGCTAGTATTGTCACCGGAAAACTCATGTATTCCATCAGCTTTTGTAGTTGGAGGTTGCTTAGCCGAAGGACAATGAACTCTACCAGCCGAAGGTCCATGATTAGTCGAAGGAAAATGATCTCCACCCTCGTCCTGATTTTCTCCAACAATTTTCGACTTTTCTTCTTCTTTTTTCGTAAATTCAGCAGCATCAATGTAACTCTCTTCACCACCAAACCCGATGGTTGGAGGCTTGCGGACACCATCCTCATTGTTCGTATTTAATATTTTGACCGTATGGGATTCTTTTCCTCCATTTGTAGAATAAATATCTCCTTTTCCATCGTTGAAGATTGCTTCCATGCAGTCATCTTTGGCAGTTTGAATAGATGGTTCGGTATTTCCATAACCAGCCCCAAAGTGTGGACTCAAGCATTCAAAGTGTGGACTCAAGATCGCTTCCATGCAGTCACCTTTGTTGTTAGATGGATCTTCTTTATTCTCCATGTTTGAATCATCTTGATCATCTCCAGATAGTTGTGTAACCGAGTGATGTATGATGTTAGATGATTCATTTTGAGAATGGTTTGAGCAAGCTTCTGGATAATTTTTAGATTGTAGATTGGATTTTTTTCCGAGATCATTTAGATATTGTATACCTAATTCATTTCCAGCAAATACTTCTGTAAACTTTTTTTGTTGAAAATTAGATTTTCTTTTTTGAATGCTTCTGTCAATCAGATTATGCAGGAATTTATTTTTAACAGAAGGTTTTTTGAAGATCCTTGGTTGTTTGTTTTTTATGTTTTTAATTCTTTTTTCAACCATATTGAAAGTAATTTCAGGATCTATAAAACATTGTGTATAAAAACTATCAATTTGATTTTCTGGAAGCTCCTTAGATTGTAATGATGAATCTGGACCAGGAATTAAGCCTGGTGTATCATCAGCCATTTTAAAAAATAAAAACCAAAACAAAAAACTTAAAGATTGCTAGAGAGAAATTGCTAGAGAGAGAAATTCTGTTGGGTTTTTCTGTTGGGTTTTGGTTTTCTAGTTTTGGGTTTTCTAGTTTTGATATGATGTATTAGGGTTTTCTAGATTTCATATGATGGATTAGCATTTTTGAATGTTGAAAATGATGTTATTAGGATTTTCTAGTTTTCATATGATGGATTAGGGTTTTCTAGTTTTCATATGATGGATGGTTTTCGGTTTTTGAATGTTGCAAATGATGTTATTAGGGTTTTCTAGTAGTTTTCATATGATGGATTAGGGTTTTCTAGTTTTCATATGATCTATTAGGGTTTTCTAGTTTTCATATGATCAATTAGGGTTTTCTAGTTTTCATATGATATATTAGGATTTTCTAGTTTTCATATGATGGATTAGCGCTTTTGAATGTTGCAAATGTTGTTATTAGGGTTTTCTAGTTTTCATATGATGGATTAGGGTTTTCTAGTTTTCATATGATGGATTAGGGTTTTTGAATGTTGCAAATGATGTTATTAGAGTTTTCTAGTTTTCATATGATGGATTCGAGTTTTCTAGTTTTAATATGATGGATTAGGGTTTTCTAGTTTTCATATGATGGATTAGGGTTTTTGAATGTTGCAAATGATGTTATTAGGGTTTTCTAGTTTTCTTATGATGGATTAGGGTTTTCTAGTTTTTTTTTTTGGGTAAAGAGGGCGGCACCTCTGGCAAATTTTATTAATAAAAAGAATAAATACAATATAAGGCTGGGGACTCCCCACCAAAAAACAGAAAATCCATCGGGACAGGCCCCAACGGACAACAAGCTAAACTAGGAACCAAACCAAGAGCAGGAACCATAAGCAAAGAAGAACATAAAGGAAAGCAACCTGCAAAACAAACAAACCATACAAGCCAAAACAAGCAGAGAAAAAAAGAAAGCGAAGAGGGGTAAAATTAAGGGAGGGTCCAAATAGTTTTAGCCAAATTAACATTAGTGCACGTTTTCAAAGAAAGACTCAGCATTCTACAGCGGATATCATCCTTAACACAATTCACGACAGCATGATGAGATCTTTTTATTTTTTTAAAATGCGTAAATTTCTTTCCCGCCAGATGTGGTAGACTGCTCCAGCAAAAACAAGTCTTCTAATGATGGACCAGATTGTCTTGTTTTTATTAAAGGGGTTGAGTTGACTAATTATATCAGACCAGCTATTAGTGGAGAAGTAGAGATTCATGACATGATGGAGGTCATGCCAAATCAAAGAAGTGAAAGAACATTCAAAGAAGAGATGGGAAAGGGAATGGATTAGGGTTTTCTAGTTTTGATATGATGTATTAGGGTTTTCTAATTTTCATATGATGGATTAGAGTTTTGCAAATGATGTTATTAGGGTTTTCTAGTTTTCATATGATGGATTAGGGTTTTCTAGTTTTCATATGATGGATTAGGGTTTTTGAATGTTGCAAATGATGTTATTAGGGTTTTCTAGTTTTCATATGATGGATTAGGGTTTTCTAGTTTTCATATGATGGATTAGGGTTTTTGAATGTTGCAAATGATGTTATTAGAGTTTTCTAGTTTTCATATGATGGATTCGGGTTTTCTAATTTTAATATGATGGATTAGGGTTTTTGAATGTTGCAAATGATGTTATTAGGGTTTTCTAGTTTTCTTATGATGGATTAGGGTTTTCTAGTTTTGATATGATGGAATAGGGTTTTCTAGTTTAGATATGATGTATTAGGGTTTTCTAGATTTCATATGATGGATTAGCGTTTTTGATTGTTGTAAATGATGTTATTAGGGTTTTCTAGTTTTCATATGATGGATTAGGGTTTTCTAGTTTTCATATGATGGATTAGGGTTTTTGAATGTTGCAAATGATGTTATTAGGGTTTTTTAGTTTTCATATGATGGATTAGGGTTTTCTAGTTTTCATATGATGGATTAGGGTTTTTGAATGTTGCAAATGATGTTATTAGAGTTTTCTAGTTTTTTTCTGGGTAAAGAGGGCGGCACCTCTGGCAAATTTTATTAATAAAAAGAATAAATACAATATAAGGCTGGGGACTCCCCACCAAAAAACAGAAAATCCATCGGGACAGGCCCCAACGAACAACAAGCTAAACTAGGAACCAAAACAATAGAAGGAACCATAAGCAAACAGGAACATAAAGGAGAGCAACCTGCAAAACAAACAAACCATACAAGCGAAAACAAGTAGAGAAAAAGAAAAGCGCAGAGGAAGAAAATTATGGGAGTGTCCAAATAGTTTTAGCCAAAGCAACATTAGTGCAAGTTTTCAAAGAAAGACTCAGCAGTCTACAGCGGATATCATCCTTAACAATATTCACGACAGCATGATGAGATCTTTTTATTTTTTTAAAAATTCGTAAATTTCTTTCCCGCCAGATGTGGTAGACCGCTCCAGCAAAAACAAGTCATCTAATGATGGACCAAATTGTCTTGTTCTTATTAATGGGGTTGAGTTGACTAATGATATCCGACCAGCTATCAGTGGAGAAGGAGAGATTCATGACATGATGTAGGTCATGCCAAACCAAAGAAGTGAAAGCGCATTCAAAGAAGAGATGGGAAAGGGAATCCGGACAGTCCCCGCAGAACGCACAAAAGAGATTGGAATTAGTGTCCCATATTTTGATTTTATCATGAGTCTTGAGACGATCTTTAAGAGCAACCCAAAGAATGAAAGCATGTCTGGGGATGTTCTGGGAGAACCAAACAAGATGAAACCAAAAGACCGGTTGGTGATAGGGGCGAATAGACTGCCACACAGATCGAACACAGAAAGGGGATAGTTGACCGTCTCTAGATCTCCAAAAAAGTTTATCAGGGACGGACGAGGAAATAGTAGGAGGGTTATGAGAAAGAAGAGCACCATGGGAATCTCTCCAACAATGAGGCCGAACCCAAGTTCCGTTAAGAACCAGTTCAGCAACCTTAGTATCAGGAGTGAAACCCGCATCATGGATGTCACGGACAGACAAGAATTTAGAAAGAGGGCCCGCAGGGTGCCAGTTGTCGAACCAAGCAGAGGTAGAGCATCCATCACCTATCTGGGAAACTATATACTCCCTTATCTTATCCCGCATATCCAGGATGTTACGCCAGGCAAATCCAGAACCGTATTTTTTGGGGGCATCCCAAAAATTACGGCCACATAAACGGTATGAGTGTATCCACTTAACCCATAGGGAGTCTTTCTTGGAAAGGAGTCTCCAAACATGGGAAGCCATAAGGGCAACATTCCAGATAGCAAGATTACGTATGCCAAGACCACCATGTTCCTTAGGAAGGCATACAGTTTTCCAGGAGACTTTAGCTTTTCCCCGCTTTAAATCACCATGGCACCAGAGGAAACCTCTCATGAGCTTCTCAATATCGTTAGAGATAGATTTAGGAAGAATAAAAACAGAAGCCCAATAGATTTGAGTAGAAGAAAGGATAGAGAGGATGAGCTGGAGACGACCAGCAAAGGAAAGAGACTTGTTTTTCCAGTCATTAATCCTGCATTTGACTTTATCAACAAGGCCTTTACAGTCTTTGTGGGCAAGACGCGTGGTGATGAGTGGAATGCCAAGGTATCGGACAGGGAAAGAGCCCTCAGGAAACTTAACAATAAGATCAATGGCAGCCCTGGTCCTCTCACCAACATTACAGTAGAAAGCTTCACTCTTTGCAATATTTGGATGGAGGCCAGAAACCCCAGAGAATTCCTCAAGAGAATTACAGATGATTCTAACCGAAGAGCTATCACCATGACAGAAGAGAAGGAGATCGTCGGCAAAGCAGAGATGGGTGATACTTTGATCATCATATTGTCTGTGGAATTTAAAAGAGTCAGAATCATGGATGTTTCTCTTGATCATAAGGTTAAGCACTTCCATGACAAGAGTGAAGAGATAGGGAGAAAGGGGGTCACCCTGCCTAAGGCCCCTTTTACCGTCGAAATAACCATGAGTATTCCCATTGATACTCACAGAGTAAGCAACCGTGGAAACACATGTCATGATCCATTCAATCATACGATCGGGGAAACCAAACCCAAACAAGATGGTCCGCAGAAACGACCAGTCAACTGTGTCGTATGCTTTTTGAATATCAACCTTAAAAGCACACCTAGGAGGGCCACGATGCCGATGATAATCACGCATGAGTTCATGGACAAGAAGGACGTTGTCGGTGATCAAACGACCAGGGATGAAAGCAGACTGGTTTTCATCAACCAGAGAAGAAAGATGGTTTTTGATACGATCCGCAATAATCTTGCTGATACATTTGTAAACAATGTTACAACAAGCTATAGGGCGAAAATCAGTGACTTTGGAAGGGGAATCAACTTTAGGGATGAGCGCAAGGATGGTGCTGTTGAAGGACTTAAGAAGTTTGCCAGAATAGAAGAATTCCTTAACAGCCATACAGAAATCAGGACCCACAATATCCCAAGCAGACTTGAAGAACTTAGCAGAGAAACCATCAGAACCAGGAGCTTTATCATCACCCATTTGGAACAGGACACACTTAACCTCCGCGTCAGTAACAGGAGTAAGCATGGCGGCAGACTGGAGGGGGGAGAGCTTATTAGAGAAGAGGGAAGAATGATCACGAATAGCAGTGGAAGGGTAGGCAGAACCCAAGAAGGCTTGGAAGTGAGAAACAAAAAGATTAGGAAGATCATTTCCCGATATCCAGTTACCTTGAGCATCCTGGATAGAATTAATACGATTGCGAGATTTACGACTTTTAACCGTTTTGTGGAAAAAAGCCGAATTTTTATCACCCTCACACAGCCAGTTAACCTTTGCCTTTTGTTTTAGGAACCTCTCTTCATCCAGGCTAGCCTCGTTATAAGCGAGGAGATACCTGCATTGTTCTTCACGAAGATCCTTATTGAAAGGATCCCGATCCAAAGCAATCTGAACTCTATCAAGCTCATTACGAAGAGAGATAACCTTAGAAAAGAGGTTTCCCTGGTTGCGAAGCATCTTACGTATCGGCACTTTCAGATTTTTAAGGTTTTTGAAAACCTTAAACATCTGATATCCAGTGATATTGGGGTTCCAAGAGGAGGCAACAATCTGCTTGAAATCGTTCTTATAAGTCAGGAAATTAGGGAACTTGAAAGGCTTAGGCTGGAAAGGAGTACGTTGGGGGAGAGAAAGCACAGCAGGAGTATGATCGGACGAACGGTAAGGGAGAAAATTGACAGTAGAGGAGGGGAAAGAAGCAACGAAGTGAGTATTTCCCATGACACGATCGATCTTCTTGAGGATGCCACCCGAACCATTAGGAGACTTGGTCCATGTGTAGAAGAGACCTTTATAGTTAAGATCCTCCATTTCCATCAGATTGACACAGTCCCTGAAGTCCTCCATGGCACGAGAAATCCCAGAAGATCCGGAGGTGCTATCTTTGATATCAAGAGCAACATTGAAATCACCCAAAAGAATCCAAGGGGTATCTCTAACCATATTCTTATGAACCGCAAGAGAATGCCAGAGAGAACGACGCATCATGTGATCATTATGAGCATAGACGAATGAGCAGAAAAAGGATTTGTTAGAATCACGAATATTAACTTTGAAATGCATAACCTGATCATTTAAGTCGATAAGCATCATATCAATTGCCATTGGATCTCAGGCAACCACGATTCTAGTCCCTCTAGGGGAGAAGAGACCGTTGGAGGACCAGGACCAAGAGCCAAAAGTACGACTACATATAAGAGGGAGGTTAGGAAAGGAAGCACGAGTCTCAAGAGAAGCACAAATATGAAGATTTTGATCGCGGATAAGATCTCTCAAGGCTTTCTGATGAGAAGGCTTACAGAGGCCGCGAGTATTCCAAGCAGCGATGTGCGTCATATGGAAACTTGGATGGGGGTGGAGTCCATCTGCTCGGACACCGGAGCTATCATAGGGTGATCATTATAGGATCCAGACTCGTTGACAATGAACTGGGCAGTGTCACCATCATCAGAATCAACCTCATTAGTAATATCCTCAACGATTAGGTCATCAGAATCAGGATCAAAATCATCAGGACTAGAGTGGGAAGGAGCACCAAAATGGGGCAGGGGGACAGAAGAAGAAGGAATATCTGTGACGTCAGAGGAACATGCCTCTAGAATGGAGAATGCGTTGAATAAAGGAGTGGAGGATTCAGGCTGATTTAGGGGCTGGGAGGCAGAAAGACGAATGATAGGGCTCGGGAATCCAACAATAGCCGACTTATCCTTCAATGGGGGATTAGGTGAATTGTTGAATAAAAGGGTGCTATTATTAATATGAATCGGAGGTTTCTCAAAACGTTTCTTATTTCTAATGGTTTTTAAATTGTTTTTATTTTTGGAAGTTGAATTTTCTTGGGTATTGTTTTGGTATTTTCTACTTGTATTGCTTTTAGCAGAATCATTATTTTTATTTTCTTTAGTAGAAACATGTTTAGAAGAATTTTTCTTATTTGAAACCATAGTAAAATCATCAGTATTATCAATAATAGAAGTAGCGTTAATGGTATAAGTATCCATATTTTTAGCAATAGAAGGAGCATTAGTTTTAGTAATGACATGCATACAAACATGTGTTTCGTGACCAAAAACCTTACAATGAGAGCACATAGGAGGTTTCCATTCATACTCAACTCTAAGGGTATGGGAAGAGAACTCAGATGTTTCAGGATCTGGGATACGGATGTTAATTTTGTCCACCCAATAGGGACGAGTAGGAACTTCTAAAAGGACACGTGCATAAACCGCCTTACCCGCAGCATAAGTACACATGTTAGCTGTATAAGAGTCCATAGCAAGAGGCTTACCAATTTTAGAAGCAATGTGACTTAATCCTTCCTCACTCCAAGTTTCATAAGGGATGTCATGTATTTTAATCCATAGAGGAAGTTTGTCATGGTTGTTCCTATGAATGCTAAGTCCGGGTCTCCATTTTTGCATAACAATGGGGGCATTCCTAAATGTCCATGGACCGTGAGTAATAACATGTTTTAGACCTTGGTCATTGTTAAATTTAAAAAGATAAACACCTTTACCGTTTAACAAAACATCTTCCAGCCCATGTTGAGACCACATCTTAGAAGCTAGATATCGAACATCCGAATAATTCATTTTACATCCAACAAAATAACCACATATTGTTCGAGCATGAGTCTTACATATATTATTAACAACATTAATAGGAATATCTACTGGGACATCAATATCATTACTCAGATTCGGAATAAAACGAAAATTGTTACTAGAATGTTTTTTAGGACCACTTAAAATGTTCGCTTGTGAGTTAACTAGCAAAGGTAATTTAGTAGACCAAGCGTTGTGATTTATGTCTTTTACTTCCAAGTTACCATTATTATTACTATGATTGTTGGAATTATGTAACTTATCAGCCTCATAATTATTATTAATAGTAGATTTAACAGGAATATGATTATCCAAGCCATGAAATTCATATTTTTTGGAATTAAAAGACTTATAATTGTTAGCCCAATAGGCTTTATTACCATAAGAGGGCTTATGAATGTTGGGTCTTTTAGAGTAAAGTGTTTGTTTTGGGTGGCCCAATAGTGAGGAACCATTAGGTAGGCCAAGTATAGATGGGCTTTGGTCCTTAGGAAAAGAGTTAGAAGTTGGGCAATGAAGATCCGTAGCAACCGTAGCAAGAGAAGGCAAGGAATTCGGACATTTCAAATGAGGAAAAGACAAAGTAGATGGGGTGGCTTTTGTCCCCTTGTCTCCCACTAAACTAATATTATCATGCATGTTTCCCACTATCCCAAACACTTTAGACATTTGACCAAAATTGGAATCATTTAACCCACCAAAATTATGTAAAGTAGAATTATCAAAAGGAGGGTCGGCTATCATACCTCTTGAAATGGAGTTCATGACCGTTTGGGAGTGCTTTGGAGCGTGAACTTCACTGAAATCAGATGCGAATCGTGGTTCTTTGGTTTGATCTTGATCGAATGTAGAAGAAGGAGAAGAAGGAGCCGTTTGATCGTCATGTAAACGCGAAGCAGGAACCGTTGGGGAGTTTTTGAACATTGTTGCGTGACCGTGAAGATCTCCTTCATCGAAATCAAGGCCAAGTTCATCCACCTTATCGTCCTTCATCATATCCTCCTCCAAGTCGTTACAAACTTCCTCCACCATGTCATTCTTCATTAGTTCATCGTCCATTTTCAGCCCCTCATTTTGTTTATTTCCATGCATTGTCTCGATGGTTGAAGCATCTTGTTCCTTGTTTTTAGATGGTTGAAGCAAGCGGGTAGTGGACTTATGGTTGCATGGCATTCCCACGGATGTGTTTGTTGAATCAGCCTCTTGATGGCCTAATTCCTCCATCATATCTTTCTTCTTCTTTTCGTTTTCTACCAAATCACCTTGAAACATATTTTGAGACGGATGAATAATTCCAGGTGTGATCAAATCAGGAGTTATTGAAGATGTAGTAACCACATTGGTTCCAATATTCTGATAATCGGATCCCTGTTTGGAAAACCTTATACCATCAAGACTTGTTCTTTTCTGCATTAGAATATCTCTTCGATCTGAAGCAACTTTAACATTAGTTTCATTTAGAAGAGTTGTTTTTTCAGAAGTATGATAATGGTTTCTTTGTTTGGAATGTTTATTATCTTTAATTTCATTGAAAGACTTGAAATAAAGATTGGAATTTTGAGTAGATTTAGCTTTAAACATCATAAACTTGTTATCATGTTCTTGTGGCTGTTTTGTTTTTATGTTTTGTAATCTTTTTTCAACCAAATTCAAAGTAATTTCATGATTTTCTAAAACATTTTCATTTTCCAAACATTGATCAGAACCAGGAATTATGCCTGGTGAAACACCAGCCATATCAAAACCAGGAATTATGCCTGGTGAAACACCAGCCATAAAATAAAAATACAAAAACTTAAAATTTGCAAAAAACGTATAACTTGCTTAGAGAGGATCTGAGGGGTTTTCTAGTTTTTTTTAGAGTTTTCTAGTTTTCATATGATGGATTCGGGTTTTCTAATTTTAATATGATGGATTAGGGTTTTCTAGTTTTCATATGATGGATTAGGGTTTTTGAATGTTGCAAATGATGTTATTAGGGTTTTCTAGTTTTCTTATGATGGATTAGGGTTTTCTAGTTTTGATATGATGGAATAGGGTTTTCTAGTTTAGATATGATGTATTAGGGTTTTCTAGATTTCATATGATGGATTAGCGTTTTTGATTGTTGTAAATGATGTTATTAGGGTTTTCTAGTTTTCATATGATGGATTAGGGTTTTCTAGTTTTCATATGATGGATTAGGGTTTTTGAATGTTGCAAATGATGTTATTAGGGTTTTCTAGTTTTCATATGATGGATTAGGGTTTTCTAGTTTTCATATGATGGATTAGGGTTTTTGAATGTTGCAAATGATGTTATTAGAGTTTTCTAGTTTTCATATGATGGATTCGGGTTTTCTAATTTTAATATGATGGATTAGGGTTTTCTAGTTTTCATATGATGGATTTGGGTTTTTGAATGTTGCAAATGATGTTATTAGGGTTTTCTAGTTTTCTTATGATGGATTAGGGTTTTCTAGTTTTGATATGATGGAATAGGGTTTTCTAGTTTAGATATGATGTATTAGGGTTTTCTAGATTTCATATGATGGATTAGCGTTTTTGATTGTTGTAAATGATGTTATTAGGGTTTTCTAGTTTTCATATGATGGATTAGGGTTTTCTAGTTTTCATATGATGGATGGTTTTCGGTTTTTGAATGTTGCAAATGATGTTATTAGGGTTTTCTAGTTTTCATATGTTATTGTAGGCCTTGGTCATTGTTAAATTTAAATAGATAGATACCATTACCGTTTAACAAAACGTCCTCAAGCCCATGTTGTAACCACATCTTAGAGGCTAGATAACGAACATCCGTATAATTCATTTTACATCCAACAAAGTAACCACATATCGTTTGCGCATGAGTCTTGCATATTTTATTAACAACCGTTACCGGTATGTCAACAGGAACTTCAATATCATGACTTAAATTAGGAATGAAGCGGAAATTGTTACTTGAGTGTTTGTGAGAACCACTCAAGATGTTCGCCTGAGAGTTAACGAGCAACGGAAGTTTACGGGACCAAGCATTATTTTTTTTGTTTTCTGATTCTAATTTTCCATTAAAATTAGTTTTATTATTAGACATATTAATAGTTTTATTATTGGACATATTAAAGGGAGGTGTAAGATTAGTAGGCTTAATACCCAAAAAGGGCTTACTAGGCAAGTTGGGCTTAAAAGACAATGTGGGCTTAGAAGGGTTTACTATGGAATTAAGTTTAGAAGAGTCCAATATTGAAGGGGGATTAAAATGATTGGTGGGCTTTGGAGTGCCCAAGATGGAAAGATCAATTGGGAGGCCCAAAAGGGAAGTTGATTCACAATTCGTATGACAAGCCTTGAAGGTTGAATGTGTTTTATCGAATCCGATTGCATTCTTAGCAATAGAAGTCATATTAAAATCACTAGTGGAAACAAATGGGGTATGATTCAAATCATGGGAATAAGAAAAGTTGGTCTCTTTGTCTCCCATTAAGGAGTGACCATCATTGTCCATTTTGTCCATATCAAGAAAATTAGCTCTAGACCTAGCCTTTTGACTACCCACTTGGTCCTTTGAATTAAACTTTAAGTTGAATTTGTCAATAATAAAGCTACCTTCATGATTTAAAGAAGAGTGAGTGGTGTTTGTTACCGTTTCCTCATGAGCTCGACGGTTTGAAGAAAATTTTCCAGCAGCAGACTTTACTTGATTATCCATGCATTCATCGATGTTGGTAGGCAAGTAAACGTTCATATCTACATTTGATTCATCATCACTTCCTTCCCCGCTGAATGAGACCATTGAAGATTGTTCTCGTCCACTGAAATTTGACGTACGGTTGTGATCTCCATTCGTAGAAGAGACACCTCCCTCGGTGACCATTGTATCTTCTTCTCCACTTGCACATGAGATATCACGTTTATTCGGTCCATCTCCGATTGTGAAATGGTTGATCATGTGGTCACGTTTATTAGTAACCAATGGTATCGGATCAGCCATGGCTTGGTGTAGCATGCATTCACCTTTGTTGTTACACGGGTCAACCATTGGCTCAATGTTAGATTCATCATTTTTGTGTTCATCTTCATCATCATTCTCTTCAGAAGAAGAGTCTTCCGTGATCAGACCATCAATCTTCTCTGAACCTTTGCCACCATCTTCATTAACTTGCATCACAAATTCATCAGTTATGTCGGAAACATCACTGACTAAAGTCGAAGCAGCCACATACACTTGATAATTTTTATCTTTTTCGATATCATGTTTAGAATGTATATCTATTTGTTTTCCAGCAAGTAATTTTGTAAAACGATGATGGTTTATAACAGATTTGTTTTTTTTAATGCATCTATGAAGATCTTTGAAGATACATGGTTGTTTGGTTTTCATTGTTTTTTATTCTTTTTTCAACAATATTGATAGTATTTTCTGTATCTTTAAAACATTTTGTAGAAAACAATTGATTATGAAATCCCATTTCGTTTTCATTTTCCAAAGAATGATCTGAACCAGGTATTATTCCTGGTGAAACACCAGCCATATTTAATAAAAATACAATAACTTAAAAATTGCTTAAAAACTTAAAAAACCTTAAAAAACGTAAAGATTGCTTAGAGAACGTAAAGATTGCTTAGAGAGAGAATTCGGGGTTTTTTTAGGTTGGGGTTTTCTAGTTTTTATATGATGGATTAGGGTTTTCTAGTGTTCATATGATGGATTAGGGTTTTCTAGTTTTCATATGATGGATTAGGGTTTTTGAATGTTGCAAATGATGTCATTAGGGTTTTCTAGTTTTCATATGATGGATTAGGGTTTTGTAGTTTCATATGATGGATTAGGGTTTTCTAGTTTTCATTTGATGGATTAGGGTTTTCTAGTTTTATATGATGGATTATGGTTTTTGAAAGTTGCAAATGATGTTATTAGGGTTTTCTAGTAGTTTTCATATGATGGATTAGGGTTTTCTAGTTTTCATATGATCGATTAGGGTTTTCTAGTTTTCATATGATCAATTAGGGTTTTCTAGTTTTCATATGATATATTAGGATTTTCTAGTTTTCATATAATGGATTAGCGCTTTTGAATGTTGCAAATGTTGTTATTAGGGTTTTCTAGTTTTCATATGATGGATTAGGGTTTTTGAATGTTGCAAATGATGTTATTAGGGTTTTCTAGTTTTCTTATGATGCATTAGGGTTTTCTAGTTTTGATATGATGGATTAGAGTTTTCTAGTTTTCATATGATGGATTCGAGTTTTCTAGTTTTAATATGATGGATTAGGGTTTTCTAGTTTTCATATGATGGATTAGGGTTTTTGAATGTTGCAAATGATGTTATTAGGGTTTTCTAGTTTTCTTATGATGGATTAGGGTTTTCTAGTTTTTTTTTTGGGTAAAGAGGGCGGCACCTCTGGCAAATTTTATTAATAAAAAGAATAAATACAATATAAGGCTGGGGACTCCCCACCAAAAAACAGAAAATCCATCGGGACAGGCCCCAACGGACAACAAGCTAAACTAGGAACCAAACCAAGAGCAGGAACCATAAGCAAAGAAGAACATAAAGGAAAGCAACCTGCAAAACAAACAAACCATACAAGCCAAAACAAGCAGAGAAAAAAAGAAAGCGAAGAGGGGTAAAATTAAGGGAGGGTCCAAATAGTTTTAGCCAAATTAACATTAGTGCAAGTTTTCAAAGAAAGACTCAGCATTCTACAGCGGATATCATCCTTAACACAATTCACGACAGCATGATGAGATCTTTTTATTTTTTTAAAAATGCGTAAATTTCTTTCCCGCCAGATGTGGTAGACTGCTCCAGCAAAAACAAGTCTTCTAATGATGGACCAGATTGTCTTGTTTTTATTAAAGGGGTTGAGTTGACTAATGATATCAGACCAGCTATTAGTGGAGAAGGAGAGATTCATGACATGATGGAGGTCATGCCAAATCAAAGAAGTGAAAGAACATTCAAAGAAGAGATGGGAAAGGGAATGGATTAGGGTTTTCTAGTTTTGATATGATGTATTAGGGTTTTCTAGTTTTCATATGATGGATTAGAGTTTTGCAAATGATGTTATTAGGGTTTTCTAGTTTTCATATGATGGTTAGGGTTTTCTAGTTTTCATATGATGGATTAGGGTTTTTGAATGTTGCAAATGATGTTATTAGGGTTTTCTAGTTTTCGTATGATGGATTAGGGTTTTCTAGTTTTCATATGATGGATTAGGGTTTTTGAATGTTGCAAATGATGTTATTAGAGTTTTCTAGTTTTCATATGATGGATTCGGGTTTTCTAATTTTAATATGATGGATTAGGGTTTTCTAGTTTTCATATGATGGATTAGGGTTTTTGAATGTTGCAAATGATGTTATTAGGGTTTTCTAGTTTTCTTATGATGGATTAGGGTTTTCTAGTTTTGATATGATGGAATAGGGTTTTCTAGTTTAGATATGATGTATTAGGGTTTTCTAGATTTCATATGATGGATTAGCGTTTTTGATTGTTGTAAATGATGTTATTAGGGTTTTCTAGTTTTCATATGATGGATTAGGGTTTTCTAGTTTTCATATGATGGATTAGGGTTTTTGAATGTTGCAAATGATGTTATTAGGGTTTTCTAGTTTTCATATGATGGATTAGGGTTTTCTAGTTTTCATATGATGGATTAGGGTTTTTGAATGTTGCAAATGATGTTATTAGAGTTTTCTAGTTTTCATATGATGGATTCGGGTTTTCTAATTTTAATATGATGGATTAGGGTTTTCTAGTTTTCATATGATGGATTAGGGTTTTTGAATGTTGCAAATGATGTTATTAGGGTTTTCTAGTTTTCTTATGATGGATTAGGGTTTTCTAGTTTTGATATGATGGAATAGGGTTTTCTAGTTTAGATATGATGTATTAGGGTTTTCTAGATTTCATATGATGGATTAGCGTTTTTGATTGTTGTAAATGATGTTATTAGGGTTTTCTAGTTTTCATATGATGGATTAGGGTTTTCTAGTTTTCATATGATGGATTAGGGTTTTTGAATGTTGCAAATGATGTTATTAGGGTTTTCTAGTTTTCATATGATGGATTAGGGTTTTCTAGTTTTCATATGATGGATTAGGGTTTTTGAATGTTACAAATGATGTTATTAGAGTTTTCTAGTTTTCATATGATGGATTCGGGTTTTCTAATTTTAATATGATGGATTAGGGTTTTCTAGTTTTCATATGATGGATTTGGGTTTTTGAATGTTGCAAATGATGTTATTAGGGTTTTCTAGTTTTCTTATGATGGATTAGGGTTTTCTAGTTTTGATATGATGGAATAGGGTTTTCTAGTTTAGATATGATGTATTAGGGTTTTCTAGATTTCATATGATGGATTAGCGTTTTTGATTGTTGTAAATGATGTTATTAGGGTTTTCTAGTTTTCATATGATGGATTAGGGTTTTCTAGTTTTCATATGATGGATGGTTTTCGGTTTTTGAATGTTGCAAATGATGTTATTAGGGTTTTCTAGTTTTCATATGATGGATTAGGGTTTTCTAGTTTTCATATGATGGATTAACATTTTCTAATATTCATATGATGGATTAGGGTTTTTGAATGTTGCAAATGATGTTATTAGGGTTTTCTAGTTTTTTTTTTTTGGGTAAAGAGGGCGGCACCTCTGGCAAATTTTATTAATAAAAAGAATAAATACAATATAAGGCTGGGGACTCCCCACCAAAAAACAGAAAATCCATCGGGACAGGCCCCAACGAACAACAAGCTAAACTAGGAACCAAAACAATAGAAGGAACCATAAGCAAACAGGAACATAAAGGAGAGCAACCTGCAAAACAAACAAACCATACAAGCCAAAACAAGTAGAGAAAAAGAAAAGCACAGAGGAAGAAAATTATGGGAGTGTCCAAATAGTTTTAGCCAAAGCAACATTAGTGCAAGTTTTCAAAGAAAGACTCAGCAGTCTACAGCGGATATCATCCTTAACAATATTCACGACAGCATGATGAGATCTTTTTATTTTTTTAAAAATTCGTAAATTTCTTTCCCGCCAGATGTGGTAGACCGCTCCAGCAAAAACAAGTCTTCTAATGATGGACCAAATTGTCTTGTTCTTATTAATGGGGTTGAGTTGACTAATGATATCCGACCAGCTATCAGTGGAGAAGGAGAGATTCATGACATGATGTAGGTCATGCCAAACCAAAGAAGTGAAAGAGCCCTAGTTTTCATATGCCAAGACCACCATGTTCCTTAAGGAGGCATACAGTTTTCCAGGAGACTTTAGCTTTACCACGCTTTAACTCACCATGGCACCAGAGGAAACCTCTCATGAGCTTCTCAATATCGTTAGAGATAGATTTAGGAAGAATAAAAACAGAAGCCCAATAGATTTGAGTAGAAGAAAGGACAGAGAGGATGAGCTGGAGACGACCAGCAAAGGAAAGAGACTTGTTTTTCCAGTCATTAATCCTGCATTTGACTTTATCCACAAGCCCTTTACAGTCTTTGTGGGCAAGACGCGTGGTTATGAGAGGAATGCCAAGGTATCGGACAGGGAAAGAGCCCTCAGCAAATTTAACAATAAGATCAATTGCAGCTCTGGTCCTCTCACCAACATTACAGTAGAAAGCTTCACTCTTTGCAATATTTGGATGGAGGCCAGAAACCCCAGAGAATTCCTCAAGAGAATTACAGATGATTCTAACCGAAGAGCTATCACCATGACAGAAGAGAAGGAGATCGTCGGCAAAGCAGAGATGGGTGATACTTTGATCATCACATTGTCTGTGGAATTTAAAAGAGTCAGAATCAAGGATGTTTCTCTTGATCATAAGGTTAAGCACTTCCATGACAAGAGTGAAGAGATAGGGAGCAAGAGGGTCACCCTGGCGAAGGCCCCTTTTACCGTCGAAATATCCGTGAGTATTCCCGTTGATACTCACAGAGTAAGAAACCGTGGAGACACATGTCATTATCCAGTCAATCATACGATCGGGAAAACCAAACCCAAACAAGATGGTCCGCAGAAAAGACCAGTCTACTGTGTCGTACGCTTTTTGAATATCAACCTTAAAAGCACACCTAGGTGGGCCACGATGCCGATGATAATCACGCATGAGTTCATGGACAAGAAGGACGTTGTCGGTGATCAAACGACTAGGGATGAAAGCAGACTGGTTTTCATCAACCAGAGAAGAAAGATGGTTTTTGATACGATCCGCAATAATCTTGCTGATACATTTGTAAACAACGTTACAACAAGCTATAGGGCGAAAATCAGTGACTTTGGAAGGGGAATCAACTTTAGGGATGAGCGCAAGGATGGTGCTGTTGAAAGACTTAAGAAGTTTCCCAGAATAGAAGAATTCCTTAACAGCCATACAGAAATCAGGACCCACAATATCCCAAGCAGACTTGAAGAACTTAGCAGAGAAACCATCAGAACCAGGAGCTTTATCATCACCCATCTGGAACAGGACACACTTAACCTCCGCGTCAGTAACAGGAGTAAGCATGGCGGCAGACTGGAGGGGGGAGAGCTTATTAGAGAATAGGGAAGAAGCATCACGAATAGCATTGGAAGGCTGGGCAGAACCCAAGAAAGATTGAAAGTGAGAAACAAACAGATTAGGAAGATCATTCCCCGAAATCCAGTTACCTTGAGCATCCTGGATAGAATTAATACGATTGCGAGATTTACAGCTTTTAACCGTTTTGTGGAAAAAAGCCGAATTTTTATCACCCTCACGCAGCCAGTTAACCTTAGCCTTTTGTTTCAGGAACCTCTCTTCATCCAGGCTAGCCTCGTTATAAGCGAGGAGATACCTGCATTGTTCTTCACGAAGATCCTTATTGAAAGGATCCCGATCTAAAGCAATCTGAACTCTATCAAGTTCATTACGAATAGAGATAACCTTAGAAAAGAGGTTACCCTGGTTGCGAAGCATCTTACGTCTAGGCACTTTCAGATTTTTAAGGTTTTTGAAAACCTTATACATCCGATATCCAGTGATATTGGGGTTCCAGGAGGAGGCAACAATCTGCTTGAAATCGTTCTTATAAGTCAGGAAATTAGGGAATTTGAAAGGTTTAGGTTGGAAAGGGGCACGGTGGGGGAGAGAAAGCACAGCAGGAGTATGATCGGACGTACGGTAAGGGAGAAAATTGACATTAGAGGAGGGGAAAGAAGCAAGAAATTGAGTATTTCCCATGACACGATCGATCTTCTTGAGGATGCCACCCGAACCATTAGGAGACTTGGTCCATGTGTAGAAAAGACCTTTATAGTTAAGATCCTCTATTTCCATCAGATTGACACATTCCCTGAAATCTTCCATAGCACGAGAGATCCCAGACGACCCGGAGGTGCTATCTTTAGAATAAAGAGCAACATTGAAATCACCCAAAATAATCCAAGGGGTATCTCTAACCATATTCTTATGGACCACAAGAGAATGCCAGAGAGAGCGACGCATCATGTGATCATTATGAGCATAGACGAAGGAGCAGAAAAAAGATTTATTAGAATCACGAATATTAACTTTGAAATGCATAACCTGATCATTTAAGTCGATAAGCATCATATCAATAGCAAGCGGATCCCAGGCAACCACAATTCTAGTCCCTCTAGGGGATTAGGGTTTTCTAGTTTTGATAAGAAGCAAGAAATTGAGTATTTCCCATGACACGATCGATTTTCTTGTTTTCTTATGATGGATTAGGGTTTTCTAGTTTTGATATGATGGAATAGGGTTTTCTAGTTTTGATATGATGTATTACGGTTTTCTAGTTTTCATATGATGGATTAGGGTTTTTGAATGTTGCAAATGATGTTATTAGGGTTTTCTAGTTTTCATATGATGGATTAGGGTTTTCTAGTTTTCATATGATGGATGGTTTTAGGGTTTTTGAATGTTGCAAATGATGCTATTAGGGTTTTCTAGTTTTCATATGATGGATTAGGGTTTTCTAGTTTTCATATGATGGATGGTTTTGGGTTTTTGAATGTTGCAAATGATGTTATTAGGGTTTTCTAGTTTTTATATGATGGATTAACATTTTCTAATATTCATATGATGGATTAGGGTTTTTGAATGTTGCAAATGATGTTATTAGGGTTTTCTAGTTTTTATATGATGGATTAGGGTTTTCTAGTGTTCATATGATGGATTAGGGTTTTCTAGTTTTCATATGATGGATTAGGGTTTTTGAATGTTGCAAATGATCTTATTAGGCTTTTCTAGTTTTTTTTTTTTTTTTTTTTTTTTGGTAACCGAGGACCCCACCCGACCCATCCTTTGGATGACCCTGATGAAGCAACCTCGGGGCCCACGCACACCTGGCAGCAGGGTGGTCCGGGTCAATCACCTACGGGGGTAGAGAGGTGGCCAGTGGCCATCCCCTGATTGAAACCTAACACTCCCTATGGGGAAAGGGAGGGAGTGAGATTAGAACTTGGAACCTCTTTATGGGGGAAGAGAAAGAGTCCTAAGCCTTATCCACTAGGCCATCAGGGTGATGGTTGGCTTTTCTAGTTTTCATATGATGGATTAGGGTTTTCTAGTTTTCATATGATGGATTAGGGTATTCTAGTTTTCATATGATGGATTAGGGTTTTCTTGTTTTCATATGATGGATTAGGGTTTTTGAATGTTGCAAATGATGTTATTAGGGTTTTCTAGTTTTCATATGATGGATTCGAGTTTTCTAGTTTTAATATGATGGATTAGGGTTTTCTAGTTTTCATATGATGGATTAGGGTTTGTGAATGTTGCAAATGATGTTATTAGGGTTTTCTAGTTTTCTTAGGATGGATTAGGGTTTTCTAGTTTTGATATGATGGAATAGGGTTTTCTAGTTTTGATATGATGTATTAGGGTTTTCTAGTTTTCATATGATGGATTAGGGTTTTTGAATGTTGCAAATGATGTTATTAGGGTTTTCTAGTTTTCATATGATGGATTAGGGTTTTCTAGTTTTCATATGATGGATGGTTTTGGGTTTTTGAATGTTGTAAATGATGTTATTAGGGTTTTCTAGTTTTCATATGATGGATTAGGGTTTTCTAGTTTTCATATGATGGATGGTTTTGGGTTTTTGAATGTTGCAAATGATGTTATTAGGGTTTTAGAGTTTTCATATGATGGATTAACATTTTCTAATATTCATATGATGGATTAGGGTTTTTGAATGTTGCAAATGATGTTATTAGGGTTTTCTAGTTTTTATATGATGGATTAGGGTTTTCTAGTGTTCATATGATGTATTAGGATTTTCTAGTTTTCATATGATGGATTAGCGCTTTTGAATGTTGCAAATAATGTTATTAGGGTTTTCTAGTTTTCATATGATGGATTAGGGTTTTCTAGTTTTCATATGATGGATTAGGGTTTACTAGCTTTCATATGCTGGATTAGGGTTTTCTAGTTTTCATATGATGGATTAGAGTTTTGCAAATGATGTTATTAGGGTTCTCTAGTTTTCATATGATGGATTAGGGTTTTCTAGTTTTCATATGATGGATTAGGGTTTTTGAATGTTGCAAATGATGTAATTAGAGTTTTCAAGTTTTCATATGATGGATTCGGGTTTTCTAGTTTTAATATGATGGATTAGGGTTTTCTAGTTTTCATATGATGGATTAGGGTTTTTGAATGTTGCAAATGATGTTATTAGGGTTTTCTAGTTTTTATATGATGGATTAAGGTTTTCTAGTGTTCATATGATGGATTAGGGTTTTCTAGTTTTCATATGATGCATTAGGGTTTTTGAATGTTGCAAATGATGTTATTAGGGTTGTGTAGTTTTCATATGATAGATTAGCGTTTTCTAGTTTTCATATGATGGATTAGGGTTTTCTAGTTTTCATATGATGTATTAGGATTTTTGAATGTTGCAAATGATGTCATTAGGGTTTTCTAGTTTTCATATGATGTATTAGGATTTTTGAATGTTGCAAATGATGTCATTAGGGTTTTCTAGTTTTCATATGATGGATTAGGGTTTTGTAGTATCATATGATGGATTAGGGTTTTCTAGTTTTCATTTGATGGATTAGGGTTTTCTAGTTTTATATGATGGATTATGGTTTTTGAAAGTTGCAAATGATGTTATTAGGGTTTTCTAGTAGTTTTCATATGATGGATTAGGGTTTTCTAGTTTTCATATGATCGAGTAGGGTTTTCTAGTTTTCATATGACAATTAGGGTTTTCTAGTTTTCATATGATATATTAGGATTTTCTAGTTTTCATATGATGGATTAGCGCTTTTGAATGTTGCAAATGTTGTTATTAGGGTTTTCTAGTTTTCATATGATGGATTAGGGTTTTCTAGTTTTCATATGATGGATTAGGTTTTTGAATGTTGCAAATGATGTTATTAGAGTTTTCTAGTTTTCATATGATGGATTCGAGTTTTCTAGTTTTAATATGATGGATTAGGGTTTTCTAGTTTTCATATGATGGATTAGGGTTTTTGAATGTTGCAAATAATGTTATTAGGGTTTTCTAGTTTTCTTATGATGGATTAGGGTTTTCTAGTTTTTTTGGGTAAAGAGGACGGTACCTCTGGCAAATTTTATTAATAAAAAGAATAAATACAATATAAGGCTGGGGACTCCCCACCAAAAAACAGAAAATCCATCGGGACATGCCCCAATGGACAACAAGCTAAACTAGGAACCAAAACAATATAAGGAACCATAAGAATACAAGAACATAAAGGAGAGCAACCTGCAAAACAAACAAACCATACAAGCCAAAACAAGCATAGAAAAAAGAAAGCGCAGAGGAAGAAAATTAAGGGAGTGTCCATATTGTTTTAGCCAAATTAACATTAGAGCATGGTTTCATATAAAGACTCAGCAGTCTACAGCGGATATCATCCTTAACAGTATTCACGACAGCATGATGAGATCTTTTTATTTTTGTAAAAATACGTAAATTTCTTTCCCGCCAGATGTGGTAGACCGCTCCAGCAAAAACAAGTCTTCTAATGATGGACCAAATGGTCTTGTTCTTATTAATGGGGTTGAGTTGACTAATGATATCAGACCAGGTATCAGTGGAGAAGGAGAGATTCATGACATGATGGAGGTCATGCCAAACCAAAGAAGTGAAAGAGCATTCAAAGAAGAGATGGGAAAGGGAATCCGGACAGTCCCCGCAGAACGCACAAATGAGATTAGAATTAGTGTCCCAAATTTTGATTTTATCATGAGTCTTCAGACGATCTTTAAGAGCAACCCAAAGAATAAAAGCATGTCTGGGGATGTTCTGGGAGAACCAAACAAGATGAAACCAAAAGACCGGTTGGTGATAGGGGCGAATTGACTGCCACACAGATCGAACAGAGAAAGGAGAGAGTTGACCGTCTCTAGATCTCCAAAGGAGTTTATCAGAGACGGACGTGGAAATAGTAGGAGGGTTATGAGAAAGAAGAGCACCATGGTAATCTCTCCAACAATGAGGGCGAACCCAATATCCGTTAAGAACCAGGTCAGCAACCTTAGTATCAGGAGTGAAACCCGCATCATGAAACCCGCATCATGGATGTCACGGACAGACAGGAGGTTTTCTAGTTTTGATATGATGGATTAGGGTTTTCTAGTTTTGATATGATGTATTAGGGTTTTCTAGTTTTCATATGATGGATTAGAGTTTTGCAAATGATGTTATTAGGGTTTTCTAGTTTTCATATGATGGATTAGGGTTTTCTAGTTTTCATATGATGGATTAGGGTTTTTGAATGTTACAAATGATGTTATTAGGGTTTTCTAGTTTTCATATGATGGATTAGGGTTTTCTAGTTTTCATATGATGGATTAGGGTTTTTGAATGTTGCAAATGATGTTATTAGAGTTTTCTAGTTTTCATATGATGGATTCGGGTTTTCTAATTTTAATATGATGGATTAGGGTTTTCTAGTTTTCATATGATGGATTAGGGTTTTTGAATGTTGCAAATGATGTTATTAGGGTTTTCTAGTTTTCTTATGATGGATTAGGGTTTTCTAGTTTTGATATGATGGAATAGGGTTTTCTAGTTTTGATATGATGTATTAGGGTTTTCTAGATTTCATATGATGGATTAGCGTTTTTGAATGTTGCAAATGATGTTATTAGGGTTTTCTAGTTTTCATATGATGAATTAGGGTTTTCTAGTTTTCATATGATGGATGGTTTTCGGTTTTTGAATGTTGCAAATGATGTTATTAGGGTTTTCTAGTAGTTTTCATATGATGGATTAGGGTTTTCTAGTTTTCATATGATCGATTAGGGTTTTCTAGTTTTTTTTTTTTTTTTTTTTTTTTTTTTTTTTTTTTTTTTTTGGTAACCGAGGACCCCACCCGACCCATCCTTTGGATGACCCTGATGAAGCAACCTCGGGGCCCACGCACACCTGGCAGCAGGGTGGTCCGGGTCAATCACCTACGGGGGTAGAGAGGTGGCCAGTGGCCATCCCCTGATTGAAACCTAACACTCCCTATGGGGAAAGGGAGGGAGTGGGATTAGAACTTGGAACCTCTTTATGGGGGAAGAGAAAGAGTCCTAAGCCTTATCCACTAGGCCATCAGGGTGATGGTTGGGTTTTCTAGTTTTCATATGATCAATTAGGGTTTTCTAGTTTTCATATGATATATTAGGATTTTCTAGTTTTCATATGATGGATTAGCGCTTTTGAATGTTGCAAATGTTGTTATTAGGGTTTTCTAGTTTTCATATGATGGATTAGGGTTTTCTAGTTTTCATATGATGGATTAGGGTTTTTGAATGTTGCAAATGATGTTATTAGAGTTTTCTAGTTTTCATATGATGGATTCGAGTTTTCTAGTTTTAATATGATGGATTAGGGTTTTCTAGTTTTCATATGATGGATTAGGGTTTTTGAATGTTGCAAATGATGTTATTAGGGTTTTCTAGTTTTCTTATGATGGATTAGGGTTTTCTAGTTTTGATACGATGGATTAGGGTTTTCTAGTCTCGATATGATGTATTAGGGTTTTCTAGTTTTCATATGATGGATTAGAGTTTTGCAAATGATGTTATTAGGGTTTTCTAGTTTTCATATGATGGATTAGGGTTTTCTAGTTTTCATATGATGGATTAGGGTTTTTGAATGTTGCAAATGATGTTATTAGGGTTTTCCTAGTTTTCATATGATGGATTAGGGTTTTCTAGTTTTCATATGATGGATTAGGGTTTTTGAATGTTACAAATGATGTTATTAGAGTTTTCTAGTTTTCATATGATGGATTCGGGTTTTCTAATTTTAATATGATGGATTAGGGTTTTTTAGTTTTCATATGATGGATTAGGGTTTTTGAATGTTGCAAATGATGTTATTAGGGTTTTCTAGTTTTCTTATGATGGATTAGGGTTTTCTAGTTTTCATATGATGGAATAGGGTTTTCTAGTTTTGATATGATGTATTAGGGTTTTCTAGATTTCATATGATGGATTAGCGTTTTTGAATGTTGCAAATGATGTTATTAGGGTTTTCTAGTTTTCATATGATGGATTAGGGTTTTCTAGTTTTCATATGATGGATGGTTTTCGGTTTTTGAATGTTGCAAATGATGTTATTAGGGTTTTCTAGTTTTCATATGATGGATTAGGGTTTTCTAGTTATCATATGATGGATTAACATTTTCTAATATTCATATGATGGATTAGGGTTTTTAAATGTTGCAAATGATGTTATTAGGGTTTTCTAGTTTTTATATGATGGATTAGGGTTTTCTAGTGTTCATATGATGGATTAGGGTTTTCTAGTTTTCATATGATGGATTAGGGTTTTTGAATGTTGCAAATGATCTTATTAGGCTTTTCTAGTTTTCATATGATGGATTAGGGTTTTCTAGTTTTCATATGATGGATTAGGGTATTCTAGTTTTCATATGATGGATTAGGGTTTTTTTGTTTTCATATGATGGATTAGGGTTTTTGAATGTTGCAAATGATGTTATTAGGGTTTCCTAGTTTTCATATGATGGATTAGGGTTTTCTACTTTTCATATGATGGATTAAGGTTTTCTAGTTTTCATATGATGCATTAGGGTTTTTGAATGTTGCAAATGATGTTATTAGGGTTGTCTCGTTTTCATATGATGGATTAGGGTTTTCTAGTTTTCATATGATGGATTAGGGTTGTCTAGTTTTCATATGATGTATTAGGATTTTTGAATGTTGCAAATGATGTTATTAGGGTTTTCTAGTTTTCAAATGATGGATTAGGGTTTTCTAGTTTCATATGATGGATTAGGGTTTTCT
This sequence comes from Cichorium intybus, assembly GCA_023525715.1. Taxonomy (NCBI): domain Eukaryota; kingdom Viridiplantae; phylum Streptophyta; class Magnoliopsida; order Asterales; family Asteraceae; genus Cichorium; species Cichorium intybus. Next base: position 43,219,633 of record CM042015.1, read on the forward strand.
AGTTTTCATTTGATGGATTAGGGTTTTCTAGTTTTCATATAATGGATTAGCGTTTTTGAATGTCGCAAATGATGTTATTATGGTTTTCTAGTAGTTTTCATATGATGGATTAGGGTTTTCTAGCTTTAATATGATCGATTAGGGATTTCTAGTTTTCATATGATCAATGAGGGTTTTTGTAACACCCGGCTTTCAATATAAATATACCCATTTATTTTCCACACTTTAACACATATTTTATTCAATAAAATATTATACAGGGTATATATATTACAAGAAAAAGGTACAAGGGGTATCTCCCCAAAGCCGGGCTGCTACGGTCATCAGTTCTAACCCCGAATTAGATCCTTCCCTTTAGTAGGGTCTACAGCACCTGCACAGTTAGTATCAACAAGGATGAGCTTTACAAGCTCAGTGAATAATCGATAAGTGTTATAACAACACTAAATTTTCAGCTTCCACATCATATCACAGCCCCCTGTGATACCGAGTCTTAAGGACTCAACGTACACCTGTTGAAGGTGTGATAAAACTGCCAGCCAAGTAGGCCATCACAACATTTGTATGTGGTCCCACCACAATTACTACTAATTCGATCGTCACAGCATATATGTGGTCTCAACCACAATTACGGAGTATGTGACCCCACGGAAAGATGGTCCCAATCACAATAACCGATAATGTGGCCCCACAGTAAAAGTAACACTTAGGGATAGATTACTCACATTGATTTTTGGTATACGGTATCTGGTTATTCCTGCCTTCTTACACCCACTATAACTGCTTGGTTTGTACCTATATATTTGTTTATAGGTGAACTACTATTTCAACCGGCATTACTACGGATCATACCATCACTCTGCTTTATATTCTCTATAATTCCAATACGATACCTCGTGATTTATCAAATAAAGAACGGCCAGGTAGAAGATCAGATGGGGTGGCAGGATCCTTTCAGCATTTTAGCCTTTCGGAAAATCCAACAACCAGATCCCATGTAATCGGCCTAGGCCCCGTTCTCGTAAGTAAATCATTGGGCATTATTCTTGGAATTACGAATAGTATATAACTTCCACATATAATAGTTTAACACTTTATAAACTATTAACGAAATAAAGTAGCGATTACTCACCTAGTATTGTCGCTGGCTCGTTCCCCGTTCAACTCTTCCGACAACTCTCGAGCACTTCGCTACAAGCTATCGCTCGTTCCTTACCTTTCCCGACTTATTTTTCTCACCAGAACACTCCCCGATATCGTAAGGTTGTTTGGTGTTTGTTGTGGTTTGAAATGAAGAGGTTGGGCCCCTATTTATAGGGCTTGAAAACACTATTCACGACGTCAGCACGACGTCATCAAGACATCATCGTCACTATTCACGACGTCATCACAACGTCATCACGAGATCATCGTTGATGTCATCACGAGGTAAGCGCTTACTTCATTTCTCGGTACTATTCATGCCGGAGTACTATTCACGCCGGAGTTACGATTCACAATTTTTTTTTAAAACAGTCGTTACAAGTTCTCCCCCCCTATATAAGATTCCGTCCCCGGAATCAACCAAACAATTGGGGGTACTTCGCCTTCATTTCCTCTTCGGCTTCCCAAGTTACATCCGAGCCATTGTGATATCGTCACTGTACTTTTACCATATTAATCTTCTTGTTCCGTAGCTGTCTCACCTTGCGGTCTAAAATCTTTTCTGGCTGCTCCGGGTACCACAGCTTTTCATCTATTTCAATTTTAGGTAAAGGCACTCGTTGGGACTCGTCAAACAGAGTCTTTCTCAAATGCGACACATGGAAGACGTTGTGAATGCCTCTTAGCTCCTCAGGTAGCTCTAACCGGTAGGCTACAGCTCCTACTCTTTGAGATATGCGAAAAGGTCCGATAAAACGAGGACTCAGCTTTCCTTTCTTTCCAAAACGAATCAGTCCCTTCCACGGAGAGACCTTGAGCATCACCATATCACCAACCTGAAATTTTATAGGTTTCACCCGACGATCAGCATACTGCTTTTGGCGGTTTTGAGCAACCTCCAAATGTTCTCGAATCTCACGAATTTTCTCCTCGGTTTGAGCGACAATCTCAGGTCCGACTAACGGTTTTTCTCCTAACTCTGTCCAACAGGTCGGAGTACGGCATGGTGCTCCATACAATGCCTCGTATGGCGCCATTTGAATGCAGGAGTGATAGCTATTATTGTGTGCGAATTCTACCAGAGGCAAGTGATCCTCCCAGCTTCCACCAAAATCTATAACACACGCACGAAGCATATCCTCCAATGTTTGTATAGTCCTTTCACTTTGCCCATCAGTCTGAGGATGATAGGCAGTACTCATCAAAATCTTCGACCCAAACTGCTCCTGAAGGCTCTGCCAAAACCGAGAAATAAATCGACTATCTCGGTCGGATATAATGGAGGATGGTACTCCGTGTCTACAGACTACTTCATCAATATAGATTCTGGCTAATTTGCTAACTTTATAATCTTCACGTATGGGTATGAACTGAGCGGATTTGGTCAGTCAATCCACGATCACCCATATTGCATCGTGTCCTCGTGGCGTCCGAGGAAGTTTTGTCACAAAGTCCATGGTGACCTCGTCCTACTTCTTCATCGGAATATGTAGAGGCTGAATTTCTCCATACGGCTTTTGATGATTGGACTTCACTTGCAATCATGTTTGGCACCGTTCCACATATCTTCTGTTGAAAATACGATAACTGATCTCCACGAATAAGGTTTTTAAGCTGTTTACTGTGTGACAGATATGTATTTTAGCTATAATATGCGGAATAAGTAAGAGTTGCGGAATAAATATAAACTAAAATTAAGTTACTGAAAGCTGTAAATAAGTAAAATAAAGCAGTAAATCTAAACTAGACAGTATTTAAATAGACAGAAAGCAGTAAATAAATTAAATGTTAGAAGTTAGAGGTTAGATGTAATAAACGCCATTATCAACGATAAAGTGTTTTTTATAATAAATAAAAAGGTTAGAAGTTAGATGTTAGAAGTTAGATGTCTCGGTTAAATACAGTCCACATATGTTTTCGTTGTTGTCACGGTTCAATTTGTATGTCTTGGAATTGAGTACAATTGATTTATAAAGGTTTAAATAAACCAATAACGGTACAGGTAAATTATTGGAATTATAATTTCAAAAGAACTTATCGATAGCAGATGAAGATGGTGATTTTCTTTGATGCGTCGATTCTTGCTCTTTGCTCGGTTTTTCTTGCTGAAATGGTATTTCTTCGGTTTTGTGTTGGTTTGGACGTGGGTTTGCTTGTGTGTGTGTATTGTAGTTGTATTGGTGCTGTATGGGTTTGGTGTCGGGTGGAAGTTTTGTTTCTTGCGGTTATATGGTTTGATTCTTGTTGAAAGATTCAGAGATTTGAGTGTCTTGAGGTGTTTGGTCGTGGGTTTCTTTGAGTATATGTGAGTATATGTGTAAGGTATTATTGAGTGTTGTGTCAATGGCAAGAGGTGAGCTTCTTATTTATAGTTGCTGAGAAACAGCGTTCGCGTCGCGACCGGGGCTTCCGTCGCGTCGCGAGGGTGCGTGTGTCGTGTTGCTTTTGGTCGGCCACTGGTAAGTGCGTTGTGTTGGTAGTCTCGCGGTTGAAAGGTTGGTGGTGTCGCGTTGAGGGCTTCGCGTCGCGACAAGGACCTTCGTCGCGTCGCGAGTGCTGTAGCATTCTGGACTTTTATGTGTTGCTCTTCTTCACGTCGCGACACCTGTGCCTGTCGCGTCGTGATTGCTGTAGCACGGTGACATTTTTGTATTTTGCTCTTTGGTTCGTAGCATCACTTCCTTAGGTTTGGTTATTTTCTCAATGTTTCTTGGGTCTTGATTCATTCTTGTTTTTTATCTTGAATTCACGCAACCTGAGATAAACTGATAATATTTGTTAGATAAAAACAGTTCATCTTATTTCAGTGATGGTCACATACAAAAATATATTTTTCAACAATTTCCCCCTATGTGATCATTACTGAAATAAGAACAGATTAAAAGGTAAGGTTGCAAATTCTTGAAATTTGGATAAAACATTTATAAAACCATATCACTTGTTTTGAAAAAGTGTGACTAGATTTTACTTATGTTTTGAAAAATGTTTGTCAATAATATTTGTTTCTGAATCAAGGTTTCATGTTCAATTATCAAAGGGTTTTTGTATATGTACTTTCATAATATTCCTTAAGATTTTATAGCATTTATAAAGACGACAAGTGATCTTAATAGGTCGATTCAGATGAACGCTCATAGGTATAGCTCACACTTGACTGAGGTGTTTGTTTCTTCTGGGTGCAGAACTGGTGTATAATCACTAAAGATGAGTGATATCTCTCAGTTTGAAGGTGTTGACTTATGCTTAATGTGGATTTATACCTATCTACTTTAGTCACTTGGTCTTCATATTAGATAATCAATCACATAAGACTGGTTTCGGCATTACTCAGAGGGTTTCTTCATTCATGCCATTGATGTTCACTCTCTCTCCGTCGGGAAATACATGTAGAGGGTTTTAGAAATTTTCGTAGTGCAGTTTGCAACTAAGAATATTCAATTATGATGGCTACAGTATCCCGGTAAGTCTTCGGTTTTGACAGCTATATTTGATAAAGCTTTTGAGAATTCGTTGTTTGAGAGATGTCTGTCTTTATGGATTGTTGTAATAACTCTTCTTTTGCTTTGGTGAAGTGTTCACTTTTGTTTTATCTTTTCTTGATTTTCGCGAATACCTTTTGTGTAAAAGGTATCTGATGTGGTTACCAGTTGTGATTTGTTGACATCATTTGTTGGATATGACTTTGCGTTTTGAGATTTTGAGTTTTCTTCTGGTTTTTCTTGGATATGACTTTGTCGTTTTGAGATTGTCAGATTCGTTATGCCAGATGATGAATCTTTTTCTTTGAAGTGGTTTGATTGAGGATAGGGATAGGTGATATAATAGACAGTTTGTCTAATATATAAGGAAATGATTGTATCGTCCCTGGTCATTTTGATATCTAAGAAAAAATGAGACTATCATCACGGTATAAGAGTATAAATCCTATAAGTCATAATGAAAACACCTTTGCTCACAGAAATGAATTCCACTTAGCAGTTGAAGACGAGGCACAAATTCTCACATGGGTTTGGTTTTCATCTGAATCTCCTGATCTTATGTCCCTTAATAGATAAAATCGTTATAATTGAAATAAATTCAAAGGGAATAGGAGAATGTACATAACTAAAATTTTGAGATTTGAACCTTCACTTCAATTTAAGAATCAATATGACTGAGAACATTCATCGAGCATAAGTATTTAGTCAAGAAGATGTTAATCACATGGTTTTATAAGGACTTTAAAAGATAAAACTTTATCCTAATTTTTTTTTTTGTGATTTTAGATTATGTGTATGTTTTTGGAAAATTTTGGTTATTTGAATGTTTTTGGAAAATTTTGGTTATTTGACTGAAAGTAAACACTCTTTTGTACAAACAAAAAGTAAGAGATTAGGGATGGATGTTATCTGGATTCAACATTCCTAGACGGCCTAGGAAGTATTGAAACTTGGTTTCGTCTAGAGCCTTAGTAAAGACATCGGCAATTTGATCTTCGGTGTTGATGAAGTGTAATTCGATATGACCCTTTTGAATGTTGTCTTTGAGGAAATGATATCGAATGTCGATGTGCTTTGTCATGGAATGGTGCACGGGATTGTGAGAAATGGCAATCGCGCTGGTTGAGTCACAAAATATGGGAATTTGTGAGACTTTGTAGCCATAGTCACGTAATTGAGTTTGCATCCACATAACTTGTGAACAGCAGCTTGCGGCAGCTACATATTCAGCTTCTGCGGTTGAAGTGGACACGCATGATTGTTTCTTTGAAGTACAGCTTACCAGTCTGCCTCCTAGAAATTGGCAAGAGCCAGATGTACTTTTCCTGTCTAGTCTGCATCCTCCATAGTCAGAGTCGGTGAAGGCGTTAAGCTGAAAATCAGAGTTAGCTGGATACCAAAGACCAAGAGATGGAGTTCCTTTAAGATATTTGAAAATTCTTTTCACAGCTATAGCATGAGATTCCATAGGATTGGCTTGGTATCTGGCACAGACACATGTAGAAAACATGATATCGGGTCTGCTGGCTGTGAGGTATAGGAGTGATCCTATCATTCCTCGATATTTCTTTTGATCAACAGGCTTGCCATTTAAGTCTGCATCTAATTTGTAACCAAGGGCCATTGGGGTCTTTGCTGTATTGGATTTGTCAAGAGAAAAACGAGTTAGAAGATTTTTGACATAATTTTCTTGATTGATGAAAATTCCATCTGATGATTGTTTGACTTGAAGTCCAAGAAAAGTAGTCATTTCTCCTATCATGCTCATCTCGAATTTGCTCTTCATTAAATCTGCAAACTTGATACTCAAAGATTCATCAGTAGAACCGAAAATAATGTCATCGACATATATTTGAACGATTAACAGATGTTTATTAAAGATTTTACGAAAGAGAGTTTGATCAATTGAACCTCTTTTGAATCCTGATTCTTCTAGAAATGTTGACAATGTTGAATACTAGGCTCGAGGTGCTTGTTTTAAGCCATAAACTGCTTTTTGTAACTTAAAACTGTGATTTGGGAACTGTGGATCTTCAAAACCTGGAGGTTGTTGAATATACACATCGCGATCAATCTCTCCATGTAAAAATGCACATTTTACATCCATTTGAAATACTTTGAAGTTCTTGTGTGCTGCATATGCTAGAAAGATACGAATGGCTTCGAGTCTTGCAACTGGAGCATAAGTTTCATCGTAGTCAATTCCTTCTTGTTGTGAATAGCCCTTGACGACAAGTCTTGCTTTGTTTCGACAAACTATGCCTTGATCATCAGTTTTGTTTCTGAAAACCCATCTTGAACCTACTATAGTAACATCGGGAGGAGTAGGAACAAGATCCCATACTTGGTTTCTTTCGAATTCAGCTAGTTCTTCTTGCATGGCTTTGACCCAGTCTGGATCTTTGAGAGCTGAATGGATGGTTTATTTGTCTGTTGTTTCTTTGAATACTTTTGTCCCAGACTGTTCTTTCCAATAAAGGTTGAGTTTAAAGAGGGAAAGATAGTTGGAACAGAAGTACTACCATTTTGATGATCAGAATTTTCTCCATTTAAGAAATTTTCAAGTTTGATTGTGCCATCATTCCTTGTTAGTTTAGTAGATCTCAATTGATGAGTTACTGAACTAGCAGAGTCTGATTCAGATTTTACAACTCTTTTGAATGACTTGTTGAAAAAAGTATCATTTGGGCTGCAGTTGATAACTGTTTCATTATCTGAATCGTCCTCATTAGCAGATAAGAAAAAATCTGGTAGAGGCGATTTAGAATTTTCACAAATTATCCCATTTTTCTTTTCAGTCTCTTCATTTTCAAAAGATTCTCTTCCAATTCATGGTTTATAATTCGTATCAATTTTGCCAGTTCCTAAGTTGTTTGCTTTAGTGAAAACATCATCACTCAATTTTGTAGCAATATTGATAGAATCCAGTTTTCCTTGAAATCTTTGATTTTCGGATTCAAGAAATTTGATTTGCCTTGAAGAATCATCTAGTTTTAGAATTAAACTAGTGTTTTTGTCAGTTAAATCTTGAATTTTTTGTTTTAACTGAAGGACTTCCTTTTCTAAGGTATCTTTTATTTCAGATGAAATAACAGATTGATTTTTTATTTCTAAGTCCCTTTTTTGTTTTAGAGCTTCATTTAATTGTTCTAGGACGTGATTATTTTCTTCAGATTTTCGTTCAATGTCTCTTTCAAGTTTGTCTCTAGTCCTTGTAGTTTCTCCAAATCTGAGTTGCAAGGTTTGTAATTCAGATTTGTAGATATCAGATTTGACTATTGTGTCATGATACAGTCTGAGATCAGCTTTTAGACTGTTCTCAATCTTAATCATGTGGGACTCAAATGATGTTCTTGAAAGACCGAGATCTGAGATCATAGACCATACCTGATCGATGACATATGGAGCTCTTGTGGTTGGTTCATTGTCAGCCATGAAGCAGAAGTTTGACTGAGCTGGTTCAGTATCTGTTTCATCATCAGAAGTTGGCCAGTGTTCCACGCTAGGTTCGTAGAATGCCATCAAAGCTTTTTTTGCTTTGCTTTCTTTTCTTGTTTCTTCAGCTCTTCGGCTTTTTGAGCATAGTAAGCTGAGTCTTTGACCTTGACTTTGGCTCGACAATCTCGGGCATAATGATTTAGTCCTTTGCATTTGTGACAAATGATTACGTCATCATCATCATCGTTATTGTCAGCCTTTTGGCTCTTAACGGGTGGTCTTTCAGATGCTTGAGTTTGTTTCTGTTGAGATGGTTTTGAATAATTTTGCTGAGATCCGGAACTTTGGTTATTATAAGAGTTGTGATTATTTTGAAATCCACGATTCTGAAAGTTTTGTCCAAAAGTGGATCTTTGTTGAAAATTTGGTCTATGATGTGGCAAAAATCTTTCGAGATTAGTGTTTGCTACCAAAGCGCACAATTGTTGGTAATCAGCTTCATTATTTGGTTCAGACAAGTCACAAGAATTACTTAAAAAAGCTTGGTTTTGATTTAAATTAATTTGACTTTGATCAAAAAAATGTGTTTGGTTTTGAGAGGATGTTGACAAAAGAGCAAGTGGTCCTCCAAAAGAAGTAGACGTTGGTGGGTCAATCGAGGATTCATACGATTGTAATTCTCCGTACAGATTGTACAAAGATTCAGTATGAATTGCTGGATTTCCCTGAATGATGAGTTTGACCATTTTCCAGCTTTCATAAAGGTTGTTTAAAAATTTGAGGTTTATCTCATGCTGTGACTTTTTGATGCCTAAATTATTCATTTTGATGGTGATGAGATTGAACCTGTCATGAGCATCATGGATGGTCTCATGTGAAAACATTTTGAAGTTGTCAAATTCGTTTAAAACAGATGTTTTCTTGTTTCCAATGATTCTCTCATCTCCTTCAAAACGATTTTTCAAAGTTTGCCAAATTTGGTTTGCAGTTAAAAGGATTATATCATTCATTTGGCTTAGAATATTGTGGGGTATTCCAGACACAAGCTCCTTTTTGGCTTGAAGTTCAAGTTTCTTCCTTTCATTTAGTATATCCAAGTTACTCGTAAGAGAGGTCATGTTATCTGGTAGAGATCCGTCTACACATTTCCACACATCTTCACTTATAGAGTTGAGATGAAGATTCATACGACCTACCCATGATTTATATTCTTCAGGAATAAGAATGGGTGCTCGAGTACCTGAACCTATACTGTTAGCAATAGATACAGAATTTATGTTTGAGTAGTTTGCGGAAGACATCTTTGGTTTTTTTTTTTGTTAACGAAAATGTGATGTTAAAATGAATTTTTTAAAGAAAATTTATTGGTGGTTTATAAAAACGCTACACAAAAGTTTTCGACAAAAATTTTCAAAATAAATCACACAAGTAATTTTTAAATGTTTTTGTTTGTTTTTAATTTTTTTGTTGAACAAGTGATATTAAGATGAAATTTTTAAAGAAAACTTATTGGTGGTTTATAAAAACGCTACACAAAAGTTCTCGACAAAAATTTCAAAGTAAATCACACAAGCTCTGATACCAATTGTTGAAAATACGATAACTGATCTCCACGAATAAGGTTTTTAAGCCGTTTACTGTGTGACAGATATGTATTTTAGCTATAATATACGGAATAAGTAAGAGTTGCGGAATAAATATAAACTAAAATTAAGTTACTGAAAGCTGTAAATAAGTAAAATAAAGCAGTAAATCTAAACTAGACAGTATTTAAATAGACAGAAAGCGGTAAATAAAGTAAATGTTAGAAGTTAGAGGTTAGATGTAATAAACGCCATTATCAACGATAAAGTGTTTTTTACAATAAATAAAAAGGTTAGAAGTTAGATGTTAGAAGTTAGATGTCTCGGTTAAATACAGTCCACATATGTTTTCGTTGTTGTCACGGTTCAATTTGTATGTCTTGGAATTGAGTACAATTGATTTATAAAGGTTTAAATAAATCAATAACGGTACAGGTAAATTATTGGAATTATAATTTCAAAAGAACTTATCGATAGCAGATGAAGATGGTGATTTTCTTTGATGCGTCGATTCTTGCTCTTTGCTCGGTTTTTCTTGCTGAAATGGTATTTCTTCGGTTTTGTGTTGGTTTGGACGTGGGTTTGCTTGTGTGTGTGTATTGTAGTTGTATTGGTGCTGTATGGGTTTGGTGTCGGGTGGAAGTTTTGTTTCTTGCGGTTATATGGTTTGATTCTTGTTGAAAGATTCAGAGATTTGAGTGTCTTGAAGTGTTTGGTCGTGGGTTTCTTTGAGTATATGTGAGTATATGTGTAAGGTATTATTGAGTGTTGTGTCAATGGCAAGAGGTGAGCTTCTTATTTATAGTTGCTGAGAAACAGCGTTCACGTCGCGACCGGGGCTTCCGTCGCGTTGCGAGGGTGCGTGTGTCGTGTTGATTTTGGTTGGCCACTGGTAAGTGCGTTGTGTTGGTAGTCTCGCGGTTGAAAGGTTGGTGGTGTCGCGTTGAGGGCTTCGCGTTATCAGCACGACAAGGACCTTCATCGCGTCGCGAGTGCTGTAGCATTCTGGACTTTTATGTGTTGCTCTTCTTCACGTCGCGACACCTGTGCCTGTCGCGTCGTGATTGCTGTAGCACGGTGACATTTTTGTATTTTGCTCTTTGGTTCGTAGCATCACTTCCTTAGGTTTGGTTATTTTCTCAATGTTTCTTGGGTCTTGATTCATTCTTGTTTTTGATCTTGAATTCACGCAACCTGAGATAAACTGATAATATTTGTTAGATAAAAACAGTTCATCTTATTTCAGTGATGGTCACATACAAAAATATATTTTCAACATCTTCCTATATCCCGCTTCATGCCCGGCCACCAGTATAACGGTTTCAGCGTCCGATACATTTTGGTGCTACCCGGGTGTATAGCATAACGAGAACAATGTGCATCCTCAAGGAGTAACTTCCGTGCCTCACCCTGCTTTGGCACCCATACTCGACCTTTAAAGGTCTTCAATCGCTGAGAATATTCTTCGAGTTGGTTAATATAGTTAACCATGCGTTCGCTTTTCACATGCTCCGCCTTCCCTGCTTCCTCTTGGGCTGTTCGAATCAGCTCAAGTAGCCGACTAACTATGCTCATACAAGCAGACACAACCCTAATGGGTCTCTCTTTTCGACTGAGAGCGTCTGCAACTACATTTGCCTTCCCTGGATGGTACAAAATCTTGCAGTCATAGTCTTTCAGTAAGTCCATCCATCTCTGCTGCCTCATGTTCAACTCCTTCTGATCGAACAAATATTTGAGACTCTTATGGTCCGTATAGATCTTGAACTTTACCCCGTATAGGTAGTGCCTCCACAATTTTAATGCTAATACTATGGCAGCTAGTTCAAGATCATGTACCGGGTATCCTTTCTCAGCTTCTTTCAATTGTCTAGATGCGTATGCAATCACCCGGCCCCTCTGCATTAAAACGCATCCCAGGCCCATCCTAGAAGCGTCACTATAGATCACAAAGTCTTCCCCACCTTGTGGTAATGCAAGTACTGGGGCATCACACAGAGCTTGCTTCAGCTTCTGAAATACAGCTTGCTGCTCCTCAGTCCATTCAAACTTCTCGCCCTTCTTAGTTAATTTAGTCAAAGGAGCTGCAATAGAGGAGAAGTTCTCTACAAATCTCCTGTAATATCCAGCTAGCCCAAGAAAACTGCGTATTTCTGATGGATTCCGCGGCGGCTCCCACTTCATTACAGCCTCGATCTTTGCAGGATCAACTTTAACACCTTCGCTGCTAATAACATGTCCCAGAAACTGAACTTCACGAAGCCAAAATTCACACTTTGAGAACTTGGCATACAGCTTCTCTTGACGGAGTAACTCCAAAACTTGACGTAGATGCGTCTTGTGCTCTTCCTGACTCCGGGAATAGATCAGTATATCATCAATGAACACGATAACAGAGGTATCAAGAAATGGGCGACACACTCTGTTCATCAAGTCCATGAAAGCTGCAGGGGCATTGGTTAACCCAAACGGCATCACCAGGAACTCATAATGTCCGTAACGGGTACGGAAGGCAGTCTTCGGGATATCTGACTCCTGAATCTTCAGCTGATGATATCCCGATCTTAGATCAATCTTAGAGAAATAGGATGCTCCCTGAAGTTGATCGAATAAATCATCAATCCTGGGCAATGGATATTTGTTCTTTATGGTGATCTTGTTCAGTTCTCTATAGTCTATACACATTCGCATAGACCCGTCCTTCTTCTTCACAAACAGGATAGGTGCTCCCCAAGGTGAAGTACTCAGTCGAATGAATCCCCGATCGAGTAATTCCTGCAACTGCTTCCTCAACTCTGCTATTTCTGATGGTGCCAATCGATAAGGAGCACGAGCAATAGGGGCTGCCTCCTGGAACCAAATCGATAGTAAACTCTAGCTGCCGATCCGGAGGTAACCCCCGGAAGCTCATCGGGAAAAACATCAGCAAACTCCTTTACAACGGCGACATCTTCAACTGATCGTTTGGTAGGCTCTGTCGAGACCACACATGCCATGTAAAATATTCCTTCTTTGTTGTTATGACGTCGTACTTTGGCAAAAGACATGACAGGCATCCTTGTACGTGGCCGTTCACCTTGAATTATTATTTGCGACCCGTCTGGTGCCAGAACTACAATTCTTTTTCTTTTACAATCGACTTGAGCATCATTGGATGCTAACCAGTCCATTCCTACAATTACTTCAAATTCTCTGGTGGTGATCGACTTCAGATCAATAGGGAAAATGGTCCCGTTAATCTCAAGCTGACACCCTGGCATCTGTTCAGAGACATATACATGTCTACCACCTGCTACTGCTACCTCCAGTTCTTCATTCAACGGGGTTAAGGGTATCGAAATTTGGGGCATGAATGATGTGGAAATAAAAGAGTCTGTGGCTCCGGGATCAAAGAATACATATGTAGGGATCGAGTTTAGTTTAAAAATACCTGTGATAACATCAGTCTTTTCCCGGGCCTCCTCAACGGTCATCTGGAATGCTCGGGAGACTACTGGTCCACCTCGTGTCTCCTTCCTTTCTCTTCCCTGCTCCTCCCGTGTCCTGTCTCGGGATCCTCCTGTCTTCAGCTGTGGACATTCTGATCGGATATGATCTTTGGCTCCACACTGGAAACATACTCAAGTTGTTTGGTTGCAATCTCGAGCATAGTGTCCTGTCTTCCCACACTTAAAACAATACAATGGTGAGGGACTAGTAGGACAATCTCCCGTATGCTTCCTCCGGCATTTGTCGCACCATTTTCCTTCATCCTTCCGAGTCTGACCCCGCGACCCAGATTCTGATTGTTGGGACTTCTTCTGAGAAATCCACGGACGTTCCTCAGCCTTTCTTTTTGCTTCTGCGGCCCTCCTTTCACCTTGTTGGCGTTGCAGCTCCGCCTCACGTTCCACCGCCCGATCAACTACTTGCCGAAAAGTAGTTAGCTTGAGTGGCTGTATAACCTCTCGAATCCGGGTTTTCAATCCCCATACGTACTTGTCTATCTTTCTTTTCTCTGTATCAACCTCATGTTCACAGAATCTAGCTTTCTCCAAGAAATCCATAGTATATTCTTGCACAGAACGAGTCCCTTGTTCCAAATGTAAGAACTCTTCTGTCAGCTTCTTCACTGCTACTTCGGAACAGTATTCTTCAGTAAATTTTGCTTTAAACTGTTCCCAGGTCAACATTCCAAGCAAATCTGAACCCAAAGCTCTACTGAAAACTTGCCACTAATACTTGGCATTCCCAGCGAAAAGATTGGTAGCAAACTCCACCTTGTCTGCCTCATCACACTTGCTAATCCGGAAAACTTTCTCCGTATGTATCAACCATTCCATCGCTTGTACGGGACTATCAGTTCCCGTAAATTCCTTAGGCTTGCAACTAAGGAAATTCTTATACGTACATTTGTTTTTCACTTTCGAAGTTCCCTCCATGCCATTACCCTTATCTGCCATGTTTACCCCACTTTCACCGTGTTCATCGTCTCTAAGAGCTTCATCGTTCACCTGCTTAGCAGTACCCTCCTTCTGCTTTCCTATTAGAGTAGGTAATATCTCCTGTACCACATCCGCAATCATAGTTCGTAATTCTTGCGGATTCCCTACTGCTTCTCCCATTTCTCTGCGTACTGAACCTTGTGTTCGTGTTTTGCCTCCTCTACCACCTCCTTGGTTTTGACTTCGTGTTCTGCCTCCTCTGGAGGCTCCTTGCCCAGCACCCCTTTCGCTTTGACCATTCTTGGTATTTGCCATCTTCAAAGTTTAACATAACGGTTAGTCATTTAATCCGATAACATGAATTATCTTTTTTTTTTTAACTTCCAAACTCTACTATATCCTAAGGTTCAAGTCTAGGTATCTACTCTATAGAGACCTAATTCACTTAAACCTCGGCTCTGATACCAACTTGTAACACCCGGCTTTCAATATAAATATACCCATTTATTTTCCACACTTTAACACATATTTTATTCAACAAAATATTATACAGGGTATATATTATAAGAAAAAGGTACAAGTGGTATCTCCCCAAAGCCGGGCTCCTACGGTCATCAGTTCTAACCCCGAATTAGATCCTTCCCTTTAGTAGGGTCTACAGCACCTGCACAGTTAGTATCAACAAGGATGAGCTTTACAAGCTCAGTGAATAATCAATAAGTGTTATAACAACATTAAATTTTCAGCTTCCACATCATATCACAGCCCCCTGTGATACCGAGTCTCAAGGACTCAACGTACACCTGTTGAATGTGTGATAAAACTGCCAGCCAAGTAGGCCATCACAACATTTGTATGCGGTCCCACCACAATTACTACTAATTCGATCGTCACAGCATATATGTGGTCTCAACCATAATTACCGAGTATGTGACCCCACAGAAAGATGGTCCCAATCACAATAACCGATAATGTCGCCCCACAGTAAAAGTAACACTAAGGGATAGATTACTCACATTGATTTTTGGTATACGGTATCTGGTTATTCCTGCCTTCTTACACCCACTATAACTGCTTGGTTTGTACCTATATATTTGTTTATAGGTGAACTTCTATTTCAACCGGCATTACTACGGATCATACCATCACTCTGCTTTATATTCTCTATAATTCCAATACGATACCTCGTGATTTATCAAATAAAGAACGGCCAGGTAGAAGATCAGATGGGGTGGCAGGATCCTTTCAGCATTTTAGCCTTTCGGAAAATCCAACAACTAGATCCCATGTAATCGGCCTAGGTACCGTTCTCGTAAGTAAATCATTGGGCATTATTCTTGGAATTACGAATAGAATATAACTTCCACATATAATATTTTAACACTTTATAAACTATTAACGAAATAAAGTAGCGATTACTCACTTACTATTTTCGCTGGCTAGTTCCCCGTTCAACTCTTCCGACAACTCTCGAGCACTTCGCTACAAGCTATCGCTCGTTCCTTACCTTTCCCGACTTATTTTTCTCACCAGAACACTCCCCGATATCGTAAGGTTGTTTGGTGTTTGTTGTGGTTTGAAATGAAGAGGTTGGGCCCCTATTTATAGGGCTTGAAAACACTATTCACGACGTCAGCACGACGTCATCACGACATCATCGTCACTATTCACGACGTCATCACGACGTCATCACGACATCATCTTTGATGTCATCACGAGGTAAGCGCTTACTTCATTTCTCGGTACCATTCATGCCGGAGTACTATTCACGCCGGAGTTACTATTCACGACGGAGTAACTATTCACAATTTTTTTTAAACAGTCGTTACAGTTTTCTAGTTTTCATATGATGTATTAGGATTTTCTAGTTTTCATATGATGGATTAGGGTTTTTGAATGTTGCAAATGATGTTATTAGGGTTTTCTAGTTTTCATATGATGGATTAGGGTTTTCTAGTTTTCATATGATGGATAGGGTTTTTGAATGTTGCAAATGATGTTATTAGGGTTTTCTAGTTTTCATATCATGGATTAGGGTTTTCTAGTTTTCATATGATGGATTAACATTTTCTAATATTCATATGATGGATTAGGTTTTTTGAATGTTGCAAATGATGTTATTAGGGTTTTCTAGTTTTTATATGATGGATTAGGGTTTACTAGTGTTCATATGATGGATTAGGGTTTTCTAGTTTTCATATGATGGATTAGGGTTTTTGAATGTTGCAAATGATGTTATTAGGGTTTTCTAGTTTTTTTTTTTTTTTTTTTTTTTTTTTTTTTTTTTTTTTTTTTTTTTTTTTTTTTTTTTTTTTTGGTAACCGAGGACCCCACCCGACCCATCCTTTGGATGACCCTGATGAAGCAACCTCGGGGTCCACGCACACCTGGCAGCAGGGTGGTCCGGGTCAATCACCTACGGGGGTAGAGAGGTGGCCAGTGGCCATCCCCTGATTGAAACCTAACACTCCCTATGGGGAAAGGGAGGGAGTGGGATTAGAACTTGGAACCTCTTTATGGGGGAAGAGAAAGAGTCCTAAGCCTTATCCACTAGGCCATCAGGGTGATGGTTGGGTTTTCTAGTTTTCTTATGATGGATTAGGGTTTTCTAGTTTTGATATGATGGATTAGGGTTTTCTAGTTTTGATATGATGTATTAGGGTTTTATAGTTTTCATATGATGGATTAGGGTTTTTGAATGTTGCAAATGATGTTATTAGGGTTTTCTAGTTTTCATATGATGGATTAGGGTTTTCTAGTTTTCATATGATGGATGGTTTTGGGTTTTGAATGTTGCAAATGATGTTATTAGGGTTTTCTAGTTTTTTTGGGTAAAGAGGGCGGCACCTCTGGCAAATTTTATTAATAAAAAGAATAAATACAATATAAGGCTGGGGACTCCCCAACAAAAAACAGAAAATCCATCGGGACAGGCCCCAACGGACAACAAGCTAAACTAGGAACCAAAACAAGAGAAGGAACCATAAACAAAACAAGAACATAAAGGAGATCAACCTGCAAAACAAACAAACCATACAAGCCAAAACAAGCAGAGAAAAAGAAGGCTCATTTTAAGAAAATTAAGTGAGGATCCAAAGAGTTTTAGCCAAATCAACATTAGTGCAAGTTTTCAAAGAAAGACTCAGCAGTCTACAGCGGATATCATCCTTAACAATATTCACGACAGCATGATGAGATCTTTTTATTTTTGTAAAAATGCGTAAATTTCTTTCCCGCCAGATGTGGTAGACTGCTCCAGCAAAAACAAGTCTTCTAATGATGGACCAAATGGTCTTGTTCTTATTAATGGGGTTGAGTTGACTAATGATATCAGACCAGCTATTAGAGGAGAAGGAGAGATTCATGACATGATGGAGGTCATGCCAAACCAAAGAAGTGAAAGAGCATTCAAAGAAGAGATGGGAAAGGGAATCCGGACAGTCCCCGCAGAACGCACAAATGAGATTGGAATTAGTGTCCCAAATTTTTATTTTATCATGAGTCTTAAGACGATCTTTAAGAGCGACCCAAAGAATGAAAGCATGTCTGGGGATGTTCTGGGAGAACCAAACAAGATGAAACCAAAAGACCGGTTGGTGATAGGGACGAATAGACTGCCACACAGATCGAACAGAGAAAGGAGAGAGTTGACCGTCTCTAGATCTCCAAAGTAGTTTATCAGGTACGGACGTGGCAATAGTAGGAGGGTTATGAGAAAGAAGAGCACCATGGGAATCTCTCCAACAATGAGGCCTAACCCAAGATCCGTTACGAACCAGGTCAGCAACCTTAGTATCAGGAGTGAAACCCGCATCATGGATGTCACGGACAGACAAGAATTTAGAAAGAGGTCCCGCAGGGTGCCAGTTGACGAACCAAGCAGAAGTAGAGCATCCATCACCTATCTGGGACACTATATACTCCCTTATCTTATCCCGCATATCCAGGATGTTACGCCATGCAAAACCCGAACCGTATTTTTTGGGGGCATCCCAAAAGTTACGGCCACATAAACGGTATGAGTGGATCCACTTAACCCATAGGGACTCTTTCTTGGAAAGGAGTCTCCAAACATGGGAAGCCATAAGGGCAACATTCCAGATAGCAAGGTTCCGAATGCCAAGACCACCATGTTCCTTAGGAAGGCATACAGTTTTCCATGAGACTTTAGCTTTACCACGCTTCAACTCACCATGGCACCAGAGGAAGCCTCTCATGAGCTTCTCAATATCGTTAGAGATAGATTTAGGAAGAATAAAAACAGAAGCCCAATATATTTGAGTAGAAGAAAGGACAGAGAGGATGAGCTGGAGACGACCAGCAAAGGAAAGAGACTTGTTTTTTCAGTCATTAAGCCTGCATTTGACTTTATCAACAAGGCCTTTACAGTCTTTGTGGGCAAGACGCGTGGTAATGAGAGGAACGCCAAGGTATCAGACAGGGAAAGAGCCCTCAGGAAACTTACCAATAAGATCAATGGCAGCCCTGGTCCTCTCACCAACATTACAGTAGAAAGCTTCACTCTTTGCAATATTTGGATGGAGGCCAGAAACCCCAGAGAATTCCTCAAGAGAATCACAGATGATTCTAACCGAAGAGCTATCACCATGACAGAAGAGAAGGAGATCGTCGGCAAAGCAGAGATGGGTGATATTTTGATCATCACATTGTCTGTGGAATTTAAAAGAATCAGAAACATGGATGTTTCTCTTGATCATAAGGTTAAGCACTTCCATGACAAGAGTGAAGAGATAAGGAGAGAGGGGGTCACCCTGCCTTAGGCCCCTTTTACCGTCGAAATAACCATGAGTATTCCCATTGATACTCACAGAGTAAGCAACCGTGGAAACACATGTCATGATCCAGTCAATCATACGATCGGGGAAACCAAACCCAAACAAGATGGTTCGTAGAAACGTCCAGTCAACCGTATCGTAGGCTTTTTGAATATCAACCTTAAAAGCACACCTAGGAGGACCGCGATGACGATGATAATCACACATTAGTTCATGGACAAGAAGGACGTTGTCGGTGATCAAACGACCAGGGATGAAAGCAGACTGGTTTTCATCAACCAGAGAAGAAAGATGGTTTTTGATACGATCCGCAATAATCTTGCTGATACATTTGTAAACAACGTTACAACAAGGTATTGGACGGAAATCAGTGACTTTGGAGGGGGAATCAACTTTAGGGATGAGAGCAAGGATGGTGCTGTTGAAGGACTTAAGAAGTTTGCCAGAATAGAAGAATTCCTTAACCGCCAAATAGAAATCAGGACCCACAATATCCCAAGCAGACTTGAAGAACATAGCAGAAAAACCATCAGAACCAGGAGCTTTATCATCACCCATCTGGAACAGGACACACTTAACCTCCGCGTCAGTAACAGGAGTAAGCATGGCGGCAGACTGGAGGGGGAGAGCTTATTAGAGAAGAGGGAAGAAGGATCACGAATAGTAGTGGAAGGCTGGGCAGAACCCAAGAAGGCTTGAAAGTGAGAAACAAACAGATTAGGAAGATCATTCCCCGAGATCCAGTTACCATGAGCATCTTGGATAGAGTTAATACGATTGCGAGATTTACGACTTTTAACCGCTTTATGGAAAAAAGCCGAATTTTTATCACCCTCACGCAGCCAGTTAACCTTAGCCTTTTGTTTCAGGAACCTCTCTTCATCCAGGCTAGCCTCGTTATAAGCGAGGAGATACCTGCATTGTTCTTCACGCAGATCCTTATTAAAAGGATCCCGATCCAAAGCAATCTGAACTCTATCAAGCTCATTACGAAGAGAGATAACCTTAGAGAAGAGGTTTCCCTGGTTGCGAAGCATCTTACGTATAGGTACTTTCAGATTTTTAAGGTTTTTGAAAACCTTATACATCTGATATCCAGTGATGTTGGGGTTCCAAGAAGAAGCAACAATCTGCTTGAAATCGTTCTTATAAGTCAGGAAATTATGGAACTTGAAAGGCTTAGGTTGGAAAGGAGCACGATGGGGGAGAGAAAGCACAGCAGGAGTATGATTGGAAGAACGGTAAGGGAGAAAATTGACAGTAGAGGAGGGGAAAGAAGCAATGAATTGAGTATTTCCCATGACACGATCGATCTTCTTTAGGATGCCACCCGATCCATTAGGAGACTTGGTCCATGTGTAGAAGAGACCTTTATAGTTAAGATCCTCTATTTCCATCAGATTGACACAGTCCCTGAAGTCCTCCATGGCACGAGAAATCCCAGACGACCCGGAGGTGCTATCTTTGATATCAAGAGCAACATTGAAATCACCCAAAAGAATCCAAGGGGTATCTCTAACCATATTCTTATGGACTGCAAGAGAATGCCAGAGAGATCGACGCATCATGTGATCATTATGAGCATAGACGAAGGAGCAGAAAAAGGATTTATTAGAATCACGAATATTAACTTTGAAATGCATAACCTGATCATTTAAGTCGATAAGCATCATATCAATGGTCAGCGGATCCCAGGCAACCACGATTCTAGTCCCTCTAGGGGAAAAAAGACCGTTGGACGACCACGACCAAGAGCCAAAAGTACGGCTACAAATCAGAGGGAGGTTAGGGAAGGAAGCACGAGTCTCAAGAGAAGCACAAATATGAAGATTTTGATCGCGGATAAGATCTTTCATTGCCTTCTGGTGAGAAGGCTTACAGAGACCGCGAGTATTCCATGCAGCGATGTGCGTCATATGGAAACAATGAGGGTGGTTGAGTCCATCTGCTCGGACACCGGAGCTATCCTAGGGTGATCATAAAAGGATCCAGACTCATTAACAATGAACTTGGCAGTGTCACCATCATCTGAATCAACCTCAATACTATCCTCTACGATAAGGTCATCAGCATCAGGGTTAAAATCATCAGGACTAGAAAGGGAGGGAACAAAAGGATGGGGCATGGGGAGAGAAGTAGAGGGAATATCCGTGACGTCAGAGGAACAAGCCTCTAGAAGGGAGAAGGCGTTAAATAAAGGGGTGGAGGATTCAGACTTATAAATGGGCTGGGAGGAAGAAATATGAATGATAGGGCTAGGGATGTTAGTTCTATATGCCCAAGGATGATCATAAAATGATATTACTAATAATACATGATCCTATAGGGTCACACCAACAACAAGTATGACACCATATTGATCATTTGGAATGTTAAATTTGATTTAACATCAAATGATACTAAACTTGCAATTTAATTTTGTAAGTTATTATTATTTGAGGTAAATAATAATAACTCCAAAAATTAAAGGTTGATTGATAATTCGTATGTGATGAATTAATTAAGTATAACAATTAAATTGTTTATATTGTTAAATGATTTAATTGAATTATATGTAAACCTCATTTATTTAATTTAAATGGTAAATTAAATAAAATGTAATATGCATATTGTAAATATATATTTACATCATAAATATTACATGTTCAAAAGGGTTTATATATATATACATTATGATGGTGTAAGTGTTACTCCATTAAACAAAAGGGTATGAAAGTTTATTATTTATAAAATCTTATGGATAACTTTTATAAATAATAAAAGAATGGAATATTTCCTTTTTGACCAAGCATGGCCGGCCCTTAGCACATCCCCAACACCATGTGCCTCAACATAGAAAGTAGAGTAAGATTCTTTGGGTCCCCAAGACTTGACCATGTCAAATATCAATGCTCTTGTTTCAAATAAGTATGACTATTCTTCTCACTTTCTCACTTGAACTTGGCAGGCCATTTTGGGAGAAAAACACCACCACTTTCATGCTTAAAATAAGCCAAGAACACCTCTTAACATCTAGCCAAAAATCGTTTTCAAGCACAAGAGTTTAAGGTGTTCATCTTGCAAGTTGTGGAACTAGCATTCAAAGGTGTTCAAGCTTGTGGTGGACTAAACTATAGAGGGATTCTAACTTGATTCCTTGTCATCTATTTCGTCCAAGCTAAGCTCATTAAGAAGGGTATGATCTTGAACTCTATCTATGCTTGTTCTTCATCTTATCTCTACATGCATGTAGCATGATCCTCTTGGAAGTGAAATTTGTGTTCATGATTTTATGCTTCCGTTGCAACGTCAAGTTTTTGAAACTAATCACATGAACATATGATTTCCAACAATTGGTATCAGAGCCACGGCTATATTGCATGTCTAGATAATAAGTTTATTTGGATAAACTTGGTTTTTGGAAGCCATGAATGTTCATCTTCTTGAATGAAAGTTTCATGCATGGCTTCTTTGGCAACATGCAAGTATATTATCTATGATTTTATGTAACCAACTAAAATTTATATTTGCATGCATTTGGTTACATAATTGTTGCCTTAGAAAAACAAAGTGTTGATTTTCTTATGATTTTATGTGATAAAATGGTGCATAAACAAGCCAAGGACCATGTGTTGCATGTTTTGTGTTTAAATTCAATATGGTTGTAATCTATTTTTTTATTCAAATGGTTTGTAATAATAATTAGTTGTTTCCTTCTTATATTCATTTTGTAAATATTAGAATAGTTGTATTTTATATATTTCACAAAATGTAACAAGAGAAGGAGATAAAGACATGAGAAGATTGCACCCAACAGCAACGATTTTTCCTGCTTTCCTGCTGCCATTTTCGGACCTGTTATGGGGCACAAAATAAATTCATATCTTGGTATTTTGATGCTATACTTGTTGGTAACTTTAATATCTAGCATATACAATAAGTGTTGGCAAGTGTAAGCATCAATTTAACCAAGAATGAAGTGAAGAAAGCAACAAAACCACAAGAAAACCCTCCTGCTGGGCTGTTTCTGTCGAGAATTTTGAGGAGCCCAAAGAAAAATCACAACTCATTACATGGTGTCAAGAAATGGTGGTTCAAGTGTCATTTGATGATATAAGAAGCTTGGAAAAATTGTAGCCAAATCGAAGATCATTTGGTTGAGTTTTTTGTCACCTTTTTGTCCCTAGGTTTGGACTTGATATTTCATGTATGGCTCACATGAAATATCAAATTAGTTGGCTTGTGTTTATACACCCATGCATGCATGTGATGATTGAATGTTTTGTTATTTTATGTTGTGGATGAAAATAAGATTTTGCATGCTAGACAACCTAGATAATTAAACATAATCATCAAGGAGTTTGTAATTTTCAAATTGACATATAAAACATAAGATGTAATACAATTGGTTTTATTAAAATGGGTTTTGTTATAAAACCTATAAAGTCAAGTTTTGAAAAAGAATGAAACAAGAAATAAAATGGAGATTTTATGAACTCTTACAAACTCCAACCCTAAATAATAATGGTAATTATTTAGGATTAAAATTGGTTCTCATGTATGTGATCAAACTCAACTTAATATTGGATATTAATCTTGACCACAAACAAAGAATTAATAAAATGGAGATTTTATGATTAAGGAACCAATTAACAAAATAAGATTTAATGATACCATGTTCATTGGATGCATGCAATCTACATGATATCATATGTTTTTCAAAATTAGAATTGTAAAACATACAAATCCCTTTCGAAATACGAATCAACGCCGTCCCTCTTAAAGACACTCATGTATCACTTGTATTTCCTTGTGGGATAAAGGATACCTAACCACTTGGAGTCTTCTTGTGATACAAGAAGTAGTTTTGCAATATTGATGGGATAAAGGACACCTAACCATTAATAGTTGTCAAAACTACACGTCCGTTTAAGTGGGATGATTCGTTTGGAAATCTCTTGTGATAAAGGTCACCTAAGCATTAGAAATCCAAGGCATAGATGGGATCAAACATGCCAAACTTATAAATGTTATAATGGGATCCCATAACTCTAGAAATTATATTTGGGTATAATTGGTAAACCGTTACCTACCTTGTTGATTCGAATAGGCGGGATAAAGGACACCTAACTGCTTGTTTGTATTGCAACTTGGATTCTAGACCTTAATCAATTAAAGTTTGTGAAACAAAAGGGGTATTAATTATTAAGGACTTAATATCATAAATTACTAAATTGAACCTTGTTAAAATTTTGTAGATGGCACCAAACGCAACAAACCCGGCTCCTAACAAAACCTCACTACGGTCTCTCCTTGAGGGAGAAAAACTTAACCACACCAACTTTTTGGATTGGTACCGTAGTGTGAGAATAGTTCTCAAACAAGAAAAGAAAGAATATGTTCTCAATGAACCACTTCCTGAAGAGCCCCCTGCCATCCCTAAGCCCGCACACGATGCATGGCTTAAAAAGATGGATGACTCCATTGATGCATCATGCCTCATGTTGGCAACCATGATTCCTGACCTTCAGAAGGACTTAGAGAATCATTCAGCCTATGACATGATCAATCAATTGAAGGAAATGTTCCAACAACTTGCAAGAACGGAAAGGTTCGAAACTGTTCGGGCTTTCCATGCTTGCAAGATGGAGGATGGACAGTCGGTAAGCTCTTATGTGCTCAAAATGAAGAGTCACATTGATCATTTGGCACGTCTTGGAGTTGTGATGCCCGAAGAGCTAGCAACGGATATGATCCTTAACTCCTTGACAAAGTCTTTTGATCCCTTTGTCATGAACTATAACATGAATGGTTTGAACAAGACTATCCCGGAATTGCATGGGATGCTAATCACCGCGGAAAAGAATGGTTTGAACAAGACTATCCCGGAATTGCATTGAGGGTGGTTGAGTCCATCTGCTCGGACACCGGAGCTATCCTAGGGTGATCATAAAAGGATCCAGACTCATTAACAATGAACTTGGCAGTGTCACCATCATCTGAATCAACCTCAATACTATCCTCTACGATAAGGTCATCAGCATCAGGGTTAAAATCATCAGGACTAGAAAGGGAGGGAACAAAAGGATGGGGCATGGGGAGAGAAGTAGAGGGAATATCCGTGACGTCAGAGGAACAAGCCTCTAGAAGGGAGAAGGCGTTAAATAAAGGGGTGGAGGATTCAGACTTATAAATGGGCTGGGAGGAAGAAATATGAATGATAGGGCTAGGGATGTTAGTTCTATATGCCCAAGGATGATCATAAAATGATATTACTAATAATACATGATCCTATAGGGTCACACCAACAACAAGTATGACACCATATTGATCATTTGGAATGTTAAATTTGATTTAACATCAAATGATACTAAACTTGCAATTTAATTTTGTAAGTTATTATTATTTGAGGTAAATAATAATAACTCCAAAAATTAAAGGTTGATTGATAATTCATATGTGATGAATTAATTAAGTATAACAATTAAATTGTTTATATTGTTAAATGATTTAATTGAATTATATGTAAACCTCATTTATTTAATTTAAATGGTAAATTAAATAAAATGTAATATGCATATTGTAAATATATATTTACATCATAAATATTACATGTTCAAAAGGGTTTATATATATATACATTATGATGGTGTAAGTGTTACTCCATTAAACAAAAGGGTATGAAAGTTTATTATTTATAAAATCTTATGGATAACTTTTATAAATAATAAAAGAATGGAATATTTCCTTTTTGACCAAGCATGGCCGGCCCTTAGCACATCCCCAACACCATGTGCCTCAACATAGAAAGTAGAGTAAGATTCTTTGGGTCCCCAAGACTTGACCATGTCAAATATCAATGCTCTTGTTTCAAATAAGTATGACTATTCTTCTCACTTTCTCACTTGAACTTGGCCGGCCATTTTGGGAGAAAAACACCACCACTTTCATGCTTAAAATCAGCCAAGAACACCTCTTAACATCTAGCCAAAAATCGTTTTCAAGCACAAGAGTTTAAGGTGTTCATCTTGCAAGTTGTGGAACTAGCATTCAAAGGTGTTCAAGCTTGTGGTGGACTAAACTATAGAGGGATTCTAACTTGATTCCTTGTCATCAATTTCGTCCAAGCTAAGCTCATTAAGAAGGGTATGATCTTGAACTCTATCTATGCTTGTTCTTCATCTTATCTCTACATGCATGTAGCATGATCCTCTTGGAAGTGAAATTTGTGTTCATGATTTTATGCTTCCGTTGCAACTTCAAGTTTTTGAAACTAATCACATGAACATATGATTTCCAACAAGGGAATCCAACAATATCATATTTATCCTTCATTGCGGGATTAGGGGGATTGGTGGTTAAAGGGGGACTATTATTATTATGAACCGATATTTTGTCAAACCGTTTTTTATTTCTACTAGTTTTTAAAAAGTTTTTATTATTTGAACGCAAATTATCTTTGGTATTGATTTGGTATTTTCTACTAGTATTGCTTTTAGAAGATTCATTATATTTATTGTCTTTAGTAAAAACATGTTTTGAAGAATATTTCTTATTTGAAACCATAGTAAAATCATCAATATTATCTTTAATAGAAGTAGCATTAATGGTAGAAGTATCCATATGATTAGCAATAGAAGGATCATTAGTTTTAGTAATAACATGCATACAAGCATGTGTTTCGTGACCAAACACCTTACAATGAGAGCACATAGGTGGTTTCCATTCATACTCAACTCTAAGCGTATGGGAAGAAAATTCAAGTGTTTCAGGATCTGGGATACGAATGTTAATTTTGTCCACCCATGAGGGACGAGTAGGGACCTCTAAAAGGACACGTGCATAGACTGCCTTACCCGCAGCATAAGTACACATGTTAGCTGTATAAGAGTCCATAGCAAGAGGTTTACCAATTTTAGAAGCAATGTGACTTAATCCTTCCTCACTCCAAGTCTCATAAGGGATGTCATGTATTTTAATCCATAAAGGAAGTTTGTCATGGTTGTTTCTATGAATGCTAAGATCGGGTCTCCATTTTTGCATAACAATGGGTGCACTCCTAAATGTCCAAGGTCCGTGGGTGATAACATGTTTTAGACCTTGGTCATTGTTAAATTTAAAAAGATAGACACCTTTACCATTTAACAAAACATCTTCCAGACCATGTTGAGACCACATCTTAGAGGCAAGATAACGAACATCGGAATAATTCATTTTACATCCCACGAAATACCCGCATATTGTTCGAGCATGAGTCTGACATATCTTATTAACAACATTGATCGGGATGTCTACTGGCACATCAACATCATTACTTAGATTAGGAATGAAACGAAACTTGTCGCTAGAGTGTTTTTTAGAACCACTTAAAATGTTAGCTTGAGAGTTAACTAGCATAGGTAATTTACTAGACCAAGCGTTGTAATTTAAGTCTTTTGCTTCCAAGTTACCATTAATCTTATCTAGCTTGTTGGAATTTTGTAAATGAATAACCTCAGTTTCATTACTAAATCTAGAATTAACATGAATATTATTATCCGTTTTATTAATTTCATAGTTTTTAGTATTAAAAGGCTTATTTTTGTTAGCCCAATTAGTTTTATTATAATTGTTGGGCTTGATGTTATTAGGTCTATAAGGAAAATATGTTTGTTTATGGTAGCCCAAATGGGATGAACTTTTAGGGAGGCCCAAAAGAGAAGGAAGTTGATCCAAAGGAGGCACATTAGGATTCGCACTCTTAGTATTAGTATTCGGCAATTGCAAAGATGGAAAGGAGAAGTCAAAAGAGGTATCATGTGAGTCAATTGTCTCCATGTCTCCCACTATCCTAGAGTTATCATAGTTATGTCCCACATTTGAAATACCCATCGGCACACTAGGTTCCGCATTTTTAGAAGAGTATCTCGGCAACTGAACAAAAGGAAGGGTAGCATGTGAGGCATGATTGACCTTGTCTCCCACTAGCCTATTGTTATCATAGTTGTCCCCCACCTTCCCCACTACTTTATCAATTAACCCACAATCTAGTATTCATATGATGGATTAACATTTTCTAATATTCATATAATGGATTAGGGTTTTTGAATGTTGCAAATGATGTTATTAGGGCTTTCTAGTTTTTATATGATGGATTAAGGTTTTCTAGTGTTCATATGATGGATTACGGTTTTCTAGTTTTCATATGATGGATTAGGGTTTTCTAGTTTTCATATGATGGATTAGGGTTTTTGAATGTAGCAAATGATCTTATTAGGCTTTTCTAGTTTTCATATGATGGATTAGGGTTTTCTAGTTTTCATATGATGGATTAGGGTATTCTAGTTTTCATATGATGGATTAGGGTTTTCTCGTTTTCATATGATGGATTTGGGTTTTTGAATGTTGCAAATGATGTTATTAGGGTTTTCTAGTTTTCATATGATGGATTAGGGTTTTCTACTTTTCATATGATGGATTAGGGTTTTCTAGTTTTCATATGATGCATTAGGGTTTTTGAATGTTGCAAATGATGTTATTAGGGTTGTCTAGTTTTTTTTTTTTTTTTTTTTTTTTTTTTTTTTTTTTTTTTTTTTTTTTTTTTTTTTTTGGTAACCGAGGACCCCACCCGACCCATCCTTTGGATGACCCTGATGAAGCAACCTCGGGGCCCACGCACACCTGGCAGCAGGGTGGTCCGGGTCAATCACCTACGGGGGTAGAGAGGTGGCCAGTGGCCATCCCCTGATTGAAACCTAACACTCCCTATGGGGAAAGGGAGGGAGTGGGATTAGAACTTGGAACCTCTTTATGGGGGAAGAGAAAGAGTCCTAAGCCTTATCCACTAGGCCATCAGGGTGATGGTTGGGTTGTCTAGTTTTCATATGATGGATTAGGGTTTTCTAGTTTTCATATGATGGATTAGGGTTGTCTAGTTTTCATATGATGTATTAGGATTTTTGAATGTTGCAAATGATGTTATTAGGGTTTTCTAGTTTTCAAATGATGGATTAGGGTTTTCTAGTTTCATATGATGGATTAGGGTTTTCTAGTTTTCATTTGATGGATTAGGGTTTTCTAGTTTTCATATGATGGATTAGCGTTTTTGAATGTCGCAAATGATGTTATTAGGGTTTTCTAGTAGTTTTCATATGATGGATTAGGGTTTTCTAGCTTTCATATGATCGATTAGGGTTTTCTAGTTTTCATATGATTAATTAGGGTTTTCTAGTTTTCATATGATGTATTAGGATTTTCTAGTTTTCATATGATGGATTAGCGCTTTTGAATGTTGCAAATGATGTTATTAGGGTTTTCTAGTTTTCATATGATGGATTAGGGTTTTCTAGTTTTCATATGATGGATTAGGGTTTACTAGCTTTCATATGCTGGATTAGGGTTTTCTCGTTTTCATATGATGGATTAGAGTTTTGCAAACGATGTTATTAGGGTTTTCTAGTTTTCATATGATGGATTAGGGTTTTCTAGTTTTCATATGATGGATTAGGGTTTTTGAATGTTGCAAATGATGTTATTAGGGTTTTCTAGTTTTCATATGATGAATTTGGGTTTTCTAGTTTTTTTTTTTGGGTAAAGAGGGCGGCACCTCTGGCAAATTTATTAATAAAAAGAATAAATACAATATAAGGCTGGGGACTCCCCACCAAAAAACAGAAAATCCATCGGGACAGGCCCCAACGGACAACAAGCTAAACTAGGAACCAAAACAAGATAAGGAACCAGAAGCAAACAAGAACATAAAGGAAAACAACCTGCAAAACAAACAAACCATACAAGCCAAAACAAGCAGAAAAAGAAAGAAAGCACAAAGGAATGAAATTAAGGGAGGGTCCAAATAGTTTTAGCCAAATCAACATTAGTGCAAGTTTTCATAGATAGACTCAGCAGTCTACAGCGGATATCATCCTTAACACTATTCACGACCGCATGATGGGATCTTTTTATGTTTTTAAAAATACGTAAATTTCTTTCCCGCCATATGTGATATACAGCTCCAGCAAAAACAAGTCTTCTAATGATGGACCATATGGTCTTGTTCTTATTACTGGGGTTGAGTTGACTAATGATATCAGACCAGCTATCAGGGGAGAAGGAGAGATTCATGACGTGATGGAGGTCATGCCAAACCAAAGAAGTGAAAGAACATTCAAAGAAGAGATGGGAAAGGGAATCCGGACAGTCCCCGCATAACGTACAAATGAGATTGGAATTAGTGTCCCAAATTTTGATTTTATCATGAGTCTTAAGGCGATTTTTAAGAGCAACCCAAAGAATGAAAGCATGTCTGGGGATGTTTTGGGAGAACCAAACAAGATGAAACCAAAAGACCGGTTGATGATAGGGGCGAATAGTATTCCAAACAGAACGAACAGAGAAAGGAGAGAGTTGACCGTCTCTAGATCTCCAAAGGAGATTATCAGGGACGAATGTGGAAAGAGTAGGGGGGTTATGAGAAAGAAGGGCAGTATGGGAATCTCTCCAACAATGAGGCCGAACCCAAGATCCGTTAAGAACCAGGTCAGCAACCTTTGTATCAGGAGTGAAACCCGCATCATGGATGTCACGGACAGTCAAGAATTTAGAAAGAGGGCCCGCGGGGTGCCAGTTATCGAACCAAGCAGAAGTAGAGCATCCATCACCAATCTGGGAAACTATATACTCCCTTATCTTATCCCTCATATCCAGGATGTTACGCCAGGCAAATCCAGAACCGTATTTTTTGGGGGCATCCCAAAAGTTACGGCCACATATGTTAGTTCTGTATGCCCAAGGATGATCATAAAATAATATTTCTAATAACACATGATCCTATAGGGTCACACCAATAAGAAGTTAGACACCAATTTGATCATTTGATACAATGAATTTGATTTATCGTCAAATGATATAATACTTGCAATTATTCAGAGAATTATTACTTTATGGAAATTAATAATTACTCTAAGTTATGATTCATATGAGATGAATTAATATGAGTATGTATATGATCATTTATATCATTTAATTGTTAGATGGTTTAAATGATAAGTATCTAACCCTTTTCTTATTTTAAGTGTTAAAATGATTTTCACATGTGTGTATAAATGTATAAATATTTATATTTTATGAAAATATATATATTTTAATACATATAATACATTATAGAAGAGATATATATATATTTATATAAACATATATATATAATTATATATATGTTAGTTATAAGTATATATATGTGTGAATAAATAAAAGGATTAGATTTGGAAATGAAGGTTTATTATTTATAAGAACTTTTGACAATTCTTTATAAATAATAAAGCATGGAATCTCTTGCTTTTTGACCCACATGGCCGGCCCTCTCATGCTCTCCCCAAGGAGCATGAGTTTGAACATAGAAAGTATACAAGATGCTTTGTGTCTCCAAGATTTGACTAGGTGTTTTTTGTTTAAATAAAACTTCTCATCTCATCACTTGGTGACTTTGAATTTCGGCCATTTTGGGAGAGAGAGACCTTCAATTTCATGCTCAAAAAACCAGCCAAGAACACTCCTTTGTTGCATGCAAAAATCGTTTTTAAGCTCAAGGATTAAAGGTGTTCATCTTGCAAGTTTTGAAGACTAGCATCTAAGGTGATCTTACTTGTGGTGGACTAAGCTATAGAGGGAAACTCTCTTGCTTCCTTGTCATAAAAAATCGTCCAAACTAAGGTCAAGAAGAAAGGGTATGATCTTGAACTCCATCTATGCTTCTTCTTCATGTTATCTCTACATGCATGTAGCATGATCCTCTTGGAATGAAATTCGTGTTCATGATTTTATGCTTCCGTTGCAACTTCTAGTTTTTGAAACTCATAACATGAACATTGATTTCCAACAATTGGTATCAGAGCCATGGCTATATTGCATGTTTAGATAATAAGTTTATTTGGATAAACTTGGTTTTTGGAAGCCATGAATGTTCATCTTCTTGAATGCAATGTTCATGCATGGCTTCTTTGGCAACATGCAAGTATATTATCTATGATTTTATGTAACCAACCTTTTTTTATGTTTGCATGCATTTGGTTACATAATTGTTGCCTTAGAAAAACAAAGTGTTGATTTTCTTATGATTTTATGTGATAAAATGGTGCATAAACAAGCCAAGGACCATGTGTTGCATGTTTTGTGTTTAAATTCGATTTGGTTGTAATCTATTCTTTTATTTAAATGGTTTGTAATAATAATTAATTATTTTCTTCTTTTATTCATTTTGTAAGTATTAGAATAGTAGTATTTTATATCTTTCACAAAATGTAACAAGAGAAGGAGCAAGAGCAAGAACCAAGAGAAGCAACACAAGAATTTTTGCAACAAACTTCCTGTTTTTCCTGCTGTGCATTTTCTGCCCAAAAATGATCACAAAATAAATTCATATCTTGGTGTTTTGATGCTATACTTGTTGGTAACTTTAATATCTAGTATATACATTAAGTTTGGACAAGTATAAGCATCAATATGACCAAGAATGAAGTCTAGAAAGTGATCAAAACAACAAAAACCCACTGTTAAGGGCTGTTGCTGTTTGGACCTGTTTTGGGGCACAAGAAATAATCATAGCTCATGCCATGGTCTCTACAAAGGGTGGTTCAAGTGTCATTTGATGGCATAAGAAGATTGGCAAAGTTGTAGCTCAATTGAAGATCATTTGGATGAATTTTTGGTCACCTTTTGTCCCTAGGAATGGACTTGATATTTCATGTATGGCTCACATGAAATATCAAATTAGTTGGCTTGTGTTTATGCACCCATGCATGCATGTGATGATTGAATGTTTTATTATTTTATGTTGTGGATGAAAATAAGATTTTGCATGCTAGACAACCTAGATAATTAAACATAATCATCAAGGAGTTTGTAAATTTCAAATTGACATATAAAACATAAGATATAATACAATTGGTTTTATTAAAATGAGTTTTGTTATAAAACCTATAAAGTCAAGTTTTGAAAATAAATGAAACAAATAAAATGGAGATTTTATGAATTCTTACAAACTCCAACCCTAAGTAATAATGGTAATTATTTAGGATTAAAATTGGTTCTCATGTATGTGATCAAACTCAAACTTAATATTGGATATTAATTGTAATCTTGACCACAAACAAAGAATTAATAAAATGGAGATTTTATGATTAAAGAACCAATTAACAAAATAAGATTTAATGGTACCATGTTCATTGGATGCATGCAATATACATGATACCATATGTTTTTCAAAATTAGAATTGTAAAACATACAAAATCCCTTTCGAAATACAAATCAATGCCGTCCCTCTTAAAGACACTCATGTATCACTTGTATATCCTTGTGGGATAAAGGTTACCTAACCACTTAGAGTCTTCTTGTGATACAAGAGGTAGGTTTTGCAATATTGATGGGATAAAGGACACCTAACCATTAATAGTTATCAAAACTACACGTCCGTTTAAGTGGGATGATTTGTTTGGAAATCTTTTGTGATAAAGGTCACCTAAGCATTAGAAATCCAAGGCATAGATGGGATCAAACATGCCAAACTTATAAATGTTATAATGGGATCCCATAACTCTAGAAATTATATTTGATATAATTGGTAAACCGTTACCTACCTTGTTGATTCGAATAGGCGGGATAAAGGATACCTAACCACTTATTCGTATTGCAACTTGGATTCTAGACCTTAATCAATTAAAGTTTATGAAACAAGAAAGGGTATTAATTATTAAGGACTTAATATCATAATTTACTAAATTGAACCTTGTTAAAATTTTGTAGATGGCTCCAAACACAACAAACCCGGCTCCAAACAAAACTTCACTACGGTCTCTCCTTGAGGGAGAAAAACTCAACCATACCAACTTCTTGGATTGGTACCGTAGTGTGAGAATAGTTCTCAAACAAGAAAAGAAAGAATATGTTCTCAATGAACCACTTCCAGAAGAGCCCCCTGCCATTCCTAAGCCTGCACACGATGCATGGCTTAAAAAGATGGATGATTCCATTGATGCATCATGCCTCATGTTGGCAACCATGATTCCCGACCTTCAGAAGGATTTGGAGAATCATTCAGCCTATGACATGATTAATCAATTAAAGGAAATGTTCCAACAACTTGCAAGAACGGAAAGGTTCGAAACTGTTCGGGCTTTCCATGCTTGCAAGATGGAGGATGGACAGTCGGTTAGCTCTTATGTGCTCAAAATGAAGAGTCACATTGATCATTTGGCACGTCTTGGAGTTGTGATGCCCGAAGAGCTAGCAACGGATATGATCCTTAACTCCTTGACAAAGTCTTTTGATCCCTTCGTCATGAATTATAACATGAATGGTTTGAACAAAACTATCCCGGAATTGCATGGGATGCTAATTACCGCGGAAAAGAATTTGCCTAAGAAAACCACTCAAGTCCTCATGATCAAGGAAGGTGGCACAAAGAGAACTAGACCCGAACACCCCACCAACTCCAAGGGCAAGGGGAAGGCAAAGGTTGTCAAAGGAAAGGGCAAGAAAGTTGTCCAACCACCCCGTCCGGCCAAGAAGAAGGCAAAGGTTGCCAAAGAAGACGCGTGCTTCGAATGTGGCAAAGTTGGGCATTGGAAGAGAAATTGCCCTACCTATCTAGCGGAGTTAAAGAAGAAGAAGGCCGGTGAGGGCACTTCAGGTATCTATGTGATAGACCTAGAACTTTATAATTTATCTCCTAACACATGGGTATTTGATACTGGTTGTGGAACTCACATTTGTAATATGTTGCAGGGGTTCAAAAGGAGTAGGCGACTGAAGGCAAACGAGGTAGTACTCCGTGTTGGAAACAGTGCAAGGGTTGCGGTGGATTCAATTGGAAGTTTTGATTTATTACTACCTAGTGGTTTGTATTTGACATTGTTGAATGTTTATTATGTTCCTAGCTTGACTAGGAATATTATTTCGGTTGCTAAGTTGAGACAATGTGGATTTGATCTTTGCTTTATGAATGATGACATTTGTGTTTACAAAAACAATGTGTTCTATTTTGAGGCTAGGCCTTTAAATGGAATTTATGAAGTAAACCTTGATGAAAAGACTAACCATGGCTCATTATACCACACTTTCACCAAGAGACCCAAATGTGATTTGAGTCAAACCTATCTATGGCATTGTCGCCTTGGGCATATAAACAAGAAACGCATATCCCAACTTCAAAAGAGTGGACTTTTGAAGGCAAATGAGAATGACTCATTTGATATATGTGAATCTTGTTTACATGGCAAGATGACTAAAGCTCCTTTCTCGGGAACCAATGAGAGGGCAAAGGACTTGTTAGGAATCATACATACGGATGTATGTGGTCCTTTCAAGCCAATGACTAGATATGGTGAAAGATATTTCATCACCTTCACTGACGACCTTAGTCGATTTGGATATGTTTATTTGATTAAACATAAACATGAGGCGTTTGAAATGTTCAAAACGTTTCAAAGTGAAGTGGAAAATCAACTCAACAAAACAATTAAAGTTCTACGTTCAGATAGAGGAGGTGAGTACTTAAGTACAAACTTTATGGATCACCTTAAGACTTGTGGAATTGTTTCACAACTTACTCCACCTGGAACACCACAACATAATGGTGTATCTGAGAGGCGGAACCGAACACTATTGGATATGGTTCGATCCATGATGAGTAGAAGTACTCTACCTTTATCATTTTGGGGTTATGCTTTACAAACAGCTGCTCGTCTCCTAAACATGGCACCTACTAAGAAGGTAGATAAAACGCCTTATGAGATATGGCATGGAAGGGTTCCATCTTTATCCTATCTCAAGGTATGGGGTTGTGAAGCTTATGTTAGACAAGAAGCTTCAAACAAACTAGAACCCCGTTCAACTAAGTGTATTTTTGTAGGGTATCCGAAAGATTGTCTTGGATACTACTTCTACAATCCCATAGAGAATAAGATATTTATTTCTTGAAAAGCTGAATTTCTAGAAAACAAGTTTCTGACGGAAGAGGCTAGTGGGAGGTTTGTGGAGCTTGAAGAACTTCAGGAACCACAGCCTGATACACAAGAAATTAGATCTAGCATTCAACAAGAAATTGTTGAACCTGAACAAACAGTTGATCAGGAACAAATTGTAACACAAGGTGTTCGCAGATCTGGTAGGGTTCGATTTGAACCTGAAAGGTATGGTTACCTTATGATGGAAGAGGAATGTTATACGATAGATTCTGATGAACCCATCAACTACCAGAGTGCAATGTCAAATCCTGAATCTGATAAATGGCTTGAAGCCATGAACACAGAGATGCAATCCATGCACGATAACCAAGTTTGGGACTTGGTTAATCTTCCCACCAATTGTAAGACCGTTGGGAACAAATGGGTTTTCAAGAAGAAAACCGACGTGGATGGAAATATTCACACTTTTAAGGCAAGACTTGTCGCTAAAGGATACTCACAAACTCATGGTATTGACTATGATGAGACCTTTTCACCAGTGGCAATGATCAAGTCGATTAGGATACTTTTTGCCATAGCCGCATACTATGATTATGAGATATGGCAAATGGATGTCAAGACCGCTTTCCTTAATGGACACTTATTGGAAGATGTCTATATGGATCAACCTGAAGGTTTTGTCGATCCTAAGCATCCAAACAAAGTGTGCAAGCTTAAAAGATCTATTTATGGATTGAAGCAAGCGTCTCGAACATGGAACATCCGCTTTGATGAAAAGATTACGAATTTTGGATTCATTAAAAATGAGGATGACTCCTGTGTTTACAAGAAAGCTAGTGGGAGCATAGTCATATTCCTAGTATTGTATGTAGATGACATACTTTTATTTGGAAATGACATCCCAACCTTGAAAGGTGTCAAAACATTCCTTGAGAACTGTTTCTCAATGAAGGACTTAGGAGAAGCTGCTTATGTATTAGGCATAAAGATCTATAGAGATAGATCTAAGAGACTTATTGGTCTAAGCCAAAGTGTATATATTGATAAAATCTTGAAAAGGTTCAAGATGCAAGACTCCAAAAGAGGATTCTTGCCAATACCGCATGGTACCATCCTAAGTAAGTCTCAGTGCCCAAGCACTAGGACTGAACTTGAAAGGATGAAGCATGTCCCATATGCTTCAGCAATTGGGTCTATCATGTATGCCATGTTATGCACTAGGCCCGACGTCTCATGTGCCTTAAGCATGACTAGTAGATATCAACAGAACCCAGGTGAAGCCCACTGGACTGCTGTAAAGAACATTCTTAAGTACTTGAGAAGAACTAAAGACATGTTTTTAGTTTATGGTGGTTTGGAAGAAAGCTTAAAGGTAAAGGGTTACACTGACGCAAGCTTCCAAACAGATAGGGACGATTCGAGATCTCAATCTGGGTATGTCTTTATTTTAAATGGAGGAGCCGTGTCTTGGAAGAGTTCCAAACAAGAAGTGATTGCACAATCCACTACAGAATCAGAATATGTTGCTGCTTCGGAAGCTGCTCAAGAAACTGTCTGGATGAGAAAGTTCATTGAAGATCTAGGGGTTGTTCCTTCCATTCGGGACCCTATAGAACTCTTCTGTGACAATCTAGGTGCTATAGCCCAAGCAAAGGAACCTAGATCACATCAAAAGACCAAACACATTCACCGAAGGTATAACTACATACGACATGAAGTTAAGAATGGTGAAATAAATATTCACAAGGTTCATACAGATCAGAATTTGGCAGACCCATTCACGAAGCCTTTACCCCAAGCTAAGCATGAAAGTCACGCTAAGGGTATAGGACTTCGTTTTTCTAATGAATGGATTTGATTTGTGTTTAGTGTTTTATGAATATGAAACTATGTGTTCAGCAATAATTATGTAATATATGTGACGTGATGTTTCATTCATAATTATGTGTTTTAATATTTGCATGTTTAATCCATGAATAATCTAATTATTCTAAATGTCCATAGTCGATCATAGTTGTGGGAGCAATTGTGAAGTAAGACTAATATGAATTGGATTGGTTGACTTTTATGGGTAAAAGTAGCAACAGGTTGCAACCAAATTCATATGTACTTGTCAGTGAACAAGTATTGGACTTGACCCACTTCAAGATCACTTCATGGATCATTATCATAAGTGATTCTTGAATAAAGGTATTATCATTGTATCCTTAGACCTGAGATACATATTTGGGACTCAAGTGTAGAGAGTGCTGTGTTTTGATATGGTTCACCGTTGTTCTTGAAATATAGACGACCATACAGACCATACTCAAGTATAGTACAAACTACATAAGGGGCGTATGTAGTCAAGACGGGATTTGTTCCTCTTATGTGTTGAGAGTTAGACATCTAAGGCGCCTGATTGAAAGTTGAACATAAAATGAGAATGATTAAGATCCATGTCTCATGTTCAACATGATGTCTGAGACAAAGGGATAATTGATAGATAACCTCGTACATCAATTAGAGCCTCGAGCTTTTTGAAGAATTGGATGTTGTTGAATGGCATTAAGTCATGTGTTATTGGGGACAGTGAAGTGTTGCTAGACGTCTATCACTGTCAATGTCATTCTATGATGCAACCTTGTGCAAGTGGGAGATTGTTAGTTCTGTATGCCCAAGGATGATCATAAAATAATATTTCTAATAACACATGATCCTATAGGGTCACACCAATAAGAAGTTAGACACCAATTTGATCATTTGATACAATGAATTTGATTTATCGTCAAATGATATAATACTTGCAATTATTCAGAGAATTATTACTTTATGGAAATTAATAATTACTCTAAGTTATGATTCATATGAGATGAATTAATATGAGTATGTATATGATCATTTATATCATTTAATTGTTAGATGGTTTAAATGATAAGTATCTAACCCTTTTCTTATTTTAAGTGTTAAAATGATTTTCACATGTGTGTATAAATGTATAAATATTTATATTTTATGAAAATATATATATTTTAATACATATAATACATTATAGAAGAGATATATATATTTATATAAACATATATATATAATTATATATATGTTAGTTATAAGTATATATATGTGTGAATAAATAAAAGGATTAGATTTGGAAATGAAGGTTTATTATTTATAAGAACTTTTGACAATTCTTTATAAATAATAAAGCATGGAATCTCTTGCTTTTTGACCCACATGGCCGGCCCTCTCATGCTCTCCCCAAGGAGCATGAGTTTGAACATAGAAAGTATACAAGATGCTTTGTGTCTCCAAGATTTGACTAGGTGTTTTTTGTTTAAATAAAACTTCTCATCTCATCACTTGGTGACTTTGAATTTCGGCCATTTTGGGAGAGAGAGACCTTCAATTTCATGCTCAAAAAACCAGCCAAGAACACTCCTTTGTTGCATGCAAAAATCGTTTTTAAGCTCAAGGATTAAAGGTGTTCATCTTGCAAGTTTTGAAGACTAGCATCTAAGGTGATCTTACTTGTGGTGGACTAAGCTATAGAGGGAAACTCTCTTGCTTCCTTGTCATAAAAAATCGTCCAAACTAAGGTCAAGAAGAAAGGGTATGATCTTGAACTCCATCTATGCTTCTTCTTCATGTTATCTCTACATGCATGTAGCATGATCCTCTTGGAATGAAATTCGTGTTCATGATTTTATGCTTCCGTTGCAACTTCTAGTTTTTGAAACTCATAACATGAACATTGATTTCCAACAACATAAACGGTAAGAGTGGATCCACTTAACCCATAGGGACTCTTTCTTGGAAAGGAGTCTCCAAACATGGGAAGCCATAAGGGCAACATTCCAGATAGCAAGGTTACGTATGCCAAGCCCACCATGTTCCTTAGGAAGGCAAACAGTTTTCCAGGAGACTTTAGCTTTACCTCGTTTCAACTCACCATGGCACCAGAGGAAACCTCTCATGAGCTTCTCAATATCGTTAGAGATAGATTTAGGAAGAATAAAAACAGAAGCCCAATAGATTTGAGTAGAAGAAAGGACAGAGAGGATCAGCTGGAGACGACCAGCAAAGGAAAGAGACTTGTTTTTCCAGTCATTAATCCTGCATTTGACTTTATCAACAAGTCCTTTACAGTCTTTGTGGGCAAGACGCGTGGTGATGAGAGGAACGCCAAGGTATCGAACAGGAAAAGAGCCTTCCGGAAACTTAACAATAAGATCAATGGCAGCCCTGGTCCTCTCACCAACATTACAATAAAAAGCTTCACTCTTCGCAATGTTGGGATGGAGGCCAGAAACTCCAGAGAATTCCTCAATAGAGTCACATATGAGTTTAACCGAAGCGCTATCACCATGGCAGAAGAGAAGGAGATCGTCGGCAAAGCAGAGATGGGTGATATTTTGATCGTCACATTGTCTGTGGAATTTAAAAGAATCAGAATCATGGATGTTTCTCTTAATCATAAGGTTAAGCACTTCCATGACAAGAGTGAAGAGATAAGGAGAGAGGGGGTCACCCTGCCGAAGTCCCCTTTTACCGTCGAAATAACCATGAGTATTCCCATTGATACTCACAGAGTAAGCAACCGTGGAAACACAAGTCATGATCCAGTCAATCATACGATCGGGGAAACCAAACCAAAACAAGATGGTACGCAGAAAAGTCCAGTCAACCGTGTCGTAGGATTTTTGAATATCAACCTTAAAAGCACACCTCGGAGGACCACGATGACGATGATAATCACGCATGAGCTCGTGAACAAGAAGGACGTTGTCGGTGATCAAACGACCAGGGATGAAAGCAGACTGGTTTTCATCAACCAGAGAAGAAAGATGGTTTTTGATACGATCCGCAATAAGCTTGCTGATACATTTGTAAACAACGTTACAACAAGCTATAGGGCGGAAATCAGTGACTTTAGAAGGGGAATCAACTTTAGGAATGAGTGCAAGGATGGTGCTGTTGAAGGACTTAAGAAGTTTTCCAGAATAGAAGAATTCCTTAACAGCCATACAGAAATCATGACCCACAATATCCCAAGCAGACTTGAAGAACTTAGCAGAGAAACCATCAGAACCGGGAGCTTTATCATCACCCATCTGGAACAGAACACACTTAACCTCCGCGTCAGTAACAGGATTAAGCATGGCGGCAGACTGGAGGGGGGAGAGCTTATTAGAGAAGAGGGAAGAAGGATCACGAATAGCAGTAGAAGGCTGGGCAGAACCCAAGAAGGCTTGAAAGTGAGAAACAAAAAGATTAGGAAGATCGTTCCCCGAGATCCAGTTACCTTGAACATCCTGGATAGAATTAATACGATTGCGAGATTTACGACTTTTAACCGCTTTGTGGAAAAAAGCCGAATTTTTATCACCTTCACGAAGCCAGTTAACCTTAGCCTTTTGTTTCAAGAACCTCTCTTCATCCAGGCTAGCCTCGTTATAAGCGAGGAGATATCTGCATTGTTCTTCACGAAGATCCTTATTGAAAGGATCCCGATCCAAAGCAATCTGAACTCTATCAAGCTCATTACGAAGAGAGATAACCTTAGAAAAGAGGTTTCCCTGGTTGCGAAGCATCTTACGTATAGGCACTTTCAGATTTTTAAGGTTTTTGAAAACCTTATACATCCGATATCCAGTGATGTTAGGGTTCCAAGAAGATGCAACAATCTGTTTGAAATCTTCCTTATAAGTCAGGAAATTAGGGAACTTGAAAGGCTTAGGTTGGAAAGGGGCACATTGGGGGAGAGAAAGCACAGCAGGAGTATGATCGGACGAACGGTAAGGGAGAAAATTGACAGTAGAGGAAGGGAAAGAAGCAACGAAGTGAGTATTTCCCATGACACGATCGATCTTCTTGAGAATGCCACCCGAACCATTAGGAGACTTGGTCCATGTATAGAAGAGACCTTTATAGTTAAGATCCTCCATTTCCATAAGATTGACACAGTCCCTGAAGTCCTCCATTGCACGAGAAATCCCAGACGACCCGGAGGTGCTATCTTTGATATCAAGAGCAACATTGAAATCACCCAAAATAATCCAAGGGGCATCTCTAACAACATTCTTATGGACCACAAGAGAATGCCAGAGAGATCGACGCATCATGTGATCATTATGAGCATAGACGAAAGAGCAGAAAAAGGATTTATTAGAATTACGAATATTAACTTTGAAATGCATAACCTGATCATTTAAGTCAATAAGCATCATATCAATGGCCATTGGATCCCAGGCAACCACGATTCTAGTCCCTCTAGGGGAGAAGAGACCGTTGGACGACCACGACCAAGAGCCAAAAGTACGACTACAGATAAGAGGGAGGTTAGTGAAGGAAGCACGAGTCTCAAGAGAGGCACAAATATTAAGATTTTGATCGCGGATAAGATCTCTCAAGGCTTTCTGATGAGAAGGCTTACAGAGACCGCGCGTATTCCAAGCGGCGATGTGCGTCATATGGAAACTTGGATGGGGGTGGAGTCCATCTGCTCGGACACCTGAGTTATCATAGGTTGATCAGAATGTGGTCCATTCTTATCAACAATAAACATGGCAGTCTCACCATCATCCGAGTCGACCTCAATACAATTGTCCTCGTCAAGAAGGTTATCAGTATCAGGATTAAAATCACCAGTATTAGAATGGGAGGGAACACTAGGAGGAGGAAGAGGGGGAGCAGTAAAGGGAAGATCAGTAATGTCTGAGGAACAAGCCTCAAGAACGGAGAAAGCATTGGATAAAGGTGTGGGGGATACAGATTGTTTAAGGGGCATGGAAGAAGAGAGGCTAGTGATAGG
Source organism: Cichorium intybus (assembly GCA_023525715.1). Taxonomy (NCBI): domain Eukaryota; kingdom Viridiplantae; phylum Streptophyta; class Magnoliopsida; order Asterales; family Asteraceae; genus Cichorium; species Cichorium intybus. Next base: position 43,262,203 of record CM042015.1, read on the forward strand.
GTTCGGAAAACCAACTAAGTTGTTAGTCTCCTTTATAGGGGGAGGAATAGAAGTAGGAGTAAAGGAGGAGCGGGAATCATTAGGAACCGTGCGAGACTCGAAACGAGATTTATTAATACTATTTTTACTTTTATTCCAAAACTTGTTCATCGAAGAATCTTTACTCTTCCTAAACCCTTGACTATTTCTATTATAATTACTTTGCAGATTATCATTAGTAGTGTTAACAGAATTAGACCCTTGTTTGGCACGAAATTTCTTCTTATAGACGTCCGTAAAACCATCATCAAGTTGCATAGGGGTAGACACTATGCTATGATCAAGATGCATTTTATCTTTGTGATTATCTTCATTAGTTTTAGAGATGACATGCATACAATTTTTATTTTCATGACCAAACACCATGCAATGAGAGCACATAGGGGGTTTCCATTCATATTCAATGCGAAGAGTATGGGTATAAAACTCAAGAGTATCAGGATCAGGAATACGTATAATCACTTTATCCACCCAAGAGGGTTTAGTAGGTATTTCAAGAAGGACACGAGCATAAACAGATTTTCCTGCCGCATATTTGCACATATTAGCAGTATAGGAGTCCATAGCAAGAGGCTTTCCAATTTTTGAAGCAATGTGGCTAAGACCATCATCACTCCATGCCTCATAGGGAATATCATGGATTTTAATCCATAAAGGGAGCTTGTCATGATTGTTCTTATGAATATTGAGACCGGGACGCCATTTTTGCATAACAATAGGTGCACCTTTAAAAGTCCAGGGTCCATGAGTGATAACATGATGAAGACCATTGTCGTCACTAAATTTAAACAGGTAAACACCTTTTCCATTTAGCAGAACATCTTGGAGACCATGAATAGACCACATTTTGGAAGCAAGATATCGAACATCAGAGTAATTCATTTTAATTCCTACAAAATAACCACATATAGTCCTAGCAAATGTTTCACACACTTTAGTGACGGCCGTTAGAGGAATATCAGGGTTTTCTAGTTTTCATATGATGGATTAGGGTTTTTGAATGTTGCAAATGATGTTATTAGAGTTTTCTAGTTTGCATATGATGGATTCGGGTTTTCTAGTTTTAATATGATAGATTAGGGTTTTCTAGTTTTCATATGATGGATTAGGGTTTTTGAATGTTGCAAATGATGTTATTAGGGTTTTCTGGTTTTCTTATGATGGATTAGGGTTTTCTAGTTTTGATATGATGGATTAGGGTTTTCTAGTATTGATATGATGTATTAGGGTTTTCTAGTTTTCATATGATGGATTAGGGTTTTTGAATGTTGCAAATGATGTTATTAGAGTTTTCTAGTATTCATATGATGGATTAGGGTTTTCTAGTTTTCATATGATGGATTAGGGTTTTCTAGTTTTCATATGATGGATTAACATTTTCTAATATTCATATGATGGATTAGGGTTTTTGAATGTTGCAAATGATGTTATTAGGGTTTTCTAGTTTTTATATGATGGATTAGGGTTTTCTAGTGTTCATATGATGGATTAGGGTTTTCTAGTTTTCATATGATGGATTAGGGTTTTTGAATGTTGCAGATGTTATTAGGGTTTTCTAGTTTTCATATGATGGATTAGGGTTTTCTAGTTTTCATATGATGGATGGTTTTGGGTTTTTTAATGTTGCAAATGATGTTAATAGGGTTTTCTAGTTTTCATATGATGGATTAGGGTTTTCTAGTTTTCATATGATGGATGGTTTTGGGTTTTTGAATGTTGCAAATGATGTTAATAGGGTTTTCTAGTTTTCATATGATGGATTAGGGTTTTCTAGTTTTCATATGATGGATGGTTTTGGGTTTTTGAATGTTGAATGTTGCAAATGATGTTATTAGAGTTTTCTAGTTTGCATATGATGGATTCGGGTTTTCTAGTTTTAATATGATGGATTAGGGTTTTCTAGTTTTCATATGATGGATTAGGGTTTTTGAATGTTGCAAATGATGTTATTAGGGTTTTCTGGTTTTCTTATGATGGATTAGGGTTTTCTAGTTTTGATATGATGGATTAGGGTTTTCTAGTATTGATATGATGTATTAGGGTTTTCTAGTTTTCATATGATGGATTAGGGTTTTTGAATGTTGCAAATGATGTTATTAGAGTTTTCTAGTATTCATATGATGGATTAGGGTTTTCTAGTTTTCATATGATGGATTAGGGTTTTCTAGTTTTCATATGATGGATTAACATTTTCTAATATTCATATGATGGATTAGGGTTTTTGAATGTTGCAAATGATGTTATTAGGGTTTTCTAGTTTTTATATGATGGATTAGGGTTTTCTAGTGTTCATATGATGGATTAGGGTTTTCTAGTTTTCATATGATGGATTAGGGTTTTTGAATGTTGCAGATGTTATTAGGGTTTTCTAGTTTTCATATGATGGATTAGGGTTTTCTAGTTTTCATATGATGGATGGTTTTGGGTTTTTTAATGTTGCAAATGATGTTAATAGGGTTTTCTAGTTTTCATATGATGGATTAGGGTTTTCTAGTTTTCATATGATGGATGGTTTTGGGTTTTTGAATGTTGCAAATGATGTTAATAGGGTTTTCTAGTTTTCATATGATGGATTAGGGTTTTCTAGTTTTCATATGATGGATTAACATTTTCTAATATTCATATGATGGATTAGGGTTTTTGAATGTTGCAAATGATGTTATTAGGGTTTTCTAGTTTTTATACGATGGATTAGGGTTTTCTAGTGTTCATATGATGGATTAGGGTTTTCTAGTTTTCATATGATGGATTAGGGTTTTCTAGTTTTCATATGATGGATTAGGGTTTTTGAATGTTGCAAATGATCTTATTAGGCTTTTCTAGTTTTCATATGATGGATTAGGGTTTTGAATGTTACAAATGATATTATTAGGGTTTTCTAGTTTTCATATGATGGATTAGGGTTTTCTAGTTTTCATATGATGGATTAGGGTTTTTGAATGTTGCAAATGATGTTATTAGAGTTTTCTAGTTTTCATATGATGGATTCGGGTTTTCTAGTTTTAATATGATGGATTAGGGTTTTCTAGTTTTCATATGATGGATTAGGGTTTTTGAATGTTGCAAATTATGTTATTAGGGTTTTCTAGTTTTCTTATGATGGATTAGGGTTTTCTAGTTTTGATATGATTGATTAGGGTTTTCTAGTTTTGATATGATGTATTAGGGTTTTCTAGTTTTCATATGATGGATTAGGGTTTTTGAATGTTGCAATTGATGTTATTAGGGTTTTCTGGTTTTCTTATGATGGATTTGGGTTTTCTAGTTTTGATATGATGGATTAGGGTTTTCTAGTTTTGATATGATGTATTAGGGTTTTCTAGTTTTCATATGATGGATTAGGGTTTTTGAATGTTGCAAATGATGTTATTAGGGTTTTCTAGTATTCATATGATGGATTAGGGTTTTCTAGTTTTCATATGATGGATTAGGGTTTTCTAGTTTTCATATGATGGATTAACATTTTCTAATATTCATATGATGGATTAGGGTTTTTGAATGTTGCAAATGATGTTATTAGGGTTTTCTAGTTTTTATATGATGGATTAGGGTTTTCTAGTGTTCATATGATGGATTAGGGTTTTCTAGTTTTCATATGATGGATTAGGGTTTTTGAATGTTGCAGATGTTATTAGGGTTTTCTAGTTTTCATATGATGGATTAGGGTTTTCTAGCTTTCATATGATGGATGGTTTTAGGTTTTTTAATGTTGCAAATGATGTTAATAGGGTTTTCTAGTTTTCATATGATGGATTAGGGTTTTCTAGTTTTCATATGATGGATGGTTTTAGGTTTTTGAATGTTGCAAATGATGTTAATAGGGTTTTCTAGTTTTCATATGATGGATTAGGGTTTTCTAGTTTTCATATGATGGATTAACATTTTCTAATATTCATATGATGGATTAGGGTTTTTGAATGTTGCAAATGTTGTTATTAGGGTTTTCTAGTTTTTATACGATGGATTAGGGTTTTCTAGTGTTCATATGATGGATTAGGGTTTTCTAGTTTTCATATGATGGATTAGGGTTTTCTAGTTTTCATATGATGGATTAGGGTTTTTGAATGTTGCAAATGATGTTATTAGGGTTTTCTAGTTTTCTTATGATGAATTTGGGTTTTCTAGTTTTCATATGATGGATTAGGGTTTTTGAATGTTGCAAATGATGTTATTAGAGTTTTCTAGTTTGCATATAATGGATTCGGGTTTTCTAGTTTTAATATGATGGATTAGGGTTTTCTAGTTTTCATATGATGGATTAGGGTTTTTGAATGTTGCAAATGATGTTATTAGGGTTTTCTGGTTTTCTTATGATGGATTAGGGTTTTCTAGTTTTGATATGATGAATTAGGGTTTTCTAGTTTTGATATGATGTATTAGGGTTTTCTAGTTTTCATATGATGGATTAGGGTTTTTGAATGTTGCAAATGATGTTATTAGGGTTTTCTAGTATTTTTTTTTTTTTTTTTTTTTTTTTTTTTTGGTAACCGAGGACCCCACCCGACCCATCCTTTGGATGACCCTGATGAAGCAACCTCGGGGCCCACGCACACCTGGCAGCAGGGTGGTCCGGGTCAATCACCTACGGGGGTAGAGAGGTGGCCAGTGGCCATCCCCTGATTGAAACCTAACACTCCCTATGGGGAAAGGGAGGGAGTGAGATTAGAACTTGGAACCTCTTTATGGGGGAAGAGAAAGAGTCCTAAGCCTTATCCACTAGGCCATCAGGGTGATGGTTGGGTTTTCTAGTATTCATATGATGGATTAGGGTTTTCTAGTTTTCATATGATGGATTAGGGTTTTCTAGTTTTCATATGATGGATTAACATTTTCTAATATTCATATGATGGATTAGGGTTTTTGAATGTTGCAAATGATGTTATTAGGGTTTTCTAGTTTTTATATGATGGATTAGGGTTTTCTAGTGTTCATATGATGGATTAGGGTTTTCTAGTTTTCATATGATGGATTAGGGTTTTTGAATGTTGTAGATGTTATTAGGGTTTTCTAGTTTTCATATGATGGATTAGGGTTTTCTAGTTTTCATATGATGGATGGTTTTGGGTTTTTGAATGTTGCAAATGATGTTAATAGGGTTTTTTAGTTTTCATATGATGGATTAGGATTTTCTAGTTTTCATATGATGGATGGTTTTGGGTTTTTGAATTTTGCAAATGATGTTAATAGGGTTTTCTAGTTTTCATATGATGGATTAGGGTTTTCTAGTTTTCATATGATGGATTAACATTTTCTAATATTCATATGATGGATTAGGGTTTTTGAATGTTGCAAATGATGTTATTAGGGTTTTCTAGTTTTTATACGATGGATTAGGGTTTTCTACTGTTCATATGATGGATTAGGGTTTTCTAGTTTTCATATGATGGATTAGGGTTTTCTAGTTTTCATATGATGGATTAGGGTTTTTGAATGTTGCAAATGATCTTATTAGGCTTTTCTAGTTTTCATATGATGGATTAGGGTTTTTGAATGTTGCAAATGATGTTATTAGGGTTTTCTAGTTTTCATATGATGGATTAGGGTTTTCTAGTTTTCATATGATAGATTAGGGTTTTTGAATGTTGCAAATGATGTTATTAGAGTTTTCTAGTTTTCATATGATGGATTCGGGTTTTCTAGTTTTAATATGATGGATTAGGGTTTTCTAGTTTTCATATGATGGATTAGGGTTTTTGAATGTTGCAAATGATGTTATTAGGGTTTTCTAGTTTTCTTATGATGGATTAGGGTTTTCTAGTTTTGATATGATTGATTAGGGTTTTCTAGTTTTGATATGATGTATTAGGGTTTTCTAGTTTTCATATGATGGATTAGTGTTTTTGAATGTTGCAAATGATGTTATTAGGGTTTTCTGGTTTTCTTATGATGGATTAGGGTTTTCTAGTTTTTTTGGGTAAAGAGGGCGGCACCTCTGGCAAATTTTATTAATAAAAAGAATAAATACAATATAAGGCTGGGGACTCCCCACCAAAAAACAGAAAATCCATCGGGACAGGCCCCAACGGACAACATGCTAAACTAGGAACCAAAACAATAGAAGGAACCATAAGCAAACAATAACATAAAGGAGAGCAACCTGCAAAACAAACAAACCATACAAGCCAAAACAAGCAGAGAAAAAAGAAAGCTTACATGAAAATAATTAAGGGAGGGTCCAAATAGTTTTAGCCAACTCAACATTAGTGCAGGTTTTAAAAGAAAGACTCAGAAGTCTACAGCGGATATCATCCTTAACAATATTCACGACAGCATGATGAGATCTTTTTATTTTTGTAAAAATGCGTAAATTTCTTTCCCGCCAGATGTGGTATACTGCTCCAGCAAAAACAAGTCTTCTAATGATGGACCAGATGGTCTTGTTCTTATTAATGGGGTTGAGTTGACTAATGATATCAGACCAGCTATCAGTGGAGAAGGAGAGATTCATGACATGATGGAGGTCATGCCAAACCAAAGAAGTGAAAGAGCATTCAAAGAAGAGATGGGAAAGGGAATCCGGACAGTTCCCGCAGAAAGCACAATTGAGATTGGAATTTGTGTCCCAGATTTTGATTTTATCATGAGTCTTTAGACGATCTTTAAGAGCAACCCAAAGAATGAAAGCATGTCTGGGAATGTTCTGGGAGAACCAAACAAGATGAAACCAGAAGACCGGCTGGTGATAGGGGCGAATAGACTGCCACACAGATCGAACAGAGAAAGGAGAGAGTTGACCGTCTCTAGATCTCCATAGGAGTTTATCAGGGACGGACGTGGAAATAGTAGGAGGGTTATGATAAAGAAGAGCACCATGGGAATCTCTCCAACAATGAGGCCGAACCCAAGATCCGTTAAGAACCAGGTCAGCAACCTTAGTATCAGGAGTGAAACCCGCATCATGGATGTCACGGACAGACAAGAAATTAGAAAGAGGGCCCGCAGGGTGCCAGTTGTCGAACCAAGCAGAAGTAGAGCATCCATCACCTATCTGGGAAACTATATACTCCCTTATCTTATCCCGCATATCCAGGATGTTTCGCCAAGCAAATCCGGTCCCGTATTTTTTGGGGGCATCCCAAAAGTTTCGGCCACATAAACGGTATGAGTGGATCCACTTAACCCATAGGGAGTCTTTCTTGGAAAGGAGTCTCCAAACATGGGAAGCCATAAGGGCAACATTCCAAATAGCAAGATTACGTATGCCAAGACCACCGTGTTCCTTAGGAAGGCATACAGTTTTCCAGGAGACTTTAGCTTTGCCACGCTTTAACTCACCATGGCACCAGAGGAAACCTCTCATGAGCTTCTCAATATCGTTAGATATAGATTTAGGAAGAATAAAAACAGAAGCCCAATAGATTTGAGTAGAAGAAAGGACCGAAAGGATGAGTTGGAGACGACCAGCAAAAGAAAGAGACTTGTTTTTCCAGTCATTAATCCTGCATTTGACTTTATCAACAAGGTCTTTACAGTCTTTGTGGACAAGACGTGTGGTGATGAGAGGAACGCCAAGGTATCGAACAGGAAAAGAGCCCTCCGGAAACTTAACAATAAGATCAATGGCCGCCCTGGTCCTCTCACCAACATTACAATAGAAAGCTTCACTCTTCGAAATGTTGGGATGGAGGCCAGAAACCCCAGAGAATTCCTCAAGAGAGTCACATATGAGTTTAACCGAAGAGCTATCACCATGGCAGAAAAGAAGGAGATCGTCGGCAAAGCAGAGATGGGTGATATTTTGATCGTCACATTGTCTGTGGAATTTAAAAGAATCAGAATCATGGATGTTTCTCTTGATCATAAGGTTAAGGACTTCCATGACAAGAGTGAAGAGATAAGGAGAGAGGGGGTCACCCTGCCGAAGGCCCTTTTTACCGTCGAAATAACCATGAGTATTCCCATTGATACTCACAGAGTAAGTAACCGTGGAAACACATGTCATGATCCTGTCAATCATACGATCGGGAAATCCAAACCCAAACAAGATGGTCCGCAGAAACGTCCAGTCAACCGTGTCGTAGGCTTTTTGAATATCAACCTTAAAAGCACACCTAGGAGGACCACGTTGACGATGATAATCACGCATGAGCTCGTGGACAAGAAGGACGTTGTCGGTGATCAAACGACCAGGGATGAAAGCAGACTGGTTTTCATCAACCAGAGAAGAAAGATGGTTTTTGATACGATCCGCAATAAGCTTGCTGATACATTTGTAAACAACGTTACAACAAGCTATAGGGCGGAAATCAGTGACTTTGGAAGGGGAATCAACTTTAGGAATGAGCGCAAGGATGGTGCTGTTGAAGGACTTAAGAAGTTTGCCAGAATAGAAGAATTCCTTAACAGCCATACAGAAATCAGGACCCACAATATCCCAAGCAGATTTGAAGAACTTAGCAGAGAAACCATCAGAACCAGGAGCTTTATCATCACCCATCTGGAACAGGACACACTTAACCTCCGCGTCAGTAACAGGAGTAAGCATGGCGGCAGACTGGATGGGGGAGAGCTTATTAGTGAAGAGGTTAGAAGGATCACGAACAGCAGTGGAAGGCTGGGCTGAACCCAAGAAGGCTTGAAAATGAGAAACAAACAGATTAGGAAGATCATTACCCGAGATCCAGTTACCTTGAGCATCCTGGATAGAATTGATACGATTGCGAGATTTACGGCTTTTAACCGCTTTGTGAAAAAAAGCCGAATTTTTATCACCCTTACGCAACCAGTTAACCTTAGCCTTTTGTTTCAGGAACCTCTCTTCATCCAGGCTAGCCTCGTTATAAGCGAGTAGATACCTGCATTGTTCTTCACGAAGATCCTTATTGAAAGGATCCCGATCCAAAGCAATCTGAACTCTATCAAGCTCATTACGAAGAGAGATCACCTTAGAAAATAGGTTTCCTTGGTTGCGAAGCATCTTACGTATAGGCACTTTCAGATTTTTAAGGTTTATGAAAACCTTATACATCCGATATCCAGTGATATTGGGGTTCCAAGAAGAGGCAACAATCTGCTTGAAATCGTTCTTATAAGTCAGGAAATTAGGGAACTTGAAAGGTTTAGGTTGGAAAGGGGCACGATGGGGGATAGAAAGAACAGCAGGAGTATGATCTGACGAACGGTAAGGGAGAAAATTGACGGTAGAGGAGGGGAAAGAAGCAAGGAAGTGAGTATTTCCCATGACACGATCGATCTTTTTGAGGATGCCACCCGAACCATTAGGAGACTTGGTCCATGTGTAGAAGAGACCTTTATAGTTAATATCCTCCATTTCCATCAGATTGACACAGTCCCTGAAGTCCTCCATGGCACGAGAAATCCCCGACGAACCGGAGGTGCTATCTTTAATATCAAGAGCAACATTGAAATCACCCAAAATAATCCAAGGGGAATCTTTAACCATATTCTTATGTGTCGCAAGAGAATGCCAGAGAGAGCGACGCATCATGTGATCATTATGAGCATAGACGAAGGAGCAGAAAAAGGATTTACTAGAATCACGATTATTAACTTTAAAATGCATAACCTGATCATTTAAGTCGATAAGCATCATATCAATGACAAGCGGATCCCAGGCAACCACAATTCTAGTCCCTCTAGGAGAAAAAAGACCGTTGGACGACCAAGACCAGGAGCCAAAAGTACGACTACAGATAAGAGGGAGGTTAGGGAAGGAAGCACGAGTCTCAAGAGAAGCACAAAGATGAAGATTTTGATCGCGGATAAGATCTCTCAAGGCTTTCTGATGAGAAGGCTTACAGAGACCGCGAGTATTCCATGCACCGATGTGCGTCATATGGAAACTTGGAGGGGGGTGGAGTCCATCTGCTCGGACACCGGAGCTATCATAGGGTGATCATTATAGGATCTAGATTCATTAACAATGAACTGGGCAGTGTCACCATCATCAGAATCAACCTCAATACTATTATCCTCAACGAATAGGTCATCAGCATCAGGATCAAAATCATCAGGACTAGAAAGGGAAGGAGCACCAGAATGGGGCAGGGGGACAGAAGTAGAGGGAATATCCGTGACATCAGAGGAACAAGCCTCTAGAATGGAGAAGGCGTTGAATAAAGGGGTAGAGGATTCAGATTGATAAATGTGCTGGGAGGAAGAAAGACGAATGATAGGGCTAGGAAATCCCACAGTAACAGACTTATCCTTCACTGGGGGATTAGGGGGTTTTGTTGATAAAGGGGGGCTATTATTAATATGAACCGGAAGTTTCTCAAACCGTTTATTATTTCTATTAGTTTTTAAAAATTTATTATTTTTTGAAAGAGAATTAACTTGGGTATTGTTTTGGTATTTTCTACTAGTATTGCTTTTAGATGATTCATTATATTTATTTTCTTTAGTAAAAACATGTTTTGAAGAATTTTTCTTATTTGAAACCATAGTAAAATCCTCAATATTATCTATAATAGAAGTAGCATTAATGGTTGAAGAATCCATATGATTAGCATTAGAAGGAACATTATTTTTAGTAATAACATGCATACAAACGTGTGTTTCGTGACCAAAAACCTTACAATGAGAGCACATAGGAGGTTTCCATTCATACTCAACTCTGAGCGTATGGGAAGAAAAGTCAAGTGTTTCAGGATCTGGGATACGGATGTTAATTTTTTCCACCCATGAAGGACGAGTTGGGACCTCTAAAAGGACACGAGCATAGACCGCCTTACCCGCAGCATAAGTACACATGTTAGCCGTATAAGAGTCCATAGCAAGAGGTTTACCAATTTTAGAAGCAATGTGACTTAATCCTTCCTCACTCCAAGTCTCATAAGGGATGTCATGTATTTTAATCCATAAAGGAAGTTTGTCATGGTTGTTTTTATGAATGCTAAGTCCGGGTCTCCATTTTTGCATAACAATGGGGGCACTCCTAAATGTCCATGGTCCGTGAGTGATAACATGTTTTAGACCTTGGTCATTATTAAATTTAAAAAGATAGACACCGTTACCATTTAACAAAACATCTTCCAGACCATGTTGAGACCACATCTTAGAGGCGAGATAACGAACATCGGAATAATTCATTTTACAACCCACGAAATAACCACAAATGGTTCTAGCATGAGTCTCACATATCTTATTAACAACATTGATCGGGATATCTACTGGCACATCAATATCATTACTCAGATTAGGAATGAAATGAAACTTCTCGCTAGAATGTTTTTTAGGACCACTTAAAATGTTAGCTTGAGAGTTAACTAGCATAGGTAATTTACTAGACCAAGCGTTGTAATTTATGCCATTTACTTCCAAGTTACCATTAATTTTACTTTGCTTGTTCGAATTTTGTAATTGAATAACCTCTGCTTCATTACTAAAGCTAGAAAAAACAGGAATATGATTATCCGGTTTATGAATTACAAATTTTTTCGTATGAGATGGCTTATTATTGTTAGCCCACTTTGTTTTATAATCAATGGGCTTATGTTTGTTAAATCTAGAATAAGCATAGGTTTGTTTTTGATGGGCCAAATGGGAATGAAATTTAGGGAGGCCCAAAAGAGATGGTTTAGGATCATTAATGATATTATCCATGGATGGCACATGAGGATCCGCCAACTTAGATGAAGACATCGGCTCATGCAAAGAAGAGGACAAATCAAAAGGAGAAACATGTGGTGTCTCCTTGTCCCCCACTAACCTAATGGTATTATTGATGTCTCCCCACTCATTCCTAGCTTTATATCTTTGACTAACTAGATTATTATTAAACCCACATAACATATTCATATTGGGAGATTTAGCATTTAAATTAGAGGGTTCGGCATTATTACCTTCAGCAAAATTGCTTTTAGCATGGGTGACCGTTGTGGCTTTGGAGCGTATATTTGGAGCGTGGAGTACACGTTGTACATTGGATGCAGCAACTTCCTCTTGGCCTTTGTTATTGATCACGTTTTCCGCTTGATCTTGGCATTCACCATGGTTTGTAGGTACGATATTGCAGTTACCATTGCTGGAAATTCTGTTCGTGAAGTTATGTTGACCATGCAAACCGAAGCTTGAGTTGATGAGAACATCATCTGCCTTGTCCGTAAGTGTGGTACCTTCATGCACTTGAGATTCTTTTTCTCCATTGAGTGTAGATTCGACATCTTCACCATCTTCTTCTTCGAAGGAGTAATCCGTGAGCCTTCCTTGGTTCATCTCATGATCGACATCTTCAGCAACATCTTCAGGAGCTTCTTCTTCTTCTTCTTCTTCTGTTGAAGCTTTCGTAGCTGATTTGAGGATGTCTTCTCCTTGAATCGAAGCACTCATCTCCAACTCATCATTTGAATCAGTCGTTGCTGCAACAATAACTCCATTTTGGTTATCTTTTTCTGGATAATTTTGAGAATGAATATGTATTTCATTTCCAGCAGCTAAATTTGTGATATGTTTATGGTTTCTAATAGATTTCTTTTTTTGTATGCTTTTATCAAAATCTAAATTTGTGATATGTTCAGGAGCTTCTTCTTCTTCTTGATGGATTAGGGTTTTCTAGTTTTCATATGATGGATTAGGGTTTTCTAGTTTTCATATGATGGATTAACATTTTCTAATATTCATATGATGGATTAGGGTTTTTGAATGTTGCAAATGATGTTATTAGGGTTTTCTAGTTTTTATATGATGGATTAGGGTTTTCTAGTGTTCATATGATGGATTAGGGTTTTCAAGTTTTCATATGATGGATTAGGGTTTTTGAATGTTGCAGATGTTATTAGGGTTTTCTAGTTTTCATATGATGGATTAGGGTTTTCTAGTTTTCATATGATGGATGGTTTTGGGTTTTTGAATGTTGCAAATGATGTTAATAGGGTTTTCTAGTTTTCATATGATGGATTAGGATTTTCTAGTTTTCATATGATGGATGGTTTTGGGTTTTTGAATGTTGCAAATGATGTTAATAGGGTTTTCTAGTTTTCATATGATGGATTAGGGTTTTCTAGTTTTCATATGATGGATTAACATTTTCTAATATTCATATGATGGATTAGGGTTTTTGAATGTTGCAAATGATGTTATTAGGGTTTTCTAGTTTTTATACGATGGATTAGGGTTTTCTAGTGTTCATATGATGGATTAGGGTTTTCTAGTTTTCATATGATGGATTAGGGTTTTCTAGTTTTCATATGATGGATTAGGGTTTTTGAATGTTGCAAATGATCTTATTAGGCTTTTCTAGTTTTCATATGATGGATTAGGGTTTTTGAATGTTGCAAATGATGTTATTAGGGTTTTCTAGTTTTCATATGATGGATGGTTTTGGGTTTTTGAATGTTGCAAATGATGTTAATAGGGTTTTCTAGTTTTCATATGATGGATTAGGGTTTTCTAGTTTTCATATGATGGATGGTTTTGGGTTTTTGAATGTTGCAAATGACGTTAATAGGGTTTTCTAGTTTTTTTTGGGTAAAGAGGGCGGCACCTCTGGCAAATTTTATTAATAAAAAGAATAAATACAATATAAGGCTGGGGACTCCCCACCAAAAAACAGAAAATCCATCGGGACAGGCCCCAACGGACAACAAGCTAAACTAGGAACCAAAACAAGAGAAGGAACCATAAGCAAACAAGAACATAAAGGAGAGCAACCTGCAAAACAAACAAACCATACAAGCCAAAACAAGCAGAGAAAAAAGAAAGTGCAGAGGAAGAAAATTAAGGGAGGGTCCAAAGAGTTTTAGCCAAATCAACATTAGTGCAAGTTTTCAAAGAAAGACTCAGCAGTCTACAGCGGATATCATCCTTAACAATATTCACGACAGCATGATGAGATCTTTTTGTTTTTGTAAAAATGCGTAAATTTCTTTCCCGCCAGATGTGGTAGACCGCTCCAGCAAAAACAAGTCTTCTAATGATGGACCAAATGGTCTTGTTCTTATTAATGGGGTTGAGTTGGCTAATGATATCAGACCAGCTATCAGTGGATAAGGAGAGATTCATGACATGATGGAGGTCATGCCAGACCAAAGAAGTGAAAGAGCATTCAAAGAAGAGATGGGAAAGGGAATCCGGACAGTCCCCGCAGAACGCACAAATGAGATTGGAATTAGTGTCCCAAATTTTGATTTTATCATGAGTCTTAAGACGATCTTTAAGAGCAACCCAAAGAATGAAAGCATGTCTGGGGATGTTCTGGGAGAACCAAACAAGATGAAACCAAAAGACCGGTTGGTGATAGGGGCGAATAGACTGCCAAACAGATCGAACAGAGAAAGGAGAGAGTTGACCGTTTCTAGATCTCCAGAGGAGTTTATCAGGGACGGACGTGGAAATAGTAGGAGGGTTATGAGAAAGAAGAGCACCATGGGAATCTCTCCAACAATGAGGCCTAACCCAAGATCCGTTAAGAACAAGGTCTGCAACCTTAGTATCAGGAGTGAAACCCGCATCATGGATGTCACGGACAGAAAAGAATTTAGAAAGAGGGCCCGCAGGGTGCCAGTTATCGAACCAAGCAGAAGTAGAGCATCCATCACCAATCTGGGAAACTATATACTCCCTTATCTTATCCCGCATATCCAGGATGTTACGCCAAGGAAAGCCAGAACCGTATTTTTTGGGGGCATCCCAAAAGTTACGTCCACATAAACGGTATGAGTGGATCCACTTAACCCATAGGGACTCTTTCTTGGAAAGGAGTCTCCAAACATGGGAAGCCATAAGGGCAACATTCCAGATAGCAAGGTTACGTATGCCAAGACCACCATGTTCCTTAGGAAGGCATACAGTTTTCCAGGAGACTTTAGCTTTACCACGTTTCAACTCACCATGGCACCAGAGGAAACCTCTCATGAGCTTCTCAATATCGTTAGAGATAGATTTAGGAAGAATAAAAACAGAAGCCCAATAGATTTGAGTAGAAGAGAGGACAGAGAGGATGAGCTGGAGACGACCAGCAAAGGAAAGAGACTTGTTTTTCCAGTCATTAATCCTGCATTTGACTTTATCAACAAGGCCTTTACAGTCTTTGTGGGCAAGACGCGTGGTGATGAGAGGAACTCCAAGGTATCGGACAGGGAAAGAGCCCTCAGGAAAGTTAACAATACGGTCAATTGCAGCCCTGGTCCTCTCACCAACATTACAGTAGAAAGCTTCACTCTTCGCAGTATTGGGATGGAGGCCAGAAACCCCAGAGAATTCCTCAAGAGAATCACAGATGAGTTTAACCGAAGAGCTATCACCATGACAGAAGAGAAGGAGGTCGTCGGCAAAGCAGAGATGGGTGATATTTTGATCATCACATTGTCTGTGGAATATAAAAGAATCAGAATCATGGATGTTTCTCTTGATCATAAGGTTAAGCACTTCCATGACAAGAGTGAAGAGATAAGGAGAGAGGGGGTCACCCTGCCGAAGGCCCCTTTTACCGTCGAAATAACCATGAGTATTCCCATTGATACTCACAGAGTAAGCAACCGTGGAAACACATGTCATGATCCATTCAATCATACGATCGGGGAAACCAAACCCAAACAAGATGGTCCGCAGAAACGACCAGTCAACTGTGTCGTACGCCTTTTGAATATCAACCTTAAAAGCACACCTAGGAGGACCACGATGACGATGATAATCACGCATGAGTTCGTGGACAAGAAGGACGTTGTCGGTGATCAAACGACCAGGGATGAAAGCGGACTGGTTTTCATCAACCAGAGAAGAAAGATGGTTTTTGATACGATCCGCAATAATCTTGCTGATACATTTGTAAACAACGTTACAACAAGCTATAGGGCGAAAATCAGTGACTTTGAAAGGGGAATCAACTTTAGGGATGAGCGCAAGGATGGTACTGTTGAAAGACTTAAGTAGTTTGCCAGAATAGAAGAATTCCTTAACAGCCATACAGAAATCAGGACCGACAATATCCCAAGCAGACTTGAAGATGGTTTTCTAGTTTTCATATGATGGATTAGGGTTTTCTAGTTTTCATATGATGGATTAACATTTTCTAATATTCATATGATGGATTAGGGTTTTTGAATGTTGCAAATGTTGTTATTAGGGTTTTCTAGTTTTTATACGATGGATTAGGGTTTTCTAGTGTTCATATGATGGATTAGGGTTTTCTAGTTTTCATATGATGGATTAGGGTTTTCTAGTTTTCATATGATGGATTAGGGTTTTTGAATGTTGCAAATGATCTTATTAGGCTTTTCTAGTTTTCATATGATGGATTAGGGTTTTTGAATGTTGCAAATGATGTTATTAGGGTTTTCTAGTTTTCATATGATGGATTAGGGTTTTCTAGTTTTCATATGATGCATTAGGGTTTTTGAATGTTGCAAATGATGTTATTAGAGTTTTCTAGTTTTCATATGATGGATTCGGGTTTTCTAGTTTTAATATGATGGATTAGGGTTTTCTAGTTTTCATATGATGGATTAGGGTTTTTGAATGTTGCAAATGATGTTATTAGGGTGTTCTAGTTTTCTTATGATGGATTAGGGTTTTCTAGTTTTGATATGATTGATTAGGGTTTTCTAGTTTTGATATGATGTATTAGGGTTTTCTAGTTTTCATATGATGGATTAGGGTTTTTGAATGTTGCAAATGATGTTATTAGGGTTTTCTAGTTTTCATATGATTGATTAGGGTTTTCTAAATTTCATATGATGGATGGTTTTGGGTTTTTGAATGTTGCAAATGATGTTATTAGGGTTTTCTAGTTTTCATATGATGGATTAGGGTTTTCTAGTTTTCATATGATGGATTAACATTTTCTAATATTCATATGATGGATTAGGGTTTTTGAATGTTTCAAATGATGTTATTAGGGTTTTCTAGTTTTTATATGATGGATTAGGGTTTTCTAGTGTTCATATGATGGATTAGGGTTTTCTAGTTTTCATATGATGGATTAGGGTTTTTGAATGTTGCAAATGATTTTATTAGGGTTTTCTAGTTTTCTTATGATGGATTAGGGTTTTCTAATTTTGATATGATGGATTAGGGTTTTCTAGTTTTGATATGATGTATTAGGGTTTTCTAGTTTTCATATGATGGATTAGGGTTTTTAAATGTTGCAAATGATGTTATTAGGGTTTTCTAGTATTCATATGATGGATTAGGGTTTTCTAGTTTTCATATGATGGATTAGGGTTTTCTAGTTTTCATATGATGGATTAACATTTTCTAATATTCATATGATGGATTAGGGTTTTTGAATGTTGCAAATGATGTTATTAGGGTTTTCTAGTTTTTATATGATGGATTAGGGTTTTCTAGTGTTGATATGATGGATTAGGGTTTTCTAGTTTTCATATGATGGATTAGGGTTTTTGAATGTTGCAGATGTTATTAGGGTTTTCTAGTTTTCATATGATGGATTAGGGTTTTCTAGTTTTCATATGATGGATGGTTTTGCGTTTTTGAATGTTGCAAATGATGTTAATAGGGTTTTCTAGTTTTCATATGATGGATTAGGGTTTTCTAGTTTTCATATGATGGATGGTTTTGGGTTTTTGAATGTTGCAAATGATGTTAATATGGTTTTCTAGTTTTCATATGATGGATTAGGGTTTTCTAGTTTTCATATGGTGGATTAACATTTTCTAATATTCATATGGTGGATTAGGGTTTTTGAATTTTGCAAATGATGTTATTAGGGTTTTCTAGTTTTTATACGATGGATTAGGGTTTTCTAGTGTTCATATGATGGATTAGGGTTTTCTAGTTTTCATATGATGGATTAGGGTTTTCTAGTTTTCATTTGATGGATTAGGGTTTTTGAATGTTGCAAATGATCTTATTAGGCTTTTCTAGTTTTCATATGATGGATTAGGGTTTTTGAATGTTGCAAATGATGTTATTAGGGTTTTCTAGTTTTCATATGATGGATTAGGGTTTTCTAGTTTTCATATGATGGATTAGGGTTTTTGAATGTTGCAAATGATGTTATTAGAGTTTTCTAGTTTTCATATGATGGATTCGGGTTTTCTAGTTTTAATATGATGGATTAGGGTTTTCTAGTTTTCATATGATGGATTAGGGTTTTTGAATGTTGCAAACGATGTTATTAGGGTTTTCTAGTTTTCTTATGATGGATTAGGGTTTTCTAGTTTTGATATGATTGATTAGGGTTTTCTAGTTTTGATATGATGTATTAGGGTTTTCTACTTTTCATATGATGGATTAGGGTTTTTGAATGTTGCAAATGATGTTATTAGGGTTTTCTGGTTTTCTTATGATAGATTAGGGTTTTCTAGTTTTGATATGATGGATTAGGGTTTTCTAGTTTTGATATGATGTATTAGGGTTTTCTAGTTTTCATATGATGGATTAGGGTTTTTGAATGTTGCAAATGATGTTATTAGGGTTTTCTAGTATTCATATGATGGATTAGGGTTTTTTAGTTTTCATATGATGGATTAGGGTTTTCTAGTTTTCATATGATGGATTAACATTTTCTAATATTCATATGATGGATTAGGGTTTTTGAATGTTGCAAATGATGTTATTAGGGTTTTCTAGTTTTTATATGATGGATTAGGGTTTTCTAGTGTTCATATGATGGATTAGGGTTTTCTAGTTTTCATATGATGGATTAGGGTTTTTAAATGTTGCAGATGTTATTAGGGTTTTCTAGTTTTCATATGATGGATTAGGGTTTTCTAGTTTTCATATGATGGATGGTTTTGGGTTTTTGAATGTTGCAAATGATGTTAATAGGGTTTTCTAGTTTTCATATGATGGATTAGGGTTTTCTAGTTTTCATATGATGGATGGTTTTGGGTTTTTGAATGTTGCAAATGATGTTAATAGGGTTTTCTAGTTTTCATATGATGGATTAGGGTTTTCTAGTTTTCATATGATGGATTAACATTTTCTAATATTCATATGATGGATTAGGGTTTTTGAATGTTGCAAATGTTGTTATTAGGGTTTTCTAGTTTTTATACGATGGATTAGGGTTTTCTAGTGTTCATATGATGGATTAGGGTTTTCTAGTTTTAATATGATGGATTAGGGTTTTCTAGTTTTCATATGATGGATTAGGGTTTTTGAATGTTGCAAATGATCTTATTAGGCTTTTCTAGTTTTCATATGATGGATTAGGGTTTTTGAATGTTGCAAATGATGTTATTAGGGTTTTCTAGTTTTCATATGATGGATTAGGGTTTTCTAGTTTTCATATGATGCATTAGGGTTTTTGAATGTTGCAAATGATGTTATTAGAGTTTTCTAGTTTTCATATGATGGATTCGGGTTTTCTAGTTTTAATATGATGGATTAGGGTTTTCTAGTTTTCATATGATGGATTAGGGTTTTTGAATGTTGCAAATGATGTTATTAGGGTGTTCTAGTTTTCTTATGATGGATTAGGGTTTTCTAGTTTTGATATGATTGATTAGGGTTTTCTAGTTTTGATATGATGTATTAGGGTTTTCTAGTTTTCATATGATGGATTAGGGTTTTTAAATGTTGCAAATGATGTTATTAGGGTTTTCTAGTTTTCATATGATGGATTAGGGTTTTCTAAATTTCATATGATGGATGGTTTTGGGTTTTTGAATGTTGCAAATGATGTTATTAGGGTTTTCTAGTTTTCATATGATGGATTAGGGTTTTCTAGTTTTCATATGATGGATTAACATTTTCTAATATTCATATGATGGATTAGGGTTTTCTAGTTTTTATATGATGGATTAGGGTTTTCTAGTGTTCATATGATGGATTAGGGTTTTCTAGTTTTCATATGATGGATTAGGGTTTTTGAATGTTGCAAATGATTTTATTAGGGTTTTCTAGTTTTCTTATGATGGATTAGGGTTTTCTAGTTTTGATATGATGGATTAGGGTTTTCTAGTTTTGATATGATGTATTAGGGTTTTCTAGTTTTCATATGATGGATTAGGGTTTTTGAATGTTGCAAATGATGTTATTAGGGTTTTCTAGTATTCATATAATGGATTAGGGTTTTCTAGTTTTCATATGATGGATTAGGGTTTTCTAGTTTTCATATGATGGATTAACATTTTCTAATATTCATATGATGGATTAGGGTTTTTGAATGTTGCAAATGATGTTATTAGGGTTTTCTAGTTTTTATATGATGGATTAGGGTTTTTCTAGTGTTGATATGATGGATTAGGGTTTTCTAGTTTTCATATGATGGATTAGGGTTTTTGAATGTTGCAGATGTTATTAGGGTTTTCTAGTTTTCATATGGTGGATTAGGGTTTTCTAGTTCTCATATGATGGATGGTTTTGGGTTTTTGAATGTTGCAAATGATGTTAATAGGGTTTTCTAGTTTTCATATGATGGATTAGGGTTTTCTAGTTTTCATATGATGGATGGTTTTGGGTTTTTGAATGTTGCAAATGATGTTAATAGGGTTTTCTAGTTTTCATATGACGGATTAGGGTTTTCTAGTTTTCATATGGTGGATTAACATTTTCTAATATTCATATGATGGATTAGGGTTTTTGAATTTTGCAAATGATGTTATTAGGGTTTTCTAGTTTTTATACGATGGATTAGGGTTTTCTAGTGTTCATATGATGGATTAGGGTTTTCTAGTTTTCATATGATGGATTAGGGTTTTCTAGTTTTCATATGATGAATTAGGGTTTTTGAATGTTGCAAATGATCTTATTAGGCTTTTCTAGTTTTCATATGATGGATTAGGGTTTTTGAATGTTGCAAATGATGTTATTAGGGTTTTCTAGTTTTCATATGATGGATTAGGGTTTTCTAGTTTTCATATGATGGATTAGGGTTTTTGAATGTTGCAAATGATGTTATTAGAGTTTTCTAGTTTTCATATGATGGATTCGGGTTTTCTAGTTTTAATATGATGGATTAGGGTTTTCTAGTTTTCATATGATGGATTAGGGTTTTTGAATGTTGCAAATGATGTTATTAGGGTTTTCTAGTTTTCTTATGATGGATTAGGGTTTTCTAGTTTTGATATGATTGATTAGGGTTTTCTAGTTTTGATATGATGTATTAGGGGTTTCTAGTTTTCATATGATGGATTAGGGTTTTTGAATGTTGCAAATAATGTTATTAGGGTTTTCTGGTTTTTTTTTTTTTTTTTTTTTTGGGTAAAGAGGGCGGTACCTCTGGCAAATTTTATTAATAAAAAGAATAAATACAATATAAGGCTGGGGACTCCCCACCAAAAAACAGAAAATCCATCGGGACAGGCCCCAACGGACAACAAGCTAAACTAGGAACCAAATCAAGAGAAGGAACCATAAGCAAACAAGAACATAAGGGAGAGCAACCTGCAAAACAAACAAACCATACAAGCCAAAACAAGCATAGAAAAAAGAAAGCATAGAGGAAGAAAATTAAGGGAGGGTCCAGATTCTTTTAGCCATATTGACATTAGAGCATGGTTTCATAGAAAGACTCAGCAGTCTACATCGGATATCATCCTTAACAATATTCACTATAGCATGTTGAGACCTTTTTATTTTTGTAAAAATACGTAAATTTCTTTCCCTCCATATGTGGTAGACCGCTCCAGCAAAAACAAGTCTTCTAATGATGGACCAAATGGTCTTGTTCTTATTAATAGGGTTGAGTTGACTAATGATATCAGACCAGCTATCAGTGGAGAAGGAGAGATTCATGACATGATGTAGGTCATGCCAAACCAAAGAAGTGAAAGAGCATTCAAAGAAGAGATGGGAAAGGGAATCCGGACAGTTACCGCAGAACGCACAAATGAGATTGGAATTAGTGTCCCAAATTTTGATTTTATCATGAGTCTTAAGACGATCTTTAAGAGCAACCCAAAGAATGAAAGCATGTCTGGGGATGTTCTGGGAGAACCAAACAAGATGAAACCAAAAGACCGGTTGTTGATAGGGGCGAATAGACTGCCACACAGATCGAACAGAGAAAGGAGAGAGTTGACCATCTCTAGATCTCCAAAAGAGTTTATCAGGGACGAATGTGGAAATAGTGGGAGGGTTATGAGAAAGAAGAGCACCATGGGAATCCCTCCAACAATGAGGCCGAACCCAAGATCCATTAAGGACCAGGTCAGCAACCTTAGTATCAGGAGTGAAACCCGCATCATGGATGTCACGGACCGACAAGAAGTTAGAAAGAGGGCCCGCAGGGTGCCAGTTGTCGAACCAAGCAGAAGTAGAGCATCCATCACCTATCTTGGAGACTATATACTCCCTTATCTTATCCCGCATATCCAGGGTTTTCTGGTTTTCTTATGATAGATTAGGGTTTTCTAGTTTTGATATGATGGATTAGGGTTTTCTAGTTTTGATATGATGTATTAGGTTTTTCTAGTTTTCATATGATGGATTAGGGTTTTTGAATGTTGCAAATGATGTTATTAGGGTTTTCTAGTATTCATATGATGGATTAGGGTTTTTTAGTTTTCATATGATGGATTAGGGTTTTCTAGTTTTCATATGATGGATTAACATTTTCTAATATTCATATGATGGATTAGGGTTTTTGAATGTTGCAAATGATGTTATTAGGGTTTTCTAGTTTTTATATGATGGATTAGGGTTTTCTAGTGTTCATATGATGGATTAGGGTTTTCTAGTTTTCATATGATGAATTAGGGTTTTTAAATGTTGCAGATGTTATTAGGGTTTTCTAGTTTTCATATGATGGATTAGGGTTTTCTAGTTTTCATATGATGGATGGTTTTGGGTTTTTGAATGTTGCAAATGATGTTAATAGGGTTTTCTAGTTTTCATATGATGGATTAGGGTTTTCTAGTTTTCATATGATGGATGGTTTTGGGTTTTTGAATGTTGCAAATGATGTTAATAGGGTTTTCTAGTTTTCATATGATGGATTAGGGTTTTCTAGTTTTCATATGATGGATTAACATTTTCTAATATTCATATGATGGATTAGGGTTTTTGAATGTTGCAAATGTTGTTATTAGGGTTTTCTAGTTTTTATACGATGGATTAGGGTTTTCTAGTGTTCATATGATGGATTAGGGTTTTCTAGTTTTCATATGATGGATTAGGGTTTTCTAGTTTTCATATGATGGATTAGGGTTTTTGAATGTTGCAAATGATGTTATTAGGGTTTTCTAGTTTTCTTATGATGAATTTGGGTTTTCTAGTTTTCATATGATGGATTAGGGTTTTTGAATGTTGCAAATGATGTTATTAGAGTTTTCTAGTTTGCATATTATGGATTCGGGTTTTCTAGTTTTAATATGATGGATTAGGGTTTTCTAGTTTTCATATGATGGATTAGGGTTTTTGAATGTTGCAAATGATGTTATTAGGGTTTTCTGGTTTTCTTATGATGGATTAGGGTTTTCTAGTTTTGATATGATGGATTAGGGTTTTCTAGTTTTGATATGATGTATTAGGGTTTTCTAGTTTTCATATGATGGATTAGGGTTTTTGAATGTTGCAAATGATGTTATTAGGGTTTTCTAGTATTCATATGATGGATTAGGGTTTTCTAGTTTTCATATGATGGATTAGGGTTTTCTAGTTTTCATATGATAGATTAACATTTTCTAATATTCATATGATGGATTAGGGTTTTTGAATGTTGCAAATGATGTTATTAGGGTTTTCTAGTTTTTATATGATGAATTAGGGTTTTCTAGTGTTCATATGATGGATTAGGGTTTTCTAGTTTTTTTTTTTTTTTTTTTTTTTTTTTTTTTTTTGGTAACCGAGGACCCCACCCGACCCATCCTTTGGATGACCCTGATGAAGCAACCTCGGGGCCCACGCACACCTGGCAGCAGGGTGGTCCGGGTCAATCACCTACGGGGGTAGAGAGGTGGCCAGTGGCCATCCCCTGATTGAAACCTAACACTCCCTATGGGGAAAGGGAGGGAGTGAGATTAGAACTAGGAACCTCTTTATGGGGGAAGAGAAAGAGTCCTAAGCCTTATCCACTAGGCCATCAGGGTGATGGTTGGGTTTTCTAGTTTTCATATGATGGATTAGGGTTTTTGAATGTTGCAGATGTTATTAGGGTTTTCTAGTTTACATATGATGGATTAGGGTTTTCTAGTTTTCATATGATGGATGGTTTTGGGTTTTTGAATGTTGCAAATGATGTTAATAGGGTTTTCTAGTTTTCATATGATGGATTAGGGTTTTCTAGTTTTCATATGATGGATTAACATTTTCTAATATTCATATGATGGATTAGGGTTTTTGAATGTTGCAAATGTTGTTATCAGGGTTTTCTAGTTTTTATACGATGGATTAGGGTTTTCTAGTGTTCATATGATGGATTAGGGTTTTCTAGTTTTCATATGATGGATTAGGGTTTTCTAGTTTTCATATGATGGATTAGGGTTTTTGAATGTTGCAAATGATCTTATTAGGCTTTTCTAGTTTTCATATGATGGATTAGGGTTTTTGAATGTTGCAAATGATGTTATTAGGGTTTTCTAGTTTTCATATGATGGATTAGGGTTTTCTTCTAGTTTTCATATGATGCATTAGGGTTTTTGAATGTTGCAAATGATGTTATTAGAGTTTTCTAGTTTTCATATGATGGATTCGGGTTTTCTAGTTTTAATATGATGGATTAGGGTTTTCTAGTTTTCATATGATGGATTAGGGTTTTTGAATGTTGCAAATGATGTTATTAGGGTTTTCTAGTTTTCTTATGATGGATTAGGGTTTTCTAGTTTTGATATGATTGATTAGGGTTTTCTAGTTTTGATATGATGTATTAGGGTTTTCTAGTTTTCATATGATGGATTAGGGTTTTTGAATGTTGCAAATGATGTTATTAGGGTTTTCTAGTTTTCATATGATGGATTAGGGTTTTCTAAATTTCATATGATGGATGGTTTTGGGTTTTTGAATGTTGCAAATGATGTTATTAGGGTTTTCTAGTTTTCTTATGATGAATTTGGGTTTTCTAGTTTTCATATGATGGATTAGAGTTTTTGAATGTTGCAAATGATGTTATTAGAGTTTTCTAGTTTGCATATGATGGATTCGGGTTTTCTAGTTTTAATATGATGGATTAGGGTTTTCTAGTTTTCATATGATGGATTAGGGTTTTTGAATGTTGCAAATGATGTTATTAGGGTTTTCTGGTTTTCTTATGATTGATTAGGGTTTTCTAGTTTTGATATGATGGATTAGGGTTTTCTAGTTTTGATATGATGTATTAGGGTTTTCTAGTTTTCATATGATGGATTAGGGTTTTTGAATGTTGCAAATGATGTTATTAGGGTTTTCTAGTATTCATATGATGGATTAGGGTTTTCTAGTTTTCATATGATGGATTAACATTTTCTAATATTCATATGATGGATTAGGGTTTTTGAATGTTGCAAATGATGTTATTAGGGTTTTCTAGTTTTTATATGATGGATTAGGGTTTTCTAGTGTTCATATGATGGATTAGAGTTTTCTAGTTTTCATATGATGGATTAGGGTTTTTGAATGTTGCAGATGTTATTAGGGTTTTCTAGTTTTCATATGATGGATGGTTTTGGGTTTTTGAATGTTGCAAATGATGTTAATAGGGTTTTCTAGTTTTCATATGATGGATTAGGGTTTTCTAGTTTTCATATGATGGATGGTTTTGGGTTTTTGAATGTTGCAAATGATGTTAATAGGGTTTTCTAGTTTTCATATGATGGATTAGGGTTTTCTAGTTTTCATATGATGGATTAACATTTTCTAATATTCATATGATGGATTAGGGTTTTTGAATGTTGCAAATGATGTTATTAGGGTTTTCTAGTTTTTATACGATGGATTAGGGTTTTCTAGTGTTCATATGATGGATTAGGGTTTTCTAGTTTTCATATGATGGATTAGGGTTTTCTAGTTTTCATATGATGGATTAGGGTTTTTGAATGTTGCAAATGATCTTATTAGGCTTTTCTAGTTTTCATATGCTGGATTAGGGTTTTTGAATGTTGCAAATGATGTTATTAGGGTTTTCTAGTTTTCATATGATGGATTAGGGTTTTCTAGTTTTCATATGATGGATTAGGGTTTTTGAATGTTGCAAATGATGTTATTAGAGTTTTTTAGTTTTCATATGATGGATTCGGGTTTTCTAGTTTTAATATGATGGATTAGGGTTTTCTAGTTTTCATATGATGGATTAGGGTTTTTGAATGTTGCAAATGATGTTATTAGGGTTTTCTAGTTTTCTTATGATGGATTAGGGTTTTCTAGTTTTTTTTTTTTTTTTTTTTTTTTTTTTTTTTTTTTTTTGGTAACCGAGGACCCCACCCGACCCATCCTTTGGATGACCCTGATGAAGCAACCTCGGGGCCCACGCACACCTGGCAGCAGGGTGGTCCGGGTCAATCACCTGATTGATAAGGGTTTTCTAGTTTTGATATGATGTATTAAGGTTTTCTAGTTTTCATATGATGGATTAGGGTTTTTGAATGTTGCAAATGATGTTATTAGGGTTTTCTAGTTTTTTTTTTTGGGTAAAGAGGACGGTACCTCTGGCAAAATTTATTAATAAAAAGAATAAATACAATATAAGGCTGGGGACTCCCCACCAAAAAACAGAAAATCCATCGGGACAGGCCCCAATGGACAACAAGCTAAACTAGGAACCAAAATAAGATAAGGAACCATAAGAATACAAGAACATAAAGTAGAGCAACCTGCAAAACAAACAAACCATACAAGCCAAAACAAGCATAGAAAAAAGAGAGCATAGAGGAAGAAAATTAAGGGAGTGTCCATATTGTTTTAGCCAAATTAACATTAGAGCATGGTTTCATATAAAGACTCAGCAGTCTACAGCGGATATCATCCTTAACAGTATTCACGACAGCATGATGAGATCTTTTTATTTTTGTAAAAATACGTAAATTTCTTTCCCGCCAGATGTGGTAGACCGCTCCAGCAAAAACAAGTCTTCTGATGATGGACCAAATGGTCTTGTTCTTATTAATGGGGTTGAGTTGATTAATGATATCAGACCAGGTATCAGTGGAGAAGGAGAGATTCATGACATGATGGAGGTCATGCCAAACCAAAGAAGTGAAAGAGCATTCAAAGAAGAGATGGGAAAGGGAATCCGGACAGTTACCGCAGAACGCACAAATGAGATTGGAATTTGTGTCCCAGATTTTGATTTTATCATGAGTCTTGAGACGATCTTTAAGAGCAACCCAAAGAATGAATGCATGTCTGGGAATGTTCTGGGAGAACCAAACAAGATGAAACCAAAAGACCGGTTGGTGATAGGAGCGAATAGACTGCCACACAGATCGAACAGAGAAAGGGGATAGTTGACCGTCTCTAGATCTCCAAAGGAGTTTATCAGAGACGGACGTGGAAATAGCAGGAGGGTTATGAGAAAGAAGAGCACCATGGGAATCTCTCCAACAATGAGGCCGAACCCAAGATCCGTTAAGAACCAGGTCAGCAACCTTAGTATCAGGAGTGAAACCCGCATCATGGATGTCACGGACAGACAAGAATTTAGAAAGAGGGCCCGCAGGGTGCCAATTGTCGAACCAAGCAGAAGTAGAGCATCCATCACCTATCTGGGAAACTATATACTCCCTTATCTTATCCCGCATATCCAGGATGTTACGCCAAGCAAATCCAGTCCCGTATTTTTTGGGGGCATCCCAAAAGTTACGGCCACATAAACGGTATGAGTGGATCCACTTAACCCATAGGGACTCTTTTTTGGAAAGGAGTCTCCAAACATGGGAAGCCATAAGGGCAACATTCCAGATAGCAAGGTTACGTATGCCAAGACCACCATGTTCCTTAGGAAGGCATACAGTTTTCCAGGAGACTTTAGCTTTACCACGCTTAAACTCACCATGGCACCAGAGGAAACCTCTCATGAGCTTCTCAATATCGTTAGAGATAGATTTAGGAAGAATAAAAACAGAAGCCCAATAGATTTGAGTAGAAGAAAGGACAGAGAGGATGAGCTGGAGACGACCAGCAAAGGAAAGAGACTTGTTTTTCCAGTCATTAATCCTGCATTTGACTTTATCAACAAGGCCTTTACAGTCTTTGTGGGCAAGACGCGTGGTGATGAGAGGAACACCAAGGTATCGGACAGGGAAAGAGCCCTCAGGAAACTTAACAATAAGATCAATGGCCGCCCTGGTCCTCTCACCAACATTGCAATAGAAAGCTTCACTTTTTGCAATATTTGGATGGAGGCCAGAAACCCCAGAGAATTCCTCAAGAGAATCACAGATGATTCTAACCGAAGAGCTATCACCATGACAGAAGAGAAGAAGATCGTCGGCGAAGCAGAGATGGGTGATACTTTGATCATCACATTGTCTGTGGAATTTAAAAGTATCAGAATCATGGATGTTTCTCTTGATCATAAGGTTAAGCACTTCCATGACAAGAGTGAAAAGATAAGGAGAAAGGGGGTCACCCTGCCTTAGGCCCCTTTTACCGTCAAAGTATCCGTGAGTATTCCCATTGATATGATGGATGTTTCTCTAGTTTTCATATGTGGAATTTAAAAGTATCAGAATCATGGATGTTTCTCTAGTTTTCATATGATAGATTAGGGTTTTCTAAATTTCATATGATGGATGGTTTTGGGTTTTTGAATGTTGCAAATGATGTTATTAGGGTTTTCTAGTTTTCTTATGATGAATTTGGGTTTTCTAGTTTTCATATGATGGATTAGGGTTTTTGAATGTTGCAAATGATGTTATTAGAGTTTTCTAGTTTGCATATGATGGATTCGGGTTTTCTAGTTTTAATATGATGGATTAGGGTTTTCTAGTTTTCATATGATGGATTAGGGTTTTTGAATGTTGCAAATGATGTTATTAGGGTTTTCTGGTTTTCTTATGATTGATTAGGGTTTTCTAGTTTTTTTTTTGGGTAAAGAGGGCGGCACCTCTGGCAAATTTTATTAATAAAAAGAATGAATACAATATAAGGCTGGGGACTCCCCACCAAAAAACAGAAAATCCATCGGGACAGGCCCCAACGGACAACAAGCTAAACTAGGAACCAAAACAAGAGAGGAAACCATAAGCAAACAAGAACAAAAGGAGATCAACCTGCAAAACAAACAAACCATACAAGCCAAAACAAGCAGAGGAAAAAGAAAGCGCATCGGAAGAAAATTAAGGGAGGGTCCAAATAGTTTTAGCCAAATCAACATTAGTGCAAGTTTTCAAAGAAAGACTCAGCAGTCTACAGCGGATATCGTCCTTTACAATATTCACGACAGCATGATGAGATCTTTTAATATTTTTAAAAATGCGTAAATTTCTTTCCCGCCAGATGTGGTAGACCGCTCCAGCAAAAACAAGTCTTCTAATGATGGACCAAATGGTCTTGTTCTTATTAATGGGGTTGAGTTGACTAATGATATCAGACCAGCTATCAGTGGAGAAGGAGAGATTCATAACATGATGTAGGTCATGCCAAACCAAAGAAGTGAAAGAGCATTCAAAGAAGAGATGGGAAAGGGAATCCGGACAGTTACCGCAGAACGCACAAATGAGATTGGAATTTGTGTCCCAGATTATGATTTTATCATGAGTCTTGAGACGATCTTTAAGAGCAACCCAAAGAATGAATGCATGTCTGGGAATGTTCTGGGAGAACCAAACAAGATGAAACCAAAAGACCGGTTGTTGATAGGGGCGAATAGACTGCCACACAGAACGAACAGAGAAAGGGGAGAGTTGACCGTCTCTAGATCTCCAAAGGAGTTTATCAGAGACGGACGTGGAAATTGCAGGAGGGTTATGAGAAAGAAGAGCACCATGGAAATCTCTCCAACAATGAGGCCGCACCCAAGATCCGTTAAGAACCAGGTCAGCAACCTTAGTATCAGGAGTGAAACCCGCATCATGGATGTCACGGACAGTCAAGAAATTAGAAAGAGGGCCCGCTGGGTGCCAATTGTCGAACCAAGCAGAAGTAGAGCATCCATCACCTATCTGGGAAACTATATACTCCCTTATCTTATCCCGCATATCCAGGATGTTACGCCAAGCAAATCCGGTCCCGTATTTTTTGGGGGCATCCCAAAAGTTACGGCCACATAAACGGTATGAGTGGATCCACTTAACCCATAGGGACTCTTTCTTGGAAAGGAGTCTCCAAACATGGGAAGCCATAAGGGCAACATTCCAGATAGCAAGGTTACGTATGCCAAGACCACCATGTTCCTTAGGAAGGCATACAGTTTTCCAGGAGACTTTAGCTTTACCACGCTTCAACTCACCATGGCACCAGAGAAAACCTCTCATGAGCTTCTCAATATCGTTAGAGATAGATTTAGGAAGAATAAAAACAGAAGCCCAATAGATTTGAGTAGAAGAAAGGACAGAAAGGATGAGCTGAAGACGACCAGCAAAGGAAAGAGACTTGTTTTTCCAGTCATTAATCCTGCATTTGAGTTTATCAACTAGGCCTTTACAGTCTTTCTGGGCAAGACGCGTGGTGATGAGAGGAACGCCAAGGTATCGGACAGGGAAAGAGCCCTCAGGAAACTTAACAATAAGATCAATGGCAGCTCTGGTCCTCTTACCAACATTACAGTAGAAAGCTTCACTCTTTGCAATATTTGGATGAAGGCCAGAAACCCCAGAGAAATCCTCAAGAGAATCACAGATGATTCTAACCGAAGAGCTATCACCATGACAGAAGAGAAGGAGATCGTCTGCAAAGCAGAGATGGGTGATATTTTGATCATCACATTGTCTGTGGAATTTAAAAGAATCAGAATCATGGATGTTTCTCTTGATCATAAGGTTAAGCACTTCCATGACAAGAGTGAAGAGATAAGGAGAGAGGGGGTCACCCTGTCGAAGGCCCCTTTTACCGTCGAAATAACCATGAGTATTCCCATTGATACTCACAGAGTAAGCAACCGTGGAAACACATGTCATGATCCATTCAATCATACGATTGGGGAATCCAAACCCAAACAAGATGGTCCGCAGAAACGTCCAGTCAACTGTATCGTAGGCTTTTTGAATATCAACCTTAAACGCACACCTAGGAGGACCACGATGACGATGATAATCACGCATGAGTTCATGGACAAGAAGGACGTTGTCGGTGATCAAACGTCCAGGGATGAAAGCAGACTGGTTTTCATCAACCAGAGAAGAAAGATGGTTTTTTATACGATCCGCAATAATCTTGCTGATACATTTGTAAACAACGTTACAACAAGCTATAGGACGGAAATCAGTGACTTTAGAGGGGGAATCAACTTTAGGGATGAGAGCAAGGATGGTGCTGTTGAAGGACTTAAGAAGTTTGCCAGAATAGAAGAATTCCTTAACCGCCATACAGAAATCAGGACCCACAATATCCCAAGCAGACTTGAAGAACTTAGCAGAAAAACCATCAGAACCAGGAGCTTTATCATCACCCATCTGGAACAGGACACACTTAACCTCCGCGTCAGTAATAGGAGTAAGCATGGCGGCAGACTGGAGGGGGGAGAGTTTATTAGAGAAGAGGGAAGAAGGATTACGAATAGGAATGGAAGGCTGGGCAGAACCCAAAAAGGCTTGAAAGTGAGAAACAAACAGATTAGGAAGATCATTCCCTGAGATCCAGTTACCCTGAGCATCCTGGATAGAATTAATACGATTTCGAGATTTACGACTTTTAACCGCTTTATGGAAAAAAGCCGAATTTTTATCACCCTCACGCAACCAGTTAACCTTAGCCTTTTGTTTCAGGAACCTCTCTTCATCCAGGGTAGCCTCGTTATAAGCGAGGAGATACCTGCATTGTTCTTCACGAAGATCCTTATTGAATGGATCCCGATCCAAAGCAATCTGAACTCTATCAAGCTCATTACGAAGAGAGATAACCTTAGAGAAGAGGTTTCCTTGGTTGCGAAGCATCTTACGTATCGGCACTTTCAGATTTTTAAGGTTTTTGAAAACCTTATACATCCGATATCCAGTGATATTGGGGTTCCAAGAAGAGGCAACAATCTGCTTGAAATCGTTCTTATAAGTAAGGAAATTAGGGAATTTGAAAGGCTTAGGTTGGAAAGGGACACGATGGGGGAGAGTAAGCACAGCAGGAGTATGATCAGAAGAACGGTAAGGCAGAAAATTGACCGTAGAGGAGGGGAAAGAAGCAACGAAGTGAGTATTGCCCATGACACGATCGATCTTCTTGAGGATTCCACCCGAACCATTAGGAGATTTGGTCCATGTGTAGAAGAGACCTTTATAGTTAAGATCCTCCATTTCCATCAGATTAACACAGTCCCTGAAGTCTTCCATGGCACGAGAAATCCCAGACGACCCGGAGGTGCTATCTTTAATATCAAGGGCAACATTGAAGTCACCCAAAAGAATCCAAGGGGTATCTTTAACCATATTCTTATGGTCCGCAAGAGAATGCCAGAGAGAGCGACGCATCATGTGATCATTATGAGCATAGACGAAAGAGCAGAAAAAGGATTTATTAGAATCACGAATAAAAACTTTGAAATGCATAACCTGATCATTTAAGTCAATAAGAATCATATCAATTGCAAGCGGATCCCAGGCCACCACAATTCTAGTCCCTCTAGGGGAGAAAAGACCGTTGGAGGACCACGACCAAGAACCAAAAGTACGACTACAGATAAGAGGGAGGTTAGGGAAGGAAGCACGAGTCTCAAGAGAAGCACAAATATGAAGATTTTGATCGCGAATAAGATCTCTCAAGGCTTTCTGATGAGAAGGCTTACAAAGACCGCGAGTATTCCATGCAGCGATGTGCGTCATATGGAAACTTTGATGGGGGTGGAGTCCATCTGCTCGGACACCGGAGCTATCATAGGGTGATCATTATAGGATCCAGCCTCATTAACAATGAATTGGGCAGTGTCCCCATCATCAGAATCAACCTCAATACTATCCTCAGCGATAAGGTCATCAGCATCAGGATCAAAAACATCAGGACTAGAATGGAGAGGCGCACCATGTTGGGGCAGGGGGACAGAAGTAGAGGGAATATCCGTGACGTCAGAGGAACAGGTTTCTAGAATGGAAAAGGCGTTGAATAAAGGGGTGGAGGATTTCGACTGATAAATGGGCTGGGAGGAAGAAATATGAATGATAGGGCTAGGGAATCCAACAGTAGCGGACTTATCCTTCATTGGGGGTTTAGGGGGATTGGTGGGTAAAGGGGAACTATTATTAATATGAACCGTAATTTTCTCAGACCGTTTTTTATTTCTATTAGTTTTTAAAATGTTTTTATTTTTTGAAATAAAATTATCTTGGGTATTCTTTTGGTATTTTCTACTAGTATTGCTTTTAGAAGATTCATTATATTTATTGTCTTTAGTAAAAACATGTTTTGAAGAATTTTTCTTATTTGAAACCATAGTAAAATCCTCAATATTATCTATAATAGAAGTATCATTAATGGTAGGAGTATCCATATGATTAGCAATATAAGGATCATTAGTTTTAGTGATAGCATGCATACAAACATGTGTTTCGTGACCAAACACCTTACAATGAGAGCACATAGGAGGTTTCCATTCATACTCTACTCTAAGCGTATGGCAATTAAATTCAAATGTTTCAGGATCTGGGATACGGATTTTAATTTTGTCCACCCATGAGGGACGAGTTGGGACTTCTAAAAGTACACGAGCATAGACTGCCTTTCCCGCAGCATAAGTACACATGTTAGCAGTATAAGAGTCCATAGCAAGCGGTTTACCTATTTTAGAAGCTATGTGACTTAATCCTTCCTCACTCCAAGTCTCATAAGGGATGTCATGTATTTTAATCCATAGAGGAAGTTTATCATGGTTGTTTTTGTGGATGCTAAGTCCGGGTCTCCATTTTTGCATAACAATGGGTGCACTCCTAAATGTCCATGGCCCGTGAGTGATAACATGGTTTAGACCTTGGTCATTGTTAAATTTAAAAAGATAGACACCGTTACCATTTAACAGAACATCCTCCAGCCCATGTTGAGACCACATCTTAGAGGCAAGATAACGAACATCTGAATAATTCATTTTACATCCAACGAAATAACCACATATGGTTCGAGCATGAGTCTCACATATCTTATTAACAACATTGATCGGGATATCTACTGGCACATCAATATCATTACTCATATTAGGAATGAAACGAAAATTCTCGCTAGAATGTTTTTTAGGACCACTTAAAATGTTTGCTTGAGAGTTAACAAGCAAAGGTAATTTACTAGACCAAGCATTGTAATTTATGTCTTTAACTTCCATTTTACCATTAAAATTAATTTGCTTGTTGGAATTATGTAATTGAACATCCTCGGCATCATTATTAAGTTTAGAGTTAACAAGAAAATGATTATCCGGTTTATGACTTACATAGTTTTTATTATTAAACGGTTTATTATTATTAGCCCAATTAGTTTTATAATAAGCATTGGGCTTATGGATTAATTTACTAGTAGGTTTAGAAGGCTTTGTATTATTATGGACTAATAAAACATTGGGCTTATAAGTGTAGTTGGGTTTAGTATTGTTTGGGTTAGGTTTGATGACAATAGAAGGATGAAGGCCCAAAAGAGAGTTGGTATGGATGATGGGTTTTGTGGATCCATATAGGCTATCCAAGTCTTCACTTGGATTCAAAGAGCCGTGAATGTTAGAATTAGAGGAATCGTTCATATCATGTTCAATGGGATGGTCAACATTTTGGGAGGAGAGAAAGCATGTTCCTTGGTCTCCCACTTTGGAAACCAAAAGTTGGTCAAAAGCATTCATAGAATCCTTTTTCTCCCCACTAATACTATAAGCATAATTAAAATTTTGAAGGGTTGTATGAATATCATCGGCATTTTGAAGAGAAGAAGAAGACTCACCCTTGCTGACCGTTGATGCTCCTTCTTGACCGTTAGAGTTCGTGTTCGTGACCGTTGAAATCTTGTGATCGTTCATGACCGTTGGTGCGTGTGATTCCGGGGGTGCGTGTGCTTCACGGACAGATTGGCTTGCAGCATCGTTCCTTTGGCCTTTGGTGTTCATCACGTTTGTATCTTGAGCATGAGGAGCTTGATCTTTCCTCGCTGCAACATCATGATCGTGTGATGTTATCAAATGGTTTTGCTGCATGTTATTTCCCGTGTTTGGTGGTTTCATTCCCGTGTTGATCTTGTGATGTTTAGTCGCTGCATGTTCTTTCCCGTGAATATATTCATTTGTTGTTGCTGCATCATCTTGACCGTGTGGTATTGTTTTAGCACTTCCACCATTTGTTGATTGTTTAATGTGGCTCATGCAGTCACGTAGTTGTTCTTGTTCATCATCTTCTTGTTGTATACGCATGGTTACATCATCATCTTTACAAACATCATCCCGATCCAAAGCCTCGCCAGAAGTATTCAATGTCGAGTTGATATCATCATCTCCATTAGATGGTATTCGAGTAATTTTATGAATGCCACCATCTTCAATCGGTTGTATAACAGATCCATTTTCATGTGTATGAGCTGAAGGATCAACATAACCTCCATGGGATTTTTCTTTTACTAGAAAATGTTTAGAAATAAAGTCCGTAGCTTTTACATTAAAATTTTGTTTTTTTGTTTTAGTAGATCTTTTTTGTATGTTTCTATCAAGAAGTTTAAACATACATGGCTGTTTTTTTTTTATGTTTTTTAATCTTTTTTCAACAATATTGAATGTAATTTGAGGATCTGTAAAACCTTTTGTAGAAATAATATGATTATCATTTGGTATTATGTTTTCAGATTTCTCAGATAAATGTGGATCATGGATTATACCTGGTGAAACACCAGCCATAATGGAAATAAAATATAAAAAATTGAAACCAAACAAAAAATAAAAAGGAAAAGAAAACGTAAATAGTTCTTGAGAGAGTAGTTCTTGAGAGAGAAGTGGGGAGAGAGTAGTTTTGGGTTTTCTAGTTTTGATATGATGGATTAGGGTTTTCTAGTTTTGATATGATGTATTAGGGTTTTCTAGTTTTCATATGATGGATTAGGGTTTTTGAATGTTGCAAATGATGTTATTAGGGTTTTCTAGTATTCATATGATGGATTAGGGTTTTCTAGTTTTCATATGATGGATTAGGGTTTTCTAGTTTTCATATGATGGATTACGGTTTTTGAATGTTGCAAATGATGTTATTAGGGTTTTCTAGTTTTTATATGATGGATTAGGGTTTTCTAGTGTTCATATGATGGATTAGAGTTTTCTAGTTTTCATATGATGGATTAGGGTTTTTGAATGTTGCAGATGTTATTAGGGTTTTCTAGTTTTCATATGATGGATGGTTTTGGGTTTTTGAATGTTGCAAATGATGTTAATAGGGTTTTCTAGTTTTCATATGATGGATTAGGGTTTTCTAGTTTTCATATGATGGATGGTTTTGGGTTTTTGAATGTTGCAAATGATGTTAATAGGGTTTTCTAGTTTTCATATGATGGATTAGGGTTTTCTAGTTTTCATATGATGGATTAACATTTTCTAATATTCATATGATCGATTAGGGTTTTTGAATGTTGCAAATGATGTTATTAGGGTTTTCTAGTTTTTATACGATGGATTAGGGTTTTCTAGTGTTCATATGATGGATTAGGGTTTTCTAGTTTTCATATGATGGATTAGGGTTTTCTAGTTTTCATATGATGGATTAGGGTTTTTGAATGTTGCAAATGATCTTATTAGGATTTTCTAGTTTTCATATGATGGATTAGGGTTTTTGAATGTTGCAAATAATGTTATTAGAGTTTTTTAGTTTTCATATGATGGATTCGGGTTTTCTAGTTTTAATATGATGGATTAGGGTTTTCTAGTTTTCATATGATGGATTAGGGTTTTTGAATGTTGCAAATGATGTTATTAGGGTTTTCTAGTTTTCTTATGATGGATTAGGGTTTTCTAGTTTTGATATGATTGATTAGGGTTTTCTAGTTTTGATATGATGTATTAGGGTTTTCTAGTTTTCATATGATGGATTAGGGTTTTTGAATGTTGCAAATGATGTTATTTGGGTTTTCTGGTTTTCTTATGATGGATTAGGGTTTTCTAGTTTTGATATGATGGATTAGGGTTTTCTAGTTTTGATATGATGTATTAGGGTTTTCTAGTTTTCATATGATGGATTAGGGTTTTTGAATGTTGCAAATGATGTTATTAGGGTTTCATGATGGATTAGGGTTTTCTAGTTTTCATATGATGGATTAGGGTTTTCTAGTTTTCATATGATGGATTAACATTTTCTAATATTCATATGATGGATTAGGGTTTTTGAATGTTGCAAATGATGTTATTAGGGTTTTCTAGTTTTTATATGATGGATTAGGGTTTTCTAGTGTTCATATGATGGATTAGGGTTTTCTAGTTTTCATATGATGGATTAGGGTTTTTGAATGTTGCAGATGTTATTAGGGTTTTCTAGTTTTCATATGATGGATTAGGGTTTTCTAGTTTTCATATGATGGATGGTTTTGGGTTTTTGAATGTTGCAAATGATGTTAATAGGGTTTTCTAGTTTTTTTTTTTTTTTTTTTTTTTTTTTTTTTGGTAACCGAGGACCCCACCCGACCCATCCTTTGGATGACCCTGATGAAGCAACCTCGGGGCCCACGCACACCTGGCAGCAGGGTGGTCCGGGTCAATCACCTACGGGGGTAGAGAGGTGGCCAGTGGCCATCCCCTGATTGAAACCTAACACTCCCTATGGGGTTTTCTAGTTTTCATATGATGGATTAGGGTTTTCTAGTTTTCATATGATGGATGGTTTTGGGTTTTTGAATGTTGGAAATGATGTTAATAGGGTTTTCTAGTTTTCATATGATGGATTAGGGTTTTCTAGTTTTCATATGATGGATTAACATTCTCTAATATTCATATGATGGATTAGGGTTTTTGAATGTTGCAAATGTTGTTATCAGGGTTTTCTAGTTTTTATACGATGGATTAGGGTTTTCTAGTGTTCATATGATGGATTAGGGTTTTCTAGTTTTCATATGATGGATTAGGGTTTTCTAGTTTTCATATGATGGATTAGGGTTTTTGAATGTTGCAAATGATCTTATTAGGCTTTTCTAGTTTTCATATGATGGATTAGGGTTTTTGAATGTTGCAAATGATGTTATTAGGGTTTTCTAGTTTTCATATGATGGAATAGGGTTTTCTAGTTTTCATATGATGCATTAGGGTTTTTGAATGTTGCAAATGATGTTATTAGAGTT
This sequence comes from Cichorium intybus, assembly GCA_023525715.1. Lineage (NCBI taxonomy): Eukaryota > Viridiplantae > Streptophyta > Magnoliopsida > Asterales > Asteraceae > Cichorium > Cichorium intybus. The sequence continues at coordinate 43,300,378 of CM042015.1, forward strand.
TTCTAGTTTTCATATGATGGATTCTGGTTTACTAGTTTTAATATGATGGATTAGGGTTTTCTAGTTTTCATATGATGGATTAGGGTTTTTGAATATTGCAAATGATGTTATTAGGGTTTTCTAGTTTTCTTATGATGGATTAGGGTTTTCTAGTTTTGATATGATTGATTAGGGTTTTCTAGTTTTGATATGATGTATTAGGGTTTTCTAGTTTTCATAAGATGGATTAGGGTTTTTGAATGTTGCAAATGATGTTATTAGGGTTTTCTAGTTTTCATATGATGGATTAGGGTTTTCTAAATTTCATATGATGGATGGTTTTGGGTTTTTGAATGTTGCAAATGATGTTATTAGGGTTTTCTAGTTTTCATATGATGGATTAGGGTTTTCTAGTTTTCATATGATGGATTAACATTTTCTAATATTCATATGATGGATTAGGGTTTTTGAATGTTGCAAATGATGTTATTAGGGTTTTCTTGTTTTTGTATGATGGATTAGGGTTTTCTGGTGTTCATATGATGGATTAGGGTTTTCTAGTTTTCATATGATGGATTAGGGTTTTTGAATGTTGCAAATGATTTTATTAGGGTTTTCTAGTTTTCTTATGATGGATTAGGGTTTTCTAGTTTTGATATGATGGATTAGGGTTTTCTAGTTTTGATATGATGTATTAGGGTTTTCTAGTTTTCATATGATGGATTAGGGTTTTTGAGTGTTGCAAATGATGTTATTAGGGTTTTCTAGTTTTCATATGATAGATTAGGGTTTTCTAGTTTTCATATGATGGATTAGGGTTTTTGAATGTTGCAAATGATGTTATTAGGGTTTTCTAGTTTTCTTATGATGGATTAGGGTTTTCTAGTTTTGATATGATGGATTAGGTTTTTCTAGTTTTGATATGATGTATTAGGTTTTTCTAGTTTTCATATGATGGATTAGGGTTTTTGAATGTTGCAAATGATGTTATTAGGGTTTTCTAGTTTTTATATGATGGATTAGGGTTTTCTAGTGTTCATATGATGGATTAGGGTTTTCTAGTTTTCATATGATGGATTAGGGTTTTTGAATGTTGCAGATGTTATTAGGGTTTTCTAGTTTTCATATGATGGATTAGGGTTTTCTAGTTTTCATATGATGGATGGTTTTGGGTTTTTGAATGTTGCAAATGATGTTAATAGGGTTTTCTAGTTTTTTTTTTTTTTTTTTTTTTTTTTTTTGGTAACCGAGGACCCCACCCGACCCATCCTTTGGATGACCCTGATGAAGCAACCTCGGGGCCCACGCACACCTGGCAGCAGGGTGGTCCGGGTCAATCACCTACGGGGGTAGAGAGGTGGCCAGTGGCCATCCCCTGATTGAAACCTAACACTCCCTATGGGGTTTTCTAGTTTTCATATGATGGATTAGGGTTTTCTAGTTTTCATATGATGGATGGTTTTGGGTTTTTGAATGTTGGAAATGATGTTAATAGGGTTTTCTAGTTTTCATATGATGGATTAGGGTTTTCTAGTTTTCATATGATGGATTAACATTCTCTAATATTCATATGATGGATTAGGGTTTTTGAATGTTGCAAATGTTGTTATCAGGGTTTTCTAGTTTTTATACGATGGATTAGGGTTTTCTAGTGTTCATATGATGGATTAGGGTTTTCTAGTTTTCATATGATGGATTAGGGTTTTCTAGTTTTCATATGATGGATTAGGGTTTTTGAATGTTGCAAATGATCTTATTAGGCTTTTCTAGTTTTCATATGATGGATTAGGGTTTTTGAATGTTGCAAATGATGTTATTAGGGTTTTCTAGTTTTCATATGATGGAATAGGGTTTTCTAGTTTTCATATGATGCATTAGGGTTTTTGAATGTTGCAAATGATGTTATTAGAGTTTTCTAGTTTTCATATGATGGATTCTGGTTTACTAGTTTTAATATGATGGATTAGGGTTTTCTAGTTTTCATATGATGGATTAGGGTTTTTGAATATTGCAAATGATGTTATTAGGGTTTTCTAGTTTTCTTATGATGGATTAGGGTTTTCTAGTTTTGATATGATTGATTAGGGTTTTCTAGTTTTGATATGATGTATTAGGGTTTTCTAGTTTTCATAAGATGGATTAGGGTTTTTGAATGTTGCAAATGATGTTATTAGGGTTTTCTAGTTTTCATATGATGGATTAGGGTTTTCTAAATTTCATATGATGGATGGTTTTGGGTTTTTGAATGTTGCAAATGATGTTATTAGGGTTTTCTAGTTTTCATATGATGGATTAGGGTTTTCTAGTTTTCATATGATGGATTAACATTTTCTAATATTCATATGATGGATTAGGGTTTTTGAATGTTGCAAATGATGTTATTAGGGTTTTCTTGTTTTTGTATGATGGATTAGGGTTTTCTGGTGTTCATATGATGGATTAGGGTTTTCTAGTTTTCATATGATGGATTAGGGTTTTTGAATGTTGCAAATGATTTTATTAGGGTTTTCTAGTTTTCTTATGATGGATTAGGGTTTTCTAGTTTTGATATGATGGATTAGGGTTTTCTAGTTTTGATATGATGTATTAGGGTTTTCTAGTTTTCATATGATGGATTAGGGTTTTTGAGTGTTGCAAATGATGTTATTAGGGTTTTCTAGTTTTCATATGATAGATTAGGGTTTTCTAGTTTTCATATGATGGATTAGGGTTTTTGAATGTTGCAAATGATGTTATTAGGGTTTTCTAGTTTTCTTATGATGGATTAGGGTTTTCTAGTTTTGATATGATGGATTAGGTTTTTCTAGTTTTGATATGATGTATTAGGTTTTTCTAGTTTTCATATGATGGATTAGGGTTTTTGAATGTTGCAAATGATGTTATTAGGGTTTTCTAGTTTTTATATGATGGATTAGGGTTTTCTAGTGTTCATATGATGGATTAGGGTTTTCTAGTTTTCATATGATGGATTAGGGTTTTTGAATGTTGCAGATGTTATTAGGGTTTTCTAGTTTTCATATGATGGATTAGGGTTTTCTAGTTTTCATATGATGGATGGTTTTGGGTTTTTGAATGTTGCAAATGATGTTAATAGGGTTTTCTAGTTTTTTTTTTTTTTTTTTTTTTTTTTTTTGGTAACCGAGGACCCCACCCGACCCATCCTTTGGATGACCCTGATGAAGCAACCTCGGGGCCCACGCACACCTGGCAGCAGGGTGGTCCGGGTCAATCACCTACGGGGGTAGAGAGGTGGCCAGTGGCCATCCCCTGATTGAAACCTAACACTCCCTATGGGGTTTTCTAGTTTTCATATGATGGATTAGGGTTTTCTAGTTTTCATATGATGGATGGTTTTGGGTTTTTGAATGTTGGAAATGATGTTAATAGGGTTTTCTAGTTTTCATATGATGGATTAGGGTTTTCTAGTTTTCATATGATGGATTAACATTCTCTAATATTCATATGATGGATTAGGGTTTTTGAATGTTGCAAATGTTGTTATCAGGGTTTTCTAGTTTTTATACGATGGATTAGGGTTTTCTAGTGTTCATATGATGGATTAGGGTTTTCTAGTTTTCATATGATGGATTAGGGTTTTCTAGTTTTCATATGATGGATTAGGGTTTTTGAATGTTGCAAATGATCTTATTAGGCTTTTCTAGTTTTCATATGATGGATTAGGGTTTTTGAATGTTGCAAATGATGTTATTAGGGTTTTCTAGTTTTCATATGATGGAATAGGGTTTTCTAGTTTTCATATGATGCATTAGGGTTTTTGAATGTTGCAAATGATGTTATTAGAGTTTTCTAGTTTTCATATGATGGATTCTGGTTTACTAGTTTTAATATGATGGATTAGGGTTTTCTAGTTTTCATATGATGGATTAGGGTTTTTGAATATTGCAAATGATGTTATTAGGGTTTTCTAGTTTTCTTATGATGGATTAGGGTTTTCTAGTTTTGATATGATTGATTAGGGTTTTCTAGTTTTGATATGATGTATTAGGGTTTTCTAGTTTTCATAAGATGGATTAGGGTTTTTGAATGTTGCAAATGATGTTATTAGGGTTTTCTAGTTTTCATATGATGGATTAGGGTTTTCTAAATTTCATATGATGGATGGTTTTGGGTTTTTGAATGTTGCAAATGATGTTATTAGGGTTTTCTAGTTTTCATATGATGGATTAGGGTTTTCTAGTTTTCATATGATGGATTAACATTTTCTAATATTCATATGATGGATTAGGGTTTTTGAATGTTGCAAATGATGTTATTAGGGTTTTCTTGTTTTTGTATGATGGATTAGGGTTTTCTGGTGTTCATATGATGGATTAGGGTTTTCTAGTTTTCATATGATGGATTAGGGTTTTTGAATGTTGCAAATGATTTTATTAGGGTTTTCTAGTTTTCTTATGATGGATTAGGGTTTTCTAGTTTTGATATGATGGATTAGGGTTTTCTAGTTTTGATATGATGTATTAGGGTTTTCTAGTTTTCATATGATGGATTATGGTTTTTGAGTGTTGCAAATGATGTTATTAGGGTTTTCTAGTTTTCATATGATAGATTAGGGTTTTCTAGTTTTCATATGATGGATTAGGGTTTTTGAATGTTGCAAATGATGTTATTAGGGTTTTCTAGTTTTCTTATGATGGATTAGGGTTTTCTAGTTTTGATATGATGGATTAGGTTTTTCTAGTTTTGATATGATGTATTAGGTTTTTCTAGTTTTCATATGATGGATTAGGGTTTTTGAATGTTGCAAATGATGTTATTAGGGTTTTCTAGTTTTCATATGATGGATTAGGGTTTTCTAGTTTTCATATGATGGATGGTTTTGGGTTTTTGAATGTTGCAAATGATGTTAATAGGGTTTTCTAGTTTTCATATGATGGATTAGGGTTTTCTAGTTTTCATATGATGGATTAACATTTTCTAATATTCATATGATGGATTAGGGTTTTTGAATGTTGCAAATGATGTTATTAGGGTTTTCTAGTTTTTATACGATGGATTTGGGTTTTCTAGTGTTCATATGATGGATTAGGGTTTTCTAGTTTTCATATGATGGATTAGGGTTTTCTAGTTTTCATATGATGGATTAGGGTTTTTGAATGTTGCAAATGATCTTATTAGGCTTTTCTAGTTTTCATATGATGGATTAGGGTTTTTGAATGTTGCAAATGATGTTATTAGGGTTTTCTAGTTTTCATATGATGGATTAGGGTTTTCTAGTTTTCATATGATGGATTAGGGTTTTTGAATGTTGCAAATGATGTTATTAGAGTTTTTTAGTTTTCATATGATGGATTCGGGTTTTCTAGTTTTAATATGATGGATTAGGGTTTTCTAGTTTTCATATGATGGATTAGGGTTTTTGAATGTTGCAAATGATGTTATTAGGGTTTTCTAGTTTTCTTATGATGGATTAGGGTTTTCTAGTTTTGATATGATTGATTAGGGTTTTCTAGTTTTGATATGATGTATTAGGGTTTTCTAGTTTTCATATGATGGATTAGGGTTTTTGAATGTTGCAAATGATGTTATTAGGGTTTTCTGGTTTTCTTATGATGGATTAGGGTTTTCTAGTTTTGATATAATGGATTAGGGTTTTCTAGTTTTGATATGATGTATTAGGGTTTTCTAGTTTTCATATGATGGATTAGGGTTTTTGAATGTTGCAAATGATGTTATTAGGGTTTTCTAGTATTCATATGATGGATTAGGGTTTTCTAGTTTTCATATGATGGATTAGGGTTTTCTAGTTTTCATATGATGGATTAACATTTTCTAATATTCATATGATGGATTAGGGTTTTTGAATGTTGCAAATGATGTTATTAGGGTTTTCTAGTTTTTATATGATGGATTAGGGTTTTCTAGTGTTCATATGATGGATTAGGGTTTTCTAGTTTTCATATGATGGATTAGGGTTTTTGAATGTTGCAGATGTTATTAGGGTTTTCTAGTTTTTTTTTTTTTTTTGGGTAAAGAGGGCGGCACCTCTGGCAAATTTTATTAATAAAAAGAATAAATACAATATAAGGCTGGGGACTCCCCACCAAAAAACAGAAAATCCATCGGGACAGGCCCCAACGGACAACAAGCTAAACTAGGAACCAAAACAAGAGAGGAAACCATAAGCAAACAATAACAAAAAGGAGAGCAACCTGCAAAACAAACAAACCATACAAGCCAAAAGAAGCAGAGAAAAAAGAAAGGGCATAGGGAGAAAATTAAGGGAGGGTCCAAATAGTTTTAGCCATATCAACATTAGTGCAAGTTTTCAAAGAAAGACTCAGCAGTCTACACCGGATATCATCCTTTACAATATTCACGACAGCATGATGAGATCTTTTAATATTTTTAAAAATCCGTGAATTTCTTTCCCGCCAGATGTGGTAGACCGCTCCAGCAAAAACAAGTCTTCTAATGATCGACCAAATGGTCTTGTTCTTATTAATGGGGTTGAGTTGACTAATGATATCAGACCAGCTATCAGTGGAGAAGGAGAGATTCATGACATGATGGAGGTCATGCCAAACCAAAGAAGTGAAAGAGCATTCAAAGAAGAGATGGGAAAGGGAATCCGGACAGTTTCCGCAGAACGCACAAATGAGATTGGAATTTGTGTCCCAGATTTTGATTTTATCATGAGTCTTGAGACGATCTTTAAGAGCAACCCAAAGAATGAAAGCATGTCTGGGAATGTTCTGGGAGAACCAAACAAGATGAAACCAAAAGACCGGTTGGTGATAGGGGCGAATAGACAGCCACACAGATCGAACAGAGAAAGGGGAGAGTTGACCGTCTCTAGATCTCCAAAGGAGTTTATCAGGGACGGACGTGGAAATAGCAGGAGGGTTATGAGAAAGAAGAGCACCATGGGAATCTCTCCAAGAATTAGGCCGAACCCAAGATCCGTTAAGAACCAGGTCAGCAACCTTAGTATCAGGAGTGAAACCCGCATCATGGATGTCACGGACAGTCAAGAATTTAGAAAGAGGGCCCGCAGGGTGCCAATTGTCGAACCAAGCAGAAGTAGAGCATCCATCACCTATCTGGGAAACTATATACTCCCTTATCTTATCCCGCATATCCAGGATGTTACGCCAAGCAAATCCGGTCCCGTATTTTTTGGGGGCATCCCAAAAGTTACGGCCACATAAACGGTATGAGTGGATCCACTTAACCCATAGGGACTCTTTCTTGGAAAGGAGTCTCCAAACATGGGCAGCCATAAGGGCAACATTCCAGATAGCAAGGTTACGTATGCCAAGACCACCATGTTCCTTAGGAAGGCATACAGTTTTCCAGGAGACTTTAGCTTTACCACGCTTTAACTCACCATGGCACCAGAGGAAACCTCTCATGAGCTTCTCAATATCGTTAGAGATAGATTTAGGAAGAATAAAAACAGAAGCCCAATAGATTTGAGTAGAAGAAAGGACAGAGAGGATGAGCTGGAGGCGACCAGCAAAGGAAAGAGACTTGTTTTTCCAGTCATTAATCCTGCATTTGACTTTATCAACAAGGCCTTTACAGTCTTTGTGGGCAAGACGCGTAGTGATGAGAGGAATGCCAAGGTATCGGACAGGGAAAGAGCCCTCAGGAAACTTAACAATAAGATCAATGGCAGCCCTGGTCCTCTCACCAACATTACAGTAGAAAGCTTCACTCTTAGCAATATTTGGATGGAGGCCAGAAACCCCAGAGAATTCCTCAAGAGAATCACAGATGATTCTAACCGAAGAGCTATCACCATGACAGAAGAGAAGGAGATCGTCGGCAAAGCAGAGATGGGTGATACTTTGATCATCACATTGTCTGTGGAATTTAAAAGAATCAGAATCATGGATGTTTCTCTTGATCATAAGGTTAAGCACTTCCATGACAAGAGTGAAGAGATAAGGAGAAAGGGGGTCACCCTGCCGAATGCCCCTTTTACCGTCAAAATATCCATGAGTATTTCCATTTATACTCACAGAGTAAGCAACCGTGGAAACACATGTCATGATCCAGTCAATCATACGATCTGGGAAACCAAACCCAAACAAGATGGTTCGCAGAAACGTCCAGTCAACTGTGTCGTATGCTTTATGAATATCAACCTTAAAAGCACACCTAGGAGGACCACGATGCCGATGATAATCACGCATGATTTCATGGACAAGAAGGACGTTGTCGGTGATCAAACGACCAGGGATGAAAGCAGACTGGTTTTCATCAACCAGAGATGAAAGATGGTTTTGGGTTTTCTAGTTTTCATATGATGGATTAGGGTTTTCTAGTTTTCATATGATGGATGGTTTTGGGTTTTTGAATGTTGCAAATGATGTTAATAGGGTTTTCTAGTTTTCATATGATGGATTAGGGTTTTCTAGTTTTCATATGATGGATGGTTTTGGGTTTTTGAATGTTGCAAATGATGTTAATAGGGTTTTCTAGTTTTCATATGATGGATTAGGGTTTTCTAGTTTTCATATGATGGATTAACATTTTCTAATATTCATATGATGGATTAGGGTTTTTGAATGTTGCAAATGTTGTTATCAGGGTTCTCTAGTTTTTATACGATGGATTAGGGTTTTCTAGTGTTTTTTTTTGGGTAAAGAGGGCGGCACCTCTGGCAAATCTTATTAATAAAAAGAATAAATACAATATAAGGCTGGGGACTCCCCACCAAAAAACAGAAAATCCATCGGGACAGGCCCCAACGGACAACAAGCTAAACTAGGAACCAAAACAAGAGAGGAAACCATAAGCAAACAAGAACATAAAGGAGAGCAACCTGCAAAACAAACAAACCATACAAGCCAAAACAAGCAGAGAAAAAAGAAAGCGCATAGGAAGAAAATTAAGGGAGGGTCCAAATAGTTTTAGCCAAATCAACATTAGTGCAAGTTTTCAAAGAAAGACTCAGCAGTCTACAGCGTATATCATCCTTTACAATATTCACGACAGCATGATGAGATCTTTTTATTTTTTTAAAAATCCGTAAATTTCTTTCCCGCCAGATGTGGTAGACCGCTCCAGCAAAAACAAGTCTTCTAATGATGGACCAAATGGTCTTGTTTTTATTAATGGGGTTGAGTTGACTAATGATATCAGACCAGTTATCAGTGGAGAAGGAGAGATTCATGACATGATGAAGGTCATGCCAAACCAAAGAAGTGAAAGAGCATTCAAAGAAGAGATGGGAAAGGGAATCCGGACAATCCCCGCAGAACGCACAAATGAGATTGGAATTTGTGTCCCAGATTTTGATTTTATCATGAGTCTTAAGACGATCTTTAAGAGCAACCCAAAGAATGAAAGCATGTCTGGGAATGTTCTGGGAGAACCAAACAAGATGAAACCAGAAGACCGGCTGGTGATAGGGGCGAATAGACTGCCACACAGATCGAACAGAGAAAGGGGATAGTTGACCGTCTCTAGATCTCCAAAGGAGTTTATCAGGGACGGACGTGGAAATAGTAGGAGGGTTATGAGAAAGAAGAGCACCATGGGAATCTCTCCAACAATGAGGCCGAACCCAAGATCCGTTAAGAACCAGGTCAGCAACCTTAGTATCAGGAGTGAAACCCGCATCATGGATGTCACGGACAGTCAAGAATTTAGAAAGAGGGCCCGCAGGGTGCCAATTGTCGAACCAAGCAGAAGTAGAGCATCCATCACTTATCTGGGAAACTATATACTCCCTTATCTTATCCCGCATATCCAGGATGTTACGCCAAGCAAATCCGGTCCCGTATTTTTTGGGGGCATCCCAAAAGTTACGGCCACATAAACGGTATGAGTGGATCCACTTAACCCATAGGGACTCTTTCTTGGAAAGGATTCTCCAAACATGGGAAGCCATAAGGGCAACATTCCATATAGCAAGGTTACGTATGCCAAGACCACCATGTTCCTTAGGAAGGCATACAGTTTTCCAGGAGACTTTAGCTTTACCATGCTTTAACTCACCATGGCACCAGAGGAAACCTCTCATGAGCTTCTCAATGTCGTTAGAGATAGATTTAGGAAGAATAAAAACAGAAGCCCAATAAATTTGAGTAGAAGAAAGGACAGAGAGGATGAGCTGGAGACGACCAGCAAAGGAAAGAGACTTGTTTTTCCAGTCATTAATCCTGCATTTGACTTTATCAACAAGTCCTTTACAGTTTTTGTGGGCAAGACGTGTGGTGATGAGAGGAATGCCAAGGTATCGGACAGGGAAAGAGCCCTCAGGAAACTTAACAATAAGATCAATGGCAGCCCTGGTCCTCTCACCAACATTACAGTAGAAAACTTCACTCTTTGCAATATTTGGATGGAGGCCAGAAACCCCAGAGAATTCCTCAAGAGAATCACAGATGATTCTAACCGAAGAGCTATCACCATGACAGAAGAGAAGGAGATCGTCGGCAAAGCAGAGATGGGTGATACTTTGATCATCACATTGTCTGTGAAATTTAAAAGAGTCAGAATCATGGATATTTCTCTTGATCATAAGGTTAAGTACTTCCATGACAAGAGTGAAGAGATAAGGAGAAAGGGGGTCACCCTGCCGAAGGCCCCTTTTACCATCAAAATATCCGTGAGTATTCCCATTGATACTCACAGAGTAAGCAACCGTGGAAACACAGGTCATGATCCAGTCAATCATACGATCAGGGAAACCAAACCCAAACAAGATGGTCCGCAGAAACGACCAGTCAACTGTGTCGTAAGCTTTTTGAATATCAACCTTAAAAGCACACCTAGGAGGACCACGATGACGATGATAATCACGCATGAGTTCATGGACAAGAAGGACGTTGTCGGTGATCAAACGACCAGGGATGAAAGCAGACTGGTTTTCATCAACCAGAGAAGAAAGATGGTTTTTGATACGATCCGCAATAATCTTGCTGATACATTTGTAAACAACGTTACAACAAGCTATAGGGCGGAAATCAGTGACTTTGGAAGGGGAATCAACTTTAGGGATGAGCGCTAGGATGGTGCTGTTGAAAGACTTAAGTAGTTTACCAGAATAGAAGAATTCCTTAACAGCCATACAGAAATCAGGGCCCACAATTTCCCAAGCAGACTTGAAGAACTTAGCAGTGAAACCATCAGAACCAGGAGCTTTATCATCACCCATCTGGAACAAGACACACTTAACCTCCGCATCAGTAACAGGAGTAAGCATGGCGGCACATTGGAGGGGGGAGAGCTTATTAGAGAAGAGGGAAGAAGGATCACGAATAGCAGTGGAAGGCTGGGCAGATCTCAAGAAGGCTTGAAAGTGAGAAACAAAAAGATTAGGAAGATCATTCCTCGAGATCCAGTTTCCTTGAGCATCCTGGATAGAATTAATACGATTGCGAGATTTACGACTTTTAGCCGCTTTGTGGAAAAAAGCCGAATTTTTATCACCCTCACGCAGCCAGTTAACCTTAGCCTTTTGTTTCAGGAACCTCTCTTCATCCAGGCTAGCCTCGTTGAAAGCTTGGAGATACCTGCATTGTTCTTCACGAAGATCCTTATTGAAAGGATCCCGATCCAAAGCAATTTGAACTCTATCAAGCTCATTACGAAGAGAGATAACCTTAGAAAAAAGGTTTCCCTGGTTGCGAAGCATCTTACGTATAGGCACTTTCAGATTTTTAAGGTTTTTGAAAACCTTATACATCCGATATCCAGTGATATTGGGGTTCCAAGAAGAGGCAACAATCTGCTTGAAATCGGTCTTATAAGTCAGGAAATTAGGGAACTTGAAAGGTTTAGGTTGGAAACGGGCATGATGGGGGAGAGAAAGCACAGCAGGAGTATGATCGGACGAACGGTATGGGAGAAAATTGACAGTAGAGGAGGGGAAAGAAGCAACGAAGTGAGTATTTCCCATGACACGATCTATCTTCTTGAGGATGCCACCCGAACCATTAGGAGACTTGGTCCAAGTGTAGAAGAGACCTTTATAGTTAAGATCCTCCATTTCCATCAGATTGACACATTCCCTGAAGTCCTCCATGGCACGAGAAATCCCTGACTGGCCGGATGTGCTATCTTTAATATCAAGAGCAACATTGAAATCACCCAAAAGAATCCAAGGGGTATCTCTAACCATATTCTTATGGACTGCAAGAGAATGCCAGAGAGAGCGACGCATCATGTGATCATTATGAGCATAGACGAAGGAGCAGAAAAAGGATTTATTAGAATCACGAATATTAACTTTGAAATGCATAACCTGATCATTTAAGTCGATAAGCAACATATCAATGGCAAGCGGATCCCAGGCAACCACAATTCTAGTCCCTCTAGGGGAGAAGAGACCGTTGGACGACCACGACCAAGAGCCAAAAGTACGACTACAGATAAGAGGGAGGTTATGGAAGGAAGCACGTGTCTCTAGAGAAGCACAAATATGAAGATTTTGATCGCGGATAAGATCTCTCAAGGCTTTCTGATGAGAAGGCTTTACAGAGACCGCGAGTATTCCATGCTGCGATGTGCGTCATATGGAAACTTTGGGGGGGGGTGGAGTCCTTCTGCTCGGACACCGGAGCTATCATAGGTTGATCGTTATATGATCCAGACTCATTAACAATGAACTGGGCAGTTTCACCATCATCAAAATCAACCTCAATACTATTATCCTCTCCGATAAGGTCATCGACATCAGGATCAAAGCCATCAGGTCTAGAATGGGAAGGGGCATCAGGGGGTAGGGGGAAGGAAGTAGAGGGAGTATCCGTGGCATCAGAGGAACAAGCCTCTAGAATGGAGAATGCGTTGAATAAAGGTGTGGAGGATTTAGACTGATTTAGGGCCCGTGCGGGAGATAGACGTATGAAAGGGCTAGGGAAACCTACTACACCTATTGAATCCTTCTGGGAGGGATTAGTAGAATGAGGTATAATGGGAGGGCGGTTCTTTAAAGGGACAGGGCGAGACTTGGGTCTTGACTTATTATTAATTTTATTATTTTTATTATAAACTTTGTTTTTTGAAGATTCTTTAGCCATCCTAACCTTTTGGGTATTTCTCTTAGAATTACTTTGTGGATTATCATTAGAAATATTCTCATTATTTGTGTTTTTTTTCGATATATTTTTCTTTTTAGTTACCTCTGTAAATCCATCATCAATTTGTATAGTAGAATTTACTATTACATGATCAATAGGCATTTTATCTTTGTTGTTATCTTCATTAATCTTAGAGATGACATGCATACAATGGATCGTTTCATGACCATAAACCATGCAATGAGAGCACATTGGGGGTTTCCATTCATACTCAATACGAAGAGTATGGGTGGAAAATTCAAGAGTATCAGGATCAGGAATTCGGATAATCACTTTATCCACCCAAGAAGATTTTGTGGGGATCTCAAGAAGGACACGAGCATAAACAGATTTTCCAGCCGCATACTTGCACATATTAGCCGTATAAGAGTCCATAGCAAGAGGCTTACCAATTTTGGAAGCAATGTGGCTAAGACCATCATCACTCCAAGCCTCATAGGGAATATCATGGATTTTAATCTAGAGAGGAAGCTTGTCGTGATTGTTCTTATGTATACTAAGACCGGGCCGCCATTTTTGCATGACAATCGGGACACCCTTAAAAGTCCAGGGTCCATGGGTAATAACATGATGAAGACCATTATCATCACTAAATTTAAAAAGATAAACACCTTTTCCATTTAGAAGGACATCTTGAAGACCATGGATAGACCACATTTTGGAAGCTAGATAACGAACATCAGAGTAGTTCATTTTTTTTCCGACAAAATAACCACAGATAGTCCGAGCAAATGTTTCACAAACTTTGCTAACGGCCAGTAAAGGAATATCAACTGGTACATTAACATCATTACATAAATTAGGAATAAAACGAAAGTTATCGTTAGCGTGTTTTTGGGAGCCAGTAATGATATTAGCATGAGAATTATTAAGTAAAGGTAACCTACGAGTCCAAGCATTTTTGTTTCTATTTTTATTTTCATGATTTAAATTATGAGAATTTAAATTTTGTTCATGGGGTTTAGAGTCAAATGTCAGTGAATTATTATCATCTAAGACATGGGGTTGCATATGGGCTAACGGGATATTGACAGGGCCATTTAAAGACTGTTGGGCTTCTACAATATAATCCTTTGGCTTAATATTATTCATAGGTCCACCAATTGCCATAGATTGGGTAACATGGGCTGATCTTTTAGCCAAATGGGTTAAGGGTTTTAAATGGGCTAAATGTTTTGGCAAAGGCCCAAGTAGAGAAGGATATTCTCTCATTGAATCCGTGAGTGTGGATGTATATTCAAGCCCAAGAAGAGAATGAGATTCTCTCATTGAATCCGTGTGCATGGGAGGATAGTCAACAATTCTAGCATAGGATTCTTTAAATTTATCACCACTAGGGGAACATTCATGATTGGGACTAGACAAAGTAGTACTAGCATGCTTAAAGAACTTACCCCTCCTTTTGTTCAAATGGACGTTAACATGAGGCAATAACGTTGGGATTCTTTCTTCTTTGTCGGACTTGGCCTGAAGTTGATCGCTATTAATGTTTGCCGGCGACTTGCATGGATGTATACCGGATTGTATACCGGATTTGCATCTTGTTTTTCCGGCTATTATTCCTTGAGCGTAGTCACGATCAACTACCATTTCATCCTCCAAGATCAGCCCCTTTTCAGCAATCATTGTCTTCTCCTGATAAGCGTAATTACCGTCCAAAAACCCTTCCTTTTCAGCATGTGAATATTCATCTTCATCAATGCAAAAAGGCTTCAAGACCGATGTTTGGTTGTTCCCTCCATGGCCGATTGTGTTCATCATCTTAGTTGCTTGAGATTCACGATCATCATGGGTTACCAAGTCGATAGGATAATTTCTGTTAACCAAAGGATAAAGATCATCATGACCGTGTATGTTCATGAGCTCTTGTTTTTCTTCCCCACCTATCATAGTTAACTCTTCATTAGCATGTTCCTGATCGTATTTTGTAGTTGTATCATCGAGACCATGTGATGATTGTATATTGTTTTTCATGCAGTCAAGTTGATAATCTTCTTGTTGTAATATTGGGTACGGTATTTGGGGTAGTGTGTATTCATCTTTATTCTTGTACTCTCCCTCTTCATCATCATCTTGGGTATCATCATTTTTAGCAACATCTTCATTATCAGATCCCGAAGAAGTATAATCCGTGGACATACCATCTTTGCAAGTATCATCACCATCTTCATGAGTGGAAGCATCTTGTTCATCACCATGTTCATGAGATACAGCAGGAACATATTTTTTAGAAGCAATATCTCTTTCTTGTAACTTAAATTTTTGTTTTTTTCTTTTAGAAGTATTTTTTTTTATAGTTCTGTCAAGAATATTGAAAATGCATGGCTGTTTTTTTTGTATTTTTTTTAATCTTTTTTCAACAATATTGAATGTAATTTCAGGATTTGTAAAACCTTGTGTATAAAAAACATGATTATTATTTGCTAGAAAATCATCAGATTCCAAAGATAAATCTGGACCAGGGACTATACCTGGTGAAACACCAGCCATAATATTAGGGTTTTCTAGTGTTCAAAGATAAATCTGGACCAGGGTTTTCTAGTGTTCATACGATGGATTAGGGTTTTCTAGTTTTCATATGATGGATTAGGGTTTTCTAGTTTTCATATGATGAATTAGGGTTTTTGAATGTTGCAAATGATCTTATTAGGCTTTTCTAGTTTTCATATGATGGATTAGGGTTTTTGAATGTTGCAAATGATGTTATTAGGGTTTTCTAGTTTTCATATGATGGATTAGGGTTTTCTAGTTTTAATATGATGGATTAGGGTTTTCTAGTTTTCATATGATGGATTAGGGTTTTTGAATATTGCAAATGATGTTATTAGGGTTTTCTAGTTTTCTTATGATGGATTAGGGTTTTCTAGTTTTGATATGATTGATTAGGGTTTTCTAGTTTTTTTTTTTTTTTTGGTAACCGAGGACCCCACCCGACCCATCCTTTGGATGACCCTGATGAAGCAACCTCGGGGCCCACGCACACCTGGCAGCAGGGTGGTCCGGGTCAATCACCTACGGGGGTAGAGAGGTGGCCAGTGGCCATCCCCTGATTGAAACCTAACACTCCCTATGGGTTTTCTAGTTTTGATATGATGTATTAGGGTTTTCTAGTTTTCATATGATGGATTAGGGTTTTTGAATGTTGCAAATGATGTTATTAGGGTTTTCTAGTTTTCATATGATGGATTAGGGTTTTCTAAATTTCATATGATGGATGGTTTTGGGTTTTTGAATGTTGCAAATGATGTTATTAGGGTTTTCTAGTTTTCATATGATGGATTAGTGTTTTCTAGTTTTCATATGATGGATTAACATTTTCTAATATTCATATGATGGATTAGGGTTTTTGAATGTTGCAAATGATGTTATTAGGGTTTTCTAGTTTTTGTATGATGGATTAGGGTTTTCTGGTATTCATATGATGGATTAGGGTTTTCTAGTTTTCATATGATGGATTAGGGTTTTTGAATGTTGCAAATGATTTTATTAGGGTTTTCTAGTTTTCTTATGATGGATTAGGGTTTTCTAGTTTTGATATGATGGATTAGGGTTTTCTAGTTTTGATATGATGTATTAGGGTTTTCTAGTTTTCATATGATGGATTAGGGTTTTTGAGTGTTGCAAATGATGTTATTAGGGTTTTCTAGTTTTCATATGATAGATTAGGGTTTTCTAGTTTTCATATGATGGATTAGGGTTTTTGAATGTTGCAAATGATGTTATTAGGGTTTTCTAGTTTTCTTATGATGGATTAGGGTTTTCTAGTTTTGATATGATGGATTAGGTTTTTCTAGTTTTGATATGATGTATTAGGTTTTTCTAGTTTTCATATGATGGATTAGGGTTTTTGAATGTTGCAAATGATGTTATTAGGGTTTTCTAGTTTTCAATTTGTAACACCACGATACTTTTGATAAGTATTAATATGTTAATCATAGTGTATTTATGATTTAATATGGTGTTCTAAGTATTAGAAAGATAATTCTAGAAAAAGGGTAATTTGGTCATTTTACCATAAAAGGGTAATTTGGTCATTTGACCATGTGAAGGACCAATTATGTAAAAATATTGTTTGCTTGTGGCAAAGATATAAGAAATGAAAGTTTTATGCAATAAAACTTGGTTGTGGTGGTAAAAGTTCAAGAAATGGAACTTAGGGACCAAATTTATAAAATTGGAAAATATAAAATATTGAAAACTCCCCTCAAATGTGCAGAACATTGGTAATGATCGGGAGGTTTTCTGGAGCACGATTCCTGCAGAATTCATGAGCATTGAATTGTGGAATCGGATTAATAGCTTGGAGCTTGAAGTTGTCAAGCAATTAAGGTTAGTAAGAAACTTCTAACCTAAGTTTTTGTGTGTTCTTCATGGGAGAACTTTTGTGACTGAAATTTCAGTCAAGAATCATGAAGTTTATGGTTCTAAACTTCTAATAAGTCATATGTTAAGAACATAACTCAAAGATATGAAAGTATGTTGCTATTGTTGAAATTAGCAACTTTGGTCAAGAACCCTAGATTTTGAGTTCTTGTGATAAACCTGATTTTAATGGTTGATAATGACTTCTAGATGTTATTTTAGTTGAACTAAATCAATAGATGTGATTATAACCTAGTAATTTCGGTTTTGGACCAAAAATGTGAAAAACGGGAATTTATGGAATTGGATTGGAATTACCAATTCCTTTGTTTAAAACTTGATATAAATGAAGGGTTTTGGTCCTGGAACAAACCCCTACTGATTAAGTCGTGTATTAAGAGCTTAATACCCCAAAACTGCATGCTACAGTGCATAAATCGCGACTGGTCTGGAGACCTGCACTGACGCCAGGCGCGGCGCTCCCAGATACCAGGCGCGGTGCGCCCATTTGGCAGAAAGCCAGAAACCTCCTGTTAAAATTTGGTGCAATTTCCAAATTTGATTTTGATGCTAGGCTTATCCGATTGACCTGAAATTTTGAACATAGGTCTAATATGTTATGAAACTTCGTAGAAAATTGTCGGAATACGTATACGACCTCCCGAAAGTACTGTAGCAAAATACGTCTATTTTGAGAAATGTATAATTTATAAAAAGATGGTAAGTGAAAGTTATCATCTAGAAATGGTCCCCAATTGTGTTATATTGGACTCGTGTGTAATAGAGTCAACTGAAATGATGATTAACCTATTATCATTTGGTATATAAATGAATATATAGGTATGGGACAAATGGTTGTGGTGCACGCAAAGGCAATAAACAACCGGAATTAAATGCAGCAAGTATCCAGGTGAGTAATCTCACTGATATCATATATGATATATGATGATTGAATTGTTAAAGATTTGAAATTGCTTTGGGGGACAAAATTGACAGTTGACAGATGCCAATGATATGACAATACCAGATAAGCCGTGAGTCTGTGATAGACAAGAACGGAGCTGTGAGTCAATAATAATAATGATACGACAATACCAGATAAGCCGTGAGTCTGTGAAAGACAAGAACGGAGCTGTGAGTCAGTAAATGAATAAACAATGCGACAATACCAGATAAGCCGTGAGTCTACAATAGACAAGAACGGAGCTGTGAGTCAATCTTTGAAAAGGCAATACCGGATAATCCGTGAGTCATTGCGATGGCAAGAACGGAGCCGTGAGTCTAGGCAAAAGTGGGACAAACTCGTGAGCCATAAATGATTTTAATATTTGACTTTAAGTCTAAATAGTGCGGTCTTTTGACTATGATACCGGGTTATTGAGCCCAGCTGGTATGGCCTTTGGGCTATGACGTGTATATTGAAAATGTACTGGTACGGCTTACATAGCCATGACATATGGTGCGGCTTAGATAGCCATGATATATGATGCAGTCCGTTGTGACTAAGAAACATGGGACAAAAAATGGTTAGACATGAATATATATGCAAATAAGTGACGTGGCTTGATAATTACAGGTTACTGTGATTCAGCATGTAAGGCTACAGATTAGGATGTCAAATCCTAGGAGATATGTGGACAGCCAGTAAGGCTAGGAGTTTGGATTCGATATCCAGACAGATATATGATTGTATTTTTATACATGTTATTTGCAGATACGATTACTCACTGAGCTTTGTAGCTCATACCGTTTGTTAAATGTCCCTGCAGGTTAGCATAACCCTGATAAAGGTAAGGATAAAGTCCGTGACTCAAGAAGTGGACTTGTAGATGCTGTCAGTAGCAGCCCGGCTTATAAGGAGGTTATTATATTTGTATACTCCTTGATACACTTGTACCCGTTTTTATTAAAAATATACCCCTTTGTTTACGGTTTTAAGTACTGAAACCTATGTTTTAAATGAAAAATTTTCAGGGGTGTTTTTGTTTTAAAAGCCGGGTGTTACAAGTTGGTATCAGAGCCGTGGTTTAAGTGAACAAGGTGTCTATAGAGTAGATTCCTGGACTTAAACCTTGAGAGATAGTAGACATGATAGATAGTTAGGTGTATATAGTTGTTATTATACATATATAACCTAACCGTTGCTGACTTCTGACGTATAAGAAGTATGAGCAGCGACTCTTATTTGGAGGAATTTAGGGCGTGCAGCTTTAAGAAGTGAACCAGCCCTTTCTCAAGGCTCCATCGAACGGGGGCAAAGAGACAAGTAGCAGAAAATCCACATGATAAGCAACAGTAGTTGCTGTGGTCAGAAAAAGAAATTTGGGTGCTCACCCTGACTGATATTCAAGGTGAAGGAAAAGTAGCTGAGACTACAAGAAAAGCAGAAAAAGATTAGTGGACGCTTCAGGAGAAGTTACCACGAACTGGGTCCAACCTTAAAGGGAAGGGACCAAAACAAAGAAGTGATGTAGTGTAAGAAGTGCAGGAAAAGCACTCAGAAAATTTTAGAGTTGAGACTCTACTGTTGATATGCTAAAATTGCAGAAAATAGGAGCATGTTGCTCGAGCTTGTTGGATGGATCGGAAGTGTGTCTAGCGCGGAGCTATAGAACATTTTCCTATGAAATGTTCACATGCAAAATGTGGAGTAATGGGTGATAAACCCAGAAAAGAACGGGGAAAATAGAACGAAGAAATGAATGGTCGAGATGGACCAGTGGTATCATGAGCATTCCAGCAGACTGTGGAAAAAGCTCGTGAGTAGACTGATATGGTCTCGAATATAATTGTTTTGAATATACTCCCCGTATACGTTATATTTGATCCATGAAGCTATGCTTTGGATCGATGACTTTAATGTCTTGTCTGAATATTTCATCAACGATTATGGATGAAATTTTGGAACTGGCTATAGCAAATAGCAAATATGTTCAAGATATTGAACACCTGAAAGGTAGTCTGCCTAGGATTTACGGGACCATTGTTCCCTATAAATCTGAAGCCGATGACTACCAATGAATTTGAAGAAATTGTGCATATGAATTGGTTAGCAATGAATGATGCTAACATGAATTGTAGAAAAATGAACATTCTGGTTCTAAAATCAGAAATGAAATGGACGAAAATCCATGGTAAATGACCGTTGTTGAGAATACCGGTTATTTTCCTTTGCTTAAACTCAGAAAAGAGTTAGTAAAGGAATGATGTTGTAGTTGTCATACGTGGTATTAGCCAAGTTAAATAAAGTAGTGATAGTAGTGTACTACTTTAAATAAATTTTCGGATATTTCTTTTGAAAAGAACTTCCAGGATTTCTGCCAGATTGGCGAGAAGAGTTTATGATTAAACTGATTTTGGGAGCTGTTTTTAGTATACAGGCTCTGTACTGATTAACATCTGCAGAGATGGCAGAGTGGAAAAACAATTAGAATAAAAAATTCTTGAATTGGGGTCTCTTATGGCCGAATGTGTCATCATATGGAGCCCTATCTTGTTTTAAGGAAGAAAGATGAGTTGATGTGTATGTGCATTGATGATGTGTTTTCAAACATACATATAAAATACCCAGAAAACGGTACCAACAATTTGGTATGTTACGAGCGTATATATGATATTAGCAATTGGTTTTCACATTAGTTTTACATTTCTTGAACAGGGATATACCATGTATGAATAGAACAACACAATTAGGCAAGTGGACCTAATCGGTTGTAGTATAGTATTGGTAAATCCGGGTTGTCGAACCCAAGGGAAAACGGATATTTTTAAGTTAAGAAAATCAATTATTAATTAACAATTATTCAAGCAAACAGTAATTAAAAAGGATGGGGGGTTTTGAGAGAATGCATTGACTCGTGTCAAGAGACAGCGCAAAAGTTTATTAAAATCGGAAAATATAAATATAAATTACAAAACATAAAAGTAAACGTTTAGATTCGATTCAACCATCTAGTTATGTTTGATATGCTATTAGTGCAATGGATATTGAAAGCTAAATATCGATTTCTAGAGTGATTAGATGTTTTGGTCCAACTACCTAATCCTATGATTATAAGGTCATTAATGGCAATGGTCATGCAATTACATATTCCAAATAATCATGTATTGGTTCGTATCATACAAGATTCATTCGAGTTTTTGATCTCAATGGTCATGAAAATCAAAATGGTTTGTACAGATTGGTCCTCCAGTACAAACTTTTCATACATATATAAGTTCCTACCTTCGTGACTTAACCCTAGGATTTGGTCCATCACTAGTCATATCTGTCTAATGGTCATAGCGCAGTTATGATAAAAGTCATATAGTCAGATTGGTCCTCTAGACTAAAATAACTTAGCAATAAGTCAAAAAGGAAGGTTCCTTAACATATATGATAGTCAAATAAATTATGCAAGATAAAATATAAAACGTTCAATATCCGATAAATAACAATCAAATCATAACTAGATAGTATTCAAATTTAAGTAATAAATAATGCAGATAAATATAACATGATCTGAAGAATACGGCCTAGGAAATCATAGTAGAATGCTAAACATATATAAAGCAAACCGAATGAAGTCCCGGCCGAACATTCTTCAAGCTCTCGATTCCATACGCACCGTACCGTCTCCTCCAAACCTTCTAGCAGTTGCAGTGGGCAAACTCCCGAGTTTGGTGTTGGTAATGGGGTGTAGGTGTTTATGGTTAGTGTTGGATGTCTCAAACAACAAGAGAAGGCTTCTATTTATAGAGCTGTCCAGGCCCGTCGCGTCGCGACCATAGAGGGCGTCGCGTCGCGAACCAGTGTGAAACGCGTGACTCAGTTGGCCGCTATTCTGACTTTGTGGACTGTGGTTGGTGGGTCGCGTCGCGATCCATGTGGAGGTCGCGTCGCGATCGCGTCGGGTTGCCATCTTCCCTTCGTGTCGCGATCTTTTGGTCAGCACTACATCACCGTGGCATCACTCGTCGCGTCGCGACCCTATAGGGGATCGCGTCCCGATCGCTGCTGTAGCTGCCTTCAACTTCTTTTGTTCACTTTGAGGCTCGTATTCAGCTCCTTCTTTATCCACAAAGCAATTTTTCCTGTGTTTTGGTAATTTAAACATATAAGTACCTTTTATCTTGATATTATACCAAAAACCACGTGTTTAGGCACTCGATATTGTCCGAATTATATGTATAAATGAGGCAATATCAAAATACCCTACACTTGGACTTTGCTTGTCCTCAAGCAAACTACAATTTAAAACCAAGCCGAGAAACTTGATGTCCAAACAACTTTCCATACGCTATCACAGATCTAGCGTTTATTACCGATGTTAAGAATAATGAATTAAGAATAAACATAGTAGATCATACCTAGCCTTATGTATATATTTCTAAATTTTCAAAACTTTACATAAACTCTCTTTCTATAAACGACAAGTCTTTAGATTGATAAATACTCATTTTTACATAACATCGAATAAACCCTTTAAAGATTCTTCCACCTCAAGACTTTTTGTCGAATTTCCCATATTTAAAATAAAAATCATGCTGGACTAAATTTATCAAGTTAAGTTATTATTTCCATTTTTTTTTTCGCACCTTTGAAACTCGTGACTTTCGATGGAACTCTTGATTACAAATTTTCGACTCAAGACTGTACAGAGTCTACTAATTCAAATTCCAAAGGCCACTAAGGAAATTCCATGACTTTCGATGACACCCGTGTAGCGAGCTTTCGACAATATTATCCCAAACCAATTGGTTTTAGGTAATAAGGTGCATAAATGCCCGAAGGCCACCCATTTTATGTCTACTTGCTCGAATGTCAAAGGCCACTGATTGACTTTCCTTCCTGAGTCTCAAAATTATGGTGTAACATTACTTGACTTCTGCTTTTTAGCACATCATATTTCTTGAGAATTTTTTTTCTCATTTTAAGTTCATTTATCGAGGCTTATTTTCCTCAATTTAGTAACAGCATATAATTCGTGCATTTTTGCAAGTAGGGAAACTGACTCAATCTATTTTTGGCAAAAACTCAATTTTTTTACAACTGATAAATTTTCAACGGGTCTATTTCATTATTTATGCAAAACATTTTGCAACTACCAAGCTGAAAACTTGTCCTCTATAGAACTAAATTTTATATAAAACAATGAAAAACTAAAAATACATTCATAAAATTAAATGTAACCTACGAATTTATTTTCAAAACATTTTTCTTAACAATTATCTTTTTGGCGTTCAATTTTGGAATAGATGTTTAAGATAAAAAAATTTAATTTGGCTCAATTAGTTATTGCAGTATGACGCTCTTACCCTACACTTATTTTATACAATAATTTTATTGTATATATAATTCAAAATAGTAAAGGGAGCAAAATGGAACAGACTCCCCTTGGGTACCGGTCGACGTCATATATGAGGCTCTTTCCACAGAAAAGAATTCGCTGAACATGCTGCCAGCATTGAATTTTAGCAAATCTGCATACACATCACTCAGACAAATATTATTCACACACAAATAAACACACAAAAATTAAATAAATAAAATTAATAATAATAAAAGAAACAATATCACTCATTTTGTGGTTCCTGAAGTTTCAAAGCCGTGGCTACTGGGTTGCGGTTATGGTGTGTTTTCCTGGCTGTGCGACTTTTGACCGTCGTCAGTATCGCTGCCTCCACTGTAAAGAAGCGTCCCTCTTCTCAGTAGTGACTGATTTTTAGCCTAAAAAACCATGTATCATTATGCACGACCAGCATCTGCCTCGGTTGTTTACGCGTTATGCACGTTTACGTGTCGCGTAACTTGAAGTTGTCTCTTTCTCAACGCGATCCGGATTGTCGACGCGTCACGTCCGGATGGCATACACGTCGCATTGCGTGAGCAGAAAAGACTTCAAAGTTTTGTCACTTCATTTTTCCCGAAATATTCACCCCACACTTAAAATATGCTTAAGGTGTGCAAATATCCATTTTATGATTAGTGATATGTCAATCAAAGCAAATACATAACACACAAAAACAAATGTACAATCACACAAATATTAACTAAATAATTAATTTTCTATACAAAAAAATAAAACCGTAATTCCCCGGCAACGGCGCCAAAAACTTGATGTGTTTTCAAACATACATATAAAATACCCAGAAAACGGTACCAACAATTTGGTATGTTACGAGCGTATATATGATATTAGCAATTGGTTTTCACATTAGTTTTACATTTCTTGAACAGGGATATACCATGTATGAATAGAACAACACAATTAGGCAAGTGGACCTAATCGGTTGTAGTATAGTATTGGTAAATCCGGGTTGTCGAACCCAAGGGAAAACGGATATTTTTAAGTTAAGAAAATCAATTATTAATTAACAATTATTCAAGCAAACAGTAATTAAAAAGGATGGGGGGTTTTGAGAGAATGCATTGACTCGTGTCAAGAGACAGCGCAAAAGTTTATTAAAATCGGAAAATATAAATATAAATTACAAAACATAAAAGTAAACGTTTAGATTCGATTCAACCATCTAGTTATGTTTGATATGCTATTAGTGCAATGGATATTGAAAGCTAAATATCGATTTCTAGAGTGATTAGATGTTTTGGTCCAACTACCTAATCCTATGATTATAAGGTCATTAATGGCAATGGTCATGCAATTACATATTCCAAATAATCATGTATTGGTTCGTATCATACAAGATTCATTCGAGTTTTTGATCTCAATGGTCATGAAAATCAAAATGGTTTGTACAGATTGGTCCTCCAGTACAAACTTTTCATACATATATAAGTTCCTACCTTCGTGACTTAACCCTAGGATTTGGTCCATCACTAGTCATATCTGTCTAATGGTCATAGCGCAGTTATGATAAAAGTCATATAGTCAGATTGGTCCTCTAGACTAAAATAACTTAGCAATAAGTCAAAAAGGAAGGTTCCTTAACATATATGATAGTCAAATAAATTATGCAAGATAAAATATAAAACGTTCAATATCCGATAAATAACAATCAAATCATAACTAGATAGTATTCAAATTTAAGTAATAAATAATGCAGATAAATATAACATGATCTGAAGAATACGGCCTAGGAAATCATAGTAGAATGCTAAACATATATAAAGCAAACCGAATGAAGTCCCGGCCGAACATTCTTCAAGCTCTCGATTCCATACGCACCGTACCGTCTCCTCCAAACCTTCTAGCAGTTGCAGTGGGCAAACTCCCGAGTTTGGTGTTGGTAATGGGGTGTAGGTGTTTATGGTTAGTGTTGGATGTCTCAAACAACAAGAGAAGGCTTCTATTTATAGAGCTGTCCAGGCCCGTCGCGTCGCGACCATAGAGGGCGTCGCGTCGCGAACCAGTGTGAAACGCGTGACTCAGTTGGCCGCTATTCTGACTTTGTGGACTGTGGTTGGTGGGTCGCGTCGCGATCCATGTGGAGGTCGCGTCGCGATCGCGTCGGGTTGCCATCTTCCCTTCGTGTCGCGATCTTTTGGTCAGCACTACATCACCGTGGCATCACTCGTCGCGTCGCGACCCTATAGGGGATCGCGTCGCGATCGCTGCTGTAGCTGCCTTCAACTTCTTTTGTTCACTTTGAGGCTCGTATTCAGCTCCTTCTTTATCCACAAAGCAATTTTTCCTGTGTTTTGGTAATTTAAACATATAAGTACCTTTTATCTTGATATTATACCAAAAACCACGTGTTTAGGCACTCGATATTGTCCGAATTATATGTATAAAT
Organism: Cichorium intybus; assembly: GCA_023525715.1. Classification (NCBI taxonomy): domain Eukaryota; kingdom Viridiplantae; phylum Streptophyta; class Magnoliopsida; order Asterales; family Asteraceae; genus Cichorium; species Cichorium intybus. The sequence continues at coordinate 43,326,513 of CM042015.1, forward strand.
GAGGCAATATCAATTGACTACTGAGAATCTGATATTCTCGAAACCATACTGAATATGAGGTACATTTGTACCAGATATTGGAGTTACTTCACTGAGTTAAGTGATATGTAAAATTCTCCAAGTATAAAAAAAATGGCTAAAAGAAGTTTCAATTCTTTGGGCATGTTAATAGTGCCAAAGATGATAAAGTAAATTCAGTGGAATTGATGCTATGATAAACCTGAAACCGCCGGAGGAATCTGACTAAAATTTGTAGTTCCTTGGTTCGGCAGGTTACTATAGGAGAGTTGTAGAAAACTGCTCCTTGATTGATGTCTAGTTGACTAAAGTTGACCAAGAAAGGTGAAAAGTTGGAGTGGGTAGAAAGACCACAAATAACTTTTCAAAGGTTGAGACAAACCTTATATGAAGCTCCGGTGTTAGCATTGTCGCTAAGCGGAGAAGATAAATTGGATTATAGAAATGCATCCAGAGTTGATTTTGGATACATGATATTGCAGTAGCAATTATGATTTGACATTGAAGCTTTGGAGACACTACTTATATGGTGTAAAGCTTACTGTTTATATGGATCATAAAAGTTGAAGTGCTTAATTGATCAAAAAGAAGCTGAATATGAGATAGCAAAGATAGATGGGTTACTTAAAGATTTCGGTTATGAAATCTTGTACCATCTCGGAAAGACGAATGTGGCTATAGATGCCTTGAATTGAAAAGAGTATCTTTTGAAAGATACATCCACATGTATGAGTGTGGCGAATTGATTACCTGAGTTGATTCGGGTAGCACAGAAAGAAGTGCGCAAATCTAAAAACGTGAAAAGTGAATGAATGATTAGCTATCGAAAGAATCTAGTTAGAAACTCACAGCGATTGAAAACCCTTGGTGGTTGTGTATGTGAGTTCCAAAGCAAAGCGAGATATGAAAATTTACCCTTAAAAGATGTATATTTGGGTAGATATGCAAAATGCCCGGGGCAGTACCAAACTGTGTAGAGTGATATAACCTATGTATTGGTGGCCGGGACTAAAGAAAGACATTGAAAGACATGTGAAAAATGTTTGACTTGTGTATAATGTTGAGTCATAAATTAAGATTGAGTCAAATATGCTGATCGGATTTGTTGCCAGATTTTATGCCTATAATTTTGCTATCGGTTATGGAATGGGTCTGTCCTTCCATACTTAGTTTTTGTTTGAATAGCATGTTCGTACCCTTGTTAGGGTTAACTTTTGTAATCTTTTCACGGCACTCAAACAGAATAGTTCACATCGAATTGTTCTTGAGTTGCATTTTAATCATTAGACATCAGTTCTTCATATTGTTTGTTCTTGATCTTGTTTATTTACATTATTCCGCATTTTTGAATCTCGATCCAACTTTTGTATTTCAACAATTGGTATCAGAGCGGGAGTTCGTGTCATTCACAAATCTGTTTTGATTATCTTCATCGTTTCAATTGATTTTGGATACCAAACTTTAATCTTTTTCGTTTGATTCTTCTTTTGATTTGAACTTACACATCTGATTCATACAAGTAAACAAGTATCAATGGCTTTTGACGACTCACATACTCAGTCTTTCAATCTTTCAAGTAGCATTGGATCAATTATCAGGACTCCAATTCTATTTACTCAAGAGTATGAGGTCTGGGCGTTGCCTTTTGAAGATTATGTTCTTGGCATTGAAGAACATGGTTCAACGATCTAGCAAGCTATTACTGAAGAAACTCATGTCCACACAGACACAAGGAGGGTTATCAAAACCCTAAAAGAATACAACAACTTGCTTGTCACTCACACGAACATTCCTCAAGACGAAAAAGATAAACTAATGTGCAACATTAAAGCATTTAGAATTATCAGGTTCGCTCTCCAAGCAGATACACTTCGTCTGGTTAGTTCGTGCGAAACAACTAAAGAGATCTGGGATAGACTTAAAGAATTGTATTCCGGAGATGCTGACCTTGAGCACTCCATTCAGACCACTCTTCTTTCCGATTTCGGATCTTTTGCACAAGGTTCAGAAGAAACTCTAACCCAGACTTTCAATCGATACAATCATCTTCTCAGTCGATTATTAAAATACAATCTGGCTCGGACTGTTATTGAGCAAAAGGTTACCTTTCTTGATGGTCTTCGTTCCGAATGGAAGGCTATCGTTTCAACCATAAAAGCGCATGAACAGTTCAAAACTTACACTTTGGCTAAAGTTGTGGGCATTCTCAAATCCCATGAAAAGGAAATCATTTCGGAAGCCAAAGCGACTATCGGTCTTGGTTCACTTGCACTGGTTGCTGCCGGAAAGAAATAGGCTGAAATCGATTCTGACTCGGACTTTTCCGACGATGATTTGACCAGAGAAGACAAAGCTTTGATGGTATCAAATCCCAAGAAGTTCTTCAAGAAAAACTTTTCCAAATTTAAAAACCGAAATCGACAAAGAGGTTTCAATGCCGAAAAGACTGTGGAAGAAAGCCAGAAAAAGAAAAATGATGAGGAGAAGAAACTCGTTGGCGACTCAGGATATGATTGTCATTATTGTAAAGGCAAGAACCATTTTGTGAAAGACTGTTTGCTCCGAAAACAAGCTGAGAAGAAGGAGCATGTGAAAGATGAAGCTTATTACGCAAAGAAGATTGCGGAACTGAAAAAGAATGATGTTTCATCTACCAAGGCAGCCTTTGTGGTGAAAGAGGACAGCGAGTTTGGTACCATTGAGGTCTGGTCAACAGACTCGGAAGATGAGGAGGTGAGGAATCCAACACATGGTCAATGTCTGATGGTGAAAGCTGATCATTCCGACAGCAGAGGTTACTCTACCGACGGATGTCAAGCCTCAGCAAGTTGTTTTGCTGCGAAGCCTGTCTATGAACAAGTTGAGGAATGTGAGGCTATGGTAAAAAAGGTACGCTCTATCCTTAAATCTTTAAATATTTGCTCTTCTAGTTATGATACTGAATTAGATGATCTTAGATTTACTGTCTCCAGTTTGAGTGATAGCTTAAAAAGGACACGTCTAAGCAATTCTAACCTAAATGATCAATTGAGCAGGATATCGAATAAGAATGAGGAGAGACGAATGAGAATCGAGGCGTTGGATAGTGAGTTAGTTAAAGCACGAGATGATATTATTTATGTCAAAAGAGATAATTTAGTTGTTGTCAAACAGAGAAACATTTTTTGTTTAATTGCTAAGCGTCTTTACAATAATATTACTCAATTGCATCTTGATTGTGACATAGGCAGGGGTTTACACAAAATGATTTTGCCCTTTCTTGAGTTGAAAGAGGATGAAATCGATGCAGAATATCATAGATGTGAAACCATTGTTTCATCTGATGAGGTTTCAGAAGCTTATCGAATCGGACTTGATAAAATTGAAAGCTATATACAGTCCAAAGAACATAAAAGTATGGTCAAAGAATATTTTTCAGAAAATGATCACGAGGAAATTAAAATAGCAACTCTAAAGAATTTTCATTAACTATGCTCTAAACTAAATTCCGATAATATTCCCATTAATGAGAATATTTCTGATTTTGATGAAAGTGATATGAGTGAAATATTTGTTGAGGATGAAATTGATTGTTCGGAATTCGTATCAAATTCTACTGAAACTAAGAAAAATCTCATTTCTGAAAATTCAGTTGCTTTTGCGAAAATTGTTAAAAATGAAGGATCACACACTTTAAACGAACAAGCTACTGTTTTTCCAAAGATTCACACTGTACCAAATCAAGTTTTCGTTAAACCAGGCCTAAATACAAAAGATGTAACTGAACTTAAAGTCCTAGTCGATAATGATAATTCTGATGTATGTGATTCTTTCTTTTGGTCGGAACCAATTGACAACTCAGATGAGACTAAAGGCCTTTCCGAAATGACCTCGTGGAAGTCTCGTGGTAACTACATTTCTGGATCATTGAACTGTAAAAATTCTGTCTCTCAAAATGGTTCTTGGGGTACAGAGAATTTGAAATCTAATTCTTCAAACCCTAAGACGAGTACTTTCAAATCTGACTCTAATCACTGCTCGACATCTTATATTCATAAGTCTCCTGAAGAGCTCATTGCCAAAAGGAAACAAATGAATGCCAGGTACAAAAAGAATCTGAAAGAGAGAAAACAATTCTGGAGAAACAAACACGACGCAAACCTAACCCAGAAAGTCAACCCAATTCCCATTCGGAAAGCTGAGCTTACTCCAAAACCAAAACCAACACCTAAACCCTCTGTCTCAACAACAACAACAAAGAATCCCACTCGTGTTCTCGGTTCAACGGATTCAAAAGGGAAGGCAAAACTCTATCCTGAAACCACTCAGGATCTTAAAACCAACAAGATTCATCCTACTGTTACTATCAAAACAAAACTCTTCTCTCAATCGGTTAAAAATCAAAATCCCACTTATCTCTCTCACAATCAGAAAACCCATTATTATCAAGTTTCGAACACGTTCACTCATAAGAAATCTCGTTTTGCTAAAGAACAATGGCAATCCACAAAAATGAAAGTGTTCCGAATTGAAAATAAGAAAAATCAATCATCTGTGAGAAAATCCTTTTGGGTTGAAAGATCATGCATTTTTCCTATCTCAAGTAAATTCTCACATGGGCCCACATTGGTTTGGGTTCCTAAATCTCTCTAACTTGTGCAGGTTCTACGTGACGAACAGTATGATCCGGAATGGTACATTGATAGCGGCTGTTCACGTCACATGACTGGAAGGAAGGAAGAATTACGAGAATATCGCTCGCTAACGAATGGAGGAAAAGTCAGTTATGGAAACAATGCAACAGGCAACATCAAAGGCTATGGCATGATCACAAATGGTGAAATTTCGATACGTAAAGTGGCATATGTTGAAGGACTTCAGCACAACTTGATCAGTGTTTCACAACTAGTCATCGGAACTGGTCTTAAAGTCTCATTTGATGAAGATGGCTCCGAACTGGTTGAGAAGGAATCTAAAAGGATAATTTTGAAGTCAAAAAGAAAAGGAGAGATGTTTCCTTTGGACATGAGACCTATCCAAGGAAAACCTGCCATCTGCCTACTCACTAAAGCTACGAACGATGATAGTTGGCTATGGCACAGACGGTTGTCTCACATGAACTTTCGTGACATTAATAAACTGGTACTTGGTGACCTTGTGCGAGGATTACCGCTACTCAAGTACGACAAAGACCGACTCTGTGATGCATGTGAGCTAGGAAAACAAAGTCGGAAGAGCCATTCTACAATCATCAACACGAAGATCATCGAACCATTAGAACTTCTGCATATTGATCTTTGTGGTCCATCTGCCATCGAAAGCGTTGCTCACAACAAATATATTATGGTTGTGGTAGATGACTTCTCTCGCTTCACATGGGTGTTCTTTCTGAAGCAAAAATCTGAAGCGACGATCAACATGATTAACTTCATCAAGCAGATAGAAATCCTTCTCCGAAAACAAGTTCGAATGATAAGAAGTGATAACGGGACAGAATTCAAAAATAAAGTTCTAGATGATTTTCTTGTCAATAAAGGAATCACGCATAACTTCTTTGCCCCTTATACTCCTCAACAAAATGGAGTTGTAGAAAGACGAAATCGTTCTCTTTGTGAAGCCGCTCGCACAATGCTCTCTTTTGCAAAACTTCCTTTATACTTCTGGGCCGACGCCATCACAACTGCTTGTTACACTCAGAACCGATCAAACATCACAAAACGATTCAATCTCACTCCCTATGAGATCATCAACAAGAGAAAACCGAACGTAAAATTCTTTCATGTTTTCGGATCCAAGTGTTTCATTTTTAACTCCAAAGAAAAACGAGTTAAATGGGATGAAAAAGCTGATGAAGGTATTTTTCTGGGCTACTCTCTTACTTCAAAGGCCTATCGTGTTCTGAACAAAAGATCTCGAAAGATTGAAGAAACATACTACATCACCTTTGATGATAGATACAATTCCAGAGCAAAGCACGTTAGTACAAAGACTGAAGACATCTTTCCCGAATCCAATAAATCTGCAATTCCTCTTCTGGATCTATATGAGGAATTCTTGAATTTGTTCGATGACCAAGAAACCGCAAAAACATCAGAAGCAAATGCACAAGATAACCAAGAAGATGAGTTATTAAAGCTTATAGAAAGTACAGTCAGTGAAAATGCATCTTCACAAGAAAATTCTACTGATGTTCCGATTCCGAACAATGCTCCAACTTCTGTTACTGATGCTCCTATACAGGGGGAGGGTTCAGCACCTATTCAAGGGGAGAGTATGGCTCCTGAATCCGAGTCAACCACTCTACCGGTTGAACAAGACCACTCTGATGATAGAAACGATGCAAACTTCCAGGGGGAGAATGAAGTTGAAAATAATGACATTGACACACAGTCAGAGGTACATTCGGAAGCAGAAGAAATCATTTCGGAAATTAATCCTGAATATGATCCAAATTTGTAACACCCTAAATTTTTCGCAAAATATTTTAACTTTCAAAGATAACTTTTATAAAAATAGTTATAAGTTTCCAAAATAAATAAGTAGCTCAAACCCAAAACATGGCAAAATACTAAAGTAAAGTGCGGAAGCATAACATGTCATAGTCCCAAATAAATAAAACTCCTAGTAGTGGCAATCCCGGTGCTCCAATCAAGCCTGAGCCTCCTTGATCTTAACACCTGAAAAATGTTTAGGGAAACCGTAAGCAAAAGCTTAGTGAATTCAAACACAAACATCATATTAATATTCACATTTACCAGCCCTAATCCATTTCCAATTATAATTATAAAAACTAAGCAAAGAACAAATCAGTGCTTATATAAAATAGGGCGGACTTGTAGGTTTGAGCCGCACCGGGTAAATCCCGTATCCTTTGGCCCTGATCCCCGCACCTCATAAAGAGTATAACGTTGGTGATCTTACCTAACTACCCCTCATAGCAATAATCGATTACATACAGTGCACATGTACGATTTTATAATAATAATATAGCACGCTTTAAATATTAAATCTAAACAATCACACACGAGCTAACTAGCAAACATAAACATTAATACAACGGTGTGAGAGAACTCACCTTAAGTGAGTGAGTAACAGATAGGAGTCAATATAAGGCTACCAAGCTTATGCAAACTTCAAATCTTCACCTAAATAAAACTAAATGTTAGAAGAGTGAAGTTGTGAAACTAAAGAATGAGGAAGGAGTAATCACAGCAAGGTCTCTAAAACAGACCTGCTGTTCGGGACTGAATTACTCCAAAATATACAACTGAAACATAGGCTTAAATAATTTTTACAAGAAACTACAATGGCTTAGATTTCCAGAACCATAAGGAACTCCTCATAACTCCAAAGGATGTAAGAGATATGAATTTTACAAAAAGACTTGTCACTGCAGTCTTTGGACGGACAGTCAGGTGGTGTTGGCCAATTCTACCCAACTTGTGGGTGGAATTAGCCCCAACCAAAAATACGAGGAACATTAGACACACAAATACAATTCTCAGAGTTGGAATCGATTAAAAAGGGTTTCCCAAGCTCTAGATATAAAAATCACAAGGTGGTCAATCACAGAATCAGCATAAGCTGGTGACTGTCCATTGACCTGGAGTGTGGGTCCATTATAACCAAATTATAATAAGAATTAACGACCCATATTCTCCAGATATTAAATTAACTATGTAATGTACATGTGGGTAATTGGAATCACTCAGGATCATCTCCCAAACCCTAGTAATGATAAAAACAAAATCACATATCCCAGCAGACCCGGATCAGACCCAACAGCAGAGAAGCTGTTGTTTCCCATAGGTAAAGTCCTTTTTCAGCGAGAGTGCCTTTTAAGAAAGTTATCCAACTAAATTTGGGAACTTTGGGCACTGGTATTGGGTCCATTTAAGTCCTATAACTCGAGATATGAATTTTACAAGAAAGGAGACTTAGCAGTGAAATCTGACAGAAACCCTAGGTTATATTGCAAAATTCATAACTCAAAATCTATACCTTGAAATCAAAATTCCTTCGGTCAGAACCTTCATATATGTCTTGGGAACCTTCGGTTAAAGTGTCAGGGCAATCCAACCTTTCAATCTCCGGGAATCGTCTAAACACTGCAGTTGTATTCTCAAATCCGGGAATAAAGAAAGATGTAGAGGGAGAGAGAGCCGTGAAGGAGGAGAATGAGATGAAAAAATGAATGAGATTAGGGTTTTGAGCCCTAATATACTAGGTTAATGGGCTAAACCCTAAAGCCTTTGGGCTAGAAGAACATTTGGGCTCTAATTGGGTTTGGCTATAACCCATAGACTTAATTATATGATTAAAAGATGGCAATAATTATAAGCCCAATCTTTCAATTAATCATATCTTAATTAACTAAATTAATATAATGTTACATAATTAGTTAAATAAAATAATTAAACATACCGGGAAAAACCGGGCGTTACAACTCTCCCCCACTAGGAACGGACTTCGTCCTCGAAGTCATCACCAACAATAGGTAATCTAGGTTGAAACTTTCATTAGCCCATAATTCCACAAGATTAATAGTATGTGAATACATTAGCCCATACTTCATTTTTATATTGGTCTATTAATTTTTCCATAACTACTAGCCCAACGACATGAGCCCAAATATGTTAAGCTTAACCCATTAGGCCTAGAGTCCAACACGAGATGAAAAGTCTAAATAAGTCAAGGTCAATACCTCTCCAATGTTAACAGATAGGTCGTACACTTTGTTTTTATGTGACATCACATCACTAATAATCAACAGCCTACAACAGTCTGTGCAATTAAGTAATCAGTAAATGACACCACTTTATTCACCTTTATCCAAAAAAAAATCTCATCAATATCCCTTTATCACTAGAGTCTAGCCGTGAATTTTGAAAATTAACCGGCACTCAGGATAGTGAAGGGTCGCATCCACTGTAGATGGTTTGAATTTTGGTAATAAGAACGTGAATTGTGCTTTCAATTACATGCGTCCTTTCGGTTCCAGCTGCAAAATGCTATATATATACACGTAAGTAACATCATTTATTTCCACGTTCATTTTCAGTCTCATTCTCTTCTATTACTAGATTGTTCGTATACGAACTCATATTTAAAGCTGAGTCATGGAAAACAGATCTTCAATGGGCGATCTGTCAAACCCTGGACCTAGTTTTCCGCAAGGAGAGGGTCCTTCAGATTAGACATCTTTACCGGAGTTCGGTGACTTTAAAATTCTAAACATCCATTATTTGTTTTTCATTTTTCTTTCTAATGTTTTGTTTGATTTTGAATTATGATACAGTCTTCCAGATATACTACCAATAGAGCCACTCAACGAAGAGCCGAGAATTTTTCCCGAGCTGAATATTAACTCAGAAGATTCAGTGCATGCATCTTTAGACTTTGCACTCGATCAGACTCCATACCTTCTACCAGGTTAAATTCTTTGAATGTTTGCTTCTATGAATATTCAATTTTGTTTTATCATCTAACAATTGTTATTTGTAGACCCATTTGTGGATGATCTATCTGACTACAATCCATTCATCGGCATACCCTCAACGAGTAGTGAGATCATCCCCGTGAATAAAGGATTCATGACTGACATTCAGAATGAAAGTCAATTACAAACAACTCATAACATCAATATTGAAATGAATCCCGAACTTGGGGTTGGCTTTCAATATCAAAATCACCTTCAGGTGATTCAGAGGAACCTAGAAGGATTTCAAAATCCTGAGTCCATGATTGAAAACGTACAATTACCACCGATAGAAGCTACTGATTTTAATGAATCAATGTCCATCTTTGGTTCAGAAAATCAGAATCATGTTCAAATGATCCCAAATAATAATAATAATACATTTGAACTCAATCCTTCAACTCCGACAACCACAGTAGCTGGCAGTAGAAGAGGTTTCAGACACTCATTAAGTAGAGAAATAATAGCTGAACACTTTAATGAACCAATTGAGATAGCTGCGAAGGAACTCAACATTGGAACGACACAATTAAAAAAACGTTGTAGAGATTTAGGTATCGAACATTGGCCCCAACGACAACTTAAGAGTCTCCAAACTCTTATTGATCGTGTTGAGGTAAGGAATTACATATTTTTTTTATCATAAAGTTGTAATTACTAAAGTTATTTATGTCACAGGAATTTGGCAACGAGTTTAGTGGAGCAGCAGGATTATCGAAAGATTTATTACCCAACCTAAAAAGGGAGAAAGAAGCAATAATTGAAGGATCACAATCGGGTCTAACAGACGGCACAAAGAAACTGATACAGGCTGCTCATAAGGTTGAATATAAGAAAAGAAAATTTTTGGAAAAGGGGGAAACTTCATCAATAACTCATACACAACAGCAATCTCTGCCATCTAATTCTGGTATGAGTAGTATTAATCCTGGTTTACTCGAGCCTGTGAGTGAGGGGAATTTTGGAGGCTCTGTAGGTAACCTAGCCTGGTTTCCTCCTTCTTATAGCTACCCCCAACTGGTTCCAAATTGGAACCCTTCCTCTTCACTTCCCTACTTACACACACCCCAAATGAGTCAATATTTAGCGCATAATCATGGGGTTACGGGTTCTAACCCTATCGAGACCCCACACCTTGGAGCTCCTCCTCCAATAACTGAAAACATACCCCTTCCAAATCCTCAAGAAGGTACAAGTCAACCTAATGATGACAAAGAGTGGAGTGTAGAAGATCTTTTTTCGTTTCCTTCTGATTCTTCAGTTTAGGTTAGTAGTTCTGTAAACTTTTCTTAATGTATTAATATAAAGTTATACATGTATCGATGTGTTACTACTTTTATTTATTATTATTAATATTTTTCAATCTTTCTTTCTTTGGTCACTGTAGTGACATTACTTTTATCTTTATTCTATAATCATAATTCGTTTCCGTTAGACAACGAAATTTTCAGTTATACTCTTTCTTTTATATTTGTACTATACACTCCATTAACATTTTCAATATATTTATACCTTCTGGCCATGTCTCTTTTACTAGCTCCTTTCATATTGTCTCAGGAGTATTAACTATCTTATTAATTTCTTTTACCTTGTCATACTAAGTGGTATATATCCACTACATTATTTTTTAATACTTATAATCTTACTTGTTCTTATTACATAGGCATATAACTCCTATGTTATCCTTACTACTTTCTTCAAAACCCTTACCCACCAGATTACCACAATTTCCTTTACGATTCCACCAGGTATTTGCTTTCTTCCTAAGTTGGCTCATAGTAACAACAACCTTGAATTGATATGGGCACCCGCAAGTCATGAGAGCGCTTTCGATATCAGAAATCCAGTGTTTAGCCTCCACTGGATTCAAGTCACCATTCCACTGTGGAGGGTGGCACTTAGAGAACTTCTCGAAATAATAGGCTGAGTCACGAACAGGAGGAGCGGGTAAAGCTCCTCCGTTAACAGCTGCGAGGCGCTCATCCAAGAGAGCACGGAATTGGGTAATTATGTCAGAAGTGACATTCGGAATGAGCTCGTTAAAGGCATTGTTGAATTCTTCAGCGATGAGTTCCCTAACTTGCCCCATTTGGGCCTGATTAAGACGAGTTGTCGGAGTCATCTAGATTCGCAGAATAAAGAGATTATTAGGAGTTATTCACCCTAGATTTTCTTAGGAAGACTGAAACACTCAGCTCACCAGACATTTTCAACCTTGCCCCGACCCGAGATCGGCACCGGTGCTTCAAATAGTAGGGGCCCTTCTACTACCTTGCACACAAGTTCCAATCTCGCATTCGTGTCTAGTTTCAAATGTTCCAGTTTGCTCTAGCCGTTTATTTAAACAACTCTCTCACATGATATTACTAACATGGGTGAAATCTAACAATTTAAGAATAATTAAAGGTATGTTTGCAGATAAAACTTATAATAAACAACTCAAGATATAACAATCTATCGAAATAAGAATTTAAGAAACAAGGCTTACTTGGCTAACTGGCGCACCATAGGATCTTCCACTACTAGTCCTCAAAAGTCTTAAGAAATTCTTTTAAAGAAAATATTTTTAAAGAAAATATTTTTTTTTCTTTTTTTTTACGAGCCTCAAATTTGAGTCTAGAACATTCCTAAGAATGCCTAGTTCCCTCAAACGTGTGCTCTGATACCAACTTGTAACACCCTAAATTTTTCGCAAAATATTTTAACTTTCAAAGATAACTTTTATAAAAATAGTTATAAGTTTCCAAAATAAATAAGTAGCTCAAACCCAAAACATGGCAAAATACTAAAGTAAAGTGCGGAAGCATAACATGTCATAGTCCCAAATAAATAAAACTCCTAGTAGTGGCAATCCCGGTGCTCCAATCAAGCCTGAGCCTCCTTGATCTTAACACCTGAAAAATGTTTAGGCAAACCGTAAGCAAAAGCTTAGTGAATTCAAACACAAACATCATATTAATATTCACATTTACCAGCCCTAATCCATTTCCAATTATAATTATAAAAACTAAGCAAAGAACAAATCAGTGCTTATATAAAATAGGGCGGAGTTGTAGGTTTGAGCCGCACCGGGTAAATCCCGTATCCTTTGGCCCTGATCCCCGCACCTCATAAAGAGTATAACGTTGGTGATCTTACCTAACTACCCCTCATAGCAATAATCGATTACATACAGTGCACATGTACGATTTTATAATAATAATATAGCACGCTTTAAATATTAAATCTAAACAATCACACACGAGCTAACTAGCAAACATAAACATTAATACAACGGTGTGAGAGAACTCACCTTAAGTGAGTGAGTAATAGATAGGAGTCAATATAAGGCTACCAAGCTTATGCAAACTTCAAATCTTCACCTAAATAAAACTAAATGTTAGAAGAGTGAAGTTGTGAAACTAAAGAATGAGGAAGGAGTAATCACAGCAAGGTCTCTAAAACAGACCTGCTGTTCGGGACTGAATTACTCCAAAATATACAACTGAAACATAGGCTTAAATAATTTTTACAAGAAACTACAATGGCTTAGATTTCCAGAACCATAAGGAACTCCTCATAACTCCAAAGGATGTAAGAGATATGAATTTTACAAAAAGACTTGTCACTGCAGTCTTTGGACGGACAGTCAGGTGGTGTTGGCCAATTCTACCCAACTTGTGGGTGGAATTAGTCCCAACCAAAAATACGAGGAACATTAGACACACAAATACAATTCTCAGAGTTGGAATCGATTAAAAAGGGTTTCCCAAGCTCTAGATATAAAAATCACAAGGTGGTCAATCACAGAATCAGCATAAGCTGGTGACTGTCCATTGACCTGGAGTGTGGGTCCATTATAACCAAATTATAATAAGAATTAACGACCCATATTCTCCAGATATTAAATTAACTATGTAATGTACATGTGGGTAATTGGAATCACTCAGGATCATCTCCCAAACCCTAGTAATGATAAAAACAAAATCACATATCCCAGCAGACCCGGATCAGACCCAACAGCAGAGAAACTGTTGTTTCCCATAGGTAAAGTCCTTTTTCAGCGAGAGTGCCTTTTAAGAAAGTTATCTAACTAAATTTGGGAACTTTGGGCACTGGTATTGGGTCCATTTGAGTCCTATAACTCGAGATATGAATTTTACAAGAAAGGAGACTCAGCAGTGAAATCTGACAGAAACCCTAGGTTATATTGCAAAATTCATAACTCAAAATCTATACCTTGAAATCAAAATTCCTTCGGTCAGAACCTTCATATATGTCTTGGGAACCTTCGGTTAAAGTGTCAGGGCAATCCAACCTTTCAATCTCCGGGAATCGTCCAAACACTGCAGTTGTATTCTCAAATCCGGGAATAAAGAAAGATGTAGAGGGAGAGAGAGCCGTGAAGGAGGAGAATGAGATGAAAAAATGAATGAGATTAGGGTTTTGAGCCCTAATATACTAGGTTAATGGGCTAAACCCTAAAGCCTTTGGGCTAGAAGAACATTTGGGCTCTAATTGGGTTTGACTATAACCCATAGACTTAATTATATGATTAAAAGATGGCAATAATTATAAGCCCAATCTTTCAATTAATCATATCTTAATTAACTAAATTAATATAATGTTACATAATTAGTTAAATAAAATAATTAAACATACCGGGAAAAACCGGGCGTTACAAAATTATCCTCCAATGATTAAATGGACGAGAGATCATCCAAAATCTCAAATCATCGGAACGACTTCTGCTGGCGTTCTCACTCGAGCTCAAGCTAAAGAAAAGCAAGCAGCATTATTTTCAAAAGTGGAATTTTGCATGTTTCATTTGTTCATCTCCAAGATTGAACCTAAAACAGTTAAAGTAGCACTTGATCATGCTGACTGGGTCCAAGCAATGCAAGATGAGTTAAATGAATTTGAACGCAACAGGGTGTGGCGATTGGTTCCAACTCCGGAAAAAGCATCTGTTCTCGGAATGAAATGGGTTTTTCGAAACAAGTTAGACAAAGAAGGGAATGTCATTCGGAACAAAGCAAGACTAGTTGTTAAAGGTTACTGTCAAGAAGAAGGAATTGATTATGAAGAAACATTTGCATCAGTAGCCAGACTAGAGTCCGTTCGGATTTTTCTTGCTTATGCAGCACACAAAGGGTTCGATGTCTATCAGATGGATGTCAAGTGTGCATTTCTGAATGGAGAATTAGAAGAAACAGTCTACGTCGAACTGCCACCAGGCTTTGTGAGCAGTAAACATCCTGATCATTGCTATGTGTTAGACAAAGCTGTTTACGGCCTAAAACAAGCTCCAAGAGCTTGGTATGAAACTTTAACTCGGTTTCTCAAGCAATCCAAGTTCAAGCAAGGATCTGTCTACCCAACTTTCTTTCGCAAAAAGGAAGGAAGTCACCTGATGGTTGTTCAAATCTATGTCGATGATATCATTTTCGGATCTACTCACCCTAGCCTAACGGCTGAATTCCGAAAACTAATGGAGACAAAATTTGAAATGAGCTCGATGGGCAAAATCAATTTCTTTCTAGGCCTTAACATCAGACAAAGCTTAGAAGGCATATTCATCAATCAGGAAGCTTATACCAAGTCTCTCTTAGAGAAATTCGGAATGAAGGGAGATTCTAAAGTCAAAGTTCCGATGGCTTTCGGAACAAAACTCACTCCTTCACTAGACAAACCTGCAGCAGATATCACTCTTTATCGTCAAATGATAGGTTCACTTCTCTATCTCACTTCGAGAAGACCTGACATTATGTTTGCTGTTTGTTACTGCGCAAGATTTCAGGCAAATCCTAGAGAGCCACATCACAATGCTGTGAAGAATATATTCCGATATCTCAAAAGAACAACCTCTCTTGGACTATGGTATCCATCAGGATCTGGCTTCTTTGTTCAAGAATTTTCCGATGCTGATCTCGGTGGTTGTGGGTTGGATCGCAAAAGCACTTCAGGAGGATGTCAACTTCTCGATGGGAAACTCGTAAGCTGGCAATCAAGGAAACAGACTTGCGTGTCACTCTCAACAGCTGAAGCTGAGTACATTGCTGCTGCTTCATGTACCTCTCATATAATATGGATTCAAAACCACTGAGAGACTATGGAGTCAATATGAAACGTATTCCTCTTTACTGTGATTCCGAAAGTGCGATTCGGATCTGTCACAATCCAGTGCAACACTCAAAAACCAAACACATTGCACTCAGATATCATTTTATCAAAGATCATGTTGAAGATGGCAACATCGAGATTCATTTTGTTCGCTCAAATGATCAACTAGCAGACATCTTCACAAAGGCCCTTCCTGAACTAGCATTCAACAGAATTCTTCAAGGTCTCGGAATGATGGAAGCTGAATCCATTCCGATATCTAACTGAGATTCCGATTGATTCCGAAAATCGGAATGCCTCGGAATCGGATTTTAGACATAAATGATTCGGAATGCATGTATCCTTTCTAAAACTTCGTTTATGTTTTATTTTTTTTATTTTTTTTAATTTTTTAAAATATCAAAAATATTTTTTTTTGTTTGTTTTGTTTGTTTTGTTTATTTTTGATCTTTAAAATTCTAATTCCTGCGTTGTGTATTTTATTTTCTTTTTCCTTTTGTATTGTTCTTCTTGCCGATATCCATGCGAATGCAGAAACAGAATTCAAACAGAAATCATTAAACAAAAGAAAACCACGTTTCATTCAAGCTACAAGAACAAAGTTCATTACATCAAAAAGCAAAAACAAAAACTACTTCAACCTACAGCTTGTAGTAATGCCACATGGGAGGATCACCGGGATGGAAAGCCTGGTAGATACGCAGCTCACTCTCATCAACAAAGAGGCGACTTCCATCCGCCAGTCCCACATGGAACTGGTTGTGGGGAGTGGTACGAATGATCACTGCTGGCCACCACCCCCTCCTGTGCCAGACCTCAACGAGGTCAAACTGTTTGAACTCCACCAAAATTCTTGGTGGGACAGGCTGCAGAAAGGGGTAGCTTGTTTGAACGGTCAGTGGTCCACCAGCCTCGCCATTGTTGAGAGTGGTCATCCTCACCTCATATTGGTGATTCCAAACTCTCGTGACAACCCCGCCATAGATGCCACCTGAGTAGTCGCCCTCTTGCATCTTGACCTCAACTTTGTCAAAACGGTTGTAGGGACGACGCGCCATGTGATATCTCTTTTGATGGTAATTTTTTTTTTGGTGTGGGTGTTTTCTACTAACAATGGTTCTTTTTTATAGGCAGAAATGACACCGGTTAAGCTTCCAATTGTGGATATTTAATTACTTTTTGAAGTAATGATGCAGCCTGCTATCATTATTATGTGTCATAAAGGCGGAGACGGCTGATTAGCATCTGATTGGACGTTTTCCTTCCTTTTCGCCTAAGCATTAAATGTTTTCTCATGATAGCCAAGTCCTTGTCAGCATTCTTCAGCAAGAATACAATTTTTTTTGTAACTATTTTGAATTGATGGGTTTCTTCTTATCTTATTTTCTAAGTACCAAAAACGATTATCCATGATTATTGAAATCTCAACCAATTTCAATATATGATTTCGGAAATTCTAGTCAAATATCGCAACTCATTTTTACCATGGGGCGTTGTGAGACTCATCATCCTCTCTTGACCTTTCTATTATTTCTCCATATTCAATACTTGTCCATATAACTGTAACCCTTATGAAGGTCTTCAGCAATACCACTGAAAATTGATGGTTACACAAATTCTGTGTTCATGATTTCGGAATTGTTTTTACCACCATTCCGAATGAAACCCAAAAATCTGACCCCACTAAGGAATTGACGAAAACTTTAAAGGGAATCTCAATCTTTCACTTTTGCATGTTCTTTATGAAATCTACTCCACCCAAGTAATTTCTATCCAAAAAGATCCAGTTTTTTTTATTTTTTGAGATTTCCAAACATTTCCCAAGTCAGACAAAATTCTCCTACCTCTCACTTGTTTTCATGACTACTCTGGTCAGACAAGTACTTTCTTCCGATTTCGAGCATTTCTCACGTTTTCGGAATCCGAAAGATAGTTAAACCCAACCCATTAAGCTAACATCTTAAAAGAAACCTTTCAATGATTCTTATCAATCAATTGATCGTAATTCAACGGGATACCACAAAACCACTTTTGAATCTCTCTTGATTCCGAAGGAAGAGATCATTGCCCGGGATCAATCAGTTTTATGTCATTCCGACATCACAGATTACCAAACAAACTTCGATTTTCTTCTTTTTCTTTGGCACACTCTTGCACGAAAATCATTATTTGAATTTTCTAACTCTGGTTGATTTTCTTTTGATAAGGATTCAGATTGCTGACCTGGCATTTCCTTTTACTTCTCAAAATTTTCAAATTTTGAATAAGACAATCAAAACGTGGCAGTTACAACGTCATCTATGCAGCAGCAACTTTATCGCTTTTCACGCGCCTGTAATGCGACTTTTGGAGGTTACTCATGATGATACGGCGTGATTCTTGGGAAACGTAATCGACTGAAGTGGGATTTCCTTTTCCAAATATTCTTCAAAGGATATTTAAAAGGTTTTTGGCTCATTATTTCTTTTTCTCCGCTCTTTCATCTCTCACGCAAGAACTCTTCATCTTCAAAGCCCTCTTTCTCTCACGAACTTTCAAGAACTCTCAAATGGCTGGTTCATCCTCAGCAAACGAAAATACTTCCTCATCTCTAATGCTGAAGATCAAACAAAATCAGAACATGATTATTGATCTTCACTCTTCGAAGTATAATGAAGCTCTTCAACCGATGATCGAATGTCTCAAATTCTCCAGGATCTGCAAAGCCCTAACTGCTTCAGAGGAGGTTCCAATCGTGTATCTATCATCTGCGTACTCATCCGCATTCTACAACAAGGCTGATGATGTCGTTACTTTTGAAGTTGGATCCATCAAGACGCGCATTTCCAAGTCTCGATTTGGAAAATTGCTAGGGTTTACTGATCAAACTGATATTGTCGATCCTGATTCCCTTCCGCCTTCTACTCTTCCACGGTTTTTCTACCAACTAGGCTACAAGGGTGATATAACGCAACTCTCCAAGTTCACAAAGAAGAGCCTACCGCCTCTGTGGAACTTTCTTTTCACAATCTTGTTCAAAAGCTTCTCCGAACGCACGACAGGCACAGACAGTGCAAGTAAGCTCTTTTACTCTTTATTTTATGGCCTCTATCATGACATCAACCTTGATTACGGGTCAATTCTTTGGAGCCAATTTGTCGAGAGCGTGAACTACAAAAATCGACACTCTGAAATCTATTGTGCTCGATTTTGGTCCATTATGGTAAAAAGGGCTATTGAGCAACATCATCTTCATATCATGACTGATTCCGTCATACCGGTCATTCCGACGCTGTCAACCACACAGTTTGCAACCACCAAATAGGAGGATTTTGATTTCATTGGGTCCATTCCGATCACGATGTTCGACCGCGTTCCGAAGGACGTGCAATGCATTGCTGAATATCGACAACTACCTCCATCAGGAATTCATGATGTTGATCAAGCTCATCAAGTTGCTTTTGACAGACTTGAACATCCAAAGAAAATTGTCAAACGAAAAGGTAAACCTGCAGCATCTGACACCGAAAAACAGCCCAAACGTCCAAGGAGACTCCGAAAGCTTGTCCAGTCTTATGATTCCGAAAACGAACTCTCCGATACTCATCAAATTCCAACTTCCCCGCACGATGTTCCGATTACCGACAACCTTGAAGATGTTCCACTTACCAAGCCTTCTCCTCCTCCCCCATCACCGCCACATGACCCCACACCAAAAACAACTCCTCATTCTAGTCCACAATCCACACCTGAACGTTCACCCCTCAACCACCAACACTCAAAAATCTCCATCACCAAAACAAACTGCCATTCCTGATTCCCCTCATAACAACCCCCCTACCGACATTGATGAAGAGGAAGATATCCTGGTTAATGATGATCAGGATGATCTTTCTGATTTCCTTGAATCTCCATCCAATGTTAAACTTAAGACTCCTAGTTCTTCTGTTCCGATGTCATCTGATCAGCTCTTGGAAATCTCTGCCAAACTGGATTTACTTCTCCAATCCAAGGCGCATCCCTCTGTCTCCGATTGGCAATCCCAGTTGGATGCTCACAAGGACTCGGTGGATACCTTGATCACCGAAAATGTCAATCTCATGCGTCAATTCACCTCCCTCATCGAGAAATCTGAAGCACAAATGCGAGAGTCTGCCACCTCTATTGGCAGACTGGAAAAAGATGTTCTTAAATTTACTCAAGATTTCCGTGACGCTCATGTTCGGAACAATGAAAATATGCAACAGGTTATCTCCAACTTCAGCAACTCTATGAAGAACGAAAAAGAGGCACTTTCTACCTTACGTTCGGAATTGAAGCAGCAATATTCCGAATGGGTATCTTCTATCGATACAAAGGTTGATCAACTGCGGACAGATTTGGCTACGGAGAATTATTTGATGGATAAATTAGCCGCCAAAGAAACTAAAATCCAGCTCCTCAAGTCCGATCTCCGTCACAAGTCAGCCATTATTACCTCGGCTTTGTCTCAGAACAAAGCTGTTCGAAGTGGTGTATCGGAAATTGACTGCTTCCTTCATCGGATTGTTGAAGACACTGATCCAATTCTCAATCCTCAGGTGCGTCGACATCTGACCCTTAAGCTTCATCCCGTATTCAATCTTCTTGCTGCCTTAAAGGGTGTTTCGGAAGGTGTCGCCTCTCCGAAACAAGGGGGAGACGAAACAAATGAAGAAAGTGCATTTAATCAGGAGACTCCGAAGAAAGACACTCCGATTAAAACCAATGAAAATGCTGAAGGAGGCGCTGGTCCATCAAAAGTCAAAGGCAAGGGGATATTGGAAGAACAAGAATCTGATAAGGACGCTGCCAAATCGACCAGGGAGAAGGAAATTGATGAAATTCTCAACCTCACTCGCAAACTTGATGCTGAGGAAGCTGCCAAAAGAGAGGCTGAGTTACTCCTGAAAACTCAAATGTCTTTATTTCCTCCCTGGCACTATAAAAGAATGACAATGGAAGCAATTACTGAGCCTGTGGAGAATTGGCTTCAACCAATAGCCTCATATAACACAAACAATGATGTAAACTCGCAGTTTGACTTTCCGATGACTACAAAAGCTCTCATGTTCCAAGGGTTTGAGGAACTCAAAGACACCCGTCTTTCTAGTTCGGAAGTGAATGATCTGTTATTCACCTTCTATTTGAAGAACGCGCGTCCTCAACATTTGACCTGGAGTTTGAAGAAGATTGTGCAGCTGACTCCCCGTCTTCCTGAGGTCATTGTTCCATTCAAAAACGCAAGGTTCTTGGCTTTAAGAGGAGATGATAAAGAGAAGATGGAATTCTCTCTTGCTGACCTTCCATTTCTGAATCCATTCGACTGGATATCTCTGTTCAATATCTTGTCGAGAGAACAAAAGTATCAACCTCTTTTTGATCATATCAAAAGGATGATTGGATACTACATTCTTGAAGTGGCAATGCTGGATGTTGAAGTTGCTGGTGTTATGGACAAAGTTCCTTTAACTGTGAGACGTCCTCCTCCCAAAAATCTGAGCAAGCGTAAAATCGGAAAAATTGTCAACTCAAACTGGAGTGTGGCATACAATTCAAAGGAAGGCCTCGAGAATGTTAAAAGGATATTCTTTCTTTTGGACAAACATCTTTACAGGACTCCAGTAAAAGATGAGAAGATCGTCTATTTTTGGTAGAAGTTGTAAGAAATAACAACTTGCATACTAGTATCCTGATGGCTCGCGTGGAGTATTGCATGGAGTACTGTTTCCTACTTCGTTTTGTTAAATTGGAACTGTGAAAAAGCCGTTGGCTAGATCCTAGATTTTGAAACAAGTTAAAAAGAAGACTTGATGAATACGAGAAAAATCTGAAAATGGTTAAGAAGCAGTAAAAGTAGTATGTGGATCATCGAGTAAAACCGTTGAAACTCCAAGTGAGGAACATGGTGGTACTCAAAGTAAATCTTTGGGAAGATTAGAATCTGTTTGGGACGAAAAGAAAATTAAGTCCTCAATTATTGGAACTTTCCATATGTTCCAAAGAGTAAAATTGGGGTGTACCGATCGAAAATTCTTGATGAACTTCAAGATATTTGTAATGTTTTCTATGGGTCTCATAGTTCTCAGAACATGGATTGATAAATTTCAACGAATACCTCATGCTGAAATGAAGGTAGATAAGTAGTCAAGGTACCCGGGACAACCGGAGGAATGATAGATGAACAGTGATATAATCACGAAATAAGAAGATTAGTATGGTTAAAGAGCTTTGGCAATACTATAGAGGTTTCCATATCATATGGGAGACCGAAATTGTAATGAGAAAGAATTACCCTCGCTTGTTTGTATGATTTCGGCGACGAAATCTTTTGAAGGAGGGGAGAATTTGTAACACCACGATACTTTTGATAAGTATTAATATGTTAATCATAGTGTAATTATGATTTAATATGGTGTTCTAAGTATTAGAAAGACAATTCTAGAAAAAGGGTAATTTGGTCATTTTACCATAAAAGGGTAATTTGGTCATTTGACCATGTGAAGGACCAATTATGTAAAAATATTGTTTGCTTGTGGCAAAGATATAAGAAATGAAAGTTTTATGCAATAAAACTTGGTTGTGGTGGTAAAAGTTCAAGAAATGGAACTTAGGGACCAAATTTATAAAATTGGAAAATATAAAATATTGAAAACTCCCCTCAAATGTGCAGAACATTGGTAATGATCGGGAGGTTTTCTGGAGCACGATTCCTGCAGAATTCATGAGCATTGAAGTGTGGAATCGGATTAATAGCTTGGAGCTTGAAGTTATCAAGCAATTAAGGTTAGTAAGAAACTTCTAACCTAAGTTTTTGTGTGTTCTTCATGGGAGAACTTTTGTGACTGAAATTTCAGTCAAGAATCATGAAGTTTATGGTTCTAAACTTCTAATAAGTCATATGTTAAGAACATAACTCAAAGATATGAAAGTATGTTGCTATTGTTGAAATTAGCAACTTTGGTCAAGAACCCTAGATTTTGAGTTCTTGTGATAAACCTGATTTTAATGGTTGATAATGACTTCTAGATGTTATTTTAGTTGAACTAATCAATAGAAGTGATTATAACCTAGTAATTTCGGTTTTTGACCAAAAATGTGAAAAACGGGAATTTTTGGAATTGGATTGGAATTACCAATTCCATTGTTTAAAACTTGATATAAATGAAGGGTTTTGGTCCTGGAACAAACCCCTACTGATTAAGTCGTGTATTAAGAGCTTAATACCCCAAAACTGCATGCTACAGTGCATAAATCACTACTGGTCTAGAGACCTGCACTGATGCCAAGCGTGGCGCCCCCAGATACCAGGCGCGGTGCGCCCATTTGGCAGAAAGCCAGAAACCTCCTGTTAAAATTTGGTGCAATTTCCAAATTTGATTTTGATGCTAGGCTTATCCGATTGACCTGAAATTTTGAACATAGGTCTAATATGTTATGAAATTTCGTAGAAAATTATCGGAATACGTATACGACCTCCCGAAAGTACTGTAGCAAAATACGTGTATTTTGAGAAATGTATAATTTATAAAAAGATGGTAAGTGAAAGTTATCATCTAGAAATGGTCCCCAATTGTGTTATATTGGACTCTTGTGTAATAGAGTCAACTGAAATGATGATTAACCTATTATCATTTGGTATATAAATGAATATATAGGTATGGGACAAATGGTTGTGGTGCACGCAAAGGCAAGAAACAACCGGAATTAAATGCAGCAAGTATCCAGGTGAGTAATCTCACTGATATCATATATGATATATGATGATTGAATTGTTAAAGATTTGAAATTGCTTTGGGGGACAAAATTGACAGTTGACAGATGCCAATGATATGACAATACCAGATAAGCCGTGAGTCTGTGATAGACAAGAACGGAGCTGTGAGTCAATAATAATAATGATACGACAATACCAGATAAGCCGTGAGTCTGTGAAAGACAAGAACGGAGCTGTGAGTCAGTAAATGAATAAACAATGCGACAATACCAGATAAGCCGTGAGTCTACAATAGACAAGAACGGAGCTGTGACTCAATCTTTGAAAAGGCAATACCGGATAATCCGTGAGTCATTGCGATGGCAAGAACGAAGCCGTGAGTCTAGGAAAAAGCGGGACAAACTCGTGAGCCATAAATGATTTTAATATTTGACTTTAAGTCCAAATAGTGCGGTCTTTTGACTATGATACCGGGTTATTGAGCCCAGCTGGTACGGCCTTTGGGCTATGACGTGTATATTGAAAATGTACTGGTACGGCTTACATAGCCATGACATATGGTGCGGCTTAGATTGCCATGATATATGATGCAGTCCGTTGTGACTAAGAAACATGGGACAAAAAATGGTTAGACATGAATATATATATGCAAATAACTGACGTGGCTTGATAATTACAGGTTACTGTGATTCAGCCTATAAGGCTACAGATTAGGATGTCAAATCCTAGGAGATATGTGGACAGCCAGTAAGGCTAGGAGTTTGGATTCGATATCCAGACAGATATATGATTGTATTTTTTTACATGTTATTTGCAGATACGATTACTCACTGAGCTTTGTAGCTCATACTGTTTGTTAAATGTCCCTGCAGGTTAGCATAACCCTGATAAGGGTAAGGATAAAGTCCGTGACTCAAGAAGTGGACTTGTAGATGCTGTCAGTAGCAGCCCGGCTTATAAGGAGGTTATTATATTTGTATACTCCTTGATACACTTGTACCCGTTTTTATTAAAAATATACCCCTTTGTTTACGGTTTTAAGTACTGAAACCTATGTTTTAAATGAAAAATTTTCAGGGGTGTTTTTGTTTTAAAAGCCGGGTGTTACACATATGATGGATTAGGGTTTTCTAGTTTTCATATGATGGATGGTTTTGGGTTTTTGAATGTTGCAAATGATGTTAATAGGGTTTTCTAGTTTTCATATGATGGATTAGGGTTTTCCAGTTTTCATATGATGGATTAACATTTTCTAATATTCATATGATGGATTAGGGTTTTTGAATGTTGCAAATGATGTTATTAGGGTTTTCTAGTTTTTATACGATGGATTAGGGTTTTCTAGTGTTCATATGATGCATTAGGGTTTTCTAGTTTTCATATGATGGATTAGGGTTTTCTAGTTTTCATATGATGGATTAGGGTTTTTGAATGTTGCAAATGATCTTATTAGGCTTTTCTAGTTTTCATATGATGGATTAGGGTTTTTGAATGTTGCAAATGATGTTATTAGAGTTTTCTAGTTTTCATATGATGGATTCGGGTTTTCTAGTTTTAATATGATGTATTAGGGTTTTCTAGTTTTCATATGATGGATTATGGTTTTTGAATGTTGCAAATGATGTTATTAGGGTTTTCTAGTTTTCTTATGATGGATTAGGGTTTTCTAGTTTTGATATGATGGATTAGGGTTTTCTAGTTTTGATATGATGTATTAGGGTTTTCTAGTTTTCATATGATGGATTAGGGTTTTTGAAAGTTACAAATTATGTTATTAGGGTTTTCTAGTTTTCATATGATGGATTAGGGTTTTCTAGTTTTCATATGATGGATGGTTTTAGATTTTTGAATGTTGCAAATGATGTTATTAGGGTTTTCTAGTTTTCATATGATGGATTAGGGTTTTCTAGTTTTCATATGATGGATTAACATTTTCTAATATTCATATGATGGATTAGGGTTTTTGAATGTTGCAAATGATGTTATTAGGGTTTTCTAGTTTTTATATGATGGATTAGGGTTTTCTAGTGTTCATATGATGGATTAGGGTTTTCTAGTTTTCATATGATGGATTAGGGTTTTTGAATGTTGCAAATGATGTTATTAGGGTTTTCTAGTTTTCTTATGATGGATTAGGGTTTTCTAGTTTTGATTTGATTGGATTAGGGTTTTCTAGTTTTGATATGATGTATTAGGGTTTTCTAGTTTTCAAATGATGGATTAGGGTTTTTGAATGTTGCAAATGATGTTATTAGAGTTTTCTAGTTTTCATATGATAGATTAGGGTTTTCTAGTTTTCATATGATGGATTAGGGTGTTTGAATGTTGCAAATGATGTTATTAGGGTTTTCTAGTTTTCTTATGATGGATTAGGGTTTTCTAGTTTTGATATGATGGATTAGGTTTTTCTAGTTTTGATATGATGTATTAGGTTTTTCTAGTTTTCATATGATGGATTAGGGTTTTTGAATGTTGCAAATGATGTTATTAGGGTTTTCTAGTTTTCATATGATGGATTAGGGTTTTCTAGTTTTCATATGATGGATGGTTTTGGGTTTTTGAATGTTGCAAATGATGTTAATAGGGTTTTCTAGTTTTCATATGATGGATTAGGGTTTTCTAGTTGCATATGATGGATTAACATTTTCTAATATTCATATGATGGATTAGGGTTTTTGAATGTTGCAAATGATGTTATTAGGGTTTTCTAGTTTTTATATGATGGATTAGGGTTTTCTAGTGTTTCATATGATGGATTAGGGTTTTCTAGTTTTCATATGATGGATTAGGGTTTTCTAGTTTTCATATGATGGATTAGGGTTTTTGAATGTTGCAAATGATCTTATTAGGCTTTTCTAGTTTTCATATGATGGATTAGGGTTTTTGAATGTTGCAAATGATGTTATTAGGGTTTTCTAGTTTTCATATGATGGATTAGGGTTTTCTAGTTTTCATATGATGGATTAGGGTTTTTGAATGTTGCAAATGATGTTATTAGAGTTTTCTAGTTTTTTTTTTGGGTAAAGAGGGCGGTACCTCTGGCAAATTTTATAAATAAAAAGAATAAATACAATATAAGGCTGGGGACTCCCCACCAAAAAACAGAAAATCCATCGGGACAGGCCCCAACGGACAACAAGCTAAACTAGGAACCAAAACAAGTGAAGGAACCATAAGCAATCAAGAACATAAGGGAGAGCAACCTGCAAAACAAACAAACCATACAAGCCAAAACAAGCAGAGAAAAAAGAAAGCACCGAGGAAGAAAATTAAGGAAGGGTCCAGATTCTTTTAGCCAAATTAACATTAGAGCATGGTTTCATAGAAAGACTCAGCAGTCTACATCGGATATCATCCTCAACAATATTCACGACAGCATGATGAGACCTCAACATTAGAGCATGGTTTCATAGAAAGACTCAGAAGAAAATTAAGGAAGGGTCCAGATTCTTTTAGCCAAATTAACATTAGAGCATGGTTTCATAGAAAGACTCGGCAGTCTACATCGGATATCATCCTCAACATTAGAGCATGGTTTCATAGAAAGACTCAGCAGTCTACATCGGATAACATTAGAGCATGGTTTCTAGTTTTCATATGATGGATTCGGGTTTTCTAGTTTTAATATGATGGATTAGGGTTTTCTAGTTTTCATATGATGGATTAGGGTTTTTGAATGTTGCAAATGATGTTATTAGGGTTTTCTAGTTTTCTTATGATGAATTAGGGTTTTCTAGTTTTGATATGATGGATTAGGGTTTTCTAGTTTTGATATGATGTATTAGGGTTTTCTAGTTTTCATATGATGGATTAGGGATTTTGAATGTTGCAAATGATGTTATTAGGGTTTTCTAGTTTTCAAATGATGGATTAGGGTTTTCTAGTTTTCATATGATGGATTAACATTTTCTAATATTCATATGATGGATTAGGGTTTTTGAATGTTGCAAATGATGTTATTAGGGTTTTCTAGTTTTTATATGATGGATTAGGGTTTTCTAGTGTTCATATGATGGATTAGGGTTTTCTAGTTTTCATATGATGGATTAGGGTTTTTGAATTTTGCAAATGATGTTATTAGGGTTTTCTAGTTTTCTTATGATGGATTAGGGTTTTCTAGTTTTGATATGATGGATTAGGGTTTTCTAGTTTTGATATGATGTATTAGGGTTTTCTAGTTTTCATATGATGGATTAGGGTTTTTGAATGTTGCAAATGATGTTATTAGGGTTTTCTAGTTTTCATATGATGGATTAGGGTTTTCTAGTTTTCATATGATGGATGGTTTTGGGTTTTTGAATGTTGCAAATGATGTTAATAGCGTTTTCTAGTTTTCATATGATGGATTAGGGTTTTCTAGTTTTCATATGATGGATTAACATTTTCTAATATTCATATGATGGATTAGGGTTTTTGAATGTTGCAAATGATGTTATTAGGGTTTTCTAGTTTTTATACGATGGATTAGGGTTTTCTAGTGTTCATATGATGGATTAGAGTTTTCTAGTTTTCATATGATGGATTAGGGTTTTCTAGTTTTCATATGATGGATTAGGGTTTTTGAATGTTGCAAATGATCTTATTAGGCTTTTCTAGTTTTCATATGATGGATTAGGGTTTTCTAGTTTTCATATGATGGATTAGGGTATTCTAGTTTTCATATGATGGATTAGGGTTTTCTCGTTTTCATATGATGGATTAGGGTTTTTGAATGTTGCAAATGATGTTATTAGGGTTTTCTAGTTTTCATATGATGGATTAGGGTTTTGTACTTTTCATATGATGGATTAGGGTAGTCTAGTTTTCATATAATGTATTAGGATTTTTAAATGTTGCAAATGATGTTATTAGGGTTTTCTAGTTTTCAAATGATGGATTAGGGTTTTCTAGTTTCATATGATGGATTAGGGTTTTCTAGTTTTCATTTGTTGGATTAGGGTTTTCTAGTTTTCATATGATGGATTAGCGTTTTTGAATGTCGCAAATGATGTTATTAGGGTTTTCTAGTAGTTTTCATATGATGGATTAGGGTTTTCTAGCTTTCATAAGATCGATTAGGGTTTTCTAGTTTTCGTATGATCAATTAGAGTTTTCTAGTTTTCATATGATGTATTAGGATTTTCTAGTTTTCATATGATGGATTAACGCTTTTGAATGTTGCAAATGATGTTATTAGGGTTTTCTAGTTTTCATATGATGGAATAGGGTTTTCTAGTTTTCATATGATGGATTAGGGTTTACTAGCTTTCATATGCTGGATTAGGGTTTTCTAGTTTTCATATGATGGATTAGAGTTTTGCATATGATGTTATTAGGGTTTTCTAGTTATCATAGGTTGGATTAGGGTTTTTCTAGTTTTCATATGATGGATTAGGGTTTTTGAATGTTGCAAATGATGTTATTAGGGTTTTCTAGTTTTCATATGATGGATTAGGGCTTTCTAGTTTTCATATGATGGATTAGGGTTTTTGAATGTTGCAAATGATGTTATTAGAGCTTTCTAGTTTTAATATGATGGATTCGGGTTTTCTAGTTTTAATATGATGGATTAGGGTTTTCTAGTTTTCATATGATGGATTAGGGTTTTTGAATGTTGCAAATGATGTTATTAGGGTTTTCTAGTTTTCATATGATGGATTAGGGTTTTCTAGTTTTGATATGATGGATTAGGGTTTTCTAGTTTTGATATGATGTATTAGGGTTTCTAGTTTTCATATGATGGATTAGGGTTTTTGAATGTTGCAAATGATGTTATTAGGGTTTTCTAGTTTTCATATGATGGATTAGGGTTTTCTAGTTTTCATGTGATGGATTAACATTTTCTAATATTCATATGATGGATTAGGGTTTTTGAATGTTGCAAATGATGTTATTAGGGTTTTCTAGTTTTTATATGATGGATTAGGGTTTTCTAGTGTTCATATGATGGATTAGGGTTTTCTAGTTTTCATATGATGGATTAGGGTTTTTGAATGTTGCAAATGATGTTATTAGGGTTTTTTAGTTTTCTTATGATGGATTAGGGTTTTCTAGTTTTGATATGATGGATTAGGGTTTTCTAGTTTTGATATGATGTATTAGGGTTTTCTAGTTTTCATATGATGGATTAGGGTTTTTGAATGTTGCAAAATATGTTATTAGGGTTTTCTAGTTTTCATATGATAGATTAGGGTTTTCTAGTTTTCATATGATGGATTAGGGTTTTTGAATGTTGCAAATGACGTTATTAGGGTTTTTTAGTTTTCTTATGATAGATTAGGGTTTTCTAGTTTTGATATGATGGATTAGGTTTTTCTAGTTTTGATATGATGTATTAGGTTTTTCTAGTTTTCATATGATGGATTAGGGTTTTTGAATGTTGCAAATGATGTTATTAGGGTTTTCTAGTTTTCATATGATGGATTAGGGTTTTCTAGTTTTCATATGATGGATGGTTTTAGGTTTTTGAATGTTGTAAATGATGTTAATAGGGTTTTCTAGTTTTCATATGATGGATTAGGGTTTTCTAGTTTTCATATGATGGATTAACATTTTCTAATATTCATATGATGGATTAGGGTTTTTGAATGTTGCAAATGATGTTATTAGGGTTTTCTATTTTTTATATGATGGATTAGGGTTTTCTAGTGTTTCATATGATGGATTAGGGTTTTCTAGTTTTCATATGATGGATTAGGGTTTTCTAGTTTTCATATGATGGATTAGGGTTTTTGAATGTTGCAAATGATCTTATTAGGCTTTTCTAGTTTTCATATGATGGATTAGGGTTTTTGAATGTTGCAAATAATGTTATTAGGGTTTTCTAGTTTTCATATGATGGATTAGGGTTTTCTAGTTTTCATATGATGGATTAGGGTTTTTGAATGTTGCAAATGATGTTATTAGAGTTTTCTAGTTTTCATATGATGGATTCGGGTTTTTTAGTTTTAATATGATGGATTAGGGTTTTCTAGTTTCATATGATGGATTAGGGTTTTTGAATGTTGCAAGTGATGTTATTAGGGTTTTCTAGTTTTCTTATGATGGATTAGGGTTTTCTAGTTTTGATATGATGGATTAGGGTTTTCTAGTTTTGATATGATGTATTAGGGTTTTATAGTTTTCATATGATGGATTAGGGATTTTGAATGTTGCAAATAATGTTATTAGGGTTTTCTAGTTTTCATATGATGGATTAGGGTTTTCTAGTTTTCATATGATGGATGGTTTTGGGTATTTGAATGTTGCAAACGATGTTATTAGGGTTTTCTAGTTTTCATATGATGGATTAGGGTTTTCTAGTTTTCATATGATGGATTAACATTTTCTAATATTCATATGATGGATTAGGGTTTTTGAATGTTGCAAATGATGTTATTAGGGTTTTCTAGTTTTTATATGATGGATTAGGGTTTTCTAGTGTTCATATGATGGATTAGGGTTTTCTAGTTTTCATATGATGGATTAGGGTTTTTGAATTTTGCAAATGATGTTATTAGGGTTTTCTAGTTTTCTAATGATGGATTAGGGTTTTCTAGTTTTGATATGATGGATTAGGGTTTTCTAGTTTTGATATGATGTATTAGGGTTTTCTAGTTTTCATATGATGGATTAGGGTTTTTGAATGTTGCAAATGATGTTATTAGGGTTTTCTAGTTTTCATATGATGGATTAGGGTTTTCTAGTTTTCATATGATGGATGTTTTGGGTTTTTGAATGTTGCAAATGATGTTAATAGGGTTTTCTAGTTTTCATATGATGGATTAGGGTTTTCTAGTTTTCATATGATGGATTAACATTTTCTAATATTCATATGATGGATTAGGGTTTTTGAATGTTGCAAATGATGTTATTAGGGTTTTCTAGTTTTTATACGATGGATTAGGGTTTTCTAGTGTTCATATGATGGATTAGAGTTTTCTAGTTTTCATATGATGGATTAGGGTTTTCTAGTTTTCATATGATGGATTAGGGTTTTTGAATGTTGCAAATGATCTTATTAGGCTTTTCTAGTTTTCATATGATGGATTAGGGTTTTCTAGTTTTCATATGATGGATTAGGGTATTCTAGTTTTCATATGATGGATTAGGGTTTTCTCGTTTTCATATGATGGATTAGGGTTTTTGAATGTTGCAAATGATGTTATTAGGGTTTTCTAGTTTTCATATGATGGATTAGGGTTTTGTACCTTTCATATGATGGATTAGGGTTTTCTAGTTTTCATATGATGCATTAGGGTTTTTGAATGTTGCAAATGATGTTATTAGGGTTGTCTAGTTTTCATATGATGGATTAGGGTTTTCTAGTTTTCATATGATGGATTAGGGTAGTCTAGTTTTCATATAATGTATTAGGATTTTTGAATGTTGCAAATGAAGTTATTAGGGTTTTCTAGTTTTCAAATGATGGATTAGGGTTTTCTAGTTTCATATGATGGATTAGGGTTTTCTAGTTTTCATTTGTTGGATTAGGGTTTTCTAGTTTTCATATGATGGATTAGCGTTTTTGAATGTCGCAAATGATGTTATTAGGGTTTTCTAGTAGTTTTCATATGATGGATTAGGGTTTTCTAGCTTTCATAAGATCAATTAGGGTTTTCTAGTTTTCGTATGATCAATTAGAGTTTTCTAGTTTTCATATGATGTATTAGGATTTTCTAGTTTTCATATGATGGATTAACGCTTTTGAATGTTGCAAATGATGTTATTAGGGTTTTCTAGTTTTCATATGATGGAATAGGGTTTTCTAGTTTTCATATGATGGATTAGGGTTTACTAGCTTTCATATGCTGGATTAGGGTTTTCTAGTTTTCATATGATGGATTAGAGTTTTGCAAATGATGTTATTAGGGTTTTCTAGTTTTCATAGGATGGATTAGGGTTTTTCTAGTTTTCATATGATGGATTAGGGTTTTTGAATGTTGCAAATGATGTTATTAGGGTTTTCTAGTTTTCATATGATGGATTAGGGGTTTCTAGTTTTCATATGATGGATTATGGTTTTTGAATGTTGCAAATGATGTTATTAGAGCTTTCTAGTTTTAATATGATGGATTCGGGTTTTCTAGTTTTAATATGATGGATTAGGGTTTTCTAGTTTTCATATGATGGATTAGGGTTTTTGAATGTTGCAAATGATGTTATTAGGGTTTTCTAGTTTTCATATGATGGATTAGGGTTTTCTAGTTTTGATATGATGGATTAGGGTTTTCTAGTTTTGATATGATGTATTAGGGTTTTCTAGTTTTCATATGATGGATTAGGATTTTTGAATGTTGCAAATGATGTTATTAGGGTTTTCTAGTTTTCATATGATGGATTAGGGTTTTCTAGTTTTCATATGATGGATGGTTTTGGGTTTTTGAATGTTGCAAATGATGTTATTAGGGTTTTCTAGTTTTCATATGATGGATTAGGGTTTTCTAGTTTTCATATGATGGATTAACATTTTCTAATATTCATATGATGGATTAGAGTTTTTGAATGTTACAAACGATGTTATTAGGGTTTCCTAGTTTTCATATGATGGATTAGGGTTTTCTAGTTTTCAAATGATGGATTAGGGTTTCTAGTTTTCATATGATGGATTAGGGTTTTCTAGTTTTCATATGATGGATTAGGGTTTTTGAATGTTGCAAATGATCTTCTTAGGCTTTTCTAGTTTTCATATGATGGATTAGGGTTTTTTTAGTTTTCATATGACGGATTAGGGTATTCTAGTTTTCATATGATGGATTAGGGTTTTCTCGTTTTCATATGATGGATTAGGGTTTTTGAATGTTGAAAATGATGTTATTAGGGTTTTCTAGTTTTTTTTTTTTTTTTTTTTTTTTTTTTTTTTTTTTTTGATAACCGAGGACCCCACCCGACCCATCCTTTGGATGACCCTGATGAAGCAACCTCGGGGCCCACGCACACCTGGCAGCAGGGTGGTCCGGGTCAATCACCTACGGGGGTAGAGAGGTGGCCAGTGGCCATCCCCTGATTGAAACCTAACACTCCCTATGGGGAAAGGGAGGCAGTGGGATTAGAACTTGGAACCTCTTTATGGAGGAAGAGAAAGTGTCCAAAGCTTTATCCACTAGGCCATCAGGGTGATGGTTGGGTTTTCTAGTTTTCATATGATGGATTAGGGTTTTCTACTTTTCATATGATGGATTAGGGTTTTCTAGTTTTCATATGATGCATTAGGGTTTTTGAATGTTGCAAATGATGTTATTAGGGTTGTCTAGTTTTCATATGATGGATTAGGGTTTTCTAGTTTTCATATGATGGATTAGGGTTGTCTAGTTTTCATATGATGTATTAGGATTTTTGAATGTTGCAAATGATGTTATTTGGATTTTCTAGTTTTCAAATGATGGATTAGGGTTTTCTTGCTTCATATGATGGATTAGGGTTTTCAAGTTTTCATTTGATGGATTAGGGTTTTCTAGTTTTCATATGATAGATTAGCGTTTTTGAATGTCGCAAATGATGTTATTAGGGTTTTCTAGTAGTTTTCATATGATGGATTAGGGATTTCTAGCTTTCATATGTTCGATTAGGGTTTTCTAGTTTTTTTTTTTTTTTTTTTTTTTTTTTTTTTTTTTTTTTTTTTTTTTTTTTTTTTTGGTAACCGAGGACCCCACCCGACCCATCCTTTGGATGACCCTGATGAAGCAACCTCGGGGCCCACGCACACCTGGCAGCAGGGTGGTCCGGGTCAATCACCTACGGGGGTAGAGAGGTGGCCAGTGGCCATCCCCTGATTGAAACCTACGGGGGTTTTCTAGTTTTCATATGATCAATTTGAGTTTTCTAGTTTTCATATGATGTATTAGGATTTTCTAGTTTTCATATGATGGATTAGCGGTTTTGAATGTTGCAAATGATGTTATTAGGGTTTTCTAGTTTTCATATGATGGATTAGGGTTTTCTAGTTTTCATATGATGGATTAGGGTATACTAGCTTTCGTATGTTGGATTAGGGTTTTCTAGTTTTCATATGATGGATTAGAGTTTTACAAATGATGTTATTAGGGTTTTCTAGTTTTCATATGATGGATTAGGGTTTTCTAGTTTTCATATGACGGATTAGGGTTTTTGAATGTTGCAAATGATGTTATTAGGGTTTTCTAGTTTTCATATGATGGATTAGGGTTTTCTAGTTTTCATATGATGGATTAGGGTTTTTGAATGTTGCAAAAGATGTTATTAGAGTTTTCTAGTTTTCATATGATGGATTCGGGTTTTCTAGTTTTAATATGATGGATTAGGGTTTTCTAGTTTTCATATGATGGATTAGGGTTTTTGAATGTTGCAAATGATGTTATTAGGGTTTTCTAGTTTTTATATGATGGATTAAGGTTTTCTAGTGTTTATATGATGGATTAGGGTTTTCTAGTTTTCATATGATGCATTAGGGTTTTTGAATGTTGCAAATGATGTTATTAGGGTTGTCTAGTTTTCATATGATGGATTAGGGTTTTCTAGTTTTCATATGATGGATTAGGGTTTTCTAGTTTTCATATAATGTATTAGGATTTTTGAATGTTGCAAATGATGTTATTAGGATTTTCTAGTTTTCATATGATGGATTAGGGTTTTCTAGTTTCATATGATGGATTAGGGTTTTCTAGGTTTCATTTGATGGATTAGGGTTTTCTAGTTTTATATGATGGATTATGGTTTTTGAATGTTGCAAATGATGTTATTAGGGTTTTCTAGTAGTTTTCATATGATGGATTAGGGTTTTCTAGTTTTTTTTTTTTTTTTTTTTTTTTCTAGTTTTCATATGATCGATTAGGGTTTTCTAGTTTTCATATGATCAATTAGGGTTTTCCTTTGCTGGTCGTCTCCAGCTGATCCTCTCTGTCCTTTCTTCTACTCAAATCTATTGGGCTTCTGTTTTTATTCTTCCTAAATCTATCTCTAACGATATTGAGAAGCTCATGAGAGGTTTCCTCTGGTGCCATGGTGAGTTGAAGCGTGGTAAAGCTAAAGTATCCTGGAAAACTGTATGCCTTCCTAAGGAACATGGTGGGCTTGGCATATGTAACCTTGCTATCTGGAATGTTGCCCTTATGGCTTCCCATGTTTGGAGACTCCTTTCCAAGAAAGAGTCCCTATGGGTTAAGTGGATCCACTCTTACCGTTTATGTGGACGTAACTTTTGGGATGCCCCCAAAAAATACGGTTCTGGATTTGCCTGGCGTAACATCCTGGATATGAGGGATAAGATAAGGGACTATATAGTTTCCCAGATTGGTGATGGATGCTCTACTTCTGCTTGGTTCGATAATTGGCACCCCGCGGGCCCTCTTTCTAAATTCTTGTCTGCCCGTGACATCCATGATGCGGGTTTCACTCCTGATACAAAGGTTGCTGACCTGGTTCTTAACGGATCTTGGGTTCGGCCTCATTGTTGGAGAGATTCCCATACTGCTCTTCTTTCTCATAACCCCCCTACTCTTTCCACATTCGTCCCTGATAATCTCCTTTGGAGATCTAGAGACGGTCAACTCTCTCCTTTCTCTGTTCGTTCGGCAGACTGGAGGGGGGAGAGCTTATTAGAGAAGAGGGAAGAAGGATCACGAATAGCAGTAGAAGGATGGGCAGAACCCAAGAAGGCTTGAAAGTGAGAAACAAAAAGATTAGGAAGATCCTTCCCCGAGATCCAGTTACCTTGAACATCCTGGATAGAATTAATACGATTGCGAGATTTACGACTTTTAACCGCTTTGTGGAAAAAAGACGAATTTTTATCACCTTCACGAAGCCAGTTAACCTTAGCCTTTTGTTTCAAGAACCTCTCTTCATCCAGGCTAGCCTCGTTATAAGCGAGGAGATACCTGCATTGTTCTTCACGAAGATCCTTATTGAAAGGATCCCGATCCAAAGCAATCTGAACTCTCTCAAGCTCATTACGAAGAGAGATAACCTTAGAAAATAGGTTTCCCTGGTTGCGAAGCATCTTACGTATAGGCACTTTCAGATTTTTAAGGTTTTTGAAAACCTTATACATCCGATATCCAGTGATGTTAGGGTTCCAAGAAGAGGCAACAATCTGTTTGAAATCTTCCTTATAAGTCAGGAAATTAGGGAACTTAAAAGGCTTAGGTTGGAAAGGGGCACGTTGGGGGAGAGAAAGCACAGCAGGAGTATGATCGGAAGAACGGTAAGGGAGAAAATTGACAGTAGAGGAGGGGAAAGAAGCAACGAAGTGAGTATTTCCCATGACACGATCGATCTTCTTGAGGATGCCACCCGAACCATTAGGAGACTTGGTCCATGTGTAGAAGAGACCTTTATAGTTAAGGTCCTCCATTTCCATCAGATTGACACAGTCCCTGAAGTCCTCCATTGCACGAGAAATCCCAGACGACCCGGAGGTGCTATCTTTGATATCAAGAGCAACATTGAAATCACCCAAAAGAATCCAAGGGGCATCTCTAACCACATTCTTATGGACCACAAGAGAATGCCAGAGAGATCGACGCATCATGTGATCATTATGAGCATAGACGAAGGAGCAGAAAAAGGATTTATTAGAATCATGAATATTAACTTTGAAATGCATAACCTGATCATTTAAGTCAATAAGCATCATATCAATGGCAAGCGGATCCCAGGCAACTACTATTCTAGTCCCTCTAGGGGAGAAGAGACCGTTGGACGACCACGACCAAGAGCCAAAAGTACGACTACAGATAATAGGGAGGTTAGGGAAGGAAGCACGAGTCTCAAGAGAAGCACAAATATGAAGATTTTGATCGCGGATAAGATCTCTCAAGGCTTTCTGATGAGAAGGCTTACAGAGACCGCGAGTATTCCATGCAGCGATGTGCGTCATATGGAAACTTGGAGGGAGGTGGAGTCCATCTGCTCGGACACCAGAGTTATCATAGGTTGGTTATAATGAGAACCATTCTCACCAACAATGAACTGGGCAGTCTCACCATCATCAGAGTCGACCTCAATACAATTTTCCTCGTCAAGTTGGTCATCTGCATTAGGATCAAAATCACCAGGAATAATTTGGGAGGGGACACTAGGGGGAGGAAGAGGGGTAGAAGTAGAGGGAAAATTAGTAACGTCAGAGGAACAAGCCTCAAGAACGGAGAAAGCGTTGAATAAAGGAGTGGTGGATATAATTTGTTTAAGGGGCGTGGAAGAAGAAGGACGAAGGATAGGGCTAGGGAAACCAACTAAACCGTTAGTATCCTTCATAGGGGGAGGAATAGAACTAGAATGAATGGAGGTGCGGGATTCAATAGGAACCGGGCGAAACTCAGAACGAGACTTATTAATACTATTTTTACTTTTATTCCAAAACTTGTTTAATGATGAATCTTTACTCTTCCTAGTCCCTTGAGTGTTTTTATTAGAATTAATTTGCAAAATATCATCAGTAGTGTTTTCAGAATTTGACCCTTGTTTGGTGCGATTTTTCTTTTTATAGACGACCGTAAAACCATCATCAAGTTGCATAGGAGAGTTCCCTATACCATGATCAAGATGCATTTTATCTTTATGATTACTTTCATTAGTCTTAGAGATGACATGCATACAGTTTCTATTTTCATGACCAAAAACCATGCAATGAGAGCACATAGGAGGTTTCCATTCATACTCAATACGAAGAGTATGGGTGTAAAACTCAAGAGTATCAGGATCAGGAATACGGATAATCACTTTATCCACCCAAGAGGATTTAGTAGGTATCTCAAGAAGTACACGAGCATAAACAGATTTTCCTGCCGCATATTTGCACATATTAGCAGTATAAGAGTCCATAGCAAGAGGTTTTCCAATTTTTGAAGCAATGTGGCTAAGACCATCATCACTCCATGCCTCATATGGAATATCATGGATTTTAACCCATAAAGGGAGCTTGTCATGATTATTTTTATGAATATTGAGACCGGGACGCCATTTTTGCATGACAATAGGGACACCTTTAAAAGTCCAGGGTCCATGAGTGATAACATGATGAAGACCATTATCGTCACTAAATTTAAATAGGTAAACACCTTTTCCATTTAGAAGGACATCTTGGAGACCATGGATAGACCACATTTTGGATGCTAGGTAACGGACATCCGAATAATTCATTTTTATTCCGACAAAATAACCACAGATAGTCCGTGCGAATGTTTCACAAACTTTATTAACGGCTGGTAAAGGGATATCAACGGGCACATCAATATCATTACTTAAATTAGGAATAAAACGAAAGTTTTCATTTGCATGTTTTTGGGAGCCGGTAATAATATTAGCATGAGAGTTATTAAGTAAAGGTAAAGTGCGTGTCCATGCATTATTGTGTTTATATTTATTTTCATGATTTAAATTATCAAACTTAACATTTTTGTCATTTGGTTTAGAAAAAACGTCATGAACAATATTTGCATCTATGTTGTTAACAAGTTTGGGTATCATTTGGGGTTTTAAAGATATTTGGGCTTCTACAACAGAGGACATGGGCTGATTTGTAAATTGGGCTTCTACATTTATAGGTGGTCCACGAATTGGTTTTAATAGGTTTAAATGGTCCGATTTCTTATTCATATGTCTAAAGTTAGGAAGTTTTGGGAGTGGGCCTAAGATGGAAACATTATTAATCATATTTGGACGTAAATTAGGCTTTTGATTCGGCTGAAATAGTTTGGCAAATGGAAAAGGGGAGTCAACAAAACAAGAGGTAGTGGGAGTTTCATGATTATGTTCTTTAAAGTGGGGGACAAAAGTGGTAGAGTTATAATTAAAGCTAGGGACAAAAGCATTACCCTTATTGTTTTCCATGTGGGTGAATTCTTCATTCATGACCGTTGAGGAGCTTGAAGCATGCTCATTGAGAATTTTTGAGTGCTTGACCGTTGAATCTGCAATCACGGTTTCATCTACCGGAAAGTCTACGACCGGAATAGCAGCAGCCAAGTGTTCATCTTCGTATATCTCGGAAGCAGCAGCCCAGTGTTCATCTTTTCCTTCCCCATTGCTGGAAATTTTGTTGTTGACCTTTGGAGAGTGAAGAATACTCGCATGTTTGACCTGACCTGAAGTACGATGCGATGTTAATGTAGCTTCACCACCATACCCGATGCTTGAAGGCATGTGGACACCATCCTCATTGATCGGTTTTAAGTTTTTGACCGTATGGGGTTCTTCTCCTCCACTTTTAGAAGATACATCTCGTTTTCCATCCATGAAGATGGCCTCCATGCAGTTCACTTCGGCAGCTTGAAGATATGGTTCGATAATTCCACAGCCGGACCCAAAGTGTGGTATCAAGCATTCACATTTGTTGGTAGATGGGTCTTCTTTATTCTCCATGTTTAAATCATCTTCATCTTCACCATCATTTTCTTCAGATGAAGAATATTCCGTACTCAAGCCATCTGCCATGCCCGAAACCGTGCCACCTTCTAGAGATATTTGCGTAACCGAGTGATGTATGATGTTAGATGGTTCACTTTGAGATTGTTTTGAGCAAGCTTCTAGATAATTTTGAGATTGTAGATCGGATTCTTTTTCGAGATAATTTAGAGAATGTAAACGTCTTTCTTTTCCAGCAAATACTTTTGTAAACCGTTTTTGGTTAATAACATATTTTCTTTTTTGAATGCTTCTGTCAATCAAAGTATGCAGCAATGTATTTTTAACAGAATGTTTTTTGAAGATCCTTGGTTGTTTGTTTTTTATGTTTTTAATTCTTTTTTCAACCATATTGAAAGTAAATTCAGGATCTATAAAACTTTGTGCAGAAAAACAAAGAATTTGATTTCCTGGTAGCTCATCAGTTTCTATTGATGAATCTGGACCAGGAATTAAGCCTGGTGATACACCAGCCATGTTGAAAAAAAATCCAAAACAAAAAACGTACAGATTGCTAGAGAGAGAATACAGAGTGGTTTGGTTTTTTAGGTTTTCTGGATTATGGGTTTTCTAGTTTTAATATGATGTATTAGGGTTTTCTAGTTTTCATATGATGTATTAGGATTTTCTAATTTTCATATGATGGATTAGCGGTTTTGAATGTTGCAAATGATGTTATTAGGGTTTTCTAGTTTTCATATGATGGATTAGGGTTTTCTAGTTTTCATATGATGGATTAGGGTATACTAGCTTTCGTATGTTGGATTAGGGTTTTCCAGTTTTCATATGATGGATTAGAGTTTTGCAAATGATGTTATTAGGGTTTTCTAGTTTTCATATGATGGATTAGGGTTTTCTAGTTTTCATATGATGGATTAGGGTTTTTGAATGTTGCAAATGATGTTATTAGGGTTTTCTAGTTTTCATATGATGGATTAGGGTTTTCTAGTTTTCATATGATGGATTAGGGTTTTTGAATGTTGCAAATGATGTTATTAGAGTTTTCTAGTTTTTATATGATGGATTCGGGTTTTCTAGTTTTAATATGATGGATTAGGGTTTTCTAGTTTTCATATGATGGATTAGCGTTTTTGAATGTTGCAAATGATGTTATTAGGGTTTTCTAGTTTTTATATGATGGATTAAGGTTTTCTAGTGTTCATATGATGGATTAGGGTTTTCTAGTTTTCATATGATGCATTAGGGTTTTTGAATGTTGCAAATGATGTTATTAGGGTTGTCTAGTTTTCATATGATGGATTAGGGTTTTCTAGTTTTCATATGATGGATTAGGGTTTTCTAGTTTTCATATAATGTATTAGGATTTTTGAATGTTGCAAATGATGTTATTAGGATTTTCTAGTTTTCATATGATGGATTAGGGTTTTCTAGTTTCATATGATGGATTAGGGTTTTCTAGGTTTCATTTGATGGATTAGGGTTTTCTAGTTTTATATGATGGATTATGGTTTTTGAATGTTGCAAATGATGTTATTAGGGTTTCCTAGTAGTTTTCATATGATGGATTAGGGTTTTCTAGTTTTCATATGATCGATTAGGGTTTTCTAGTTTTCATATGATCAATTAGGGTTTTCTAGT
This sequence comes from Cichorium intybus, assembly GCA_023525715.1. NCBI lineage: Eukaryota > Viridiplantae > Streptophyta > Magnoliopsida > Asterales > Asteraceae > Cichorium > Cichorium intybus. Next base: position 43,367,741 of record CM042015.1, read on the forward strand.
TTTCATATGATGTATTAGGATTTTCTAGTTTTCATATGATGGATTAGCGCTTTTGAATGTTGCAAATGTTGTTATTAGGGTTTTCTAGTTTTCATATGATGGATTAGGGTTTTCTAGTTTTCATATGATGGATTAGGGTTTTTGAATGTTGCAAATGATGTTATTAGAGTTTTCTAGTTTTCATATGATGGATTCGAGTTTTCTAGTTTTAATATGATGGATTAGGGTTTTCTAGTTTTCATATGATGGATTAGGGTTTTTGAATGTTGCAAATGATGTTATTACGGTTTTCTAGTTTTCTTATGATGGATTAGGATTTTCTTGTTTTGATATGATGGATTAGGGTTTTCTAGTTTTGATATGATGTATTAGGGTTTTCTAGTTTTCATATGTTGGATTAGAGTTTTGCAAATGATGTTATTAGGGTTTTCTAGTTTTCATATGATGGATTAGGGTTTTCTAGTTTTCATATGATGGATTAGGGTTTTTGAATGTTGCATATGATGTTATTAGGGTTTTCTAGTTTTCATATGATGGATTAGGGTTTTCTAGTTTTCATATGATGGATTAGGGTTTTTGAATGTTGCAAATGATGTTATTAGAGTTTTCTAGTTTTCATATGATGGATTCGGGTTTTCTAGTTTTAATATGATGGATTAGGGTTTTCTAGTTTTCATATGATGGATTAGGGTTTTTAAATGTTGCAAATGATGTTATTAGGGTTTTCTAGTTTTTTTTTTTTTTTTTTTTTTTTTTTTTTTATGATGGATTAGGGTTTTCTAGTTTTGATATGATGGATTAGGGTTTTCTAGTTTTCATATGATGGATTAGGGTTTTTGAATGTTGCAAATGATGTTATTAGGGTTTTCTAGTTTTTATATGATGGATTAAGGTTTTCTAGTGTTTATATGATGGATTAGGGTTTTCTAGTTTTCATATGATGCATTAGGGTTTTTGAATGTTGCAAATGATGTTATTAGGGTTGTCTAGTTTTCATATGATGGATTAGGGTTTTCTAGTTTTCATATGATGGATTAGGGTTTTCTAGTTTTCATATAATGTATTAGGATTTTTGAATGTTGCAAATGATGTTATTAGGATTTTCTAGTTTTCATATGATGGATTAGGGTTTTCTAGTTTCATATGATGGATTAGGGTTTTCTAGGTTTCATTTGATGGATTAGGGTTTTCTAGTTTTATATGATGGATTATGGTTTTTGAATGTTGCAAATGATGTTATTAGGGTTTTCTAGTAGTTTTCATATGATGGATTAGGGTTTTCTAGTTTTCATATGATCGATTAGGGTTTTCTAGTTTTCATATGATCAATTAGGGTTTTCTAGTTTTCATATGATGTATTAGGATTTTCTAGTTTTCATATGATGGATTAGCGCTTTTGAATGTTGCAAATGTTGTTATTAGGGTTTTCTAGTTTTCATATGATGGATTAGGGTTTTCTAGTTTTCATATGATGGATTAGGGTTTTTGAATGTTGCAAATGATGTTATTAGAGTTTTCTAGTTTTCATATGATGGATTCGAGTTTTCTAGTTTTAATATGATGGATTAGGGTTTTCTAGTTTTCATTTGATGGATTAGGGTTTTTGAATGTTGCAAATGATGTTATTACGGTTTTCTAGTTTTCTTATGATGGATTAGGGTTTTCTAGTTTTGATATGATGGATTAGGGTTTTCTAGTTTTAATATGATGTATTAGGGTTTTCTAGTTTTCATATGATGTATTAGGATTTTCTAGTTTTCATATGATGGATTAGCGGTTTTGAATGTTGCAAATGATGTTATTAGGGTTTTCTAGTTTTCATACGATGGATTAGGGTTTTCTAGTTTTCATATGATGGATTAGGGTATACTAGCTTTCGTATGTTGGATTAGGGTTTTCTATTTTTCATATGATGGATTAGAGTTTTGCAAATGATGTTATTAGGGTTTTCTAGTTTTCATATGATGGATTAGGGTTTTCTAGTTTTCATATGATGGATTAGGGTTTTTGAATGTTGCAAATGATGTTATTAGGGTTTTCTAGTTTTCATATGATGGATTAGGGTTTTCTAGTTTTCATATGATGGATTAGGGTTTTTGAATGTTGCAAATGATGTTATTAGAGTTTTCTAGTTTTTATATGATGGATTCGGGTTTTCTAGTTTTAATATGATGGATTAGGGTTTTCTAGTTTTCATATGATGGATTAGGGTTTTTGAATGTTGCAAATGATGTTATTAGGGTTTTCTAGTTTTTATATGATGGATTAAGGTTTTCTAGTGTTCATATGATGGATTAGGGTTTTCTAGTTTTCATATGATGCATTAGGGTTTTTGAATGTTGCAAATGATGTTATTAGGGTTGTCTAGTTTTCATATGATGGATTAGGGTTTTCTAGTTTTCATATGATGGATTAGGGTTTTCTAGTTTTCATATAATGTATTAGGATTTTTGAATGTTGCAAATGATGTTATTATGATTTTCTAGTTTTCATATGATGGATTAGGGTTTTCTAGTTTCATTTGATGGATTAGGGTTTTCTAGTTTTATATGATGGATTATGGTTTTTGAATGTTGCAAATGATGTTATTAGGGTTTTCTAGTAGTTTTCATATGATGGATTAGGGTTTTCTAGTTTTCATATGATCGCTTAGGGTTTTCTAGTTTTCATATGATCAATTAGGGTTTTCTAGTTTTCATATGATGTATTAGGATTTTCTAGTTTTCATATGATGGATTAGCGCTTTTGAATGTTGCAAATGTTGTTATTAGGGTTTTCTAGTTTTCATATGATGGATTAGGGTTTTTGAATGTTGCAAATGATGTTATTAGAGTTTTCTTGTTTTCATATGATGGATTCGAGTTTTCTAGTTTTAATATGATGGATTAGGGTTTTCTAGTTTTCATATGACGGATTAGGGTTTTTGAATATTGCAAATGATGTTATTACGGTTTTCTAGTTTTCTTATGATGGATTAGGATTTTCTTGTTTTGATATGATGGATTAGGGTTTTCTAGTTTTGATATGATGTATTAGGGTTTTCTAGTTTTCATATGTTGGATTAGAGTTTTGCAAATGATGTTATTAGGGTTTTCTAGTTTTCATATGATGGATTAGGGTTTTCTAGTTTTCATATGATGGATTAGGGTTTTTGAATGTTGCATATGATGTTATTAGGGTTTTCTAGTTTTCATATGATGGATTAGGGTTTTCTAGTTTTCATATGATGGATTAGGGTTTTTGAATGTTGCAAATGATGTTATTAGAGTTTTCTAGTTTTCATATGATGGATTCGGGTTTTCTAGTTTTAATATGATGGATTAGGGTTTTCTAGTTTTCATATGATGGATTAGGGTTTTTAAATGTTGCAAATGATGTTATTAGGGTTTTCTAGTTTTCTTATGATGGATTAGGGTTTTCTAGTTTTGATATGATGGATTAGGGTTTTCTAGTTTTGATATCATGTATTAGGGTTTTCTAGTTTTCATATGATGGATTAGGGTTTTTGAATGTTGCAAATGATGTTATTAGGGGTTTGTAGTTTTCATATGATGGATTAGGGTTTTCTAGTTTTCATATGATGGATGGTTTTGGGTTTTTGAATGTTGCAAATGATGTTATTAGGGTTTTCTAGTTTTCATATGATGGATTAGGGTTTTCTAGTTTTCATATGATGGATTAGCATTTTCTAATTTTCATATGATGGATTATGGTTTTCTAGTTTTCATATGATGGATTAGGGTTTTTGAATGCTGCAAATAATGGATTACGGTTTTCTAGTTTTCATATGATGGATTAGGGTTTTCTAGTTTTCATATGATGGATTAGGGTTTTCTAGTTTTCATATGATGGATTAGGGTTTTTGAATGCTGCAAATGATATTATTAGGGTTTTCTAGTCACTACTAGAAAAAGTCTGAATAGCTACGGAGGTGTGCTACGGAAGTGTATTCCGTAGCTATTCTGCTACGGAATAGCGATCTGTAGCAACTTCGCTACGGAAATGGCTACATAATTGCATTCCGTAGTTAATACCAAAATAGCTACGAAATGTTGCTACGGAAACCAAAACCATAGCTAATTTTCTACGGATTTCGCTTCGGAATGCCATTCCGTAGCATTTTTGGTACGGAATTTCTTACGGATTTGAATTCAGTAACCGGAACTTGAACAACTACAGAATTTAGCTACGGAAACAGAATCCGTCGCTATTTGTCTACGGAATCTGTTATGGACTAGCATTCCGTAGCAAATTTCCTACGGAATTTCCTATGGAATTCAACTCCGTACCAGAAACTTAAACAACTGCGGAATTTAGCTACGGAATTAAAATCCATAGCTATTTTTTCTACGGAAATGACTATGGAATGAAGATCCGTAGCATTTTTGCTACGGAATTGAATTCTGTAGTGCAAACGTGAACAACTACGCAATTTAGCAACAAATATAAAATCTGTAGCTATTGTTTTCTACGGAAATTGCTATGGAATCACAATTTGTAGAATATTTCGCTACTAAATTTTATATATCATTTTACTCCATATCTAGTGTGAATCGCTACGGATTCTTTTTCAAATAAATTTAAAGCGTTTTTATAAATCATCGTTCAGTTTGCAAAAGTAGCCCGATTCGCTTAGACTTAAGTGAATGAGTTTGGCATACTAGCTAGATCCATGCTATATTCTTTCCCGTTTGCAACATGCATATATTTACCCTTTCATTGCTACCATACATATATAGTGAACACCCCAATCAACAAATTAGTTTGGCATGCTAGCTAGATCCACCGAAGAATATTGGAACAGGTCCAGATGAACATTATAACTTTTTATGAGGTTATATAAATTGGTTTGACTTGGTTTTGTTACTGTTGAATGGACCCTAACTGTTTGACCTGGTTCTATACTTCTATGTTATTTTCTATTAATTTTAAAAATACTATTGAGGGTTACTAGTTCTTTGAACCCTAAACTAAACCTTATAGACTATAGAGTAATCGGTCACTCATTCTCGTTCGTCACTTCGTTGTTCCTTCTCCTCATTCTCGCTCGCTCACAACTCGCAAGAACTCCGCCATCGACGATTCATGACATTCGCTCTCACCCACTGTAGGAATCGCCAGCAAGGTGCCTGAATCAAAGCTCCAAAATACTCATCTCTCACCTATCGACACTTCATTTTTCTACGGGTTCGGGTTAAGCGGTTTGCGGTTTCGGTTTGCGGTTTGAAAAAAATTAAACGGTGCCCGCCCGAAAACCGATTAAATATACTAATATTAAATATTTATAAAATATATTAAATATTAATTTACCTAATTACCCACATACCCCTTACCCTTTAGCTAACTATAGAGCACGCCTCACTCCAGAAACCTTACGCAGTTACGCACGCCTTCTCCTTCCTTGACCCTCGTCGTCTTCAGCCCTTCAGTTCTCAGACTTCACTCTCGTTTTCATTTCTATCAGCAATCAGAAACTCGCAAGTCGTAAGTCTCGACCACAAGAACTCCTTGATTTTGTCGCAAGTCAATGAACTAGGTCTCACTTCTCAGTCTCACTCTCGATCGACGCCTCACGCCTCCACAAATCGAAGTCTGAAGTCTGAATGAACTAGTTCGACAGGCGGCAGCTCCACTCCACCCTGCAGTCTCGATCGACGCCTCCACTATTAACCTACGACATGAACTCGGGAGATATCAGGAAGATTCGATCGAACCCAAAGCCAAGGTAAGTGATTCGAACTCAATAGCAATCAATCGACGCCTCCACTGTTGTGTTGTTTCTTTACTTTTCAGCAATCGATTTAGCAAGAATATGTAATCTTGTTGACTTGTTTCTATTTCTTGACTTTCTTCTAATTCATATGATTTTGCTGATATTGCTGATTTTAGCAATCGATCTTGTTGACTTGTTGTTGTTTCTTCTGAATCATGTCAATTGCAAAATACAATGGATTATAAAAACAAAGCCAAAATATATATATATATATATATATATATATATATATATATATATATATATATATATATATATATATATATATATATATTAAAATATCAAGAATTGAACTGTGTACGAATCAGAAAGTGTATTCTCAGGGGACATTAGCATCTTAAATTTGATTCCAGAAACAACATTTCATTACCAGGAAAAAGTGCAGTTTTATTCATCTAAAAACTGATGCTTCATCTGTTGGTAAGAAATTGCAGAAAAAAAATGAATAGGTCTCTTCGGTAAAAAAAAATGCTTCATCTGTCCAGAATTTAAAATTAAATATTTGATAGTTTTGCGAAACAGCCCCTGTATTAATTCGTTCCTTATTGTGTTAATATGCATACGCAGATATAGCAAATGAATAATACAGATAGGAATTGGATGTATGAAAGACTAGATGCAGATGGATATGTGTCTAGTATTTTCAAAAATGGTTTGAAGACTTTCATTGAATATGCGTGTACTAATCATAAATTCATGGATGGAAATAAAATTAAGTGTCCCTGCATAAAATGTGATAACGTACCCTATGAAGAGGTTGACATGGTGAAGTATCACTTGGCTAAGTATGGTTTTAAGCCTAACTACCATTTATGGGATAGACATGGAGAAACATCAGTCCGTTCTACTTCATCAGTCGGTTCCACTTTATCCGGAATGGATGATGCAAACACAAGTTCCAATGACCAACCTGAACCGTCTTATAGGGAAATGGTTTTCGATGTTGCTGGTCCCGATTTCGTAAGAAGAACTCTAGATGAGGAGCCAAATTCAGAAGATAAAAAGTTCTTTGATATGCTACAAGCTGCTGACAAAGAGTTGTGGTCCGGTTGTGAAAAATTAACACAACTGTCTGCCGTAGCTCGACTATTGAATATCAAATCAGAATACCGCATCCCTGAACAATGCTTTAATGCAATTTGTCAGTTGATGAAGGACGGGTTGCCAAATGAAAATACCATGGTTGATAGTTTATACGATTCCAAAAAGGTAGTACAAGGTCTTGGTCTACCTGTGGAATTGATTGACTGTAGTATATCTGGATGCATGATATATTGGAGATGCGACAAAAATCTTGGTCAATGCAAATTTTGTGAAGAACCGAGGTATAAAAAATTAAAAAATTCTGATAAGTTTTCACGTGTACCATGTTCCCGAATGCATTATTTTTCGCTAATTCTGAGGTTGAAGAGATTGTATGCTTCTGAAGCAATAGTTGCTTCCATGAGATGGCACGCAGAAAGCCATGGCCATGGTGATGGAATTATGTGTCATCCGTCTGATTCTGAGGCTTGGAAGCACTTTGACGTCGTTCACCCTTCATTTGCACTCGAAAGGCGTAATGTTAGGTTAGGTCTGTGCACAGATGGGTTTCAGCCCCATGGAATCTCAGGAGCACAACATTCGACTTGGCCCATCATAATTACACCTTATAATTTGCCACCGTCTATGTGTATGAAAGAGCCTTACATGTTTTTGACTGTAATTGTACCCGGACCCAAAAACCCTAAGCAAAAGCTAGACGTTTTCCTTCAACCCGTTATTGAAGAGCTAAAACAATTATGGGAAGAAGGCGTCATAACTTATGATGTGTCTTTGAGGCAAAATTTTCAAATGAGAGCCGCTTTAATGTGGACAATTAGTGATTTCCCAGCATATGCCATGCTGTCGGGTTGGGGAACTGCAGGGAAATTAGCATGTCCATATTGTAGAAACCATTCATAAACCATTTATCTTCCAAAAGGTCAAAAGGTGTCTTGGTTTGATTGTCATAGGAGATTCCTTGAACTTGGTCACCCATTTAGAAAAAATAAGACCAAGTTTAGAAAGAACCGTATAGTGACCAGTGGACCTCCTCCAATTATGACCGGCACAGAAACTTTAAGTGAAATTGAAGCTTATGGTTTCCTAAAAGTGACTGAAGTTGGGGCTGACGCTGTAAATAAACATTGCAGCAATCAAGATAGATGTGGTTGGAAGAAAAAAAGCATATTCTGGGATTTGCCATATTGGAAAACCAATCTTATTAGACATTGTCTGGATGTTATGCACATTGAGAAAAATGTGTTTGAGAATATTTTTTTCACTATAATGGATGTTAAGAAGAAGACAAAGGACACTGGTGAAGCAAGAGAGGATATGAAAATCTTTTACAACAGAAAATTTTTTGTAAAAAATCAAGTTACAGGTAAGTATCCACCAGCACCTTATGCCTTATCCAAGGAGCAAAAGAAAGTCATATGTAAATGGGTTGAGAGTTTGACTTTCCCAGACGGTTATGTTTCAAATTTAGGAAGGTGTGTGGATTTGACCACAAATAGGCTCTTTGGAATGAAGAGTCATGATTGTCATGTGTTTATGCAAAGATTGATGCCAATTGCTTTTCGTGAGATGTTGCCAAAAATGATATGGGAAGCAATTACCGAGTTAAGTCTTTTCTTCAAAAGATTAACTGCATCAGTAATTACTATTGAGGACATGAAAAAGCTCGAAGCTGAAATTCCAATAATTTTATATAAATTAGAGGAAATTTTTGTTCCTGCCGTTTTTAACTCATTGGAACATTTACCGGTACATTTGCCATATGAAGCAAGGATAGCAGGTCCCGTGCAAAATAGATGGATGTATCTATTTGAAAGGTTTATTATTTTTTACTTCATGTTTGAAATTTAAATTGTAAAAATGGTAAATCTTACTTAAAATATATTTTAAATGCTGAATTGTAGACAACTACATGGACTCAAAAAAGATGTTAAAAATAAAGCTAGAGTGGAAGGGTCCATTTGCAATGCATACTTGACTCGTGAAGCATCAATCTTTTGCTCTTACTATTTTGAGCCTCATGTTTACACACGTAACCGAAAGGTGCCTCGAAATGATGACGGTGGAGGTGAAGATTATGATGAAGAAAAGTTGTCTATATTTTCACATCCTGGCCGCCCACATGGAAAACTGAAGACGAGAAGGCTGAATGAAAAGGAATATATCGCAGCACATACTTACATACTGCTTAATGAAGAGAAGGTGCAACCTTACATCAAGTAAGATTGTAATAGACATTAATTTAAACTCATTTGTTACCTAACTTCTCATGTGTTTAAACATTTTTTTGTTGTTTTTGTACTAGAATGTATGAAGAGATATTGGAAGAGTTACATCCGGACATGAATGAAGAAGAAATTGCAGGAGAAGTAGAAAAAAAATTTGCTCAATGGTTTGAAAGTTATGTGAGTGTTAGGATTTTTTTTTTGTTTGTTATTATTATTATTTTTATTATATATAATATTTATATTGTTTCCTTGTGAGATTCCTAATGTACTTTATTCGTCATTTAGGCACGTCATAATCCAATAAATAACACGTATATACGCGATCTTTCTAGAAGACCTGTACGTATGGTGAAATCATATAATGTATATTTTGTGAATGGGTATAAGTTTCATACCGACAAGCACGGTGAAAACAAATCGACGATGAACAGCGGAGTGTGTATAAGTAGCGAGTCCTTTGATTACTACGGCAATTTGTTGGAAATATTAGAAGTTGAATATCCTGGTTTACCAATAAAAACCACGGTATTATTTAGATGTGCTTGGTATGATCCTACGCCTAATGTAGGAGTCAAGATCCATAACCAATATAAGTTGGTTGATATTAACAAACGACAAAAGTTCAAGAAGTTCGAGCCATTTGTTATAGCTATGCAAGCCACCCAAGTTTGTTACATCCCCTACCCCAGCATGAAAAAAAAACAATATTGATTGGTTGGCTGTATGTAAAGTTAAACCTCGGGGATGGGGTGATGTAGAAAATATTGATAATCAAAAAGATGTGGCTTTTCAAGAAGATGTAGTTGAAACAAATGAAATCATTAGCATTGCACAAGAACCTTCCACAAGTTCAGTTGATGAAAACAATGATGTCGATGAGGGTGAGTATCAGTATGGTACACCAACAAATGAAGAAGAAGAAGATGATGGGGAATATTATCATTTTGATGACGATAGCGATTAACAACTGGTAACTACACTCTTACTTAGAGGACCATATGTTATGCAATTCTAGATGTTTATTCTAGAAAGTACAATGTCAAAAGGTGCATATGTTTTAGGATATTACTTAGAGGACCATATGTTATGCATTTCTAGATGTTTTTTCACCTTTGTTACTTTTTTTCTATATCTGGCATAATAGGAACGTATTAAGCAGATTACTTTTTGCTATACTAATAATTGAAAGTGTTTGTTGCAGACTTGATTTGGATAGCCGGGCATGGCAGGATTTGGAGAAAATAATACTTTCGGGTATGTCTTTAACAATAAACAAAATAGCAATGTACTTTGTTTTTCAACCTTGTTTTTTTTTCATGACACTTGATGTGGTTTTGCCTTTATGCTATATTAAGCAGATTACTTTTTGCTATACTAATAATTTAATGTACTTTGATGTGGTTTTGCCTTTATGCAATATCATGGGACACGTGAACAGCATATAAGAGCTTCCAATTTCCTTTAAAAGAGACAGCTCATGGCTCTATTTAAATTAAATAACTGCTGATTTAAAAGAGACAGCGACAGCTCATGGCTGTGGCATTTAATACTTCCAATTTCCTTGTCTTTGTAATATGCAGTCGGATAAAGAGAGATGTCCTTTTTTTTTAAATATCCGGATAATAGAAAGGGTGTCCTTTATCTAGTTGTGTCTACAGTGTACCGTGCTGCAGCCTCTTTAACGAGAGATAGCCTGCTGTAGCAAAACAGTCCCAAAGAGAGATGTCCTTTCTTTTCTTTTTAATATCCGGATATTGCAACAACAGTTCCAACTTTTTCCATTTTCTTTTTCTAGTCATGTAGCATGATAGGTCCTTGTTGCAGTTGCTTTCCATTGTCATAGTACTTTTATTTTTTTAATAACCTTTGAATTTGACTAGTCACAACCATGTAAACAGACAGCTAGAGACGGATAGAGAGAGACACAGCTCACAATTGCTTTTTCCTTTATGTACCGTTGACAGAAAAAGATAAGGCGTGTTCCTTTTGCTTTATGTACCGTTGACAGCTCAAATTTTCTTTTTGCTTTATGTACCGGTAGTTACTTTAGCATTTTCGATTTTAAAAATTGGTCATGACCATTAAATGCCTTCTTTTTCATGTGTATACTTGTTGGAAATGAACAATATCAAGAGAGATTGTAACAGTCGATGATAAGAGAAAAGCTCCATTTGTTTTTCATTTTTGGTTGTCATATGCGTGTTGTGCTACAGTGTTCCATTTCTTTAGGGTTCAAGATTTGCTCAATATGATCATCAAGTGTCTTTCATGGCGGAAAGATATCGGAGCTTACTCCATTGTTGAAGAGGATTTAGGGTTCAAATAACTTGAAGGTCTGGTGGCGTATATGAATGGGTATGACAGAGAAGGTCATCCCGTTTGTTATACTGCTTATGGGGTGTTCAAAGATAAAGAAATGTACTAGAAAATATTTAATGATAACGAGAAATTGACGAAATTTCTCAGATGGAGAGTGCAGGTTCTTCAAAAAGGGATCAAGATGCTGCATTTAAGACCTGGTGGGATCAATTCGATTATTCAGGTTGGTTAATTTAATTTTAAAAACAATATTACTTACCAAATCCTTTCCATAATCACCCAAGTATTTATTTTTTTTCATTTCCCTCTAAAGCTTATAACCACTCCCGGCAAAACTAAAATCCCGATAATCACTCCCTTCAATTTCGACTAAATCCTTTCCATAATCACCCGAGTATTTAATTTTTTTCGTTTCCCTCTAAAGCTTATAACCACTCCCGGCAAAACTAAAATCCCGATAATCACTCCCTTCAATTTCGACTAATATAAAGTTAACCTAAATTTACAACAATCTCAATATACGGCTGTGTGCGTGTGTGATTCCATAGTCTGCAAAGGTTACCGTCCTCGATCGTCCGTTTCACCACACATCAGGTTACTTCCTTCTCCTTGCTTCTCCTCTATTTCTATCGTTTACTTGCACCAACATCTGATTTGTATGAGGTTAATCAACATCAACCCATCATACAGTCGCAACATTAAACCTATTCTAATATCAACCAGCAGGGGTACAACAGGAATTGATTTTGCATTTTCAAGTTCTAATGTATTATATCTATTTTATTTATAAAGCAGGAAATATGTCTTCGTTTCTATTGAAAGGAGCTTCAACGGGTCAACGAAAGCATATGCACCGACTGCTCCAAAAACGTAATAAAGAATCAACTACAAATGCATTGTCATCGTAATCTGTCCAGCAGCAACCCTCTGGTATTGCAACATCCCCAATGCCCACCCCTGCATCCGCACCGACAACTGCAGTGACATTCACATCGACAATCACACCGACACCATCTAACCCCCACATGTTGGTACTACATCAGCCCCATCTTCAACGCCTTCAACCATAACACCCCCATCACATTCCCCATCCTCCACACCAGATGGGTCTGCACCTATTTCCAGTGAACAACAAGATACACGAGTAGATGGACGTTTATATGTTTATGCTGATGGGAAGGAGTAATTTCAAACATTATTTTATTTTCATATAAGTTTTCCTAATTGTTTTTTATTTTAACATCACAATCATACTACATTGGAATTTTTTCCAGCTTAGAACCTTCAGGTAAATGTGCATATATAATTAGAAAAGCATTCGTAGATAGAGTGGATCCAGATGGATATAAGTGGGTGATGATAAGCGAAGACATAAAGCAATTTTATTGGGAAGAGTTTCAGGTACGTATCTTATTGTTAAGTTTTATGTAACTATTAGGCACATGCCTTTGTTATCAAGACTAACTGTTGTTATCAAATGTGGAAAAAATGCTATTGGGATGTTGAAGATGCTGAGTCTGTCAAGACTGCTTGGGAACATGTGGCTAAAGAAAAATATCGAACATATATTTACAACATGAGCTCAAGAACCAGAAATCCAACTCAACAGAAGCCATCTCATATAGAAGAGCATGTGTGGGCTTCGTGGAATTTAGTGTGGAACTCAGAAGAGTTCAAAAAAAATCTGAACAAAATAAAAAGAATAGACGTAAAGGTGTAGAAGGTGGAATAGCTCCACCTACTCATAATGGTGGATCTGCTTCTTATAAGCAAATTGCTGCTGATATAGTAAGCTTTTTTCTACTGATTAACATATTTTTTTCAAGACATTGTGTTGAGATTTGACATTATTTTGTTATTATTATAGGAGGAAGTTATGGGACAACCCCCATCATTGTATGAACTGTTCATGTTTACACATACCAAAGATCATGACGGGAAGTCACTAGATGAGAGAGCTAAACAAGTTCATGTAAGTTTATTTCTAATTTATGTAATACTAGCAAGTAAATGATCTTTTATAAATTTTATATATTAATGCATTATAAAATTGTAGGAATTTTATGAGTCTCAACGTGCGGATTCGGAACCAATAGGAGAGGAAGTGGATGATAGTGAGATGTTTTATAAAGATGCGGGAGGACATGATAGAAAAAAAAGAGTTTATGGGCTTGGCTCATATGGTAGAGCTTTGTTTCTTAAAAATTCTTATGGTGGAAGGTATACTCCATCGAATACAAATCCTCAACAAGTCAAATCAAATATCCAAAAACTAGAGGCAACTGTTGAGCAACAACAGATGGAGTTGATCGAAATGAGAAGCGAGATGAAAGATTTGAAAAGCAGGATGGAAAATTGATGCATTGTTTTTAATTTGTTCTTCATTTATATTTTTAGGTACTATTTTATTACTTTGTTTGTGGTTTTGAACAATGTTTATTTCATTTTCATATGTTGATTTTGGTACAAGATTGTTTCTGAAATATTTGTACGTATTTTGCACAAAATTTTTATATTCTCATTTTGTGCTACATAACTAGTTGATTTGGTATGGATTTTACTACAACAAAATTTGTAGCTATGAGTGAAATTACTCCGTCACAACTTTAGAATATTAGCTACGTAATTAAGATATCGTCCAGCCCTACAAAATCGTTGTTACGGAATTGGGTTGTAGTGATTTTTCTATGAACAATCTGTTACGCCTTTGGTCCGTAGTGAATGTGCTACGGAATAGCAGTTACGGAATTGGCAAGTGGTGAAATTTGCTACGGAATAGTTGTGACGGAATTGGTCTGTAGTAAATCCATTACGGTATTTGTCCGTAGAAAATCTGCTACGGAAAATGCGTTACGGAATTGGTCCGTAGGGAGTTTGATACGGATAATTCGTTACGAAATTAGTCGTAATAATTTTGCTACGAAAAATTAGTTACGGAATTTTGCCATAGAGAATTTGCTACGGAATTGCTACGTAATAGTCTGTAACTAACTTGCTATGGACTTGCTACGGGAATAAAGTCGTAACGGTTTTGCTGCGGAATTTGCTACAGATTTATTCCGTAGCTAATCTGTTACGAAATAAGTCTGTAGCACATTCTGTAGCAACTTCCGTAGCAGATTCTGTAGCAACCTTTAGTTACGAGGTTTTTAGTGACGGATTGGCTCCATAGCAAATTCCGTAGCTAAACATGAATGGCTACAGAATATCATGATTTTGCTACGGAATTTGTCCGTAGCTATTTCACCTTTTTCTTGTAGTGAGTTTTCATATGTTGGATTAGGGTTTTCTAGTTTTCATATGATGGATTAGGGTTTTCTAGTTTTCATATGATGGATTAGGGTTTTCTAGTATTCATATGATGGATTAGGGTTTTCTAGTTTTCATATGAAGGATTAGGTTTTTCTAGTTTTCATATGATGGATTAGGGTTTTTGATTGTTACAAATGATGTTATTAGGGTTTTCTAGTGTTAAGTCATAAATTAAGATTGAGTCAAATATGCTGATCTGATTTGTTGCCAGATTTTGTGCCTATAATTTTGCTATCGGTTATGGAATGGGTCTGTCCTTCCATACTTAGTTTCTGTTTAAATAGCGATTCGTACCCTTGTTAGGGTTAACTTTTGTAATCTTTTCACGGCGTTCATACAGAATAGTTCACATCGAATTGTTCTTGAGTTGCATTTTAATCATTAGACATCAGTTCTTTATATTGTCTATTCTTGATCTTGTTTATTTACATTATTCCGCATTTTTGAATCTCGATCCAACTCTTGCATTTCAACAATTGGTATCAGAGCGGGAGTTTGTGTCATTCACGGATCTTTTTTGATTATCTTCATCGTCTCAATCGATTTTGGATATCAGACTTTGATCTTTTACGATCGATTCTTCTTTTGATTCGAACTTACACTTCTGATTCATACAAGTAAACAAGTATCAATGGCCTTTGACGACTCACATACTCAATCTTTCAATCTTTCAAGTAGCATTGGATCCACTACCAGGACTCCAATTCTGTTTACTCAAGAGTATGAGGTCTGGGCGTTGCATTTTGAAGATTATGTTCTTGGCATTGAAGAACATGGTGCAACGATCTGGCAAGCTATTACTGAAGAAACTCATGTCCACACAGACACAAGGAGGGTTATCAAAACCCTAAAAGAATACAACAACTTGCTTGTCACCCACACAAACATTCCTCAAGACGAAAAAGATAAACTAATGTGCAACATTAAAGCATTTAGAATTATCAGGTTTGCTCTTCAAGCAGATACTCTTCGTCTGGTTAGTTCGTGCGAAACTGCTAAAGAGATCTGGGATAGACTTAAAGAATTGTATTCTGGAGATGCTGACCTTGAGCACTCCATTCAGACCACTCTTCTTTCCGATTTCGGATCTTTTGCACAAGGTTCGGAAGAAACTCTAACCCAGACTTTCAATCGATACAATCATCTTCTTAGTCGATTATTAAAGTACAATCTGGCTCGGACTGTCATTGAGCAAAAGGTTACCTTTCTTGATGGTCTGCGTTCCGAATGGAAGGCTATTGTTTCAACCATAAAAGCGCATGAACAGTTCAAAAATTATACCTTGGCTAAAGTTGTGGGAATCCTCAAATCCCATGAAAAGGAAATCATTTCGGAAGCCAAAGCAACTATAGGTCTTGGTTCACTTGCACTGGTTGCTGCCGGAAAGAAATCGGCCGAAATCGATTCCGACTCTGACTTTTCCGATGATGATTTGACCAGAGAAGACAAAGCTTTGATGGTATCAAATCCCAAGAAGTTCTTCAAGAAAAACTTTTCCAAATTTAAAAACCGAAATCGACAAGGAGGTTTCAATGCTGAAAAGACTGTGGATGAAAGCCAGAAAAAGAAGAATGATGAGGAGAAGAAACTCGTTGGCGACTCAGGATACGATTGCCATTATTGTAAAGGCAAGAACCACTTTGTAAAAGACTGTTTGCTCCGAAAACAAGCTGAGAAAAAGGAGCAGGTGAAAGATGAAGCTTATTACGCAAAGAAGATTGCGGAACTGAAAATGAATGATGTTTTATCTACCAAGGCAGCCTTTGTGGTGAAAGAGGACAGCGAGTTTGGTGCCATTGAGGTCTGGTCAACGGACTCGGAAGATGAGGAGGTGAGGAATCCAACACATGGTCGATGTCTGATGGTGAAAGCTGACCATTCCGACAACAAAGGTCACTCTACCGACGGGTGTCAGGCCTCAGCAAGTTGTTTTGCTGCGAAGCCTGTCTATGAACAACTTGAGGAATGTGAGGCTGTGGTCAACAAGGTATGCTCTATCCTTAAATCTTTAAATATTTGCTCTTCTAGTTATGATGCTGAATTAGATGATCTTAAATTTACTGTTTCCAGTTTGAGTGATAGCTTAAAAAGGACACGTCTAAGCAATTCTAACCTAAATGATCAATTGAGCAGGATATCGAATAAGAATGAGGAGAGACGAATGAGAATCGAGGCGTTGGATAGTGAGTTAGTTAAAGCACGAGATGATATTATTTATGTCAAAAGAGATAATTTAGTTCTTGTTAAACAGAGAAACATTTTTTGTTTAATTGCTAAGCGTCTTTACAATAATATTACTCAATTGCATCTTGATTGTGACATAGGCAGGGGTTTACACAAAATGATTTTGCCCTTTCTTGAGTTGAAAGAGGATGAAATCGATGCAGAATGTCATAGGTGTGAAACCATTGTTTCATCTGATGAGGTTTCGGAAGCTTATCGAATCGGACTTGATAAAATTGAAAGCTATATACAGTCCAAAGAACATAAAAGTATGGTTAAAGAATATTTTTCAGAAAATGATCACGAGGAAATTAAAACAGCAACTCTAAAGAATTTTCATTCACTATGCTCTAAACTAAATTCCGATAATATTCCCATTAATGAGAATATTTCTGACTTTGATGAAAGCGATATGAGTGAAATATCTGTTGAGGATGAAATTGACTGTTCGGAATTCGTATCAAATTCTACTGAAACTAAGAAAAATCTCATATCTGAAAATTCAGTTGCTTTTGCGAGAATTGTTAAAAATGAAGGATCACACATTTTAAACGAACAAGCTACTGTTTTTCCAAAGATTCATACTGTACCAAATCAAGTTTTTGTTAAACCTGGCCTAAATACAAAAGATGTAACTGAACTTAAAGTCCTAGTCGATAACGATAACTCCGATGTATGTGATTCTTTCTTTTGGTCGGAACCAATTGACAACTCAGATGAGACTAAAGGTCTTTCCGAAATGACCTCGTGGAAGTCTCGTGGTAACTACATTTCTGGATCGTTGAACTGTAAACATTCTGTCTCTCAAAATGGCTCCTGGGGTATAAAGAATTTGAATTCTAATTCTTCAAACTCTAAAACGAGTACTTTCAAATCTGACTCCAATCACGGCTCAACATCTTGTGTTCATAAGTCTCCTGACGAGCTTATTGCCAAAAGGAAACAAATGAATGCCAGGTACAAAAAGAATCTGAAAGAGAGAAAACAGTTCTGGAGAAACAAAAACGACTCAAACCCAACCCAGAAAGCCAATCCAATTCCAATTCTGAAAACTGAGCATACTTCTAAACCAACACCTAAAGCCTCTGTTTCAAAAGGGAAGGCAAAGCTATATCCTGAAATCACTCAGGATCATAAAACCAACAAGATTCACCCAACAGTTATTATCAAACCAAAACTCTCATCTCAGTCAGTTAAAATTCTAAATCCCACTTATCTCTCTCACAATCAGAAAATCCATTATTATCAAGTTTCGAACACGTTCACTCCTAAGAAATCTTGTTTTGCTAAAGAACAATGGCAATCCACAAAAATGAAAGTGTTCCGAATTGAAAATAAGAAAAATGAACCATCTGTGAGAAAATCCTTTTGGGTTGAGAGATCATGCATTTTTCCTATCGCAAGTAAATTCTCACATGGGCCCACACTGGTTTGGGTTCCTAAATCTCTCTAACTTGTGCAGGTTCTACGTGACGAACAGTATGATCCGAAATGGTACATTGACAGCGGCTGTTCACGTTACATGACTGGAAGGAAGGAGGAATTACGAGAATATCGCTCACTGACGAATGGAGGAAAAGTCAGTTATGGAAACAATGCAACAGGCAACATCAAAGGCTATGGCATGATCACAAATGGTGAAATTTCGATACGCAAAGTGGCATATGTGGAAGGACTTCAGCAAAACTTGATCAGTGTTTCACAACTGGTTGTCGGAACTGGTCTTAAAGTCTCATTTGATGAAGAAGGTTCCGAACTGATTGAGAAGGAATCCAAAAAGATAATTTTGAAGTCAAAAAGAAAAGGAGAGATGTTTCCTTTGGACATGCGACCTATCCAAGGAAAACCTGCCATCTGCCTACTCACTAAAGCCACGATCGATGATAGTTGGCTATGGCACAGACGGCTGTCTCACATGAACTTTCGTGATATCAATAAACTGGTACTTGGTGATCTTGTGCGAGGATTACCGCTACTCAAGTATGACAAAGACCGACTCTGTGATGCATGCGAGCTAGGAAAACAAAGTCGGAAGAGCCATTCGACAATCATCAATACAAAGATCATCGAACCATTGGAACTTCTGCATATTGATCTTTGTGGTCCATCTGCCATCGAAAGCGTCGCTCATAACAAATACATTCTGGTTGTGGTGGATGACTTCTCTCGGTTCACATGGGTATTCTTTCTCAAGCAAAAATCTGAAGCGGCGATCAACATGATTAACTTCATCAAGCAGATAGAAATCCTTCTCCGAAAACAAGTTCGAATGATAAGAAGTGATAATGGGACAGAATTCAAAAATAAAGTTCTAGATGATTTTCTTGTCAATAAAGGAATCACGCATAACTTCTCTGCCCCTTACACTCCTCAACAAAATGGAGTTGTAGAAAGACGAAATCGTTCTCTTTGTGAAGCTACTCGCACAATGCTCTCTTTTGCGAAACTTCCCTTATACTTCTGGGCCGATGCCATCGCAACTGCTTGTTATACTCAGAATCGATCAAACATCACAAAACGGTTCAATCTTACTCCCTATGAGATTATCAACAAGCGAAAACCAAACGTAAAGTTCTTCCATGTTTTCGGATCCAAGTGTTTCATTTTTAACTCCAAAGAAAAACGAGTTAAATGGGATGAAAAAGCTGATGAAGGTATTTTTCTGGGCTACTCTCTTACCTCAAAGGCCTATCGTGTTCTGAACAAAAGATCTCGAAAGATTGAAGAAACATACTACATCACCTTTGATGATAGATACAATTCCAGAGCAAAGCACGTTAGTACCAAGTCTGAAGACATCTTTCCCGAATCCAATAAGTCTACAATTCCTCTTCTGGATCTATATGAGGAATTTCTGAATTTGTTTGATGACCAAGAAACCGCAAAAACATCAGAAACAAATGCACGAGATAACCAAGAAGATGAGTTATTAAAGCTTATAGAAAGTACAGTCAGTGAAACTGCATCTTCACAAGAAAATTCTACTGAGGTTCCAATTCCGAACAATACTTCAACTTCTGTCACTGATGCTCCAATCCAGGGGGAGGGTTCAGCACCTATTCAGGGGGAGAGTATGGCTCATGAATCCGAATCAACCTCTCTACCGGTTGAACAAGATCACTCTGATGATAGAAACGATGCAAACCTCCAGGGGGAGAATGAAGTTGAAAATAATGACCTTGACACACAGTCAGAGGTATATTCGGAAGCAGAAGAGATCATTTCGGAAATTAATCCTGAATATGATCCAAATTATCCTCCAATGATAAAATGGACGAGAGATCATCCAAAATCTCAAATCATCGGAACGACTTCTGCTGGTGTTCTCACTGGAGCTCAAGCTAAAGAAAAGCAAGCCGCATTATTTTCAAAGGTGGAATTTTGCATGTTTCATTCGTTCATCTCCAAAATTGAACCTAAAACAGTTAAAGTAGCACTTGATCATGCTGACTGGGTCCAAGCAATGCAAGATGAGCTAAATGAATTTGAACGCAACAGAGTGTGGCGATTGGTTCCAACTCCGGAAAAAGCATCTGTTCTCGGAATGAAATGGGTTTTTCGAAACAAGTTAGACAAAGAAGGGAATGTCATTTGGAACAAAGCAAGACTGGTTGTTAAAGGTTATTGTCAAGAAGAAGGAATTGATTATGAAGAAACATTCGCACCAGTAGCCAGACTAGAGTCCGTTCGGATTTTTCTTGCTTATGCAGCACACAAAGGATTCGATGTCTATCAAATGGATGTCAAGTGCGCATTTCTGAATGGAGAATTAGAAGAAACAGTCTACGTCGAACAGCCACCAGGCTTTGTGAGCAGTAAACATCCTGATCATTGCTATGTGTTAGACAAAGCTGTTTACGGCCTAAAACAAGCTCCAAGAGCTTGGTATGAAACTTTAACTCGGTTCCTCAAGCAATCCAAGTTCAAGCAAGGATCTGTCGACCCAACTTTCTTTCGCAAAAAGGAAGGAAGTCACCTGATGATTGTTCAAATCTATGTCGATGACATCATTTTCGGATCTACTCACCCTAGCCTAAAGGCTGAATTCCGAAAACTGATGGAGACAAAATTTGAAATGAGCTCGATGGGTAAAATCAATTTCTTTCTAGGACTTAACATCCGACAAAGCTCAGAAGGCATATTCATCAATCAGGAAGCTTATACCAAGTCTCTCTTAGAGAAATTCGGAATGAAGGGAGATTCTAAAGTCAAAGTTCCGATGGCTTTCGGAACAAAACTCACTCCTTCGCTAGACAAACTTGCAGCAGATATAACTCTTTATCGTCAAATGATAGGTTCACTTCTCTATCTCACTTCGATCAGACCTGACATTATGTTTGCTGTTTGTTACTGCGCAAGATTTCAGGCAAATCCTAGAGAGCCACATCACAATGCTGTGAAGAATATATTCCGATATCTCAAAAGAACAACCTCTCTTGGACTATGGTATCCATCAGGATCTGGCTTCTTCGTTCAAGCATTTTCCGATGCTGATCTTGGTGGTTGTGGATTGGATCGCAAAAGCACTTCAGGAGGATGTCAACTTCTTGATGGAAAACTCGTAAGCTGGCAATCAAGAAAACAGACTTGCGTGTCACTCTCTACAGCTGAAGCTGAGTACATTGCTGCTGCTTCATGTACTTCTCAGATAATATGGATTCAAAATCAATTGAGAGACTATGGAGTCAATATGAAACGTATTCCTCTTTACTGTGATTCCGAAAGTGCGATTCGGATCTGTCACAATCCAGTGCAACACTCAATGACTAAACACATTGCACTCAGATATCATTTTATCAAAGATCATGTTGAAGACGGCAACATCGAGGTTCATTTCGTACGCTCAAATGATCAACTGGCAGACATCTTCACAAAGGCCCTTCCTGAACTAGCATTCAACAGAATTCTTCAAGGTCTCGGAATGATGGAAGCCGAATCCGTTCCGATATCTAACTGAGATTCCGATTGATTCCGAAAATCGGAATGCCTCGGAATCGGATTTTAGACATGGAAGATTCGGAATGCATGTATCCTTTCTAAAACTTCATTTGTGTTTGTTTTTATTTATTTATCTATTTCAATTTTTTATTTTCCTTAATTTTAATTTTTTTTCTCTGTTTTACTTATTTCAGCCATTTATTTTCCTTATTTTTTTTTACCAACACCAAAAAGCATCATATAAAAAGACATGAAAAACCTGTTAGAAACTACGATTTCATTCAAGCTATAGCAAAACAAAGATCATTACATCGAAAAAGGAAAAACAAAAACAACTTTCTTCTATAGCTTGTAGTAATGCCACATGGGAGGATCACCGGGATGGAATGCCTGGTAGAGGCGTAGCTCACTCTCATCAACAAAGAGGCGACTTCCATCCGCAAGTCCCACATAGAACTGGCGGTGGGGAGTGGTACGGATGATCACTGCCGGCCACCATCCCCTCCTGTGCCAGACCTCAACGAGGTCAAATTGTTTGAACTCCACCAAAATTCTTGGTGGGACAGGCTGCAGAAAGGGATAGCTCGTTGGAACGATCAGTGGTCCACCACCCTCGCCATTATTGAGAGTGGTCATCCTCACCTCATACTGGTGATTCCAAACTCTCGTGACAACCCCGCCATAGATGCCACCGGTGTAGTCGCCTTCTTGCATCTTGACCTCCACCTTGTCAAAACGGTTGTAGGGACGATGCGCCATGTGATATTTCTTTTGGTGGTAATTTTTCTTTGGCGTGTGGGTGTTTTGTACTAACAATGCTTCCTTTTTATAGGCAGAAATGACACCGGTTAAGCTTCCAATTGTGAATATTTAATTACTTTTTGAAGTAATGATGCAGCCTGCTGTCATTATTATGTGTCATAAAGGCGGAGACGGCTGATTAGCAACTGATTGGACGTTTTCCTTCCTTTTCGCCTAAGCATTAAATGTTTTCTCATGATAGCCAAGTCCTTGTCAGCATTCTTCAGCAAGAATACAATTTTTTGTAACTATTTTGAATTGATGGGCTTCTTCTTCTTATATTTTCTAAGTACCAAAAACGAATATCCATGATTATTAAAATCTCAACCAATTTCAATATATGATTTCGGAAATTCTAGTCAAAGATCGCAACTCATTTTTACCATGGGGCGCTGTGAGACTCATCATCCTCTCTTGACCTTTCTATTATTTCTCCATATTCAATACACTTCCATATAACTGTAACCCTTATGAAGGTCTTCAGCAATACCACTGAAAACTGATGGTTACACAAATTCTGTGTTCATGATTTCGGAATTGTTTTTACCATCATTCCGAATGAAACCCAAAAATCCGATCCCACTAAGGAATTGACGAAAACTTTAAAGGGAATCTCAATCTTTCACTTTTGCGTGTTCTTTATGAAATCTACTCCACCCAAGTAATTTCTATCCAAAAAGATCCAGTTTTAATTTTTTTTTAGATTTCCAAACATTTCACAAGTCAGACAAAATTCTCCTAACCCTTACTTGTTTTCATGACTACTCTGGTCAGACAAGTACTGTCTTCCGATTTCGAACATTTCTCACGATTTCGGAATCCGAAAGACAGTTAAACCCAACCCATTAAGCTAACATCTTAAAAGAAACCTTTCAATGATTCTTATCAATCAATTGATCGTAATTCATCGGGATACCACAAAACCACCTTTGAATCTCTCTTGATTCCGAAGGAAGAGATCATTGCCCGGGATCAATCAGTTTTATGTCATTCCGACATCACAGATTACCAAACAAACTTCGATTTTCTTCTTTTTCTTTGGCACACTCTTGCACGAAAAACATTATTTGATTTTTTTCTAACTCTGGTTGATTTTCTTTTAATCAGTTCTTTAAAAAAAAAAAAGGGCCGTTACAACGTCATCTGTGCAGCAGCTACTTTATAGCTATTCACGCGCCTGCAATGCGACTTTTGGGGGTCACTCATGATGATACGGCGTGATTCTTGGGAAACGTAATCGGCTGAAGCGGGATTTCCTTTTCTAAACCTCTTCAAAGGATATTTAAAAGGTTTTTGGCTCATTATTTCTGTTTCTCCGCTCTTCATCTCTCACGCAAAGAACTCTTCATCTTCAAAGCCCTCTTTCTCTCACGAACATTCAAGAACTCTCAAATGGCTGGATCATCCTCAGCAAATGAAAATACTTCCTCATCTCTAATGTTGAAGATCAAACAAAATCAGAACTTGATTATTGATCTTCACTCTTCGAAGTATAATGAAGCTCTTCAACCAATGATCGAATGTCTCAAATTCTCCAGGATTAGCAAAGCCCTAACAGCTTCAGAGGAGGTTCCAATCATGTATCTCTCATCTGCATACTCATCCGCGTTCTACAACAAGGCTGATGATGTCGTTACGTTTAAGGTTGGTTCCATCAAGACACGCATTTCCAAGTCTCGATTTGGGAAATTGCTAGGGTTTGCTGATCAAACCGATATTGTCGATCCTGAATCCCTTTCGCCTTCTACTCTTCCACGGTTTTTCTATCAACTAGGCTACAAGGGTGATATAACGCAACTCTCGAAGTTCACAAAGAAGAGCCTACCGCCTCTATGGAATTTTCTTTTCACAATCTTGTTCAAAAGCTTCTCCGAACGCACGACAGGCACAGACAGTGCAAGTAAGCTCTTCTACTCTTTATTTTATGGCCTCTATCATGATATCAACCTGGATTACGGGTCAATTCTTTGGAGCCAATTTGTAGAGAGCGTGAACTACAAAAATAGACACTCCGAAATCTCTTGTGCTCGATTTTGGACCATTGTGGTAAAAAGGGCTATTGAGCAACATCATCTTCATATCATGACTGATTCTGTCTTAGCGGTCATTCCGACACTATCAACCACACAGTTTGCAACCACCAAATCGGAGGATTTCGATTTCATCGGATCCATTCCGATCACAATGTTGGACCGCGTTCCGAATGACGTGCACTGCATTGCTGCGTATCGGCAACTACCTCCATCAGGAATTCGTGCTGTTGATCAAACTCATCAAGTCGCTTTTGACAGACTTGAAAATCCGAAGAAAATTATCAAACGAAAAGGTAGAGCTGCAGCATCTGACACCGAAAAGCAGCCCAAACGTCCTAGGAGACTCCGAAAGTTTGTCCAGTCTTATGATTCCGAAAACGAACTTTCCGATACTCATCAAATTCCGACTTCACCGCACGACGTTCCGATAACCGACAACCTTGAAGATGTTCCACCTACCAAGCCTTCTCCACCTCCCGCATCACCACCTCATGACCCCACACCTAAAACAACTCCTCATTCTAGTCCGCAATTCACACCAGAACGTTCACCCCTCCGAACCACTAACACTCAAAAGTATCCATCTTTATCACCCAAACAAACTGCAACCCCTGATTCCCCTCATAACAACCCTCCTACCGACGTTGATGAAGAGGAAGATATACTGGTTAATGATGACCAGGATGATCTTTCTGATTTCCTTGAATCTCCATCTAATGTCAAACTGAAGACACCCAGCTCTTCTGTTCCGATGTCATCTGAACAGCTCTCGGAAATTTCTGCCAAACTGGATTTACTTCTCCAAACCAAGGCGCAACCTTCTGTCTCCGATTGGCAATCCCAGTTGGATGCTCACAAGGACTCGGTGGATACCTTGATCACCGAAAATGTCAATCTCATGCGTCAATTCACCTCCCTCATAGAGAAATCTGAAGCTCAAATGCGAGACTCTGCCATCTCTATTGGCAGACTGGAAAGAGATGTTCTTAAATTTACTCAAGATTTCCGTGACTCTCATGTTCGGAACAATGAAAGTATGCATCAGGTTATCTCCAACTTCAACAACTCTTTGAAGAACGAAAAAGAGGCACTCTCTACCTTACGTTCGGAATTGAAGCGTATCTTCTATGGATACAAAGGTTGATCAACTGAGGACAGATTTGGCCACGGAAAATTATTTGATGGATAAATTAGCCGCCAAAGAAACTAAAATCCAGCTCCTCAAGTCCGATCTCCGTCACAAGTCTGCCATTCTTACATCGGCTTTGTCTCAGAACAAAGCTGTTCGAAGTGGTGTATCGGAAATTGACTCCTTTCTTCATAGGATTGTTGAAGACACTGATCCAATTCTCAATCCTCAGGTGCGCAGACATCTGACTCTTAAGCTTCATCTTGTCTTCAATCTTCTTGCCGCCTTGAAGGGTGTTTCGGAAGGTGTTGCCTCTCCGAAACAAGGGGGAGACGAAACAAATGAAGAAAGTACATTTAATCAGGAGACTCCGAAGAAAGACACTCCGATTAAATCCCATGAAAATGCTGAAGAAGGCGCTGGTCCATCAAAAGACAAAGGCAAGAAGATTGTGGAAGAAAAAGAATCCGATCAGGACGCTACCAAATCGACAAGGGAGAAGGAAATTGATGAAATTCTCAACCTTACTCGGAAACTTGATGCTGAGGAAGCTGCCAAAAGGGAGGCTGAGTTACTCCTGAAAACTCAAATGTCTTTGTTTCCTCCATGGCACTATAAAAGAATGACAATGGAAGCAATTACTGAGCCTGTGGAGAACTGGCTTCAACCAATAGCCTCGTACAACACAAGCAATGATGTAAACTCGCAGTTTGACTTTCCGATGACTGCAAAAGCTTTCCTGTTCCGAGGGTTTGAGGAACTTAAAGACACCCGTCTTTCTAGTTCGGAAGTGAATGATTTGTTATTCACTTTCTATTTGAAGAACGCGCGTCCTCAACATTTGACGTGGAGTTTGAAGAAGATTGTGCAGCTGACCCCCGTCTTCCTGAGGTCATTGTTCCATTCAAGAACGCAAGGTTCTTGGCTTTGAGAGGAGATGATAAAGAAAAGATGGAATTCTCTCTTGCTGACCTTCCATTTCTGAATCCATTCGACTGGATATCTCTGTTCAATATCTTGTCGAGAGAACAAAAGTATCAACCTCTTTTTGATCATATCAAAAGGATGATTGGATACTACATTCTTGAAGTGGCAAAGCTTGATGTTGAAGTTGCTGGTGTTCTGGATAAAGCTCCTTTAACTGTAAGACATCCTCCTCCCAAAAATCTGAGCAAGCGTAAAATCAGAAAAATTGTCAACTCAAACTGGAGTGTGGCATACAATTCAAAGGAAGGCCTCGAGAATGTTAAAAGAATATTCTTTCTTTTGGACAAACATCTTTACAGGACTCCAGTGTTGGAACATATTCTTTACATCATCAATAAACTGCCTTCCAACACCACTGATGATAAAACCTGCGTCAATGACATGTTGAGGTGGTACATTGAATTCCGAAAAAGGATCCTGGCAATCATTCCGAAGGTGTTTGACAGACAAATAAGTGGAGTAAAATCTGAAGAATGAAGAGAAGTCGCATTTTTGACTCAAAGGGGGAGATTGTTAAGTCATAAATTAAGATTGAGTCAAATATGCTGATCTGATTTGTTGCCAGATTTTGTGCCTATAATTTTGCTATCGGTTATGGAATGGGTCTGTCCTTCCATACTTAGTTTCTGTTTAAATAGCGATTCGTACCCTTGTTAGGGTTAACTTTTGTAATCTTTTCACGGCGCTCATACAGAATAGTTCACATCGAATTGTTCTTGAGTTGCATTTTAATCATTAGACATCAGTTCTTTATATTGTCTGTTCTTGATCTTGTTTATTTACATTATTCCGCATTTTTGAATCTCGATCCAACTCTTGCATTTCAACATCTAGTTTTCATATGATGGATTAGGGTTTTCTAGCTTTCATATGAAGGATTAGGCTTTTCTAGTTTTCATATGATGGATTAGGGTTTTTTAATGTTGCAAATGATGTTATTAGGGTTTTCTAGTTTTCATATGATGGATTAAGGTTTTCTAGTTTTCATATGATGGATTAAGGTTTTCTAGTTTTCATATGATGGATTAGGGTTTTCTAGTTTTCATATGATTGATTAGGGTTTTCTAGTTTTCAAATCATTCCTTCCCTCTTGATACGAATTGGAATGGCTCAAGCTCTATAATTGAATACAAGGGAATCTTGGTCGTTTGGAATAAAAATATGGTGCAAAACGATGGGAGTTTGGGCTGTAACAACACATCGGGAATGACTTGGCGTTGGTGCATTCAAGCATGGATTCAAATCAAGATCACGCAAGTTAGGGCTGTTAATGGAAAGATTGATAAGCTAGGGGATGTTGCTGTCATGGAGATGATGTATGGATGCATGGGAGAGGTGTATGATGGATTGCATGATGAAGGGATGATACTCCAAGGTGTGAGGACCAAGAAAAACGGATTTAAAGCTTCATTTATTTAGTTATTATGGTGAAATAAAGGCTCTTATAATGGCCCTAAGTTTAGTATCGCTTTTCAAGTTTAAATAGGAGGTTTAATTCGTTTTTAGGCTTTATATAAGCCACCCTTATCATTGTAATCAAATAATGAATGATTTGAAGAAATTGAGCCTTGTGTTCTTGAGTTGCGTACTCATAAAACCCAGCAAACCCTAGGCTGCGTGTTTAGGCTTGCTAGAATTCAGTTCAATAGGTCTTGGGCTGTCCTCAACGTTGATTCAATCAATAGGTATTGGTTGATCATCACACTATCTTTCATTTTCATTCTTATATCTCCAAAACACCAAAAATATCCATTCTTTCTGTTCAGATCCTCTTTTGCTCTCAAAACTCTATATCTTTAATAAAATCTACATTTGGAGCTGTTTTGAGAGAGTTAGATCCTGTTTTCGTTTTACAAGCTCCAAACACCGTACAAACCATCCATATTCATTTTCAACCTATTCTAAGCCATACCAAACGCTAACCCCACGAAGACCAGACCCTAAACCCTAGTTTACACGTCCAAACCCTTCCCAAAAAACCCTTAAACAGCCATTTTGCTCCAGATCAGTTCATTCACTTATCCAAACCCTAACCCCAGTTCTTGATCAGACCCAAACCCCTACATATTCGTATGATAAGTGGTATCAGAGCCCAAGTTTCGATTGGGCACGAGTTACACAATAATTATGTTTGGTTCACAAACCCTAATGGGATGACTAGAGAAAGAAAGAGAAGTGGTGACCAAGGCTGCAAATAAGGCAATCCAAGAGTGGATGGCTATGATGCGATCAGATATGGAACAATATGACATTGAGGAGATGTCATTTTCTGATTTGGAAGAAGAAGATGAAGATTCAGGCCCAATATATGATACCTATGATGAAGAAGACGAGTTCCTTGATGAAATTGAAGAACAAGAGGCTCAAAACGAAATTGAAGATGAGGTTGCTGAAAGAAGTAGTTTTGTTGGTGAGGAATTCAGCTTTGTTGGTGAAAACAAGAGTAATGAAGAAGTGATTTTTGCTGAATCACAAAGATCAACCCAAGAACAAAGGATCATGAGGTCAAATGATGCTAGGTACAAAAAAATTCAGATTCTCTCATCTTCAATGATTATTTTTCTAAAGATCTTATGGATATCACAAGTATAAGCTTTGTTGATAAAGAGGACTTATTTGTTTGTTACACTCACATTCGTTTCAAAGTGTGGGAACTTATAGAACCTTGGAAACCATGGTATAGTTACTTCTTTATTAAAATTGAGGGTTGTAACAAATGCTTTATGGATCTGAAAAGGGAGTGTGGTGGTGGATTAGATCATGATGTTTCTAATCCCATTGGTTATGATTTTGTTAATTATGAGCTTAGAAATGGTGTTGCTGAATTTGAAGATCAAGCTAAGGGGCTGAATTTAGCAAGTGGTTTGAAGATGAGCATGTATGTGGATGAAGGCCATAAAGGTCTGATTGAAACAAGCAAGGAACGTGTGGCTGCTGCTCCTATACCTTTTCAGCCTCTCAAGATGAAAAACGATGCTAGTAGTGAAGGCCAAAGGCAAGGGAAATCTTATGCTTATTATTTGCATTTTCCACAAGCACTTGATTTCAAAGGAAGGGGTTTTAAGCAATTTTATTAGCATTGGTTAAAAGGGGAGTTAGTATTAATTAACCATGTTAAAAAGATTACTTATGGGTTAAATTGGGAACCAAGTTCCATGTGGCATCTCAATCTGAACCAATGCTTGAATATGGCCATTAAAAGATTCTTGAAGTGGATTGCTAAGAAAGATTGCAAACTCTTTTCTTACAGAACAGCCCAAGGAGATGCAAAAAGGGTGATGACTAAACTTGTTTGTCACATCTTTGAAGTGGGGTTGTTATTAACTAACCATGCACAAGAAAAGGGGGGTTGATGTTAGTTAATCATGTCAAAAGAATCACCATAGGCTGGAGTTGGGAATCAAGGATCGTGTGGAGTCCCAATCATGATCTTTTCTTGAAGGTGGAGGCTATGAAAATTTTGTGTAAAGTGATAGAAGAAGCTAACCTAGGGTCTGATATTGAAGGGAGAATAGTGATGTTTATACTTGCTGGTTGCAACAATCAAACTAAAGATGTCAAGATCGCATTTGGGAGAATGTTGGGACTTGCAATCATGGATGGCATCAACCATGATTTAATTCTAACTTTTTTGTTTGGAAATTATTTAACACAGGTACACGACAGATGTAGGGCTTCTCAATGCTCTCAAAACCAATCCAAATGAAGGAAGGACTGAAGTTGGTAAAGAAAAGGTTGTTTATGATGGTGGAGGACATTATGAAAGTGTTTTGAACAAGATTCTACCCAAGGTAGCTAGTGGAGAAGAAAGTGGTGTCAAAGGGGTGCAAGATGTGTTAAAATGCATGGAGATAAAGATCTTTCAAGAAAGGAAGTCAAAGGAGACCCTGGGAACATATTTCATGTCATTTGTGTGTTCAAACCCAAAGATTGAGTTGTTTTTGAAGCCAAGCCAAGACTATGCTTCTAAGAGGGGGGATGGAAGGAAATAAGAGGCATAGGGCTGCATTGTGTACCAAGTGAATTGAAAGGAGCTAAGGGAGTCTTTGTTACAAATCTTTATGATGATGGCTTAGTGGAATTGAGGACAATTCCTTTTCAAGAGGGCGGGAATGATACGAATTTGATACAAATTGGAATGGCTCAAGCTCTATAATTGAATACAAGGGAATCATGGTTGTTTGGAATAAAAATATGGTGCAAAACGATGGGAGTTTGGCCTGTAACAACACATGGGGAATGACTTGGCGTTGGTGTATGCAAGCATGGATTCAAATCAAGATCAGGCAAGTTAGGGCTGTTAATGGAAAGATTGATAAGCTAGGGGATGTTGTAGGGATGGGTTTCGGGCCGGAATCGGACCGACCCGGACCGACCCGACAACGGAACCGAACCGATTTAAAGTGAATATAAGAACCAAGAACGGGACCATATAGGGTGTTATCGGTTTCGGTTTTTTCCCCGGTTCCGGACCATTAGAACCGATTTAGCTATTCTCACTTCTTTTGTTCAATTTCATCTGCAGTTGTAAACAAACCTTGACATCAATCGGCCCACTATTCTCACTTCTTTTGCTCAATTTCATCTGCAGTTGTAAACAAACCAACTATAATTATTCAAACTTCAAACTTATAAATGATTACATACGGCTCTTCATTCCCAGCCAATTTCAAGAAACTTTGAGATACGATCGGTTCGTCAAAGCACAGCTCTTAATTCATCACAATTAATCAAATAGTTCACGTATTGGATAAAAGAATACTAACGTAATCAAACACCTAGAATCAATTCAAACAGAAGATCAAACATTGAGATACGATCAGTCCTTGAATTCACGGTTACTTACTAGATCAATTTTTGAGGGGGAATGAACCCAATTTTGTATCACCATTGAACCAGCTTTGATGTTTCCACATGATCGATTTAAGTTTTTCAGGGGAGGGGATAAAGTCGACTGCAGCAGAGCCGGTGAAGAAGGAATACGAGGGGTTTTTTGGGGTTTACGACTTAACGTAATTCGGGAATGGGACATAAGGGCTGTATTTTGCATGAACCCAAATAAAAGGCTATTCAATTGCTACATCCAGTCCGGGTCGGTTAATTCACTTGTCCGATTTGGACCGAACCCGAGGAACCGATAACCCGCTTTTCGCATATAGGGGAACCGAGAACCGTCCCGTTTAAAGTATATCCGGTCCGTGTCGGTCTGGTTTTGGGCCGGGTAACCGGGTCGGTTCGGTTCCCGGTACCAACCTCCCATCCCTAGGATGTTGCTATCATGGAGATGATGTATGGATGCATGGGAGAGGTGTATGATGGATGGCATGATGAAGGGATGATACTCCAAGGTGTGGGGACCATGAAAAACGGATTTAAAGCTTCATTTATTTAGTTATTATGGTGAAATAAAGGCCCTTATAATGGCCCTAAGTTTAGTAACGTTTTTCAAGTTTAAATAGGATGTTTAATTCGTTTTTAGGCTTTATATAAGCTACCCTTATCATTGTAATCAAATAATGAATGATTTGAAGAAATTGACCCTTGTGTTCTTGAGTTGCGTACTCACAAAACCCAACAAACCCTAGGCTGCATGTTTAGGCTTGCTAGAATTCAGTTCAATAGGCCTTGGGCTATCCTCAATGTTGATTCAATCAATAGGTCTTGGTTGATCATCACACTATCTTTCATTTTCGTTCTTATATCTCCAAAACTGAAAACACCATAAATATCCATTATTTCTGTTCAGATCCTCTTTTGCTCTCAAAACTCCATATCTACAATAAAATCCGCATTTGGAGCTGTTTTGAGAGATTTAGAGCCTGTTTTCGTTTTACAAGCTCCAAACACCGTACAAACCATCCATATTCAGTTTCAACCTATTCTAAGCCATACCAAACCCTAACCCCACGAAGACCAGACCCCAAACCCTAGTTTACACGTCCAAACCCTTCCCAAAAAACCCTTAGACAACCATTTTGCTCAAGATCTGTTCATTCACTTATCCAAACCCTAACCCCAGTTCTTGATCAGACCCAAACCCCTCCATATTCGTATCATTACACCCAACACCAAAAATACCTGCAACCAATACCCAAAAACCACACCAAAAACCCATTACACCAAATACCTCATCTTACCGCAAAGAACAAAGATCGACACGTCAAGAACAATGAAACATCCCAAAATTTTAGGGTAAAATTAAAAAAATTTAAACGAACACTTTAATATAAGAAAAGCCACTTAATTAATTTTGACAAAATTCCATAACTTATAAGCTTAATGAAAACATCACAGGATTAACAAAAGTTAATGAAATCACAACATAACGGAACATCCTTTAAAAAACAGTCCTCCAATGAAGCAGCACAGTGTATACACGTCACGCCTTGCCATCCATGGTACCTGATGTACCTGAAACAGTAGTTTATATAGGGAAAGGGTAAGCACGGAGCTTAGTGAGTTCCTCAAAATACCATACGATCCATCACATATAACATACAACACATCATAACCATTCATATGTCTGTGAGACTCGCGGGCTATCCCTGTTCCGCTGAAGACTCACGGGCAGTTCCCGTTCTGTCTTATCGCTCGCAGGCTTTTCCCGTTCCGTCTAATGACTCGCAGGCTATTCCCGTTCCGCCTATTGGCTCGCGGGCTATCCCGTTCCATCCACAAACAATCATTATCATAGCAATATTTCATACAATTATCATAACAGGTAAGATCACCTTAGTCTAACATATCTTCCTTCCTACGCATGCAATATCA
Source organism: Cichorium intybus (assembly GCA_023525715.1). Classification (NCBI taxonomy): domain Eukaryota; kingdom Viridiplantae; phylum Streptophyta; class Magnoliopsida; order Asterales; family Asteraceae; genus Cichorium; species Cichorium intybus. The sequence goes on from CM042015.1 coordinate 43,401,296, forward strand.
CCTATAGTATAGTGAGAAGACTCACCTGATTATAGTTGACTATATCGTTTATCTTTCTCGGCTTTCTATTTCCTTCAACTTTAACTGTTAACATAATAAGAATTCTATCATTTCTTAATCCTTAACTATATTATAGTCGCATCATTAAACCCTTCAATAATTCCAATATGATACTCCATGATTTATCAAGTAAAGAACGGCCAGGTAGAAGATTAGATGGGGTGGCAGTATCCTTTCAGCATTTTAGCCTTTCGGAAAATCCAACAACTAGATCCCAAGTAATCGGCCTAGTCACCGTCCTCGTAAGTAAACCAATTGGTATTATTTTCGGAAATTACGAATTGTTATAATAACGACATTTTATGGTTTTTGTTTACTATTGTTAGAAATGAGTATAATATAACATATGTTATACTTATTAAATATTCTACTTCTTAACAAAAACTATTTTACAATACCTAATTAAGCTATAGAAAGGTTTGTAGTTACCTTATGACCAGTCGTCGAGATCTATAACTCCTTCGTTAGGCTTTTGAGCTTCCTTCCACTCACTTGCTTACACTCTAGTGCTTAGAAGCCTCTATATATTGGATTGAGATTTAGTTGTGTGGTTTATGAGATGTTTTGAGGGGTATTTATACTTGAATTCTTGAATAAAAAATGGCATGACACTTTTGACAAAAGATTTTAATAATATAACTTTGTTAAAATTAATACCTTCTAGAATCAGTCTGTTCAAGACTGGTTTAGCCGACTTTAAACCCATGAAATTCACGTTTTTATTTGATATTCCAGAAATTTATCTCAATACCTTTCCAGGGATGTATTTTACATATTTATATGATTTGTCTATGATTTATTATGAATTTTTGAAAACAGACTATCTAATCTGTCAATTCCGAACTAATCAGTAAAGATTGCATTTTTTACCATATATAATGTCATTTTCAAGCTTACTATTATTTTTGGTAATTATACTAGACTCAATTTTTAAACTTTTTGCATTGGTTTGAGGTCCAAACGAGTTTCCTAGAATTAATTATGATTTTTCTAAAAACGACACAAAATGCTGATTTTCATATGAAATTGTAACTAAAGTTTTTCTTAGCTTTATATCTACCAACATCATATAATTCCTAACACTGTTATTTTAAGTATATGTTATAATCAGGATACGGGTCTTACAAGTCTCCCCCACTTATTCGGATTTCGTCCCGAAATCCGCATTCTAGAACGCCTCTATGTATTTCCCATCGAGTCCTTATGTCCTTCAAAAATCCTCCTCGTTTTATTGCCGAACCCTTACAAGATTTAATTATCTTTCCCTTTCAACATTCACATACCTCTGTAATAATGCTTAAGGTCCTATTATTCTCATTCAATCCATACTTCTTTTCTTCTAATTACTCTAGATGCACAAAAAAAAAACTCTAACTGTTTCTCACAGTCCCACACATCGACTTGACCGGCCACTATCTACAGTACATATTTAGTACTTTCTAATCTACCTATATACATAGTTAACCTAGTTAACTTGCAACATCTAATTTTTAACACTATTTCGTATTTATATGAATTCGTCATATTTCAACACACATTTGCCTCAATTCAACATTTGTTTTAAATACTTTTTGGCTAAATAAGTCTATTTTTGTAGAATCTCTAAATTTTTGTGTTCCACCGAAATATAAAATATACATCATCTTTTGTAAGTTTTTTTTTTTTTTTGAGTACTGAACACTCTTTAAACTATTTCCATTATATGGAAACATAAATTTTTGTTTTATTTCAAAAGTCTCTTTATTATCTCGTTCTCACCAGAGTCAAGCAGGGAATTTTGAAAAAATGTCACTTGGGGTAGTGAAAAGTCGCATCTACTGTAGTTAGTTTGAATTTCGGTAATTAAAACGTGAGGTGTCCTTTCAGTTCTGTGTGTCCTTTCGGTTCCAGCTGCAAGATACTATATATACAGGTATGTAGTATCATTCATTTTCAGTCTCATCCTCTCTTATCACTAGTTTGTTCGTAAAAGAACTCATATTTAAAGCTGAGTCATGGAAAACAGATCTTTAATGGGTGATCTGCCGAACCCTGGACCTGGTTTTCCACAAGGAGATGGTACTTCAAACCAAGCATTCTTAATAGAGTTCGGTGACTCTAACATTCTAGACATCTATCATCCATACTTTGATTATCTTTTTAATGTTTTGTTTGATTTTGAATTATGATACAGTCTTCCAGATATACTACCAATAGAGCAACTCCACGGTGAGCCGGAAATTTTTCCCGAGTTAAACATTAACTCAGAAGATCCGGTGCATGCATCATTAGACTTTGCACTTGATCAGACTCCATACCTTCTACCAGGTTAAATTCTTTTAAATGATTGCTTCTATAAGTATTTAATTTTGTTTTATCATCTGACAATTGTTATTTGTAGACCCATTTGTGGATGGTCTAACTGAGTACAATCCATTCATGGACGTGCACCCAACAAGCAGTGAGTTTGTCCCCATGAATCAAGAATTCATGGCTGGTATTCAGGATGAGAATCAATTACAAAGGACTCATAACATAAATATTGAATTGAATCCTGAGTTTGGGGTTGGTTTTCAATATTAAGATCATCTTCGGTTGATTCAAAGGAATCTAAAAGGATTTCAGAATCCTGAGATTTTAGTTGAAAACCAACAATTATTACCGATAGAGGCCACTAATTTTGATGAATCAATGTCCATCTTTGGGTCAAAAAATCAGGATCATGTTCAAATGATCCAGAATGATAACAATACAATTGGATTTGAACCTTCTAGTTCAGAAAACATAGCAGGTGGCAGTGGAAGAGGTTTCAGACATTTATTAAGTAGGGAAATAATAGCTGAACACTTTAACGAACCAATTGAGAAAGCTGCGAAGGAACTCAACATTGGAATGAAACAATTAAAAAAACGCTGTAGAGAATTAGGTATCAATCATTGGCCCCAACGACAACTTACGAGTTTGCAAACCCTTATTGATCGTGCTGAGGTAAAGAACTACATTTTTTTAATTCCTTTATATCATAAGGTTGAAATTACTAAAGTTATTTGTGCCACAGGAATTTGGTAATGAATTTATTGAGGCAACAGAATTATCGGGAGATTTAATACCCAACCTAAAAAAAAGAAAAAGAAGCGATAATTGAAGGGTCACAATCGGGTCTAACAGACGGCACAAAGAAGCTAATACAAGCTGCTCATAAGGTTGTATTTAGGAAAAGAAAAATTCAGGAAAAGGGGGAAACTTCATCAAAAACTCATACACAGCAGCAATCTCTGCCATCTAATTCTGGTATGAGTAGTATTAGCCCTGGTTTACTCGAGTCTTCGAGTGAGGAGAATTTTTGAGGCTTTGTAGGTGACCTAGCCTGGTTTCCTCCTTCTTATAGCTACCCCCAACTGGTTCCAAATTAGAGCCCTTCCTCATCACTGCCCTACTTACACACGCCCCAAATGAGTCAATATTTAGCCCCTAATCATGGGGATACAAGTTCCAACCCTATCGAGACCCCATACCTTGGAGCTCCTCCTCCAATAACTGAAAGCATACCACTTCCAAATCCTCGGGAAGGTACAAGTCAACCTAATGATGACAAAGATTGGAGTGTAGAAGATATTTTCTCGCTTCTTTCTGATTCTCTGGTTTAGGTTAGTAGTTCTGTAAACTTTTCTTAATGTATTAATATAAAGTTGTAGTAATGAATTAAATATATTGACGTGTTACTATAATTTTAATAATTTCATCGATTCAATATAATATTCATGTTGTTCCCTTAATTTTGTATTCCTCTCCCACTTGGACTAAAGTCCAAGTCTGTTTATTCGATTTATAAATATTTTTTTACGAGCCCTTACTCTCGAACAAAAAACAAGTCCACTCTGCTCAGCCAACAACTTGCATCGGGGGCAAACACTATCTCAATAAACATGTTTCGATAATGTAAAGACGTTTACATCAACCACCATATGTTACTCATCCGCTTGCGACCCTAGTCAACACCTCTATCGTCAGTTACCTCAATCACGAGTGAGTGATCCAAACTCTCAACCCACAAGACCTGATCAATCACTCAAGCAAGATCAATACAAGGGTAGGTAGCCCCACTATTACACAGCACTAGGCATGTACAGAGTTGACTCAAAAATACCCGCCATCATCTCAGGCGCCTCTTGCACCTCTTTGACCGTGAGTTGGAAAACTCACCCTTGCATCCTCTAGTCCCTGTCTGACTTGTGCGCCCATTAGTTACATGAAAAATAGCTACCACAATAGCATTTTGGCATTCTCCCTTTCAACAGTCTTTAAGCTCAGTAATCAACTTAAGCATGATCGGTCCAACCAAACTGGTATGATCGCATCTTAATTGTTCCTACTGAACCTCACAATCAACATTCAAAAATCGAATGGATAAAAGTTTACCACATTACACTAGCATTTAAGTTAATTATGCTAGACACTCACATACTCAGCTCCTTGGATCCTTCGTGACGAACTCCCGACTCGAACGTGGATCATGTGCTTTCGATAGTAGGAGCTCTACTACTACCTTCCACACCTATCCATGTTCGTTCCAAGACCCGTCTCGAAATATACAATTCGCTTCTCACCGATAATTTTAACACATATGCCCTTACAAGGCATATGTCAACCCTTCTAGGAATACTTGGAATCCCACCCCCACGCTGCTATTCTAACTAAGACGGAACTTCCTCCAGTGATGACAGATTGTTTCGCGAACGTAGTTGTATACAATATCGAACTAAACAGTCTTTCAAATAAGAGAATCTTCCCTAAGGCAACAACCAAACAATGAACATGCAATAAGGTCAACTCACACATTCTATGACTATTCAGTCCATATTGTATACAACTTAGTGGAAATCTCTAAGCAACCTATCGGCACTAGCATACAGTTCTATTAGCAAATAGCATATAATAATACAACAATGTGTGATATCTACCAGGCATTTCAGCAAACATATACCATATGTTTTTTTTAACATCCACAATATTAAATACTTAACCCTTTTTCCCATACTGGCGTTGGCTGGCGGTACACACTGTGTCTTCAGTTCACCCTTCATAAAACATCTTTCTTTCGTAAACATGTTCTAAGAAAACTCTTAAGCCTCAACTTGAGTCCAGAACTCACTAAGTGAGCCTGATTCTCTCAAGCTGTGCTCTGATACCAACTTGAAACATCCCAAAATTTTAGGGTAAAATTAAAAAAATTTAAACGAACACTTTAATATAAGAAAAGCCACTTAATTAATTTTGACAAAATTCCATAACTTATAAGTTTAATGAAAACATCCCAGGATTAACAAAAGTTAATGAAATCACAACATAACGGAACATCCTTTCAAAAACAGTCCTCCAATGAAGCAGCACAGTGTATACACGTCACGCCTTGCCATCCATGGTACCTGATGTACCTGAAACAGTAGTTTATATAGGGAAAGGGTAAGCACGGAGCTTAGTGAGTTCCTCAAAATACCATACGATCCATCACATATAACATACAACACATCATAACCATTCATATGTCTGTGAGACTCGCGGGCTATCCCTGTTCCGCTGAAGACTCACGGGCAGTTCCCGTTCTGTCTTATCGCTCGCAGGCTTTTCCCGTTCCGTCTAATGACTCGCAGGCTATTCCCGTTCCGCCTATTGGCTCGCGGGCTATCCCGTTCCATCCACAAACAATCATTATCATAGCAATAATTCATACAATTATCATAACAGGTAAGATCACCTTAGTCTAACATATCTTCCTTCCTACGCATGCAATATCACCTATAGTATAGTGAGAAGACTCACCTGATTATAGTTGACTATATCGTTTATCTTTCTCGGCTTTGTATTTCCTTCAACTTTAACTATTAACATAATAAGAAATCTATCATTTCTTAATCCTTAACTATATTATAGTCGCATCATTAAACCCTTCAATAATTCCAATATGATACTCCATGATTTATCAAGTAAAGAACGGCCAGGTAGAAGATTAGATGGGGTGGCAGGATCCTTTCAGCATTTTAGCCTTTCGGAAAATCCAACAACCAGATCCCAAGTAATCGGCCTAGTCACCGTCCTCGTAAGTAAACCAATTGGTATTATTTTCGGAAATTACGAATTGTTATAATAACGACATTTTAAGGTTTTTGTTTACTAATGTTAGAAATGAGTATAATATAACATATGTTATACTTATTAAATATTCTACTTCTTAACAAAAACTATTTTACAATACCTAATTAAGCTATAGAAAGGTTTGTAGTTACCTTATGACCAGTCGTCGAGATCTATAACTCCTTCGTTAGGCTTTTGAGCTTCCTTCCACTCACTTGCTTACACTCTAGTGCTTAGAAACCTCTATATATTGGATTGAGATTTAGTTGTGTGGTTTATGAGATGTTTTGAGGGGTATTTATACTTGAATTCTTGAATAAAAAATGGCATGACACTTTTGACAAAAGATTTTAATAATATAACTTTGTTGAAATTAATACCTTCTAGAATCAGTCTGTTCAAGACTGGTTTAGCCGACTTTAAACCCATGAAATTCACGTTTTTATTTGATATTCCAGAAATTTATCTCAATACCTTTCCAGGGATGTATTTTACGTATTTATATGATTTTTCTATGATTTATTATGAATTTTTGAAAACAGACTATCTAATCTGTCAATTCCGAACTAATCAGTAAAGATTGCATTTTTTACCATAGATAATGTCATTTTCAAGCTTACTATTATTTTTGGTAATTATACTAGACTCAATTTGTAAACTTTGTGCATTGGTTTGAGGTCCAAACGAGTTTCCTAGAATTAATTATGATTTTTCTAAAAACGACACAAAATGCTGATTTTCATATGAAATTGTAACTAAAGTTTTTCTTAGCTTTATAACTACCAAAATCATATAATTCCTAACACTGTTATTTTAAGTATATGTTATAATCAGGATACGGGTCTTACAAACAATACCATCTTCGTCCGTTGTCGTTTGTAACCGTAAAAACCCACGGGAAGTTCTTTTGAATTTTTCATTTCTATTTTATTTTAAATATTTAATATTTAAATATAAAATGAATGATTAATTTCTTTTAATATTTATTTAAAGATCACATTTTCGTTATTATTTATTTGTGCCGTTATACTAAAACTCCAAGACAATACTAATTTCTAACCATTTATTTATTGTAAAAAGCCTTTATCGTTGATAATGGTGTTGATTACATCTAACTTCTAACATAACTCTAACTTCTAACATTTATTTTATTTAACGCTTTCTGTCTATTTAAATACTGTCTAAATTAAATTTACCGCTTTATTTTATTTATTTATAGCTTTCAGTAATTTAATTTTCGTCTAGTTTAATTATTATTTGTGCTTTAATTTCTTTTGTTTCTTTTAAATCCCTTTCCCATCTCCCCTAATATAATTGTTAAAATTAAAACGATAATCCAAGGACCGTCAAGTTTTTCAACAATTGGTATCAGAGCTCGTGTGATTTATTCTGAAATTTTTGTCGAAAACTTTTGTGTAGCGTTTTTATAAACCATCAATAAGTTTTCTTTAAAAATTTCATTTTAATATCACTTGTTCAAAAAAAAATGGATATTTTTTAAGATTTTTTTTTAAAAAATCACTTTTGTGATTTATTCTAAAATTTTTGTCGAAAACTTTTGTGTAACGTTTTTATAAACCACCAATAAATTTTCTTTAAAAATTTCATTTTAATATCACTTGGTAAAAAAAGGATATTTTTTTTAAAAAATTTTTAAAAAAATTACTTGTGTGATTTATTCTGAAATTTTTGTCGAAAACTTTTGTGTAGCGTTTTTATAAACCACCAATAAGTTTTCTTAAAAATTTCATTTTAACATCGCTTGTTCGTTAAAAGAAACAACAAAAAATTAACAAAAAAACCCAAAAATGTCTTCCGCAAACTACTCAAACATGAATTCTATATCTATTGCTAACATTCTAGGTTCAGGTACTCGAGCACCCATTCTTATTCCTAAAGAATATAACTCATGGGTAGGTCGTATGAATCTTCATCTTAACTCCATAAGTGAAGATGTCTAGAAATGTGTAGACAGATCTCTACCAGAAAACATGACCTCTCTTACGAGTAACTTAGGTTGCGTTTAGTTGCAGAAAACTGTTTTCCGTTTTTCATTTTTCATTTTCAGAAAAACGAAATGAGTTTTCATTTTCAGTTTTCTATTGAAAATTTAGAAAACGCGTTTAGATAAAACCGATTCCGTTTTTATTTTCTGTTTTAGAAAAATAGAAAACGTGTTTAGATATCTATTTTCTATCAATTTTCATTATCCAATTTTTGATGTGGGGTGGGTGGGGTGGGGTGCGGATAGGTGGAGGTGGGTGGGGTGGGGGTAGGTGGAGGTAGAGGTGGTGAGGTGGGGTGGGTTGGTGGGTGGGGTGGGGTGGGGTGGAGAGTGGGGGTGGTAGGTGGTAGGGATGGGTAGAGGGTAGGGTGGGTGTAGGTGTAATTATGGGGTGTAGGTGAGAATGAGTGTGTGTGTTTCATTTTGTATGTTTTAGAAAAATTTTGGAAATAGATAAATTTAGAAAACAATAATTTTGGGTTTTCCAAAATTTTCCAAAGTCTTTGTAATTTTGGAAAAATGAAAATTTTTCATTTTCTTGGATAACTTTGGAAAAATTGATTAGCTAAACTCGTTTTCCAAATTCTCGTTTTTCTTGGAAAATTTTTTCGGAAAACAGAGCAGTTTTCCGCAACTAAACGCACCCTTAGATATTCTGAATAAAAGGAAGAAACTTGAACTTCAAGCCAAAAAGAAACTTGTGTCTGGAATACCCCACATTATTCTAAGCCAAATGAATAATATAATCATATTAACTGCAAACCAAATTTAGCAAACTTTGAAAAATCGTTTTGAAGGAAATGAGAGAATCATTGGAAACAAGAAAACATCTGTTTTAAACGAATTTGACAACTTCAAAATGTTTTCACATGAGACCATCCATGATGCTCATGACAGGTTCAATCTCATTACCATCAAAATGAATAATTTGGGCATCAATAAGACCCAACATGAGATAAACCTCAAGTTTTTAAACAACCTTTTTGAAAGCTGGAAAATGGTCAAACTCATCATTCAGAATCTTTGTACGATCTGTACGGAGAATTACAATCGTATGAATCCTCGATTAACCCACCAACGTCTACTTCTTTTGGAGGACCACTTGGTCTTTTGTCAACATCTTCTCAAAACCAAACACATTTTCTTGATCAAAGTCAAAATGATTTCAATCAAATTTCTTATCAAAATCAAAACCAAGCTTTTTTGAGTAATTCTTGTGATTTGTCTGATCCAAATAATGAAGCTGATTACCAACAATTGTGTGCTTTGGTAGTAAACACCACTCTCGAAAGATTTTTGCCAAATCAAGGTCAATCAAACTTCAGACCAAATTTTCAACCAATATCCTCCTTTGGTCAAAACAGTTCAGGCTTTCAACAAAGACCCGCTTTTGGACAAAGTTTTCAAAAACCTTCATTCCATAACAACCAAAACCAAGGCTTTCAAAACCAAAGATTTCAAAATAATCCTCACTCAAGCTTTCACAATAACCCAAACCAAAGCTTTCAGAATCGTGGATTTCAAAATAATCCCAACTCTGGTTTTAACAATAATCCAAATCATAATTTTTATAGTCAAAACAATGGTTTTCAAAATAACCAAAGTTCTGGATTTCAGCAAAACCATTCAAAACCATCTCAACAAAAACAAATCCAAGCACCTGAAAGACCACCCGTTAAGAGCCAAAAGGCTGATAGTGATGATGATGATGATGTAATCATTTGTCACAACTGCAAAGGAACAAATCATTATGCCCGAGATTGTCGAGCCAAAGCCAAGGTCAAAGACTCAGCTTACTATGCTCAAAAAGCCGAAGAGCTGAAGAAACAAGAAAAGAAAGCAAAGCAAAAAAGCTTTGATGGCAATCCACGAACCAAGTGTGGAACACTGGTCAACTTCAGATGATGAAGCAGATACAGAACCAGCTCACTCAAACTTCTGCTTCATGGCTGATAGTGAACCAACCACAAGAGCTCCATATGTCATCGATCAAGTATGGTCTATGATCTCAGAAATCGGTCTTTCAAGAACGCCATTTGAGTCCCACATGACTAAGATTGAGAACAGTCTGAAAGCTGATCTTAGACTATTTCATGACACGATAGCCAAATCTGACATCTGCATATCTGAATTACAAACCTTGCAACTCAGATTTGGACAATCAACAAGGACTAGAGACAAACTAGAAAGAGACATTGAACGACAATCAGAAGAATATAATCATGTCTTAGAACAATTAAATGAAGCTCTATAACAAAAAAGGGACCTAGAAATAAAAAATCAATTTGTTTTTCCATTTGAAATAAAAGATACCTTAAAACAGAAGTCCTTCAGTTAAAACAAAAAATTCAAGATTTAACTAACTGAAACACTAGTTTAATTCTAAAACTAGATGATTCTTCAAAACAAATCAAACTTCTTGAATCTGAGAATCAAATATTTCAAGGAAAACTGGATTCTATATATATTGCTAGAAAATTTAGTGATGAAATTTTCACTAAAGCAAACAAATTAGGAACTGGCAAAATTAATAAGAATTATAAACCAGGAATTGGAAGAGAATCCTTTGAAAATGAAAAGACTGAAAAGAAAAATGAGAAAATTTGTGAAAACTCTAAATCGCCTCTACCAGATTTTTTCATATCTGCCAATGAGGAAGCTTCAGATGATGAAATAGTTATCAACTGCAGCCCAGATGATACTATTTTCAACAAGTCATTCAAAAGAGTTGTAAATTCTGAATCAGACTCTGCTAGTTCAGTAACTCATCAATTGAGATCTACTAAACTAACAAAGAATGATGGAACAATCAAACTTGAAAATTTCTTAAATGGAGAAAATTATGTTCATCAGAATGGTAATACTTTTGCTCCAATTGTCTTTCCCTCTTTAAACTCAACCTTTATTGGAAATAACAGTCTGGGAAAAAAGTATTCAAAGAAACAGCAGACAAATAAACAACCCATTCAAGCTGTCCTTAAACCAAATGAACAAAGCAATCCCAAAGTTTTCAAAGAAGGCATGACCCTTTCAGCGTATAAGCCTTTCGGAAATCCAGCAACCTAGTCCAAATGATCGGCCTAGACACCGCTCTCGTAAGTAGATCATTCGATATTATATTTTGGCACTATAATTGAATTGTTGTCATAATGATGTTTACAAAATTCACATTTTGTTTACTACTGTTACAAATGAGTATAAATAGCTATTTTTATAGTATAACTTGTATTCCCCCCTTAAAAACTTGAATAAATATAAAAAGAAGGGGTATGAACTCACCTTAATGTTGATGATGATCTTATCACCAATTGTTGTTAGATCGCCCGACTCTTACTGCTTCTAACTCGAACCCTCTTTTTCTATCTTTCTACTATATTTTCAAGCTATATCTCTACAACTCTCTCGATATGTGTGTATATCTTGTATTGGTGTGGTTTGATTATGAGAATTTGAGTTCTATTTATAGTAGATTTATTTTCGTATAGCGGCCCTCAAAATACAGGTATTTGACTTTTATAGCTTTTAGAAATTGTTTATGACAAAACATACCCTTAAAATACTCTTTAAATAGATTAATAGTTTTTATATAAAAAGAATGATTTTTGTTTATAAAACTATAATCTACAAAAATCGTAGTTTAATAATATCAACTTTTTAACTAAAAAGCTTTAACGAATTAACGTAAGGGTATTAATTGTATGTTTAATGAAAATATAGGGTTTAAATGTAAATACAATTTCATTTTAAAGAAAAAGAAAATATTAAATATAAAGCTGATATCAATAATATTAAATTTTGACGTTAGGTTGTTCGTATCGACGATACGCTTTTGACGGTAAATTTTTCGTTTTATAAAAAAAATCATAATATTTTTGATAAACTTAACAATACGTATTGAATACGTAGTGTTCGAAATGAAAATACGAATTCTTTAGGGGTAAAATATATAAATATGAATAAATAATTAAGTGGGGCCCATTTTAATAAAATTATAAAAAATATAAAAAATAATATATGGAAATTTCAAAGTCTTCCCATCCTTTTAGACTTTGAAAATTGTGTTTTTTTTTTTACAAAACACTATTCACACCGGGTTACTGTTCATGTCGGACACTATTCACGACGAATTCTTTTTTTCTCTAATTATTTATACCAAAAAAAAAATCTAACTTAATAGCGTTTGTTCGTATAATTCATTTGAATTAGCGTAAGTAGTATTATAATATCTAATAATATATCGTAGAGGTTATGAAATTTGCATTTCACATATTGACCTAATGTACGCTTTGACTGACTTGAGTTGACTTTTGTTGACTTAATTTGACAGTTGTCACAAGAACAAATCATAGGAGATCTCAATTCTGGTATTCAAACAAGAGTCGCTACCTCAAATGAATGTTTATACGGAGCATTCTTATCCATGACAGAACTGTTGTCGCCAAATATTCTAATTAAGTGCGGAAAGTAAGATTGCGGAAAGTAAAGTTCCGAAACTGGGAAGTTTCGGAAGAGGACAAGTCCGAAGACTTGAGTTGATTTGCGGAATGTAATAAGTACTTAGAAATGATCAATAGCTCAACAATACATAAAGTAAATTAACAGTTAGATAATAAGAAATGTAAAGACAGGAAATTTGAGATGCAGGAAATATAAAGACTGAAGGAAATGCAGATAAGAATTAGAGAGTTGATGGAATGAGAGATTATATTGATAAATGTAAAGGTGTTACACAAAGTCTCTCAAACTCATGAGGACTGAAGATGGACGTGGTCTCCCTTTTATAGAATAAGGGAAGACCTTTGGATAAAGACCTATGGACTGAAGAGTAGACAACACGTCTCTCTTCAGTCAAACAAGAAGGATAAAACTAATATAATAATACAATGTCAGACTAGGGTGGCTTATATAGAATAAAATAATACACTAAGTACAACCGACATGCTTCTTAAAGGCCACACCTGATCTAGTCTAATCATATCCAATACGTTGAAGTGCTTATCCTTTGCCTTATCTTCAAGATGATCTTCAGATCTTCAGTCTTCTTTGTAGAATGATTACGTATGATAGTTCCTATAAGTTGATCATATTGATAAATTCGAAATCCTGAGAGGATTTCGGAGTCCTGGCATTTCTGAATCAGAGTATATTGGGAATATGATCTTTGTTGGTCTTGATTGGTCTTCTAACTTAGTTCGGAGTATGGACTTTTGAACTATGTCTTCCGAGAAGTGTTCCTTCTGATTTTGATATAATTTGGAGTTCCGAAATCCAAAACTGGATTTCGGACGTCTATAAGGTTATCAGAACACAACTTATCTAAGACAATAATTATAGATATAAAGCACATTCAAATATCACATTCAAGACATAACTCTTTGTTCATTACTTAAGGCATTCATACAAAATACTTTTCTAACATTCCATCAAAATAAAGAGATTAACAGTACACCAGTACACATCAAACGACGAGTTGGTCAACGATCTAACTTTAGTACTAACAAGAACCCAAAACATCCATTCAGCTCATAAAGATCTAGACTAGGTCAAAGCCATGCAAGAAGAACTAGCATTCGAAAGAAACCAAGAATGGGATCTTGTTCCTACTCCTCCCGATGTTACTGTAGTAGGTTCAAGATGGGTTTTCAAAAACAAAACTGGTGATCAAGGAATAGTTTGTCGAAACAAAGCAAGACTTGTCGTCAAAGGCTATTCACAACAGGAAGGAATCGACTACGATGAAACTTATGCTCCAGTTGCTAGACTCGAAGCCATTCGTATCTTTCTAGCGTATGCAGCACACAAGAACTTCAAAGTATTCCAAATAGATGTAAAATGTGCATTTTTACATGGAGCGATTGATCGCGATGTGTATATTCAACAACCTCCAGTTTTTGAAGATCCACAGTTCCCAAATCACAGTTTTAAGTTACAAAAAGCAGTTTATGGCTTGAAACAAGCACCTGGAGCCTGGTATTCAACTTTGTCAACCTTTCTAGAAGAATCAGGATTCAAAAGAGGTTCAATTGATCAAACTCTCTTTCGTAAAATCTTTAATAAGTATCTGTTAATAGTTCAAATATATGTCGATGACATTATTTTCAGTTCTACTGATGAATCTTTAAGTATCAAGTTTGTAGATTTAATGAAGAGCAAATTTGAGTTGAGCATGATAGGAGAAATGACTACTTTTCTTAGACTTTAAGTCAAACAATCATCAGATGGAATTTTCATCAATCAAGAAAATTATGTCAAAAACCTTCTAACTCGTTTTTCTCTTGACAAATCCAATACAGCAAAAACCCCAATGGCCTTTGGTTACAAATTAGACGCAGACTTAGATGGAAAGCCTGTTGATCAAAAGAAATATCGAGGAATGATAGGATCACTCCTATACCTCATAGCTAGCAGACCCGACATCATGTTTTCTACATGTGTCTGTGCCAGATACCAAGCCAATCCTATTGAATCTCATGTAGTAGCTGTGAAAATAATTTTCAAATACCTTAAAGGAAGTCCATCTCTTGGCCTTTGGTATCCAACTAACTCTGATTTTCAGCTTAATGCCTTCACCGACTCGGACTATGGAGGATGCAGACTAGACAGAAAAAGTACATCTGGTTCTTGCCAATTTCTAGGATGCAGACTGGTAAGTTGGACTTCAAAGAAACAATCATGCGCGTGCACTTCAACCGCAGAAGCTGAATATGTAGCCTCCGCAAGCTGTTGTTCAAAAGTCATGTGGATGCAAACTCAATTACGTGACTATGGCTACAAAGTCTCATAAATTCCCATATTTTGTGACTCATCCAGTGCCATTGTCATTTCTCACAATCATGTTCACCATTCCATGACCAAGCACATAGACATTCAATACCGTTTCATCAAAGACAACATTCAAAAAGGACATATCGAATTGCACTTCATCAACACAGAAGAACAAATTGCCGATATATTCACCAAAGCACTTGATGAAATGAAGTTTCAACACTTTCTAGAACGTCTAGGAATGTTGAATCCAGATAACACCCTCTCTTAATCCTTACTTTTGTTTGTTTCCCTTTGTTTATTTCCTTCAAATAACCAAAATTTACCAAAAACATTCAAATAACCAAAATTTATCAAAAACATTCAAATAACCAAAATTTTCCAAAAACATCCACATAATCAAAAATCACAAAAATTAGAATAAAGTTTGATCCTTTTAAAGTCTTTATAAAGCCATGTGATTACCATCTTCTTGACTAAATTTTCAGATACTTATGCTCGATGAATGTTCTCAGTCATATTGATTCTTAATTAAAGTGAATGTTCAAATTTCAAAAATTTTTGTTATGTACATTCTCCTATTCCCTTTGAATTTATTTCAGTTATAATGATTTTCTCTATTAAGGGACATAAGATTAGGAGATTCAGATGAAAACCAAACCCATGTGAGAATTTGTGCCTCGTCTTCAACTGCTAAGTGGAATTCATTTCTGTGAGCAAAGGTGTTTTCATTATGACTTATAGGATTTATACTCTTATACCGTGATGCTAGTCTTATTTTTGCTTAGATATCAAAATGACCAGTGACGATACAATCATTTTCTTATATATTAGACAAATTGTCTTTTATATCACCTATCCCTATCCTCAATCAAACCACATCAAGAAAATATTTATCATCTAGCATAGCAAATCTGAAAATTCAAGAAACGACAAGTCATATCCAAGAAAACCAGAAGAAAACATGGAAATCAAATCTCATAATGCAAAGTCATCTCCAACAAATGGTATCAACAAATCAGTATTTATAAATACTTACAGCATTTTAAAGCACTGATTTTCAAACACTTGATGTCAAACAATTGACAATTGGTATATTGAAAACTCAATATCACCAAAAAGCAATTGGTAACCACATCTGACATCATCAATACAATGTGTATTCGTGCAAATCAAGAAAAGATAAACACAAAGACGAATACTTCACCAAAGCAAAAGAAGATTTACTACAACAATCCATCAAGACAAACATCTATCAAAATCTTTCAAACAACAGATTCTCAAATGCTTTATCAAATATACCTGTCAAAACCGAAGATTTACCAGGATACTGTAGCCTTCATAATTGAAGATTCTTGATTGCAAACTGCACTATGAAAATTTCTAAACCCCTCTACATGTATTTCTCAACGGAGAGAGAGTGAACATCAATGACATGAATGAAGAAACCCTCTGAGTAATGCCGAAACCAGTCTTATGTGATTGATTATCTAATATGAAGACCAAGTGACTAACATATATAGGTATAAATCCACATTAAGCATAAGTCAACACCTTCAAACTGAGAGATATCACTCATCTTTAGTGATTATACACCAGTTCTGCACCCAGAACAAACAAACACCTCAGTCAAGTGTGACCTATACCTATGAGCGTTCATCTGAATCGACCTATTAAGATCACTTGTCGTCTGTATAAATGCTATAAAATCTTAGGGAATATTATGAAAATGCGTATACAAAAATTCTTTGATAATCAAACTCGAGACTTTGATTCGGAAACAAATATTCTTGACAAATATTTTTCAAAAACATAAGTAAAATCTAGTCACACTTTTTCAAAACAAGTGATATGGTTCTATAAATGTCTAATCTAATGTTCAAGAATTTTCAATCTAACCTTTTAATTTGTCCTTATTTCAGTAATGATCACATAGTGGGAAATTGTTGAAAATATTTTTATATGTGAACATCATTGAAATAAGATGAACTGTTTTTTTTATCTGACAAAATACTATCAGTTATTTCAGGTTGCGTGGATCCAATATTAAACGAGAAATACAAAAATACGCGAATACCAGAACACAAACACAAAATTTTCTGCGCAAATGACGTTCAAAAATTCAATGGAGATTCTAAATTAAAAAAATCTTAGCGAGAAGTTATCAAATCTTAGCGAGACACACAAATTATATATATATATATATATATATATATATATATATATATATATATATATATATATATATATATATATATGTGTGTGTGTGTGTGTGTGTGTGTGTGTGTGTGAGAGATGTAAAGTGTAATTCATATTTGTGTGTGCATGTATTACATATAAAAAAGGGAGAAAAGAAGCGTGCACAGCTCACATACCACTACCTAAACTATTATATATATATATATATATATATATATATATATATATATATATATATATATATATATATATATATATATATATATATATATATATATATATATATATATATTAGAAGCAGCAAGCAGGTGTTTTGAGTTTGTAAAAAACAAGCTGAAACAAAACCTAAAAGAAAAAAAACCATCGGCTTACTCCAACCTCCAAACCCACAAATCAAACAACATCTCTCCAACCTCACCGGACCACCCTCCTCCATCTCACCATTCGCCACCTTACACCAACACCACCAGACAATATCCACTTCCAACCCACCTCTCGAAATACAACATCTCGGATACCACCATTTCTAACACCCATCTCTCGACCACCATCTTTCAAGACCAAAAATACACCAAAATACCCCAAAACCCATTACACCCAACACCAAAAAACCTACAACCAATACACACCAAAACCTACAACCATCACACCAAAACCTACAACCAACACCCAAAAACAACACCAATAAACCCATTACACCCAACACTAAAAAAAGCTACAACCAATACCCAAAAACCACACCAAAAACCCATTACACTAAATACCTCATCTTACCGCAAAGAACAAAGATCGACACGTCAAGAACAACACCATCTTCGTCCGTTGTCGTTTGTAACCGTAAAAACCCACGGGAAGTTCTTTTGAAATTTTCATTTCTATTTTATTTTAAATATTTAAATGTTTAAATATAAAATGAATGATTAATTTCTTGTAATATTTATTTAAAGATCACATTTCGTTATTATTTATTTGTGCCGTTATACCAAAACTCCAAGAAAATACTAATTTCTAACCTTTTATTTATTGTAAAAAACCCTTTATCGTTGATAATGGCGTTGATTACATCTAACTTCTAACATAACTGTAACTTCTAGCATTTATTTTATTTACCGCTTTCTGTCTATTTAAATACTATCTAGTTTAAATTTACTGCTTTATTTTATTTATTTATAGCTTTCAGTAATTTAATTTTCGTCTAGTTTAATTATTATTTGTGCTTTAATTTCTTTTGTTTCTTTTAAATCCCTTTCCCATCTCCCCTAATATAATTGATAAAATTAAAATGATAATCCAAGGACCGTCAAGTTTTTCAACCCAACCCACCCACCCACCCACCTCCACATACCCACTCCACCCCACCCCACCCTATCCTACTGCAACCCACCCTACCCAGCCACCCACCTCCACATACCCCAACCTACCCCACACACCACCCACCCAACCCCACCCCACCTCACCCACCTTCACCTACCCCCACCCTACCCCCACCTACCTCCACCTCTACCTACCCCTACCCCACCCTACCCAACCACCCCACCCCACCTCCACCCACTCACCTCCACCTACCCTCACCCCACCCACTACCACCCACCCCCGCCTCACCCCCACCTACCTCCACCTACCCACACCCCACCCCACCCACCCACCCTACCCAGCACCTATAACGCACAGTCGGGTTGCACCACCCCCACCCTACCCAACACCCACCCACCCCACCCTACCCTAAACCCCACTCCACCCCACCCACACCCACCTCCATGTGTGTTATTTGAGATAACAAAAATTGGAAAATGAAAATTGATAGAAAATAGATATCTAAACACGTTTACTATTTTTTCTAAAATAGAAAATGAAAACAGAATCGGTTTTATCTAAACGCGTTTTCTAAATTTTCAATAGAAAACTGAAAATGAAAACCCATTTCATTTTTCTGAAAATGAAAAATGGAAAACGGAAAACAGTTTTCCATAACTAAACGCAACCTAATCCATCATATGAAAACTAGAAAAACCCTAATAACATCATTTGAAACATTCAAAAACCCTAATCCATCATACGAAAACTAGAAAACCTAATCCATCATATGAAAACAAGAAAACCCTAATCCATCATATGCAACATTCAAAAACCCTAATCCATCATATGAAAACTAGAAAACCCTAATCCATCATATGAAAACTAGAAACCCTAATCCATCTTTTGAAAACTAGAAAACCCTAATCCATCATATGAAAACTAGGAAACCCTAATAACATCGTTTGTAACATTCAAAAACCCTAATCCATCATATGAAAACTAGAAAACCCTAATCCATCATATGAAAACTAGAAAACCCTAATCCATCATATGAAAACTAGAAAATCCTAATAACATCATTTGCAACATTCGAAAACCCTAATCCATCATATGAAAACTAGAAAACCCTAATCCATCATCTGAAAACCCTAATCCATCATATGAAAACTAGAAAACCCTAATCCATCATATTCAACTAGAAAACCCTAATCCATCATATGAAAACTAGAAAACCCTAATCCATCATATGAAAACTAAAAAACCTTAATAACATCATTTGCAACATTCAAAAACCCTAATCCATCATATGAAAACTAGAAAATCCTAATCCATCATATGAATACTAGAAAACCCTAATCCATCATATGAAAACTAGAAAACCCTAATCCATTATATGAAAACTAGAAAACCCTAATCCATCATATGAAAACTAGAAAACCCTAATCCATCATATGAAAACTAGAAAACCCTAATCCATCATATGAAAACTAGAAAATCCTAATCCATCATATGAAAACTAGAAATCCCTAATCCATCATATGCAACATTCAAAAACTCTAATCCATCAGATGAAAACTAGAGAACCCTAATCCATCATATGAAAACTAGAAAACCCTAATCCATCATATGAAAACTAAAAAACCCTAATCTATCGTATACAACATTCGAAAACTCTAATCCATCATATGAAAACTAGAAAACCCTAATAACATCATTTGCAACATTCAAAAACTCTAATCCATCATATGAAAACAAGAAAACCCTAATCCATCATATGAAAACTAGAAAACCCTAATAACATCATTTGCAACATGAAAACTAGAAAACCCTAATCCATCATATGAAAACTAGAATACCCTAATCCATCATATGAAAACTAGAAATCCCTAATCCATCATATGAAAACTAGAAAACCCTAATAACGTCATTTGCAACATTCAAAAACCCTAATCAATCATATGAAAACTAGAAAACTTTAATCCATCATATGAAAACTAGAAAATCCTAATAACATCATTTGCAACATTCAAAAACCCTAATCCATCATATGAAAACTAGAAAACCCATATGAAAACGCTCCGACTTTTTTCCCCTTCTCTCTACTTTCTCTCTCTAGAATTTTTCTCCCTAAAAAGGTTTTCGTTTTTGGGTCTTTCTGGTCGGTTTTTGCCATCGCCGGTGATACACCGGGCATGATTTTGTGTTCTAATCCTCCTTTAGATGATGTTAATGCGGATTGTGATCAAATTATTGTGTTTTCTGCTCAATCTAGTTGAGATTCTGGATTTTCGTTCAAGTCTTGTGATGACCAGAAAGAGAAAAAACTTGCTAAAATTCAATGTAGCTACAAGAGTACATTTGAATCCAGTTCTAGTTTGGATAATCATGTTGACAGATGTATTCAAGAAAGAGAAGAAATTATAAAAAGATAAAGATCTTCGATTTCTTCATCATGTTGAGTCATTAATAAGATTGAGTCAAAGATGCAGTTCTGATTTGTCACCTGATTTTGTGCCACTAGATTAGCTTTTTGGTTATGGAATGGGCCTGTCCTTCCATACTTAGTTTTGTATACATAGCATGCACGTACCCTAATTAGGGTTAACTTTTGTAATCCTTTTCGGCACTCATACAGAATAGTTCTCTTTGAATTGTTCTTGAGTTGCAATTTAATCACTCGACATCTGTTCTACAAAGTGTGTGTTCTTATTTCTAATTCTTATTCTGCATTATTTGAATCTAGATCTACTCTTTCGTGTTTCAACAATTGGTATCAGAGCAGGAGATAGTGTAGTTCATAGATCTATCTCTGATTATCTTCATCGCTTTGATCGATTTTAGATATCAGACCTTGATCCTTCTGTTAAAATCTTTTCACGATTTATTAATACACTTCTGATTCAAACCATAAGCAAGATCACATGGCTTTTGACGATTCACACACTCAATCCTTCAATCTATCTAGTAGTATTGGATCCACCACCAGGACCCCAATTCTTTTTATTCAAGAATATGAGGTTTGGGCTTTGCACTTTGAAGATTACGTTCTTGGCATAGAAGAACATGGAGCTACCATATGGTAAGCCATCACTGAAGAGACCTATGCTCACACAGCCACCAGGAGGGTTATCAAAACCCTAAAAGAATATAACAATCTTCTTGTCACTCACACAGATATCCCACAAGACGAAAAGGATAAACTGATGTGCAACATCAAGGCATTCAGGATTATTCGATTTGCTCTTCAAGCGGATACTCTTCGCTTAGTGAGCTCTTGTGAAACAGCAAAGGAGATATGGGACAGGCTAAAAGAATTGTACTCTGGAGATGGTGATCTAGAGCACTCAGTTCAAACCACTCTTCTTTCCGATTTCGGATCTTTCGAACAAGGTTCAGAAGAAACACTGACTCAAACATTTAATCGCTACAACCATCTTCTCAGTCGTTTGCTGAAGTATAAGATTGCTCAAACTGTGATTGAGCAAAAAGTTACCTTTTTGAATAGACTACGTTCCGAATGGAAAGCCATTGTCTCAAATATCAAGGCTCATGAACAGTTCAAGAATTACACTCTTGCCAAAGTTATGGGGATTCTTAAGTCCCATGAAAAGGAAATTATCTCGGAAGCGAAAGTAACTGCTAGTCTGGGTTCACTTGCTTTAGTTGCAGCGGGAAAGAAGACTGCTGAAGTTGACTCCGAATCTGACTTTTTCGATGATGACTTGACAAGGGAAGATAAAGCCTTGATGGTTTCCAATCCCAAAAAGTTATTCAAGAAAAACTTTTCAAATTTCAAAAACAGAAGTCGACAAGGAGGCTTCAATTCTGATAAGACATCAGAGGAAAGCCAGAGAAAGAAAAGCGAAGATGAGAAGAAGCTTGTTGGTGATTCCAGTTATGACTGTCACTATTGCAAAGGCAAGAATCATTTTGTTAAAGACTGCTTGCTCCGAAAGTTGAGAAGAAGGAGCAGGTAAAGGATGAAGCATACTACGCAAAGAAAATTGCGGAGTTGAAAAAGACTGATACCTCTAATACCAAAGCAGCTTTTGTGGCAAAGGAAGATAGCGAGTATGGAGCCGTTGAAGTCTGGTCAACGGATTCAGAAGATGAAGAAGTGAGAAATCCAATGCATGGTCGATGTCTGATGGTGAAAGCTGACCATTCCGTAAGCAGAGGGTACTCTACAGACGGGTGTCAAACATCAGCAAGCTGTTTTGCTGCAAAGCCTGTTTCGGAACAAGTAGAAGAATGTGAAGCAGTTGTCAACAAGGTACGCTCTATCCTTAAATCAATTAATATTTGCTCTTCCAGTTATGATAATGAATTAGATGATCTTAGGTTTATTGTTTCCAGTTTGAGTGATAGTTTAAAAAGAACACGTCTAAGTAATTCTAACCTAAATGATCAATTGAGCATAGTGTCTTATAAAAATGAGGAGAGGCGAATGAGAATCGAGGCTTTGGATAATGAGTTAGTTAGAGCAAGGGATGATATTATTTATGTCAAAAGATATAATTTGGTTCTTGTTAAACAGAGGAACATTTTTTGTTTAATTGCAAAACGTCTTTACAATAATATTACTCAATTGCATCTTGACTGTGATATAGGCAGGGGTTTACACAAAATGATTTTGCCCTTTCTTTAATTGAAAGAGGACGAAATTGATGCTGAATGCTACAGGTGTGAAACCATTGTTTCATCTGATGATGTTTCGGAAGCCTATCGTCTCGGACTTGACAAAATTGAAAGTTACATTCAGTCCAAAGAACATAAAAACATGGTTAAAGAATATTTTTCTGAAAACGATCATGAGGAAATAAAAACAACGACATTAAAGAACTTTCACTCATTATGCTCAAAATTAAATTCCAATAATACTCCCAATAATGTGAATATTTCTGATTTTGATGAAAGTGAAATGAGTGAGATATATGTTGAGGACGAGATTGATTGTTCGGACTTTATAAACAATACTACTGAATCCAAGAAAAATCTCATTTCCGAAAATTCAGTAGCTTTCGTAAGAATTGTTGAAAATAAAGGATCACAAGTATTAAACGAACAAGCCACTGTTTTTCCTAAAATTCAGACAGTACCAAATCAAGTCTTTGTTAAACCAGGTCTGAATTCTAAAGATGTAACTAAACTCAAAGTCCTTGTTGATAACGATAATTCTAATGTCTGTGATGCTTTCTTTTGGTCAAAACCAATTGACAACTCGGATGAGACCAAAGATCTTTCCGAATTGACATCTTGGAAGTCTCGTGGTAAATACATCTCTGGATCGTTGAATTGCAAAAATTCAGTTTCGCAACCTGGCTCATGGGGCACAAAGAATTTTCAAAACTCAAACTCGAGTAATTTCAAATCAGTTTCTAACAATTGTTCAACATCTCGTATTCATAAGTCTCCTGAAGAGCTTATAGCCAAAAGGAAACAGATGAATGCAAGATATAAAAAGAATTTAAAAGAAAGAAAACAATTTTGGAGAAACAAAAATGATTTAGAATCATCTCAAAAAGTTACTTCTATTCCGATACAGAGAAATCTGAGCACAACCCAAAATCAAAACCTAAACTCTCAACTTCCCCTAAGACAAAGAATCCCACACCTATCCTCAAAACAAACGATTTAAAAGGGAAAACCAAGCTCTACCCTGAACCAGAAATAAGACAAATTCACAAAAACATCAGGGTTTATCATGTTGTCTTTCTAAAACCAAAACCCATCCTTCAATCAGCCAAACTTCCGAATCACTCTGATAAGTCTTTAAATCAGAAAGCGCATTACTTTCAAGTAACTAACATATTCATTCCTACAAAATCTCGTTTTGCCAAGGAAAGTTAGCGAACCACAAAAATGAAAGTGTTTTGGATTGAAAATAAGAAAAATCAACCACCTGTGAAAAAGTCATTTTGGGTTGAAAAATCATGCATATTTCCTACTTCTCAAAAGTTCTCACATGGGCCCACAATGGTTTGGGTTCCTAAATCTCTCTAAATTATGCAGGTACTACGTGATGAACAGCATGATCCAGAATGGTACATTGATAGCGGCTGTTCACGTCACATGACTGGGAGAAAGGAAGAATTACGAGAATATCGTTCGCTACCGAATGGAGGAAAAGTTAGCTATGGCAACAATGCGACTGGAAAATCAAATGATATGGCATGATTACAAATGGTAAAATCTCGATTCAAAAAGTTGCTTATGTTGAAGGTCTTCAGCATAACTTAATCAGTGTTTCGCAGTTGGTTATTGGAACTGGCCTTAAAGTTTCATTCGATGAATACGGTTCCGAGTTGATTGAAAAGGAATCTAAAAAGATCGTTCTGAAATCAAAGCGAAAAGTAGAAATGTTTCCTTTGGATATGCGACTCATTCAAGGAAAACCAGCCATTTTCCTGCTCACAAAAACTGCGAATGATGATAGTTGGTTGTGGCACAGACGCTTATCTCACACGAACTTTCGTGATATTAACAAACTTGTACTTGGTGATCTTGTACGAGGATTACCGCTACTCAAGTACGATAATGACCGCTTGTGTGATGCGTGTGAGCTCGGAAAACAAAGTAGAAAGAGTCATTCCACAATTATCAACACAAAGATCATCGAACCTTTGGAACTTCTGCATATCGATCTGTGTGGCCCATCTGCAATCGAAAGTGTTGCTCATAACAAATACATTTTGGTTATGGTGGATGACTTTTCTCGATTTACATGGGTATTCTTTCTCAAGCAAAAATCTGTCACACCCCCAAACCACGATGGCGGAAACGTCTGAGGGTGGATGACTTCATGAACAGTATCACAACAACGTTTGTACAATAGTGATCAAAGCAAACACATCCATCATATACATAATTGTAAATGTTACAAGAATTCAAAAGATTGTATGTTTTAAATACAATTACAATATGATATCAAAATACATAGTATGACGTCATAGCGACCCATCGTCAAAGGTTGTAGTTACCTTATCAATTTCCTGAGAATACAAGTAGTTTGAAAGAGTGTCAACATTACGTTGGTGAGTTCATAAGATTTTTGTATGAGAAAATTCATAATCCTTTTTCCTTGTAAAAAGATAGTGTTTGAAACCGGAAAATCCAAAATTTTCTTATAAATGAGTGGTAGTCTTAAAACCCAAAGACCGTAAATGTATAAGTATTTCTATACTTGAAAATAGTATTAGGTAGTTTTATTGTTGTATAAAACCGTGTAAATAGATGTTTACTTGTAGACTAATCGTAGACTTAATTCCATAAAACTCGTATATATAAGTAAATCGTACTTATATTTATATCTTTTATAAAACGTAGTTTTAATTCCCATAGAACCAGTGTATATAAGTAAAACCATACTTATATTTGTAACTTGTAAAAATGTAGTTTTAATACCATAAAACTTGTATAAGGAATCTCTTTCCTTGTAAAATGTAGTATTGTACTCCAAGAAAATCCAATATTTTTTTATGAATATATACAAGTATTAAAAATCCAAAGACTAAAATGTATAGCGTAGCTTGTAGTATAAAACCTTTGAAAATGTATATTTCCACGTAAACAATTTATAAAGTTGATTTCTCATGCGAGACGCCCTATAACCATACTATGACCATGTAGGCCTGCTTCGACGTTCTTCAGGCGTCGGACTGTTATGACATTTGTCACCTCAGACCCGTCGGTCAAGCTGTAGCTAGCAGCTCAGGTGCGGGGTTGTCAATTCCGTATAGATCTATACACAAATATCACGCTCTGTTACCGAGACTCTGGTTATAAATTTCAGGACTTATAGTATGTACTTAAATAAGCACTGTGAAGACCCGTCTCACAAAAATGTATGTATCAATCAACTTGTTAAAGTTAGTATATGAAAAACCTTTGTATTTGTCCATTATCATTTTTCCCATGATAATATAGTAATGTATAATAATTATATATTTTATATAATTATTTGTCTTCTTTAAAACGTCATAGTAACATTTGTATCAACAAACTATTCCAATAATAATTTATTTTTAGTATTCCGTTGTGAAAAGCATATATTTACAAATATATGTGAAATAACTTATTTAGATGGTTATAAAGAACTTCTTTTAAGATATATTCTCCACAATAGTGGTGTAATAAATTAGTTATACCCTTTATTAATTCTAATATAATATTTCATGACTATCAAATAAAGAACGGCCATGTAGAAGATCAAATGGGGAGGCAGGACCCTTTCAGCGTATAAGCCTTTCGGAAATCCAACAACCTAGCCCAAATGATCGACCTAGACACGGCCCTCGTAACTAGATCATTCGATATTATTTTTGGAATTATAATTGAATTTCTTAAAGATGTTTACAAAGTTCGCATTTCGTTTACTATTGTTATAAATGAGTATAAATAACTATTTTTATAGTATAACTTGTATTCTCCCCCTTAAAAAACTTGAATAAAGATAAAAAGAAGGGGTATGAACTCACCTCAATGTCGACTAGGACCTTATTGCCAATTCTTGTTAGATCGCCCGACTCTTCGTGCTTATAACTCGAACTCACTATATTTATAACTGAAATATCTACTTCTAATGCTCATTCTTCGTATATATCTATATATATCGAAGAATCTTCTAGCAATACTATCTAGTGATATAGAGATCGAGATATGAGTTGTGAGAAATGAGAGGATTTGAGCCTCTATTTATAGTAGGTTTATTTTCGTATAGCGGCACTCAAGATATAGATATTTGACATTTATAGCCTTTAGAAATTGTTAATGACAAAACATACCCTTAAAATACTCTTTAAATAGTTTTAATAGTTTTTATATAAAATGAATGATTTTTGTTTATAAAAATATGATCTACAAAAATCGTAGTTTAATAATATCAACTTTTTAACTAAAAGTCTTTAACGAATTAACGAAAGGGTATTAGTTGTAAGTTTAATAAAAATATAGGGGTTAAATGTAAATACAATTTCATTTTATAGAAAAAGAAAATATTAAATATAGAACTAATATCAATAATATTAAATTTTGACGTCAGATTGTTCGTATCGACGATACCGTTTAGACGGTAATTTTTCCGTTTTATAAAACGTCATAATATTATCGATAAATTTAAAAATACGTATTGAATACGTAGTATTCGAAATAAAAATACAAATTCTTTGAGGGTAAAATGTGTAAAATTGATTAAATAATAAAGTAAGACCCACTTTATAATAATAATAATAATATATGTATATCATTTGTCTTGGTCTCCACCGTTAGGTGGAGAATTTCAAATGTTTGAAAATATATATATATATTTTTTATATAAATATATTATAATAATTAAACGTCGCTTTCAAGTTAAATTATACGTTTTTCTATTATAACTTTTTATATATAACGTTTGGTAAAAATATAACTATATATTTGGAACCGTCGTAATTTTATCTACGTTTTGATATAAAATTTGTAATATTCCGAAGAGTTTTAAATTTTTACCGTTCACTATTCACGTCGGTCACTATTCAAGACGTAAGTTTTTTTTTATATATATATTAAAAACATCTAGCTTAGCAGTGTTTGTTCGTATAATTGACTTGAATTAACATACTTAGTATTATAATATCAAATAATACATCGTAGAGATTATGAAATTTACATTTCAATATATTGACCTAACGTACGCTCTGGTTGACTTGAGTTGACTTTCGTTGACTAATTTGACAGTTGTCACAAAATCCGAAGCAGCAACCAATATGATTAATTTCATCAAGCAGATTGAAACTCTTCTCCGAAAGCAAGTTCGGATGATAAGAAGTGATAATGGCACAGAGTTTAAGAATCAAATTCTTAATGATTTTCTTGTAAATAAAGGAATCTCGCATAACTTTTCTGCTCCCTACACTCCTCAACAAAATGGAGCGGTAGAAAGTCGAAATCGCTCTCTATGTGAGGCTACCCGAACCATGCTTTCTTTTGCGAAACTTCCTCTATACTTCTGGGCCGATGCCATCGCAACAGCATGCTTTACTCAGAATCGCTCGAACATCAACAAACGATTTCATCTTACTCCCTACGAAATTCTTAACAAAAGAAAACCGAACGTGAAATTCTTTCATGTTTTCGGATCAAAGTGCTTCATTTTTAACTCAAAAGATAAACGAGTTAAGTGGGATGAAACGGCTGACGAAGGCATATTTCTGGGATATTCTGTTACCTCAAAAGCCTATCGTGTTCTGAACAAACGATCTCAGAAGATTGAAGAAAGGTACTACATCACCTTTGATGATAGATACTATTCTAGAGCGAAGAATTCTACAATGAAAACACAATAAATCTTTCCCGAGTTCAATAAAACCACTATTCCTCTTATGAATCTTTAAAAGGAGTTCATGAATTTGTTCGATGAACCTGAAACGGCGAAGACAGGCGAATCAAAAGCCAAGGATAACCAAGGAGATGAGTTGTTGAAAATAATAGATAGCGCAGTCAGTGAAAATGAAACTTCACATGACCATTCCTCAGATGTTCCGATTCCGACCACTGCTCCCAATGCTGATGCTCTAATTTCAACTCCCATTACACAAGGATCTACAGAATTTGAAACCATCATTTCCGATACACCAATTCATAGGGAGAATTCTACACCTATTCAGGGGGAGGGTCCGTTTTCTGAAACAGAGACAAGCACACCTTCTGTCGAAGAAGGAAACTCTAATTCTGTCGATTCAGAGAACAATGCAAATTTCCAGGGGGAGAATGAGATTGAAAATAATGAGAATGACATCCAGTCAGAGGTCCAGTCAGAAGTAGAAGAAATTTTTCCAGAACTTAATCCTGAATATGATTCGAATTATCCTCCAATGCTCAAATGGACAAAAGATCATCCACAATCTCAGATAATCGGAGATACATCTGCCGGTGTTCTCACTCGAGCTCAGATCAAGGAAAAACAAGCAGCATTATTTTCAAAGGTGGAATTTTGCATGTTCCATTCGTTTATTTCCAAGATGGAACCCAAAACAGTCAAAGTTGCACTTGATCATGCTGACTGGGTCCAAGCTATACTAGATGAGCTGAATGAATTTGAACGCAACAAAGTCTGGAAACTAGTTCTGACTCCGGAAAAGGCATCTGTTCTCGGAATGAAATGGGTATTCCGAAACAAACTAGACAAAGAAGGAAATGTCATTCGGAACAAAGCTCGTTTGGTTGTCAAAGGCTATTGTCAAGAAGAAGGAATTGATTACGAAGAAACGTTCCCACCTGTTGCTAGATTGGAATCCGTTCGGATCTTTCTTGCATACGCGGCACACAAGGGTTTCGATGTCTATCAAATGGATGACAAGTGTGCATTTATGAATGGAGAACTGGAAGAGGCAGTCTATGTTGAACAACCACCTGGCTTTGTCAACAGCAACCACCCAGATCACTGCTATGTTTTGGATAACGCAGTTTATGGTCTGAAGCAAGCTCCAAGAGCTTGGTACGAAACTCTGACTCGTTTCCTCAAGCAATCTAAATTCAAGCAAGGTTCCGTCGATTCGACCTTCTTTCGCAAAAAGGAAGGAAATCATCTTATGATTGTTCAGATTTATGTTGATGATATCATTTTCGGATCTACTCATCCAAGTCTAACAGCTGAATTCCGAAAACTGATGGAGACAAAGTTTGAAATGAGCTCATTGGGTAAAATATACTTCTTCTTAGGGCTCAACATCAGACAAAGTTTCGAAGGAATCTTCATCAATCAAGAAGCTTACACCAAGTCACTTTTGGATAAATTCGGAATGAAGGGAGATTCTAAAGTCAAAGTTCCAATGGCGTTCGGAACCAAGCTCACTCCTTCGCTAGATAAACCTGCAGCAAACATTACTCTTTATCGACAAATGATAGGTTCACTTCTTTACCTTACTTCGAGTCGACCTGACATTATGTTTGTTGTATGTTACTATGCTAGATATCAAGCTAATCCCAGAGAACCACATCTCACTGCTGTGAAAAACATATTCTGATATCTAAAGAGGACAACCTCACTTGGGCTATGGTATCCATCAAGATCTGGTTTCTTCGTGCAAGCATTTTCCGATGTAGATCTTGGCGGTTGTGGATTAGATCGCAAAAGCACCTCAGGTGGATGTCAACTTCTTGATGCAAACTTGTGAGCTGGCAATCCAGAAAACAAACGTGTGTGTCACTCTCTACAGCTGCAGCTGAGTACATCGCTGCTGCTTCATGCACCTCTCAGATTATTTGGATTCAAAACCAACTGAGAGTCTATGGAGTCAGCATGAAACGTATTCCACTTTATTGTGATTCAGAAAGCGCGATACGGATCTGCCACAATCCAGTGCAACACTCAAAGACCAAACACATTGCACTCAGATATCACTTCATTAAAGATCATGTTGATGATGGCAACATCGAAATTCATTTTGTTCGTTCAAATGATCAGTTAGCAGACATCTTTACCAAGGCCCTTCCTGAACCATCATTCAACAGGATACTTCATGGTCTCGGAATGATGGAAGCTGAATCTGTTCCGAAAACAAACTAAAACTCCGATCGATTCCGAAATTTGGAACACCTCGGAATCGGAATTGAACTAAAGACGTTTTGGAATGGATGTATCCTTTTGTATATTCAGTCTCTTTGAATTTTTTTACAACAAAAACAACAAAAATATTTTCTCGTGTTCCTTCTTTTGTTTATTTTTTTTAAAAACAACAAAAATATTTTCTCTTAATTTTTTTTTTGTTTTGTTTTTTTTTGGTTTCACATTTTCTTTTGTTTGCTGTGCTTAAGTTTGCAGATAATGAATCATCAGAAGACAGAACAAGAACATATTTTATTACCACTGTAGGGAGGAAGTACAGAACATCAAAAGAAAATACAAAAACAACTTCCTACAGCTTGTAGTAGTGCCACATGGGAGGATCACCTAGATGGAAAGCTTGGTAGATGCGCACCTCGCTCTCATCCACAAAGAGGCGAGTCCCATCTGCCAGTCCCACATGGAACTGGTTATGGGGAGTTGTGCGGGTAATCACCGCCGGCCACCATCCCCGCTTGTGCCAAACCTCAACGAGGTCAAACTGTTTGTACTCCACCAAGACTCTTGGTGGGACAAGCTGCAAGAAAGGATAACTAGTATGGACCGTCAGTGGACCACCACCCTCACCATCGTTAAGTGTGGTCATCTTCACCTCATATCGGTGATTCCACACTCCCATGACAACTCCGCCGTAGATGCCTCCTGCATACTCACCTTCTTGCATCTTTACATCGACCTTGTCAAAACGGTTGTAGGGATGACGAGCCATCTGCCAAATCTTCTGATGGTATGGTTCTTGAGTGGGTGTGTGTTGTTACTACTAATGCTCGTTCCTTTTATAGGCAAAAATGACACCGGTTAGGCTTCCAATTGTGGATATTTAATTGCTTTTTAAAGTAATGATGGAGTCTGCAGCCATTATTATGTGTCATTAAGGCAGTGACGGCTGATTAGCAAACCGATTGGACGTTTCCACCCTTTTCGCCTGAGCAATAAATGATTTCTCATGATGGCAGAGTCTACGTCAGCAGTCTTCAGCGGGCATACTAATTTTTTTTATTCGTATGCAACTCTTCTGAATTGATGGATTTCTTCTTATCTCATCTTCTAAGTACCTAAATCGAAAATCTATGATTATTGAAATATAAACCAATTTCAATATATTATTTCGGAAATTCTAGTCGAAGATCGCAAATCATTTTCACCATGATGCGCTGTGAGACTCATCAACCTTTCTTGCCCTTTCTATAATTTCTCCACACAAAACATTTCCATATAACTGTAACCCTTATGAAGGTTTTTTGCATTACCACTGAAAACTGATGGTTACACAAAATCTGTGTTCATGATTTCGGAATTGTCTTCACCAACATTCCGAATGAAACCCAAAAATTCGACTACCCTATAAAATTGACGGACACGATCAGAATTATCAGTTTTTGTTTTGCGTGATCTTTATGAAATTTTCTTCAGCCAAGTTATTTCTATCCACAAAGATCCAGTTTTATTTTTCTTGAGATTTCAAAATTTTTTCCTTAGTCAGATAAAATCCTCAACACCTTTACTTGTTTTTATGACTACACTGGTCAAACAAGTCCTTTCTTCCGATTTCGGACATCTCTCACGTTTCGAATCTCGAAAGAATGTCAAAACCACCATATAAACCTTATATCATAAAAGATGTCTTTCAATGATTCTTATCAGTCATTTGATCGTAATTCAACGGGAAACCACAAAAACACTTCCGAATTTCTCTTGATTCCGAAGGAAAAGATCGTTGCCCGGGATCAATCAGTTTTATGTCTTTTCGACATCACACTCTTTCCAAATAAATATTGCTTTACTTCTTTATCTTTGGCACACTCTTGCACAAAAATCATTATCGATTCTTCTAACTTTGGTTTTCTTTGTGATAAAGTTTTGATTTGATGACCTAGCTACAGTGACTCATCAGACTTTAATTTCAATTTTTGAATTTTTGAATGAGGTCATCAAGACGTGTCAGTTATAACGTCACCCAAATGGTAGCATATTTTCACGCTTTTCACGCGCCTGTCAAGCAACTCTTGGGGGCTACTCATCATCATAAAGCGAAATCTTGGGAAACGGATTCGACAAAAGCGGGATTTTCTCTTTCCTAGTTAATATCCAAAAGATATTTAAAGGATTTCTTGAGGACTTCTCTCTCTTCTCCGCACTTCATCTTTCCCTCAATATCATTCAACCTTTCAGAGCGATTCCACTCTCAAGAACTCTCCAATGGTTGGCTCCTCTTCTGCTAACGACAACACCTCTTCAACTCTGATGTTGAAGATCAAAGCCAACCAAAACTTGATCATCGATCTCAACTCCTCTCACTACAGCGAACATATTCGCCCAATGATCGAGTGCCTGAAATACTCACAAATTTCAAAGGCTTTGACGGCCTCTGCTTCCGTCCCCATTTCTCTTCTCTCCGCCGCCTACTCCACCGCCTTCTACAACAAAGCGGAGGAGTTTGTTACTTTTGAGGTGGGTTCCGTGAAAACAAAAATTTCAAAATCAAGATTCAGTAAACTTCTAGGGTTTACAGACGACAAAGATTTGGTTGATCCAGAGTCTCTTCAACCCGTTACTCTGCCTCGTCTGTTTTACCAAATGGGCTACAAAGGCGACATTACTCAACAGTCGAAGTTTGCTAAGAATGGTTTACCTCCTCAGTGGAATGCCTTATTCACAATCCTTTTCAAGAGTTTCTCGGAAAGAACAACCGGTACTGACAGTGCAAGTAAGTTTTTCTACTCGTTCTTTTATGGTCTCTACAATGATGTCAACCTCGACTATGGTTCTATTCTTTGGAGCCAATTTGTTGACAGTGTCAATTACAAACTCCGACATCAAGAGATTTCATGTGCTCGTTTTTGGTCCCTCGTTGTTCAGCGAACAATCGACAAGCATGATATTCATATCATGACTGATTCTGTGATGGCGGTGATTCAAACTTTGCCAACAGTCACATTTGGTACAACCAAAGGTGATGACTTTTATTTTATTGGCACCATTCCGATGGCAATGATAAGTCGTGTTCCGAGCGACATCAAATGTGTTGTCGATTATTGTAAAAAGACTCGATTTACTGTTCGGAATCTTCATGAAAAACATCAACTCGCTTTCGACAAGCTTGAGAATCCGAAGAAAGTTGTCAAGAGAAAGGTAAGGGCACTGCTTCCGACAAAGAAAAACCATCGAAGCGCTCTCGCAGGCTTCGGAAGCTTGTTATGCCACGTCACTCGGAGGATGAACACTTCGATGATCAGAATGTCACCCATCCCCTAGACGATGATATGGATGACAATGACGATGGAGAGCCTATTAAAGAAACATATCAAAGGCCTCCTTCACCAACACCTGAAACAACTCCGAAACCTACACCCCCTTCAACACCTAAATCTCCACAACAACAACCAACACCACCAAATTCACCACCTCCTAAATCTCCACCATACCAACACACACCACCACATTCTCCACCACCAAAATCACCTTCACAAAAATCCCCACAACCTGATATCTCTACCCACAACTCACCTAAAATTCCAGAACCCACTTCCGAACAAGAAGATGAAGATATCCTGATTTATGATGATCAGGATGACATGGCTGATTTCATTGAGTCACCCTTCAATGTAAACTTCAACTCTTCTGCTCCAATGCTCCAATGACTCAGGAGCAATTTCAGGAACTGTCCACTAAACTGGACAAGCTTCTTCAGACACAACAAGGTCCTTCCACTTCTGACTAGAAATCCCAGTTGGATATTCACAAAACTCAGATTGAGACATTTCTTTCGGACAATGTCAAACTAGTGGAAGAATTCTCCTCAGCCATGGAGAAATCAAAGAGCAATATAGAGGAGACTGCTAAGAAAATTGGTAATCTAGAAACTGATGTTCTGCATTTCATGAAGGACTTCAAAGAATCAAATGAGTCCAACAATGACAGAATGTCAAAGGTTATTCAAGGGTTTGCAGACAACCTTAAGGCGGAAAGAGAGGCGATAGCCACTCTTCGTTCCGACCTCCAAAAAGAAAACTCCGAACTGGCGTCTTCACTTCAAGCCAAAGTTGAAAAACTGCAGGAGGATCTGGCCATGGAAAATGAGTTAATGGATCTCGTGGCCTCTAAAACTACAAAGATCCAACTTTTGAAGGCTGAGCTCAAGAATACTACAGCAGTCTTGTCATCTGCTGTCTCGCAAACTCAGGCGGTTCGGAACTGTGTCACCAAGATTGACACTTACATTCGACGGATGGTCGAAGAAGATGATCCTGTCCTCACCCCTTACCTTCGTGGTCATATCACGGATGAGCTCCGTCCTGTTCTTCTTTTGCTGAGCAAAATCCAAGGTGTTTCGGACGACGTTGCCATTCCGAAACAAGGGGGAGACAAGAACACAAATGAAAAATCCGATAAGGACGAATTCGATGCCGACGATGGGGATGATGGGCCTGAAAAGCTTGAAGATAAAAATAAGGAGAAGGAGAAAGAAGACAATAATACCATCTTCTCCGACGTCTCCAAAGAAGATAAGGGAGATGGTAAGAAAAAGGCTACTGAAAGTCCTGTCCAACGACCCAAATTTACTCACATCACCAAGGTGAAGAAACCAGGGACTCAAGAGTCTGCTGATGACATTCAAAAACCAAAAGCTAATTGGTTTGAGAAAATGAATGTTGGTGACACATCTGCCGGTCCTTCGAAACGAAAAGCAAAGAAGATCGGAGAAGATGATGTGGACGAAGAAGTTGAGATTTCGGAGGCAGCCAATTTAGCCAGGGCTTCAAGAGACAAGGAACTAGATGAAATACTTCAAATCAGCAAGGAGCTCGATGCTGAAGATGCGGCTAAACTAGAAGCGGCAATCGAATTGGAAGCTCGGAAAACCCTTTTCCACAATTGGGATTATGAAACTATGAAGTCGGAAGCTATCACACAGCCCATTCAGAACTGGTTGCAGCCAAATTGCTCTAATGACGTCGGAAATCAAGTGGATTCGCAATTTGACTTTCCAATGACGGCAAGAGTATTTCTAATTCGCTGCTTCTATGAACTGACAACAAACACACAACCTCGGGCTGTTGTCAACGATACGCTATTCAACTTCTATCTGGAGTATTCCAAACCTCAATATCTCTCTTGGAGCTTGAAGAAGATTCTAAGCTCACTCCAAGAATGCCGCATGTAACTTCTCCTTTCCGAAATGCCATCTTCCTAGCACGTAGAGGATCAAATGAGGAGAAAGATGAATTCACCTTGGCCGATCTGCCCTTCATGAATCCATTTGATTGGGTGTCTTTATTTAACATCCTTAAAAGAAGGGAAGACCATGAAATTCTTCATGAGCACGTCAAGAAGTTACTCATGGGTTATATTCTTGAAGTTTCAAAGCTCGACGTTGAAGTAGCTGCAGTTCTGAACTCTACTCCGGAATGTTCACCTGAAAAACCTCCATCTGATCTGAAGAAGCGTCACCTCGGAAAGATTAAAAAGGATGATTGGAATGTGGCTTACCCTTCCAAGGAGGGAAAGGATTCGGTGAAGAGAATATTCTTTCTACGTGACAAACATCTCTACCGAACTCCTGCACTGATGAAAATTCTCGAACTTATCAACAAGACAAAACTCAATACCGAGAATGACAAGAGGTGCTTCAATGACATGCTGACCTGGTACATCGCATTTCGGAAAAGGATCATGCTCTTAATTCCGAAGGTGTTTGAGAAAGAACTGAAAGTTGCGAAACCAAAACCTGAAGAATGAAGACTGTTCGCATTTTGACTCAAAGGGGGAGATTGTTGAGTTATTAATAAGATTGAGTCAAAGATGCGGTTCTGATTTGTTGCCTGATTTTGTGCCACTAGATTAGCTTTTCGGTTATGGAATGGGCCTTTCCTTCCATACTTAGTTTTGTATATATAGCATGCACGTACCCTAATTAGGGTTAACTTTTGTAATCCTTTTCGGCACTCATACAGAATAGTTCTCTTTGAATTGTTCTTGAGTTGCAATTTAATCATTCGACATCTGTTCTACAAAGTGTGTGTTCTTGTTTCTAATTCTTATTCCGCATTATTTGAATCCAGATCTACTCTTTCGTGTTTCAACACATCATCTGCATGTGATATCGCTTTGATTGAGGATAGAAAGACTCGTTGTGATGTGTTTCACGTTAACGGGGGTGAAGTTGACCTGCTAAAGCCCGTCTCGAAGGTGTCCGAGGGTATGGTGGCGGCAGAAGGTCCTTCGATCTTTCCGCCTGACCAGTTGACGGTATGATTATGGTTGAAGAAACCTCTGATGGTTGCGTTGATGAAGAAGAAAGGATGGTGGTTGAAGACGTGGATTCAGATGATAGTGATGATGAAGACGATGAGGTTGCCGGTAAACATTGTGTTGTTGCCGTTTGCGGTTCTCCGGTGACTGAAGTCGTGGCTACCGGCGACAACGGATCTTTTACCGACGGTAGTTGCTTGGGGAACCAGCACTCGTCTGTTGGTGGAGATGAGTTTCAAACGGCTTCCTGCGATGGATCGCTACCCGAGAAAGGTGAGGCAGGTACAATCTCTAGCCCTACTAACCCTAATGCCGCTTGCTTAAATCTCATTTCTGATATGCCCATGCTATCGACAGTTATGGAAAAGAATGATAGTGTTGTCATAAATACCCCCTTACCTTCTAGTAGTTTGGCATTCCAAATGGGTTCAAATGGTAAATGTTTGTTAAATAGAGGGGGTAAAGATGTTTTTTTTCTTGGAAAATGCTGAGAATTTTGACTTTCCTTTTGCTGTTTCCGTAACCGATGCCCCACAATTTGTCCCATCTTCCCCATGTGCATGCGCATGAGTCCTCTAAGTCTTTTGACGGCTCACTTTTGCCGAGTCCCCATGTTCAAAAATGCTTTCCATCAGACTCAATTCTTGGACCCGGCCCACGTCACTTCTCCTCCCTTTTGGGCCCTCCTCCCAAGTCCAAGTTGAATTTTGCTCCTAAAGCCCAGTCGAATTTTATGTCCAGGCATAAAGTTGGTTTTGCTTTTGATAAACCCCCTGTGAACAAAAATGCCAATCTCCCTATGAACAATTTTGAGGATTTTCTTTCCAATTCTAATATTCCTAATTCTATCCCAAATTCTCAAAATATCAAAAATGGTAATCCCGAAATTGAAAAACAATCTAACAATCTTGATTATTTGCTTATTAATTCGAATCCTTCTAAAATTAATCCTAATAGTCAAAAGAATGTTGATAGCAATCCGGAAAATGAAAATCATTTTAAAAATGCTTGGACACGAAAATTACCGTTACTTGTTAATTCTCAAGCTAATATTATTAGCGGCTCTCATAAACATACTAGTGCTAATTTTCGCCATATCCCGAATCTTATAACGGATATTAACGTTCCGGTGATATCCCTATGGCGGCCATTAATAAAATTTGTGAAACACATGCTAGGACTATTTGCGGTTATTTTATTGGAAAAAAGATGTTGTATTCGGATGTCCGATTTCTTGCATCTAAGATGTGGTCCCAACATGGTCTTGTGGACGTTTTGTTAAATGGTCATGGTGTTTATATTTTTAAATTTAGTGATGACCAAGGCCTTCAACATGTCATCACCCATGGACCTTGGACTTTTAAAGGAGCCCCAATTGTCATGCAAAAGTGGAGACCCGGCCTTAGTATCCACAAGAATAAACATGATACTCTCCCGCTTTGGATCAAAATACATGATATTCCCTATGCGGCGTGGAGTCATGAAGGTCTTAGCCACATTGCCTCCAAAATTGGAAAGCCTCTTGCCATGGACTCTTATACGGCTAATGTGTGCACTTATGCGGCGGGCAAAGCCGTTTAAGCTCGTGTTCTTCTTGAGGTTCCTACACGGTCTTCATGGTTGAATAAAGTCTTGACTCGTATCCCGAACCCCGATACTCTTGAGTTTTCCACTCATACTCTCCGTATCGAGTATGAGTGGAAACCTCCCATGTGCTCTCACCGGTCATGAAACTATATCTTGCTTGCATGTCATATCCAAGGCTAATGAAGATAACTTAAAAGATAAAATGCCTCTTGATCTAATGCAAGTTTCTACTCCTATGGAACAAGATGATGGTTTTATGGTTGTCTCCAAAAAGAAAAATGTTTCTAAACAAGTCTCAAATAATGAAAAAAAATCCAATGATATTTCGCGATGTATTTCTAATAGAAATATCCAAAATATTGCGCGAAATAAGGAGGTTTCAAAAAACAATACACATAATAAAAATAATAAAACTAATAATAAGTCGCGATTTGAGTTCCGCCCGGTTCCTAATAAGAACCGCCCCCCATTCCCTCCCATTCTCATAATCCCCCCTCGAAGGGTTCGGCCAGTTTAGTCGGTTTCCCTAGCCCCATCCTCCGCCTTTCTTCCACCCCGCCCCCGAAACAGTTTGAGCGCTCCACTCCTATCTTCAACGCCTTTTCCGTTCTTGATCTTGCTCCTCCAACATCACGGATCGTCCCGCTTCTTCTTCCCCCTCCCCCCTCCGCGTGCTCCCTCCCTTGCTATTCCCGATGATTTTGACCCGGATGCTGATGACCTCTTCGACGAGGATGACTGTATTGAGGTTGACTCTAATGATGGTGAGACTGCCCAGTTCATTATTGATGAGATTGGATCCCCTCATGATCACCTCATGATAGCTCCGGCGTCCGAGCAGATGGACACCACCCCGCTCCCGGTTTCCATATGACGCACCTCGCTGCGTGGAACTCTCGCGGTCTCTGTAAGCTTTCTTATCAGAAAGCTTTGAGAGAGCTTATCCGCAATCAAAATCTTCAAATCTGTGCCGCCGTCGAGACTCGTGCCTCCTTCTCTAATCTTCCTCATATCTGTAGCCGTGTCATTGGCTCCTGGTCTTGGTCTTCCAATGGGCTCGTTTGCCCGCGGGGGACTAGAATTGTGGCTGCCTGGGACCCGCTGGCTGTTGATATGATGCTTCTCGACTCCAATGATCAGATTATGCATTTCAGTGTTAAGATTCGCGCTTCTAATAAATCCTTCTTCTGCTCGTTTGTCTATGCTCATAATAACCACATGTTGCGTCGCTCTCTTTGGGATTCTCTTGCGGCCCATAAGCATGTGGTTAAAGCTGCCTCTTGGATCGTCTTGGGTGATTTCAATGTTGCTCTTGACATGAAAGATAGCACCGCTGGGGCGTCTGGCATCTCTCGTGGCATGGATGATTTCAGGGACTGTGTGAATCGGATTAAGATGGAGGACCTTAATTTTTAAAGGTCTCTTCAACACCTGGACCAAGTCTCCTAACGGTTCCGGTGGCATTCTCAAGAAGATTGACCGGGTCATGGGTAATTCGTGCTTCGTTGCTTCCTTCCCCTCTGCTTCTGTCACTTTTCTCCCCTACCGCTCGTCCGACCATTCCCCTGCTGTGCTTTCTCTCCCCCTTCGCACGCTGTTCAAGCCTAAACAGTTCAAGTTCCCTAATTTTCTGGCCTATAATAACGAGTTTAAGCAGGTTGTTGCTTCTTCTTGGAATCCTGATATTCCTGGCCATCTGATGTATAGGGTCTTCCAAAACCTGAAAAGCCTGAAAGCGCCTTTGCGTAAGCTGCTCCGTAGCCAGGGCAACATCTTCTATAAGGTTATCTTCCTTCGTACTCAGCTTGATAGAGTTTAGATTGCTGTAGATCGGGATCCTTTCAATAGGGATCTTCGTGACGAGCAATGCAGGTACCTCCTCGCTTATAACGAGGCATGCCTGGATGAAGAGAGATTCCTGAAACAGAAGGCTAAGGTTGACTGGCTTCGTGAGGGCGATAAAAATTCTGCTTTTCTCCACAAGTCGGTTAAAAGCCATAACTCCCGTAATCGCTTCGATTCCATCCAGGATGCCCAGGGCAGCTGGATCTCTGGGGATGCCCTCCCCAATGTAACACCCAAAATTTTTCGCAAAATATTTTAACTTTCAAAGATAACTTTTATAAAAATAGTTATAAGTTTCCAAAATAAATAAGTAGCTCAAACCCAAAACATGGCAAAATACTAAAGTAAAGTGCGGAAGCATAACATGTCATAGTCCCAAATAAATAAAACTCCTAGTAGTGGCAATCCCGGTGCTCCAATCAAGCCTGAGCCTCCTTGATCTTAACACCTGAAAAATGTTTAGGGAAACCGTAAGCAAAAGCTTAGTGAATTCAAACACAAACATCATATTAATATTCACGTTTACCAGCCCTAATCCATTTCCAATTATAATTATAAAACTAAGCAAAGAACAAATCAGTGCTTATATAAAATAGGGCGGACTTGTAGGTTTGAGCCGCACCGGGTAAATCCCGTATCCTTTGGCCCCGATCCCCGCACCTCATAAAGAGTATAACGTTGGTGATCTTACCTAACTACCCCTCATAGTAATAATCAATTACATACAGTGCACATGTACGATTTATAATAATAATATAGCATGCTTTAAATAATAAATCTAAACAATCACACACGAGCTAACTAGCAAACACAAACATCAATACAACGGTGTGAGAGAACTCACCTTGAGTGAGTGATATAATAGATAGAAGTCAATATATGGCTACCAAGCTTGTGCAAACTTCAACACTTCACCTAATTAAGACTAAAGGTTAGAATGATGAAGTTGTGAAGCTAATGAATGAGAAAGGAGTAATCACATCAAGGTCTCTAAAACAGACCTGCTGTTCGGGACTGAATTACTCCAAAATATACAACTGAAACATAGGCTTAAATAATTTTTACAAGAAACTACAATGGCTTAGATTTCCAGAACCATAAGGAACTCCTCATAACTCCAAAGGATGTAAGAGATGTGAATTTTACAAAAAGACTTGTCACTGCAGTCTTTGGACGGACAGTTAGGTGGTGTTGGCCAATTCTACCCAATTTGTGGGTGGAATTAGCCCCAACCAAAAATAAGAGGAACATTAGACACACAAATACAATTCTCAGAGTTGGAATCGATTAAAAAGGGTTTCCCAAGCTCTAGATATAAAAATCACAAGGTGGTCAATCACAGAATCAGCATAAGCTGGTGACTGTCCATTGACCTGGAGTGTGGGTCCATTCTAACCAAATTATAATAAGAATTAACGACCCATATTCTCCAGATATTAAATTAACTATGTAATGTACATGTGGGTAATTGGAATCACTCAGGATCATCTCCCAAACCCTAGTAATGATAAAAACAAAATGACATATCCCAGCAGACCCGGATCAGACCCAACAGCAGAGAAGCTGTTGTTGCCCATAGGTAAAGTCCTTTTGTAGCGAGAGTGCCTTTTAAGAAAGTTATACAACTAAATTTGGGAACTTTGGGCACTGGTATTGGGTCCATTTGAGTCCTATAACTCGAGATATGAATTTTACAAGAAAGGAGACTCAGCAGTGAAATCTGACAGAAACCCTAGGTTATATTGCGAAATTCATAACTCAAAATCTATACCTTGAAATCAAAATTCCTTTGGTCAGAACCTTCATATATGTCTTGGAAACCTTCGGTTAAAGTTTCAGGGCAATCCAACCTTTCAATCTCCGGGAATCGTCCAAACACTGCAGTTGTATTCTCAAATCCGGGAATGAAGAAAGATGTAGAGGGAGAGAGAGACGTGAAGGAGGAGAATGAGATGAAAAAATGAATGAGATTAGGGTTTTGAGCCCTAATATACTAGGTTAATGGGCTAAACCCTAAAGCCTTTGGGCTAGAAGAACATTTGGGCTCTAATTGGGTTTGGCTATAACCCATAGACTTAATTATATGATTAAAAGATGGCAATAATTATAAGCCCAATCTTTCAATTAATCATATCTTAATTAACTAAATTAATATAATGTTACATAATTAGTTAAATAAAATAAATAAACATACCGGGAAAAACCGGGCGTTACAACTCTCCCCCACTAGGAACGGACTTCGTCCTCGAAGTCATCACCAACAATAGGTAATCTAGGTTGAAACTTTCATTAGCCCATAATTTCACAAGATTAATAGTATGTGAATACATTAGCCCATACTTCATTTTTATATTGGTCTATTAATTTTTTTATAACTACTAGCCCAACGACATGAGCCCAAATATGTTAAGCTTTAACCCATTAGGCATAGAGTCCAACACGATATGAAAAGTCAAAATAAGTCAAGGTCAATACCTCTCCAATGTTAACAGATAGGTCGTACACTTTTTTTTTTTTTTTTTTTTTGTGACATCACATCACTAATAATCAACAGCCTACAACAGTTTGTGCAATTAAGTAATCAGTAAACGACACCACTTTATTCACCTTTATTCCAAAAAAATCTCATCAATATCCCTTTATCACTAGAGTCTAGCAGTGAATTTTGAAAATTAACCGGCACTCAGGGTAGTGAAGGGTCGCATCCACTGTAGATGGTTTGAATTTTGGTAATAAGAACGTGAATTGTGCTTTCAATTACATGCGTCCTTTCGGTTCCAGCTGCAAAATGCTATATATATACACGTAAGTAGCATCATTTATTTCCACGTTCATTTTCAGTCTCATTCTCTTCTATTACTAGATTGTTCGTATACAAACTCATATTTAAAGCTGAGTCATGGAAAACAGATCTTCAATGGGCGATCTGTCAATCCCTGGACCTAGTTTTCCGCAAGGAGAGGGTCCTTCAGATCAGACATCTTTAC
Source organism: Cichorium intybus (assembly GCA_023525715.1). Lineage (NCBI taxonomy): Eukaryota > Viridiplantae > Streptophyta > Magnoliopsida > Asterales > Asteraceae > Cichorium > Cichorium intybus. The sequence continues at coordinate 43,445,004 of CM042015.1, forward strand.
CGGAGTTCGGTGACTTTAACATTCTAAACATCCATTATTTGTTTTTCATTTTTCTTTCTAATGTTTTGTTTGATTTTGAATTATGATACAGTCTTCCAGATATACTACCAATAGAGCCACTCAACGAAGAGCCGAGAATTTTTCCCGAGCTGAATATTAACTCAGAAGATACAGTGCATGCATCTTTAGACTTTGCACTCTATCAGACTCCATACCTTCTACCAGGTTAAATTCTTTAAATGATTGCTTCTATGAATATTCAATTTTGTTTTATCATCTGACAATTGATATTTGTAGACCCATTTGTGGATGGTCTACCCGATTACAATTCGTTCAACGTCGTACCCTCAACGAGTAGTGAGATCATCCCCACGAATCAAGGATTCATGGCTGACATTCAAAATGACAATCAATTACAGACGACTCATAACATAAATATTGAAATGAATCCCGAACTTGGGGTTGGCTTTCAATATCAAAATCAGCTTCAGGTGATTCAGAGGAACCTAGAAGGATTTCAAAATCCTGAGTCCATGATTGAAAACGTACAATTACCACCGATAGAAGCTACTGATTTTAATGAATCAATATCCATCTTTGGTTCAGAAAATCAGGATCATGTTCAAATGATCCCAAATAATAATAATAATACATTTGAACTCAATCCTTCAACTCCGACAACCACAGTAGCTGGCAGTAGAAGAGGTTTCAGACACTCATTAAGTAGAGAATTAATAGCTGAACACTTTAATGAACCAATTGAGATAGCTGCGAAGGAACTCAACATTGGAACGACACAATTAAAAAAAACGCTGTAGAGATTTAGGTATTGATCATTGGCCCCAACGACAACTCAAGAGTCTACAAACTCTCATTGATCGTGTTGAGGTAAAGAACTACATTTTTTTTTGTCATAATGTTATTATTACTAACGTTGTTTATGTAACAGGAACTTGGTAACGAGTTTAGTGGAGCAGCAGGATTATCGAAAGATTTATTACCCAACCTAAAAAGGGAGAGAGAAGCAATAATGGAAGGGTCACAATCAGGTCTCACTGACGGCACAAAAAAACTAATACAAGCTGGTCATAAGAATGAATATAAGAAAAGAAAATTTCTGGAAAAGGGGGAAACTTCATCAAGAACTCATACACAGCAGCAATCTCTGCCATCTAATTCTGGTATGAGTAGTATTAATCCTGGTTTACTCGAGCCTGTGAGTGAGGGGAATTTTGGAGGCTCTGTAGGTAACCTAGCCTGGTTTCCTCCTTCTTATAGCTACCCCCAACTGGTTCCAAATTGGAACCCTTCCTCTTCACTTCCCTACTTACACACACCCCAAATGAGTCAATTTTTAACCCATACCCATGGGGTTACGGGTTCCAACCCTATCGAGACCCCGCATCTTGGAGCTCCTCCTCTAATATCTGAAAACATACCCCTTCCAAATCCTCAAGAAGGTACAAGTCAACCTAATGATGACAAAGAGTGGAGTCTAGAAGATTTTATTTCGCTTCCTTCTGATTCTTCAGATTAGATTAGTAATTCTGTAAACTTTTCTTAATGTATTAATATAAAGTTATAGTAATGGATCACATGTATCGATGTGTTACTACTTTTATTTATTATTATTATTATCTTCCAATCTTTCTTTCTTTGGTCACTATAGTGACACTACTTTTATCTTTATTCTATAATCATAATTCGTTTCCGTTAGACAACGAAATTTTCAGTTATACTCTTTCTTTTATATTTGTACTATACACTCCATTAACATTTTCAATATATTTATACCTTCTGGCCATGTCTCTTTTACTAGTTCTTTTCATATTGTCTCAGGAGTATTAACTATCTTATTAATTTCTTTTACCTTGTCATACTAAGTGGTATATATCCACTGCATTATTATTATTATTTTTTTTATACTTATAATCTTACTTATTCTTATTACATAGGCATATAACTCCTATGTTATCCTAACTACTTTCTTCAAAACCCTTACCCACCAGATTACCACAATTCCTTTACGATTCCACCAGGTATTTGCTTTCTTCCTAAGTTGGCTCATAGTAACAACAACCTTGAATTGATCTGGGCACCCGCAAGTCATGAGAGCGCTTTCGATATCGGCAATCTAGTGTTTAGCCTCCACTGGATTCAAGTCACCATTCCATTGTGGAGGGTGGCACTTAGAGAACTTCTCGAAATAATAGGTTGAGTCGCGAACAGAAGGAGCGGGTAAAGCTCCTCCGTTAACAGCTGCGAGGCGCTCATCCAAGAGAGCACGGAATTGGGTAATTATGTTAGAAGTGACATTCGGAATGAGCTCGTTAAAGGCATTGTTGAATTCTTCAGCGATGAGTTCCCTAACTTGCCCCATTTGGGTCTGATTAAGACGAGTTGTCGGAGCCATCAAGATTCGCAGAATAAAGAGATTATTAGGAGTTATTCACCCTAGATTTTCCTAGGAAGCCTGAAACACTCAGCTCACCAGACATTTTCAACCTTGCCCCGACTCGAGATCGGCACCGGTGCTTCAAATAGTAGGGGCCCTTCTACTACCTTCCACACAAGTTCCAATCTCACATTCGTGTCTAGTTTCAAATGTTCCAGTTTGCTCTAGCCGTTTATTTAAACAACTCTCTCACATGATATTACTAACATGGGTGAAATCTAACAATTTAAGGATAATTAAAGGTATGTTTGCAGATAAAACTTATAATAAACAACTCAAGATATAACAATCAATCGAAATAAGAATTTAAGAAACAAGGCTTACTTGGCTAACTGGCGCACCATAGGATCTTCCACTACTAGTCCTCAAAAGTCTTAAGAAATTCTTTTAAGGAAAATATTTTTAAAGAAAATAATTTTTTTACGAGCCTCAAATTTGAGTCTAGAACATTCCTAAGAATGCCTAGTTCCCTCAAACGTGTGCTCTGATACCAACTTGTAACACCCAAAATTTTTCGCAAAATATTTTAACTTTCAAAGATAACTTTTATAAAAATAGTTATAAGTTTCCAAAATAAATAAGTAGCTCAAACCCAAAACATGGCAAAATACTAAAGTAAAGTGCGGAAGCATAACATGTCATAGTCCCAAATAAATAAAACTCCTAGTAGTGGCAATCCCGGTGCTCCAATCAAGCCTGAGCCTCCTTGATCTTAACACCTGAAAAATGTTTAGGGAAACCGTAAGCAAAAGCTTAGTGAATTCAAACACAAACATCATATTAATATTCACGTTTACCAGCCCTAATCCATTTCCAATTATAATTATAAAACTAAGCAAAGAACAAATCAGTGCTTATATAAAATAGGGCGGACTTGTAGGTTTGAGCCGCACCGGGTAAATCCCGTATCCTTTGGCCCCGATCCCCGCACCTCATAAAGAGTATAACGTTGGTGATCTTACCTAACTACCCCTCATAGTAATAATCAATTACATACAGTGCACATGTACGATTTATAATAATAATATAGCATGCTTTAAATAATAAATCTAAACAATCACACACGAGCTAACTAGCAAACACAAACATCAATACAACGGTGTGAGAGAACTCACCTTGAGTGAGTGATATAATAGATAGAAGTCAATATATGGCTACCAAGCTTGTGCAAACTTCAACACTTCACCTAATTAAGACTAAAGGTTAGAATGATGAAGTTGTGAAGCTAATGAATGAGAAAGGAGTAATCACATCAAGGTCTCTAAAACAGACCTGCTGTTCGGGACTGAATTACTCCAAAATATACAACTGAAACATAGGCTTAAATAATTTTTACAAGAAACTACAATGGCTTAGATTTCCAGAACCATAAGGAACTCCTCATAACTCCAAAGGATGTAAGAGATGTGAATTTTACAAAAAGACTTGTCACTGCAGTCTTTGGACGGACAGTTAGGTGGTGTTGGCCAATTCTACCCAATTTGTGGGTGGAATTAGCCCCAACCAAAAATAAGAGGAACATTAGACACACAAATACAATTCTCAGAGTTGGAATCGATTAAAAAGGGTTTCCCAAGCTCTAGATATAAAAATCACAAGGTGGTCAATCACAGAATCAGCATAAGCTGGTGACTGTCCATTGACCTGGAGTGTGGGTCCATTCTAACCAAATTATAATAAGAATTAACGACCCATATTCTCCAGATATTAAATTAACTATGTAATGTACATGTGGGTAATTGGAATCACTCAGGATCATCTCCCAAACCCTAGTAATGATAAAAACAAAATGACATATCCCAGCAGACCCGGATCAGACCCAACAGCAGAGAAGCTGTTGTTGCCCATAGGTAAAGTCCTTTTGTAGCGAGAGTGCCTTTTAAGAAAGTTATACAACTAAATTTGGGAACTTTGGGCACTGGTATTGGGTCCATTTGAGTCCTATAACTCGAGATATGAATTTTACAAGAAAGGAGACTCAGCAGTGAAATCTGACAGAAACCCTAGGTTATATTGCGAAATTCATAACTCAAAATCTATACCTTGAAATCAAAATTCCTTTGGTCAGAACCTTCATATATGTCTTGGAAACCTTCGGTTAAAGTTTCAGGGCAATCCAACCTTTCAATCTCCGGGAATCGTCCAAACACTGCAGTTGTATTCTCAAATCCGGGAATGAAGAAAGATGTAGAGGGAGAGAGAGACGTGAAGGAGGAGAATGAGATGAAAAAATGAATGAGATTAGGGTTTTGAGCCCTAATATACTAGGTTAATGGGCTAAACCCTAAAGCCTTTGGGCTAGAAGAACATTTGGGCTCTAATTGGGTTTGGCTATAACCCATAGACTTAATTATATGATTAAAAGATGGCAATAATTATAAGCCCAATCTTTCAATTAATCATATCTTAATTAACTAAATTAATATAATGTTACATAATTAGTTAAATAAAATAAATAAACATACCGGGAAAAACCGGGCGTTACAACTCTCCCCCACTAGGAACGGACTTCGTCCTCGAAGTCATCACCAACAATAGGTAATCTAGGTTGAAACTTTCATTAGCCCATAATTTCACAAGATTAATAGTATGTGAATACATTAGCCCATACTTCATTTTTATATTGGTCTATTAATTTTTTTATAACTACTAGCCCAACGACATGAGCCCAAATATGTTAAGCTTTAACCCATTAGGCATAGAGTCCAACACGATATGAAAAGTCAAAATAAGTCAAGGTCAATACCTCTCCAATGTTAACAGATAGGTCGTACACTTTTTTTTTTTTTTTTTTTTTGTGACATCACATCACTAATAATCAACAGCCTACAACAGTTTGTGCAATTAAGTAATCAGTAAACGACACCACTTTATTCACCTTTATTCCAAAAAAATCTCATCAATATCCCTTTATCACTAGAGTCTAGCAGTGAATTTTGAAAATTAACCGGCACTCAGGGTAGTGAAGGGTCGCATCCACTGTAGATGGTTTGAATTTTGGTAATAAGAACGTGAATTGTGCTTTCAATTACATGCGTCCTTTCGGTTCCAGCTGCAAAATGCTATATATATACACGTAAGTAGCATCATTTATTTCCACGTTCATTTTCAGTCTCATTCTCTTCTATTACTAGATTGTTCGTATACAAACTCATATTTAAAGCTGAGTCATGGAAAACAGATCTTCAATGGGCGATCTGTCAATCCCTGGACCTAGTTTTCCGCAAGGAGAGGGTCCTTCAGATCAGACATCTTTACCGGAGTTCGGTGACTTTAACATTCTAAACATCCATTATTTGTTTTTCATTTTTCTTTCTAATGTTTTGTTTGATTTTGAATTATGATACAGTCTTCCAGATATACTACCAATAGAGCCACTCAACGAAGAGCCGAGAATTTTTCCCGAGCTGAATATTAACTCAGAAGATACAGTGCATGCATCTTTAGACTTTGCACTCTATCAGACTCCATACCTTCTACCAGGTTAAATTCTTTAAATGATTGCTTCTATGAATATTCAATTTTGTTTTATCATCTGACAATTGATATTTGTAGACCCATTTGTGGATGGTCTACCCGATTACAATTCGTTCAACGTCGTACCCTCAACGAGTAGTGAGATCATCCCCACGAATCAAGGATTCATGGCTGACATTCAAAATGACAATCAATTACAGACGACTCATAACATAAATATTGAAATGAATCCCGAACTTGGGGTTGGCTTTCAATATCAAAATCAGCTTCAGGTGATTCAGAGGAACCTAGAAGGATTTCAAAATCCTGAGTCCATGATTGAAAACGTACAATTACCACCGATAGAAGCTACTGATTTTAATGAATCAATATCCATCTTTGGTTCAGAAAATCAGGATCATGTTCAAATGATCCCAAATAATAATAATAATACATTTGAACTCAATCCTTCAACTCCGACAACCACAGTAGCTGGCAGTAGAAGAGGTTTCAGACACTCATTAAGTAGAGAATTAATAGCTGAACACTTTAATGAACCAATTGAGATAGCTGCGAAGGAACTCAACATTGGAACGACACAATTAAAAAAAACGCTGTAGAGATTTAGGTATTGATCATTGGCCCCAACGACAACTCAAGAGTCTACAAACTCTCATTGATCGTGTTGAGGTAAAGAACTACATTTTTTTTTGTCATAATGTTATTATTACTAACGTTGTTTATGTAACAGGAACTTGGTAACGAGTTTAGTGGAGCAGCAGGATTATCGAAAGATTTATTACCCAACCTAAAAAGGGAGAGAGAAGCAATAATGGAAGGGTCACAATCAGGTCTCACTGACGGCACAAAAAAACTAATACAAGCTGGTCATAAGAATGAATATAAGAAAAGAAAATTTCTGGAAAAGGGGGAAACTTCATCAAGAACTCATACACAGCAGCAATCTCTGCCATCTAATTCTGGTATGAGTAGTATTAATCCTGGTTTACTCGAGCCTGTGAGTGAGGGGAATTTTGGAGGCTCTGTAGGTAACCTAGCCTGGTTTCCTCCTTCTTATAGCTACCCCCAACTGGTTCCAAATTGGAACCCTTCCTCTTCACTTCCCTACTTACACACACCCCAAATGAGTCAATTTTTAACCCATACCCATGGGGTTACGGGTTCCAACCCTATCGAGACCCCGCATCTTGGAGCTCCTCCTCTAATATCTGAAAACATACCCCTTCCAAATCCTCAAGAAGGTACAAGTCAACCTAATGATGACAAAGAGTGGAGTCTAGAAGATTTTATTTCGCTTCCTTCTGATTCTTCAGATTAGATTAGTAATTCTGTAAACTTTTCTTAATGTATTAATATAAAGTTATAGTAATGGATCACATGTATCGATGTGTTACTACTTTTATTTATTATTATTATTATCTTCCAATCTTTCTTTCTTTGGTCACTATAGTGACACTACTTTTATCTTTATTCTATAATCATAATTCGTTTCCGTTAGACAACGAAATTTTCAGTTATACTCTTTCTTTTATATTTGTACTATACACTCCATTAACATTTTCAATATATTTATACCTTCTGGCCATGTCTCTTTTACTAGTTCTTTTCATATTGTCTCAGGAGTATTAACTATCTTATTAATTTCTTTTACCTTGTCATACTAAGTGGTATATATCCACTGCATTATTATTATTATTTTTTTTATACTTATAATCTTACTTATTCTTATTACATAGGCATATAACTCCTATGTTATCCTAACTACTTTCTTCAAAACCCTTACCCACCAGATTACCACAATTCCTTTACGATTCCACCAGGTATTTGCTTTCTTCCTAAGTTGGCTCATAGTAACAACAACCTTGAATTGATCTGGGCACCCGCAAGTCATGAGAGCGCTTTCGATATCGGCAATCTAGTGTTTAGCCTCCACTGGATTCAAGTCACCATTCCATTGTGGAGGGTGGCACTTAGAGAACTTCTCGAAATAATAGGTTGAGTCGCGAACAGAAGGAGCGGGTAAAGCTCCTCCGTTAACAGCTGCGAGGCGCTCATCCAAGAGAGCACGGAATTGGGTAATTATGTTAGAAGTGACATTCGGAATGAGCTCGTTAAAGGCATTGTTGAATTCTTCAGCGATGAGTTCCCTAACTTGCCCCATTTGGGTCTGATTAAGACGAGTTGTCGGAGCCATCAAGATTCGCAGAATAAAGAGATTATTAGGAGTTATTCACCCTAGATTTTCCTAGGAAGCCTGAAACACTCAGCTCACCAGACATTTTCAACCTTGCCCCGACTCGAGATCGGCACCGGTGCTTCAAATAGTAGGGGCCCTTCTACTACCTTCCACACAAGTTCCAATCTCACATTCGTGTCTAGTTTCAAATGTTCCAGTTTGCTCTAGCCGTTTATTTAAACAACTCTCTCACATGATATTACTAACATGGGTGAAATCTAACAATTTAAGGATAATTAAAGGTATGTTTGCAGATAAAACTTATAATAAACAACTCAAGATATAACAATCAATCGAAATAAGAATTTAAGAAACAAGGCTTACTTGGCTAACTGGCGCACCATAGGATCTTCCACTACTAGTCCTCAAAAGTCTTAAGAAATTCTTTTAAGGAAAATATTTTTAAAGAAAATAAATTTTTTACGAGCCTCAAATTTGAGTCTAGAACATTCCTAAGAATGCCTAGTTCCCTCAAACGTGTGCTCTGATACCAACTTGTAACACCCAAAATTTTTCGCAAAATATTTTAACTTTCAAAGATAACTTTTATAAAAATAGTTATAAGTTTCCAAAATAAATAAGTAGCTCAAACCCAAAACATGGCAAAATACTAAAGTAAAGTGCGGAAGCATAACATGTCATAGTCCCAAATAAATAAAACTCCTAGTAGTGGCAATCCCGGTGCTCCAATCAAGCCTGAGCCTCCTTGATCTTAACACCTGAAAAATGTTTAGGGAAACCGTAAGCAAAAGCTTAGTGAATTCAAACACAAACATCATATTAATATTCACGTTTACCAGCCCTAATCCATTTCCAATTATAATTATAAAACTAAGCAAAGAACAAATCAGTGCTTATATAAAATAGGGCGGACTTGTAGGTTTGAGCCGCACCGGGTAAATCCCGTATCCTTTGGCCCCGATCCCCGCACCTCATAAAGAGTATAACGTTGGTGATCTTACCTAACTACCCCTCATAGTAATAATCAATTACATACAGTGCACATGTACGATTTATAATAATAATATAGCATGCTTTAAATAATAAATCTAAACAATCACACACGAGCTAACTAGCAAACACAAACATCAATACAACGGTGTGAGAGAACTCACCTTGAGTGAGTGATATAATAGATAGAAGTCAATATATGGCTACCAAGCTTGTGCAAACTTCAACACTTCACCTAATTAAGACTAAAGGTTAGAATGATGAAGTTGTGAAGCTAATGAATGAGAAAGGAGTAATCACATCAAGGTCTCTAAAACAGACCTGCTGTTCGGGACTGAATTACTCCAAAATATACAACTGAAACATAGGCTTAAATAATTTTTACAAGAAACTACAATGGCTTAGATTTCCAGAACCATAAGGAACTCCTCATAACTCCAAAGGATGTAAGAGATGTGAATTTTACAAAAAGACTTGTCACTGCAGTCTTTGGACGGACAGTTAGGTGGTGTTGGCCAATTCTACCCAATTTGTGGGTGGAATTAGCCCCAACCAAAAATAAGAGGAACATTAGACACACAAATACAATTCTCAGAGTTGGAATCGATTAAAAAGGGTTTCCCAAGCTCTAGATATAAAAATCACAAGGTGGTCAATCACAGAATCAGCATAAGCTGGTGACTGTCCATTGACCTGGAGTGTGGGTCCATTCTAACCAAATTATAATAAGAATTAACGACCCATATTCTCCAGATATTAAATTAACTATGTAATGTACATGTGGGTAATTGGAATCACTCAGGATCATCTCCCAAACCCTAGTAATGATAAAAACAAAATGACATATCCCAGCAGACCCGGATCAGACCCAACAGCAGAGAAGCTGTTGTTGCCCATAGGTAAAGTCCTTTTGTAGCGAGAGTGCCTTTTAAGAAAGTTATACAACTAAATTTGGGAACTTTGGGCACTGGTATTGGGTCCATTTGAGTCCTATAACTCGAGATATGAATTTTACAAGAAAGGAGACTCAGCAGTGAAATCTGACAGAAACCCTAGGTTATATTGCGAAATTCATAACTCAAAATCTATACCTTGAAATCAAAATTCCTTTGGTCAGAACCTTCATATATGTCTTGGAAACCTTCGGTTAAAGTTTCAGGGCAATCCAACCTTTCAATCTCCGGGAATCGTCCAAACACTGCAGTTGTATTCTCAAATCCGGGAATGAAGAAAGATGTAGAGGGAGAGAGAGACGTGAAGGAGGAGAATGAGATGAAAAAATGAATGAGATTAGGGTTTTGAGCCCTAATATACTAGGTTAATGGGCTAAACCCTAAAGCCTTTGGGCTAGAAGAACATTTGGGCTCTAATTGGGTTTGGCTATAACCCATAGACTTAATTATATGATTAAAAGATGGCAATAATTATAAGCCCAATCTTTCAATTAATCATATCTTAATTAACTAAATTAATATAATGTTACATAATTAGTTAAATAAAATAAATAAACATACCGGGAAAAACCGGGCGTTACACCCAATCTCTTCGTCTCCCACTTTCAAACCTTCTTGGGCTCCGCCCACCCCCCCTCCTTGCTATTCACGACCCGTCTTCCCTCTTCTCCAATAAGCTCACCCCTCTCCAGTCTGCCGCCATGCTTACTCCTGTTACGAATGAGGAGGTTAAGTGCATCCTGTTCCAGATGGTCGATGATAAAGCCCCCGGCCCTGATGGTTTCTCGACTAAGTTCTTCAAGTCTGCTTGGGATATTGTGGGTCCCGATGTCTGTTCGGCGGTTAAGGAGTTCTTCTCTTCTGGAAAACTCCTGAAGTCGTTCAACAACACCGTGCTTGCTCTCATCCCTAAGGTTGACTCCCCGTCTAAAGTCACTGATTTCTGCCCCATCACCTGCTGTAACGTTGTTTACAAATGTATCAGCAAGATCATTGCGGATCGTATCAAGAACCATCTTTCCTCTCTGGTTGATGAAAACCAGTCACTTTCGTTCCTGGCCGTCTGATCACTGACAATGTTCTTCTTGTCCAGGAGATCATGCGTGATTATCACCGTCATCGTGGTCCCCCCCAGGTGTGCGTTCAAAGTCGATATTCAAAAAGCTTATGATACGGTTGACTGGTTTTTTCTCCGCACCATCCTGATTTGGTTTGGTTTCCCCATCCGTATGATTGACTGGATCATGACGTGTGTCTCTACTACTGCTTACTCTGTGAGCATCAATGGTAACATGCACGGATTTTTCGACGGTCAAAGGGGCCTCCGGCAGGGTGACCCCCTCTCTCCTTATCTCTTCACTCTTGTCATGGAGGTGCTTAACATTATGATCAAGAGAAACATCTCTGATTCAGAGTCTTTTAAGTTCCATCGGCAATGTGAGGAGAAAAGTATAACCCATCTCTGCTTTGCCGATGATTTTCTTCTCTTCTGTCATGGCGATAGCTCTTCGGTTTGTATCATCTGTGATTCTCTTGCTGAATTCTCTAGGGTCTATGGGCTCCATCCTAACGATGCAAAGAGTGAGACCTTCTACTACAATGTTGGTGAGCAGACCAAAGCTGTCATTGATCGTATTATTAGGTTTCCGGAGGGATCTCTCCCTGTCTGATACCTTGGTGTCCCTCTCATCACCACCCGTCTTGTTCACAAGGACTGTAAAGGCCTTGTTGATAAAGTCAAATGCAGGATTAACGACTGGAAGAACAAGTCTCTCTCCTTTGCTGGCCGTCTCCAGCTCATCCTCTCTGTTCTTTCTTCGATGCAAATCTATTGGGCTTCCGTTTTTATTCTCCCTAAATCTATCTCTAACGAGATTGAGAAGCTCATAAGGGGTTTCCTCTGGTGCCACAGTGAGTTGAAGCATGGTAAAGCCAAAGTCTCCTGGAAGACTGTGTGTCTCCCTATAGCCCATGGTGGTCTGGGTATTCGTAACCTTGCTGTTTGGAATATTGCCCTTATGGCTTCCCACGCCTGGAGACTCCTTTCTTAGAAGGATTCTCTGTGGGTCAGGTGGATCCACTCGTACCGCCTCTGTGGGCGTAACTTTTGGGATGCCCCCAAGAAGCGCGGTACGGGCTATGCCTGGCGCAATATCCTCGACATGCGGGGTAAGATCAGGGACTTTATTGTCTCCCAGGTTGGTGATGGCTGCTCTACGTCTGCTTGGTTCTATAACTGGCATCCTGCCGGTCCCCTCTCTCGGTTCTTGTCCGCCTATGACATCCATGCTGCAGGCTTCGCTCCTAATTCTAAGGTCGCTGACCTTGTCCTCAATGGGTGTTGGGTTCGCCCCCATTGCTGGCAGGACTCCCACCCCATTCTGCTTCCTCATAACCCCCCTTCTCTCTCCCCGTCCGTTCCTGATAAACTCCTCTGGAGATCTTGCGACAGTAAGGTCTCTCCTTTCTCGGTCCGTTCTATCTGGCACTCTAGCCGCCCCTCTGATCAGCCTGTCGACTTTTTTCATCTTGTTTGGTTTTCCCAGAATATTCCTAGACATGCTTTCATTCTTTGGGTTGCTCTTAAAGATCGTCTCAAGACCCACGATAAAATCAGAAGCTGGGAGCCTAACACCAATCTCATTTGTGCCTTCTGCGGTAATTGTTTTGATTCCCTTCCCCATCTTTTCTTTGAGTGTTCTTTCCCTTCTATGGTTTGGCATGATCTTCAGCATGTCATGAACCTCTCCTTCCCCACTGATCGCTGGTCTGATATCATCAATCTTCTCAAGCCCATCTCTAAGGGTAAGACCGTTTGGTCCTTTATCCGAAGACTTGTGCTTGCTGGAGTTGTCTACCACATTTGGCAGGAAAGAAATAACCGGATTTTTAAGAATAATAGAAGATCGTATCATACTGTGGTCAAGACTATTATTGATGACGTCTGCTGTAGAGTGGTGAGTCTGTCTATGAAACCTTCTCATAATATTCTTCTCTCTAAAAGGGTCTGGTCTCTCCCCTGATGTGGAGGGTCGTTTCCTTTTTGTCTCTTCTCTCTTTGTGGCTGCTTCTTCTCTCCCCTTTCTTTCTGAGGGTGTAAGCCATCCTTGGCCCCTCCTTGTCTGAAGGTTGCTTCTATTTAGCTTCCTTCCGAGCGCTTAGATTGTTTTATGTTTCATTGTCTTTTTTTCTTGATAGATGGGCACGCCCCCCGTTTATAAAAAAAAACTAGAAAACCCTAATCCATCATATGAAAACTAGAAAACCCTAATCCATCATATAAAAACTACAAAACCCTAATAACATCATTTGCAGCATTCATAAACCCTAATCCATCATATGTAAACTAGAAAACCCTAATCCATCATATGAAAACTAGAAAACCCTAATCCATCATATGAAAACTAGAAAACCCTAATCCATCATATGAAAACTAGAAAACCCTAATAACATCATTTGCAACATTCGAAAACCCTAATCCATCATATGAAAACTAGAAAACCCTAATCCATCATATGAAAACTAGAAAACCCTAATCCATCATATGAAAATTAGAAAAACATAATCCATCATATGAAAACTAGAAAACCCTAATAACATCATTTGCAACATTCAATAACCCTAATCCATCATATGAAAACTAGAAAACCCTAATCCATCATTTGAAAACAAGAAAACCCTAATCCATCATATGAAAACTAGAAACCCTAATCCATCATATGAAATCTAGAAAACCCTATTCCATCATATAAAAACTAGAAAACCCTAATTCAACATATGAAAACTAGAAAACCTTAATAACATCATTTGCAACATTCAAAAACCCTAACCCATCATATGAAAACTAGAAAACCCTAATCCAACATATGAAAACTAGAAAACACTAATAACATCATTTGCAACATTCAAAAACCCTAATCCATCATATGAAAACTAGAAAACCCTAATCCATCATATGTAAACTAGAAAACCCTAATCCATCATATGAAAACTAGAAAACCCAAATCCATCATATGAAAAATAGAAAACCCTAAAAACATCATTTGCAACATTTAGATGGATTAGGGTTTTATAGTTTTCATATGATGGATTAGGGTTTTCTAGTTTTCATATGATAGATTAGGGTTTTCTAGTTTTCATATGATGGATTAGGTTTTTCTAGTTTTCATATGATAGAATAGGGTTTTCTAGTTTTTAAATGATGGATTAGGATTTTTGAATGTTACAAATGATGTTATTAGGGCTTTCTAGTTTTAATATGATGGATTAGGGTTTTCTAGTTTTCATATGATGGATTAGGATTTTTGAATGTTACAAATGATGTTATTTGGGTTTTCTAGTTTTCATATGATGGATTAGGGTTTTCTAGTTTTCATATGATGGATTAGGGTTCTCTAGTTTTCATATGATGGATTAGGGTTTTCTAGTTTTCATATGATGAATTAGGGTTTTTTAATGTTGCAAATGGCGTTATTAGGGTTTTCTAGTTTTCATATGATGGATTAGGGTTTATAATTTTCATATGATGGATTACGGTTTTCTAGTTTTTGTATGATGGATTAGGGTTTTCTAGTTTTCATATGATGGATTAGGGTTTTTGAATGTTGCAAATGATGTTATTAGGGTTTTCGTATGATGGATTAGGGTTTTCTAGTTTTCCTATGATGGATTAGGGTTTTCTAGTTTTCATATGATGGATTCGGGTTTTCTAGTTTTCATATGATGGATTAGTGTTTTCTAGTTTTCATATGATGGATTAGGATTTTTGAATGTTGTATATGATGCATTAGGATTTTCTACTTTTCATATGATGGATTAGGATTTTCTAGTTTCATATGATGGATTAGGGTTTTCTAGTTTTCATATGATGGATTAGGGTTTTTGAATGTTGCATATGATAGATTAGGGTTTTCCAGTTTTCATATGATGGATTAGGGTTTTCTAGTTTTCATATGATTGATTAGGGTTTTCTCGTTTTCATATGATAGATTAGGGATTTCTAGTTTTCATATGATGGATTAGGGTTTTTAAATGTTGCAAATGATGTTATTAGGGTTGTCTAGTTTTCGTATGATGGATTAGGGTTTTCTAGTTTTCATATGATGGTTTCATATGATGGATTAGGGTTTTTGATTGTTGCAAATGATGTTATTAGGGTTTTCTAGTTTTGGGTAAAGAGGGCGGCACCTCTGGCAAATTTTATTAATAAAAAGAATAAATACAATATAAGGTTGGGGACTCCCCACCAAAAAACAGAAAATCCATCGGGACAGGCCCCAACGGACAACAAGCTAAACTAGGAAACCAAAACAAGAGAAGGAACCATAAACAAACAAGAACATAAAGGAGAGCAACCTGCAAAACAAACAAACCATACAAGCCAAAACAAGCAGAGAAAAAGAAGGCATAGAGAAAGAAAATTAAGGAAATTAAAGAAGGGTCCAAATAGTTTTAGCCAAATCAACATTAGTGCAAGTTTTCTAGTTTTCATATGATGGATTAGGGTTTTCTACTTTTCATATGATGGATTAGGGTTTTTGAATGTTGCAAATGATGTTATTAGGGTTTTCTAGTTTTCATATGATGGATTAGGGTTTTCTACTTTTCATATGATGGGTTAGGGTTTTTGAATGTTGCAAATGATGTTATTAGTGTTTTCTAGGTTTCATATGATGGATTAGGGTTTTCTAGTTTTCATATGATGGATTAGGGTTTTCTAGTTTTCTTATGATGGATTAGGGTTTTCTAGTTTTCATATGATAGATTAAGGTTTTTTAGTTTTCATATGATGGATTAGGGTTTTTGAATGTTGCAGATGATGTTATTAGGGTTTTTTAGTTTTCATATGATGGATTAGGGTTTTCTAGTTTTCATATGATGAATTAGGGTTTTCTAGTTTTCATATGATGGATTAGTGTTTTCTAGTTTTCATATGATCGATTAGGGTTTTTGAATGTTGCATATGATGGATTAGGTGTTCTAGTTTTCATATGATGGATTAGGGTTTTCTAGTTTTCATATGATGGATTAGGGTTTTCTAGTTTTCATATGATGGATTAGGGTTTTTGAATCTTGCAAATGATGTTATTAGGGTTTTCTAGTTTTCATATGATGGATTATGGTTTTCTAGTTTTCATATGATGGATTATGGTTTTCTAGTTTTCATATGATGGATTAGTGTTTTCTAGTTTTCATATGATGGATTAGGGTTTTTGAATGTTGCATAAGATGGATTAGGGTTTTCTAGTTTTCATATGATGGATTAGGGTTTTCTAGTTTTCATATGATGGATTAGGGTTTTCTAGTTTTCATATGATGGAGTAGGGTTTTTGAATGTTGCAAATGATGTTATTAGGGTTTTCTAGTTTTCATATGATGGATTAGGGTTTTCTAGTTTTCATATGATGGAGTAGGGTTTTTGAATGTTTTTTTTTTTGGATAAAGAGGAGATCATCCTCTGGCAAATTTTATTGATAAAAAGAGAAATTACAAGAAAAAGAGGGCTATAAGCCCAAAAAAGCTAACACTATGAATTAAAAACAAGCCCAAACTACATCTAATCTAGAGATATCCAACCAATCCAGGCCCAAATCCAATTCCATTCAATAGAATGGAACCAAGAATTCCCATAACAATCAAAATCAAAGCCCATTAAACCTTCATCCCATCTCTTGAAAGTCCAATTACCAACAACTAAGACCACTTCTATGCAATTCTTTCCCTTGGACAAAATATGAGAAGCCCAAGAACTCATCATGATAAAACTAATTTCTTTTGTTGGGTGTTCAACATCACATTACCCAATGTGGAATCCACTCCCTTAATCGGGTTATCTTTTCCAACCTAAACATCATTATTTTGATTGACATTCTCAACTATTTCTTCAATTTCTTCACAAGAATCAACCCGAAAATCTTCACTTTCCATGTCTTTAAAAATATTAAAAACATCAAACCGGTTAGTATTACAAGTGATTCCGTTTCCATTTTTGATATTCTCGTTATTCAATTTTGAAACGGCTTGATGCTTATAAGAAATATTGGAACCTTCACCCGCTTTAACAACTTTCTTCCAAGCACCAACTGCAAACTTTGAATAATTATTCCCGAACGATCCCAATTTACTTTTATCTTTTAAAAATACAACTTCTTTTTTCATTCCAACAAAATTTTGCCTTTTGACTTCACTTCTTTTGTTTTTATTCTCCTTATTATTTACCAACGTAGTTTTGCTTTCCAACAAAGAAATTAAATCAATTTTACCCAAATCCTTCTCTTTTTTCTCCTTAACAATTTGTTTTCCTTTGTTCTTCTTTTTAGAAACCAAAGTAAACCCATCAACCTCCATGTTATCATTAATTCCCTTGTCTTCATTCCCATTCTCTTTACTTTTGTTTCCAATTTCAACTCTTGATTCCAATTCCATTTTGTTAATCAATATAGCACACTTATCATTATTGTGTCCAAAAATTTTGCAATGAGTACACCTTGAAGGCCACCAAGCAAACTCCACACTACAATTAGAATAAATTTTATCACCGGTATCCATATCACGCGAGATAATTTTTAAACTCTTAAGCCAATCCGTTCCCGCCGGCATTTCTATAAGCAACCTCATAAATCCCGGCCTTCCCCAATGATTCTCGCACATCTTTTGAGTCATTTTATCCATTATTATTGGTTTTCCAAGAGCATTAGCTATATAAGCTACACCCGTAGCATTCCAATATACAAGAGGAACATTAAAAATTTTTACCAAAACCGGAACCGACTCCATTTTAGGTTTTGAAAGAACGAGACCCGGTTTCCACCTTTTTAAGAAAATCGGAACATTTTTAATAAGCCAAGGGTCCTTTTCCAAAACTTCCATCATTCCCTCTATGGAACTAAACCGGAAAAAGAAATACCCTTCTTCATTCACCATCATGCCTTCGAGACCAAAATCTTTCCACATTAAATTGGCAAAATATCTAACTATTTTAAAACCAAGAGGTTTTTCAATGAAATAACCATAAAGAGTTGAGTGATATGGAGCACTACCCAACATAAGATTGGAATAAGGCATTTCCACTTCTCTTACCTTGGAATCAACCGATTTAGGAATAACTTTAATTGTAGCATCTACGGAATTAGAATTAAAAGAAACCGTTTGAGCATAAGACTTTGGAATATTAGGTTGCAACAAGTTAAACATTTCCTTCTTATTATCAATATCCATATTCCCATCTTTCTCTTTAATTCCATTCCAATCCAACGTAAGAAAATTACCTACTGAAACAGGCAATTCAGAAAATGTTTGGACCTGCGATTGATGATTCTGCACAGAAGGAACAGTATCACTTTCCATATTAAACTCAGATTGAAGACATCCCCCTGTTCCAATCGATTTTTATACAAAATTCCAAAAGTAGAAACTGAATTATCCATTCCCTGCTTAACAGAATTTTCAATTCCTTTGTTTATCTCTACAGGAATCGAGATTAATCCCTGCACCTTATTCTCATCCATGTTTCCATGTTTGGAAATTCTCTCAGCTATGGGATCGGATAAAATGTGATTTTCAGTCCTAGAAATACCAAAATCACATTTACCATTCTCGATTTGATTCTCAGGAAAACTCGCAGAAACAGCAACGTCTTTCAATTTCAATTTAGTTTCCATATCCATAGGATTAGCAACTGATTTCAATACCAATTCATGACCTCTGTCGACACTAATCCCATCCAAATCCACAGGTTCAGACGAATTCAAAGCCATAACAGAAGAAAAATCAAAATCGAAATTGTTTTCAACATTCATAGATCCATCATTCAGATTATCGACAACAGACAGATCCAAATTAGAACTTCCATTTGCGTTTTTCAAATCCAAAACTCCATTTCTAGTATCGATTAAGTTTATAGCATCAATAGAAGAAGAATTACCTACCAAGTACTTTCCATTTTGCTCGCTTTGTTCAATCGATGACTGAATTGGAACCCCAGCAGGCACTATCACAAATCCACCTCCATAGACGAAATTGGGTTTGCACAACATCCTAGAGGATTTAGCAGCTTCAAAAGGATGATTCCGCTTTGAATTTCTTCTTCGATTACCCATTATCGGACCCACCCCACTTCCTTCTAGCTTCTTCGACGAACTTGTTTTTTGCCGATCTGGAGGTTCAGGAAGTTTAGAATCTAGTTTTCATATGATGGATTAGGGTTTTCTCCATCAAAATATAAATCAAATCTTTTAAATCATTGTCAATACAAGTTATAAACCAGCAGAAGTCAAAATCCAAATAAAGTCAAAACCAAAATATAAATCTCCAATAGAAGCTGCAGCAGTGTGTACACGTCACGCCTTGCCATCAACTACATATGTAGAACCTCAAACAGTAATTTAATGGGGAAAGGGTAAGCACACAGCTTAGTGAATTTCAACACATACATCATATATCAATTAAGCATGCCTTGCTAACAACACAGATTACCATATAACGCACCCAACAGTGGTATCGCCACATAATGCACCCAACAGTGGCATGTCCACCCAGGTAATGCACCCAGCAGTTGTATAGTCACATAATGCACCCAGCAGTGACATGACCATGCTTATAATGCACCCACCAGTGGTATGGTCATATATTGCACCCAGCAATGATAATACTACATAGTGCACCCAGCAGTAGTATCTCCACAATATTCAGGTACACTATCAGACAATGCACATAGCCTAGTACTATCCACGCATATCACATATATCACGAAACACAAATAAAATATCAAACTCCTATTCGTAACACAACACAGCAGCGAATGAATGATATCAATATAATGTAGTGAGAAACTCACCTGACAAGTAGTAGTGGATGACACAAGCAATGTAGTACTCAGAGACCATCCTTCTTCCACTGACTTACAACCCATATACCATTCACTACTTAGAATAGGTTTACATTTATATATAACTACTTAGAGTTATATATTCTTCGAATTCTCGAGACGCACCATGTCCTATCATGCACCCTCTTTATTATCATATATTCATAATTTAAATTATTAGGTGTTTTAGTTAGCTTTATGCAAGTCCAAACACTCACTACATCCCCCAAAACTGTTAACTAAAACAATTACCACAAAAAGGGAAATGCAACAGCAAGGCTGATTTCCAACCCACTTGCAAGATTTGTAATATTAAACCAAGGCGAGATTCAAAATAAATCCAATACAAATCATGGATAAACTAGACCCAAGGACAAGGTCACAGGGCCTGACCTCAGGTCGAAATCATTCTCCAGTAACACATGACAAATCCCCAAACTTGACTGATTTGATTACTCAACCCATTGGACCACCCCTCAAAGATGTAACCGAAACACAAAATGAACAAGGGGTTAGGTTCTGGTTTTTGGTGTGAACAAACTATACAAATAACCCAAACGTTTCCCATTGGTCTTGCCCCTAAAGCATGTTTGTACAATTATTTATGAATTTATCAACACAGAAATCTCTGTACAATAGCAACCTAGACCAGTCAGTGAATATTTCACTATTCACCTAACCTAGGACTCGACTTAGGCTAAGAACCTTTGGAAAAAGAAACTATAGTCAATGACAATCCCAGGGATATAGAGATCACTCCAATTGGACACTCACACGATTTTATATGAATTTTACAAGCTGACCTA
This sequence comes from Cichorium intybus, assembly GCA_023525715.1. NCBI lineage: Eukaryota > Viridiplantae > Streptophyta > Magnoliopsida > Asterales > Asteraceae > Cichorium > Cichorium intybus. Next base: position 43,465,747 of record CM042015.1, read on the forward strand.
AAAACAGGAAAAGTTCCAAAACCACATAAAATGATACTAGGGTTAGGGTTTGCAGCCACTTAACCCATTAAGACAAGCCAATAAGACCCTCTAGGGTCTGAATTAAGTCTAATGACACCAAAAAATCAGAAAACTTCAGGCATAATACAAAAGTATGAATCACATATAACACAAACACACACACATACACACACAAAGGTGTAGGTGTGTGTATTGAATCAGTTAGACATCTAGAACATGCGGATCTCATTCCCGAGGCTTGGAACATGAACTATAGAGCACCAATAGAAAACACCTTAAGCACACACACACACCTACACACACCCACGGTAGGGTGTGGTGGTGATGGCTGTCGGCTAGAACCAAAGAAAAACGAATAAAACGAACTCAACCACTTACTTGGGTCCAACCCTTAAGAGATCATCCTCCTTGTAGCCTTCCTTCATCCTTCACGATCACACATGCACACACAAACACCTCCTCTCCTTCCCACCAATTCACGACGGCAGCAGCACCACGGGAGAGGAGGCGCGGGAGAACCGAGAGAAAGAAAAAGAATCACGATCGAAGGAAGAACGGGAGGGAGAAGAAGAAAGACGAGGAAGAATGTCGCAACTTAGGGTTCGAATACATCAAGATCCAAAGAATTCGCTCCAGGCAGCCGATCACGTGACTAAGCAAAGGAATAACATGCATCTTTGAGTAGTTGGCAAAAATGGTCCCTATAATTTGTTGATCTGTTTTTTCTTAACCCCATGACAATATAATCTATCAAAACAAGTTTTCAAAAGTGACAAAACCCACCCCAACATATAAATTAATCTCTATGTCTCTATATTATTATTATTATTATTATTATTATTATTATTATTATTATTTAAATAATAAATTTATAGTTTTAAATGTACCGAGAAACAGGGCGTTACAACTCTCCACCACTTAGAAGAATTTCGTCCCCGAAGTTCAAATCTAACGCCTCATGGTCAAAATGCCACAAACCTTCCTACGACTCTAAAATCTACAATTCTTCAACCTTACCCCAACAAATAGGGTTCCCCCACCTTCTTACGTACGGAATCTCGTGAGACGGCAAACCGATGCTATAGTTGGCAACAGCCAATGAAGGAGAACTCAACCAATAGGAGGTATGCATCCCCACTACCCCTCCCCTAAAGTCCAAACTCTAGTTTATGCAGCTTGCTACTCTAACTTTATCCTTGACCAGTAGAACCTTTTATCAGATATTGGTACATAACAATAATCCTTAAACTATGTCACCATGTACACCAAGTCGTGGTCGTCAGCTCAGCACTCTTAGCCGCGCACACTCTGTACGTCGAGCCATGCGTATGCACCCAGTGCGTCTCGCCAGATGTTCACATTCAATACTGTGTTGCTCCATTCGTCGAGCCACCCTACATTGCTCAGTACGTCGAGCAGATGATCTTCACATACTAGACCTAGACCTGTTTAGTACTAACTTACACACCAACATAGTAAACTAGACACACATTCTACCTTACCCATTACATCTACAACAACAAAAGACTCGAAGCGTATGTTATCTCATTACCGTGCTGTACGAGCACGACATCCGACTCCTGATGTAGCGCATGACAAGATACATAATCCACACAACTGCTATTTCCTTGCAATATCCCAACATCCCCCGACTTTGCTACCATCAACTTGATTGCATAATTCCACACATAATGCTAGCATAACCCAACTGACTAGCCTCTACAGATAGAAATTGCGCTTCCTTCCCTTAATAGCAAGAAGGGAAAGGTACAAAGAGGCTCGAGTCCTTCTATGACTCAAAAGAATCAACAAAAGATATCGTAACGAGACCCTTAGAACCCAATTTCCAACTCATAGCATGCTTTTACGCGTTAAAGCCCACTCTTGAAGATCCAAATGTCATCCAACCTCTTGAAAAGAAACTTCTGGTAATCATATAGGATGACACTAAGTTTAGCTATTCCCTACATCATCTCCATCACTAAATCCCTCAAAGGTTCAATTATCCTTATTGTTGCGCGCATCCACCCAGTCTGATCATAAAATCAAAACACTTATTGCGCACACCACACGACTCATCACATAAAATGCATCGAGTAACGACCTACGCCAACCTTCCAATCAATAAACTGACAGACTATCCCATCCTACCATCAACCTAGCGACTCTCGAATAGTATCCTAATCCGCCCAGGGATTCACAGGTCATACTCTGATCTGTCCAACGACCCTCCTGAATTCGTTGTCACCTACAGCTCGCACCAGCATCCTCACACGCAAAGCCAAACGGACTCTGAACTTATCATAAAGCATATCTTAATAAGCTGCACGACTCATAATCGCTCCCTACGATCTAAGATCCTATAGGAATGTACACCTTCTTGACAAAGCATGACTGATGCATATCAAAGCTCACTTCCCAATCAACACAAGGACTAAATTCATCATCCAAGACTTGTTAGAAATTATTTTAGTGGTTTAATCTTTCCATTTAATAGGAACTAAAATAGAAAATATATATAATTTGAGGGCTAAATTGGTTTTTCGGTTTAGACCGAATAACCTTGGGTTGCTCGGTATTAATGACCAAGAAACCAGAAGTTTCTCGGTGGGCTTCATGGTTGTTCGGCTGGGCCTTGTTGTTATTTGGGCTTAGGTTTTAGGCTAGGTTTCTTAGGGTATTTAAGGCTCCTTGAGCCGCCATTTGGTGGTTGAGTGCTTTGGGATTTGTACAACCTTAGAGAGAATATTCTTCCTAGTATTCATCAAGAATCTAATGTACTAGACTTTTTTTTAATATAGTGTGCATTGAAGATTGATTATCTCCTTGTGTTCTTGTGATTTGATTGATACCTTCATAGATATTGGATTGTTTGGGACCTACAATTGGTATCAGAGCTTGAAAACCTTGTGTTTTTGAGTTTTTGGTATCAATCTCATCATTTCCTTTGCTTGGATCTTGGAGATTTTGAAGATTTTGGGTGTTTTGATCTGTTTTGGACGAGTTTTGGGCTGTTTGGGTGTTTTTGTTCTTGGTGTTCTTCGTGTTCTTGGCCATCTTCAAGCAAAAATCATCAAAAATCGTGTTTTTTATCCAAAAAACGCTGTTTCTGAAGTTGTTTGCATAAAATTCAGATCTGGTGAGGTTATTCGGTCATGCTCCCAAGTTGTTCGGTGGCGGCGGATTTTTGTTAGTTTCTCGGTTAGGGTTTGTTGGTTGTTCGATCCGCTAAGGGTTGTTCGGTAAGCCCATTAGTGTTGTTCGGTGCAGCTTGGGTTTTAAGTTGTTCGGTCCTTGTTTCTCGCTTGAGTTCTTCGGTCAAGCTGTTGTTCGGTCCAAGTTGTTCGCTTTAGTTGTTCGGACCAGTTGTTCGGTGTGCAGATTTCTCGGTTCAGTTTCTCGTTTGAAGTGTTTTTCGGTGTGTTTTTTGGTATTTCGGTCCTTGTTTTGGGTTAAATTTTGTTTTCTTGGCGAAATTTTTTTTTTTGGGTTTTCGACCGATCTTTCGGAATTTGAAGGCTTTTCAGTTCATTTTCAATGGATTTGACTACTACCAATTTGCATTCCGATCTCGATACCGTGATGGGTACTGTTACACGTATTCCCAGACTGTTAAATGCTAAAGGCTTTAAGGAATGGAGATTCAGGTTCGAGAATTATGTGAAAATAAAATATAACAAAATCTGGAGAAGCATGGTGAGAGGCCCCGTTAAAATTACTCAAACTCTTGCAAATGGTACCGTGATTGAGAAGGCTGAAGCAAATTACATGGATGAAGACTTTGGGAAAACATAAATTGATAATCTAGATCTTGCCATACTCACTATGGCTTTATCCCCAGACATTGCATAAGGATTCAGAGAGTACACTTCTGCTAAAGACCTATGGGAGGCATTGATTGAGGTCTATGAAGGAAACGAAGATATGAAACAAAGTAGACAAGATCTTCTTAGACAGCGTTTCAACTTGTTTAATCATGTTCTTGGAGAGACATTGGAAGCTCAATTGCAGCGGTTCATTTCCCTCAATACCGAGCTGAGTACCGTTGGCATTGTTCTGTCTAAATCTGAAATCAACAAGAAATTGTTGAACTCTCTTCCCAGGAGTTGGGATATGCATGTTGCTGTAATTAAGAAGACGAAGGACTTGCACAGATTGACTCTTTCTGAGATTGTGGCTATCATCAAAGCATGTGATATAGATGACAAACAACGAGAGATAAATCACGTCAACTCTTATCAATCTGCCAATAGGTGCTTCCAAAAACAGTGCTTTTTCTGCTTTACCTACTCAAGCTCCTGCTAAGCAAGCTTCCTTCTCTTCCAGCAAGCTAATGGTATCTCCTGGCCCCTCTGTTCCTGTCACTCCAGCTCTAACTCTTCCCAAAGGAACTAAAGAAAATTTAAACATGATGGCTGGTCTCCTAAATTGCTACAATGCTCTCATGGCTGGTGAACTGGTTCAACCTATGATGTCTAGAGATCTTGACCAAGTCAATCCCGATGATATTAAAGAGATGGACATCTCCTGGCATATCGTTGTGGCGGTATTCAGGGCAAAGAAGTTCATACAAAGAACAGGCAGAAACAATTGGGCTGCCAACAATGGAGACAGGAAGATGGGTTTCAACAAGACAAATCTTCGATGTTACAACTGCAACGAGGCTGGTCACTTTGCTCGTGAATGTACTAAGCCCAGAATGGAGAATACTAAGAGAAATCTAGTGCCTGTCGGAAACAATCATGATGCTGTTCCCCAGAACAATGAAAGAGCAATGGTGGCGCAACAGTTTTCTTGGGACGACCAGATGCAAGCCTTGAACCTAACTGAAGATGGTGGAGCACACTTGGCGCAGATCGAAGGGAACATGGATGTTGATGCTGCAAAATAACAAATGGTGGATCTGCAATTTGCTTTCATGGTCTCTACAGCTCCTGCTTCCAACCCCGCCGAAACTGATGTAAATGAAGTTTCTTGCTCTTCTCAGATTTGTGCTGATATAATTGCTAAATATCGTGAACATAATGATTGTCTAGTTAGAGAAGTGTTTGACCTAACAAATGATGTCTATAATGCTAAAAAGAAACTTAATCCCCTTCAAGAAAAATTAGACTAAAAAATTTCTGACTTTAAAAGAGTTCAAGAGGATTGGAGTACAGCAAGTGGTCGATATGATCATGCTGTTGGTGTTATCGTTGAATTAACTGCTGAGCTTGACGCATTGAAAACTAAATTTCTAGATGCAGAATTTAATTTCAAAAAATTCGATGTGTCAAGCGAAATAGTTAAGTCTATGATTGAACTTCAAACTAAATGGGCCAGTAAACAGGGTGAAGGAATTGGGTATAGATCTGTCCCACCTCCTTTTAACAATAATTTTACTCCATCTCTTGAAACCGAAGAATCTGAGGAATGTTATCTCTCGAATTTCATCAAAAAGAATCAGTCTGGCACCGCTGAGATTAATAAATCAAACTCTACTGATGCTTCTACCTCATGTGCAAGTAATTTGAAAGAGAAAGATGAGAAGAAAGAAGACAAGCATACTTTTGATTATGTTAAAACTTGTTCTAAGACTAATGATTCTGATTCGTCTATTTTGAATTCATCTGTTAAAACTGCTAAAATTGTTAGACTTCTGAAAAATGGTAATGATGTTAATTTTCAAAATTCTTGGTTTATAAATTCTGATAAATGTTCTATTGCATGCTTGTGTGTGTGTGTGGAAATGCTTTGAATATATCTGGACCTGGATAAACATCTACTGTCCCTTGTTAAAAGACAAACCTGTTTTAACTGTGGAACCGCTGGTCACATTGCCAGAAATTGTCCCCAATATTTATATGCTCATCAACATGAACAGTTTTGGCAGAACGTGCCAAAGGGGAGATCTTATAAAAAAAACCCTCGAGGTCACATTCTCGAAATAAGAATTGGAATGATGTGAAAGCCAAGAATCAAACTGCTCAAAACAAAAAGATAGGTTCAAGAAATGACTGTGCCTTACCAAACTTTGTAAGATCAAAGTCATCTCAGGAATCAACTTCAAATAGCAGCTCTGATTCCAAATCAGATGCTAAAGTTTCCATCTGGTCCAAGGATAAAAGATTTAAATTAAATTATAGATGGGTTCCTAAAGGCAGCACTCCAAAATCTACTGTGAACTCCCCATTATTTGACAATCGTGATATGAGTTTAGAATCCATAAAATGTATAAATAGTTTGGGTCAACCCAGTTACCGAATGGACTGGGTTCCTAAATCTAATTAATCCCGCAACTTGTGCAGGAACAGATGTGGAGGAATATCAGCAGACCCTGGTATGTTGATAGCGGTTGTTTCAGGAACATGACAGGCGAAATGTCTCAATTGCACAATGTTGAAAACTTTAATGGTAGATGTGTTTGCTTTGCAGGAGGTGAAAAGGGAAAGATAACACAAAGGGGAACTGTATCGAATGGTGTGTTGAAGTTTGAGAACGTTAACTTCGTACCTGAGCTCAAGCACAGTTTGTTGAGTGTATCTCAAATTTGTGACAAAGGTTTTTCAACCCACTTTACAAAGAAGGAATGTCTTATTCTCAAACCCGGCGTTGTCATTCCCGAGGAGTGGATTCATGTCAAATTCGAACGAAAGGGCAACGCTTATATCATCGACATGAATCACAAAACTCCTGAAAACGTCACCTGCTTGTTCTCGAAAGCTTCTGAACATAACGCCATGTTGTGGCATCGACGTCTCGGTCATGCCAATGTGAAGAATTTGAATCGCCTCGCTAAAAATGATCTAGTTCGGGGGCTGCCAATCAAGGACTTCATTACTTTTGAAAAATGTGTTGCATGTGCTCAAGGCAAACAGCATCAAAATTCCCACAAGCCCAAGTTGGTCAATTCCATTGATTCGCTTCTTCAACTTCTGCATATGGATCTTTTTGGCCCTCTCAACGTTCTCAACATAAACAAGAGCTCTTACTGCTTGGTTATTATTGATGACTACTCGCGTTTTACATGGGTTTTCTTCTTGAAGCATAAAAGTGAGACTGTTGATTTGGTCATGAGATTCATTACCTTAACCGAAAATCAGACGAATCAGAAGCTGAAGGCGATTCGTTGTGACAATGGGACCGAGTTTAAGAACGTGGTTTTGGATAAGTTTTGTGCAGATAAAGGAGTACTACGTCAGTATAGTGCTGCTCGGACACCTCAACAAAATGGTGTTGCTGAGCGCCGAAACAGAACGCTAATTGATGCCACACGTACCATGCTCGTAGATTCCAAACTGTCGGTGTTCTTTTGGGCAGAAGCAATCAATACAGCGTCTTATGTCCAGAATCGGGTCATCATCAACAAGAACCAAATGAAGACCTCGTATGAGATTCTTTATGGTCGTAAACCAAATGTCTCTCATTTCGGCACGTTTGGTTGTCCTTGTACTCTACTTCATCTTGAAGCTACTCCGAAGTTCAACTCCAAAGCTGATGGTTGCTACTTTGTGGGGTATGCAAGTAAAACTGCGTATCGGGTGTATAACAAGGTTACCAAGCAGATCGTGGAATCGTTTGACGTACGGTGGCTGGAAGAAAATCAAATGGATGCACGTGTTGGACCCGATTGTATATTTAATTATGCTGAACTGTTTAAATTGTTTAATGTGTTTTCCGATGTTGTTTCAGGCACACAGCCAGGTCCAAGTGGAGTCAACAGAGATGAAGATGAGGAAATCATTGCTGATCCCATCATATCGCCCTTGATTTTTGAAGATCCTATTCTTAACGATGGTGCATCTCCTGTTTCCACTTCAGTTTCAACTGAAGCTCCTGCTGACTCATCCCAGATTGTTCGCAAACAACCAGTTGCTAAAGCATCTGCCACTCCTGAAGGCGTTATCAATTCTGAACCTGCTGATCTTTTCAACTCCACACTCATGGACTCCCTCTTTCCCGAAAGAATTCCCGATGAGTATGTAGCCAGTACCTCCCACAATTTCAGAGACTCCGATAGAGGTACTTCTGGCTCAGGCAGAATTAAAAACATAACAAATCTTCCGATCTCTACTGCTTCGCTCGAACATGTTGTTCCTTCACGAATACATAGCGATCACCCAATTGACAACGTTATTGGCTCTTTGGATGATGGGGTTCAAACCAGAAGCCAAAGTGGTCATGTCAACGAGTGTCTCTATTTATGCTTTATCTCTCAAATCGAGCCGAAGAATGTTCAGATGGCACTTAACGAACCAAGTTGGGTGGATGCCATGCATGAGGAGTTGAATCAGTTCGAGAAGCTGAATGTTTGGTAATTGGTGGAACTACCAGAAGGCAAAAAGTCTCTTGACACAAGATGGGTGTTTCGCAACAAGCAGGATGATTCTGGGGTTATTGTGCGTAATAAGGCACGCCTGGTTGTTTGTGGTTTTCATCAAATTGAAGGTCTTGATTATACAAAAGTGTATGCCCTGGTTGCACGATTAGAAGCGATTAGGATTTTTCTCGCCTATGCATCGTATATGAACTTTACTGTATACCAAATGGATGTTAAAACTGCATTCTTGTACGGAGAAGTAAAGGAGGAGATTTATGTTGATCAACCTCCGGGTTTCGTCAACTCCAAGTTTCCGAATCACGTCTACAAGCTGGATAAAGCTCTTTATGGTCTTCATCAAGCTCCCCATGCCTGGTATGCGACATTGACTGATCATCTGCTGCAGTACGGTTATACTAGAGGCACCATTGATCAGACTCTGTTCATCAAGAGCCAGAACTCCGACCAAATTGTTGTCCAAATCTATGTGTATGATATTATCTTTGGTTCAACGAGTGAGGCCTTGTGCAAAGAATTTGAGCAAGTGATGAAGAAGTGATTTGAGATGAGTTCGTTGGGTGAGATGACAATGTTCCTTGGGTTGCAAGTAAAGCAAAGCTCAACAGGAATCCTGCTTCATCAAGGAAAATATGTGGAGGATATTCTCGAGAAGTTCGACTTCAAGGATGCAAAAGTGGCTGACAATACAATGGCTGAGCGACCACTACTGATTGCGGATCCAGATGGTCAATCTATCGATCAAACGTACTATCGTTCGATGATTGGTTCATTGATGTATCTGACCGCCAACAGACCGGATATCGTATTTGCAGTCTGCCAGTGTGCTCGACATCAGGTAAACCTGAACTCTTTCATTTAACTGTTGTCAAACGAATCTTTAGATACCTTAAAGGGAGACCTAAATTGGGTCTCTGGTATCCAAAGAATCGTGAATTTGATCTTTATGCCTTTTCAGATAGCAATTATGGGGGTTGTGACATTGACAGAAAGTCCACTAGTGCTGGATGTCAATTCTTAGGAGACTGACTAATTTCCTGGCATTGCAAGAAGCAGCAGACTGTGTCAACATCTGCAGCTGAAGCTGAGTATGTTGCTGCCTCGGCCTGTTGTTCTCAAGTCACTTGGATGCAGCATCAACTCCTTGATTGTGGTATGAACTTTCTTGACACTCCCATATTCTGTGGCAATGAGGCGCCTATCCAAATTATGGAAAACCCTGTTCAGCATTCTAAGACTAAGCACATTGACATTAAAGTTCATTTTATTCGAGATTGCTTCGATCGAAAATTGATTCATTTGGAAAAGGTCCACACAGATAACAATGTGGCGGACTTGTTTACAAAACCTTTTCCAAAAGCTCGTTTCAATGTGCTGGTCGAAATGCTCAAAATGATACGTTTTGATGACTGTTAAATCAGTTTTGTAAATATTTTACTTTATTTTTGTTTAGTTAAATTTTTATGGTTTTTACTTCTGCAATTCTCTTCCATGCACAAATTTAGGGGGAGAATTAAAAACAAAATAAAAATTACAAAACTTTAAAAATACAAAAATATTTTCCTTTTCTTTATGTCTTTATTTTAAGAAAATTTAAAAATACAAAAACATTTCTTGCCTACCGACGACGCACCGAGTAATACGACTCACTGCTGAGGTAACTTTTAAGTGTTAGTGATCCTCATTGGTACACCTCAATGAGTGTGAAGCACTGACAACTCTTCTTGACCCAATCTAAGGTTTTTCTTTGCAACACAAACTTCTAGACACTTTGAGTAAAGCCACTCAGAGTTGAGAGTTAAAAAGTTTGTGCCGATGGTTAGATTGCATACCATAATCTATCACACGCACCAATCCACTCACAACCACCTCTATTCTTCTGTTGCAAGAAATAGACGATTCATTACTTTAAACCAAGTAGTGATGATATTTCGACATTCTATGCCAGCGATCTCTGCTACAACACAAGTAGTAGATGTGAAGCATCGACAACCATTCTTACCTACAAAGCTTCTAAATCCAATAGTTGGATGATTCAGTGTAATAAACCATGCACTGATGACAATTCAAAAGTCTAGCCGATGGGTATGTCTAATAACCAAGACGTATTACACGCTCATACCACTCTTGACCCAATCTTTCTTCTAAAACAAGACGTTTGTGAATCAATGTGATTTTACCTTGCATTGATGAAACATCGAAAATCTGGGTCAGTGATCGTTGTTTTACCACAACAGCTGTGAGACCCCAACAACTTTACCGGATTCAAATTGGCACTAGGATGGTACACTCCGCAGAGTTTGGATACCACTGAACATCTCGCCAAGAGCCAAGTCAACTTGTTGACTTGTCAACTGCATTAAGATCTCTGATCAAGGATATACAGGGGCTAAAATCAAAACGGCCACGAGGAGTTCACCGATACTCAAACAATCGCTGTGAGTTCCCCCGGGTTCACACAGATACTGCGAGAAGTCTCATTCTGAGCCAAGGATGAATCCTTGAACAACTGTGGTGAGAGTTTATAACTCAATGACCCACAGGATTTGCGGCCATAGTTTGTATCGAGAAGCGTCAGCAAGAAGTGAAAGTTTCAACACGAACATTTTGTTCCCGAAGAAGGTGAGGCTTAATTCCATGTGACAAGCTGCTTGAATTCCTCCTCAGTCAGTTTGTTGTTACATTCGTACCTTCATGTGATCTAGTGTGAAGACTTGCATATTCAGACTCCAATCAAGATCAAAGTCAAATCAGAAGTTGGATGTGCTGATTCAAATCCTACGTTGAAGACCGACTAGCCCTATGAACTTACAAAGTTAAACCTGATGACAGTCCGATACCGAAGACAAAGTTGTCTCTGCAACGCGCTGAATGTCACCAACATCTATTCCCGTCACCTGCTAAGGGGGAGATTGTCATGCAAAAGGGAAGATTGTTGAAATGCTGCTGCAGTGCTCAACCGAAGTCAAGTCCAAGAGAAGCCTGAAGATTAAATGAAAGCATTAAACCAAGGGGGTGATTGTTAGGAATTATTTAAGTGGTTTAATATTTGCATTTAATAGGAACTAAAATAGAAAATATATATAATTTGAGAGCTGAATTGGTTTTTCTGTTTGGACCGAATAACCTTGGGTTGCTCGGTATTAATGACCGAGAAACCAGAAGTTTCTCGGTGGGCTTCATGGTTGTTCGGCTGGGCCTTGCTGTTATTTGGGCTTAGGGTTTAGGCTAGGTTTCTTAGGGTGTTTAAGGCTCCTTGAGCCGCCATTTGGTGGTTGAGTGCTTTGGGATTTGTGCAACCTTAGAGAGAATATTCTTCCTAGCATTCATCAAGAATCTTATGTACTAGACTATTTTTTTAATATAGTGTGCATTGAAGATTGATTATCTCCTTGTGTTCTTGTGATTTGATTGATACCTTCATAGATCTTGGATTGTTTGGGACCTACAAGACTTGTAGGTTCATGAATGCATTCATACTTTTTGTTCGTCCTTATCTACCCATTGTACGGTCTATGACAATTATCGATCACACCTCCTTCACTGGTCATGCCTAACCCTACAATTACCCATGGCTTTAACTCCTCCACTCGTTTCACATGCAGTCTCTGGAACTACCTTCAGCCCCTTACTCAAGTTCTTAATTGAACTAGAGTCATACTTCATACCACCCCTCGTCAATCAAGGGCCTCCTTTCGTCATAAGCAATTAGTTCTCCCCCACTTGTGTTCGAACCCGATCCTGCTCCCGATCTCTTCAGCTACATGCCACATACCCCTACACTAAGACTCAAGGCTGTTCAGATTTCGGCAACACAACCCATCTCAGTTCTAACTATTCTAGATGTGACAAAGGCTCATTTTCACTTCTTGTAGTCGCACACGTCGACTTGGCCGGCTCCATTACATATGCTAAATATGCTACTTTCCTCGACGCTTCTACAACTTCCAGTAAAAAAGACTCCACTAGTTTCTAAATTCTTCAACTCTCTAACGAACAAAAAGCAAGCCTACTCTGCTCGGCCAGCAACTTGCATCGAGGGCAAACACCATCTCAAAAACAAGTTTCGATAATGTAAAGACGTACATCAACCACCATATACTACTCATCTGCTTGCAACCCTAGCCACACCTTTATCGTCAGCTACCTCAACCATGAGTGAGTGATCCAGACTCTCGACCCACACGACCCGATCAATCACTCAAGCAAGATCAATACAAGAGTGGGTATCCCCATTATTACACAACACTGAGGCAAGTATAGAGTTGACTCAAGAAATACCCACCATCATCTCAGGCACCGCTTGCACCTCTTCGGTCGTGAGTTGGAAAACTCACCCTCGCGTTCTTCCGTCCCTATCTGACTTGTGCGCACATCAGTTGCATTAAAAAGAGTCACCACAATGGCATGTGGGCATTCTCCCTTCCAACAGTCTTCCCGCTCAGTTTTCAACTTAAAAATGATCTGTCCGACCAAGCTCGCACAATTTCTCATCGGTGACTTACAGTTACGACGATAGTGCACTGTTCAACCACACCTGAAACATATTCCCGCTCCCTCACTCGCATCCTCTCTCGTCTGGTATTCTCTACCCTTCTGACCCCAGCACGAGTCAGAAGTCATCAGCTTCCCATCCGTCATCGATACCGGCACCATGGCATGTGTCGTCTTCATCTTCCGAGCTCGGTCTCAAGCTCGAATTTGCGCCTCCTAGCTGCCTCGATCACTTCAACAAGAATAGCCACTGGGTGGCACTCATGAACTCCAGATATCGATACTTAACATATTTGCGTACCCAAACCCCTTCACGTCATCTGAGGCTGCTTACTAAGAACAGAAGAGCACCACCCCACGAACTCCCGTGTCAACTCGGTCATGGTCTAAGTCGTCTGCTCTAATGTCATGAACTCGCAGGAACTTTGCTCTATCTCCCATTCAAGGCACGTACTGCCTCTAAAATTGCATCACAAAGTCCTCCCAAGTCAACACCTTGGCTTGCTATGCAGTCATAAATGTGACAACTCCCTATCAATCGTTCGCCATCCCTCACAAAAGAGGCATGGCGAAATGAACCCCCGACCATCCATGGAACTACTAGTGAGGAGTATGCCCTCGCCAACGCAAATCCAACGTAGACTAATAATGGGGTCTGCCTCCCCCGACGACTGGATTGGTAACTACCCATTCCTCCAATGTCTCCCTCTTCGACAATAGAATGGACAAAGATTAACACATTTCATTAGCACCCACGTCAAATATGATAATTACTTACACCCTCAGCACATTGGATTTCCCGTGACCCGTTCCCCACTCGAACGTTGATCATGTGCTTTCGATAGTAGGAGCTCTTTTACTATCTTCCACACCTATCCATGTTCGTTCCGAGACCTGTCCCGAAGTCCCCAATTCACTTTTCACCGATAATCTTAACACATATGCCCCTACAAAGCATATGTCAACACTTCCTAGAATACTAGGAATCCCACCCCCACCCTGCTACTCTAACTAAGACGGAATTTCCTCCAGTGATGACATGTTGTTTCACGAACGTAGTAATATACAATATCGAACTAAATAGTCTTGCAAATACGAGAATCTACCGTAAGGCAACAACCAAACAAGGAACATGCAGTAAGGCCAACTCAAGTATTCTAGGACTATTCGGTTCCTACTGCATACAACTTAGTAGCATTCCCTAAGCAACCTATCAAGACTAACATACATTCCTATTGGCAAGTAGCAGATAAAAAGTACAATAATGTGTGATCTCTACCAGGCAATCTAGCATGCATACATCCTATGTTTCAAAAAACATCAACAACATTAAACACTTAAACCTTTTCCCACACTGGCTCAGTTGGCGGTACACACTGTGTCTTCAGTTCACCCTTCATGAAACATCTTTCTTTTGTAAAAATGTTCTAAGAAGACTATTAAGCCTCAACTTGAGTCCATAACTCACTAAAGTGAGCCTGATTCTCTCAAGCTGTGCTCTGATACCAACTTGTAACATCCCAAAATTTAGGGCAATTTTAAAATTTAAAAAAAATAATTCTAACAAAAGCACGTCATATTATTCATTATTCTCCATCAAAATATAAATCAAATATTTTAAAACATTCCATTGTCAATACAAGTTATAAACCAGCGGAAGTCAAAATCCAAAAAAAGTCAAAACCAAAACATAAATCTCCAATAGAAGTTGAAACATTAATTTAATGGGGAAAGGGTAAGCATTAATTACATATGTAGAACCTGAAACATTAATTTAATGGGGAAAGGGTAAGCACACAGCTTAGTGAATTTCAACACATACATCATATATCAATCAAGCATGCCTTGCTAACAACACAGATTACCACATAACGCACCCAGCAGTGGTATCGCCATATAATGCACCCAGTCGTGGCATGTCCACCCACGTAATGCACCAAATAGTAGTATGGTCACATAATGCACTCAGCAGTGACATGACCACCCACATAATACACCCAGCAGTGGTATGGTCACATATTGCACCCAGCAATGATAATACTACATAATGCACCAAACAGTAGTATCACCACAATATTCAGGTATACTATCACATCATATTAACACACAACACTGCAACAAGGAGGTATAATATCAGTAAAATGCACACAGCCTAGTACTATCCACACATATCACATATATCATGAAATACAAATAAAATATAAAACTGTTATTCGTAACACAACACAGCAGGGAATGACTGATATCAATACAGTACAGTGAGAAACTCACCTGATAAGTAGTAGTGGATGACACAAGCAATGTAGTACTCAGAAACCATCCTTCTTCCACTAACCTACAACCCATATACCATTCACGAGAGTTATATATTCTTCCAATTCACGAGACGCACCGTGTCCTATCATGCACCCTCTTTATTATCATATATATAACTACTTAGAGTTATATATTCTTCCAATTCACGAGACGCACCGTGTCCTATCATGCACCCTCTTTATTATCATATATTCATAATTGAAATTATTAGGTGTTTTGGTTAGCTTTATTCAAGTCCAAACACTCACTACATCCCCCAAAACTGTTAACTAAAACAATTACCACAAAAAGGGAAATGCAACAGCAAGGTTGATTTCCGACCCACTTGCAAGATTTGTAATATTAAACCAAGGCGAGATTCAAAATAAAATCCAACAAAAATCATGGACAAACTAGACCCAAGGACAAGGTCACAGAGCCTGACCTCAGGTCAAAATCATTCTCCAGTAACACATGACAAATCCCCAAACTTGGCTGATTTGATTACTCAACACATTGGACCACCCCTCAAAGATGTAACCAAAACACAAAATGAACAAGGGGTTAGGCTCTGGTTTTTGGTGTGAACAAACTAGACAAATAACCCAAACGTTTCCCATTGCTCTTGCCCCTAAAGCATGTTTGTACAATTAGTTATGAATTTATCAACACAGAAATCTCTATACAACAGCAACCTAGACTAGTCAGTGAATATTGCACTATTCACCTATCCTAGGACTCGACTTAGGCTAAGAACCTTTGGAAAAAGAAAATAGAGTCAATGACAATCCCATGAATATAGATATCACTCAAATTGAACACTCACACGATTTTATATGAATTTTACAAGCTGGCCCAAAAACAGGAAAAGTTCCAAAACCACATAAAATGATACTAGGGTTAGGGTTTGCAGCCACTTAACCCATTAAGACAAGCCAATAAGACCCTCTAGGGTCTGAATTAAGTCCAATGACATCACAAAATCAAAAAACTTGAGGCATAATACAAAAGTATGAATCACATATAACACAAACACACACACCTACACACACAAAGGTGTAAGTGTGTGTATTGAATCTGTTAGACATCTAGAACATGGGGATCTTATTACCGAGGCTTGGAACATGAACTATAGAGCACCAAAAGAAAACACCTTAATCATACACACACACCCACGGTGGGGTGTGGTGGTGATGGCTCTCGGCTAGAACCAAAGAAAAACGAAGAAAACGAACTCAACCACTTACTTGGGTCCAACCCTTACGAGGTCATCCTCCTTGCAGCCTTCCTTCACCCTTCACGATCACACATGCACGCACAAACACCTCCTCTCCTTCCCACCAATTCATGACAGTAGCAGCACCACGGGAGAGGAAGCGAGGGAGAACCGAGAGAAAGAAAAAGAATCACGATCGACTGAAGAACGGGAAGGAGAAGAAGAAAGACGAGGAAAAATGACGCAACTTAGGGTTCGAATATTTCGTACATCAGATCCAAAGAATTCGCTCCAGGCAGCCGATCACGTGACCAAGCCAAGGAATAACATGCATTTTGAGTAGTTGGCAAAAATGGTCCTTATAATTTGTTGATCTATTTTTTCTTAACCCCAGGACAATATAATCTATCAAAACAAGTTTTCAAAAGTGATAAAACCCACCCCAATATATAAATTAATCTCTATGTCTCTATATTATTATTATTATTATTATTATTATTATTATTATTATTTAAATAATAAATTCATAATTTTAAATATACCAAGAAACAAGGCGGTACACTTATCTAAGGGCTGACTCCAAGAATACGATTCAGAGTTCGGTAGTGGCTAAGGAAGCACACTATGCAGATTAAGTGGGAGACTTGTGACCAATTGAAGTTGATGACTTGTCCAAGTGGGAGAGTGTTGGAATAGTGTCTAAGTTCATAAGTAATTGGTAAAGACTTTCCATTAATAACAGTATCCTTTTTGGGTTACCCCCAGTAGTACAAATGATATCAGTGTTAACTAATAGAGAGAGATAATTAGTTTATTAATTTTTCATGTGATGATAATTTAGTTAGAAACTAAATTAAAAATAATTATAATTCATTTAAAGTTAATTATAATTTATATGTAATTAACTGAAATTAATTTGGCAATTAATAAAAATGCAGGGGCTGAATTATAATTGTTCAAAAGTTGAGCAAGGAACATTCTGGAACCCTAGAAGGGTGGGGGTGGCAAAATTCTGGATGGATCCTTCCAGAATATTTCGTCCAGAAGGTGGAGAAACAATGAGGATTTGATTCTTGGTAAGATTGGACTGTTTCTTCATCATTGCCATTCAAACTTGTTTTATTTCTGTCTTACCTTCAATTATAAATAGAGCTCCCCTGGCACCATATTCTATGCCCCATTCTAGAGCTCCTTAGACCTGGAATTTATTTATTCTCTCTCAGCATAATCTATAATACCTCTCTAGGGTTTTATACCGAGCTTTCTTAAATACATGAATTAACTGATAATTTGGACTTATTGGGTGTGAACCATTATAGGTATTCTCTTTTGGGTACCTTCCTTAGCTTGGGATTTGATATTCATAAGGGTTATTCAAGCAAATTGTTTTGCTAAAGGTTGGTGATCCTAATCCTTATTGTAGTTGTAATTATCATTAAGTAGCATCCTTGTAGGTTTTAGTAATTGTTACTGGTCTTAGATAAATTCTATGTGTTTCCGCTGCCATATTTGATGTATCTAGGGTATAGAAAACCTATTTGGTGCATCACACCATGCGCCTTCTTTAAGGGCATATAGATGAGATTGGACCTCTTCCCCAAAACTCTTATGCATGATTTTAGACTTTTTAAGAAAGCTAATCCACATGCATGTTGGTGTTGATAAAAGGAAAAGTTGTCCTTACTTCCTGGTGGGTCTTTTCCAAAAAATACACTCAAAACTCTCTCCATTTTTCTCACTAAAATTTTTAGTGTTAAGTGTTCTTGAGAGTTCATGAAATGCCTCTCTTAAAGAACAAAAGGTTGTTTTATTTTCAAGCTTGTGAGTATTGCATACACTGAAGGGTTTTATGCAAATCTATGAACTAAAAACCTAAGTTCACATGCAACCTATAAGGATCTATGTTTTCTTCTAATTGAATATATAATAAATTCCTAAAGGCCACAAGAAAATAACTAAAAGAATAAAATCAGAAAAATTAACCTTTTAGGATTTCTTGGAAGCAAAGCAGCACAATTGTCCTGCCTCAAATGAAGTCACACCCAAAACTAGGGTTTTCGAAAGTTCCGGAGAGAGGGAAGAGTGGAAAAAGTCGTGGCTTTTATGGTGCCTAGGGGTCTCTATTTATAGTTTCCAAGTAGCCACCAGATAAGCCTTTAGAGATAAACCTTTTTGAATTCAAATAAGATAAACCTTTATCTATCAATTCAAATCTATTTATCCTAACATATAATAATCAAAATTATGGATAATCCCTCCATAATTTCGTTGGCCACTTAAACTAATATAATTGTTACTTACTCTACTATTGAATAATTACAATTCAGCCCCTGCACCTTTAATTAATCAAATTAATTCCAATTAATTCCAGATTAATTTCTAATTAATTAATATAGTTTCTAATTAATATATTATCTCCATAATATATTAATAAACTATTTATTTTATTTCTATTGATTTATTAATCATATAATAAATCAATCTTTCTCTCTCCTGGATTTTCTGCTAAACCTCTAGCCATGAGGGCAACCCAAATGGACTTTGCTACTATCAATTGAGTAAATACAAATTATTAGTCATGGCTTAGACACCTAATCCAACAGTCTCCCACTTGGATAAGTCTATGACTATAATTACTAATTTATCCTCTAATTGATCAGCAAACTGTAGCTTCCTAGAAACTGCTGCCAAACTCTGACACAGTCAGTTCTGTCGATAGATAAGTGATCATATGATCCTCCGTCCAACAAGATATTTTCAGACATGAGACATGGATTGAGATCAATCTCTGTTCGATACTCTGTTTCCTGATTTTTCGATTCTGCTTATGACTTTAGAACTTCTAATTGAACACATCAATTTAGTCCAGGCTGGCCAGCACTTTAGTCAACTTCAAAATCATCGAGAGGCCTACAGATATCTATTTCCCATCAGGATCAAGGGACGAATAAGCTTCGACTCATATGCTTATATCTTTTACCAGTCAAATAATTCACAACAACATGTTTTATAACATCGAGTTACCGATGCGTTTTCGTATTATCAATGAACAACTGCCTTGTAAATTGTAACTCATATCTCTCCGCTTCAAGATCATAAGATATTATCGTCTTAAACATTACTTATGATATAATCCATGAAGCAGTCTGTTGAGTGTGGGTTTATCCAATACTCAAATCTCTATTTCTAAGTACTCATGAATGTTGTAGCAATCCTATTGCTATGTCTAACTCCTTAGACAATCTACAACCAATTCATGACAGCCTTGATTCAATACTTACTTCCCAAAGTATGAGCGACTGTGGACCTTTCTGAATAATTAAATTATTCAGGAAGTAAAACATGCGAAAGCGAAACATAAAGATCTGACTGGCAGCTAATCCTGCTTATTACCAAGTCTCTACGAGATAATCACCAAGTCGGATCTTGTCATAAACTATTATCGGTTTCAAGATTTCTTTTAAACTTTCAATTCTAATTTTATAGTTATGTCTTTATGAATCTTTCACTCTATCTATGTATCCAAAGTATCTTATACTGATACACTTTATTGCAGATGATTCAATCGGATGCTCCTTCGATGACATCTCAATATGTTATCCTGTCTTTTTCTCTCTCAACTCCATTATGGTAATGTGTACTGTGACCTCCTATGGTTCTCGAGGTCTTTAGTCTACTTGACTGCACCATAAGACTATTTTGAGGTGCTATGATGTGTCGGTGAACCACACGCGCTCCATCAAAATACCAACGAGATTCTTTAACCATGCAGTCCTTCAACATCATGTCCTGATGTTAATAATTACCACTTTGAAAAATCTTTCAAATTACTTCTATTACTTTCACCCCAATCATTTCCCAATGAATTCTCACTTGAGTTCAAATAATCCATCCAGTATTCCCAACCAGACAATGTCCTGAATCCAACTTACTATGCCCTAAGCATCAAGTCACCAGGATATGTTCATGACATTATGATCGATCCAAGAAACTTGCGGAACCCGATCCAATCTTATTCCAAACCCTTTCGAAATCCAAAGATTATTTATAATCCTTGTGTCATGATTTCGAAAGACTATTTCCTTTCGGGGACTCTACTCATGCATCTTGAATCTTATCAAGATCATGCTTACAATGGCTAGGTCTATGCTGACGATTTCATCTATCCAATAGATGTCTGTGAATTACGTGAGTGTGTTGCACCTTCTTTATTTCATGCCAAGTCATCACACTTTGCGATGATAGGAAACTCCTTTACTGGGGCTATGCATCTTGAATCTCATCAAGATTATCTTGGCAGAGTTTCGATCTATCTCATAGACGTTTACAACCACTTGAGTATGCTGTATCTCTATTAAGTCTTTCATAGCGATCCATCTCTTAACACCAAGTCATTATACTTTGTAATGAAAAGAGACGTTTCCTAGAAACAGTATGTAACCCACTTATGGAGATAGTAGATAACAGCGACACTCTCACTGGCTTTGACACGGTTATGGACTATTCACAAAATCCAGGACTTATGGAATATTTTGAGAATTCAAACCTTTCTGACATCTTAATGGAAATCTTTCAGTCCTTTCTCAAAAATCCAGTCCTTTGGCATATTTTTGAGAATTTGAATATCCTTTCTTGCGAGATGCCCGTGGGGAAATCCCGGGCCCATGTACTTTTGTATTGGGACACTCTTTGTGAGTCCCTATTAGTGTGCCGGTGATCCACACGCGCTCCACTAATGATTCACAATGTGCCATACAGTATCCTTTTAGATTCCATCCTCTATTGAGATTGCTTCTCCCGGAATCAATTACTTGACTCTGAGTATCGTCTCACTCAACCAGATGTTCTGAAGGTATGTATCTGTCCATGTTGCTTTCTTTTGATGATTCAGTTACTCCCACTGGTTTTTAGACCGGGTGTAAAATCAATCAAAATTTTCACATAAATTGTGTCTCGCCCTAAGGTTCTCTTGTTTGGCAGCAACCGGGCTCACCAATGCTTCCAAGTAGTTGGATTATAAATCCGTACCAACTATAGTGTTTTACCACCAATCGGTATGTCACCCTAATCATAACTACTTATGATGGTGATCAATACTACTGGTCAAGAGGAGATTATGTCAGTTGTAGAACAGAAATCTGATTTCTGCTCCAAGCCTAGTGATGACTAAAGGTTCTTTCACTTGGCTAATCCTGAACTCATTCAGGACTGTCCCAACTCCCACTGTTTCCTTAGAACATGAGTTATTTCTAAAAGAGCTATTCTTTTACAGTTGCAGCGGGATAGCCAATGAAATGACATTGCTGATCAAGTTCAGGCTAGTCATGAGGTTCGGACGAACACTACAAGACCCTGGACTTTCAATGTACAAGTGGGATAATCCCAGCTTTACATATCAGACAGTGTCTGCAAGACCTACTTAGTTTAGGATGTGATCGGAATATGGTTTATATGGACTGACTGGTATAGTATTCAAATTATTGGAAACTAATTGGCAATGTATCTCATACATCGAGGATCGAACTGTTTCGACCAATACTCCATTATCTTCCATAAGACACATTATAACTATTAATGTTCTTGGAAGAAAATGAACTGTGAAACATTTTTCTCAGTTTATGTTATCGCTCAGGTTCTGTGGAACTTGTAATTCCTTTGAATTCCTTGAACTGTTCAAGGTTTCAATTCAATTGCTTATCCCGATAAGCGATGTCATATTCGTCATACCGAATGATAAATGTCGTGAAGTACAAACAATTGTGTTCTATATCAAGATTCAAGCAATGCACAGCAACAGGTGTGTCCGTTGCTCTTATTCTCAATGTCTTTTACATATCTATGTAAACTTATGACTTTGTTAACTTTGTTCAAGACTTGCAATCTTCAGTTGACTCTAAGTCAACTGATTCCAAAATCCTATCCTCTAGATTTTTGGGTGATTCATTTCTTGCCACATGTGCTTTATAAAGAACTTAATCATCATCTGACTCTAAGTCAGATGATTCCAAAGTCCTGTCCAACTGGACCTTTGGTTGATTCATTTCTTGACACATTTAGAACTCAATTCATCAAGTGACTCTAAGTCAAATGATTCCAAAGTCCTGTCTAACTGGACCTTTGGTTGAATTGATTATTATAACATTTGTATTAACAATCATAAATGACACAATTCTTGAATCCAAACACATGGGATGCATCAACATTCAAGTTATTACTAATCATACATTCAACACATTCATATAACATTTCAAGGACAATTTCAGACAACATGTGTTAAAAGAAAATTGACAATTTTATTAAAAACAAAAATCCTTGAACAATGTAATATATGATAGACAATGTCAAAATGTATGTAAAGGCTAATAACAATATTTTAATATCTATCTAAACTTCAAAACTGCACGAGATGGAGATCCAATCCAAATGTGCTCTTATGCGCCAGAGTCCCGTGCCTTATTGATTCCCTGCATACAATCCAAAATGTGACTATCACATTATGTATCAAGAAATCTTGGAACAGGAGTTTTGAGGTTTTTAGATATACCTGAGCTTTCAAAAGATTTGGAGCGTCTTCCAATCTTTTCGTGACTGTATCCGATTTAGTGGATTCCCAGTTTGAGACATGTCCAGACAATCTCGACCGTTTCTTGTTACGTCTCTTCACTGGACTTAATCCAGAAGTAGCTGAGCCATTGGAGCTATGCCTGTCCAAGAGTGACTCATATAAAGTCAACAATGGTCGCATTTCCATGAGGATCCTTTTCTGGTCTTCCTTTCTATACGTCTGAATGAACAGATCGTACTTGCTAGTCAACGAGGCGAGTAGAAAGTTAACACTCATCTCCTGACTTATGGAATAACCAAGTTTGTACAATTCGTCTATGTACGCTTCAATCTGAAGAACATGCGAATTGATGCTACTTCCTTCTTTTAGCTTGCACTCTGCAAGTCTTTTAAAGATCCTAGCTCGTTCCTCTTCAACTGGTTTTTGGAACCTTTCCTCAACTAGTTGCATTAACTCATATGGCCCCAAGGATTCAAAATCCTTGCGGAACTCGGGGTCAATGGTCAACAGCATGAGGTCACGAATCTTTTCGAATTCATCAACTAAGAAGTTATGCTTATCTTAAGAACCTTTTATGATGACTTGTTCCGGTGGAACCGGGATCGGATACTCGATGAGATGTAGCTTGCCACCAATACTAAGAACCAGTCTCCAATTGCGAAACCATTACTTACAGTTGAGGCCAGTCAGCCTTTCCATATTTGGTAGGTGCATTCTGATGCTTTCAGAAATGGTGAAGGAGGAGAATTGACACTTGACATCTATAAAAGAAACAGAATTTATTAGTTTAATTGATCCTTTTAAATAATTACCCAATATGTTATTTAATAAGGCTAGGATCCAAAATACCCCAACTATGGTGTGAAGAGGGATGCCGTAATCACAACATAATGGTCATCAAGGTAGATAAACACCTATCAATTTCATCTTATGAAATTCCTAGATCTGTTGAGAGTCATTGAACTTTTCAATGGCATGTTTAATCTCGGATGTGCTCTACTGTTTGTGACTGGGATGCCGAGGATCACAAACTGGATGTGAATAACCATGCAAATTAGCTTGGTACTCTCGGGTTAATTATCATCTCTAATTGATGTGCCGGTAAACCACACACGCTCCATCAACAATGATAACACCCGGGAAACCCATTGCAACTCTTTATGAACCCCTATTGGTGTGCCGGTAAACCACACACGTTCCACCAATGTTTCATAAAATGCAATGTACAATTTCATGGATTAGCACCAATTCACATTTTTCCTAAAGTAACTAGATTTGGGTTTTATTAAGATGTTCCAGTACTTTGAATAATATCATTATACTTTTAATGTGAGTAGGCGGTCCTATCAAACCCGTTCGGCTAACGACCCTCCACTGGTCAGGAGAGCGGTGGGTGAGAGTGGACACCCATTAGACCGCCATTTTATAGGCAGTCTCCTTATACCCTCTTTATAGACCAGCTTCGTGAATGAGGCCTACTATTGATTTGACTAACCATTTAATATTATACATATAAAATTAACTTTTAATTATAATATATATATATATATATATATATATATATATATATATATATATATATATATATATATATATATATATATATATATATATATATATATATATAAGATGAATTTTAAACCTTTTAAAATATTCCTGGTTTATCTTTTAATTTATTGGAAATTTAAACTATTAAATTTAAAATTAAATTAAACCTTTAAAAGATTTAATTCATATTTTAATTAAACAATTAATTAAATTAATTAAATCCAAATATTTTAGATTTTTAAAATATTCCTAGTTTTATCTTTTAATTTTTTGAAATTTAAAACTATTAAATTTAAAATTAAATTAAACCATTAATTATCTTTTAATTAAACAATTAATTAAATTAATTAAAACTAGATAGGGATCACAAGTTATTCAAATTAATTTAAACCTATCTTAAACCCCCTAATTTTCGAAATTAACAAATAATGGGTTTAAGGTTATCCATTTAAATAATTAAAGTTACCAAAAATAGAAAGTCTTCTAAAACCCTAAGGAGAAAATCGAAAATCATAGAGGGGAGGGGCTAGGGTTTCCAAAACCCTAACCCTAAAATCGATTAGGCTAAATTAGGGTTTATAAGCTTTAATCCCTAATTTATTTAGGAAAACAATTATAGCAATTAAACAAGAAAACAACCAAAAAGCTCTGATACCACTGAAGGGTTTTATGCAAATTTACGAACTAAAAACCTAAGTTCACATGCAACCTATAAGGATCTATGTTTTCTTCTAATTGAACATATAATAAATTCCTAAAGGGCACAAGAAAATAACTAAAAGAATAAAATTAGAAAAACTAACCTTTTAGGATTTCTTGGAAGCAAAGCAGCACAATTGTCCTGCCTCAAATGAAGTTACACCCAAAACTAAGGTTTTCGAAAGTTCCAGAGAAAGGGAAGAGTGGAAAAAGTCGTGGCTTTTATGGTGCCTAGGGGTCTCTATTTATAGTTTCCAAGTAGCCATCAGATAAGCCTTTAGAGATAAACCTTTTTGAATTCAAATAAGATAAACCTTTATCTATCAATTCAAATCTATTTATCCTAACATATAATAATCAAAGTTATGGATAATCCCTCCATAATTTTGTTGGCCACTTAAACTACTATAACTGTTACTTACTCGACTATTGAATAATTACAATTCAGCCCCTGCACCTTTAATTAATCAAATTAATCACCAAATTAATTCCAATTAATTCCAGATTAATTTCTAATTAATTAATATAGTTTTTAATTAATATATTATCTCCATAATATATTAATAAACTATTTATTTTATTTCTATTGATTTATTAATCATATAATAAATTAATCTTTCTCTCTCCTGGATTTTTTGCTAAACCTCTAGCCATGAGGGCAACCCAAATGGACTTTGCTACTATCAATTAGGTAAATACAAATTATTAGTCATGGCTTAGACACCTAATCCAACATACACAAGGTTTGAACTAGCATTACATATATCATATTCTTGTGGTGGATATTTATAGCATAGGCCACGATTTGACCTTGTTGCCAACTTCAACAACATCCACTCTTTGAAATTGGACCAAAGGACTACAAACGTTGTACTTCTTATATTCCTTGTGTTGTCGCATTTATCTTAAACATGCATGTAATCAAAGATCTTTGGTTTGAAATAAAATATGATTTTATGTTTTGTTAAGTGTTTTTATTTAAGCTTCTTTTGTAAACTATAAAATATGATTTTATATGTTTTTGAATATAATCACTTTAACTTAAATTCCCAACAACACAAATGATTAGTTGTTTTGAATTTCTAGTCCAATTACAATTCTATGGCGAGTAAAAACAAATAAAATTTTAAGCATAATGTAATGCCTTAAAAGAACAAAAAGAAAAAAAATATCATTGGATATATTTCACTCTCACACACACATACAATTATACACATACAACCACACACCATTTTACCTATCCATGCATTTGGTTGTATAATATGTCGATAAAAAATCATAGTCAGTTATCAATAATAAAGAATCTAATTGCCTTACAAAGGGTATGGTCAATTGTTTGAGAAAATAATACAACACCCATTGGCTATAAGAACAAATAATCTTCACTTTCAGTCCTTGCTCAATTAGAGAATCATTTTGCTAGATATATTCTCTTTAACACCTCTTAATAAGTTATTTTGTATTCTTGGATCCCTTTGTTTAGTGCGCACGCTCTAAATAATAGTTTTGTCTATCTTTTTGTGCATTTAACAATACATGTAAAAGGAAACACATGGTAAATATTATCCAAAAAGTCAAAAATAAATAATGCGATGTAACTTCCAAATTATAAGTAACAAAATAATATAATCTATAACTATACAAACACATACATACATGCACCATTACACACATATGTACACAGATACACATACATATACTCGCACACACATACATGTATATGCAACACATAGAGACATGCATACATACACACATACACAGACACATCTACACATATAAACATATAAACATATAGACACACACATGTAAATTACACGGTCCAATAAACTTTTGGACAATATTACAATCCTTAACCTTTTTTTTTGAACTTTCTTCTCGTTATTGTTGAAAATCCCAAAAGTGAAAAATAGAAACAAAGAGATAGGGTGTGGCGTGTTTGTACATAGGCAAAGACGGCAGTGGTGTGTGTGTGGTCATGATTATGGTGGTGGTCCGCTGTTTGTATGTGGTGTTACGATGTGTACCTCCATCAATAATTGAAATCTTTTTAATTATAGACAGACTTTGAACCAATCCCCCACTCATTCTTGTAACATTTTAGCAAAAAAACAACCGATTGATGCACAACATTTCAAACAGAGCAAACACAATTGTTTTTACCTCTAGCAACAATAACCCCTTGTGTTTCTACCGGTTATGTTTAGGTGATATCAAAACAGAAACAAAGGGAAATGGAACCACGATGAGCGCACTGAAAAGGTAGAGCCGTGGAATGGTTATGACGGTCAGAGTTTTTGGTGAAGACGGTGGACCAAGGAAACATTTTTTTAGTGTAAAAAATGGAGTAACAGTGGCGTTTTTTTATAAAAAAGGTGGATGAGCGGCGCCTGTGGTCTGGCGGTGCTGAAAATCGAGCATTTCAATTGGAAATGCTGGAAATCGGGCATCCTTGGGAACTGATTTTTCAATCGATGATGCTAAAAATGGATATTTCATCCGACTATGTAGAAAAAAGAAAAAGCAAACCCTATATGGAATCAAATTAACGCGTTCTATTTTATTTAAAGATCCATAAGACAAACCTGATACAAACCCTAACATACTTGAAAACAATTAGCAAAATGTTTAAATTCAAGATATTTTTAGCTCTTTCAATAGCATCGACAACATTTAACAACAACATTGGCGAACAACGACATCTAACAACGTTGACGATGTGTCTCCAGTTTTGTATACACGCTAAAGTTCGAGAGAATAGGGTGAGAGGAGTTAACTAACAACGAAATCTAACAACGTTGGCGATGAGCCTTTCTTCATACTCGCCAACGTTTGAGAGAATAAGAAAAAATCGAGAGGAGATGGAAGGTTCAAAATGAAGTGGAAGATGGAAAAGTAAGGACAGTTGAAACTAAGAACGTAAAAGGGCATATACATATAATGAAAGCTTTAGAAATTGCGTAAAAGGATTATACATTTTAATATCTTAAAGTTCAATTATGCTTTAATATTTGTATAATTCGTTTGTAATTTAAGTATAGATGAATATGTTTATAAGAGTGTATAGATTATAGGGACTACGGAGAATTCTGTTTAAGTCTTTACAAACCTCTATAATTACTTATATATCCTTATAAAAATTGAAGTTACGTATATATCCGTATAAAATCCTAAAAAATCACATATATACCCAAAAGATTAATTTAATACTAAATAATCATTTTAAAATTTAAAAAACTATTTTAATTTTATTTTTCATAGTTTTAAGAACTAATTAAATTGTGACATTGTCATTACCATATTACCATTGTGCTAAATTTTCCAAACACATAAATCATTACAATTTCTTATCATTCGATATAAATATGCGATTATAGTCGAATTTGTCGTGATCAATTGTTTAAGCGTGAAAGAATTGTCGATTATAGAAGAATTTTATAGGGGTATTTTAGTAATTTGGAGATAATCTAATTTAAAAATTGCTTATTATTTTTTTTAAAGATTAATTATTATTAAATTGATTTTTTGGATATATATATGATTTTTTAGGATTTATAAAGATATATACGTAATTTCAAATTTTATAAAAATATATACATATTTATAAAAGTTTGTAAACATATAAACGATTAAACCAAATTTTCTGGATTATATATAAAATATTAAAAAAAATTAAAACTGGTTTTTGGAAAACTTAGAATGGGCCTCTGTAGCCCAAAATAACCACATAGTGCCCGCAACAAACCCTAATGAATTTCTTTAAGATGCTACCACCGCCACTTCTTAGATCCCATCGTGTTCTGCATTCTCCGACGTCACCAGTTGCTACACGATCTGCGACCGCGGATCACCATTATCACACGTATCCTACATTTATTGATTGCAAATCGTTTCTATTCGAACATGATGCGAGTAATTTTCGTATCGATTCGTTGCTCGATGGTGATCGACACATTTATTGTCTGATTCATTTTCGTTCATCATTTCCAAATAATTTTATATCTCAGTAGTTGCATTCATATACTCGAAAAATCCATGTAACGGGAGATGCGGAGATAACGGTGCTTGCTATGCACTACGATTTTTTTATATTCATCGTTTTTCGAAAATTTTTCATTAATTTTAACTAGTATCATAGACATGTCGTTTTGGTTTCTTATTTTCGTTGGGTTTTGATTAAAATTAATGCAATCTATGATGCAAATCATAGAGTTATACTGATGTTTTCTGTGATTAACGCAAATATATCACCATCTTTCGGCTGAGATTGCTTGATTGTTCCCTTTCTTCATTATCTTATGATTTCTAATCGAAATATCCACTTCAAGTAATGTTATATAATTTTGTTTTTCATTTGGTAGTTAATGCCCTATGGTATCTGATCCCTGGTCGAATAAAATGAGCAAGGCATCTCGTTAGACGGGCAGATATCGATGAAAACAGGCGATTTGCGACACAGTCTGCATGAATTATTTACAAGCCTACTGTTACTTCAATCCTGTTCACATTTTTATGAATACAAATTTCGTTTTAGTAAATACCACGCCATTGAATTTCTGTTACCGATTCGGTATCTGGTGTAACTTGTCGCGTCACGGACCGACTCAATTGAAAACTGACTTTTATTGTGTGTAGAAGTTAAATTGTCAGACGTGGTTTTGATTTTAATTTCAATTGAGTTCTAAATGTATTAGAAATTATAGCACATAAGTTCTTCTTGGAGATCAATATAAAAATGTTTCCAGGATTTTATTTGTGCTTATATCAATTTTCTTTGTGATCATCCCTTCTGCTTTAGCCTTCTCCATTTCAATGGAGCTGTACTTCAATGATATCGGATGACATTTCGATGCAGTCACATATTTGTTTGTTTAACCGAATAATTTCGGCTTTGATTTCCTATTTCTTTGTTACCATTTCTTGATTTTCTTAGTACCAATGTTTTATCGGAATGTTGGTTTACCCTCAATATTTTGGCCTGGTTAACAGTAAAGTCCCAATTCTTTATATAAAGTGCTAGATTAACAGATAATTATCCAAATAAAGCTAATTAATGGAAAAGGCGTAACCATTATCGGTCAAAAATAGTTACAGGACGAATAGGATTGATTTGAATAATTTATCTGTTTAGCTGTACTTTTATGTAAAATAAATTGGGTGCGATTTTTTCTAAGATAATTCCACTGTAGATCTGTAAAATACAGAATATTTGTTAAATTTAAAGTTAACTAACGAAAACTAGTAAACCCTAATAATCCTAATTCATAATATGAAAACAAGAAAACTCTAATTTATCCTATGAAAACTAGAAAACTCTAATAACTCTAATCCATCCTATGAAAACAAGAAAATTCTAATAATATCATTTGCAATATTCAAAACCTTAATCCATCTTATGAAAACTAGAAAACCCTAATAACATCATTTGTAACATTCAAAAACCCTAATCCATCATATGAAAACTAGAAAACCTTAATAACCTTAATCCATCATATGAAAACTAGAAAACCCTAATAACTTCATTTGCAACATTCAAAAATCCAAATCCATTATATGAAAACTAGAATACCCTAATAACCCTATACATCATAGGAAAACTACAAAACTCTAATAACATTATTTGCAACATTAAAAAACACTAATCCATCATAAAAAAACTAGAAAACCCTAATAACATCATTTGCAACATTCAAAAACCCTAATCCAGCATATAAAAACTAGAAAACCCTAATAACCCTAATTCATCATATGAAACTAGAAAACCCTAATAACATCATTTGCAACATTCAAAAACCCTAATTCATCATATAAAAACTAGAAAACCCTAATAATCCTAATCCCTAATCCATCATATGAAAACTAGAAAACCATAATAACATCATTTGTAACATTCAAAAACCCTAATCCATAATATGAAAACTAGAAAACCTAATAACCATAATCCATCATATGAAACTAGAATACCCTAATAACATCATTTGCAACATTAAAAAACCCTAATCCATCATATGAAAAACTAAAAAACCCTAATAACATCATTTGCAACATTCAAAAACCTTAATCCATTATATGAAAACTAGAAAACCCTAATAACCCTAATCCATCATATGAAAACTAGAAAACCCTAGTAACATCATTTGCAACATTCAAAAACCTAATCCATCATATGAAAACTAGAAAACCTAATAACCATAATCCATATGAAAACTAGAATACCCTAATAACATCATTTACAACATTTAAAAACCCTAATCCATTATATTAAAACTAGAAAACCCTAATAACCCAACTAGAAAACCCTAATAACATCATTTGCAACATTAAAAAAACCCTAATCCATCATATTAAAACTAGAAAACCCTAATAACCCTAATCCCTAATCCATCATATGAAAACTAGAAAACCATAATAAAATCATTTGCAACATTCAAAAACCCTAATCCATCATATGAAAACTAGAAAACCTTAATCCATCATATGAAAACTAAAAAACCTTAATAACATCATTTGCAACATTCAAAAACCCTAATCTATCATATAAAAACTAGAAAACCTTAATAACATCATTTGCAACATTCAAAAACCCTAATTCATCATATGAAAGCTAGAAAACCGTAATAACCCTAATCCATCATATGAAAACTAGAAAACCCTAGTAACATCATTTTCCAACATTCAAAAACCCTAATCCATCATATGAAAACTAGAAAACCCTAATAACCATAATCCATCATATGAAAACTAGAATACCCTAATAACATCATTTGCAACATTCAAAAACCCTAATCCATCATATGAAAACTAGAAAGGTGTGCTTTTAAAGTCGACATTCAAAAATCTTATGACACGAGCTCATGCGGGATTATCATCGCCATCGTGGACCACCAAGATGTGCTTTTAAAGTCGACATTCAAAAAGCTTATGACACGATCGACTGGTCTTTTCTTCGCACCATCTTGTTTGGATTTGGTTTCCCAGATCGTATGATTCACTGGATCATGACATGTGTTTCCACTACGGCTTACTCATTGAGTATCAATGGTAACATACATGGTTTTTTTGATGGTAAACGGGGCCTTCGCCAAGGTGACCCACTCTCTCCCTATCTCTTCACTCTTGTTATGGAGGTTCTTAACCTTATGATCAAGAGAAAAATTTTTGAATCCGATTCGTTTAAGTTCCACCACCAATGTGAGGAACAGAGTATCACACATCTATGTTTTGCCGATGATCTTCTCCTCTTCTCTCATGGGGATAGATCTTCGGTGAGCATCATATGTGATTCCCTTGCAGAATTCTCTGGGGTTTCGGGGCTCCACCCTAATGTTGCGAAAAGCGAAGCCTTTTACTGCAATGTTGGTGATAGAACTAAGGCTGCTATTGACCATATGGTTGGGTTCCCTGAGGGATCTTTCCCTGTTCGATACCTTGGCATCCCTCTTATCACCATCCGTCTTGCCCACAAGGACTGTAAAGGACTTGTTGATAAAGTCAAATGCAGGATTAATGACTGGAAAAACAAGACTCTCTCCTTTGCTGGCCGTCTCCAGCTCATTCTCTCTGTTCTTTCTTCTATGCAAATCTATTAGGCTTCTGTTTTTATTCTTCCTAAATCTATTACTAAAGAAATTGAGAAACTCATTAGGGGTTTCCTCTGGTGCCATGGTGAGTTGAAACGTGGTAAAGCCAAAGTATCCTGGAAAACTGTGTGTCTCCCTAAGGAACATGGTGGACTTGGAATCCGTAATCTTGCTGCTTGGAATGTTGCCCTTATGGCTTCACATGTTTGGAGACTCCTCTCTAAGAAGGATTCCCTATGGGTCAAGTGGATCCATTCTTACCGTCTCTGTGGAAGTAACTTTTGGGATGCCCCCAA
The DNA here is from genome assembly GCA_023525715.1 of Cichorium intybus. Lineage (NCBI taxonomy): Eukaryota > Viridiplantae > Streptophyta > Magnoliopsida > Asterales > Asteraceae > Cichorium > Cichorium intybus. Next base: position 43,498,775 of record CM042015.1, read on the forward strand.
AAAATACGGTTCAGGTTTTGCTTGGCGAAACATCCTTGATATGCGAACTAAGATAAGAGAATTTATTGTTTCCCAGATAGGTGATGGTTGCTCTACTTCCGCTTGGTACGATAACTGGAATCCTGCTGGTCCCCTCTCTAAATTCATATCTGCCCGTGACATCAGGGCAGCGGGATTCAATCCTGATAGTAAGGTTGCAGACCTTGTCATCAACGGATCTTGGGTTCGGCCCGGTCAATGGAGGGACCCCCATCCTAATCTTCTTCCTCAAAACCCTCCTTCTCTATCCCCATCCGTTCCTGATAAACTCCAATGGAGATCTAGTGACGGTAATCTTTCTGATTTTTCTGTGCGTTCCGTTTCGCAGTCTATTTGCCCCTATGATCAGCCTGTTGATTGGTATCATCTGGTTTGGTTCTCCCAAAATATCCCTAGACATGCATTCATTCTATGGGTTGCTCTTAAAAATCGTCTTAAGACTCATGATAAAATCAAAATCTGGGATACCAACTCCAATCTCATTTGTGCCTTCTGCGGGGATTGTGTTGATTCACTTTCCCATCTTTTCTTTGAGTGTTCTTTCCCCTCTATGGTTTGGCATGATCTTCAACATGTCATGAATCTCTCCGTCCCTACTGATAGCTGGTATGATATCATTAATCAACTCAAGCCCGTGTCTGTCACACCCTCAAACCGTATTGGCGGAATAGTTCAAGGGTGGATGACTTCATGAACAATATCATAACAAAGTTACACAATAGTGGAATCGAAGTACACAACCATCATTAAAATAATTGCAAATGTTACATCGTTTAAAAGTTGTGTGTTTCAATCACAATTACAAATGATTTCAAAATAATCAAAACGACGTCGTAACGTCTCTTCGAATAGCGCTGGAGAATTACCTTATCAATTTCCTGAGAATACAAGTAGTTGAAAAAGTGTCAACAATTAAGTTGGTGAGTTCATAAGATTTTTGTATAGAAATGTCCTTTGTTTGTAAGCAATAGTGTTGAAAACCAAGAAAATCCAATATTTTCTTATAAAATGTTCCAAGTCTTTAAATCCCAAAGACTAAAATGTAATATGTAAACTGTAGTGTACTTTCTTTGAAATGTGTGTATCCACGTAAACAATTTATAAAAATATTAAGTTGATTATTTTCCCATGTGAGATACCATATAACCATACTGTGACTAGTTGGCCTGCTGCGACGTTCTTCAGGCGTCGGAATGTTAGACATTTGGACACCTCAGACCTGCCGGTCAAGCTATAGCTAGCAGCTCAGGTGCGGGGTTGTCAAGCCCCTTATAGATCTATACTCAAATATCGCGCTCTCTTACCGAGACTCTGGTTATATAAATGTTCAGGACTTATAGTAGGTACTTATAAAAGTACTGTGAAGATTCATCTCACAAAAATGTATGTATTCCAATCAACTTGTTTACGTACGATTTGTATATAAAAACTCTTGTAATTGTCTATTATCATTTTTCCCATGATAATATAGTATAGTATAATAATTATATATTTTTATATAATTATTTTTATCAAGTTTGAATGTCATAATAACTTTTTGTTCATAAACTATTCCAATAATAGTCTATTTTTAGTAATTGCGTCGTAATAACCTTATTTTTGTGAATAATAGTGAAATAATTTGTTCAAAGATTATAAATATTATCTTTTGAGATATTATGCATGCACAAAACACATCAACACACGCCCACGGTCGGGCTAGGGTGGTGGTATTTTACCACGGCTAGAACAAGGAGGAAGAAGACAACTAGACTTACCTTGCTACAAGGACTGAGTTCAACAACCCTAACCCCACTTGATCCTTCGCTCCTCAATCTCCTACCCACTCACGACCAAAAACAGAGAACGGGGAAAGTTCATGGCATGCAACAACAATTAGAGTAGAGAGAGAAAGGAGCATGCATATAGATGTTACCAATTACTCGATCTTATCCTCTTGGTTTATAAATCACGCACACATGACCAAGCCTCAAGAATCAGTCTATGCTTCAAACCTATTGTCGCCATGTATTCTAAGTAAGATGCGGAAACAGTAAGGTTGCGGAAAGTAAAGTTCCAAAAGTGGAAAGTTTCGGAAGTGGACAAGTCTGAAGACTTGAGTTGATTTACGGAATATAAAGATTAGTAGATTACTTAGAAAAGACCGATAACTCAACAATAAATAAGGTGCATAAAAAGTTGATAATAAGAAATACAAAGACTTAAGGATTATGATACTAGAAATGTAAAGACAAGAGAAAATGCAGATAAGAGCGATGGAGTTGATGGAATGAGAGAATATATTGATATTTGTTAAAGTGTTAGAACTAGTCTCTCAAACTCATGAAGACTGAAGAAAGATAAGGTCTTCCTTTTATAGACTAAGGAACGACCATCGTATAAAAACCTATGGACTGAAGAGCAGACAACACGTCTCTCTTCATTCAGACAACATGGATAATTCTATTATAATAATACAATGTCAGACTAGGGTGGCTATGGCTACAATAAAATAATACATTAAGTTCAACCGACATGCTTCTAAAAGGCCACGTCTGATCTAGTCTAATCATATCCTATAAGTTGTAGTGCTTATCCTTTGCCTTATCTTTAAGATAGTCTTCAGTTATTCAGTCTTCTAAGTTGAATGTTTAAGTAAAGAAGTTCCTAGAAGTTGTTTGTATTGTTTATCCGAAATCCTGAGTGGATTTCGGAGTCCTGAAATTTCTGAATCAGAGTAACTTAGAAACTTGGTCTCTTTGACTTTGAGTGATCTTCTGAGTTAGTTCGGAACATGGTCTTCCGAATCGTGTCTTCCGGGCATTGTATCTTCTGAACTTGGTTTGGTGGATTGGTGTTGACTTAGTCGGAGTTCCGAAATCCAAGACTGGATTTCAGACATATATGAAATGATCATTTACACAAGTCATCCAGAACCATAGGTATATTCATAAAATTCGTTCGGAACATACGATTAAAACATTCAAAACATAATAATTGTTTAACACTTAAAACATTCATAAGAAACATTTGTTCAAACATTCCATCAAGAGAAATAGATTAGAACTACTAGCAAACACAACAAACCACGAGTTGGTCAACGATCCGGTTTCAGCACTAACAATTCCCCCTTCGGTGACCAACCGAGGGGTTTGAGTCAATTTCTTCAAGGTTTGTCCCGTATGCCTTGTCTCACAACGTATGACCAGAAATTCCTAACTGCCAGCAGCCACTCTATTCTTAGTAGCAGTTCCTTCTTAGCCTCTGTGTCTGATGACGTTGACTCCATAATGGCTTTGATATATTCATGCAGCATCCCGTTAGGAACCCTTCTGATTTGATCAGCATGAAGAAAAAGAAAGGATCCTTTTTGATTTGGGTTCTTGTATACCAGTCCAAGTACTGGGTCAAAGGTGGCACCTCTTTTCCAGTTGTCTCGGTTTTCTGGCATTGACAGGTCAGCTTTTTTTGGGAATTGTTCTTCTGGATCCTCCTTAACAAGTTTGAACATTTCAGCATCAGCGGTGTAGAATTCTTCTAGAAGGCCATGTAAGAATCATTTGGCTGCAACATAGGCTTCTCTAGCGACTTGTTTTTCTTTGGTTGACAGCTTTAGGACAATTGTGAAAGGATCTGCTGGATTCATTTTTCGGAAGTCAGCTTCTGTTATCAGAATCAGTTTATCGTAGTTGTTGTTTCTAACTATCTCATATTCGTAATAGTTAGACTTTTGAAAGCTTCTCTTCTTGACGCTTAAAACGGATGTTATGGGCTCCTTTGACCATATATCAACATGGGGTTTGGTACATGTACTCAGAAATTTCTGATTCCTGTAATATGCTGCTAGTTCTTTGTTGAATCCTGGGGCTCCTGTGAAATTAAGTGAGTAAACATACTTTTCTCCGTTTAGAGTCATTGGTATGTCCCAGTTGTGTTCGGAAGTAGGAGGAGGATTGTAAGACATAAAGGGTTTGAAGTCTGAATCGATCAAGGATCGGAACATAAGGAATTTTGAGAAGTCGGGTCTGCTGGGAGGTCTGCTGGGACCACTTGGGTCGACTTTGTTTGGATCAGGTTCAGACTCGGAACTAAAACCTTCAGCATGTAGAAGAGCTTGAGCATCAAAAAATTCCGATTTCTTGGTCTTAACTTCTGGAGGATCTGATTCTTTAATCGGGGAGTAGATGAGAATCTCGTCCTCTGAGGGAATTTCAACTGTCGGAGTTTGGATTTTCGGAGGAGAGGAATGAAGAGTTGGCACCTTTGTCGGAATTTTCACCTTTGTTGGAGATTCTTTTGGAGTCTCTTTCGGGGTCTGAGTGGTAAGTGGTTCTTTTGTTGGCTTCTCAGCATTGGTCACTTTTTCGGATTCATTACCCTTACTAGTATGGGTGTCTTCCTAGATGTTTCTTTCTTCTTGGTTCTTCTGACTTGGACCTATAATTGTGTCCACCATGATTTCGCCATCGTTTTCTTTGGTCCTACTAGGACCTGTTTCGTTTGCTTGAACCGCCCTTCCCCCTCCTGGGGTTCCTTTAGAACTTGAAGGGGGCATAGGTAGGCGGCCCAAAATAGTTTCAAAATTGGTGGTCACTTGGGTGAACATTTTGCCTAGATCGTCAGCAAGAGTCTTGGAGGTGAGATCCTTAAATTGTTCCATGACATCAATGTTGAGACTAGTGCAGAGCTTGATCTGCTGAAGGGGCCCATCCATGGTGTCGGTAATGGAGTTGAGGGTATGAGTGATGATTTGTAGGAGAAGAAAGTGAGTTTTTCGGAGAGAGATGTTTTCTGAAAGAACTCCATGTAGGTAACTTCAAAGATGGTCAGTGGTGGAGGTTATTTTGTTATCCACGATTTACATAAGTTCTGGAATTTTCTGCTGGCATTTTTCTACTTCGATCAACAACTTTTGCGCGGTCTTCATCATGTTGGTAACGTCGTATTGGCGATGAGCATCGATGTTTGCTAGGTCATCAGAGATAACTTTTTCAACTTTATTGTCGAGATGGAGAAGGATGTCTCGGTTCTCAAGTGCAGCTACCCTGTCTTTTACTGCAGCTATTTCTTTAACCAGGGCCTCCTGATTTTGCGAGGCTTTGAGTTCAGTCAAAAGGGTGGTTAATACATCATCTTTGACTGGGGAAATGACGTATTGGGGGGAACCTTTGTGTCAGCTTTGTCTGAGGAGGAGTTGGTGTCACCGAGGTTGACTTGATGCATTTTGGAGGAGGAAGGTTTGTCTACTTCTTGATCGGCACCGAAGAGGGAAGTTCCGACTGGCACGGATTGGCTTTCGGAGATTAGAATATGGGAGCCGGACTCAGCAGGTTGCTCTATGGTGGTCTTAATCGTTTTCTTCTTTTGAAGTTCTAGAGCAAGAAACCTGTCCCAAGTGAGGGGGACGATTGCTGAGGCAATCTTTGACCAATCTTTCTCGGTGGTATCAAACAGATAGACAGGAGAGTCTACCAAGGTGTTGAGAGAAGAGCTCAAAAAAGAATCAATTCATAAAGTAAGTGCATTGATTCTCTTTCATTCCAGTTTGACTGCTTCTGAATCATCATTAGACGGTGGACCTAGTTCTGAGAGAGTTTGAAGCTTAATGTTCTTGAGTTCGAACTGTTGTTTGAGGTGTTCAACTAAAGTCGCCTGTTCATTGATTGTAGTTCTGAATTTCCATACTTCAAACTCAGTTGCATTGGCAGGGGGTTGATTGCGATCTGGAATGATGGCATCACAAGGTGTATCTTTGAGAGTTTCAAGGACCTTTTCTTTTCCTTTATCTTTTGATGGTGAGTTCTGTTTTTCCACCAAAATAATGTCTTCTTGAGTATCCTCCGAGCCTGGAGAGTTCTGTCTTTCCTCCAATTTTTCAGACTCGGAGTCCTTAGAAGATGGTTCAGAAGTCCAAAAAGAAATTTTCACGAGTTAGAATGTGGAAACAAATTCCAGAAGTAACTCATATCTGTAGTGAACCAAACTTAATTTATCATAGAGATATTAAAGTTCAGACCAAAAGTGATTTGGTTACTCAAAAATCAGAGATTTGTGATTTTCATTTGTTAAAACTCTGAAGTCAGAACAAAGTGACCAGGCAATACTGAATATATACATGGATTTCCCAAGTGCCAATGACGATGAACAATTATCTGTTTAACAGGGCACTTAGTTTTGACTTATAAAATAAGTAGGAGTGATTCCAATTGTTGTCTTAAATTGAGGATAGTTGTAAGATTGGGAGTTCGGAGAGATATAAAAGGTTTCAGAAAACAAGAATCAGAAGTGATGTCAGAGATAAAAGGTTTCAGAAAACAAGAATCAGAAGTGATGTCAGAAATAAGATATTTCAGAAATGAAGAGTCAGAAAGAGGGAAGAGAAAGACTTGTGTACCGTTTTGTCTTTTCTTTGTTTGTTTTTCAGAGGTTACTTAGATGGTGAGGACTTTGAAGCTTTCTTCTTTGGTTTCTTTGGGGCCACACAGTCTCTGAGGGAATGTGGAGTGTAAGGAGGGACATCCTTTGTTTCAGAGAGGTGTAAGAGTAATGCAGGTTCTATAGGGTCAGCCAGGTTTAAAAGAGAGTCAGGCAATTTTCTAAGTTTTCCAAAAATTGCATCTGTCTTTGGTGCATATGGTTTGGCTTCTGGCATTACTAATTTGTCATCTTTGGATCTGGGTGGAGGGATTGGGATCTGAAGGGTTTGGTAGATATGTTCGATGCACATGGCCCAAAAACGTGCAGAGTGGATTTTTCCTTTTGGCTTCTGAGAGGTTGGAATGTAGGAGAGGAAATCTTCAAACAATATTTCAGCATAATCGTTCTCATAGCCTGTATACAAACTCCAAAGAAGTTCGAGAAGCCGTTTGCTTAACTGATCTGTACCACCCATCTTACCAGTTAAGCACTTGATGATATAATGGATCAAGCATTGCCATAAGGGCGAAATGTGCCCTTTGGATAGTTGAAATAGTTTAGGCAATTTGTACATATAACCCATCTTGTAGATCATGGTTTCAAGTTGGTGAGGAGTTGGGCGATCAAAAGTGATTATGTGGAATGGAAGTTTCAGGGCTGCGGCAGATACTTTCTTGTTCAAAGTGGTTTTTCTGCCATCGAGTAGGGTGAGGGTATAGCAGTTTTGGCCTTTTGTAGCGGTTGTGATAGTATCTTGTAGCGGGGAAACTGGAATTGCAGGTGGTGGATCAAAGAAAGACCTAGCCAATTTATGTCTGGATAAAATGTGAATTAGCACACATAAATGTTCCTTGTAGGAAGTGAGATCTCTTGAAAGATTGACATTTGAGATGGCGACTAGAATGGTGTCGTTGTCAGGTTCACCAGTTTTTGATTGTGAAGCCATTAGAGAAAGTACTAAAATTAACACGTTAGAGAAAAACTTAACTGTTAGAGAAACAATGAGAAATATAGTATGTCTGTGATTAAAAAGAACATGTGGATTTGACGTAGAAAATAAAGTTATCGTGTGTTTTTACCTGTTTGGAGATTTCTACAGAGGAGAAAAGAATGGAAGTTCGAGATTTCTAGGGTTGCGAGATTGTAGATGGCGGCGAGAGAGAGTGTGACGAGGGTAAAGAGGGGCTTTGTAAGGATGTGGAAGAGTAAACGTTGAAGAAGATGAATAAGTAGGGGGAACGGTTAAGATAACTTTTGAAAATTTGTAAAGAACCGTCGGATAAGAGAATGAAAGGACGTGTGAATAGTTATATCAGAAAAGTGTGTGCTTGGCATTTAATGCTAGGTAATGATGAAACGTGATGGTCCACTAAAGGACGGACATGTGTTACAGAGAGAATATCCGTTGGAGAAATTCTGATTGTTTGTTTTAATTATTGGATATTAAATGTATCTGTATTTAATTTTCATTCTATCATTAAATTGGTTGTGTTGAAATGTCGATGGTACGGTTGTATGAGTACCTTGATTCTGAGAGGCGGTGATCCAAAAACTTGGATTCAACAATATGAGAGTTCTGAAGAAATTGATTCTAAGTATGAGTACTCAGAAGCAAAGATGACATTTAGAACATCGAATTCAATCGAGGTTACTCAGAAGTTATGAAAAGGGATGCTGAGGTAAGATAGTTCGAAACTGGGATAATCAGAGATATGATATTTAGAGAACCTGATTCGGAATGTAAGAAGTTCCGAAACAGAAAGATTGGCTTAGAAGGCGGAGTCAGAGAGTGATTTTGAGAAGTGAATTCAGAAGTGTTAAATTCGCAAAGATTAGTGCAAATGCTGAATTGACTCAGAAGATGAGCCAGTGATATCAACTTTCTGAAATCACATCAGCAACAACAATGTTCCTGAATGCTGAAGTTCTGAAAGAGAGTTGGAAGAATCATTCTGATAATTAGAATTCTAAAAAGAGGGATTCAGAGGCAATATAAGATAATTGAACATGTCAGCTTGAGAGATGATGCAAGTGTTGTCATTTCTGCTGGTTGGTGTCATATATCACTACAGAGGTAATAAATGACACCGACTGATTGTGCTGACTGTCAAATCATGCATCTCATCTCTATGTTGGTAATCTCTAAGTGATGAGGTGTCGTAAAATGGAGTAGAGTGAGCAATGATTTGTTTGTCTATAAAAGGGGGTTTACTCTCAAAATGAAAACACACAAAGTTGTAGAACATTGAAATGGCAGCTAGACGACCCTTCAATCGCGATGAAAAAGTGGAAGTAAGGATGCAAGATGGAGAGTTTGCAGGAGCAGTGTATGGAGGGGTGATCAAAGCGGTGTGGAATCATCGCTATGAGGTGAAGATGACGACCCTAACCGATGGAGCTACTGGTGGTCTTTTGAATGTCCATGTAGAATTTTCATTTCTGCAACCTGTTCCTCCAAAGGTGCTGGTGGAGTTTAAGCAGTTTGACTTTATGGAGGTTTGGTATCGTCGTGGGTGGTGGCCGGCTGCAATCGCAAGAAAGACTCCGTATAATCAGTTCCATGTGATTCTGGTTGATGGAACACGATTGTTTGTGGATGAGTCGAAGCTGAGGATTCATCAGAGGTACCATCTTGGGGAGACTCTGATGTGGCAGTATTATAAGCTCTGATGACTGATGAGGGTTGATAATCTTTAGGGGAAAACATGTATTTGCTTTTAAGTGTCTGTGATGTTATGTTATGTTTGTGTTTGTAGGTTAAGTGTTGTTGCTTTCATTTAGTTTTGTAATGTTTTGAGTTTCAATTAATGAAAGCATGTTGTTTTGTTTTGATTAGTTTGTTGAACAATTTGTGAATGTGTGAACAACGATTATTTTGAAGTTTTGAGAGTCAGAAGAGATTCCGAGAAAGGGTCAGAATTCCTTGTGTCAGTTCTAGAAGAATGGAAAATCTGCGTTGATTCAAGAGAGGTTATCGAGTACGCCGTCGGAGGCGTAGAACCGTCTAATCAACTGCCTTGGACACGATGTTGATGTGATGAGTGATTAATTGTCCACTAGGAAAGGTGGTTTATCAAAGTGGTTCTCGATCGGCTTGCATGCAAACTGAATCAAGCCTCAACTCGGTTGCACACATGATCTTGATGACCTTCACACGGCCGCACAATTGTGGATGAAGCTCTTACTTAGTTGCACCATTGCATGAGTTGTAGATTCACTCGGCCGCATAATTCTTTCCGTCACCGCCCTCTTGACCGCACAAAAAGAGAAACAAACCCTAAAACATAAAATGTAATTCACATTTAAAAATCAGGATTCACGCATTAGCCCCAAACTTTGTCATATTGTGTCACACCCCCAAACCACGATGGCGGAAACGTCTGAGGGTGGATGACTTCATGAACAGTATCACAACAACGTTTGTACAATAGTGATCAAAGCAAACACATCCATCATATACATAATTGTAAATGTTACAATAGTTCAAAAGATTGTATGTTTTGAATACAATTACAATATGATATCAAAATACATAGTATGACGCCATAGCGACCCATCGTCAAAGGTTGTAGTTACCCTATCAATTTCCTGAGAATACAAGTAGTTTGAAAGAGTGTCAACATTACGTTGGTGAGTTCATAAGATTTTTGTATGAGAAAATCCATAATCCTTTTTCCTTGTAGAAAGATAGTGTTTGAAACCAGAAAATCCAATATTTTCTTATAAATGAGTAGTAGTCTTAAAACCCAAAGACCGAAAATGTATAGGTATTTGTATACTTGAAAATAGTATTACGTAGTTTTATTCTTGTATAAAACCGTGTAAATAGGTGTTTACTGGTAGTCGAATCGTAGATTTAATTCCACAAAAGTCGTATGTATAAGTAAACCGTACTTATATTTATATCTTTGATAAAACATAGTTTTAATTCCCATAGAATCAGTGTGTATAAGTAAAACCATACTTATATTTGTAACATGTTAAAATGTAGTTTTAATACCATAAAACTTGTATGAGGAATCTCTTTCCTTGTAAAATGTAGTATTGTAATCCAAGAAAATCCAATATTTTCTTATGAATGTATCCAAGTCCTTAAACCCCAAGGACTAAAATGTATAGCATAGTTTGTAGTATAAAGCCATTGAAAATGTGTATTTCCACGTAACAATTTAATAAAGTTGATATCCCATGCGAGACGTCCTATAACCATACTGTGACCATGTAGGCCTGCTTCGACGTTCTTCAAGCATCGGACTGTTATGACATTTGTCACCTCAGACCCGTCGGTCTAGCTGTAGCTAGCAGCTCAGGTGCAGGGTTGTCAATCCCGTATAGATCTATACACAAATATCACGCTCTCTTACCGAGACTTTGGTTATAAATTTCAGGACTTATAGTATGTACTTAAATAAGTACTGTGAAGACCCGTCTCACAAAAATGTATGTATCAATCAACTTGTTAAAGTTTGTATATGAAAACCTTTGTATTTGTCAATTATCATTTTTCTCATGATAATATAGTAATGTATAATAATTATATATTTTATATAATTATTTGTCTTCTTTAAAACGTCATAGTAACATTTGTATGAACAAACTATTCCTATAATAGTTTATTTTTAGTATTCCGTTGTGAAAAGCATATATTTACAAATATATGTGAAATAACTTATTTAGATGGTTATAAAGAACTTCTTTTAAGATATATTCTCCACGATAGTGGTGTAATAGATTGGTTATGCCCTTTATTAATTCTAATATAATACTTCATGACTATCAAATAAAAAACGGCCAGGTAGAAGATTAAATGGGGAGGCAGGACCCTTTCAGCGTATAAGCCTTTCGGAAATCCAACAACCTAGCCCAAATGATCGGCCTAGACACCGCCCTCGTAAGTAGATCATTCGATATTATTTTTGGAATTATAATTGAATTGTTTATTGATGTTTACAAAATTCGCATTTCGTTTACTATTGTTATAAATAAGTATAAATAACTATTTGTATAGTATAACTTGTATTCTCCCCCTTAAAAACTTGAATAAAGATAAAAAAGAAGGGGTATGAACTCACATTAATATCGACTAGGATCTTATCACCAACTGTTGGTAGATCGATTGACTCCTCCGGCTTATAGCTCGAACTCACGACATTTATAACTAAAATATCTACTTCTAACGCTCATTCTTCGTATATATCTATATATACGAAGAATATTCTAACAATACTATCTAGTGATATTCAGAGTGAGATCTGAGGTGTGAAGAAAAATGAAAGGATTGAAGCTTCTATTTATAGTAAATTTATTTTCGTATAGCGGCCCTCAAGATACATAGATTTAATAATTATAGCTTTTAGAAATTGTTTTATGACAAAACATACCCTTAAAATATTCTTTAAATAGATTTAATAGTTTTTATAATAAATAAGTGATTTTTGTTTATAAAAATATAATCTACGAAAATCGTAGTTTAATAATATCAACTTTTTAACTAAAAATCTTTAACGAATTACCGAGAGGGTATTAATTGTAAGTTTAATAAAAATATAGGGTTTAAATGTAAATTCGATTTAATTTTAATGAAAAGGAAAATATTAAATATAAAATTGATATCCATAATATGAAAGTTTGATGTCAGGTTGTTCGTATCGACGATACCGTTGTAACGGTATATTTTGTGTTTTATAAAACAATATAATGTTAAATTTAATAATACGTTTTGAATACGTATGGTTCAAAATGAACATATGCATTTTTAAGGGTAAAATATGAAAAATTGGATAAATAATGAAGTGAGGCCCACTTTAATATAAAATATTAAAAAAAAAACGTTTCATGTTACAATTTTCTCCAACTACCGGTGGAGAATTTCAACACAATCTAAAACAAATATATATATTTTTATAAATATATTATAATAATTAAACGTCGCTTTCAAGTTGAATTAAACGTTTTTCTATCATAACTTTTTATATATAACGTTTTGTAAAAATATAAAAATATATTCGGAACCGTCGTAATTTTATCTACGTTTCGATATAAAAGTTATAATATTCCGAATATTTTTACCGTTTTTCTATCGTAACTTTTTATCTACAACGTTTGGTAAAAATATAACTACATATTTGGGATCGTCATACTTTTATCTACGTTTCGATATAAAATTTATAATATTTCGAATAGTTTTACATTTTTACCGTTTACTATTCACTTTTCACTATTCGATCACTATTCACTGTTCACTATTCACGTTTTTTTTTATATCAAAAACATTTAACTCAGCAGCATTTATTTTAAAAAAATTGATTTAATTAGTGTTTATACTATTCCATAATACATCGTAGAAGTTATAAAATTTACATTTTATTATATGTTTTGGTTGACTTTCGTTGACCTAATTTGATAGTTGTCACATTATCTACCCGTTAGAAGGAATTTCGTCCCGAAATTTAGCAATTTGAATGGATTCTAAAGGGTTTGGAAAGAGATGTGGGTATTGTTTGTTTGATCTGGTCCTCACGTTCCTAGGTAAATTCAGGTCCTTACTTGGCGCTTCCCAGTTTTCAATTGCTTTGGTTTTGGGGTGTAATGCTGTAATATTTTTGGTAAGTAAACTTGAGCTAATAAGAGTCACTTGGTTGTTATATGACTTAGGAGGATTAGAAACTCATTTAGAAGGGGTTTAAACCTTAAAGATATCAAAGAGGAGTTACACGGGTCTTCCGGGTTGTGTATTGAAACTGTTTTAGCCTTGTAGGAGTTACACAGGTCGTGTTTCTGAAAACGGTTTGTGTTCTAGTTACCATAACATCCAGTAGTATCCAGTAGACTTACACGGGTCGGTTTCGGAGTATGGGTTGGATTTTAAAAGTGAACGACGCTAACTCTAAAGGTTAATGTCGCTAACCTGTTTCAGGGGAGTTATTCGGGCACTGAACCAAAAATTCCTTAGGCGATTTTCAGAGCAAAAGATGTGAAATTTTTGTCATTTTGATCAAGGGTTTTGCGTAGAAAAAGTTTGGGATGGTTGGATTTAATACCCGAAATGCATTCTCGAGTTCTTAATTGACAAGGGTAATGATCTTGAGTGTTAGGATTTCAAACTCTAGATGTCCAAATCTGAAAGTATGCATTGGTTCACCTTATATGTAGGTTGCTAATATATGTCGTATCGAGTCCTTGTTACAATATTGTGATGTTTTAACAGTTGATTTGGTAAAATCATGAAATTTGGAGTTTCGCTTTGATAACATATGGAATTCTCTAATTGTGATTTGTATTAGCTATTGATTTCTTAATCATTTGAGTTAAGTATTATGGAAATGCCTAAACATGTTAAAGATATGATACGTGATGTCATTTTACAAGATACTAGTAGGATGGAAGGGAACATGTAATATACAGGTGAACCACGAGCTCTACAGATGCTAGATGAGTAGGTTCTAATTCATTATTTATGATTAGATTACTATATAATTGAATTAACTATTCTTTGAACTATTTCCGTTATCAAAAGATATATATATATATATATATATATATATATATATATATATATATATATATATATATATATATATATATATATATATATATATATATATATATATATATATATTAAAAAAATATCTTTTCGTTATCCTGTCCTCATCGGAGTCAAGCCGCGAATTTGGAAAAGATGTCACTTAGGGTAGTGAAAAGATTGCATCTACTGTAGATATTTTGAATTTCGGTATTAAGAACGTGAGTTGTCCTTTCAGTTCCTGCTGTAAGATGTTATATAAACGGGTATGTATCATCATTTGTATCTAAGATCTTTTCAGTCTCATTCTTTCCTACTACTAGTTTATTCTTATATAATCTCAGATTTCCAATCGAGGCATGGAAAACAGATCTCATATGGAAAACTTGTCAGACGCTGAGCGGAATTTCTTAAGGGAAGAGGGTACCTCCCTATCGTTTAATCAGATACCTCTATTGGAGTCTGGTAATTATAATATCCTTAACTCCTTTTATTTCTTATTCATTTCTCTAGCGTTTTGATTTTATTTTAAACTATGTGAGGTATAGATTTTCCAGATATATTACCGCTGGATCAGCTTCAAAATGATCTTGAAGTTCTTCCTCCGATGAGTATTATCTCAGAAGATCCAGGACCTTCATCTTTGGGCTTTGCTTATGAGCAATCTCAAAACTTACTTCTAGGTTGAATTTTAGTACTTTTATGTCAGTTTGGTTTTTATCTTCTAAATTTTTTTTTAAAGATCCATTTATGGACAAGTACATAACGAACAGTGAGATTATCCCCATGAATCAAGGATTCATGGCTGGCATGCAGAACGATGATCAACTACAGGTGATTCATAACGACAGTGTTGGAATAAATCCCGAGTTTGAGGGAGGTTTTCAATACCAGGATCAACTTCAGATGATTCAAAGGAATCTGGAGGGATTTCAAAACCCTGGGTTCATAGCTGAAAATCAACAGTTACTGCCGACGGCAGATTCTAATGTTATTGCACCAAATTTTATCTTTGGTTTAACAAATCAGGATCATGCTCAAATGATCCAGAATGACAATAGTACAACTGGATTTGATTCTTTGAATCCAAGAACCACAGTAATTGGCAGTGGAAGTGGTCCTAGACAGCCATTAAGTAAGGAAGCAATAGCTCAGCACTTTGACAAGCCACTTATACAAGCTGCAAGGGAACTTAACGTTGGATCAACACAGTTGAAGCAACGCTGTAGGAAGTTAGGCATCAAAAGTTGGCCTCGACGAAAGATTAAGAGTCTACAAACTCTTATTAACCATACTCAGGTTAAGAATTGTATTTCTTTTCCCTAATTTTAATACCATGAGGTTGCAATGACTGAAAGTATTTATGAAACAGGAATTGAATAATAATCCTAGTAAAGCAGACGTAATACTTGGTCTAGAGAACGAGAAAAGAGCAATAATCGAGGGTTCCAGTTCGGAGATAACTGATACCACAAAGAGATTGAGGCAAGCTGCCTTTAAGGCTGTTTACAAGAAAAGAAAGGTTCAGAAGAGGGAGGAAGCTTCATCAGGGACCCATACACAGCAGCAATCTCTGCCTTCTGTTTCTGCGATGAGTGGTTTTAACCATGATTTTCTCAAGGTCGTAAGTGAAGAGAACCCAGAAGACTTGGCAGGTGACTTAGCCCGCCTTCGGCTTTCAGATTGAATTTCTACCAATATTAGTTTAATGGAACTGTTGGTAGGGATGATGGAAGGTTTTCGATAATAGTTATTGGTCAGGTATTATCGAATTGTCATGTCTACTATGTAAGGATAGGGGTATAAGAGGTACATAAAGTGTCTAGATGTATGGTTCTATAGTATTACAAAATACTCCTGTAGTATTTTAGCTTTATATTTTGTTTTAGAGTTTCTTTGTATATGGTTCTTGGTAAGTTTTTAGACTTGTTGTTCACTACGACTATTTCTAAGTACATGTTAGTCATACCTTGGACAAATACAGTTGATCAGGCTCTATTTGTCCTAGGTATGATTACATAACAACCTAGGCCTACTCGTAGTGTTCAACTCATCTTATTACTCTTGTATTGTTCTGGTTATGACACTGTTCTAGTATGTATGTACTTGTACTTATACTTTATAAAAATATCATTGTATTTTAAAGTATACTTTGTACAGATTGTTTTAGAGAGTTTTAGTCCCATTGTATTTATAGTTGTATATCTTAAATGGATTGATATACTTAGTTCACTATAAACAATGCTTTGATACCAATCTGTCACACCCCCAAACCACGATGGCGGAAACGTCTGAGGGTGGATGACTTCATGAACAGTATCACAACAACGTTTGTACAATAGTGATCAAAGCAAACACATCCATCATATACATAATTGTAAATGTTACAATAGTTCAAAAGATTGTATGTTTTGAATATAATTACAATATGATATCAAAATACATAGTATGACGCCATAGCGACCCATCGTCAAAGGTTGTAGTTACCTTATCAATTTCCTGAGAATACAAGTAGTTTGAAAGAGTGTCAACATTACGTTGGTGAGTTCATAAGATTTTTGTATGAGAAAATCCATAATCCTTTTTCCTTGTAGAAAGATAGTGTTTGATACCAGAAAATCCAATATTTTCTTATAAATGAGTAGTAGTCTTAAAACCCAAAGACCGAAAATGTATAGGTATTTGTATACTTGAAAATAGTATTACGTAGTTTTATTCTTGTATAAAACCGTGTAAATAGGTGTTTACTGGTAGTCGAATCGTAGATTTAATTCCACAAAAGTCGTATGTATAAGTAAACCGTACTTATATTTATATCTTTGATAAAACATAGTTTTAATTCCCATAGAATCAGTGTGTATAAGTAAAACCATACTTATATTTGTAACTTGTTAAAATGTAGTTTTAATACCATAAAACTTGTATGAGGAATCTCTTTCCTTGTAAAATGTAGTATTGTAATCCAAGAAAATCCAATATTTTCTTATGAATGTATCCAAGTCCTTAAACCCCAAGGACTAAAATGTATAGCATAGTTTGTAGTATAAAGCCATTGAAAATGTATATTTCCACGTAACAATTTAATAAAGTTGATATCCCATGCGAGACGTCCTATAACCATACTGTGACCATGTAGGCCTGCTTCGACGTTCTTCAGGCGTCGGACTGTTATGACATTTGTCACCTCAGACCCGTCGGTCTAGCTGTAGCTAGCAGCTCAGGTGCGGGGTTGTCAATCCCGTATAGATCTATACACAAATATCACGCTCTCTTACCGAGACTCTGGTTATAAATTTCAGGACTTATAGTATGTACTTAAATAAGTACTGTGAAGACCCGTCTCACAAAAATGTATGTATCAATCAACTTGTTAAAGTTTGTATATGAAAACCTTTGTATTTGTCAATTATCATTTTTCTCATGATAATATAGTAATGTATAATAATTATATATTTTATATAATTATTTGTCTTCTTTAAAACGTCATAGTAACATTTGTATGAACAAACTATTCCTATAATAGTTTATTTTTAGTATTCCGTTGTGAAAAGCATATATTTACAAATATATGTGAAATAACTTATTTAGATGGTTATAAAGAACTTCTTTTAAGATATATTCTCCACGATAGTGGTGTAATAGATTGGTTATACCCTTTATTAATTCAAATATAATACTTCATGACTATCAAATAAAGAACGGCCAGGTAGAAGATCAAATGGGGAGGCAGGACCCTTTCAGCGTATAAGCCTTTCGGAAATCCAACAACCTAGCCCAAATGATCGGCCTAGACACCGCCCTCGTAAGTAGATCATTCGATATTATTTTTGGAATTATAATTGAATTGTTTAATAATGTTTACAAAATTCGCATTTCGTTTACTATTGTTATAAATGAGTATAAATAACTATTTGTATAGTATAACTTGTATTCTCCCCCTTAAAAACTTGAATAAAGATAAAAAAAGAAGGGGTATGAACTCACATTAATGTCGACTAGGATCTTATCACCAACTGTTGGTAGATCGATTGACTCCTCCGGCTTCTAGCTCGAACTCACGACATTTATAACTAAAATATCTACTTCTAACGCTCATTCTTCGTATATATATATATATACGAAGAATATTCTAACAATACTATCTAGTGATATTCAGAGTGAGATCTGAGATGTGAAGAAAAATGAAAGGATTGAAGCTTCTATTTATAATAAATTTATTTTCGTATAGCGGCCCTCAAGATACATAGATTTAATAATTATAGCTTTTAGAATTTGTTTTATGACAAAACATACCCTTAAAATATTCTTTAAATAGATTTAATAGTTTTTATAATAAATAAGTGATTTTTGTTTATAAAAATATAATCTACGAAAATCGTAGTTTAATAATATCAACTTTTTAACTAAAAATCTTTAACGAATTACCGAGAGGGTATTAATTGTAAGTTTAATAAAAATATAGGGTTTAAATGTAAATTCGATTTCATTTTAATGAAAAAGAAAATATTAAATATAAAACTGATATCCATAATATGTAAGTTTGATGTCAGGTTGTTCGTATCGACGATACCGTTGTAACGGTATATTTTGTGTTTTATAAAACGATATAATATTAAATTTAATAATACGTTTTGAATACGTATGGTTCAAAATGAACATATGCATTTTTAAGGGTAAAATATGAAAAATTGGATAAATAATGAAGTGGGGCCCACTTTAATATAAAATATTAAAAAAAAACGTTTCATGTTACAATTTTCTCCAACTACCGGTGGAGAATTTCAATACAATCTAAAATATATATATATATATTTTTATAAATATATTATAATAATTAAACGTCGCTTTCAAGTTGAATTAAACGTTTTTCTATCATACCTTTTTATATATAACGTTTTGTAAAAATATAAAAATATATTCGGAACCGTCGTAATTTTATCTACGTTTCGATATAAAAGTTATAATATTCCGAATAGTTTTATATTTTTACCGTTTTTCTATCGTAACTTTTTATCTACAACGTTTGGTAAAAATATAACTACATATTTGGAATCGTCATATTTTTATCTACGTTTCGATATAAAATTTATAATATTTCGAATAGTTTTATATTTTTACCGTTTACTATTCACTTTTCACTATTCGATCACTATTCACTGTTCACTATTCACGTTTTTTTTATATCAAAAACATTTAACTCAGCAGCATTTATTTTAAAAAAATTGATTTGAATTAGTGTTTATACTATTCCATAATACATCGTAGAAGTTATAAAATTTACATTTTATTTTATGTT
Organism: Cichorium intybus; assembly: GCA_023525715.1. Lineage (NCBI taxonomy): Eukaryota > Viridiplantae > Streptophyta > Magnoliopsida > Asterales > Asteraceae > Cichorium > Cichorium intybus. The sequence goes on from CM042015.1 coordinate 43,518,028, forward strand.
TTGGTTGACTTTCGTTGACCTAATTTGATAGTTGTCACATATTGCCACATTACACCCCTTAAGATAGAAACACTATTTTTATTTTACCCCATGACATAATTGTTCTTCAACTCATGCAATGGTGAATATTACTATGGAAGAGGACACGTTTATTAGTGATAAAACACTGGTAAATTTCGATGAGCTAGCTAGCTACAAGGAAGCGATGGCAGGCCCTAAGGTAGCAAAATGGAAAGAGGCAATGGATAGCAAGATTTATTCCATGTACGATAAGCAATTTTTGAATTTTGTTGATCATACACCCGGTCGAAAGACGGTGGGTTGTAAATGGATCTTCAAGAAGAAGATAGATATTGATAAGAATGTACACACGTTCAAAGCTAGGTTGGTGGCAAAAGGTTATACTCAAACCCAAGGGATTGATTATGATGAAACCATTTTCACCAATAGCTATGATCAAATCAATTAGGATAATGCTTGCCACAGCCGTCTTTTATGATTATGAGGTGTGGTAAATGGATGTTAAAACGACTTTCCTCAAAGGAAAACTTTTGGAGGATGTGTACATAACACAGCTGGAAGGTTTTGAACATGCCAAGTATCCTAATAAGGTGTGCAAGCTTGAAAAGTCAGTTTATGGACATAACAAGAATTTCGTAGCTAGAATCTTTGCTTCCATGAAAAGGTCAAAGAGTTTGCATTTTCCAGAAATGAGGATGAGTCTTGCGTATATGTCAAAGCTAGTGGGAGTGTGGTAGTCTTTCTAGTGTTGTATGTGGATAACATACTTATTATAAGACACAATATCCCAACTCTAGAAGGTGTAAAATCTTGGATTGAGAAATATTTCTCTGTGAAGGATCTACGGGATGCAACGTACATACTTGGAATAAGGATCTATAGAGATAGATCAAAACGTCTGATATGACTTATCCAAAGTACATACTTGGATAATATATTGAAGACGTTTAATATGTAAGACTCCAATAAGGGGTCTTTACCCTTACACCATGGCATAAAGCTAAGTAAAGCATAGTGTTCGGCCACTATTGTCTCTTCATTTTCCTCTCGTTTTCTCTCGTTGGAACTCCTTATTCTGCAACAATGAGTTCTTCTACCGTTGTTCCATTGTCGTCGGATTATCTTGAGATATTGTGTGATCGCTACGGATTCCAACCGAAAGACGAATGTGAAGTTCCTTCCGATGATGCTGTCTTTTCAAGGCCTCCCCCAAGAAAAATAGCAATATATGTGAAACACTTTGACGCTGGTTACTGGCTCCCGACATCAGACTTCTTTCACGAAGTTCTTGGCTATTACAAGGTGTATCTCCACCGGTTAGTCCCTAATAGGATCAAAAAACTGGTATGTTTCGAGATGCTTTGTCGTGTCAATGGCGTTCAACCTGATGTTTGGGTCTTTCGTCACTCTCTTTGTTTCTCCTCTGCGTCGTCTGGCAAAAACTACACCTTTTGTGCTCTAAAGCACAATGATGTTTTGGTTACCGAGTAAAAGAGTTCCACCAAGAATTGGGGGAGCCGTTTCGTGTGGGTTAACAAGAAGAGGGTAGGATCTATAAAATGGCGCACAGACCCTATCTCTGATCAGTCATTCACGCTTTACTCAGATATAGAATAGATTGCTCGAACTTTTCAATGCTTTGACGTGGTTGATGAGGACTTCCCGGAGCACATCCTTGTCGGCGTCGAGATGAGCACTACTTGGCGTCTTCGTGGCAAGATGCCTGAGTTTTATGTTATGGTTCAAGGTATGGTTCTTTCGTTGCCATGCTCTTGTCTTGTGTGTTATTGTTAGGTCATTTAATTGATTGAGTCAATTGCGTATCTTTGTTGGCCTTTAGATTAGCTGTTCATTAATTGGGTGGGCCTGTCCATTCCATACTTAGCATAGGCTATTTATAGCATGCACGTACCCTAATTAGAGTTAACGTTTTGTAATATTTCACGCCTTTCATGCAGAATAGTTCTCTTTGAATTGTTCTTGAGAGTTGCAATATAATCATTCGGCTGTTATTCTTCATATTTTGATCTTGTTACTTATTCTGCTTATTTGAATCTATCGATCCACTATTTATTGTTCCCACAATTGGTATCAAAGCAGGAGACTGTGTAATTGATACACTTTTCTTCTGTCGAGTTCATAAAAGTTTGAACACAGATCTGTTCTTGATAGTCTTAATCGTCTTAATCGATTTTAGACGTCAGATCCTGATCTTTTGTTTATCTTTTTAACTCGATCCGTTTATACACGTCTGATTCACATTAAAACAAGATCTAATGGCGCATGAAGATCCTCATTCATTGTCATTCAACTTGTCTAGCAGTATTGGATCCACCACAAGGATCCCGATCCTTTTTACAAACGATTATGAAGTTTGGGCTTTGAACTTTGAAGACTATGTTCTTCGAATAAAAGAACATGGATCAACGATATGGCATGCTATAACTATAGAGACGTTCGCTCATACTACTTCACAAAAGGTTATCAAAACCCTAAAAGAATACAATGCTCTTCTCGTTGCTCATACAGATATTCCTCTGGATGAGAAAAACAAGTTAATGTGCAACATCAAAGCCTTTCGAATTAACCAGTTTGCTCTTCCCCCAGACATGCTCAGACTCGTTAGCTCCTGTGAAACAGCAAAGGAAATCTGGGATAGGTTGTAGGAATTATACTCAGGCGATACTGATCTTGAGCATTCCGTCCAAACTACTCTACTTTCCGAGTTTGGATCCCTTGTTCAAACTCCAGAGGAAACCTTAGTTCAGACCTTCAACCGCTACAATCATCTCTTGAGCAGGCTGCTTAAATACAAAATTGCTTGTACCATTATTGAGCAAACGGTCACATTCCTGAATAGCCTCCGACCTGAATGGAAAGTTATAGTTTCAACCATCAAAGCTCATGAGCAGTTCAAAACATACACTCTGGCGAAAGTGATGGTATTCTTAAATCTCATGAAAAAGAGATCATTTCAGAAGCAAAAGCCACCTCAAGTATGGGCTCACTTGCCCTGCGAAAGCAAAGAAAGCCACCGAGAATGATACAGAATCAGATTTTTCCGATGAAGAACTAACCAGAGAATACAAGGCTCTCATGGTTTCAAACCCGAAAAAGTTCTTCAAGAAGAACTTTTCTAAGTTCAAAAATCGTGGTAGACAAGGGAACTTAAGTACAGAGAAGCCCAAAGAGGATAACTTTAAGAAGCAGAAGCCGGAAGAGGAGAAAAAGGTGGTTGGTGACTCTGGTTACGATTGCCATTACTGTAAAGGCAAGAACCACTTTGCTAAGGATTGCTTGCTCCGAAAGCAAAATGAGAAGAAGGAGCAAGTCAAAGATTGATCCTATTACGCCCAGAAGATCGAAGACCTGAAGAAGAAATAGGCTTCAAATGCAAAGCCAGCTTTTGTGGTACAAGAGGACGATGAGGATGGTGTCGTTGAGGTTTGGTCAATGGATTCGGAAGATGAGGAAGTTAGGAAGCAACGCATGGTCGATGTTTCATGGTGAAGGAGGATAGTTCCGAACGAAGAGGGTACTCCACTGATGGGTGCCAGATGTCAGCAAGCTGTTTCGCTACGAAACCTGTTTCGGAACAGGTAAAGGAATGTGAAGCTGTTGTCGATAAGGTACGCTCTATTCTTAAATCCTTAAATATTTGTTCCTCTACTTACGACATGGAATTAGATGATTTAAGGTTTACTGTTTCGAATTTTAGTGACCGTTTAAAACGAACATGTCTTAGTAATTCTAATTTAAATGATCAATTGAGCAGGGTGACGCTTAAGAATGAGGAGAGGAGAATGAAAATCGACGCCTTGGAGTTAGAGTTGGTTAGGGCAAGAGACGATATTATTTATGTTAAGAGAGACAATTTTATGCTTGTTAAACAACGAAATATTTTTTGTTTGATTGCTAAGCGTCTTTATAATAATATTACTCAGCTACATATTGATTGTGATATAGGCAGGGGTTTGCATAAAATGATTTTGCCCTTTCTTGAATTGAAAGAGGACGAAATCGATGCTGATTGTTATAAATGTGAAAAAATTGCCTCTTCTGATGAACTGTCAGAATTATATCGTATCGGACTTGAGAAAATCGAAAACTACATTCAGTCTAAAGAACATAAGAGCATGTTAGAAGAGTTTTTAACAGAAAATGATTAAGCAGAAATTAAATCAGCCACTTTACAGATGTATCATTCATTGTGCAAGAAATTAAGCTCAGAAGATACTCTCAATCCTGAGACTGTTTTCGAGTTTGACGAAAGAGAGATGAGTGAAATTTCTATGAAAGATGAAATTGACTGCTTTGTTTTTGTAAATGAACAAACTGAATCAAAGAAACATCTCATTTCTGAAAATTCAGTTGAATTTGCTTGAATTTTTCAAAATAATGGTTCAAAAATTTTAAATGAGCAGGCAACAGTTTTTCCAAAAGTTAACACCGTTCCAAATCAAGTTTTCGTAAAAACTGGACTGAACACAAAAGACACATCAGAACTCAAAGTTCTTGTAGATAACGATAATGCTGATGGTTGTGACACTTTCTTCTGGTCCGAACCTATCGATAATGCAGACGAAACGAAAGGTCTTTCCAAAATGACGTCATGGATGTCTCGAGGAAAATATATCTCTGGATCATTAAATCGTGCAGATTCATTCTCTCAGCCAGGAACAAGTGACACAAAATCCATTCCGAATAATCCTTCCGTTCTTCATAATAAAATCCCAACCAAGCTTTCAAACTCAATACCTCGTATTCATAAGTCTCCTGAAGAGCTTATTGCTAGAAGGAGACAGATGAATGCTGGATATAAAAAGAATTTAAAAGAATGAAAACTATTTTGGAGAAACAAAAATGCCAAATGTTTTGTTAATTCTTACTTGAATTCTGCTCAAGAAGTTGGTACAACTCTGATTCCGAAATCGAAACAAACATCAAACACAAAACAGATCTTTCAAAAACCACACACATTTTCGAAAACAGTTGAAAAATCAAATTCACCTGAACCAGCAAAGGCAAATATTTTCAAACATGTCCTCCGATCTAATGATTCGAAGGGCAAAGCTAAGCTCTATCATGAACCAAAACGAATCCTCAAAGAGGCCAAACTCACAAAAGTTCAAAAGGATTTTCACCCAAAACCGAACTCAAAATCAAATTTCTTTGTCCAAACCAAATCGAATCAACATGTTCTAAGAAAAACACACTTTATTGAGAAAAATTGGTATTCAAACAAAACCAAGGTGTTTCGATTTGAAAACGGAAAGAATCAACTTCCAAAAAGGAAATCATTTTGGGTTGACAAATCAAACATCTTTCCAATTTCCAAGAAATTCTCACATAGACCCACATTGGTTTGGGTTCCTAAATCTCTCTAAATTGTGCAGGTGATGCGTGACGAACAATATGACTCGGAATGGTACATTGATAGCGGTTGTTTGCGTCACATGACAGGGAGAAGGGAAGATATAAGGGAATACTGTTTGCTATGAAATGGAGGAAGAATTCGATATGGCAACAATGTGATGGGTGAAATCAAAGGCTACAGCATGATCATGAATGGAGAATTTTCAATTCGCAAAGTAGCTTATGTGGAAGGCTTACAACACAACCTCATCAATGTTTAGCAACTGGTGGTGGGATTCGGTCTCAAAGTGTCCTTTGATGAAGATGGTTCAGAAATCATAGAAAAGAAGACTAAGATGATCATTCTAAAGTCTAAAAGAAAATGTGAAATGTTTCCCCTAGATATGAAATCGATCAAAGGAAAGCCTGCCATCTGCTTACTCACAGAGGCAGCAAACGATGACAGTTGGCTGTGGCATAGACGTCTCTCACACATGAACTTTAGAGACATAAATAAACTCGTTCTCGGTGACCTGGTGCGAGGATTAACGCTGCTGAAGTTTGATAAAGATCATTTGTGTGACACATGTGAACTCGGAAAACAAAGCAGAAAGAGCCACTCCACAATAATCAACACAAAGATAGTTGAACCCCTTGAATTGTTGCATATTGATCTTTGTGGTCCATCTGCAATCGAAAGTGTAGCTCACAAAAAATACATTTTGGTTGTAGTTGATGATTTTTCTCGTTTTACGTGGCCTTTCTTTCTTAAACAGAAATCCGAGGCGACTCCAAACATGATTAACTTCATCAAGCAAGCTGAACTGCTGCTCCGAAAGCCCGTTCGGAAGATTTGAAGTGACAATGGCACCGAATTCAAGAATCAAGTACTTGAAGATTTTCTCGTGAGCAAAGAGATTTCACATAATTTTTCTGCTCCTTACACTCCACAACAAAATGGAGTGGTGGAACGACGAAACCACTCACTTTGTGAAGCAGCTCGCACAATGCTCTCATTCGGAAAACTTTTGTTGTATTTCTGGGCTGATGCTATCGCCACTGCCTACTTTACTCAGAATTGCTCAACAATCAACAAGCGATTCTTATTCACTCCTTATGAGATTCTCAACAAGAGAAAACCAAATATGAAATTCTTTCATGTTTTCGGTTCGAAGTGCTTCCTTTTTAACTCTAAGGAGAAAAGAGTTAAGTGGGATGAAAAGGCTGATGAAGGAATTTTTATGGGTTATTCATTGACATCAAAAGCCTATCAAGTTCTGAACAAGCGATCTCGGAAGATAGAAGAAACGTACTATGTCACCTTTGATGACAAATACACCTCAAGGGCTCGGAACAAAGAAAATCAGTCAGCAGATATCTTTCCCGAATCAAATCAAACAACTATTCCTCTCATGAACCTATATGAGGAATTTATGAACTTGTTTGATGAACCAGAAACTGCCATGTGACAACTAAAATTTTAGGTAAGTAAAAGATAAATATAAGTATAGTTGAGGTTTAAAAGTTTAATGTTTACGTATATCGAAAGTATAATACAAAAGGATAAAATGGTCAAAGGAGGTAAAAATATGGGAATTTATGTTTTAAGACATTTTATTTAGTCATAACGAAGTGTTACTTCAATTGAAAACATGTCTTGAAAACCCAAGGGCAAAATGGGAAACTTGGAGACAAAAGTGAAAAGATTAATTGTTAAATTTTAAAAACTAATATCTAAATATATATAAGGATTTGAGAAAAAGTCATCAAGGAGACTTTTGTATATTTTGATGTAATAAGAATATAGGAAAGAAGATTCGGGTCGTTTGGAGTTATGACAAAGAAGTTATGAAGGGTTAAAGATGGTCAAAAAGTGACAAATATGGTCACGTGGTCATGTTTAGGGGCCGATAGCAGAAAATCTAGTTAGATTCAAATTTGAGTCAGTAAGAATAAAATGTAAAGCTCATTCCCATCTTTCCAACGGTATAAAGTTTGTAAAAATCGGGTATCATACGTAGAAGTTACGAGTGTGCAAAGATCGGGGAAAATTAGGTACAAGTGTAGGATTTTTCTAAGGAATTTTAAGCTGAAGGGCAATTTGGTCATTTTTACCTTTGACTGGTCAAAATCAGCCTTGGGCTGATTACTTTTTCCGGTGTGCATGTTTGAGATCGAAAACGAGAAAGAGGGGAAAGAATAATCGGGGAAAGAGAAAAGAGACACACACACCGATTCTAGTGTGTGCGCGTGATCGCGTTTTCTATAACAAGAGAGAGAAAAATCGAGCAAGGGGAAAGAGACCGAAGGAGGAAGGCTGAACATGGGATGCTACTGTTGCTGTGCGTTTTCGAGTAGAAAAAGGTCGATGGCCGGCGTTACCGCCGCTGCCGGCGACGGTGGCGAGCGACGGTGGTGTCAGATTGAGTGGTGACGGCTAGGGTTGGTTTATTTGGTCCGATTTCATGCTAAATGCAGCCCTAAATGCTTTTGTTCTCTGATTTTCGAAGCAGAAACAAAGGAGTGGCAGCAGAAAGCCGCTGAAAAGGAAAAGACCGTGGTAAGCCGCCGATCGACGGCGGCGAAAGGCTTTGACGACGTCAAGGGTCAGGGGTAACACCCATTTGGTCCGATTTTGGGTTGTTTCAACTTCAATTTCAGTTTCCCATGACCTTGGACAGAAATCAAAGGTAAATTCTTTGACCTAATTTCAAAAGTGTGAAGTTATTGTGTAGTTGTTCAATGCATGTTAACATTGGTTAAGATTTGGGTGAAGAATATGATGAATAGTAACGATTAATTTTCTGATTTGGTTAAATTGGACCATAAAATGGAAATATAACTTGATCTTTTGATATTTGGAATATGTTGGCATGATACACACAAAAGAAACTTGAAAATAGTTACTTGGAACATCCTTATGACACTTTATGTGTCTAGGTATGATTGGATTCCAAATAATTGTATAATGGAATATATCAAGTTTACCATTTGAACGTAATATGGTAATTATATAAGTCCTTTGAGTTTATAAATGTGGTTTAGAAGTTATTGCATATATTGGTTGGAATGGAATTGGACATTCCAACCCTTTGGGACAAGATATTATTTATCTTTCAATCATGACACAAATAGATCATATAATTGAATTGAAATGACTATTATGAAATATTGGTAATATATTAGAGTCAAGTAAATGAGAAATAGCGTGTTTTTGCAAGAACTACTATTTATGGAAACTTTAATGGTTGAGATTTGCTAAAATGATATAAAAGAGGAAAATGATGGATGTTTTGACATCTAGTCATCCAAGTGAACATATGAAGAGATAGAAAACAAGAAAGCTGTTAAGTAACTTGGTAAAAACATAAAAATATCATATTTAACTAAAAGTGGGACAAAAAGAGGAAAATTGGCGATTTTGGGTATTAAGCTTTTATAAAGCAAGTGTAGTTCATGAAATAGGAATATACTAATCCTTTGAAGTGTTAAGAATGTAATTAAATTGTATGGATGGAAAATAATGTGTTTTTCAACGGTTTCCATTTATAGAGACATTATTGGTTTAGAATTGTCAAAATTTGCATAAATGGATAAAACGATAGATGTTTTGACATCTAAACAATTAGTAGTGTTTTATAAGTATGTTAGACTTATAAAGTTGTTTAAATAACAAGTTAAAGTCAAGAAAATACATAATTAGTCCAAGTGGGACGAAAAGGGGTAAAAGTGTCCAATATGAGTATTATGTCTTATGAATCATGCTTAAAGGTTGGGATGAAATTATATGATAATTAGAAAGAGTTCATGTACGGTTTGGTAACATTATGTGTTTAGTTGAATAGTATGTACTAACCTCTTATTAAATTAATAGAGGTTGAAAGATGTTGGAAGCAAGTAGAGTCAATAGCTAGTGGATATTAGTAGATAGACATACCTAGCTACCGAGGTGAGTACATGAGGATTTTTACTGGGTACATAGCAACAAGTTTTAATTACTGAATGTTTTATGTTGAATTTTATGCTAAATATTTCATGAGTAATGGTTTTCCAAATGGTTTTTAAAGTCTGAATTGGCAAGTATTTATAAACTTTTATATGGCATTTAAATGTGAATCTATATGCAAGTTTTACCATCCACGTTATGCGTATGAAAGTTTACTGCTATGTTTTGAAAGTATGATTTGGCATTAAGCCAACTACGTTTTGAAAGTATGATTTGGCATTAAGCCAACTATGTTTTGAAAGTATGATTTGGCATTAAGCCAACTATGTTTTGAAAGTATGATTAGGCATTAAGCCGACTATGTTTTGAAAGTATGATTTGATATTAAGCCAAGTATGATTTGAAGAGAATGTTTTGGCATTAGCCTTGATGTGATTTCAAACGAGTAATTTATGTTTAAATGACTGGTATTTGAGATATGAATGTATGCAGCAATGCAAGTTATTATGTTACCCACTTTCGCCCGGGCCATGATGTTCCCACAAGGGAATTTAAAGGAATCTACTGGGATGGTACCTTCCCTTTCGCAAAGTAGATGTCCTAAAACACATGATGCTAGGATGGACTGATTGTGTTCTTTTCATCTTAGTATAGACTTGGGATATCACCCAGCGTGATTATCCTAAGTATAAAAATAAAACATGTTAAGATACCAGTCAAAGCATGTGATAAGATGCTGAGGTGGTTTGATACCATCTCAGTATAGACTTGGGGTATCACCAAGAGTGATTAAGACCCTAAGTATAAAAATCCAGTAATGATTGAATACCAGTCAAGTTTAAGTAATGAAAGTTTTATGTTGGTAAGATTTTTATTAAATTCATTATGGAAAGGCTTTACAAGCAAAATGACAATGTGCTTCAAGTATAAAGGTTTTGCTAACAAGTATTATGATATTATTTTTTTATGATCTATCTAACAGAAAGTGTCAATACATGATTTCTTTAAAAAGATTTTGAAAATGATATATGTTATGTTTACAAATGTTTTGAGTCTAAAACCCATGTATCTCATGAGACATATTTGTCTTACGTATCTTTGTTTTAAATGCTATGTACTCAGGAACAGGAAGCCTATTACCAGATGATAGAAGTAAAGGGTTTATAAGCAATCAATGAACAAATAAAATCCTAAGTTCACATGCAACCTTAGAAAGATCTATGTTTTCTTCTATGAAGATATAAACTAAAAACTTAAGGCCAACATTTATTTCTAAAGATCAAATCAAGATAAACCAACCTTTTGATCTTGTTCTTGAAGCTAGCCGCAAACAGATCATGCCTCAAATGCAAGTCACACCCAAGCTAAGGAGAAGAGAATCCAGCAGAGTTCTTTTGGTTCAAAATGGCACAGGAAATTAGGGTGCCAGAGGGTTCCATTTATAGCCATCAAGGGTTACACCTGAAACCCTAAGGAGCCTCCAAAGTGGGCAAGCTTGTTGACCACTTGGACCAGATCCCTCAAACTCTAATTAGGGTTTTCGCCAACCCTAGAGGATCCCTCTAAGGTGGTGCCAAATCCAGCCCCTGGCTTTTGGTTTATCAGTTATTCAACTATTGAATAAATACAAACCAGCCCCTGCACTTTTAATTAATTTATTTAATCACTAAATTAAATCCAATTAATTCTAGATTAAATCTCAATTAATTATTATAGTTTCTAATTAATATATTAACACTTAAATATATTAATAAACTATTTATTTATTTCTATTGATTTATTAAACAATTAATAAATCAACCTTTCACTCTACTGAACTCTACACTAAACCTCCAGCTATGAGGGCAACCCAAATGGACTTTGCTTCAATTAACAAGTTAAATACAATTACAAGTCATGGCTTAGACACCAAATCCAACAGTCTCCCACTTGGATAAGTCTATGACTTTAATTGTCCATTTACCTTCTGATTAATCTCAGTTTCCTAGAAACCGTTCCTAAACTCTGACCTAGTAAGTTCTATCCAAAGATAAGTGATCAGATGATCCTCCGTCTAACAAGATATTTTCAGACTCAAGACATGGATTAATATCAATCTTGGTCTGATACTCTGTTTCTCGATTTCCGATTCGCTTATGACTTTAAAACTACTAATTGAACACATCAATTCAGTCCCGGTTGGCCAACACTTTCAGTCATCTTCAAAATCATCGAGAGGCCTACATATATCTGTTTCACCATTGGGTCAGGGGACGGATAAGTTTTGACTTATATGTCTATACCTTTTACCAGTCAGAATACTCACAACAATGCGTTTTATAACACCGAGTTACCAGCACGTTTTCGCATTATCAATGAGCAACTGTCTCGCAAATTATAGATCATATCTCTCCACTTAAAGATCAAAGGATATTATCGTCTTAACATTGCTCGTGATGTAATCCATGAAGCAATTTGTTAAGCACGGGTTTATCCAATACTCACATCTCTATTTTCTAAGTACTCATGAACGTTGTAGCAGTCTTACCGCAATGTCTAACTCCTTAGACAATCTACAACCGCTTCATGACAGTCTTCGTTCACACTTACTCCCTAACTGTGTGATCGACTGTGGAAATTTAAATAATCTAATTACTTAGGAAGTTAAACATGCAAATAAAGAAACACAATAATAAACAATTGACAAAGGCAGTAACAATACTCATTTATAAATCTCCATTATAAAATCACCAAGTCAATTACATTTATATTGTTACAAGTTTCAAATCTATCTAATTACTAAAACTAATATCATCCTTCAGTCCAATGCTCCGAGCATGCTGATTGTGCTTGATCCTACTCAGTGCCTTAGTCAAAGGATCTGCATGATTGTCTTCTGATGATACTCTCTCTTAACCAGTAAATGACCTACTTCTACGCGATGTCGAATGTAATGGTACTTTCTGTCGATATGCCTGGACTTTCCATGATCTCGCAGTTCTTTTGTCAAAGCGACCGCTCCTTCATTATCATAGAATAGTTCCATCGACTCCTGAATGCTCGGGACAACTCCAAGGTCACCGATAAAGTTCTTCAGCCAAGCCGCTTCCTTAGATGCTTCACTTACTGCAATGTACTCTGATTCGCACGTTGAATCAGCCACCGTTTCTTGCTTGGAACTTTTCCAAGTGACCGCTCCACCGTTTAAAAGAAATACCCAGCCCGACTGGGACCGACCACTGTCCCTATCTGTTTGGAAGCTGGGATCTGTATATCCACTCACTTTCAAGTCATCACTGCCACCAAGGACTAACACCATATTCTTTGTCCTTCGCAGATACTTGAGTATGTTCTTGACCGCAATCCAGTGTGCCTTTCCAGGATTACCCTGGTACCGACTAACCATGCTTAGTGCAAAGGATACGTCGGGGCGAGTACATGTCACAGCATACATAATCGACCCTACTTTCGAAGCATAAGGTACCCGACTCATCTCAGCTATTTCCTCATCGGTACTCGGACTTTGAGTCTTACTCAATTTAGCATTACTCTGGATTGGTAGCTCTCCCTTTTTAGAATTTTCCATGTTAAACCTTTTTAACACCTTTTCCAAATATGTACACTGGCTCAGACCTATTAATTTTCTTTTCCTATCTCTTAGTATTCTTATCTCGAGAATATAAGCAGCTTCTCCAAGGTCTTTCATGGCGAAACACTTCCCGAGCCAAGACTTGACATCTTGCAAGGTCGGAACATCGTTTCCCATGAGTAGTATGTCATCAATATACAGCACCAGAAAAGTGACTATACTCCCACTACCCTTGACATATACACAGGACTCATCTTCACTCCTAGAGAAGCCAAACTCTTCGACTTTCTCATGGAAGCAAAGATTCCAGCTGCGAGATGCTTGCTTCAACCTGTAGATTGATCTCTCAAGCTTACATACTTTATCATGATGCTTTGTGTCTACAAAACCTTCTGGTTGATTCATGTAAACATCCTCAGTCAGTTTCTCGTTAAGGAAAGCGGTTTTGACATCCATCTGCCAAATTTCATAATCATGAAACGCAGCTATGGCAAGCATTATCCTGATTGATTTAATCTTGGCTACTGGTGAGAAGGTTTCATCATAGTCAACCCTGGGGTTTAAGTGAATCTCTTCGCAACCAGCCAAGCTTTATAAGTATGTACTTTACCATCCATGTCGGTCTTCTTCTTGAAGATCCACTTGCACCCGACTGTCTTTCGACCCGTCACATTGTCAACCAAGTTCCAAACTTGATTGTCATACATGGACTTTATCTCACTGTCCATTGCATCATTCAATTTGGCAGACTTGGGGCCCGCCACTGCTTCATGGTAGTTAGCTGGCTCATCCAAATTAGTCAATGTACGATCACTGACCAACGTGTCACCGTCCGAAGTAATATGGAAACCATAAAACTCGGGCGGCATGCTAACTCTACCCGAATGTCTAAGGGGCAATGAGATGTCGGTGGGTCCAACAGGAACCTCTTCCTCATGTTGGTTGCTAGTTTCTTCTAAGGTTGTTTCATCGGGCGTCTCTTGAATTTCTTCGAGATCGATTGTACTCCCACTGTCCTCTTTGGAAATGAGTTCTCTCTCTCAAAAGAACCCCCGTCTTGCTACAAAGACCACGTCCTCGCTCGGTCTGTAGAACAAGTATCCAAATGACTGTTTTGGGTATCCGATGAAGAAACACCTCTCACTTCTCTCTGCGGGCTTGTCATGAGTCTCTCTTCTTACGAAAGCCTCACATCCCCAGACTTTGATGTGTGCCAATGAGGGAACTTTCCCCGTCCACATCTCGGGAAGTGTTTTCGCAACCTTCTTGGTTGGGACAAGATTTAGGATATGGGCGGCAGTCTCTAAGGCATACCCCCATAAATGGATTGGAAGCGAAGCTCGACTCATCATAGAACGAACCATGTCCAACAAGGTTCGATTTTGCCTTTCAGCAACACCGTTCAACTGAGGTGTTCTTGGAGGCGACAACTGTGAAACAATTCCACATTCCTTGAAATAATCGAGAAACTCGATACTAAGATACTCACCGCCTCTGTCGGATCTAAGCATCTTTATCTTTCTGCCCAATTGATTTTCTGCTTCATTTTTTAACTCTTTGAACTTTTCTAAGGTATCTGACTTATTCTTGATTAAGTAGATATATCCATATCTACTAAAATCTTCAGTAAAGGTCACATAGAAACGCATGCCATCTTTTGTGGTTGTTCTGAAGGGACCACACACATTTGTGTGTATGATATCTAACAGACCTTCACCTCTTTCAACGGAACCTTTAAATGGTGATTTTGTCATCTTTTCCAAGCAAGCAAGATTCGCATACATCATCCGACCCGAGGTCAAATGATTCCAACACTCCATCCGTTTGGAGTTGGGCGATGCGTTTCTTGTTGATATGGCCAAGGCGACAGTGCCACAAACACGCCTTTTCTATACCGCTTGAAGAATCAATAGCTAAAACATTTTTATCATAATTATCAACACACATAATAGATTCATACACTCCATCACAAGGCATAGCATTAAATATAAAAACATCATTTTTGAAAACTGAAATTGAACCATTCAATTTATTAAACTGATAATAAAAGCCCTGTCTGAACAATGCATGAAAAGAATTTATGTTCTTTGCCATATCAGGCGAATAGCAACAATTATGTAAATCTAAACAAACTCCACTACTAAGCACTAATCTATAGACACCGATCTTGGTAACAGGTGACGTTCACCTATTGCCCATGACCAGGTTCAATCTACCGTTCTCTAGCTCCTTACTTTCCTTTAGTCCCTGCAAATTAGAACATATATGAAAACCACATCCTGTATCAAGGACCCAAGAACAGGAAGAAGATGAGTTATTAGATATAGAATATGTACCTGCTTGTGATGGCATCACTTTGCCATCCTTGATATCCTGCAAGTACCTGGGGCAGCTCATCTTCCAGTGACCCTTTTATTTGTAGTAAAAGCAGTCAGCTTCTTTGGGGTTCGTGACGTGCGGAATGCCGGAAGACTTGGCTCTCGGGGCACTGATAGATGTCCCGACATGAGTCTTTTCCCTCCAGTTTTGCTTTGGAGGGCCCTTCCTTTTCTTTCCCTTGCCAGATCCAATAGCCAGGACAGGCGGGTTGACCGGGAGTACACTTTTCCCTTTCATCCCGTCTTCAGCAGTACGAAGCATGCAGTAGAGTTCAGCCAAAGTTGCATGACTGTTGTTCAAATGATAAACCAGTGTGAACTGGTCATAAGAACTGGGTAGAGAATTCAGCACTATGTCAACAGCCAAATCCTCATGTACAGGCATCTCCAGCTTTCTAAGCCTTTCTACATAACCCTGCATCCGTTTCATATGAGTGCAGATGGACTCTCCATCCCTAGGCTTGCCGTTAGTGAAAGCTTTGACCACCTCACGCCTTTTGATGTGTTCTTGCTTGCGGAACTTTTCCGTGAGCTCTTTGTGCATCTCGTAAGGCCAATAGTCCTCATAAATACGCTGCAGTTCAGGGTTCATGGTAGCGATCATGATGCAAGCCACTTTGGTTGCATCATCAGTGTGTTTGGTGTACGAGGCGATTTCCTCAGGAGTAGGGGTATCTGGGTCAACCTCAACTAGCTCGGTTTCCAGAACATACTCTTTTTGTTCAAACCTTAGAGCCATTTTGATGTTGTGGATCCAGTCATTGTAGTTAGTGCCGTCCAACGTCACTTTTGAGCACAATGACAGAATCGAGGTGACATTATCGGGATTCGAGTGGGGAACGGATTGGTCAGAAGACATCTGAACAAGAAGAAAGGTAGTTTTAATTAGACATTATTAAATAATCCTTATATTCACCCAAGAATAAATATAAGGCTAGGATCCTACAATAACAATCTACAATATCGAAGAGGGATGCCGGAATCTATATTGTAAATTTTATAAGGTAGGAGAATGACGATTTAGCCAATTTCACCGCGGAAAAATAATCTAATTATAATGGAATTCCTAGTTTCTTTTTGAGATTTATTGAACTGTTCAATAGCATGTTTTAATCTCGGGAATGCCCCGCTGTTTGTGACTGGGATACCGAGGACCACAAACCGGGTGTGAATAACCATGCAAATTCGCTCGGTACTCTCGAACTCAATTGTCATATCTAATTAACGTGCCGGTTAACCACACACGCTCCGTTAATAATGAAAAAATCGAGAAACCCATTGCAACTCTTTACGGACCCTAGTTGGCGTGCCGGTAAACCACACACGCTCCACCAACGTTCCACAAAGTGCAATGTGCAATTTCATGGATTAGCACCAATTCACATTTTTAAACCTAAAGTAACTAGATTGGGATTTGTTCAAGGTTCTAGTACTTTCAATTATAGCATTATACTTTTAAGAGACTTAGCGGTTCTATCAAACCCGTTCGGCTAAGGACACTCGACTGACCAGGAGAGCGGTGGGTAAGAGTAGATACCCATTAGACTGCCATTTTATAGGCAGTCGCCTTATACCCTCTTTATAGGACAGTTTTGTGAATGAGGCCTACTAACGGTAAGACTAACCAATTTGTCTTATATATAAATATTAACTTTTAATCATAAATATATAAGATATATTTTAATCTTATTAAAATATTTTAGAATTAATTTATTCATAATTTTTGCAAATTTTAATCTATTTCTCGAAATTTTTTAAATTAATCCTTTAAGCTGATTTAATTTATCCTTTAATTAACAATTAATTAAATTAATTTAATCTAAGATAGGTAACACAAATTAATCAAATTAATTTACTTATCTTAAACCCCTAATGGTTCAAAAATTGCAAGCAAGGGTTTAAGTGTTCCAGTTATTTTATTAATCCAATTACCAAAAATAACAACATACTATCCAAGGCAAGCAAAAGGGGGGACCATATGGGGTTGGCGGCTAGGGTTAGGAAACCCTAGCCTTGAAATCGATCAAGGCCCTTCCAAGGGTTTAATTTCGAAAACCCTTGTGGTCAAACAAACAGTTTATATCAAAAAACAAGAAAACAAGCCATAGCTCTGATACCACTAAAGGGTTTATAAGCAATCAATGAACAAATAAAATCCTAAGTTCACATGCAACCCTAGAAAGATCTATGTTTTCTTCTATGAAGATATAAACTAAAAACTTAAGGCCAACATTTATTTCTAAACATAAAATCAAGAATAACCAACCTTTTGATCTTGTTCTTGAAGCTAGCAGCAAATAGATCCTACCTTAAATGCAAGTCACACCCAAGCTAAGGAGAAGAGAATCCAGAAGAGTTCTTTTGGTTCAAAATGGAGCAGGATATTAGGGTGCCAGAGGGTTCCTTTTATAGCCTCCAAGGGTTACACCTGAAACCCTAATGAGCCTCTAAAGTGGGCAAGCCTGTTGACCACTTGGACCAGATCCCTCAAACCCTAATTAGGGTTTTCGCCAACCCTAGAGGATCCCTCTAAGGTGGCGCAAAATCCAGCCCCTGGCTTCTGGTTTATCAGTTATTCAACTATTGAATAAATACAAACGAGTCCCTGTACTTTTAATTAATTTATTTAATCACTAAATTAAATCCAATTAATTCTAGATTAAATCTTAATTAATTATTATAGTTTCTAAATTAATATATTAACACTTAAATATATGAATAAACTATTTATTTATTTTTATTGATTTATTAAACAATTAATAAATCAACCTTTCACTCTACTGAACTCTACACTAAACCTCCAGCTATGAGGGCAACCCAAATGGACTTTGCTTCAATTAACAAGTTAAATACAATTACAAGTCATGGCATAGACACCAAATCCAACAAGAAGAAGAGAATTTAGAAGATGTTATGTGGAATATAGATAGAAAGAGGATCAGAAGATAGAGTTATCTTCAATACGATATAGTTATGATGTGATGTATAGTTGAGAGATATCATGGTAATGGTTTAGAATAACCCTCGTTCTTGTATTGTAAAGTTTGCTATGTCCCATAATGATTTTGGGCTATTTTTATTTTGAGTCAAGTCAGTATATATTTTTATCCGTTTAGCCCAAAGGTCATGCCAAATTTCCGGTAGAATAATAGTAAATTATGGGACATTAGCTTGAGATGTTTTAAGGCTTTACTATGGTTGTTATGATATGAGTTTTGTAACCCCCAAAGTTGTATAAACATTTTTACAGCTTAATTGTTTTTGTTGGGACCAAATTTTTAAGACATGACACGAGGTCATGAGAAACGTTTTTAAAGCTTGACAATTTGTTCTATAAAGAAACACGGTTTTCGAAATATGAGATTTTTCAATACCGAGTTTTAAGAAATACTACACTAGCTATTGTGCTTTTCAATACCGAGTTTTTGAAATATGATTCGTTAACAACAAGCATCCGGATCACTGTTATGTTCTGGATGAGCAGTATATTGCTTGAAGCAAGCTCCAAGAGCATGGTATGAGACGTTGACTTGCTTCATCAAGCAGTCAAAATTCAAGCAAGGCTCAATTGATCCAACCTTCTTTCGCAAGAAGGAAGGAAACCATCTTATGATAGCTCAAATTTATGTTGATGATATTATTTTTGGATCCACTCATCCAAGCCTAACCGCTGAGTTCTGAAAATTAATGGAAACTAAATTTGAAATGAGTTCGATAGGGAAAATCAACTTCTTCCTTGGCCTGAATTTCAGACAAAGCTCCGAAAGGATCTTCATCAATCAGGAAGCCTATACAAAAGCTCTTCTAGAGAAGTTCGGAATGATGGGCAACTCGAAAGTTAAAGTTCCGATGGCGTTCGGAACAAAGCTTACTCCTTCTCTGGATAAACCTGCCGCATACATCACTCTTTATCGACAAATGATTGGTTCGCTTCTCTACCTTACTTCTAGTCGACCTGATATCGTGTTTGCTATTTGTTACTGTGCCAGGTATCAAGCTATTCCAAGGGAACCTCACATTACTGCTGTGAAGAACATTTTCCGATACCTGAAAAGAACAACATCACTTGGTTATGGTATCCATCGGGATCAGGTTTCTTTGTGCAAGCCTTTTCAGACGCAGATCTTGGTGGATGTGGACATGATCGGAAAAGCACCTCTGGGGGATGTCAACTTCTGGATGGCAAGCTTGTGAGCTGGCAATCTAGGAAACAGACTTGTGTTTCGCTTTCCAATGTCGAAGCTAAATACATCGCAACTGCATCATGTACCTCTCAAATCATCTGTATTCAAAACCAACTGAGAGACTATGGGATCAAGATGAAGCATATCCCACTTTACTGCGATTCCGAAAGTGCAATTCGGATCTGTCACAACCTTGTGCAACATTCAAAGACAAAGCATATTGCCCTTCGTTACCATTTCACTAAAGATCATGTTGAAGATGGCAATATTTAAGTACACTTTGTCCGTTCGGCAGACCAGCTAGCTGATATCTTCACCAAGGCCTTACCTGAACTTACTTTCAATCGCATTCTACAAGGACTCGGAATGATAGAGGCTGAATCAGTTCCAAAATCTACTTAATGGTCGGATGTCATTGATCATATTCTGAATGGCTCTGAATCTCGGAACGACTCTGAATCGTAACAAGTGCCTGATGATCTCGGAATTGCTCTGTATATCCTTTTTGTATATTTGTTTTTAATTTTTATCCGTATTTCTTTTTCAAATATCAAAATTCACAAAAATATTTTCTTGTTTATTTTTTTAAGTCCAAAGTTTCTTTATTTTGTTTCTTTCATTTTTACTTTATTTTATCAAAAACTCCAAAAATATTTTAATTTATTTTATGTTAAGTTACAAATTTTTTTTTTGTTATTTTGTTTCTCATTCCACAGGTTGATCGAAGTCAGAGCAAAAGAAGGCAGTTTTCATTAATAAGGAAGATATTACAGAACATCAAAAGAAATTACATAATCTTCCTACAGCTTGTAATACTGCCACATGAGAGGGTTACCAAGGTGATACATTTGATGGATACGCAGCTCGCTTTCGTCTACGAAAAGCCACGTCCCATCTGCCAGCATCACGTGGAACTGGTTGTGTGCGGTCATCCTTAAGATCGCCGCCGGCCACCACCCACGCCGGTACCATACCTCCACCAGGTCGAACTGCTTAAATTCCACCACAAGTTTTGGTAGAACTGGTTGTAGTGCGGCAAACCCCACGTGCACCACCAGGGGTCTGCTAGTATCTCCGTCACTGAGGGTGGTCAACCGGACCTCGGACCTCTGTGACCATACTCCGATGATCACTCCTCCGTAAATTCCACCTGCAAATTCGACTTCTGAGAGCTTCACCTCCACTTTATCCAGCGGTTAAATGGACGCTCAACCATTTGTGTGTTATTTTTTTGTATTCTCTTTCTGGTGTGATTTACACAACTAAGTTTCTTTTCTTTTTATAGGCAGGTGATGGCCGATTAATCTCCCCAATTATGGCGACGATAAATTTCTTTGCAGTAATTATGGGTGTGACAGACTTTTAATGCTCTCATTAAAGCTAGATCGTGTCAAATATGTTCGATTAGACGGGTTTTCACATCCGCCTGCACATTGATGTTTTCTGCAGGGCATTTGACACCTGTACCAACAGATTACGGCGCCCTCATCACTACAGGAATTGATATTTTGTTTTGTTATTTTATTTTCTTTTCTCCAAAAATACAAAAATAATTTTCTCTTCAGAATGAAACTGTGTATTGACGACAAATTTCTTTATACACCTTCTTTTACCAAAAATATAGTCCTATGATTATCTAAATCAAACCAATTTCGGTATATGGCTATAGCAAATCTAGACTGTGATCGCAAATCCTTATCACCATGATTTGCTATGAGACTCACACCATTTCTTTACCAATCTTAATTCTCCATCATACTCATCTCCATGTAAACGTAACCCTTATGAAGGTTCTCAGCATTACCACTGAGAATTGATGGTTACACAACAACTGCGTTTATGATCTCGGATTGTTGTCACCACACTTCCGAGTGAAACCCAAAATTCCAAACAACCTTTACGAATTGACGACTTTTATCAAGAAATCTCTATTTTTCATTTTCTGAGTGATCTTAATGAAATATACTAGACCAAAACTATTTCTTCCCAAAAGATCCAGTTTTTTTAATGAGATTTCCGAAAACAAACAGTCACTTTCAAATAATACCAAACCTACTTGTTATTAATGACTACACTGTTCAAACAAGTACTTCCTTCCGATTTCGGACTTATTTCAAGTTTCGGAATCCGTTGGAAGCAAAGACACCCATGAAACCCAACATTTAAAAGATGCCTTTGTAAGACCCGTTCCGCCGAGTCGCGGCCCGGAGGAATCCGCGGCGCGGCTTTAGGAAGAATCTAGAATCGCATAGGATTTGTACGCGCGGCGCGGTTCGAAAGAACCCGCGGCGCGGTGCGCCTCTATTGTGAAAACCTTAATTCGGATGTACACGCCTACATATAGGACCCCAGCCCTAGGGTTCGTGTTTTTGGAAGTTCTCTGGAGTGGAGTCGACTGGTTTCAGCAGAGGCTCTTCGGTTCTAAGGCTTTGAAGGTTTGAAGGAAGAGATACAACGTGGGGAAAGGCTTGTAGCCGAACGGGTGAATTCCTCTGTTTCCCAGAAACAAGGTAAGAGGATCTACCTTCTGATATTTCATTCTATCCCGTCTTTATGGTGTTATCCCTTGATTAGTAGTCTTAGATGACTTGTAACACTTAGGGTTTGGACCAAGGACATGCATGGACTTGCACGTCCATAAGGAAGTGATCTTAGGGTAGTTTTTGATCCCAGGAAGGGTGTAGAGTGGAACCCTAATTGATGACTGTTCTGGTTAAGAGCAAAAAGAGGATTTCGGACTATTCCGAGTCCGCGACACGGACAGGCTATGTCGGCTATGCGGGTTCGAGTAAAACCCCGTAAGTGTAATGATAGTCCGCGACGCATAAGAGGAAGGTCGCGCCGCGGCGAGCGGCTGTTTGACCCAAAAGCTTATTTTCGACCAAATGTTGGGTCTAACCTTTAGGCCAGTCTATAGGAGTTCAGTCAGTGATTAATATGTTGTGTATGTGGGATTTAGGTGATCGGACGAGCCTAGTTTGGGATATTAGCGATTATCCAGACGGTTGTGATTCAGGTGAGTATCCTCACCTTACTATATGATGTTGCATGTTAGGCATCTTGTGTGTTGTTTACAGTTATATGATTTGCTCTATATCTGTGGTTATTTGTCGTTGGGCTCAATACTGATGCGTGTCCCCTCGTAGCTGTTGTATGGCGAGTTGGACTATTGCCTTGTCTCATAGCTGTTGTATGATGGGCTGGGCCATAACCGGGAACCCATAGCTGTTGTATAATGGGTAGAACCTTCCCGTGTCCATAACTGTTGTATGATGGACGCCCGTAGCTGTTGTATGGCGGGTAGGGTCGGGTCGTTCTCGAGGACGGGTTGTTTAATGTGTGGGCATGTAAGGTAATTTGTGGACTCACTAAGCTTTAAGCTTACCCGTTGATTTTATAACATTTCAGGTATTTCAAATGACAAAGGGAAGGGCAAGGCGTGACGACGGCGCATCGCATACAAGAGATTTATGTTATGATTTTCAAATGTTTCCGCTGTTGGTTTAATAAATATGTCGAATAGATTTACTTTTTGGAATAAATATTTTATTGGAACCTTGATAATAAATGAATTTTAGAAATTTTGAAATTGGGGCGTTACAAATTGGTATCAGAGCCTTGGTTTGAGGGATTTGGATGAACTGTATTGGGAATCCAAACTCAAACTTAGGACTGAGAGCTTTTCGTTAAAGAAATAATGTTTTCTCTATAAACGTTTTAAGTAGTTGGGTTGAATAACATGTGGAAGATTCCCTTGCATGTTCTTGTTTGATTGTTGCTTGGGGGTTTGAAACATGGTATGCACACCTGACTTATGATTTTTAACGGATAATGAGTTTCGAAAAGAATGAGATGCGATGCGAACCGTCAACCGAGATAAAGTAAGTTTTTGTGATTCCCAATTACCCATGCCAAGTTTGTGTTATGTGATGATATATGTATGCCAGAAAGTAGGCGTGGAATTTAGTCAGGAAATGCATGCTAGAAATGCATGGATTAGGATGCCTTCTGCCTGTTGTTTGTTATTTGTGCTGCTTTAGAATCTATGCTAACACTATTAGGTTGCTTAGTGAATGCTATTGGGTTATATACAATTAGGATAAGATAGCCTAAGAATTCTTGGTCTAGCCTTACTGGCTGTTCCTTGTTTGGTTGTGACTTTAGGGTAGGATCATTTATTTTAATGTCTATCTTATTCTCGATTGTGTACGACGGTGTGTCCGTGAGGCGACTCGATGGTGTTAGCAGAAGTTCTTTTAGGCACGGGTGGGGTGTGAGATCCTAGGTAGCCTAGGATGAGTGTTAGGCACTTGGGTGCGAGACCGTATGAATACCAATGTCGAATAGATGAGTGGGTGGTGAATTAGAGTATTGGTGGACAAATTTTGAAACAAGTAAGAATAGGTGTGGAAGGTAGTACCGGGCCCGTACTACCGAAAGCACAGGATTCATACTTGAGTCAGGAAGAGTTTCCCAAAATTCTAAGGAACCGGGTAGGGTAGAGAATCAGGTATGATTCACATTATGAATTAGTTGCGAAAGGAAAGTACACGTCTTCATCGTGGCGATGTTCGGTAATGAAGAGTGGATTGGGAGTAGTTTCGGGTGTAACCAATGGAGATGGATCGGGATGGATCATAGGTGCAGAAATTGATCGCCGTTGAGGTATCAACGAGGGTTATGATTGGCAGCAATGGGTTAGGCGATGCATCCGGGTTGCTAGCTGATGCATCTGGGTTTTGCATGTCAATGTTTCAAAGGTCTATGGATGTGAATCCCGATAGACCTTATTCCTGTTTAATGGACTAACGACATGGTATGAGGATTGGATTTGTTACAAAGGTTCGAGGCGCTGATCGATCGCGATCAGCACTAGGTATTGGCACAGATTCCAAGTAGGGGAGAGTTGTTGTTCTAAGAGAAGGAGCGAAGCTTAATGCGCAAATAGCTCAGCTACTGGAATATGGGAGTACTTGCATTACGAATTATCAAGCGTTGGACTTGGGTTATGATGATAGAGGGAGAAGGAATTGGCAGCTAAATAGAAATCGTGGCTTGGGAATCTGCAGGTAGGTTCCAGAGGATTTCCAAGTACTCCTTTAGGGGAATGGATGAGAATCCAGATTGATTTAAGTGACGACGTTATGTCGACTTGTGTCACTCGAAAAGCAGGAAGGGCCCGTCCAGCTGCTGAAGCTGATGGACCTTGACTCCTGCTACCCAGCTGAAGTTAGAGTAATTGGAGACTACGTACAAGGTATGACGAAAAATGCGAGTAGTGTGTGACTTATGGGATAAAGACCCACAGAAGATGGCTCCTTGGACAGATAGCCACAAGTAGAGGGTTGAAGCGGAAAGGGAAGAAGGGTTCCCAGTGTGACATAACCGACCATTGAGGATGGAAGTCTCATGGCAATGAGGGAAACGGCGTGAGGACGGATACCCGTGATCTGACAAGGCAGGGAACTCGCCGGCAGGGGCTAAGTCCATGAGAAGGGAAAGTTGTAGTTTGAAGGAGGAAGATGGGAGTGTCATTGCGTGCTGGAGCTAGCAAGTGGTTATTGGTGCATCGAGTAGCTTTTCACCTTAAGGTAAAGGTGTTTGGAATAGCTTTGAGTAAAGGGAATTCTGTGAATTCAAGGAAGCGGTTGGAGGTAGTATGCATTGCGAAGAGGCAAGGATCTTGGCCATGCTAGGGGTGCATGGTCACCTCCATGGGAGTTTTGATTATTTCCATTAAGGCGTGGGGAACGCTGGACGATTGTATTTCGTTTCAACTCAGGACCTTGACAGTAGTGGGAGCGAGAGAGTCAAGTTTTAGTATAAAATGGCAGAGGATGGAAGGTGAGACGCTGGGTTAAGGGGACAACGCGACCTGTTGGGTTGACTGCAAGATTGCGCAAGCTATGGTGACTTGGAACATAAGGGTTCTGCTTGCATGGACTGATACTCAGAAGGATTGACGCAGGGGAATTATTCAGATACTGGGAATCTACTTCAGGCGTCAACAAGAGTTATGTGTGTAGGACAAAAGTCTTCGAAGTAAGGGATGTGTCATATGGGACAGCTCATCTCAGGAGCGCTAGTCAATAGTTTCAAGGAAGGAAAGGATCGCGAGCTGAGAAGCCTTCCAAGGCAGGAAAGTCTAGGCGGAAGTAAGGAAGGGGTCGGAGCAAGGTTTTAAGGAAACATTTTGGTGAGATTGTGTATCGATAGGGAAGGATCAGCGCGGAAGCAACATATTAAGCAACGATAATATGAAGACAGGACGAGGGTTATGCTAAGTGATGCTAGGAACAAGGATAAGTGTTGGCCATGAGCATTGGGTCGTATTGGTGTAGTGATCGATTAAGGATTTTACGTCCTAGAGGATTGGTATCTCACGTAGGTACCGGGGTACTGTGCATTGTTCAAGGTTGTGCCCGCTCGTGCCTCGGTGAGAGATAAAGTGTTGTCGGATGGAGTGTACTATGTTGAGGTGGTACTGTGCTATGTTCTGGTGAATACTTCGTGCTGATCGGGAGTGCCGGGAGCTTTATTGTAGCAATACTGTGACGTGTTCCCTCGAGTACGAGATACGGTTTTAGTAGGCTGATTGGTCAGATTCGGTTATGGGGCAGATGATTTCTGTGCAGGATGAGATAATGGTTATCTGGGTGACGAGGATTAGTACCCTTAGGATTGTTTAGTAGGATGGGAGATGATTATGGACCCCTTCATGATCGCATTTGCCGAAGTAGTTGAGGAGAAGACTACCTTGGTTTTATTGATGGCTGTTTAGCTGGTGAGAATGAAAACCAAGGGCGGATCAGGGCGACATGAAGACTGGGCGGATTGGATTCAAGATAAGGATTTAGATGAGAAACCGTGGAAGGGAACACCTTTAGGTGAGACAGTTCGGGTAAATGAAGGTTGTGGGGTAGGGTTAGCGGAGGATGGCTAACCTATTATGGTCGCCTTGGATGTTAGATATAGACGGAGCTTCCGTGCGGTGATGAACGAAGAATTTTGTGTCAAGTTTTTCGTTGCCCGAGGGGCAACACGGATGTGTATGATATTGGAGAGAATTACTGGTGATCTAGCCGGTAAGGAAGTGGGGAATGGTTAAGAGGAGAGAGGTTTGATCGGTGGAAAGGTCAAGGCCAATCATCAAAAGATAGGTAGCTGATTTGGTCTCCGAGGATTTCTGATGTAGAATTTGGAGGTATGCCTGTATGGGTTCATCGCGGAAGTACCAAGGAACCCCTCAGTTTATTGATAAAATCAAGGATGTCGTAGACCGATGGAGCAGGAGTGCTCACTTCGAGTCTGTTATAGTATGCTGGGCTACGAAGGGTGGATGATGTTAAGGCTCGGGAGAAGGTACCCCAATATGGTGCTCTGGATGGTGATATCAGGTAAGGAGGTGCAGCTCACTTAGGAGTTTAGGAGAAGGTTCGTAAAGTTGCGACATCTAACTTCGTTTCAGTATTGTGCATCATCCTTAGAAGGATGGCTGTATGGAGAGATCAATGTAGGAGTTCCTTCGGGATTACGTTCTTAGTTTGATGGGAGTTGTAGTTTCCTATGTAACGTTGGTAGAGTCCTTTATGATAATGGTTAGCACACGAGAAATGGTCTCTTGTGCAAGAAGTCGTACGGGAGAGGGTGTCAGGACTTCTATGTGTTCAGGAAGAGATTGTAGACCGATTTGAGCCGGAAGAAGAATCATGATATTATGCAGTGATAGGACCTGAGTTTATTGGTCAGAGTTTTGTCGTTAAGGTACCGATGTACTGGAAAGTGGGACCCCGGGTATACCGGATCGTTGTTAGTGTAGTAGATAGAATCTATGGCTCAGTCAGGCTTGTAGTAACTTCTAGATTTCTTAGTTGAGGCTGTGAAATGCGACGCATTCTGTAGCGTGCAATTGGGAGAGAAATTGCGAGACGATGGTTCGATCTTGAGTTCCAGGTTGGAAGTTTTGTTCTTCTTAAGGTGTCGCTTTGGAAGGGGGTTATTCGTTTCAGGAATCGAGGAAAGCCTGGATCTAGGTACATTGGACCATATCGAATCATCGCACAAGTAGGTAAGGTAGCCTACCGATTGAAGCTGCCCGAGCAGCTTAGCCAGATTCACGACACGTTCCACGTTTCCTGACTCAGGAAGTGTATTACCGATGAAACTTCAATTGTGCCCTTAGAGGGTATCCAAATTGATGAACGCTTGAACTATGTGGAGCGACCGGTTGCTATCAAAGAAAGGAAAATAAAGACTTTACGAAATAAGATGATAGGGGTAGTTAAGGTGCTGTGGCAGCATTGTAAGGGGTCTGAATGGACTTGGGAATCCGAGGAAGAAATGCGAAGGCATTACCCCGAATTGTTTACACGCATAGATTTCAGGGACGAAATCCTTTCAAGTGGGGGAGAATTGTAAGACCCGTTCCGCCGACTCGCGGCCCGGAGGAATCCGCGGCGCGGCTTTAGGAAGAATCTAGAATCGCGTAGGATTTGTACGCGCGGCGCGGTTCGAAAGAACCCGCGGCGCGGTGCGCCTCTATTGTGAAAACCCTAATTCGGATGTACACGCCTATATATAGGACCCCAGCCCTAGGGTTCGTGTTTTTGGAAGTTCTCTAGAGTGGAGTCGACTGGTTTCAGCAGAGGCTCTTCGGTTCTAAGGCTTTGAAGGTTTGAAGGAAGAGATACAACGTGGGGAAAGGCTTGTAGCCGAACGGGTGCATTCCTCTGTTTCCCAGAAACAAGGTAAAAGGATCTACCTTCTGATATTTCATTCTATCCCGTCTTTATGGTGTTATCCCTTGATTAGTAGTCTTAGATGACTTGTAACACTTAGGGTTTGGACCAAGGACATGCATGGACTTGCATGTCCATAAGGAAGTGATCTTAGGGTAGTTTTTGATCCCAGGAAGAGTGTAGAGTGGAACCCTAACCGATGACTGTTCTGGTTAAGAGCAAAAAGAGGATTTTGGACTATTGTGAGTCCGTGACGCGGACAGGCTTTGTCGGCGACGCGGGTTCGAGTAAAACCCCGTAAGTGTAATGATAGTCCGCGACGCGTAAGAGGAAGGTCGCGCCGCGGCGAGCGGCTGTTTGACCCAAAAGCTTATTTTCGACCAAATGTTGGGTCTAACCTTTAGGCCAGTCTATAGGAGTTCGGTCAGTGATTAATATGTTGTGTATGTGGGATTTAGGTGATTGGACGAGCCTAGTTTGGGATATTAGCGATTATCTGGACGGTTGTGATTCAGGTGAGTATCCTCACCTTACTATATGATGTTGCATGTTAGGCATCTTGTGTGTTGTTTACAGTTATATGATTTGCTCTATATCTGTGGTTATTTGTTTTTGGGCTCAGTACTGATGCGTGTCCCCTCGTAGCTGTTGTATGGCGAGTTGGACTATTGCCTTGTCCCATAGCTGTTGTATGATGGGCTGGGCCATAACCGGGAACCCATAGCTATTGTATGATGGGTAGAACCTTCCCGTGTCCATAACTGTTGTATGATGGACGCCCGTAGCTGTTGTATGGCGGGTAGGGTCGATTCGTTCTTGAGGACGGGTTGTTTAATGTGTGGGCATGTAAGGTAATTTGTGGACTCACTAAGCTTTAAGCTTACCCGTTGATTTTATAACATTTCAGGTATTTCAAATGACAAACGGAAGGGCAAGGCGTGACGGCGGCGCATCGCATACAAGAGATTTATTTTAATGAATTATGTTATGATTTTCAAATGTTTCCGCTGTTGGTTTAATAAATATGTCGAACAGATTTACTTTTTGGAATAAATATTTTATTGGAACCTTGATAATAAATGAATTTTAGAAATTTTGAAATTGGGGCGTTACAGCCTTTCATTGATTCTTAAAAACCAAATGATCGTAATTCAACAGGAAACCACGCAAGCACTTCCGAATCTCTCTTGATTCGAAAGAAGAGATCGTTGCCCGGGATCCAACTTCTTTCATGTCTATAATGACATCACAAAATCCCATAAATTTACTTTGCTTTATCTCTTTTTATTTGGCACACTCCTGCACAAAAATCAATTATGATTTTTCTAACTCTGGTTTCTTGGCAAAAGGTTTCATCTGGCATTTACAGATCTTTAAAATGCTGACTCATCAATCTTGGGGGATTCTTAGAGAAAAAGGCTATTCAGGCGCGAAGTTTTAAATTCAAACGACGTCATTTACGCAAATCAGTTTCAACATCATTATCACAACAGCTGACTACTCGCTTTTCACGCGTCTGACAAGGCGATTTTGGGGGCAACAAATCATCATGGGAAATATTTGGAGAAACTGAACTGACATCTCTGGGATTTTCTCTCTCCACATTAATTCTTAAAGATATAAAAATATTTTTGACGATATTCTCTCTCCACTGCTCACATTCTTCTCCATGGCACTCTTCTTCTCTCTTGTGTTCATCTCTCTCAAGCATTCAACAATGGCGGCCTCTTCTTCTGCAAATGACCAAACAGCTTCAACTCTCATGTTGAAGATCAAACCAAACCAGAATATGATAGTTGATCTTGATTCATCCCGCTACAACGAAAATATTCGTCCGATGATAGAATGTTTGAAATACTCAAAGATCTCTGAGGCACTGACGAAGTTTGCATCTGTTCCAATAGTTCATCTCTCATCTTCTTGCTCTTCTGCATTCTACAACAAAAAGGAGGAGATCGTCACCTTTGAGGTTGCTTCTGTCAAAACCCATGTCTCAAAATCTCATTTTGGCAAACTGCTAGGGTTTACTGAAACGGAGAACTTGATTGATCCTGAATCCGTTCAACCGGTGGTCCTATAAAAGCTCTTTTACCAGATGGGATACAAGGGAGACATCAATTTACTGTCAAAATTTTCAAAGAAAGGCTTGCCTCCCTATTGGAATGCGCTCTTCACCATTCTCTTCAAGAGCTTCTCTGAACGTACTACAGGGACAGACAGCGCAAGTAAACCCTTTTACACCCTCCTTTACGGTGTCTAATATGATCCCAACCACGAATATGGTTCAATCTTGTGGAACCACTTTGTTGAGAGCATAAATTACAAGAATCGTCACTCTAAGATTTCTTGTGCTCGCTTTTGGTCAATCCTGGTACAAAGGACTATCACTAAGCACGACATCCACATCATGACAGACTCTACCATGGCTATAATTCCTATTCTTCCAATAGGTACTTTTGTGACAACAAATTCGAACGATTTCGAATTCATAGGTTCGATCCCTTTGGAAATGACGAACAGGGTTTCGAACAATGTCAAGTGTGTCGTTGCTTACTACAAACTACCATAACCTGGAGTTCTTCCTCTCACGCCTAAACTTCAAAAAGAATTTGATAAACTGTAGAATCCAAAGAAAGTGGTCAAACGCAAAGGGAAGAGCTCCACTTCTAAAACAGTCAAGCTCACTAAACCAAGGAAGAAAATCAAGAAAGCCAAATCTCCGACACCACCTTCGGAACACGAGGAATCGGAAGGACGGACTCTTTCTGACACTGTGAAAGGCGCTCAGGGCGACAACAAAGAAGATGATGCTGGAAATATTGGTCAAAAGCCTACTTCCCCTCCACACGATCCAACCCTAAAATCAAATCTAAAATCAACCCCACAACCTACTCCAACCAACTCTCTGAAACCTTCACCAAAACCTACTCCTCAAAATTCTCATCATGACTCCCCAAAGAACACAACCAATCCTTCCCCAAACCACCAAAACCCACCATCCGATGAAGAGGAAATGTTGTTCTATGATGAACAAGATGAAGTAACTGGCTTTGTCGACTCGCCCTTCAACGTTCGTCTCAACGTTGATGCTGATAGTGCTCCGATGACCAAGGGGCAATTCAAAGAACTATCTGCGAAATTGGATTCACTTCTCCAATCTTCCAAGGCTCCCACCACTTCCGACTGGCAATCCCAGTTGGAGGCCCACAAGACATCGGTGGAGTCCTTAATCAGTGACAATGCCAAGGTTCTTACTGATCTCCTTACTCTCATGGAAAATTCTGAAAAGAACATGCACGAGTCGACCGAAACTATCGAAAAACTACAATCTGAAGTCCTTACATTCGTCAAGGATTTCCGAGAGGCCCATGACTCCAACCTTGCCAAAATGAATAAAGTGATTTCTGGGTTCAGAGACTCACTGAAGGATAAGAAGGAAGCACTCTCTGTGATGTGATGTATAGTTGAGAGATATAATGGTAATGGTTTAGAATAACCCTTGTTCTTGTATTGTAAAGTTTGTTTACTATGTCCCGTAATGCTTTTGGGCTATTTTTATTTTGAGTCAAGTTAGTATGGATTTTTATCCGTTTAACCCAAAGGTCATTCCGAATTTTCGGTAGAATAATAGTGAAATTATGGGACATTAGCTTGAGATGTTTTAAGGCTTTACTATAGTTGTTATGATATGAGTTTTGTAACCACCAAAGTTGTATAAACATTTTTACAACTTAATTGTTTTTGTTGGGACCAAGTTTTTAAGACATGACACGAGGTCATGACAAATGTTTTTAAAGCATGACAATTTGTTCTATAAAGAAACACGGTTTTCGAAATATGAGATTTTTCAATACCGAGTTTTATAAAATACTACACCTGCTATTGTGCTTTGGCGTTAATGCGCTTTTGGTGTTAATGTGCTTTTACAAAAAAAGAAAAAAGGACAAATTTTGGGGCATTGCAAGTTGGTATCAGAGCCATAGTTTAAGAAAATTAGGTGTCGAGACTCGAACCTAGGCTTAAACTGTGTGAGGATTAAGTGAGAATATGGACTTGAGATAAGACCATAAGCAAGAAAGTTAATGCTATGATAAGATACAACGTATGATAGGTTGTTGAACCTGAGAACCTAAGACAGGTTGTAGACTTATAGGGCAGTTAGACTCTTAAGTCTAAGATAAGGTTATTGTTAGGGAATTATGTGTTTAATTTCCATAATTACTTATAGTTATGCAAGTATTTGCTTATGAGCAATAAGATTCCATGATATATGCTAACAGTACATGTATTGTAATATACTAAGCTAACTTGAACCAGTGAACGAGGAGACCTAGTGGTGATGCCCGAATCAAGTATATATAGGTGGTTATGATAATATGGGCGTCATATTATCATAATCACAAGATATGTATTTGAGTTTGGTTGAATCATGAAGGAATCATGGGAATCTGGTAAGAGATATATGAAGAAAGGTTGAATAACATAAGAATATTATACCGATGTGATAAGATCAAGTATAACTAAAAGTAGTAAAGATATTGAATGAGCATATGCAATGGAGTTGGGAAAACTCAAAATGATCAGTTATGACATTAGAGATACCCTGTATGGGTTGGCTACCATTATAAAGTATTCATATAAGAATAAGAATATGTATGAAGGAAATCACTAAGAAAAGTTTGATTAATATATAATATGCCAATCAGTTGAGGAATTATAAAATAAATGATAATAATACTAATAAGGGTAACTATGTTATACAAATAATTTCAAGCTTATGTAGCTAAGAACTCTGTTGTCTAACAGAAATGAATCAAGAATATGGAATAAATAACTAATTCATGTCACTATAATGACTGAAGTAAAGAAAGATTGGAAAATATGGTTACATGTATGAATAAAACTCATATAAGAAATAAGTATGAAAACACTTAGCTAGAAATGTAAACGAAAGTGAGCTGGATTTTTGTAATTTTAGACAAATCCAATGATTGTATGAAAAGGTACGGAAGAAAGATTGAAGGAAGTAGCATGGTGTATCTCCCATGGACAACCAGAGGATTTAAGTATGAGTATTAAAAGCTATGATTAAGTATGTTATTAGAAAATGAAAGTAGAACCCTTAACTAAGTAGTAGATAAGGAATCAAAGACAAAAATGAAAATAAGAATAAGAAGAAAGAATAAATTAAGAAATGGGAAGTCGTGACTTCCAAACCTAAAGGACATATGACAAGAAAAGGCATCTAATGATTGGAACAAAGGGCTAAGTTATAAGTATAGTATAATGAGTAATATAACAAGTAAGTCACTTGAATAAAAAAGAAATGAGAAATGAAAAAGTGTCAAAGATCTTGATATTTCAAGTATTGTGCCCTACTGTAGTATGATTATAAGAACATGAAGTTAGGATAATAAGCTAAAGTGTTGTAACAACATGAAATAAAGAATATGATAAAAGTTGTCAAATCTTGATTGAGGATTTGAATGAGAATTTGAAGATCGCAAAGCAAGGCGTAGTATGTTGAAGTTCATTCTTCCCGTTGTGTTTAAGTATAATCATTAGATTCTAAAGATCAAGGAGGGGATTGACTCAAGTGTAGAGTCTGAATCAGTAAGTTGAAGTAGTGAAGGTATGTCATTCTTTCCATGTAATATTTTGGGATAAGGAAGTCATTATGAACTATTTAGTTCTACAAGTTTATACTAGCAGCTAATGGTCATTGTTGGTGAGTGTATATTATGTTGTTAAGGCATAATGACATGTATACTCAATAGTAGAAGACAATGTTCAAGATGTAAGTTGTTAATTCACAACTTATGAAGCTTATTATGATAACATGTTATGTTCATCTTTGGTTTAGCGAGATTGTTTTGCTAGTAAGATAGAACTAATACATTGATGAAGGTAATCGGTAAGGTCTTGCATGGACTGTGAGGAGCTTAATAACTTCACACTATAATATGGTTACCTTATCGATGATGCAACGTTTAACAAGATGGTTTACACATGTAATGGCGAACAACATGGTAATCTGATTGCATCACGAATGGAATTGGTTTAGGATGAACGGAAATTAAGATTGTAGTGATGTCTAAAGTTATTCCAAGATAAATGTAAAGTGAAAAGAGATGAATATCAATAATATAGAGAATTGGACCTTAAAAGAAAATATCCTCATTTTCTTTTAAGGGGTAGATGGAAATACGTGGATGTTTGATCTTAATGTAGGTCCCAAAACAATGCTAGATCTATGAATGGTATCAATCAATCAATCAAACACAAGAAACAAGGAGATTATCAACCTTCAATGCACACTATATTGAATATAGTCTAGTACATAATGTTCTTGATTGCTTGAATGCAAGAACTTTCTCACTCTAGCTTAGCACACACTTCAAGGCAACCAACATGACTAATGACGGCTACATTGCCTTATATACTCTACGAAAACCCTAGCTAAAACCCTAAGCCTATTCTATAAAAGCCCACCGAAAAACCAAGATAGCTCAACCGAAAAACACAAGTTTTTCGGTCATGATCACCGAAAAACCAAGGGGATTTTGGTCCCAACCGAAATCCTCATTCATGCCTATAAAATCTTCATTTTAGCCCAGAAACTCCTTGGATTTGTTCCAATTAAATGCAAAGCTTAAACCAACAATAAAAATGGCCCAACAATCTCCCCCTTGGTTTAATGCTTTCATTTGTCTTCGAGCTCTGTCTAGATCTTGACTTCAGTTGTACACTGCAGAACATTTCAACAATCTTCCCCTTTGCATGACAATCTCCCCCTTAGCAGGTGACGGGTATTGATGTTGGTAACATTCAGCGTGTTGCAGAGATAACTTTGTCTTCGGTATCGGACTGTCTTCAGGTTTGACTTTGTAAGTTCATTGGACTAGCCGGTCTTCAGCGTAGGTTTTGAATCAACACATACAGGTTCTGATTTGACTTTGATCTCGACTGGAGTCTGAATATTCAAGTCTTCACTCTAGATCACATGAAGGTGCGAATGTAGCAACAAACTGACTGAGGAGGAATTCAAGCAGCTTGTCACATGGAATTAAGCTTCGCCTTCTTTTGGAACAAAATGTTCGTGTCGAAACTTTCAAACTTCACTTCTTGCTGACGCTTCTCGATATTGACAATAACCACAAATCCTGTGGATCAAGGAGGTATAAAATCTTACCACAGTTGTTTAAGGATTCGTCCTTGGCTCAGAATGAGACTTCTCGCCGTATATGTGTGAACCCGGGGGAACGCAATGCGATTGTTTGAGTATCGGTGAACTACTCATGGCCGTTTTGATTTAGGCCCCTGCATATCCTAGTGCCAATTTTGAATTCGGTAAAGTTGTTGGGGTCTCACAGCTATTTTGGTGGACAACAACGATCACTGACCCAGAGTTTCGATGTTTCATCAATGCGAGGTAATATCACATTGAGTCACGAACATCTTATTTAAAAGAAGTTTAGGTCAAGAGTGGTATGAGCGTGTTTTTAATATGTCTTGCTTATTAGAGATACTCATCGGCTAGACTTTCGAATTGTCATCACTGTATGGTTTATTACACTGAATCATCCATCTCTTGAATTTAGAAGCTTTGTAGGCAAGAATGGTTTTTGATGCCTCACATCTACTAATGGTGTTGTAGCAGAGATCACTGGCATAGAATTTCGAAATATCATCACCACTTGGTTCAAAGTGATGAGTCGTCTATTTCTTGCAACAGAAATATAAAGATGGTTAAGAATGGATTGGTGCGTGTGATAGATTACGGTACGCAATCTAACCATCGGCACAGACTTTTTAACTCTCAACTTTGAGTGGCTTTACTCAAGGTGTCTAGAAGTTGATGTCATAGAAGAAACTTTTTAGATTTGGTTAAGAAGCGGTTGTCAGTGCTTTAAACTTACTGTGGTGTATCAACAGAATCACTAGCACTTAAGTGTTACCTCAGCAGTGAGTGTTATTACTGTTGAAAAATATATTTTTGTATGTGACCATCACTGAAATAAGATGAACTGTTTTTATCTAACAAATATTATCAGTTTATCTCAGGTTGCATGAATTCAAGATCAAAAACAAAGATGAATCAAGACCCGAGAAACTTTGAGAAAACAACCAAACCTGAGGAAGTAATGCTATGAACCAAAGAGCAAAAACCAAAATATCACATTGCTTCAGTAATCGCGACGCGACGGAAGGCCCGGTCGCGACGCGGAGCCCCATCGAGACCCGACAGCACATTTGTCGAGACGTGAAGAGAAGCAAGACAGAAGACCAAAATCCTTCAGCAATCGCGACGCGACGAAGGAGATGGTCGCGACGCGAAGACCTCCAACGCGACACCACCAACTTTCTAATCGCGAGACCACCAACCCAACGCACTAACCAGTGGCCGACCAAAAGAACTCGACAGCCGCACCTTCGCGACGCGACGCCATGCCTGGTCGCGACGCGATCCCTGTTCATCAGCAACTATAAATTGAGGCTCACTCTTGCTGATTTTGTACAACACATATATCAACTAAGCTCCATACACTCTTACCCACGACCAAACACCTCAAGACACTCAAATTTCTGAACTTGTCAACAAGAATCAAACCGCACAACCGCAAGAAACAAAATATCCTCCCGACACCAAAACTTCAAACCTCTAAACAACCTCTACCCGACACCAAACTTCAAACCTCCAAACAACCTCTACCCGACACCAAATATCACCAAAACCTCATCCTACCGAAAAGAACAAGAAATCGACACATCAAGAAAACCCGAGCAAAGAACAAGAATCGAAGCTTCAAAGAGAATCGCCATCTTCATTTGCTATCGATAAGTTCTTTTGAAATTATAATTCCAATAATTTACCTGAGCCATTATTGATTTATTTAAACTGTTATAAATCAATTGTACTAAATTCCAAGACATACAAATTGAACCAAGACAACGAAAACATATGTGGACTGTATTTAACCGAGACATCTAACTTCTAACTTCTAACTTCTAACTTCTAACATTTTTACTTATTGTAAAAACACTTTATCGTTGATAATGGTGTTTATTACATTTAACCTCTAACTTCTAACATTTACTTTATTTACCGCTTTCTGTCTATTTAAATACTGTCTAGTTTAGATTTACTGTTTTATTTTATTTATTTACAGCTTTAAGTAACTTAGCTTTAGTTTATTTTTATTCCGCAACTCTTACTTATTCCGCATATTATAGATAAAATACATATCTGTCACACAGTAACCGGCTTAAAAACCTTATTCGTGGAGATCAGTTATCGTATTTTCAACAATTGGTATCAGAGCTCGTGTGATTTACTTTGAAATTTTTATCGAGAACTTTTGTGTAGAGTTTTTATAAACCACCAATAAGTTTCCTTTAAAAATTTCATCTTAATATCACTTGTTCAAAAAAAAAACAAAAAAAAAAAAAAAACATTTAAAAATTACTTGTGTGATTTATTTTGAAAATTTTTGTCGAAAATTTTTGTGTAGCGTTTTTATAAACCACCAATAAGTTTTCTTTAAAAATTTCATTTTAACATCACATTTTCGTTAACAAAAAAAAAAAAAAAAAAAAAACAAAAAAAAAACAAAAATGTCTTCCGCAAACTACTCAAACATAAATTCTGTATCTATTGCTAACAGTATAGGTTCAGGTACTCGAGCACCCATTCTTATTCCCGAAGAATATAAATCATGGGTAGGTCGTATGAATCTTCATCTCAACTCTATAAGTGAAGATGTATGGAAATGTGTAGACGGATCTCTACCAGAGAACATGACCTCTCTTACAAGTAACTTGGATATACTGAATGAAAGGAAGAAACTTGAACTTCAAGCCAAAAAGGAACTTGTGTCTGGAATACCCCACAGTATTCTAAGCTAAATGAATGATATAATCATTTTAACCGCAAACCAAATTTGGCAAACTTTGAAAAATCGT
This sequence comes from Cichorium intybus, assembly GCA_023525715.1. NCBI lineage: Eukaryota > Viridiplantae > Streptophyta > Magnoliopsida > Asterales > Asteraceae > Cichorium > Cichorium intybus. The sequence continues at coordinate 43,556,181 of CM042015.1, forward strand.
TTTGAAGGAAATGAGAGAATCATTGGAAACAAGAAAACATCGGTTTTAAACGAATTTGACAACTTCAAAATGTTTTCACATGAGACCATCCATGATGCTCATGACAGGTTCAATCTCATTACCATCAAAATGAATAATTTGGGCATCAAAAAGTCACAGCATGAGATAAACCTCAAATTTTTAAACAACCTTTATGAAAGCTGGAAAATGGTAAAACTCATCATTCAGGGAAATCCAGCAATTCATACTGAATCTTTGTACAATCTGTACGGAGAATTACAATCGTATGAATCCTCGATTAACCCACCAACGTCTACTTCTTTTAGAGGACCGCTTGCTCTGTTGTCAACATCCTCTCAAAACCAAACACATTTTCCTGATCAAAGTCAAATTGATCAAAACCAAGCTTTCTTAAGTAATCCTTGTGACTTGTCTGATCCAAATAATGAAGCTGACTACCAACAATTGTGTGCCTTGGTAGCAAACACTAATCTCGAAAGATTTTTGCCACATCATAGACCAAATTTTCAACAAAGATCCACTTTTGGACAAAACTTTCAGAATCGTGGATTTCAAAATAATCACAACTCTTACAATCAAAACAATGGTTTTCAAAATAACCAAAATTCTGGATTTCAGCAAAATCATTCAAAACCATCTCAACAGAAACAAACTCAAATATCTGAAAGACCACCCGTTAAGAGCCAAAAGGCTGACAATAGCGATGATGATGATGACGTAATCATTTGTCACAAATGCAAAAGACTAAATCATTATGCCCGAGATTGTCGAGCCAAAGTCAAGGTCAAAGACTCAGCTTACTATGCTCAAAAAGCCGAAGAGCTGAAGAAACAAGAAAAGAAAGCAAAGCAAAAAGCTTTGATGGCATTCTACGAACCTAGCGTGGAACACTGGCCAACTTCTGATGATGAAACAGATACTGAACCAGCTCAGTCAAACTTCTGCTTCATGGCTGACAATGAACCAACCACAAGAGCTCCATATGTCATCGATCAGGTATGGTCTATGATCTCAGATCTCGGTCTTTCAAGAACACCATTTGAGTCCCACATGACTAAGATTGAGAACAGTCTAAAAGCTGATCTCAGACTGTATCATGACACAATAGTCAAATCTGACATCTACAAATCTGAATTACAAACCTTGCAACTCAGATTTGGAGAATCAACAAGGACTAGAGACAAACTTGAAAGAGACATTGAACGAAAATCTGAAGAAAATAATCACGTCCTAGAACAATTAAATGAAGCTCTAAAACAAAGAAGGGACTTAGAAATAAAAAATCAATCTGTTATTTCATCTGAAATAAAAGATACCTTAGAAAAGGAAGTCCTTCAGTTAAAACAAAAAGTTCAAGATTTAACTGACAAAAACACTAGTTTAATTCTAAAACTAGATGATTCTTCAAAGCAAATCAAATTTCTTGAATCCGAAAATCAAAGATTTCAAGGAAAACTGGATTCTATCAATATTGCCAGAAAATTGAGTGATGATGTTTTCACTAAAGCAAACAACTTAGGAACTGGCAAAATTGATACGAAGTATAAACCAGGAATTGGAAGAGAATCTTTTGAAAATGAAATGATTGAAAATGAAAATGGGAAAATTAGTGAAAACTCTAAATCTCCTCAACCAGATTTTTTCTCATCTGCCTATGAGGACGATTCAGATGATGAAACAGTAATCAACTGTAGCCCAGATGATACTTTTTTCAACAAGTCATACAAAAGAGTTGTAAAATCTGAATCAGACTCTGCTAGTTCAGTAACTCATGAATTGAGATCTACTAAACTAACAAAGAATGATGGCACGATCAAACTTGAAAATTTCTTAAATGGAGAAAATTCTGTTCATCAAAATGGTAGTACTTCTGTTCCAACAGTCTTTCCCTCTTTAAACTCAACCTTTATTGGAAAGAACAGTCTGGGACAAAAGTATTCAAAGAAACAACAGACAAATAAACAACCCATTCAAGCTGTCGTTAAACCAAAAGAACAAAGCAAGCCCATTGTTTTCAAAGAAAAACCTTTGAAACCAGTCGCTGTGCCACAAAAACAAACCTTTAATCCAAAACAAAAACCTTTTCAAAAACCGATTCAAAGTCACTTTCAAAAGATAAATTTCAATCTCTCAAGGAACTTTCAGAAACCATCATTTCACCAAATTCCATTCCATCATCAAAGTGTTTTCCAAAACCATTCAGATCCCAGATACAAAGAAAGATTATCAAACAGAACGTCACACATAGGATACTTTTCACAAAATCAGAAATCGTTTCAAATGACAGGTTTTCAAAAACAAATCTCACTTTGGGAAAATCTAATAAATCAACTTAAACCTCAACCATTCCGTCCAATCAACAAATACTACAATGATTCCAGATTATCAAAAACCATTAACAAATCAGGACCCACCATGGTTTGGGTACCTAAACTTTCTGTCTAATTGCAGGCACTTTGTGCTGGAGAGCCCAAGGATGGCACATGGTATATCGATAGTGGCTGCTCCAAGCATATGACAGGAAACCAAAGTTTTCTACGTGACTTCAAACCCACAGAATCCAAACAAGATGTCACTTTTGGAAATAACATGACTGCAAGAATCAAAGGTTATGGAAACATAACAAATGGTCACTTCACCATCAAGAAAGTAGCCTACGTTGACGGCCTGAAACACAACCTAATCAGCGTATCACAACTTTGTGACAACAATCATGAAGTTCTTTTCACCAAACAACGAAGCACAATCATGGACGCCAAGACCAAAGCCATTCTAGTTAATTCTGATCGTTTAGGCAACATGTATCCACTAGATATGGACCTTATCTATGGAAAACCAGACATCTGTCTCTTGTCCAAAGCTTCAGCTGATATTAGTTGGTTGTGGCATCGTCGTCTTTCCCATCTCAACTTCGGCTACATCAACAAGTTGATTGCAAATGATCTTGTTCGCGGACTGCCACTTCTGAAACTTGATAATGAAACTCTTTGTGCAGCTTGTGAAGGAGGAAAACTGTCCAAATCCTCTCATAAAAGCATTTCAGAATCTAGTGTATCCGAACCACTAGAATTACTGCACATTGATCTTTGTGGCCCTGCAAAAACCCAAAGCATAAAAGGGAAGAAATACATCCTTGTTATTATTGATGATTACTCACGCTTTACTTGGGTTTTCTTTTTAAGGCTAAAGTCAGAAGCACCTGAAGAAATAATCAACTTCATCAACCAGATTGAATTAAAACTCAAACGACCCGTTCGAAGAATCCGAAGTGATAATGGTTTAGAGTTCAAAAACATAACTCTAGACTCATTTCTCAAAAACAAAGGCATCGAACACAACTTCTCAGCCCCTTACACTCCTCAACAAAACGGTGTTGTTGAAAGAAAGAACCGAACTCTGTGCGAAGCTGCAAGATCAATGCTTATCTTTGCTGATCTACCACAATACTTCTGGGCAGAAGCAATAGCCACAGCTTGCTACACTCAAAATCGTTCTTTAATCCATAAACAACTTCATAAAACACCATATGAAGTCATTAACAACCGAAAACCAAACATCAAATTCTTTCATATTTTTGGTTGTCGATGCTTCATAAAGAATAACAAAGATCACCTTTCAAAATTTGAATCAAGATCAGACGAAGGAATTTTCCTTGGTTACTCCTTTACCTCAGCTGCTTATCGAGTACTGAATAAACGTACTAGAGTAATTGAAGAAAGTACCGATATTCATTTCGATGAATTTTATGTCAGGAAATTGGATCGTAAACATTTTGGTTCTAAAATGATCGATAATATTTTTCAAAATCCAATTCAACAAATGCCTTCTACGGACATAGAAATTGATCTTGATTTACTTTTTGAACAACCCAAAACCGCTTATAATTCTGAATTTCTAACATCTTCTACTTTTCTTACAGGAAACTCCGATGCAGAAACTTCACAATCAAACCAAGAAAATACAGATCAAGTCGAGGGGGAATTACCAACACTAAATTCCTCTTTGAACACTCCCAATCCACCTGTCCAAAATGATCCCAGTGCATCATCTATGGGGGAACCTTCATTACCCCATTCTCACCCTATAATCCAAAAAGACATATCTGACAACAACCAAAATCTATTCCCAACAGAATCACCTGACCAAGAAGAACAATGGGACATAGAAACACCAATCGAAATACCTGAAAAAACTCGCCTAAACAAATGGACCAGGAATCATCCTGCAAACCAAATCATAGGAGATCCCAATTCTGGTATTCAAACAAGAGCCGCTACCTCAAATGAATGTTTATACGGAGCGTTCTTATCCATGACTGAACCCAAAACCATCCATTCAGCTCTCAAAGATCCAGACTGGGTCAAAGCCATGCAAGAAGAACTAGCTGAATTCGAAAGAAACCAAGTATGGGATCTTGTTCCTACTCCTCCCGATGTTACTGTAGTAGGTTCAAGATGGGTTTTCAGAAACAAAACTGATGATCAAGGCATAGTATGTCGAAACAAAGAAAGACTTGTCGTCAAGGGCTATTCACAACAAGAAGGAATTGACTACGATGAAACTTATGCTCCAGTTGCAAGACTCGAAGCCATTCGTATCTTTCTAGCATATGCAGCTCACAAGAACTTCAAAGTATTTCAAATGGATGTAAAATGTGCATTTTTACATGGAGAGATTGATCGTGATGTGTATATTCAACAACCTCCAGGTTTTGAAGATCCACAGTTCCCAAACCATAGTTTTAAGTTACAAAAAGCAGTTTATGGCTTAAAACAAGCACCTCGAGCCTGGTATTCAACATTGTTAACATTTCTAGAAGAATCAGGATTCAAAAGAGGTTCAATTGATCAAACTCTCTTTCGTAAAATTTTTAATAAACATCTGTTAATCGTTCAAATATATGTCGATGACATTATTTTCGGTTCTACTGATGAATCTTTGAGTATCAAGTTTGCAGATTTAATGAAGAGCAAATTTGAGATGAGCATGATAGGAGAAATGACTACTTTTCTTGGACTTCAAGTCAAACAATCATCAGATGGAATTTTCATCAATCAAGAAAATTATGTTAAAAACCTTCTAACTCGTTTTTCTCTTGACAAATCCAATACAGCAAAAACCCCAATGGCCCTTGGTTACAAATTAGATGCAGACTTAAATGGCAAGCCTGTTGATCAAAAGAAATATCGAGGAATGATAGGATCACTCCTATACCTCACAGCCAGCAGACCCGACATCATGTTTTCTACATGTGTCTGTGCCAGATACCAAGCCAATCCTATGGAATCTCATGCTATAGCTGTGAAAAGAATTTCCAAATATCTTAAAGGAACTCCATCTCTTGGCCTTTGGTATCCAGCTAACTCTGATTTTCAGCTTAACGCCTTCACCGACTCCGACTATGGAGGATGCAGACTAGACAGGAAAAGCACATCTGGTTCTTGCCAATTTTTAGGAGGCAGACTGGTAAGCTGGACTTCAAAGAAACAATCATGCGTGTCCACTTCAACCGCAGAAGCTGAATATGTAGCTGCCGCAAGCTGCTGTTCACAAGTCATGTGGATGCAAACTCAATTACGTGACTATGGCTACAAAGTATCACAAATTCCCATATTTTGTGACTCAACCAGCGCAATTGCCATTTCTCACAATCCAGTGCACCATTCCATGACAAAGCACATCGACATTCGATATCATTTCCTCAAAGACAACATACAAAAAGGTCATATCGAATTGCACTTCATAAACACCGAAGATCAAATTGCCGATGTCTTTACTAAGGCTTTAGACGAAACCAAGTTTCAATACTTCCTAGGCCGTCTAGGAATGTTGAATCCAGATAACATCCATCCCTAATCTCTTACATTTTGTTTGTACAAAAGAGTGTTTACTTTCATTCAAATAACCAAAATTTTCCAAAAACATTCAAATAACCAAAATCTACCAAAAAACATTCAAATAACCAAAATTTTCCAAAAACATCCACATAATCAAAAATCACAAAAAAAAAAAAATTAGGATAAAGTTTTATCTTTTTAAAATCTTTATAAAACCATGTGATTGACATCTTCTTGACTAAATTTTCAGATACTTATGCTCGATGAATGTTCTCAATCATATTGATTCTTAAATTAAAGTGAAGGTTCAAATCTCAAAATTTTCGTTATGTACATTCTCCTATTCCCTTTGAATTTATTTCAAATATAACGATTTTATCAATTAAGGGACAAAAGATCAGGAGATTCAGATGAAAACCAAACCCATGTGAGAATTTGTGCCTCGTCTTTAACTGCTAAGTGAAATTCATTTCTGTGAGCAAAGGTGTTTTTATTATGACTTATAGGATTTATACTCTTATACCGTGATGCTAGTCTCATTTTTGCTTAGATATCAAAATGACCAAAGACGATACAATCATTTCTTTATATATTAGACAAACTGTCTATTATATCACCTATCCCTATCCTCAATGAAGCCACATCAAGAAAAGATTTATCATCTTGCATAGCAAGTCTGACAAATGAAGAAACGACAAAGTCACATCCAACAAATGCTGTCAACAAATCACAATTGATAACCACATCAGATATCTTTTCCCAAATCAAGAAAAGATAAAGACAAAGGTGAACACTTCACCAAAGAAAAGGAAGATTTACAACAACAATCAATCAAGACAGACATCTCTCAAAATTTTCCAAACAAACAAATTCTCAAATGCTTTATCAAATATAGCTGTTAAAACCAAAGATTTACCGGGATACTGTAGCATTCATAATTGAATATACTTAGTTGCAAACTGCACTATGAATATTTCTAAACCCCTCTACATGTATTTCCCGACGGAGAGAGAGTGAAAATCAATGGCATGAATGAAGAAACCCTCTGAGTAATGCCGAAACCAGTCTTATGTGATTGATTATCTAATATGAAGACCAAGTGACTAAAGTATATAGGTATAAATCCACATTAAGCATAAGTCAACACCTTCAAACTGAGAGATATCACTCATCTTTAGTGATTATACACCAGTTCTGCACCCAGAACAAACAAACACCTCAGTCAAATGTGAGCTATACCTATGAACGTTCATCTGAATCGACCTATTAAGATCACTTGTCGTCTTTATAAATGCTATAAAATCTTAAGGAATATTATGAAAGTACATATACAAAAACCTTTTGATAAATGAACCTGAAACCTTGATTCAGAAACAAATATTCTTGACAAACATTTTTTCAAAACATAAGTAAAATCTAGTCACACTTTTTCAAAACAAGTGATATGGTTTTATAAATGTTTTATCCAAATTTCAAGAATTTTCAACCTTACCTTTTAATCTGTTCTCATTTCAGTAATGATCACATAGGGGGAAATTGTTGAAAAATATATTTTTGTATGTGACCATCACTGAAATAAGATGAACTGTTTTTATCTAACAAATATTATCAGTTTATCTCAGGTTGCATGAATTCAAGATCAAAAACAAAGATGAATCAAGACCCGAGAAACTTTGAGAAAACAACCAAACCTGAGGAAGTAATGCTATGAACCAAAGAGCAAAAACCAAAATATCACATTGCTTCAGTAATCGCGACGCGACGGAAGGCCCGGTCGCGACGCGGAGCCCCATCGAGACCCGACAGCACATTTGTCGAGACGTGAAGAGAAGCAAGACAGAAGACCAAAATCCTTCAGCAATCGCGACGCGACGAAGGAGATGGTCGCGACGCGAAGACCTCCGACGCGACACCACCAACTTTCTAATCGCGAGACCACCAACCCAACGCACTAACCAGTGGCCGACCAAAAGAACTCGACAGCCGCACCTTCGCGACGCGACGCCATGCCTGGTCGCGACGCGATCCCTGTTCATCAGCAACTATAAATTGAGGCTCACTCTTGCTGATTTTGTACAACACATATATCAACTAAGCTCCATACACTCTTACCCACGACCAAACACCTCAAGACACTCAAATTTCTGAACTTGTCAACAAGAATCAAACCGCACAACCGCAAGAAACAAAATATCCTCCCGACACCAAAACTTCAAACCTCTAAACAACCTCTACCCGACACCAAACTTCAAACCTCCAAACAACCTCTACCCGACACCAAATATCACCAAAACCTCATCCTACCGAAAAGAACAAGAAATCGACACATCAAGAAAACCCGAGCAAAGAACAAGAATCGAAGCTTCAAAGAGAATCGCCATCTTCATTTGCTATCGATAAGTTCTTTTGAAATTATAATTCCAATAATTTACCTGAGCCATTATTGATTTATTTAAACTGTTATAAATCAATTGTACTAAATTTCAAGACATACAAATTGAACCAAGACAACGAAAACATATGTGGACTGTATTTAACCGAGACATCTAACTTCTAACTTCTAACTTCTAACTTCTAACATTTTTACTTATTGTAAAAACACTTTATCGTTGATAATGGTGTTTATTACATTTAACCTCTAACTTCTAACATTTACTTTATTTACCGCTTTCTGTCTATTTAAATACTGTCTAGTTTAGATTTACTGTTTTATTTTATTTATTTACAGCTTTAAGTAACTTAGCTTTAGTTTATTTTTATTCCGCAACTCTTACTTATTCCGCATATTATAGATAAAATACATATCTGTCACACAGTAACCGGCTTAAAAACCTTATTCGTGGAGATCAGTTATCGTATTTTCAACAATTACTCGGCGCGTCGTCGGTAGGTAAGAAATGTTTTTGGATTTTTAAATTTTAAAATTTTTGTTTTGTTTTTAATTCTCCTCCTAAATTTGTGCATGGAAGAGAATTGCGGAAATAAAAACCATGAACAAATTTAACTAAACAAAAATAGAGTAAAATATTTACAGAACTGATTTAACAGTCATCGAAGCGTATCATTTTTAAAAGTTCAACAAGCATATCGAACCGAGCTTTTGCAAATGGTTTTGTGAACAAATCTGACACAATGTTATCTGTGTGAATTGGTTCCAAATGAATCAATTTTCGCTGGAAGCAATCTCGAATAAAATGTATTTTGATGTCGATATGCTTGGTCTTAGAATGTTGGACTGGGTTTTTGACAAATTGGATAGCTGCATCGTTATCACATATTATGGGAGTATCAACAAAATTCATACCATAGTCAAGAAGTTGATGCTGCATCCAAATGACTTGAGAACAACAGGCCGAGGCAGCAACATACTCAGCTTCAGCTGTAGAGGTTGACATGGTCTGCTGCTTCTTGCATTGCCAGGAAATCAGTCGGTCTCCTAAGAATTGACATCCAGCACTAGTGGACTTTCTGTCAATGTTGCATCCCCCATAAATGCTATCTGAAAAAGCATAAAGATGAAATTCACGGTTCTTTAGATACTAGAGACCTAACTTAGGTCTCCCTTTGAGGTATCTAAAGATCCGTTTGACAGCAATTAAATGAGAGAATTTAGGATTAGCCTGATGTCGAGCAAACTGGCAGATTGCAAAAACGATATCCGGTCTGCTGGCCGTCAGATACATTAGAGATCCAATCATAGAACGGTAATATGTTTGATCAACAGATTGGCCATCTGGGTCTGAAGCCAGCAAGGGTCGCTCAGCCATTGGAGTGTTAGCAACTTTAGCATCCTTAAGGTCGAACTTCGCAAGAATATCCTCCACATACTTTCCTTGGTGAAGCAGGATACCTGTTGAACTTTGCTTTACTTGCAACCCAAGGAACGTCGTCATTTCACCCAGCGAGCTCATCTTGAATCGCTTCTTTATAACTTGCTCAAATTCTTTACACAAGGCCTCGCTAGTCGAACCAAAGATGATATCATCCACGTAGATCTAGACGACAGTTCGGTCAGACTTTTCACGATTGATGAACAGCGTCTAGTCAATGGTGCCTCGAGTGTAACCATGTTGCAACAGATGATCCATCAATGTTGCATACCAGGCACGGGGAGCTTGATGAAGACCATAGAGAGCCTTATCCAACTTGTAGACGTGATTCAAAAACTTGGAGTTGACGAAACCGGGAGGTTGATCAACATAAATCTCTTCTTTCGCCTCACCATACAAGAAAACACTCTTAACGTCCATTTGGTATACAGTAAAGTTCATGTAGGAGGCATAGGCGAGGAATTCCGAATCGCTTCTAATCGTGCAACCGGGGCATACACTTCCGTATAATCAAGACCTTGAATCTGACGAAAACCACGTATAACCAGGCGTGCCTTGTTTCGCACAATAACTCCTAAATCATCTTGCTTGTTGCGAAAAACCCATCTCGTGTCAAGAGACTTTTTACCCTCGGGTAATTCCACCAACTGCCAAACGTTCAGCTTCTCGAACTGGTTGAGCTCTTCATGCATTGCGTCCTCGTAGCTTGGTTCATTAAGTGCCATCTCCACATTCTTCGGCTCGATTTACAAGATAAAGCATGAGTAGAGGCACTCGTTGACATGACCGCTCTGGCTTCTGGTTTGAACCCCATCGTCAAGAGAGCCAATGACATTTTCAATAGGGTGATCGCATTGAACTCTTGAAGATATAGCATGCTCGAGCGAAGCAGAAGAAACTGGAAGGTTTGTTATGTTTTCAATTATGCCTGAGCCTGAAGTACTTCTGTCTGTGTCTCTGAAATAGTGGGAGGTACTGGCTACATACTCATCGGGAATTCTCTCGGGAAAGAGTGAGTCCATGAGTGTGGAGTTGAAAATATCAGCAGGTTCAAAATTGATAACGCCTTCAGGAGTGGCAGATGCTTCAGCAACTGGTGGTTCGCCAACAATCTGGGATGAGTCAGCAGGAGCATCTTCAGTCAAAGTAGTGGAAACAGGAGATGCAGCATCGTTAAGAATAGGATCTTCAAAAATCAAGGGCGGTATGATGGGATCAGCAATGATTTCCTCATCTTCATCTCTGTTGACTCCACTTGGACCTGGCTGTGTGCCTGAGACAACATCAGAAAACACATTAAAAGACTTAAACAATTCGGCATAGTTGAATATCCAGTCAGGGCCAACTCGAGCATCCGTTTGATTCTCCGCTAGCCACCGTACATCAAACGATTCCATGATCTGTTTGGTAACCTTGTTAAACACCCTATAGGCAGTTTTACCCGAATATCCAACAAAGTAACAATCATCTGCTTTAGAGTTGAATTTTGGTGTAGCTTCAAGATGAAGAAGGGTGCAAGGACAACCAAAATAACAGAAATGTGCAACAGATGGTTTATGACCATAGAGGATCTCATACAGAGTCTTCATTTGGCGCTTGTTGATGATGACCCGGTTCTGAACATAATAAGTCGTGTTGATTGCTTCAGCCCAAAAGAACACCGGTAATTTAGAATCGCAGAGCATGGTGCGTGCAGCTTCAATTAAAGTTATGTTTCGACACTCAGCAACACCATTTTGTTGAGGTGTACGAGCAGCACTGTACTGATGATGCACTCCTTTATCTGTACAAAATTTATCCAGTACCGCTTTCTTGAATTTAGTCTCATTGTTGCACCAAATTGCCTTCACTTTTTGATTCGCTTGATTCTCGATTAAGGTGACGAATCTCTTGACCAGCTCAGTAGTTTCACTCTTTTGCTTCAAAAATAAAACCCAAGTAAAATGTGAGTAATCATCAGTTATAACTAAACAATAAGAGCTTTTATTAATACTGAGAAAATTGACAGGGCTGAAAAGATCCATGTGAATCAGTTGAAGAAGCGAATCAATGGAGTTGACCAATTTGGGCTGATGTGGCTTCCGATGATGTTTGCCTTGAGCACAGGCAACACATTTTTCATATGTGATGAAGTCTTTGATGGGAAGCCCCCGGACAAGTTCATTTTTTGCAAGACGATTCAAATGCTTCACGTTGGAGTGACCAAGAAGTTGATGCCATAGCATGACACTCTGTTCAGAAGCTTTTGAGAATAAGCAAGTGACGTTTTCAGGAGTGTTGTGATTCATGTCGATGATATATGCATTGCTTTTTCATTCGGATATGACAAGAATCCACTCCTCTAGAATGACAACACCAAGTTTCAATATCAGACATTCCTTCTTCGTGAAGTGGGTTGAAAAACCTCTGTCACAGATTTGATAAACGCTCAGCAGGCTGTGCTTGAGCTCAGGAACAAAGTTTACGTTCTCAAATTTCAACACGCCATTGGAAACGATCCCTTTCTGTGTGATCTTTCTATTTTCACCACCCGTAAAGCAAACATATCCACCATTAAGATTTTCAACGTCGTGTAATTGGGACATGTCGCCTGTCATGTGCCTGGAACAACCGCTATCAACATACCAGGGTCTGCTGATATTCCTCCACAGCTGTTCCCGCACAAGTTGCAGAATTAATTAGATTTAGGAACCCAGTCCATTCGGAAACTGGGTTGACCCAAACAATCGATACATTGTATGGATTCTAAACTCATATCGCGATTGTCAAATAATGGGGAATTCACAGTAGATTTTGGAATGCTCCCTTTAGGAACCCTTTTATAATTTGATTTAAATCTCTTATCCTTGGACCAGATGGGAACATTAGCATCTGATTTGGAATCAGAATTGCTATATGAAGTTAATGCTTGAGATGACTTTGATCTTACAAAGTTTGGTAAGGCACGGTCATTTCTTGAAACTGTCTTTTTGTTTTGAGCAGTTTGATTCTTCGCTTTCAAGTTGATGCTTGAGATGACTTTGATCTTACAAAGTTTGGTAAGGCACAATCATTTCTTGAAATTGTCTTTTTGTTTTGAGCAGTTTGATTCTTGGCTTTCACATCATTCCTATTCTTATTCCGAGAACGTAACCTCGAGGGTTTTTTTTATAAGATCTCCCCCTTGGCATGTTCTGCGAAAACTGTTCCTATGGATGCGCATACAAAAATCAGGGACAATATCTGGCAATGTGACCAGCGATTCCACAGTTAAAACAAGTTTGTCTTTTAACTGGGGCAGTGAATGTTTGTCCAGGTCTAGATATATTCAAAGCATTTCCACACACACATAAGCATGCAACTATTCATTTATCAGAATTTGTAAACCTAGAATTTTGAAAATTAACATCATTACGAATTTTAAAAGGTCTAACAATTTTAGCAGTTTGTTTAACACACGAATTCAAAGCAAGCGAAACAGAATAATTAGTCTTAGAACAAGTTTTAACATAATCAAAAGTACTCTTATCTTCCTTCTTCTCATCTTTCTATTTCAAATTATCTGCACATGAGGTAGAAGCATCAGTAGAGTTCGGTTTATTACTCTCAGCGGTGCCAGATTGATCCTTTTTGATGAAATTGGAGTGATAACATTCCTCAAACTCTTCGGTTTCAAGAGATGGAGTAAACCTATTGTTAAAAGGAGGTGGGACAGATCTATACCCAATTCCTTCACCCTATTTACTGGCCCATTTAGTTTGATGTTCAATTATGGATTCAATTACTTCGCTTGACACATCGAATTTTTTGAAATGAAATTCAGCATCATTGAATTTTGCTTTCAGTGTGTCAAGCTCGGCAGTTAATTTAACAATTGTTTCTTTAGCACAACGATATCGAGTGCATACAGTACTCCATTCCTCTTGAACTTTCTTAAAATCAGACGTTTTAGCATCAAGTTTTTCTTGTAAAGGTTTCAGTTTCTTTTTAGCATTATAAACATCATTTGTAAGATTAAGCACTTCTTTAATAAGACGATCATTATGTTCATGATACTTTGCAATTATATCAATACAAGATTGAGAAGAGCAAGAAACTTCACTAACCTCAGTTTTAGCAATGGTAGAAGCAGGAGTAGTAGAAACCATGGGAGCAAATTGCAGATCCATCATTTGTTCTTCTGCAACATCAGCATCCATGTTTCCTTCGATCTATGCCAAGTGTGCTCCACCACCTTCAGTTAGGTTCAAGGCTTGCATCTGGTCATCCCAAGAAAATTGTTGTGCCACCATTGCTCTTTCATTGTTCTGGGGAGCAACATCGCGATTGTTTCCGACAGGCACTAGTTTTCTCTTAGCATTCTCCATTCTGGGCTTAGTACATTCACGATCAAAGTGACCAGGCTCGTTGCAGTTGTAACATCGAAGATTTGCCTTGTTAAAACCCATCTTCCTATCTCCATTGTTGGAAGCCCAATTGTTTCTGCCTGTCCTTTGTGTGAACTTCTTTGCCCTGAATACCGCCATAGCAATATGCCAGGAGATGTCCATATGTTCAATATCATCGGGATTGACTTAGTCAAGATCTCTAGACATCATAGGCTGAACCAGTTCACCAGCCATGAGAGCATTGTAGCAATTTAAGAGTGTCACACCCCCAAACCGGATTGGCGGAAACGTTCGAAGGTGGATGACTTCATGAACAATATCATAACAATGTCGAATAATAGTGATTCCAAGTAAAACAACCATCATAAAATAATTGCAAATGTTACATAGTTTAATGTTTCATGTTTCAAATACAATTACAAATGATGTCAAAAATAAGCAAAACGACGTCGTAGCGTCCCTTTGTATAGCGCTTGTAGTTTACCTTATCAATTTCCTGAGAATACAAGTAGTTGAAAAAGTGTCAACAATTAAGTTGGTGAGTTCATAAGTATTTGTATAAGAGAAATCCTTTTGTTTGTAAACGATAGTGTTGTAAACCAAGAAAATCCAATATTTTCTTATAAAAATGTCCAAGTCTTTAAAAGTCCAAAGACTAAAATGTATAATATAGTTTGTAATGTAAAATCCATAAAATGTATATTTCCACGTAAACAATTTATAAAAATATAAAGTTGACTATTTTCCTATGTGAGACACCCTATAACCATGCTGTGACTAGTTGGCCTGCTGCAACGTTCTTCAGGCGTCGGAATGTTAGACATTTGTCACCTCAGACCTGACGGTCTAGCTGTAACTAACAGCTCAGGTGCAGGGTTGTCAATCCCGTATAGATCTATACTCAAATATCACGCTCTCTTACAGAGACTCTGGTTATAAATTCAGGACTTATAGTAGGTACTTATAAAAGTACTGTGAAGATCCGTCTTACAAAAAATGTATGTATTCAATCAACTTGTTTATGTAAAATTTGTATATGAAAAATCCTTGTAATTATCCATTATCATTTTTCCCATGACAATATTGAAAGGTTTTCTGCAACTATGAACTAACATTCCTAAGTTCACATGCAACCTATATAGATCTAGGTTTTCTTCTAATTAAACATATAACATGTCCTAGAAGGCCAGAAAAAGATAAACTAAAAGAAAGATCAAGAAAAACCAACCTTAAAGTGAATCTTGGAAGCAAAGCAACAGAAGTCTCTTGCCTCAAATGCAGTCACACCCTTAGCTGAGCTCTTGGCCGAAAATTCCTTGGGAGAGAGAGTTAAATTCGTGGTCTAGGGTTTAGGGAGAGCCTCCCTATTTATAGCCTCCATGTGGTGATCAGATAATCGTTACAGATAAGCCTTTTTGAATTCGAATTAAGATAAACTATTATTTTAATCATTCAAACACCATTTATCTATAATATATATATATATATATATATATATATTTCGAAAATATATATATCTATATATATATTTTCGGCCACCACATGGTCACTAACACTGCCACTTACTCAACTATCGAATAATTACAGTTTTAGTCCCTGCACCTTTAATTAATCAATTTAACTGCCAAATTAATGCCAATTAATTCCAGAAAAATTTCTAATTAATTATTATAGTTTCTAATTAATATATTAACACTTAAATATATTAATAAACTATTTATTTAATTTCTATTGATTTATTAATCACATAATAAATCAACCTTTCTCTCTACCGAACTTTCTGCCAATCCTCCAACTATGAGGGCAACCCAAATGGACTATGCTACTATTAATTAGGTAAATATTAATTATTAGTCATGGCTTAGACACCTAATCCAACAGTCTCCCACTTGGATAAGTCTATGACTAAAATTACCAATTTACCCTTCAATTAATTTAGCAACTGTAGCTTCCTAGAAACCGCTGCCGAACTCTGACCTAGTCAGTTCTGTCCAAAGATAAGTGATCAGATGATCCTTCGTCCAACAAGATATTTTCAGACACGAGACATGGATTGAGATCAATCTCTGTCCGATACTCTGTTCCCCGATTTCCGATTCTGCTCATGACTTTAGAACTTGTAATTGAACACATCAATTTAGTCCAGGCTGGCCAGCACTTTAGTCAACTTCAAAATCATCGAGAGGCCTACAGATATCTGTTTCCCATCAGGGTCAAGGAACGAATAAGCTTTGACTCATATGCTTATATCTTTTACCAGTCAAATCATTCACAACAACACGTTTTATAACATCGAGTTACCGATGCGTTTTCGTATTATCAATGAACAACTGCCTTGTAAATTATAACTCATATCTCTCCACTTCAAGATCATAAGATATTACCGTCTCAACATTACTTGTGATATAATCCATGAAGCAATCTATTGAGCATGGGTTTATCCAATACTCAAATCTCTATTTCTAAGTACTCATGAATGTTGTAGCAATCCTATTGCTATGTCTAACTCCTTAGACAGTCTACAAACCAATTCATGACAGTCTTGATTCAATACTTACTTCCCAAAGTATGAGCGACTGTGGACCTATCTGAATAATTAAATTATTCGAGAAGTAAAACATGCAAAAGTGAAACATAAAGATCTGACTGGCAGCTACTCCTGCTTATTACCAAGTCTCCACAAGGTAATCACCAAGTCTGGTCTTGTCATAAACTATTATCGGTTTCAAAAATTTCTTTTAAACTTTCAATTCTAATTTTACATCTATGTCTTTATGAACCTTACACTCTTTCTATGTATCCAAAGTATCTTATACTTGTACACTTTATTGCAGATGATCCAATCGGATGCTCATCCGATAACATCTCAATATGTTATCCTGTTAATTTCTCTCCTAACTCCATTCTGGTAATGTGTACGGTGACTTCCTATGGTTTTGGGGTCTTTAGTCTACTTGACTGCACCCTAAGACTATTTCGAGGTGCTATGATGTGCCGGTGAACCACACGCGCTCCATCAGAATACCATCGAGATTCTTTAACCATCATGTCCTTCAACATCATGTCCTGACGTTACCCATTTGAAAAACTTTCAAATTAACACTATCACCCCAATCATTTCCTAATGAATTCTCACTTGAAAACAATCCATCCAGTATACCTAGCCAGGCAATGTCCTGAATCCAACTTACTATGCCCTAAGCATTAAGTTATCAGGACATGTTCATGACTTTATGATCGATCCAAAACTTGTGGAACCCGATCTAATCCTATTCCAAACCCTTTCGGAATCCAAGGATTATTTATAATCCTTTGTGTCATGATTTTCGAAAAACTATTTTCCTTCCGGAGACTTTTCTCGTGCATCTTGAATCTTATCAAGATCATGCTTACAATGGATGACTGTGAATTACATGAGTATGTTGCACCTTCTTTATTTCTTTCATGCCAAGTCATCACACTTTGCAATGACAAGAAAAACTTTTCCTAAGTCTATGCATCTTGAATCTCATCAAGATCATCTTGGCAGAATCTGGATCTATCTCATAGACGTTTACAACCACCTGAGTATGCCGTATTTCTATTAAGGCTTTTATAGCGATCCGTCTCTTAACACCAAGTCATTACACTTCGTAATGAAAGGAGACGTTTCCTAGAACCATTATTTATCCCACATGTGGGGATAGTGGATAACGGCGACTCCCACTGGCTTTGACACGGTTATAGGCTATTCACAAAATCCAGGACTTATGGCACATTTTGAGAATCCAAACCTTTCTGACATTTTAATGGAAATCTTTCAGTCCTTTCTCAAAATCCAATCCTTTGGCATATTTTGAGAATCTGGATATCCTTTCTTGCGAGATGCCCGTGGGACGAAACCCGGGGCCATGTACCTTTTGTAATGGCATGCTCTATGTGTGTCCCTATTAGTGTGCCGGTAAACCACACACGCTCCACTAACGACTCACACTATGCCACGCAGAATCCTCTCGGATTTCATCTGCTATTGAGAGTGCTTTACTTGGAATCAATTGCTTGACTCTGAGTATCGACTCACTCAACTAGATGCTCTGAAGGTATGTATATGTCCATGTTGCTTTCTTTTGATAACTCAGTTACTCCCACTGGTTTTTAGACCAGGTGTAAAATCAATCAAATTTTCATACAGACCGTGTCTCGCCCTAAGGTCCTCTTATTTGGCAGCAGCCGGGCTCACCAATGCTTCCAAGTAGTCGGATTGCAAATCCGTACCAACTACAGTGTTTTACCACCAATCGGTATGTCACCCCGATCACAACTACTTATGATGGTGATCAATACTACTGGTTAAGAGGAGATAATGTCAGTTGTAAGGCAGAAATCTGATTTCTACTCCAAGCCTAGTGATGACTAAAAGGTTCTTTCATTGCTAATCCTAAACTCATTTAGGACTGTCCCAACTCCCACTGTTTCCTTGGACCATGAGTTCTTTCTAAAAGAGCTCTTTAGTTACAGTAGGATAGCTAATGAAACGACAATGCTGATCAAGTTCAGCTGGTCATGAGGTTCAGATGAACACTACAAGACCCTGGACTTTCTATGTACAAGTGGGATAATCCAAGCTTTACATTTCAGGCAGTGTTTGCAAGACCTACTTAGTCTAGGATGTGGTCGGAGTATGGTTTATATGGACTGACTGGTACAGTGTTCATCTTATTGGAAACTAATTGGCAATGTATCTCATACATCGAGGATCGAACTGTTTCGACCAATGCTCCATTATCTTCCCTAAGACACATTATAACCATTAATGCTCTTGGAAGAGAATGAACTGTGAAACCTTTTTCTCAGTTTATGTTATCGCTCAGGTTCTGTGGAACTTGTACTTCCTTTGAAGTCCTTGGACTGTTCAAGGTCTCAATTCAATTACTTATACCGATAAGCAATGTCATATTCATCATACCGAATGATGAATATTGTGAAGTACAAACAATTGTGTTCCATCTCAAGATTCGAGCAACACACCGCAACAGGTGTGTCCGTTGCTCTTAATCTCAATGTCTTTTACATATCTATGTAGACTAATGACTTTGTTAACTTGGTTCAAGACTTGCAATCTTCAGTTGACTCTAAGTCAACTGATTCCAAAATCCTATCCTCTGGATCTTTGGGTGATTCATTTCTTGCCATATGTGCTTTATGAAGAACTTAATCATCATCTGACTCTAAGTCAGATGATTCCAAAGTCCTGTCCAACTGGACCTTTGGTTGATTCATTTCTTGACACATTAAGAACTCAATTCATCAAGTGACTCTAAGTCAAATGATTCCAAGGTCCTGTCCAACTGGACCTGTGGTTGAATTGATTCTTATAACATTTGTATTAACAATCATAAATGACACAATTCTTGAATCTAAACACTTTGGATGCATCAACATTCAAGTTATTACTAATCATACATTCAACACATTCATATAACATTTCAAGGATAATTTCAAACAACATGTGTTAAAAGAAAATAAGACAATTTTATTAAAAATAAAATCCTTGAACAATGTAATAGACAATGTCAAAAATGTATCTAAAGACTAATAACAATATTTAATATCTAGCTAAACTTCAAAACTGCACGAGCTGGAGATCCAATCCAAATGTGCTCCTATGCGACAGAGTCCCGTGCCTTCTTGATTCCCTGCATACAATCCAAAATGCGACTGTCACATTATGTATCAAGAAATCTTGGAACAGGAGTTTTGAGGTTTTTAGATATACCTGAGCTTTCAAAAGAGTTGGAGCGTCTTCCAATCTTTCCGTGACTGTATCCGATTTAGCGGATTCCCAGTTTGAGACATGTCTAGTCAATCTCGACCGTTTCTTGTTACGTCTCTTCACTGGACTTAATCCAGAAGTAGCTGAGCCATTGGAGCTATGCCTGTCCAAGAGTGACTCGTATAAAGTCAACAGTGGACGCATTTCCATAAGGGTATTTTTCTGGTCTTCCTTTCTATACGTCTGAATGAACAGATCGTACTCATTTGTCAGCGAAGCGAGCAGAATGTTAACACTCTCTTCCTGACTCATGGAATAACCAAGTTTATGCAACTCGCCTATGTACGCTTCAATCTGAAGAACATGCGAATTGACGCTACTTCCTGCTTTTAGCTTGCACTCTGCAAGTCTTTTGAAGATCCTGGTTCGTTCCTCTTCGACTGGTTTCTGGAACTTTTCCTCAACCAGTTGCATTAACTCATATGACCCCAAGGATTCAAAATCCTTGCGGAACTCGGGGTCAATGGTTGATAGCATGAGGTCACGAATCTCTTTGGATTCATCATAAGAACCTTTTATGATGACTCGTTCCTGTGGAACTGGGATCGGATACTCAGTGAGATGTAGCTTGCCAGCAATGCTGAGAGCCAGTCTCCAATTGCGAAGCCATTCTTTACAGTTGAGACCAGTCAGCCTTTCCATATTTAGCAGGTGCATTCTGATGCTTTCAGAAATGGGTGAAGGAGGTGAAGGAGGAGAATTGACACTTGACATCTATAAAAGAAAATAGAATTTATTAGCTTAATTGGTCCTTTTTTAAATAATTACCCAATATATATTATTTAATAAGGCTAGGATCCAAAATACCCCAACTATGGTATGAAGAGGGATGCCGTAATCACAACATAATGGTCATTAAGGTAGATAAACACTTATCAATTTCATCTTATGAAATTCCTAGATCTGTTGAGATTCATTAAACTCTTCAATGGCATGTTTAATCTCGGATGTGCTCCACTGTTTGTGACTGGGATGCCGAGGATCACAAACTGGATGTGAATAACCATGCAAATTAGCTTGGTACTCTCGGGTTAATTATCATCTCTAATTGATGTGCCGGTAAACCACACACGCTCCATCAACAATGATAATACCCGGGAAACGCATTGCAACTCTTTATGAACCCCTATTGGCATGCCGGTAAACCACACACGTTCTACCAATGTTTCATAAAGTGCAATGTGCAATTTCATGGATTAGCACCAATTCACATTTTTCCTAAAGTAACTAGATTTGGGTTTTATTAAGTGTTCTAGTACTTTGAATCATTATACTTTTAGTGATTATTAGGCGGTCCTATCAAACCTGTTCGGCTAACGACCCTCTACTGATCAGGCGAGCGGTGGGCGAGAGTGTTCACCCATTAGACCGCCATTTTATAGGCAGTCTCCTTATACCCACTTTATAGACCAGCTTCGTGAATGAGGCCTACTAATGATTTGACTAACCATTTTAATCTTATACATATAATAATAACTCCCTAATTATAATATATATAAGATGTAATTTTTTAAACCATTTAAAAAATTGTTTCTGGTTTATCTTTTAATTTATTGCCAATTTAAACTATTAAATTTCAAATTAAATTAAACCTTTAAAACCCGATTTAATTATCTTTTAATTAACCAATTAATTAAATTAATCAAATTTGATATTTTAAACCTTTTAAAATATTTCTAGGTTTTATCTATTAATTTTCGAGCTTTAAAACAATTAAATTCGAAATTAATTAATCCTATTAATTATCTTTTAATTAAATAATTAATTAAATTAATTAATTCTAAGATAGGTATCACAAAATAATCAAATTAATTTAAACCTATCCTAATCCCCTTAATTTTCGATTTTTAAGATAATTGGTTTAAGGTATTATCTATTTAAACAATTAAAGTTACCAAAAATAGAAAGCCTGCTAAACCCTAATCATCAAAAAACCGCCAAGCAGGAGGGGGCCGGCCAGGGTTTCTAAAACAAACCCTAATTTTCGAAATTGGCCACATTAGGGTTTATAAACAATTAAACCCTAATTTTCAGGAAAGCAGTTATAGCAATTTAACAAGAAAAACAACCAAATGCTCTGATACCACTGAAAGGTTTTCTGCAACTATGAACTAACATTCCTAAGTTCACATGCAACCTATATAGATCTAGGTTTTCTTCTAATTAAACATATAACATGTCCTAGAAGGCCAGAAAAAGATAAACTAAAAGAAAGATCAAGAAAAACCAACCTTAAAGTGAATCTTGGAAGCAAAGCAACAGAAGTCTCTTGCCTCAAATGCAGTCACACCCTTAGCTGAGCTCTTGGCCGAAAATTCCTTGGGAGAGAGAGTTAAATTCGTGGTCTAGGGTTTAGGGAGAGCCTCCCTATTTATAGCCTCCATGTGGTGATCAGATAATCGTTACAGATAAGCCTTTTTGAATTCGAATTAAGATAAACTATTATTTTAATCATTCAAACACCATTTATCTATAATATATATATATATATATATATATTTCGAAAATATATATATCTATATATATATTTTCGGCCACCACATGGTCACTAACACTGCCACTTACTCAACTATCGAATAATTACAGTTTTAGTCCCTGCACCTTTAATTAATCAATTTAACTGCCAAATTAATGCCAATTAATTCCAGAAAAATTTCTAATTAATTATTATAGTTTCTAATTAATATATTAACACTTAAATATATTAATAAACTATTTATTTAATTTCTATTGATTTATTAATCACATAATAAATCAACCTTTCTCTCTACCGAACTTTCTGCCAATCCTCCAACTATGAGGGCAACCCAAATGGACTATGCTACTATTAATTAGGTAAATATTAATTATTAGTCATGGCTTAGACACCTAATCCAACAAATATAGTAATGTATAATAATTATATAATTTTATATAATTATTTTGTCTTGTTCAAAATGTCATAATAACCTTGTGTTCATAAACTATTCTTATAATAGTCTATTTTTAGTATACCTTTGTAATAATCATATTTTTACGAATAATAACGAAATAACTTATTCAAATGATTATAAATATCATCTTTTAAGATATTTCCCACAAAAATGGTGTAATAACTTGGTTATAACCATTTATGCTAGAAAATAGTATTTCCGGTTAAAAAAACGTAGTTTTTACTAGTTTTCGTTTTTATGACGTTTATATCAAAGATCTAGTATTTTTACACACTTTATTTATAGTTTTGTAACTATTACACAAACATAATATATCACAATGTTTATAATACATAGATCTAACCATATTTCATGTCAAAAACGTTTTTACACAACTACTAGTTTTATAAACTTGTGTAAATCATTATTTATAGCATATAAACACATATAATTTTGTGTAAATCATTATTTTTAACATGTAAACTTGTATTCTCCCCCAAAAAGTTTAGAAAATATGAAAATGAGGGATATGAACTCACCCTTGAAGCGTGCTTTGTCTAGAAACAAGTTTGGTCTCGGGAGATTAACGGTAGAAACAAGGATTCAAGCCTTGGAGCTCGGAGGACCCTTGGACAATGCTATTATCCAAAGGTTTTTCATAGATGTTAGTTTGTGTAAATGGAATAAAACTTGTGTAATAGTGTTTAAAATCACAAAAGAAGTTAACTTACCAAGAATGGGATGTTTTACACCTAAAATGGTGGAAGATGGTGGTGGTTTGTGGTGGTGTACGGTGGTGGCGGGTTGGAGAGATGAAAGGGTGAGCCGTGAATGAGGGAGAGAAGAGAGAGTTTGATTGTTTTCTTCCTTGGTTCAAATGAAGGCTACATATTTTAAAGGGATTTAAGTAGATTTTTTTGTATTTTTTTATTTATAGCCTTTTAGTAACCTAGATTATGAATAGTGAGATTTAGATTGTGTTGGGATATTGTGAGAGTTTGGGTTCAGCCGATGGGGTGGGGGGTGTAGGGTGGGTTGTTTTATAATTAATACACTCCTTTATATAAAAATAAGTAGTTTTTATAAAATCGTAAAACGTTTTAGCGAAATTTTATGAGTTTTTGAAGAAATGACGTTCTAAATAAATATTATGTATAAAAACTTTGTTAAACATTTATTTAGATTGAGTCGTAGCTCGTTAGACGATGAAATACGCGTTTAAGCGCAGTATTTTTCCGATTACGCGATTTTCGGCGTTTTACTTAAAATTGTATTTGGTTTTGAAATTAAATACTAGATAGTATTACGTTCCATAATATATGATTTGTTATTCCATATTTGATGTTTAAGGTATCACATTTTGTATTTTGAGTCCAAACCCTGTGTACATTTATCCGTTCACAGCGGTTTAATCGTTGTAACTTTTAAATACGAAATCCGTTTTCGACGTTCTATATATCCACAGGTTCGTACTTACGAGTAGATCGTTTTATGAATATTATTATTCCTAAAATAATAATTGTATGATTATCGAATTTTTACGCTATAGTAATTTACTATCCCTATTTTCGGCGTTTACTCGATAATTGTTTTGAATTAGCGTACGTAGTATTATAATATCTAATAATACATCGAAAAATTATGGAAAAATTACTTTTCAACATATGGATTAACGTGCGCTTTTTTTTACTACAGTTGACTTTCGTTGACCAAAATTTACAATTGTCAGATCATCTACCCATTAGAAAGAATTTTGTCCCGAAATTTAGCACTTGAGTAGATCCTCAAGGGTTTGGGAAGTGATGTGGATATTTCTGTTTCATTTGGTCTTCAAGCTCCCAAGTAAATTCGGGTCCACGCTTGGCATTCCAGCGGACCTTCACTATCGGTATGCGGCTTTGTTTCGTTCTCTTGATCTCTCTGTCCATGATCTCCACAGGTTCTTCAACGAAATGAAGGTTCTCGTTCACTTCAATCTCATCGAGTGGAATGACAAGAGTCTCATCGGACAGGCACTTCTTTAAGTTAAACACGTGAAATGTGGGATGGACATTCATGAGCTCTTATGGTAGTTGAAGTTTGTAGGCTACCGGACCGATCATGGCAAGGATCTCAAATGGTCCTATTTATCGGGGGTTTGCATTTCCCATGCTTCCCAAAGTGTATCATTCCTTTCCACGGTGAGACCTTCAACAGTACACGATTGCCAACCTGAAATTCCAAAGGTTTGCGTCGTTTATCTGCATAGCTCTTTTGTCGGCCACGAGATGCTTTCAATCGTTCACGGATCTGAACGATTTTCTCCGTCGTCTCTCGTATGATCCCCGGACCGGTGAGAGTGCTGTTAGGTACTTGACCTTTGGCTAACTGAGTATCACCCACCTCAGCCCAACACAGAGGGGATCTGTATTTGCGTCCGTATAAAGCTTCGAATGGAGCAACTTTAATGCTAGTGTGATAGCTGTTGTTGTAGAAAAATTCAATGAGCGGTAAGTGGGTATCCCACGCCTTACCAAAGTCTATCACACAAGCTCTCAACATGTATTCCAGCGTCTGAATAGTTCTTTCGCTTTACCCGTCCGTCTGACTATGGTCCGCTATACTCATGTCGAGTCTGGTTCCCAAGGCCTTCTGCAATGATTGCCAAAATCATGACGTAAACCGACTATCTCTATCTGAGATAATAGAAATTGGCGCACCATGCAATCATACTATTTCCTTGATGTACGTCCTTGTAAGTTTCTCCATCTTGTCGGTTTCCTTGATTGGCAGGAAGTGAGCCGACTTAGTTAACCTATCGACGATTACCCATATGGTGTCTAGCCCACCAGTTGTTTTGGGTAATTTGGTTATGAAGTCCATATTTATCCGCTCCCACTTTCACTCGGGTATTTTTGGTTGTTGCAGTAAACCCGAGGGCTGTTGATATTCTACTTTGACCTTGGCGCAAGTCAAACACTCGCCCACATAAGTAGCAATCTCTGCTTTCATGTTTGGCTACCAGTATACCTTGTCTAACGAGTCTCTTCCAGGACTAATTCCCTAAAGCCACTGAACTTTGGTGTCTGGATTCAGCCTATGAAACATCGTCAGAGCATTGGTCAACCCAAAAGGTATCATGACCAATTTCGTAGTGGCCAAACTGAGCCCTAAATGATGTTTTTTTGGAACGTCTTCCTCCTGAACTCTAACTTGATGGTACCCAGCTTTCAAATCTTTCTTTGAAAAGTAGTTGAATCCATGTAACTGGTCGAGCATGTCATCGATTTTGGGAAGTGGGTATCTGTTCTTGATAGTTAACTTGTTCAGTTCTCTATAGTCAATACACATTCCAAAGGATCTATCCTTCTTTTTCATAAATAAAACCGATGCTCCCCAAGGCGAGAAGCTCGGTCTAATGAATCCTTTTTCTAGTAGTTCGTGTAGTTGACTAGTTATCTCCTGCATCTTTGCTGGGGCTAGTCTGTATGGAGACTTTGCTAGGCGGCAGCTCCCGGGATCAAGTCGGTTCTGAACTCGACCTGTCGTGCTGGGGTTATCCTCGTAAGATCTTCTGAAACAAATCAGGAAAATCACGGACTTCTGGTGTGCCTGTGATTTCCTTCAATTTCTTCATCTCATCCACAACGTGGGCTAAGAAAGCATAGGAATCCCACTCTACTACTCTACTATAGCGGAATTTCTTCCAGCGCTGACGAGTCGTCTCGTAAATGCACAGCCATATACTGTGTAGAAATAAATAGGCATTCGAATAGGAGATCCTACCTTAAGGCAACAACCAAACAAGGAACATGCAATAGGGCTAACTCAAGCATTATCAGACTATTCAGTTTCTTACTGTATACAATTCTAGGGGTACTCATACACGAGATGACTCGGGGGTTTTTGCCTGGTTTGTCACCATACACAATGAGGATTTTCTTGAGTCGTATCGCTTTCTCATGGCACATGATATCGGCGTGGTGAGGGTCTAACCAACCCATGCCAATGGTCACCACGGTAGGATCCCGAATCACTTCTCCTGTTCCTAAGGCCATAATCCTTCCTTTATCGCCTCTGTCTGGACCCTTTGTTTTCGGGCAATCTCTCTTGAAGTGCTGCTCAGTTTCACCATCCCCAAGAGAAGCACAACTCACACCCGAGTTGGACGCTTGATGGGTTCCCAGTGCAAGAATCTTACAGAAACGGGCTGTATGTCGCTTCTGCTTGTAGCCATAGCAAGTCGTCTCTCTGCAGGCACCAGTATGATAAAGATGGCATTTGTTGCGCTCTGGGAGATTCCCGGAATACTGTTTCGATAACTTTCTTAAAGGTACGTACTAAGGATAGGCAGTGAAGTTTTGATATGCCTCAAATGTAAAGACTGTTCAAGTGTCGTCTACGAAACAAGTTATGAAATGATCGAGGATTTTTGGAGCCACAATTTCTGTTGCGAGTACTATCACCACAATAGAACCATATTCAAAGAATATGTTTAGGGAGTCATTGTCTCTAATGGAGGCCGTGAAAGATCATGATAGATTAAACCACATGATCTAGGTGATGTTGGAAGGTTTTAGAACGATAAGTAACTTCACTGTTATCAAAATGCGTACAACTCCAAGCGAATAATGATACTTACGTCGTAACCAAACAAGGTAGTAAGAGAATGAAGAAATTCCTTATAATAAAGGCCTAAGTTGTTGATGAGGGACTCGTATAGAACTATTTTGATTTCTATTTTGATGATTTATCCAGCTGTTTAAGTCA
Source organism: Cichorium intybus (assembly GCA_023525715.1). Taxonomy (NCBI): domain Eukaryota; kingdom Viridiplantae; phylum Streptophyta; class Magnoliopsida; order Asterales; family Asteraceae; genus Cichorium; species Cichorium intybus. The sequence continues at coordinate 43,583,709 of CM042015.1, forward strand.
AGCCAATCGCAATTTGCAAGGAGTCGGAATAAAAATGAGTTTAGGAGTTAGGAAATCATTTGAAATTATAAGGGTAGGGTGCTACCTTGAAGGAAGGCGTAAAAGTATTGACCATCAAGAATGAGTACATTCTCAATTTAGTGATTCTAGGAAGGTAATCCTTTAGAGGATAAAGAATCGTAACTTTTAACTTTTCTCTCTTCAAAATAGAGGACCTGGCAAATTGTTTGCACAACCTTCATGGTATGAATGCAGTCCTGTACCTTTTATGGGGTCAGCGGTTTAGTTATAGGTTTTGATGTGTGGCGTAAGGTGATTGAATCCTCGATAATAATGAGAATACCAATGATGCTAGAAGATCTCAAACGAATGTATGAAACAATATGAGTCAAAAGATAACTCAAAGTTGTAGGAATTTTCGTGTGTCGACGAAGTGCGAAGTTGAAATGGGAATGAACAGTGTAAGGTCGATGATTGTTCTAGAAACATGTGAGTAATTTGGAAAGTATAACATGATGTTACACTTGAGAATATCATTCGTGCATCTGAGGACCTTGAACTAAAACTTAGAAATTTTTTATATAAGGGGATGCGGTTTGTGTATTGAATTACGATACACAAAGTAAAGATGGTCGGTGAGCATTCTCAAAAGGGAAGTTTAGAATTCAAGAGATATCCTAGCTTAAGTCATAAGGTAAAGATGGAAATGATCCTAAGGCTAAAATTGTGGCGCAAAAGGAAAGTCTCACGTATAGGTCAACTATGAGTTGAACTTCTGTGTCTCCTCGTGAGTCATATCGGGAATACTCACTAATGGTTTTCAAGTTGTGACTACTCATGGCGACTCAACGGTCCCTTAATGCGAAGCTCTTGTTGTTGCCCTTGTCGGCAGTTAGAACTGTTTTCTTAGTCGTAACTCAGGTACGCAGACGATAAAGAGGTATCGAGATAATAGTGATATTAGTGTTGACTTAGAATTGTCATTAGTGTCTCTTAATAATAACTAATAATATCAAAGTATTTATGTTAACATTGACGTGGTTACTAATCACTGTATGATTTCCGAGTTTTTACTCTGTTGCCCATTATGCTCACACTTAGTTATATGTCGGTCAGACCCTAGTCAAATGTAGTTGATCAGGCTAGGGTTCCCCATTGTTTGATAACATATTATACTAAGTCTAAACGTAATGTCTAACTTAAACTCTAATGTTCTTGTAATTGTTGTACTGTGATACTATCTTTGTTTGTATGTGTATACTTTTGTATAAATATCATTGTATTTTAAAATTATACTTGTACGGAATGTTTTAGAGAGTTTTAGTCCCATTATATTTATAGTTGTATATCTTAAATGGATTGATTTACTTAGTTCACTATAAACAATGCTCTGATACCAATCTGTCACACCCCCAAACCACGATGGCAGAATCGTCTGAGGGCGGAACGGGACATAGCATCACAACCATTGCATACATTGAAACATAAGTAGATAACAACCATCATACATTATAATGTTCATATTACATAGTTTAATGTTGCATGTTTCAAATACAATTACAAATGATGTCAAAAATAAGCAAAACGACGTCGTAACGTCCCTTCGTATAGCGCTTGTAATTTACCTTATCAATTTCCTGAGAATACAAGTAGTTGAAAAAGTGTCAACAATTAAGTTGGTGAGTTCATAAGTATTTGTATAAGAGAAATCCTTTTGTTTGTAAACGATAGTGTTGTAAACCAAGAAACTCCAATATTTTCTTATAAAAATGTCCAAGTCTTTAAAAGTCCAAAGACTAAAATGTATAATATAGTTTGTAATGTAAAATCCATAAAATGTATATTTCCACGTAAACAATTTATAAAAATATAAAGTTGACTATTTTCCCATGTGAGACACCCTATAACCATGCTGTGACTAGTTGGCCTGCTGCAACGTTCTTCAGGCGTCGGAATGTTAGACATTTGTCACCTCAGACCTGACGGTCTAGCTGTAACTAACAGCTCAGGTGCAGGGTTGTCAATCCCGTATAGATCTATACTCAAATATCACGCTCTCTTACCGAGACTCTGGTTATAAATTAAGGAATTATAGTAGGTACTTATAAAAGTACTGTGAAGATCCGTCTCACAAAAAAATGTATGTATTCAATCAACTTGTTTACGTAAAATTTGTATATGAAAAACCCTTGTAATTATCCATTATCATTTTTCTCATGATAATATAGTAATATATAATAATTATATAATTTTATATAATTATTTTGTCTTGTTCAAAATGTCATAATAACCTTGTGTTCATAAACTATTCCTATAATAGTCTATTTTTAGTATACCGTTGTAATAATCATATTTTTACGAATAATAACGAAATAACTTATTCAAATGATTATAAATATCATCTTTTAAGATATTTCCCACAAAAATGGTGTAATAACTTGGTTATAACCATTTATGCTAGAAAGTAGTATTTCCGGTTAAAAAAACGTAGTTTTTACTAGTTTTCGTTTTTATGACGTTTATATCAAAGATCTAGTATTTTTACACACTTTATTTATAGTTTTGTAACTTTTACACAAACATAATATATCACAATGTTTATAATACATAGATCTAACCATATTTCATGTTAAAAACTTTTTTACACAACTACTAGTTTTATAAACTTGTGTAAATCATTATTTATAGCATATAAACACATATAATTTTGTGTAAATCATTATTTTTAACATGTAAACTTGTAATCTCCCTCAAAAAGTTTAGAAAAGATGAAAATGAGGGGTATGAACTCATCCTTGAAGCGTGCTTTGTCTAAAAACAAGTTTGGTCTCAGGAGATTAACGGTAGAAACAATGATTCAAGCCTTGGAGCTCGGAGGACCCTTGGACAATACTATTACCTAAAGGTTTTTCATAGATGTTAGTGTGTGTAAATGGAATAAAACTTGTGTAATAGTGTTTAAAATCACAAAAGAAGTTAACTTACCAAGAATGGGATGTTTTACACCTAAAATGGTGGAAGATGGTGGTGGTTTGTGGTGGTGTATGGTGGTGGCGGGTTGGAGAGATGAGAGGGTGAGCCATGAATGAGGGAGAGAAGAGAGAGTTTGATTGTTTTCTTCCTTGTTTCAAATGAATGATACATATTTTAAAAGGATTTAAGTTGATTTTTTTATTTATAGCCTTTTAGTAACCTAGATTATAAATAGTAAGATTTAGATTGTGTTGGGATATTGTGAGGGCTTGGGTTCAGCCGATAGGGTAGGGGGTGTAGGGTGGGTTGTTTTATAAATAATACACTCCTTTATATAAAAATAAGTAGTTTTTATAAAATCGTTAAACATTTTAGCGAAATTTTATGAGTTTTTGAAGAAATGACGTTTTAAATAAATATTATGTATAACAACATTGTTAAACATTTATTTAGATTGAGTCGTAGCTCGTTAGACGATGAAATACAAGTTTAAGCGCATTATTCTTCCAATTACGCGATTTTCGGCGTTTTACCTAAAATTGTATTTGGCTTTGAAATTAAATACTAGATAGTATTACGTTCCATAATATATGATTTGTTATTCCATATTTGATGTTTAAGACACTACATTTTGTATTTTGAGTCCAAACCCTGTGTACATTTATCTGTGCACAACGGTTTAATCGTTGTAACTTTCACATACGAACTCCGTTTTCGACGTTCTATATATCCACAGGTTCGTACTTACGAGTAGATCGTTTTATGAATATTATTATTCTTAAAATAATAATTGTATGATTATCGAATTTTTACGCTATAGTAATTTACTATCCGTATTTTCGGCGTTTACTCGATAATTGTTTTGAATTAGCGTACGTAGTATTATAATATCTAATAATACATCGAAAATTATGATAAAATTACTTTTCAACATATGGATTAACATGCGCTTTGTTTGACTACAATTTACTTTCGTTGACCAAAATTTACAATTGTCACAAAGAGACCGGCCATCATGTTCAAATTTTCTTTGGTTCCTTTGGGAAGAGTTGGAGCTGGAGTAACATGAACTGAGGGGCCTCGAGATACCATCGGCTTGCTGGAAGAGGAAGAAGCTTGATGAACACGAGCTTGTGTAGGCAAAGCAGAAAAATCACCGTTTGAAGAAACACCTAGGTTGGCAGATTGATAAGAATTGACGTGGTTTATCTCTCGTTGTTTGTCATCCATATCACATGCTTTGATGACAGCCAAAGTTTCAGAGAGAGACAAACAATTAAGATCCTTCGTCTTCTTAATCATAGCCACATGCATATCCTAATTTCTTGGAAGGGAGTTCAGCAGCTTCTTGTTGATTTCAGATTTTGACAGCACTATTCCAGCGCTTCTCAACTCAGTGTTGAGAGTGATAAAGCATTGCAACTGAACTTCAAGTGTCTCCCCGAGAACATGATTAAACATATTAAATCTCCGTCTAAGCAGATCATGTCTGCTTTGTCTCATGTCCTCGTTTCCTTCATAAACCTTAATCAGTGCTTCCCATAAAGCCTTAGCAGATTTGTATTCCCTGAATCCTTGAGCGATATCAGGAGACAGAGCCATCGTGAGAGTAGCGAGGGCACGATCATGATTTTCAGTCAATTCAAAATCTTCATCCGAGTATTCTTCCTAATACTTTATAACCACCGTACCATCTTCAAGTGGATTTGTTATAATAACTAGACCACTCACAATGCTTCTCCATATCTTATTGTCCTTCATTTTTACATATTTCTCAAATCTAAATTTCCATTCATCAAAGCCTTCTGCATTTAACAGTCTGGGAATGCGGGTAACAGTACCCATCACGGTATCGAGATCGGAATGCAAATTGGTAGTAGTCAAATCCATTGAAAATGAACTGAAAAACGCCAAAAGTCAACTAACAAGTCAAACTGAAAAACACTAAGTCAACTGCACAAGGACCGAGAACGAGACAGAAATGCCAGAACATTGGTCGAAATCCCCCAAAAAATTTCTGCCAAAAAACAAAAATTTGACCTAAACCTTTCGAAAATTTTTACCCCCCCCCCCCTTTTTATAACGAAAACATTGTAGCTTGAGACAGGACCGAAAAACCTTGGATGAGAAACCTTCACACCGAAAAACTACACCGAACAACAGTCTAACCGAAAAATAGGGCGAGAAACTTAGACCGAAAAACTTCTACCAACCGATTTTCAGGAAACCCTAAGAAGCACTAAAAAACCTTAATGGGCTCACTGAAAAACCTCTAAATGGACCGAAAAACTTCAACCCTAACCGAATAATTTCGAAAACCCTAACCAAATCAGCGCCGCCACCGAACAACCTAGGAGCGTGACCGAAAAACCCAATCATATCTCAAAAACGTCGATTTTTGCAGAAAAACGAGTTTTGAAGATCAAAAACTCAGTTTTTTGATGATTTTTGCTTGAAGATGCCAAGAACACGAATAACACTTCGAACAAAAACACCCAAACAGCCCAAAAACTCGTCCAAAACAGATCAAAACACCCAAAATCTTCAAAATCTCCAAGATCCAAGCAAAGGAAATGATGAGATTGATACGAAAAACTCAAAAACACTAAGTTTTCAAGCTCTGATACCAATTGTAGGTCCTAAACAATCCTAGATTTATGAATGGTATCAATCAATCAATCAAACACAAGAAACAAGGAGATGATCAACCTTCAATGCACACTATATTGCATATAGTCTAGTACATAAGGTTCTTGATTGCTTGAATGCAAGAACTTTCTCTCTCTAGCTTAGCACACACTTTAAGGAAACCAACATGACTAATGACGACTACATTGCCTTATATAGTCTACGAAAACCCTAGCTAAAACCCTAAGCCCATTCCATAAAAGCCCACCGAAAAACCAAGATAGCTCGACCGAAAAACACAAGCTTTTCGGTCATGATCACCGAAAAACCAAAGGGATTTCAGTCCCAACTGAAATCCTCATTCATGCCTATAAAATCTTCATTTTAGCCCAGAAACTCCTTGGATTTTTTCCGATTAAATACAAAGCTTATACCAACAATAAAAATGGCCCAACACTTAAGATGATTGTTTTATAGAATGGTGTAAGTATAAGTTTAGAAACATGATGAATTAAGTTCAGCAAAGAGCTCAAGAGTTGTCTAAGGATATTGTATGATACATGAAGGGTAGTCTTAGTAAGGGAGTGGTACCAAGGATTAAAATTCTAGTGTTGAGATACATCGTTGCAAAGAGACATTTGATAGTGATTGGATTATGGTACATGTGAACTGAAAAAGGAATAGATGAATCCTTAATCATCTATAATGGTATCAATATGGCATTGGTGGAATTATAGTGATTGAATCAAATGGCCAATGAGGTGTGGAACTTAGTAATATTCAGGACTAAGTTGATAAATGATGGAAGATGTCTAGTTGACGAGTGTATGCGGGTGCATTGTTATTATGAAGAGGCCAATAATATAGTCAAGTTGACTATGGTGGAAGAATGCAAAGTAAAGAAAGACTCATACAGATAAAGGTCAATGACCGGAGGTTATATATGACTAATAAAGTAGAATGCTATTTTGGATAAATAGTCCAAAACTCTATTATGTGAAAATTAAGACACTCGATTAGTGGAAAGCAAAAGTGTTGAGGAATTTAACATGTTTGAGAACTAATTAGTGGAGAGAAAGTAATGGAATTGCATGTTGACTTTGAAAAGTTAAAGTTACTATGAAAAATTGTTTAAGGAAGTTATCTAGGTCTCAAATGGAATATATCTTAGTGATATTGAGCTAAGCGAAAGAATCAAGATAAAAAAGGTTGAATGATATCAAAAAGGGATGATTATAACAAGGATTGCATAAGGCAATGAGAATATGAAGCAAGAATTTTGTTGAGGACTTGGTAGCAGTGTAAGTTCAAGTGAAACTATGTAGTTGTAAGTTAACTCCATTTCCATATAGTGATTCCGAGGACGGAATCCTTTTAAGGGGTAGATAATTGTGACAACTAAAATTTTAGGTAAGTAATAGATAAATATAAGTATAGTTGAGGTTTAAAAGTTTAAAGTTTACGTATATCGAAAGTATAATACAAAATGGCGAAATGGTCAAAGGATGTAAAAATATGGGAATTTATGTTTTAAGACATTTTGTTTAGTCATAATGAAGTGTTACTTCAATTGAAAACATGTCTTGAAAACCCGAGGGCGAAATGGGAAACTTAGGGACAAAAGTGAAAAGATTAATTGTTAAATTTTAAAAACTAATATCTAAATATATATAAGGATTTGAGAAAAAGTCATCAAGGAGACTTTTGTAGATTTTGATGTAATAAGAATAGAGGAAAGAAGATTCTGGTCGTTTGGAGTCATGACAAAGAAGTTATGAAGGGTTAAAGATGGTCAAAAAGTGACAAATATGGTCAAATGGTCATGTTTAGGGGCCGATAGCAGAAAATCTAGTTAGATTCAGATTTGAGTCAGTAAGAATAAAATGTAAAGCTCATTCCCATCTTTCCAACGTATAAAGTTTGTAAAAATCGAGAATCATACATAGAAGTCACGAGTGTGCAAAGATCGGAGAAAATTAGGTATAAGTGCAGGATTTTTCTAAGGCATTTTAAGCTGAAGGGCAATTTGGTCAATTTTACCTTTGACTGGTCAAAATCAGCCTTGGGCTGTTTACGTTTTCCGGTGTGCGTGTTTGAGATCGAAAACGAGAAAGAGGGGAAAGAAAAATCGGGGAAAGAGAAAAGAGACACACACACCGATTCTAGTGTGTGCACGTGATCGCGTTTTATCTATAATAAGAGAGAGACGAATCGAGCAAGGGGAAAGAGACCGAAGGAGGAAGGCTGAACATGGGATGCTACTGTTGCTGTGCATTTTCGAGCATAAAAAGGCGGATGGCCGGCGTTACCGCCGCTGACGGCGACGGTGGCGAGCGACGGTGGTGTCAGACTGAGTGGTGACGGCTACGGTTGGTGTATTTGGTCCGATTTCAAGCTAAATGCAGCCCTAAATGCTTATGTTCTCTGATTTTCGAAGCAGAAGCAAAGGAATGGCAGCGGAAAGCTGCTGAAAAGGAAAAGACGATGGTAAGCCGCCGATCGACGGCGGCAGAAGGCTTTGACGACGTCAAGGGTCGGGGGTAACACCCATTTGGTCCGATTTTGGGTTGTTTCAACTTCAATTTCAGTTTCCCATGACCTTGGACAGAAATCAAAGGTAAATGCTTTGACATAATTTCAAAAGTGTGAAGTTATTGTGTATTTGTTCAATGCATGTTAACATTGGTTAAGATTTGGGTGAAGAAGATGATGAATAGTAACGATTAATTTTCTGATTTTGTTAAATTGGACCATAAAATCGAAATATAACTTGATCTTTTGATATTTGGAATATGTTGGCATGATACACACACAAGAAACTTGAAAATAGTTACTTGGAACATCCTTATGACACTTTATGTGTCTAGGTATGATTGGATTCCAAATAATTGTAAAATGGAATATATCAAGTTTACCATTTGAACGTAATATGGTAATTATATAAGTTCTTGGAATTTATAAATGTGGTTTAGAAGTTATTGCATATATTGGTTGGAATGGAATTGGTAATATATCATATAATATTGGTAATATATTAGAGTCAAGTAAATGAGAAATAGTGTGTTTTTATAAGAACTACTATTTATGGAAACTTTAATGGTCGAGATTTGCTAAAATGATATAAAAGAGGAAAATGACGGATGTTTTGACATCTAGTCATCCAAGTGAACATATGAAGAGATAGAAAACAAGAAAGTTGTTAAATAACTTGGTAAAAACACAAAAATATCACATTTGACTAAAAGTGGGACAAAAAGAGGAAAATTGGCGATTTTGAGTTTAAACTTTTATAACGCAAGTGTAGTTCATGAAATGGGAATATATTAATCCTTTGAAGTGTTAAGAATGTAATTAAATTGTATGGATGGAAAATAATATGTTTTTCAACGGTTTCCATTTATAGAAACTTTATTGGTTTAGAATTGTCAAAATTTGCATAAAAGGATAAAACGATAGATGTTTTGACATCTAAGCAATTAGTAGTGTTTTATAAGTATGTTAGACTTATAAAGTTATTTAAATAACAAGTTACACTCAAGAAAATACATAATTAGTCCAAGTGGGACGAAAAGGGGTAAAAGTGTCCAATATGAGTATTATGTCTTATGAATCATACTTAAAGGTTGGGATGAAATTAGATGATAATTAGAAAGAGTTCATATATGGTTTGGTAACATTATGTGTTTATTTGAATAGTATGTGCTAACCTCTTATTAAATTAATAGAGGTTGAATGATGTTGGAAGGAAGTAGAGTCAAGAGCTAGTGGATTTTAGTAGCTAGACATACCTAGCTACCGAGGTGAGTACATGAGGATTTTTACTGGGTACATAGCAACAAGTTTTAATTACTTAATGTTTTATGTTGAATGTTATGCTAAATATTTCATGAGTAATGGTTTTCCAAATGGTTTTTAAAGGTTGAATTGGCAAGTGTTTATAAAGTTTTATATGGTATTTAAATGTAAATCTATATGCAAGTTTTACCATCCACGTTATGCATGTGAAAGTTTACTGCTATGTTTTGAAAGTATGATTTAGCATTAAGCCAACTATGTTTTGAAAGTATGATTTGACATTAAGCCAACTATGTTTTGAAAGTATGATTTGGCATTAAGCCAACTATGTTTTGAAAGTATGATTAGGCATGAAGCTGACTATGTTTTGAAAGTATGATTTGATATTAAGCCGAGTATGATTTGAAGAGAATGTTTTGGCATTAGCCTTGATGTGATTTCAAACGAGTAATTTATGTTTAAATGACTGGTATTTGAGATATGAATGTATGCAGCAATGCAAGTTATTATGTTACCCACTTTCGCCCGGGCCATGATGTTCCCATAAGGGAATATAGAGGAATCTACTGGGATGGTACCTTCCCTTTTGCGAAGTAGATGTCCTAAAACACATGATGCTAGGATGGACTGATTGTGTTCTTTTCATCTTAGTATAGACTTGGGATATCACCCAGCGTGATTATCCTAAGTATAAAAATAAAACATGTTGAGATACCAGTCAAAGCATGTGATAAGATGCTGAGGTGGTTTGATTATGTTCTTACCATCTCAGTATAGACTTGGGGTATCACCAATAGTGATTAAGGCCCTAAGTATAAAAATCCAGTTATGATTGAATACCAGTCAAGTTTAAGTAATGAAAGTTTTCTGTTGGTAAGATTTTTATTAAATTCATTATGGAAAGGCTTTACAAGCAAAATGACAATGTGCTTCAAGTATAAAGGTTTTGCTAACAAGTATTATGATATGATTTGTTAATGATCTATCTAACAGAAAGTGTCAATACATGATTTGTTTAAAAAGATTTTGAAAATGATATATGTTATGTTTACAAATGTTTTGAGTCTAAAACCCATGTATCTCACGAGACATATTTGTCTTACGTATCTTTGTTTTAAATGCTATGTACTCAGGAACAGGAAGCCTATTACCAGATGATAGAAGAAAAGAATTTAGAAGATGTCATGTTGAATATAGATAGAAAGAGGATCAGAAGATAGAGTTATCTTCAATACGGTATAGTTATGATGTGATGTATAGTTGAGAGATATCATGGTAAAGGTTTAGAATAACCCTTGTTCTTGTATTGTAAAGTTTGCTATGTCCTGTAATGCTTTTGGGCTATTTTTATTTTGAGTCAAGTCAGTATGGATTTTTATCCGTTTAGCCCAAAGGTTATGTGGAATTTTCGGTAGAATAATAGTGAAATTATGGGACATTAGCTTGAGATGTTTTAAGGCTTTACTATGGTTGTTATGATATGAGTTTTGTGACCCCCCAAAGTTGTATAAACATTTTTACAACTTAATTGTTTTTGTTGGGACCAAAATTTTAAGACATGACACGAGGTCATGAGAAAAGCTTTTAAAGCTTGACAATTTGTTCTATAAAGAAACACGGTTTTCGAAACATTAGATTTTTCAATACCGAGTTTTAAAAAATACTACACCAGCTATTGTGCTTTTGGTGTTAATGCGCTTTTGGTGTTAATGCGCTTTTAAAAAAAGGACAAATTTTGGGGCGTTACATGCCAAAACCTCTGAATCAAATGCTAAAGACAATCAGGAGGATGAACTACTCAAGATAGTAGAAGATGCGGTAACTGAGGCTGAAAGAACCTCAGAACCAGAAGAAACAACTCCGACTATACCAGAAATGACTCCCACTCCGACTCCGAATGAACAGGAACCAGAAATCTCCCATACTCAAAATGCAACTCCCGAATATCATGTCCAGGGGGAGAATTCTAAACCTGTCCAGGGGGAGGGTTCAATTCCAGTTCAGGAGGAGCATATTCCTACTATCGAGGGGGAGAATCCGATTAACAATGATGAATCTCATGCAAGCTTCCAGGGGGAGAGTGAAAATAATGATGATGATACTCAATCTGAAGCTCAGTCGGAGATTGAGGAAGTGTTTTTAGAGATAAATCCAGAGTATGATCCAAACTATCCTCCGATGGTGAAATGGACACGAGATCATCCTCGATTTCAAGTAATCAGAGAAACGTCAGCAGAAGTTCTTACAAGGGCACAACAAAAGGCGAAGCTAACTACATTATTTTTAAAAGTGGAATTTTGCATGTTTAATTCGTTTATCTCAAAGATTAACCCCAAAACAGTTAATATTGCTCTTGACCATGCTGACTAGGTCCAAGCAATGCAAGATGAACTCAATGAGTTTGAACGCAACAAGGTCTGGAGATTAGTTCCGACTCCAGAAAATGCATCCGTTCTCGGAATGAAGTGGGTATTTCGAAATAAAATGGACAAAGAATGAAATGTGATTCGTAACAAAGCTCGATTAGTTGTGAAAGGGTACTGTCAAGAAGAAGGAATCGACTACGAAGAGACTTTTGCACCCGTTGCAAGATTGGAATCCGTTCGGATCTTTCTCGCCTATGCTGCACACAAAATTTTCGATGTTTATCAGATGGACGTGAAGTGCGCTTTTCTGAACGGTGAATTGGAAGAAACGGTGTATGTCGAGTAGCCTCCAGGTTTCGTAAACAACAAGCATCCGGATCACTGTTATGTTCTGGATGAAGCAGTATATGTGTAAGACCCGTTCCGCCGAGGCGCGGCCAGGACGGATCCGCGACGCGGCTCGGGAGGGATCTGGATTCGCGAATGATTTTGTACGCACGGCGCGGCTTTAAAGGATCCGCGGCGCGGTGCGCCGCTAATATGAAAAACCCTAATTCGGATTAAACGCCTATATAAAGGGTCCCAGCCCTAGGGTTCGTGTTTTTGGGAAATTTTTAGAGTGGAGTCGAACGATTTCAGCAAAGGCTCTTCGTTTCCAAGGCTTTGAAGGTTTGAAGGAAGAGATACAACGTGGGGAAAGGCTTGTAGTCAATCGGGTGCATTCCTCTGTTCTCCAGAAGCAAGGTAAGAGGATCTACCTTCTGATATTTCATTTTATCTCGTATTAAGGTGTTATCCCTTGGTTAGTAGTCTTAGATGACTTGTAACACTTAGGGTTTGGACCAAGGACATGCATGGACTTGCATGTCCATGAGGAAGTGATCTTAGGGTAGTTTCTGATCCCAGGAAGGGTATGGAGTGAAACCCTAGCCGATGACTGAACTGATTTAGGGCTTAGAAGACTTTGGAATAATACGAGTCCACAGCACGGACAGGTTATGTCAGCGATGCAGGTTCGGCTAAGCCCCGTAACTATGCGGAGATAGCCGCGACGCGTAGGCTGAGAAGGCACGCCGCGGCGAGCGGCTGTTTGACCCAAAAGCGTAGTTTCGACCAGTGTTGGTTACCAAACGTGGGGACTGACCTTTAGGCAAGTCTATAGAAGTTTAGTCAGTGCTTGACATGTTGTGTATGTGGGATTTAGGTGTGTGGAAGAGCTAAGTGGGGATATTAGAGAATATCTACACGGTTACAAATCAGGTGAGTATCCTCACCTTACTATATGATGTTGCATGTTAGGCATCTTGAATGTTATTTAAAGTTATATGATTTGCTCTATATCTGTGGTTATTTGTTGTTGGGCTGAATACTGATGCGTGTCCCCTCTAAGCTGTTGTATGACGAGTTGGACTATTGCCTTGTCCCATAGCTGTTGTGTAACACCCGGTTCCTCAATATTTAGGATATACCAATTCTTTAGTAAAACATAATATCATTAGAGGTATAATCCTAAAAAGAGTAACAAGTATACACAAGGTTGTCATCAAAAGCTTAGTTCAAGTCCTAAACTATTACATCAACTGTTTACAACTATTTAACAAACCGGGTTTACTTCATATTTTAAAACAACAAAAGTAAATCTATGTCAAAGTCCAAGTCCAAGTCTAGCTATCCATCCACGTTCCGCTTCCCGCGGTCACCGCTACCAGAACCTAATACAAACAACAATAACAAACGATATATGAGCTATGAAAGCTCGGTGAGTAATTTAAGGTTTATTTGTTTGTATCATTCATTATCAGGTTTTACTCAAACTCAACAGACTATCTCAGTTCTGAGTGTGGTATACACACTATAACTCTTTATTTCATATACTCAAAGTTTGGTTATTCTCAACCAAATCAAATCATAGCTTATTTCATATCTGTAAATAACATCAAATCAAAGTATAATCATCAATAAATAACTACTCACGTGTTGTGGTATCAATATGTGGAACTCCTGCACCTCGTGTATGCTCCCGCCTAGCCTTAGCTGTAGCATAACAACTCATTTTCATTACTCAAATGAAAAACAATCTTAACTACACTCAATATTCATCACAATCAAGGAACTTGTATCATTTAAGCAAGTTATAATCAAAGGATAGCAATAATATCAAAGTTGTAGCTTTCAATTTCATCACTTAAACACATGTAACCCTAGAAATGCAACAATCAACATTTCTTTAGCTTGGGTCTCAAATTAGAACTCACATACATAGCCTAATCCATGTAAATTCACTCTAACTCGTGTTAATTGAAAGTGGCTCATCAAAACCACAAGGAACCATTTCAAACCCAATGATTCAACCGTTGGAATAAGATAAAAATCAAGGAGGATTACCTTTCAAGTTCAAAGAACTAATCTCTAGCTTCAATTCGTGATCAATAGGCTTAAATCTCGACTTAGATGGCTTAGAAATCAACTTCTAGGGTTTAGAGAGGGTTTTGGTTGAATTGGAAATGATCCAAATGAAGGAAAACCCGTAATTTAAAACACCCCTGATGCGCGACACGACCCGTGTAGGCTCACACGACCCGTGTGAGGCCTACAGCAAACTAACTTCAATTTTTGCAGACTCACACGACCCGTGTTGGTCTGGAAAAGTTACTGCTTTGCTTCTCAAGCCTTTCTACACGACCCGTGTGACCTTACACGACCCGTGTAGCTCTGATTTGACATTTTACAAATCCAAACTTTACTCAAGTGGGTTTCTAACCATCTTAACTCATATAACAACCTATTTAATCTTATTTAGACTAGGATTAACTCAAAAATATTTAAATTTTAATAACACGGTATTACAAGTACTTACCCCCTTCAAAAGATTTCGTCCTCGGAATCTTCTAAAATAAAAAGGGATATTTTGACCGCATCTCCTCTTCAGCTTCCCAAGTGACATCTGATCCTCTATGATGTCGCCATTGTACTTTCACCAATCCCACTTCTTTATTTCGCAATTTCTTAACTTTCTTTTCTAGAATTTGCTCTGGCATCTCTTGATATCTTAATTTCTCATCTAGTTGAACTTCAGCTAAGGGTACTCGAGTGGATTTATCATGTAATGTTTTTCTGAGATGTGACACATGGAACACATTATGGATACCCCTTAGTTCATCTGGAAGCTCAAGTTTATACGCGACTGCTCCAATTCTCTCTAAGATTTGGAAAGGTCCGATAAAGCGTGGGCTCAATTTACCTCTCTTGCCAAATCGAATTATTCCTTTCCATGGGGACACTTTCAACATTACCATATCTCCAACATTAAACTCTAACAACTTTCTTCTTCTATCTGCATATTGCTTTTGGCGGTTTTGGGCTACCCGCATATGCTCACGAATGCTTTGTATTTTCTCTTCGGTTTCAGCTACAATTTCCGGTCCCGCCAACGGTTTCTCTCCCATCTCTGTCCAGCAAGTTGGTGTTCGACACGGTGCACCATATAAAGCTTCAAAAGGTGCCATCTGTATACTGGAGTGATAAGTGTTGTTATAGGCAAACTCTACTAAAGGCAGATGATCTTCCCAACTGCCTCCAAAATCAATGATGCAGGCTCGTAGCATATCTTCAAGTGTTTGTATCGTTCTTTCCGACTGTCCATCCGTCTGGGGATGATACGCAGTACTCAATAAAGCTTTTGTACCAAAATGTTTTTGGAAACTCTGCCAGAAATGTGAATTGAACCGATTATCTCTATCAGAAATTATTGAAGTTGGCACTCCATGTCGTTTCACAATTTCTCTCGTATATATCTCAGCTAGCTTTGATACTTGATAATCTTCTCGAATTGGAATAAAATGAGCAGACTTTGTCAATCTATCAACAATCACCCAAATTGAATCATATCCTCGAGGAGTCCGAGGCAACTTGGTGATGAAATCCATGGTGATCTCATCCCATTTCTTCTTTGGTACTGGCAATGGCTGTACTGCTCCATATGGCTTTTGATGATTGGCTTTTACTTGTAGACACGTCAAGCAGTTCTCCACAAAGCGTCCTACATCTCTCTTCATACCCGGCCACCAGTAGTACGGCTTTAAGGTATGATACATTCGGGTACTACCAGGATGAACCGAATACCTAGTACAGTGAGCATCCTCTAGCAATAATTGTCTCGCCTCGCCATGTCTCGGAACCCAAACTCGCCCTTGGAAAGTATTGATTCCTTGCGCATTTTCCACAAGTTTTTCTACATAACCAATCATCCTTTCTTTCTTCAATTCATTGGCTTCGACTTGGCATCTACGTATCAACTCTGGTAATCGACTCACAATCCCCATTCGAGCCGATACAACTCGAATAGGCGACTCTTTACGGCTTAGTGCATCCGCCACCACATTGGCTTTACCAGGATGGTAAAGTATTTCACAATCATAATCTTTTAGTAGATCCATCCACCGTACTTGCCTCATGTTTAAATCTTTCTGATCAAACAGGTATTTCAGACTTTTATGATCTGTATAGATCTGAAATCGCACTCCGTAAAGATAATGTCGCCAGATCTTTAATGCAAAAATTACTGCCGTCAACTCTAAATCATGTACTGGGTAAGCTTTTTCATGTGGTTTCAGTTGTCGCGAGGCATACGCTATCACTCGTCCTTTTTGCATCAACACGCATCCAAGACCACTTAAGGAGGCATCGCTGTAAAGAACAAAATCCTCCCCTCCTTGCGGCAAAGCCAACACTGGAGCCTTGCATAAGCTATCTCGTAGTTGTTCAAAGGCTGATTGTTGTGCCTCAGTCCAACTAAATTTCTCCGTCTTCTTGGTCAATTTGGTTAAAGGCATAGCTATACGAGAAAAGTTTTCTACGAATCGTCAATAATAGCCTGCTAACCCCAAGAAACTACGAACCTCCATTGGACTCTTTGGCGGCTCCCAACTCATTACGGCTTCGATCTTTGCTGGATCTACTTTTATACCGTCTTCATTTATCACATGGCCAAGAAATTGAATTTCCCGCAACCAAAATTCACATTTTGAAAATTTTGCATATAATTTCTCGTCTCGAAGAAGATCTAGCATTTGTTGTAAATGAAATATGTGCTCATCTCGACTCTTTGAATAAATCAGGATGTCGTCGATAAATACAATTACGAATTTATCAAGAAAGGGACGACAAACCCGATTCATCAAATCCATAAAAACGGCTGGAGCATTAGTCAAACCGAACGGCATGACTAAGAACTCATAATGGCCATACCTCGTACGAAAAGCTGTCTTCGGAATATCAGCTTCTTGTACTCTCAATTGATGATAGCCTGATCTCAAATCAATCTTTGAAAAATACGTGGCCCCATGCAGTTGATCAAATAAGTCATCGATCCTCGGCAACGGGTAACGATTCTTTATAGTGATCTTGTTGAGCTCCCGATAATCTATACACATTCTCATAGATCCATCTTTCTTTTTCACAAAGAGTATAGGCGCACCCCACGGAGATGAACTCGGACGTATAAACCCAAGTTCCAATAACTCTTGCAACTGTCTCTTTAATTCTTCCATCTCAGATGGTGCTAATCGATAAGGTGGTCGAGCTACCGGCTTTGCCCCCGATATGACATCGATCACAAATTCCACTTGTCTACTTGATGGTACGCCTGGAAGACTTTCGGGAAATACATCGGGATAATCACAAACTACTTCTACTTCTTCTATTTTGGAATGTTTTGACTCAGCACTAATCACATGTGCCATAATCAATTCACCCCCTCTTTCTATATATCTCCTAGCCGTGGCAAGTGACACTATTGGTACTTTTCGGGAACGTCGTTCACCTCGTATTAAAATTCGGGAACCACTCGGTGTCTTTATGGAAAGTGTTTTCTCATGACAATCCATTTGACCTCTATTATCATCCATCCAATCCATCCCGACTATTATATCAAACTCATGATTAGTGATCGGCTTCAGATCTATAGGGTACGCAATCCCATAGATTTCAAGCCGACACTTTTTATAATGACTCTTTACAAAAACACATCTCCCATCTGCTACATCTACTATTATTTTCTCATATAATTCAACTAATGGATTATCTAGTTTAGAAGCAAAAGACTCTGATATGAAAGACACAGATGCACCCGAATCAAAAAGTACTCGTGCTTGAAAAGAGTTCAAGCTAAAGATACCTGTGATAACATCGGTCCGATCTCTAGCCTCGTCAACAGTCAATTGAAAAGCTCGCGTTTTCACATGACCACCACCTCTATCTCTTCGATCATCTCGATCTCGACTTCCTCCTTGACCAGTCTTTTGAAAATCTCTTTGTGGCTCAGATTTCATCTTTGGGCAATTTGGACGAATATGCCCGCTCTCCCCACAATTGAAACAAACGGGGCGACTCTCGGTACACTGGCGAGCCATATGTCCCGTCTTTCCACACTGGAAACAAACTGATGGAGGGTTTCGGGAATCACATTCCCCCGTGTGTTTTCGCCTACATTTCTTACACCATCTCTCCTCATTTTTCTTGGGTTCACCACAGAATTGAGAACCCGTGATAATAGACTTCTGAGTAATATCTCCAGTTTTACCTTCCCACTTTCTCTTGAATCCTCCAACTTCTCTTTCGGTTCTTCTCTCCTCCTCCTGTCTTTGCAACTCCCTTTCTCTCGATCTTGCTGCTTCAGCAACTTGTTGAAAGGTAGTATATCTGGAACTCGGCAAAAACTCTCGGATCTGGGTTTTTAAACCCCACAAGTAACGATCCATCTTACGCTCCTCGGTATCAACTTGATGTTGTGCAAATCTTGCCTTCTCATTGAAATCTAGTGTGTATTGTTGCACTGTTCTCGACCCCTGTTGTAACTTCAAAAATTCTTCTTCTATTCCTTTCATAGCATTATTTGAACAATAATACTCAGTGAACTTCAATTTGAACTGTTCCCAATTCAAAGTATATGCCAAGCTTTCTCCTATCTCCATGCACATATTCTCCCACCAAAATTGTGCATCCTCCTTTAACAAATTCGTTGCAAACTCAACTTTATCCGCCTCATCACATTTACTTGTGCGGAACATCTTCTCAACGTGTGTCAACCAATTCTTGGCTGCTATGGGATCATCTTTCCCATAGAAATCGTATGGCTTGCACTTCTGGAAAACATCATAAGTACACCTCCTTGTCTTCTCAAGTATTTTAGCTCTACCCGCTTCAGTATAGACCTCTTCACGATCCTCCCTGTGCTCAGGTTGAACCGGTGGTTGTCCCGAAGAACCTCCAGTTGCAGTCTCCGTCTGAGGCCTCAAATAAGTGGGTAGTAATTCTTTAAGTGCTTTGGCTACCTCAGCCGCAATCATAGCTTGCATATTACTCTGTGTCTCGGGAGGTCGCTCTCCCTCGGGTTGATGCTCTTTACCCGAATCTTGTGATCCCAATTGATCTCTTGATGGATCACCTCGCTCTTTTTCTTTTCCAGTGCTCATCTTAACTGAAAAAGAAATTTAACTCATTTAGTAATCACCACCATAATACTCAATATGATGTGTAATTAACTCAATTGTATATCACTATAATACTCAATATAGTGTATAATCAACTCAATTGTATATCACTATAATACTCAATATAGTGTATAATCAACTCAATTGTATATCACTATAATACTCAATATAGTGTATAATCAACTCAATTGTATATCACTATAATACTCAATATAGTGTATAATCAACTCAATTGTGATACACCGCGGAGGATAGCTACTCGGGACTCTTTAGGACTTTTCTATCTCATCGGTTTAAGTCTAAACCCATCTCAAGGTTTAATTCCCTTAAACCAAGGCTCTGATACCAACTTGTAACACCCGGTTCCTCAATATTTAGGATATACCAATTCTTTAGTAAAACATAATATCATTAGAGGTATAATCCCAAAAAGAGTAACAAGTATACACAAGGTTGTCATCAAAAGCTTAGTTCAAGTCCTAAACTATTACATCAACTGTTTACAACTATTTAACAAACCGGGTTTACTTCATATTTTAAAACAACAAAAGTAAATCTATGTCAAAGTCCAAGTCCAAGTCTAGCTATCCATCCACGTTCCGCTTCCCGCGGTCACCGCTACCAGAACCTAATACAAACAACAATAACAAACGATATATGAGCTATGAAAGCTCGGTGAGTAATTTAAGGTTTATTTGTTTGTGTCATTCATTATCAGGTTTTACTCAAACTCAACAGACTATCTCAGTTCTGAGTGTGGTATACACACTATAACTCTTTATTTCATATACTCAAAGTTTGGTTATTCTCAACCAAATCAAATCATAGCTTATTTCATATCTGTAAATAACATCAAATCAAAGTATAATCATCAATAAATAACTACTCACGTGTTGTGGTATCAATATGTGGAACTCCTGCACCTCGTGTATGCTCCTGCCTAGCCTTAGCTGTAGCATAACAACTCATTTTCATTACTCAAATGAAAAACAATCTTAACTACACTCAATATTCATCACAATCAAGGAACTTGTATCATTTAAGCAAGTTATAACCAAAGGATAGCAATAATATCAAAGTTGTAGCTTTCAATTTCATCACTTAAACACATGTAACCCTAGAAATGCAACAATCAACATTTCTTTAGCTTGGGTCTCAAATTAGAACTCACATACATAGCCTAATCCATGTAAATTCACTCTAACTCGTGTTAATTGAAAGTGGCTCATCAAAACCACAAGGAACCATTTCAAACCCAATGATTCAACCGTTGGAATAAGATAAAAATCAAGGAGGATTACCTTTCAAGTTCAAAGAACTAATCTCTAGCTTCAATTCGTGATCAATAGGCTTAAATCTCGACTTAGATGGCTTAGAAATCAACTTCTAGGGTTTAGAGAGGGTTTTGGTTGAATTGGAAATGATCCAAATGAAGGAAAACCCGTAATTTAAAACACCCCTGATGCGCGACACGACCCGTGTAGGCTCACACGACCCGTGTGAGGCCTACAGCAAACTAACTTCAATTTTTGCAGACTCACACGACCCGTGTTGGTTCACACGACCCGTGTGAGATCCAACCTAGCCTCGGTAATTTTTTGAAGAGGAGCTACACGACCCGTGTGAAGCTACACGACCCGTGTAGGTCTGGAAAAGTTACTGCTTTGCTTCTCAAGCCTTTCTACACGACCCGTGTGACCTTACACGACCCGTGTAGCTCTGATTTGACATTTTACAAATCCAAACTTTACTCAAGTGGGTTTCTAACCATCTTAACTCATATAACAACCTATTTAATCTTATTTACACTAGGATTAACTCAAAAATCTTTAAATTTTAATAACACGGTATTACATGTTGTATGATGGGCTGGGCCATAACCGGGAACCCATAGCTGTTGGATGATGGGTAAAACCTTCCCGTGTCCATAGCTGTTGTATGGTGGACCCCCATAGCTGTTGTATGGCGGGTAGGGTCGGGTCGTTCTCGAGGACGGGTTGTTTAATATGTGGGCATGTATGGTAGTTTGTGGACTCACTAAGCTTTAAGCTTACTCATTGATTTTATAATATTTCAGGTATTTCAAATGACAAAGGGAAGGGCAAGGCTTGACGGCAGCGCATCGCATACAAGAGATTTATTTTAATGAAACTATGTTATGATTTTCAAATGTTTCTGCTGTGGGTTTAATAAATATGTCGAACAGTTTTATTTTTTGGAATAAATGTTTTGGAACCTTGGTAATAAATGAAATTTTATAATTTTTGAAATTGGGGCGTTACAAATTGGTATCAGAGCCTTGGTTTGAGGGATTTGGATGAACTGTATTGGGAATCCAAACTCAAACTTAGGACTGAGCGATTTTGTCAAGAAAATGTTTTTGGAAAGTTAAATTAAAGTAAAAGAAGATGCGATGTGAACCGTCAGCCGAGCTCAAGTAAGTTTTGTGATTCCCAATTACCCATACCAAGTTTGTGTTATGTGATAAAATGTATTGTGCTAGGAAGTAAAATTGCCTGGATAATATACTCTGTAGACTGTTTTGTATCATATGTGCTGCTTTGGAGTTTTATGCTACTGTCGTTAGGTTGCTTAGTGAATGTTGGTAGGTTATATACAATTAGGGTAAGATATCCTGAGAATTTTTGGTCTGGCCTTACTGGCTGTTCCTTGTTTGATTGTGACTTTAGGGTAGGATCAGTTATTCAAACGTCTATGTGACACCCCATTTCTACTGTTTGCAAATATATGGTTTTTCATAAAAGTTCATGAATACAAAAATACGGTTTATCAAAAACCGATAATTTACATGTTTAAAACTGTGGGTGTTACAAATCCATACCAAAACTAACCATAGTAAGCAAGAAAGGATTAAACCTTGTGTCCAAGACAGGAGCTATGTGGGCTCCACTCCAGCTAAACTTCAACCAATTATACCTTAGCTCTTTACTTTTCAAAATCATTTCATATCATACTTTGCAAAAATAGCATCTTTCTTACTTTCTTTGACTGGTTTTATAAGCTTGCTGGATTTTTATACTTAGGGCTTTAATCACCATAAGTGATACCCCAAGTCTCTACGGCTAGAAAGAACGGATCAATCCTCACCATAGAAGTTGCTTAGGAAATCTACTTCGCGATGGGGCTTTTTCCCCAGTAGACCCCTTACCTAACCCGGGTAGGTTGGAACATAGTTCCCTTACTAACGCTGCTTGCTACAATTACCAGTCATACAAAATACTTGCTGCTTGCTTGAACATTTCTCATATACATATAACTTGTGGCTAGGTGTCAAACTACATCACTTTATGTATTTATGGCTAGATGCCAAATACATAACTTTCGTTTCACATAAACCATATGTTTAAAACATGTCTTTATAACATTTTAGGCTTAATGCCAAATCATACTTTCCAAACATCTTGTGGCTATACGCCATTTTATACTTGAAAACATATACAATTTGTAACCAAAACATACTTCTTAAACATTTTATGGCTATATGCCTATCCATACTTTCAAACATGTATAACTTGTATTCAAAACATACTTTCACATAATTGGCTCATAGACCAAAACATAACTTCAAATATAACATTATACTTTCACAAACAAGTTAGAAATAATATTCTTGCATATAATTTCACATATAGAAATTTTATAAGAAATCTTGAAAATACTTACTTGCCATGTACCCCAGAATGGGTAAAAATACTGCATGTACTCACCTTGTCTAGTTAGAGAAGTCTAACTAGAATCACTTCTTCCCGTTGTGTTTTCCTTTCTTTCAACTTTACTCCTTAATACCTAAGGAGTTCATTTAACATTCTAGTTAATACAAGCTAGGCCTTAGTAACAATTAAAGACCTCTTAATCTACATCGTAATAGATTAATATCACATTATTTACTCATTTTTAGATTTTGATATCTAAGATGCATGGTCAAAGAATTGACCATAACTCCCAACTCAGAAACCTGAATGACACAAACTCAAACATTCTGAAAAATAGACACAATACATGACAAGTCTCGAGAAGGTACCGAGACTTGAATCACACTCTAAGACCTTAGAAAATAAGTAACAAGATTGACAGTGCAATCTGTCACAAATCTGGATTAACAGAGGAATCACCAATTCCATTCCACTTGGGAATGGAATCAAGGGAAACCCTCTTACATAGGCATACTGGATATAACCAAGAGACTACCCTCCGAAATTCAGACCCAAAAGATAAACCAATTAAGAATTAAAAATCATACAATATGAAGGAAATGAGCAGCAACATTTCTGTCACAACTCAGCATAGGTTGACAAGATTTGTCCAACAACCTGACTTCTGAAAGGAAATAAGTCAAGCCTTTTGGATGAGTTACACTAGACATGAAGATAAAGCTCTCATCCAAAAATCAAACTCAAATCATAAACCAACGGAGAATTAAAAATCGTGCAACAAGGACAATGTGCACAGCGAAAATTCTGGTTCAGTCAAAGAGAAGGCATTGGAACCCCAGCTTCCTAATGGAATTGGATCAAGCCCTCTGAATGGAACACATTAGACATGAGGATGGACTTTCCATAAAATTTTCAGACCTAAACTATGAACCATTTGGGAACTAAAAATTCCACAAGTTGACCTAGGTGTGCAGCAACCAATCTGTGGAGGTCGGATTGCACATACCAAAGTCCAAACCAAAACAATGAACTGAGTCAATCCCTTTTGGTCGAGTATAGCTCATGCAAATGTTCTTCTCCACATGAAATTTCAGAACAATCCAGTGAACACACGATTTTACAAGAATTTCACAACACAACTGGATACAGAAATCATACTCAGGGAAATCGGGTTCAAAACCCTGGAAAACGACTGAACGAGGTCTGAACCCCAACTAATAAACTGAAAAAGACATCGAGACAAAACCATGGGGACGGGAATCGCCTAATTTGGACAACGTATGATTTTTCTACGAATTATACAACATAGGACAATTTTCCATCCGAAAATCAAACTTGATCATAAACCCCCAAATTCTAGGGTTCTTGAGCTAAGAGTCAAAACCGTGATTCAACATCATCCATGGGTTGGATTGTGCATCACAGTTGACTAAAACATGAACTAAAGGATGGAATCATAGGATTAGCCTCATCCAACAATTAAATTTCGGATTCCAACATCTAACCAACTAAAAATAGGTTACTTAGCTTGAAAACGATGATTTATTACCTTGGAATGCTTGGAAATCACTACTAGTAATCTTAACTCTTCAAATCCCACTTAAAATCTTCAAGAACTTCAAGAATAATCTCTTCGGGAGCTCTCTAGAATCTGCTCCCGTTCATAATGAAGAGAAATCAGATTTTTCTCTCTATTTATACTTAGCTACTTTGCCCTAATGACACTTTGGTCCCTCAAGTTCCATTTTTTTCCAAATTGGCACAAAATTTCATTTCTTAGCATTATAGATTTGTTTCCTTTCATTCTTACCCCAACATCAAAATTTATTTACATTAAGGCCATTTGCATGCCAAATGACCATTTTACCCCTTTTTACTATATTTTTTTCCAAAATTACGAAAATGTCCTTTTTGGTTATTTTGCACTTTTTACTCACTTTTATCTTTTCAGTATTCATACTTCATACTCATACTTTCATTTTACCTCATTTAATTTATTCTAATAGAAATATAAATCTTTTCATTTCATAACGGTAAGTTGGAGAATTACCAAAATGCCCTTTTTCTCAACATATGGATATTACTTGTTAATTATTCCTTTATTTATTACTTTCCATTTAGACGTGTCTTTGGGTCGAATTTTCATATTTTCACATTCCTTGACCATTTTGCCCTTTTTATACAAATTTCTACTATTAAAACATAATTCAACCAAAACTTCACATATGTTTATTTTATAACTCTTACCAATATTTTTGGGTTCTTACAACCACCCTCCCTTAAGAGGATTCCGTCCTCGGAATCTTTTCGTAATTTACATAGTATTGATATCTTTTCTTTACTGATACCTTTTATCTTTGAGGAAATAACATTTTATTCCCTCAACTTTTAATCTCTTATTTAATACACGAGACTCTCTAATTAAATTTTTCAGAACTTTGTGGTTTTAGAGGTTATCCCTCTTCTAAACTTCTTCTTATATTAGATATATTCTTGCATATGAATATCTCTTTTTAAAATTTTTTCATTTATCCAAATAACCGAAATACCTTCTTAGTCATTTACCCTCTTTTCCTTGTAGTATTCAAAATACTTATAACGACATATATAATACTTTTATTAAATGACCAAAATACCATTTCAGTCATTTTATCCATTTCCTTAACTTTTATCGTCCACTCCCTCATACCTCATACCTTATGTTTTAACTGTATTCCATTTTACTTCATTTCATTCATTTACAAATCTCTTTATTTAACTTAGTAAAAATTATTTTCTTTGGCTTTCATCCTTCAAATTCTTATTTTTTTACAAAATAGCTTCATACTTCCATACATTTATCAAAAATAGCAATATACTTTGCAATCCTTCTCATATCTTTTTTAAAACCCTTAAAATTATACTCATCATATTCTTATTTATAAAACTTTTCCAAATACAATTAAACATAATTTGTATTTATACAAAATTCATAAAATACACTAGATCTTTTCTTTGTAAAATTCTGTCCCTTAGTGGACATTTTTCTTAAGCAAATTTTTTTTTATAACACCTCCTCATTCTTTTTACTCTTCCCTTTTTCTCATTCCTTTACTCACTCCTTATTACATAGCTAATTTATTGCTATTTCTTCTTTCCAGAAGTTTTACAATTTCTTATCTTTTATATATTTTATTTATTAAATTTTTTTTTTAAACTTCAAGTTTGTTCTTTTTTTTTTCTCTACTAACAACTTCCGGTTCATTACCATTTATAACGTAAGTATTATCTTTCTTTCGTTACACTTTACATCCTCACTTTTCTGTTTGGGACAGAATCTGTCGAAACAGTACACCTCACACGAGAATTTGCATACCTCACTCTAGAAAAGTCAAAATGACGTATCGATTTTTGGTTTTAGAAACTAGACATCCGTAGGTTTCTTTCTATTTATGATACATAATTTTTGGCCTGGTAGATTTGTACAGTTTTGCTGTCGAAGTTGACTTATTATTTCTGTCAACTTCCTTATTTTCTACTCTTGACATTTAAATTACTAATTATATACTTCATTTTAATCCCTATTAGCTTTCATACGTTCACTATAAATTACTATCTTTTCCACTCTATAATCTACATGTATTATTTTCTATAAATACATATCCCGTACCATTTAGTACATATATTACTTTCACATCTTAGCTTTCATTAATGACTCAATTGTTGCTTTCATTTCTTAATTCTCAATTTATGAAATTTCATTTTCATATACTTCTTACTCATTTCCTGTACATTATATGTATTACTTTCATTAAGACATACATTATATCACTTCGATTTATAATACATTCACAATTTTGACATATTGGCAATTTAAATGCTTCTTTCATCCTCCTTTATTATTTATGAGATTTCGGTCTCATTTACTCATTACACTTACTAATATAATCATGTCTTTTTTTCATTTTCAGCTTTCTTACAGTATTTTCATGAGTACACTTCTTATATTCTTAGGTACCCCGTGTACCATTCTCATATTATTACTTATGTAGTTATGTTTTAGTACTTTCTTGTAGTTCTTATTTCTCACACTAGTGCTCAGTTTAGCACTTTATCTCCTACTTACTCTTTTTCTACCGGTCTTTCAATTGTTTACCATAATTGATTTGATTTTTCAAATAATATATCAAATCTCATACATTTTATGTATGACAATTCATCTTTTCATACTTATTACACTTTTCAAGACGTTCTAACCATTTTTTTAGAATAATGTTCCACTTTACCATCTAGACTTATCTTGCATTCATTAAGCTTTATTTTCATATATTTTTCTTCCTTTACATTCTTTCTTCTTTACTAAGAAGAAATATAGCTAACATATTTTAACTATTATTTACTTCTCAAACAAAATTAAATTACTACTTCCATAGACAACTTAAGTTTTACCTTTTTCCATTCATCACCATTTACTTGTTTTGGCTAATGCCAAAAATAACTTTTACCCACTATATTTATTCACATTCGAGAGTAAGAACTTCCTGTCTGTTATTAAAATCCTTATTGTTTTTTATTCTTTATCTTATCTTTGATTCTTCGTCTAATACTTATTTAGACATTTGCTCTTATTCTTTACCTCGTATTAATTATGACCTTTAGTCGTCATTCTTACATGCTTTCAATTATCCTTGGTTAACATACCCCTATATAACCATTTATCATTTGTATTACTTCTTATACTCATTTTATGTGATCGTTGGATTTGGTTCCAAATGTCTATTCATCTCATCATCATTTTTTTTTAATAACTTCCCTTTTACGTAGCTATTTACCCCAATCATTAGATGTCTTTACTTATCATATTTTCTTCGGGTTTGGAAGTTACGTTGTGACACCCCATTTCTACTGTTTGCAAATATATGGTTTTTCATAAAAGTTCATGAATACAAAAATACGGTTTATCAAAAACCGATAATTTACATGTTTAAAACTGTGTGTGTTACAAATCCATACCAAAACTAACCATAGTAAGCAAGAAATGATTAAACCTTGTGTCCAAGACAGGAGCTATGTGGGCTGCACTCCAGCTAAACTTCAACCAATTATACCTTAGCTCTTTACTTTTCAAAATCATTTCATATCATACTTTGCAAAAATAACATCTTTCAAAACTTTATAGTAGCAACGTACTATAACTCTTTACTTCTCAAAATCATTTTGTAACATACTTTGCAAAAATAGCATCTTTCTTACTTTCTTTGACTGGTTTTATAAGCTTGTTGGATTTTTATACTTAGGGCTTTAATCACCATAAGTGATACCCCAAGTCTCTACGGCTAGAAAGAACGGATCAATCCTCACCATAGAAGTTGCTTAGGAAATCTACTTCGCGATGGGGCTTTTTCCCCAGTAGACCCCTTACCTAACCCGGGTAGGTTGGAACATAGTTCCCTTACTAACGCTGCTTGCTACAATTACCAGTCATACAAAATACTTGCTGCTTGCTTGAACATTTCTCATATACATATAACTTGTGGCTAGGTGCCAAACTACATCACTTTATGTCTTTATGGCTAGATGCCAAATACATAACTTTCATTTCACATAAACCATATGTTTAAAACATGTCTTTATAACATTTTAGGCTTAATGCCAAATCATACTTTCCAAACATCTTGTGGCTATACGCCATTTTATACTTGAAAACATATACAATTAGTAACCAAAACATACTTCTTAAACATTTTATGGCTATATGCCTATCCATACTTTCAAACATGTATAACTTGTATTCAAAACATACTTTCACATAATTGGCTCATAGACCAAAACATAACTTCAAATATAACATTATACTTTCTCAAACAAGTTAGAAATAATATTCTTGCATATAATTTCACATATAGAAATTTTATAAGAAATCTTGAAAATACTTACTTGCCATGTACCCCAGAATGGGTAAAAATACTGCATGTACTCACCTTGTCTAGTTAGAGAAGTCTAACTAGAATCACTTCTTCCCGTTGTGTTTTCCTTTCTTTAAAATTTACTCCTTAATACCTAAGGAGTTCATTTAACATTCTAGTTAATACAAGCTAGGCCTTAGTAACAATTAAAGACCTCTTAATCTACATCGTAATAGATTAATATCACATTATTTACTCATTTTTAGATTTTGATATCTCAGACGCATGGTCAAAGAATTGACCATAACTTCCAACTCAGAAACCCGAATGGCACAAACTCAAACATTCTGAAAAGTAGACACAATACATGACAAGTCTCGAGAAGGTACCGAGACTTGAATCACACTCTAAGACCTTAGAAAATAAGTAACAAGATTGACAGTGCAATCTGTCACAAATCTGGATTAACGGAGGAATCACCAATTCCATTCCACTTGGGAATGGAATCAAGGGAAACCCTCTTACATAGGCATACTGGATATAACCAAGAGACTACCCTCCGAAATTCAGACCCAATAGATAAACCAATTAAGAATTAAAAATCATACAATATGAAGGAAATGAGCAGCAACATTTCTGTCACAACTCAGCATAGGTTGACAAGATTTGTCCAACAACCTGACTTCTGAAAGGAAATAAGTCAAGCCTTTTGGATGAGTTACACTAGACATGAAGATAAAGCTCTCATCTAAAAATCAAACTCAAAGCATAAACCAACTGAGAATTAAAAATCGTGCAACAAGGACAATGTGCACAGCGAAAATTCTGGTTCAGTCAAAGAGAAGGAATTGGAACCCCAGCTTCCTAATGGAATTGGATCAAGCCCTCTGAATGGAACACATTAGACATGAGGATGGACTTTCCCTAAAATTTTCAAACCTAAACTATGAACCATTTGGGAATTAAAAATTCCACAAGTTGACCTAGGTGTGTAGCAACCAATCTGTGGAGGTCGGATTGCACATACCAAAGTCCAAACCAAAACAATGAACTGAGTCAATCCCTTTTGGTAGAGTATGGCTCATGAAAATGTTCTTCTCCACATGAAAGTTCAGAACAATCCAGTGAACACACTATTTTACAAGAATTTCACAACACAACTGGATACAGAAATCATACTCAGGGAAATCGGGTTCAAAACCCTGGAAAACGACTGAATGAGGTCTGAACCCCAACTAATAAACTGAAAAAGACATCGAGACAAAAGCATGGGCACTGGAATCGCCTGATTTGGACAGCGTATGATTTTTCTACGAATTATACAACATAGGACAATTTTCCATCCGAAAATCAAACTTGATCATAAACCCCCAAATTCTAGGGTTCTTGAGCTAAGAGTCAAAACCATGATTCAACATCATCCATGGGTTGGATTGTGCATCATAGTTGACTAAAACATGAACTAAAGGATGGAATCATAGGATTAGCCTCATCCAACAATTAAATTTCGGATTCCAACATCTAACCAACTAAAAATAGGTTACTTAGCTTGAAAAATATGATTTATTACCTTGGAATGCTTGGAAATCACTACTAGTAATCTTAATTCTTCAAATCCCACTTAAAATCTTCAAGAACTTCAAGAATAATCTCTTCGGGAGCTCTCTAGAATCTGCTCCCGTTCATAATGAAGAGAAATCAGATTTTTCTCTCTATTTATACTTAGCTACTTTGCCCTAATGACACTTTGGTCCCTCAAATTCCATTTTTTTTTCCAAATTGGCACAAAATTTCATTTCTTAGCATTATAGATTTGTTTCCTTTCATTCTTACCCCAACATCAAAATTTCTTTACATTAAGGTCATTTGCATGCCAAATGACCATTTTACCCCTTTTTATTATTTTTTTCCAAAATTACGAAAATGCCCTTTTTGGTTATTTTGCACTTTGTAGTCACTTTTATCTTTTCAGTATTCATACTTCATACTCATACTTTCATTTTACCTCATTTAATTTATTCTAATAGAAATATAAATCTTTTCATTTCATAACGGTAAGTTGGAGAATTACCAATATGCCCTTTTTCTCAACATATGGATATTACTTGTTAATTATTCGTTTATTTCTTACTTTCCATTTAGACGTGTCTTTGGGTCGAATTTCCATATTTTCACATTCCTTGACCATTTTGCCCTTTTTATACAAATTTCTACTATTAAAACATAATTCAACCAAAACTTCACATATGTTTATTTTATAACTCTTACCAATATTTTTGGGTTCTTACGGTCTATCTTATTCCCGATTGTGTACGGCTGTGCGTCCGTGAGGCGACTCGACGACATTAGCAGTAGTTCTCTTAGGCACGTGTCGGATGGAGAGTTAGGTCAAATGACTAGGCACCACGGTGCATGATCGCAAGGTTCATAGGAAGTGGTTTGGTGTATGTGCGACAATTTAGGAGGATGGTTGATAAACTTGGAACAAGGGCAAATAGGTGTGGAAGGTAGTACCAGGCCAGTACTACCGATAGCACAGGATTCACGCTTGAGTCAAGAGTAGTCAACCAAAGTCCTAGAAGGTCAAATAGTTGGGTAGATAGGAGTGACCCGAATATTGATATTAGATTATTGTGCATTTCAGAATGGCAATCACCCGAAGTAACGGAGGGGCAGATGCGGGTGCCTCGAACGCGGAAAGGTCAACTGATGAAAATCTCCGCAACTTGATAGCGGAGGAGGTTTCGTGAGAAGTATTGGCTGTGATACCTCAGTTCTTTGGTACGATTAAAACTAAGCTATGGGCAATGATCGAGGAGCGACTGGCTACTCAGGGCACGTCAAGGGCCAGGGATGCAAGCTATAAGGACTTTTCGGCTTGTTCGCCTCCGATGTTTGATGGGGGCAGAGATCCGATTGTCAGTATGCGGTGGATTTCCGAGGTAGAGGGTGCCTTCTGCACCTGTTCATGTCCTGAGAACTCTAAGGTAACATTTGCGGTGAATCTTCTGAGAGAGGGTGTGAAAGATTGGTGGGAAATACGAACGAAAGATCTCACCCCTGGTCAGTTAGATGCTATTACGTGGCCGCAATTCAAGAAACAGTTCAAACTGGAGTATGTTCCACAGGTGGAAATGGAATGCTTGGCACAAGAATACCTGAATCTGACCCAGACCACTGAGACGGTAACGGAGATCAGCAAAAAGTTTAATGAGCGAGCACTCTTCTGTCCAGAGTTTGCGGCAACTAAGCACATGAGGATGACTCGATATTTGGCGATGCTTCGTACAACATTCGAGAATTTGTGTCTGCTGCTAGGCACCAAACTCTTACCAATATGATCGTGGCCGCTCGGGCCCGAGAGTTGGAACTGGAAACCAACAAAGGCAGAAGCGTCTGGCGTCTACTCAGACTCAGCATGCGTCAAAGAAATTTCGAGGGGCAGATCAGGGAAAGCAAGGGCAAAGGAGCCATGGTAAGTGTGGTAAGTGTGGAAGGAATCATGAGGGACGTTGATGGGTGCTAATATGCCATAAGTGTGGAAAGGAGGGCCACTATGCTAAAGATTGCCGTCAAGAGGTCAAGATTTGTTTTAATTGTAATCAGGTAGGCCACTTCAAGGCCCAGTGTCCCTGTCTGACTCAGGGAGAGGTTCAAAATCCGGCACCCACTACACTCCAGATTACCGATGGTAGGAAGGGGAAAGAGGAAGCCCCTAAGACCAAGGGTCAAGCATTCGTCATGACCGCCGAGGAGGCACAGGATTCGCCCGACGTCGTCACGGGTACTCTTTCTTTACTTGCCTCGTGTTTGTGGTGTGTGTAATTAATGTGTCTATTACGCTTTGATTAGGAACATTCTTAGTCAACTCTACGCCTACCTTTGTACTGTTTGATTCGGGTGCTAGTCATTCTTTTGTGTCTGCCGTTCTGGGAAATGGTTACGGTATTGCTTTAGGAACTCTTCATCGCCCGTTAGAAGTAGAAATTGCGGATGATAAGACCGTGCAAGCGACTAGTGTTTTTCGGGGATGTAAAGTAGTGATTCAAGGAAAAAAGTTTCCGATCGATCTCATCCTATTACCGTTGAGTGACTCTCGAGTCATCATCGGTATGGATTGGTTGGGTCAGCATGAATCATGGATTGATTGTAAGAACAAGCGAGTGTGGATTTAAACCCCAAGTAGGGGAGAGCTGGTGGTACAAGGCGAGAGAAAGAATCGAGGTGCAGTTTTCTGTTCAGCTGCTAGGGCACGTAGACATTTTCAACATGGAGGTTCGGGATTTGTGGCTTATGTTTTAGATGCGCGGGAAAAGAAGCCACAGCAGAAAGCAGGTGATAAACCGGCGGTTTCAGATTTTCCTGATGTTTTTCCCGAGGACCTTCTTGGCGTACCGCCAGAGAGACACGTGGAATTTAAGATCGACTTGCGCCTCCAGAGATACTGGAGTTGTCTATTCAACTTCGGGAATTACTGCATAAGGGATTTATTCGACCCAGTTGCTCACCGTGGGGAACGCCTATTTTATGTGTTAAGAAGAATGATGGTTCCAATAAGATGTGCATAGATTATCGTGAGCTGAACAAGCTTACGGTGAAGAATCGATATCCATTACCTCGCATCGACGACTTATTCGATCAACTGCAGGGCGCTTCGTGGTTTTCAAAAATTTATTTGCGGTCAGGATACCATCAAATGTGAGTACGGGAGGAAGACATCTCGAAAACGGCTTTTCGGACGAGGTACGGCCACTTCGAGTTTGTAGTGATGCCGTTTGGACTGACCAATGCCCCTGCAGCTTTTATGGACTTAATGAACCGGGTGTGTCGACCGATGTTGGATCGGTCGGTTATCGTTTTCATTGACGATATCTTAGTTTATTCTCGGAGCAGGGAGCAACACGAACAGCATTTAAGGGAAGTATTGGAGACCTTAAGGAAGGAGAAGCTTTATGCAAAATTATCCAAATGTGACTTTTGGCTGCGAGAGGTTCATTTTTTAGGTCACATCGTCAACGAACAAGGAATCATGGTAGACCCGGCTAAGGTGGAGGCCATGATGCGGTGGGAGGTTCCGAAGACTCCCTCAAAGATTAGAAGTTTCTTGGGTCTGGCTGGATATTATCGTTGTTTCATCCAAGACTTCTCAAAGGTTGAGGTACCTTTGACTCGGTTAACGAAGAAAAACGCTGCTTTTTGGTGGGGTGAGGAGCAGCAGCTGGCTTTTGAGACTTTGCGGCAGAAATTGTGCGAAGCTGACAACGCCTAGTGATATCAAGTATTTTAGGCGTTGTTGAGCCCTGTTCTTGATGAAATTATATCAGATATGTCGGGGTATTCTCACTTTTCGTGCCAGGACTTGTTTGGAAGAAAAGAATGGAAACAGGGACTAAAAGCGTGCAAAAGGAAGAAGTTTAGAAAAGAATGAAAAATCAAGGAAACACGTACGCGCGCCGCGGATCTATGAAACGCGCGACGCGGGCTTAAGGCGGTGTAACACATTCAAATTACGAAAAAAACGGGGAAAGATAAGTACGCGCGCCGCGGATTCTTCATCTGCGCGGCGCGGCTGCGAGAAATTTGCAAATATAAATAGAGGCAATTCCAGCCGAAAACCCTAGCAAAGACCGGGTGTAAAATCGACCTTGAAGCTCTTTGACTCCAAGATTTCGTTTCAGCAACATCTCAATTGGTATTTCATGTTTTTGAATTTAATTTCCTTTTAGTAGCAAGTAGTATTTGTAGATAAAGTCTTTGGGAGTGACAACCACTGACTTTGAGCACTTTAGGTTTCTGTTTTAGCATCATTGGTTACTGTTTGGATGTTTGGAATCTGAATTTGGTTAATGAAAGCATTTGGTTACAATTAAACTTGGTTTATGAGTATTTTGATGTTTTGGATGTTTGCTTGTGTTTGGATTGTTTCAATTGTGTTTTGGATCTTATTTTGGCCTTGTTTGGAACTGCTTTTCCTTGCTGAAATCAGTAGCTAATTAGGTTAGTTTTGGGCATTGAACTCTAGCTAGTAGCTGTTCAGTCAGAACCCTACTTATTAGTTAGGTTATGCCTTGTTTGGTTTAGATGCCTTTGCTTGCTTCTGATTCAGAGATGCACTTCTGACTTCAGAAAGTGACTAGGTTAGTTTGAGTTGAGTTTAGCTTATGCTTGGCTAGACTTTGTTTGGTGATTGCTTTTTGGGTAGTTGAGCACTTAGAAACTAGGTCCTCCGACTGTAGCGTGACACTACTAGTCGGTAATCTGTCATTTAGTCTAACCACGAAGCTCCTGCGGATCGACCCTGACTACCACTGTGCTAGTGTGTGTGTTAGGTTTTCTTTATTTTTGACCGCATGACGACCTAGGCGTGTCAAAGTTTGGCGCCGTTGCCGGGGAGCTGTGAGCTTAGATTAGGTGATTTGTAGGGCTTAGCTTCTGATTTTTTATGTTTGATTCTAGTTTTTTGATTTCTGGTATGTGTACGTCTTCATAATGGGCGATTACATGTACCCGGATCAGCATGAGTATTATGAAAATCCGGCCGACACCTATGACGAGGATGATTGCTACAATGGATCATTCCATGACAATGGATGGCAGACCGAGGAGTCATCTCAATCTGAAAATTCTGCAACTTGGGCCCAACTTTGGGTACTGTTGTATAACACTCACCAAGAGCAGAAGGACCAGGCGGATGCTCTTGTAAGATTGCAAGCTTCTTTAGATCAGTTAGAGGAAAGTTGGGAATGTTCACCACCCTCGCCAGAACCTGAGGCGAGTGGTTTTTATACCAATGATATCGTGTGTGAATCTGCATCACTTGAATATGTGATGGAAGGGCATACACCTTGGGAAAGTCAAGAGACCATTGAGATGGTCGAAATGGTTGTTGAGGAAGAGGTTGTAGGTGACAATGCTACCTCTGACTCAGCAACCTTTGATGTTTTTGATAGTATTAGTAATGTTGATCTGGTGATGCGTGAATCCATACCATCACCAGACAATTTAGTTGATGAGGATGTTGTGGAGGGGGCTGTAAGTGACAGTACAGATCCCAGCCCAACAATTCCTGAAATTGTTGAAAGTGCCAATGTTTTTGGGGAAGGGGGTGTAGATGACAATATTACCCCTGACCCTGTAATTTTTGAAAATTTTGAGAAGTTTGAAAGCAAGGATCTGGTGATGGGTGACTTTATACCATCACCAGATAAAACCAATCACTCGCTCTTGGTTCCGATCCACCTGTTGGACGATGACCAAGAAGTTGATGCTGACGAATTGATATTTGAAAACAATAAACACGATTTTATCACCACTCATGATCCGTTCATGAATGGAAAATTAGATGTAATCAATACCATCGATGAGGACATATGGAAGCATCCTGACATGTTGCCTTCCGATCCCATTCGATTGGAAAATCTTTACCGGCATTGCAAGCCAAAATTTCAAACTGAAGATGACACGTGGTACACTGGCAAAATGAAATCTACAAAACAACTACTGGAAGCGGCACTGGGCGCGCTTCACGTCAAGCCAGTGATTTTGAAGAGATATAGAAGGAAGGACCGAGCTTGGAGGTTCAAAGCTACCTCCAAGCATTCACGGGAGTTAATCAGAAAGCAGCAACTGGGCAGCAACACGAGAACCAACAAGCCATTCGACCCAGGAAAGTTTGAGGGGCAGTGGGTCAGCGAAAGGATGGTGGAAGTAGAAATGCAGCAGAAACAAATGGCGTACGATCCACCGTAGCTATAGAAGGAGTTCTACGTCTGGCTGAAGACGTTAAACTTAGCGCTTGTTGGGAGGCAACTCATCGTGTCATAGGTTAGGTTTTATATTTCTTAAAATTTAATTTGGAAAATACATCAATCTTTTTGCAGGTATTAGTGGTCTAAAACAAGTGTGGGGTCGTGTGAGAAGTTTTTAAATTTTTGAAGACCGTGCCGTGGGTTTTTGAATTACGCGACGCGGGGTCGTAAACCAACCTGATGCGCAGGGGTTGATTTGGTGACACGCGCGACGCGCAAAGCGTAAATGCGCGATGCGGGAAACGATCAGACGGTTTTCTCCTATATTAAGGTAAGCCGCGACTCAACACACACCTCATACGACTCGGAGCTCTAATCAACGAATTTCTCTCGCGTTTTTTCTTGCTCATTTTGTTTCTACTGCCAAGGTACACTATTCTAACTATCTATTAGTTGTTAAAACTAGCAATTAGGTAGTTAATTTTAGTGATTTGTCCAGAAATAGTTCAAAACTTAGAATCGCCAATGCTAACTCGTAGGGTGTTTGTTTTGCCAAATGGAGACCCTAGATGAGTTAGTCGGCACTTAGGCTACCTTGTGGTATGATTGGATCGAGTTTTAGCAGGTTAAATTGCGAGTTTGATTCGGGGTTTTGCAAACAGCCGCTCGCCGCGACGCGCCTTGCTCTTGGGCCGCGCCGCGGTGCGGTGGGGAAGAAAAGGACTGATTTTGCAAGAAAAATTTGTCTTTTGTGGCTATGTGTCTTTTTGTGCAGATGATGTTCAGATTAGATCACCCTTTCCTCCAGTTCCCAGAGGGACTGGTCAGCTTAGCAGAGTACGTTTCGAGGAGAGATGCCTTGACTGGTCGCCGGGTTCTCGAGGCGACAGTCATCGACAGGGATATTCTGAGGGATGCCGTACTCTGGGGTGCGATCGAGCCATTTCTACATCGCACCTGGACTCACGAGGAGGCATCATTCACATGTCGTGGCTGGGACAGGATCATGGCCACCGATGAGGACATGGTCTACACCGAGCTGCTGTTGGATTTTCTCTCCACGATCCATTTCGCTCCTCGGGCGTCAGACCCACGATCCAGGATTGTACGATTTCGTTTGGGGGGTGCACAGAGGGAGTGCAACCTCCGGGAGTTCGGGAGACACGTAGACCTATATACTTCGGCGGATCTTCAGCACCGCCACTTCACTCCGTTTTTTGGAGCCTGTATTCAGGGCCAGCCGGAGAGGCCTGGCAACATGGAGATTTGGACACCACTGTCCAATGTTAAGTACGAGGCAGGGACCTCGAGGGAGAGCCACCTCCGTGACCCACTCCACCGCCTCATGCACCGTATCGTCACCACCTCCATCATGCAGCGGGAGGGGGGTGAGAAGGTGTCTGGGGAGGACATGACATTCTTTTGGGCTCTCCTCGACCCGTCCCGATTCCTCCACCTCCCCTACGCCCTCGCAGTTGCTCTCTCCACTCACTCGACGGGAGCCTCCACTAGCAGTCCATTGGCCCGAGGTATTTCATTACCCGCCTGGCCTGTTCGTACGGGATCCTTACTGCCTCTGTGGCTGCTTCTTTGACCGCGTTGCCTCCATCTCGCACGACAGCACGCACTTTGGAGAGGATGCGGCTCATTGAGCAGCAGCGCCCGGGGCAGTTCATCCGAGCACCTACAGAGCCTCCCCAGGCACCCCAGCCAGCCTATGCTCAGCCGGGCCGGAGACGACAAAGGCGGGAGGTACCCGCCGAGCCAGCACCTCAGCCTCAGCTATCCGAGGTCATGGCAGCCATCCAGGACCTCAGTCAGAGGATGTCTGCCCGAGAGGCACATGATCGCTGGATGGCGGAGACGTAGAGGATGATCATGCTGCGGATGCATTTTGACGACATTCCACCTCACCCCTTTGGCGATGACGGGGCAGGTCCATCCGGGACCCACCAGGATGATGATTGATGTACTTTTTCTTCTTTCTTTCTTTTTATATTTTTAGGGATATATGTACAAAACTTATGACACCACTATCTGTATATTTTTATATTCTATTTGTTATGTGTTCTTTTAATTTGTTTGTTGAGTTATGCATGTTATATCAAATTGAGAAGGAGTTGTCTCAGACAAGTGTGGGGTCACCGTGCCCCCTCCACTTGTCTCGACCACCGGCGTGTTCACTGTAGCGCTACAACTCCAGCATACGAAATCAAGGATCCGTTTGTTCGCAATTATACATGTGATACTGAGCACCAAGCAATCTATCGTCCAAAAGGGGTAACTCTTTCTCCCTTGTTTTGAAATAATTTTTTTTTTGTACAACGGGGACGTTGTACGGTTT
The DNA here is from genome assembly GCA_023525715.1 of Cichorium intybus. Lineage (NCBI taxonomy): Eukaryota > Viridiplantae > Streptophyta > Magnoliopsida > Asterales > Asteraceae > Cichorium > Cichorium intybus. The sequence goes on from CM042015.1 coordinate 43,622,612, forward strand.
TAAGTGTGGGGTGTGGACGGTCGAAAGAGAATTTTTTTGAAATTTTTGCACAAATGATCAATTTTCAAATTTTTAGCAATATTTTTCAAAAATTTTAATAAATTGCAATTTTGAAATGAATGGTTTGTGATTGTGATAGCACTGGTATTTTTCAAGAAATACTATATAGTTGTGATCATGCTATTAGTTAGTCAAATAAGTTGAGTTTTACGAGTTTAAAAGATTGAGCTGTTTTAGGATTGGAATTTAGGAAGGAAATGTCAATCAGTGGCCTTTGTTGTTCGAGCCAGTAAGTCTAAAATGGGTGGAACTTATGCACCTTACCACCTAAGATCGTTTGGTCTGGGATGGTATTTCTGAAAGCTCGTTACACGGACAACATCGAAAGTCATGGACAATTCTTTAATGGCCTTTAGAATCTGAATGAGTAAGTACACTTCATTGTGAACAGAAAGTTTGTAATCAAGGGTTCTCTAGAAAGCCATGAATTCCAAATAACAATTCAATTATGTTTTCGCGAACTATTCCACTCTAACTCATAGAGCAATAAACTTTGAAACTAAACACAGTCAAAAATTGTTTGAGCCTTTATTAAAATTTGTTAAAAACTCTCTTGCTTGGGGACAAGCAATGCACAAGTGTGGAGTGTTTGACAACGCCTAGTGATATCAAGTATTTTAGGCGTTGTTGAGCCCTGTTCTTGATGAAATTATATCAGATATGTCGGGGTATTCTCACTTTTCGTGCCAGGACTTGTTTGGAAGAAAAGAATGGAAACAGGGACTAAAAGCGTGCAAAAGGAAGAAGTTTAGAAAAGAATGAAAAATCAAGGAAACACGTACGCGCGCCGCGGATCTATGAAACGTGCGACGCGGGCTTAAGGCGGTGTAACACATTCAAATTACGAAAAAACGGGGAAAGATAAGTACGCGTGTCGTGGATTCTTCATCTGCGCGGCGCGGCTGCGAGAAATTTGCAAATATAAATAGAGGCAATTCCAGCCGAAAACCCTAGCAAAGACCGGGTGTAAAATCGACCTTGAAGCTCTTTGACTCCAAGATTTCGTTTCAGCAACATCTCAATTGGTATTTCATGTTTTTGAATTTAATTTCCTTTTAGTAGCAAGTAGTATTTGTAGCTAAAGACTTTGGGAGTGACAACCACTGACTTTGAGCACTTTAGGTTTCTGTTTTAGCATCATTGGTTACTGTTTGGATGTTTGGAATCTGAATTTGGTTAATGAAAGCATTTGGTTACAATTAAACTTGGTTTATGAGTATTTTGATTTTTTGGATGTTTGCTTGTGTTTGGATTGTTTGAATTGTGTTTTGGATCTTATTTTGGCCTTGTTTGGAACTGCTTTTCCTTGCTGAAATCAGTAGCCAATTAGGTTAGTTTTGGGCATTGAACTCTAGCTAGTAGCTGTTCAGTCAGAACCCTAGTTATTAGTTAGGTTATCCCTTGTTTGGTTTGGATGCCTTTGTTTGCTTCTGATTCAGAGATGCACTTCTGACTTCAGAAAGTGACTAGGTTAGTTTGAGTTGAGTTTAGCTTATGCTTGGCTAGACTTTGTTTGGTGATTGCTTTTTGGGTAGTTGAGCACTTAGAAACTAGGTCCTCCGACTGTAGCGTGACACTACTAGTCGGTAATCTGTCATTTAGTCCAACCACGAAGCTCCTGCGGATCGACCCTGACTACCACTGTGCTAGTGTGTGTGTTAGGTTTTCTTTATTTTTGACCGCACGACGACCTAGGCGTGTCAGAAGCTCCAGTTTTAACCTTGCCTAAAGGCATGGAGGATATGGTAGTTTATTGCGATGCATCTATCTCAGGATTGGGAGCAGTCTTGATGCAACGAGGTAAGGTGATTGCTTACGCCTTGCGACAGTTGAAGCCCCATGAGGCTAACTACCCTACTCATGATTTGGAATTGGGAGTGGTGGTCTTCGCTCTCAAGATTTGGAGACACTACTTGTATGGAGTGAAGTGTACCATCTATACCGACCACAAGAGTTTGAAGTATCTGATGGATCAAGCAAACCTCAATATGAGACAGAGGAGATGGTTAGATGTATTGAAGGACTATGATTGTGAGATACACTATCACCCTAGAAAGGCCAATGTGGTAGCAGATGCGTTAAGTCGTAAGGCTTCAGGTGAACCCCTTCAGGGCGTTTGTCTAAGGATGACAATGGTGACACCGCTTCTTGAGCTGATAAGGAAGGCTCAGGTGGAAGCAAGCAAGAGTGAGAATCTGGAAGGTGAGAGAATTGTGGGTCAGTTGGCAGCTATGGTCAAAGATAGTAGAGATTTGTTAACTTGCCATGAGAGGATTTGGGTACCGAAGCTGGGCGGGGTTCGTCAACCCCTATTGGAGGAAGCACATAAATCCAAGTTCTCTATCCACCCGGGAGCAACTAAAATGTATAGGGATCTGCGTGAACATTATTGGTGGCCAGGCATGAAGAGGGAAGTAGCTTGGTTTGTTGAAAGATGCATGACCTGTTGTAGGGTCAAGGCCGAGCACCGACTGCCTCATGGTAGATTGCAGCCTCTTGAGATCCCAGAATGGAAATGGGAGCATATCACAATGTATTTCATCACGAAGTTGCCAAGAACCCCTCGACATATGGACACCATTTGGGTTATCGTGGATAGGTTGACTAAAAGTGCTCATTTCCTCCCCATCCAAGAGACCTTCTCTGCAAAGGAATTGGCTAAGGTCTACGTAGACGAGATTATCTCTCGACATGGTATACCGGTCTCGGTGATATCCGATCGGGATGTCCGATTTACGTCTAGGTTTTGGAAGAAGTTTCATGAGGAATTAGGCACTCTCCTTCATTTCAGCACGACATATCATCCTCAAACGGATGGGCAGAGTGAAAGGACAATTCAAACATTGGAAGATATGCTTAGGGCATGCGTTATCGATTTTGGCGAGAGTTGGGATTCCCATCTCCCTTTAGCCGAGTTTTCCTATAATAACAGTTATCACGCGAGCATTGGCAGGGCTCCCTTTGAAATGTTGTATGGAAGGAAATGTCGGACTCCTATTTGTTGGGGTGAGGTTAGCCAGCGGGTATTGGGTAGTACTGAGGTAGTACTCAAGACAACTGAGCTAATTCAGAGAGTTCAGGAGAAATTGTTAACGGCTCAGAGTCGACAGAAAAGTTATGCAGATAGGCAGCAGTCCGATCTCGAGTTTCAAGTTGGGGATTATGTTCTTCTTAAGGTGTCACCTTGGAAGGGAGTTATTCATTTTAGGAAGCGAGGAAAGCTTGGTCCTAGGTACATTGGACCATACCGAATCATAGCCCGTGTAGGTAAGGTAACTTACCGGTTGGAGCTGCCCAAGCAGCTTAGTCAGATTCACGACACGTTCCACATTTCACAACTCAGGAAGTGCATTACCGAGGAATCTACAATAGTGCCTTTGGAGGATATTCAATTAGACGAATGCCTAAATTACGTGGAACGACCAATTGCCATCATTGAAAGGAAAACAAAGACTTTGCGAAATAAAACAATAGGATTAGTTAAGGTTCAGTGGCAACATCGTAAAGGGTCCGAGTGGACATGGGAACCGGAGGAAGAAATGCGGAGGCATTACCCAGAATTGTTTACCGGCGCGGATTTCGAGGACGAAATCCAGTTAAGTGGGGGAGAATTGTAAGACCCGTTCCGCCGAGGCGCGGCCAGGACGGATCAGCGGCACGGCTCGGGAGGGATCTGGATTCACGAATGATTTTGTACGCGCGGCGCGGCTTTAAAGCATCCGCGGCGCGGTGCGCCGCTAATATGAAAAACCCTAATTTGGATTAAACGCCTATATAAAGGGTCCCAGCCCTAGGGTTCGTGTTTTTGGGAAATTTCTAGAGTGGAGTCGAACGATTTCAGCAAAGGCTCTTCGTTTCCAAGGCTTTGAAGGTTTGAAGGAAGAGATACAACGTGGGGAAAGGCTTGTAGTCAATCGGGTGCATTCCTCTGTTCTCCAGAAGCAAGGTAAGAGGATCTACCTTCTGATATTTCATTTTATCTCGTATTAAGGTGTTATCCCTTGGTTAGTAGTCTTAGATGACTTGTAACACTTAGGGTTTGGACCAAGGACATGCATGGACTTGCATGTCCATGAGGAAGTGATCTTAGGGTAGTTTCTGATCCTAGGAAGGGTATGGAGTGAAACCCTAGCCGATGACTGAACTAATTTAGGGCTTAGAAGACTTTGGAATAATACGAGTCCGCGGTGCGGACAGGTTATGTCAGCGATGCGGGTTCGGCTAAGCCCCGTAACTATGCGGAGATAGTCGCGACACGTAGGGTGAGAAGCCACGCCGTGGTGAGCGGCTGTTTGACCCAAAAGCTTAGTTTCGACCAGTGTTGGTTACCAAACGTGGGGACTGACCTTTAGGCAAGTCTATAGAAGTTTAGTCAGTGATTGACATGTTGTGTATGTGGGATTTAGGTGTGTGGAAGAGCTAAGTGGGTATATTTGAGAATATCTACACGGTTACGAATCAGGTGAGTATCCTCACCTTACTATATGATGTTGCATGTTAGGCATCTTGAATGTTATTTACAGTTATATGATTTGCTCTATATCTGTGGTTATTTGTTGTTAGGCTCAGTACTGATGCGTGTCCCCTTGTAGCTGTTGTATGACGAGTTGGACTATTGCCTTGTCCCATAGCTGTTGTATGATGGGCTGGGCCATAACCGAGAACCCATAGCTGTTGTATGATGCGTAGAACCTTCCCGTGTCCATAGCTGTGGTATGGTGGACGCCCGTAGCTGTTGTATGGCGGGTAGGGTCGGGTCCTTCTCGAGGACGGGTTGTTTAATATGTGGGCATGTATGGTAGTTTGTGGACTCACTAAGCTTTAAGCTTACCCGTTGATTTTATAACATTTCAAGTATTTCAAATGACAAAGGGAAGGGCAAGGCTTGACGGCAGCGCATCGCATACAAGAGATTTATTTTAATGAAACTATGTTATGATTTTCAAATGTTTCCGCTGTGGGTTTAATAAATATGTCGAACAGTTTTATTTTTTTGGAATAAATGTTTTGGAACCTTGGTAATAAATGAAATTTTATAATTTTTGAAATTGGGGCGTTACAATATGGCTTGAAGCAAGCTCCAAGAGCATGCTATGAGACGTTGACTCGGTTCCTCAAGCAGTCAAAATTCAAGCAAGGCTCAGTTGATCCAACCTTCTTTCGCAAGAAGGAAGGAAACCATCTTATGATAGTTCAAATTTATGTTGATGATATTATTTTCGGATCCACTCATCCAAGCCTAACCGTTGAGTTTCGAAAATTAATGGAAACTAAATTTGAAATGAGTTCGATGGGGAAAATCAACTTCTTCCTTGGCTTGAATTTTGGACAAAGCTCCGAAAGGATCTTCATCAATCAGGAAGCCTATACAAAATCTCTTCTAGAGAAGTTCAGAATGATGGGCGACTCGAAAGTTAAAGTTCCGATGGCGTTCGGAACCAAGCTCACTCCTTCTCTGGATAAACCTGCCGCAGACATCACTCTTTATCCACAAATGATTGGTTCGCTTCTCTACTTTACTTCTAGTCTACCTGATATCATGGTTGCTGTTTGTTACTGTGCCAGGTATCAAGCTAATCCAAGGGAACCTCAAATTACTGCTGTGAAGAACATTTTCTGATACCTTAAAAGAACAACATCACTTGGGTTATGGTATCCGTCGGGATCAGGTTTTTTTGTGCAAGCCTTTTCAGACGCAGATCTTGGTGGATATGGACTTGATCGAAAAAGCACCTCTGGGGGAAGTCAACTTCTGTATGGCAAGCTTGTGAGCTGGCAATCTAGGAAACAGACTTGTGTTTCGTTTTCCACTGTCGAAGCTGAATACATCGCAGCTGCATCATGTACCTCTCAAATCATCTGGATTCAAAACCAACTGAGAGACTATGGGATCAACATGAAGCGTATCCCACTTTACTGCGATTCCGAAAGTGCAATTCGGATCTGTCACAACCTTGTGCAACATTCAAAGACAAAGCATATTGCCCTTCGTTACCATTTCATTAAAGATCATGTTGAAGATAGCAATATTGAAGTACACTTTGTCCGTTCGGCAGACCAGCTAGCTGATATCTTCACCAAGGCCTTACCTAAACTTACTTTCAATCGCATTCTACAAGGACTCGGAATGATAGAGGCTGAATCAGTTCTGAAATCTACTTAATGGTCGGATGTCATTGATCATATTTCGAATGGCTCCGAATCATGGAACGACTCGGAATCGTAACAAGTTCCTGATGATCTCAGAATTGCTCTGTATATCCTTTTTGTATATTTATTTTTAATTTTTATCCGCATTTCTTTTTCAAATATCAAAATTCACAAAACTATTTTCTGTTTTATTTTTTTTAAGTCCAAAGTTTCTTTATTTTCTTTCTTTCATTTTTACTTTATTTTATCAATAACTCCAAAAATATTTTAATTTATTTTATGTTAAGTTACAATTTTTTTTTGTTATTTTGTTTCTCATTCCACAGGTTGATCGAAGTCAGAGCAAAAGAAGGCAGTTTTCATTAATAAGGAAGATATTACAGAACATCAAAAGAAATTACATAATCTTCCTACAGCTTGTAATACTGCCACATGGGAGGGTTACCAAGGTGATACATCTGATGGATATGCAGCTCGCTTTCGTCTACGAAAATCCGTGTCCCATCTGCCAGCATCACGTGGAACTGGTTGTGCGCGGTCATCCTTAAGATCGCCGCCGGCCACCACCCACACCGGTACCATACCTCCACCAGGTCGAACTGCTTAAATTACACCACAACTTTTGGTGGAACTGGTTGCAGTGCAGCAAACCCCACGTGCACCACCAGGGGTCTGTCAGTCTCTCATTCACTGAGGGTGGTCAACCGGACCTCGTACCTCTGTGACCATACTCCGATGATCACTCCTTCGTAAATTCCGCCTTCAAATTCGCCCTTCTAAGAGCTTCACCTCCACTTTATCCGGCGGTTAAATGGACGCTCAGCCATTTGTGTGTTATTTCTTTTGTAATCTCTTTCTGGTGTGATTTGAACAACTGAGTTTCTTTTCTTTTTATAGGCAGGTGATGGCCGATTAATCTCCCCAATTATGGCGATGATTAATTTCTTTGCAGCAATTATGGGTGTGACAGACTTTTAATGCTCTCATTAAAGCTAGATCGTGTCAAAGATGTTCGATTAGACGGGTTTTCACATCCGCCTGCACATTGATGTTTTCTGCAGGGCATTTGACACCTGTACCAGCAGATTACGGCGCCCTCATCATTACAGGAATTGATATTTTGTTTTGTTATTTTATTTTCTTTTCTCCAAAAATACAAAAATAATTTTCTCTTTAGAATGAAACTGTGTATTGGCGACAACTTTCTTTATACACCTTATTGTACCAAAAATATAGTCCTATGATTATCTAAATCAAACCAATTTCGGTATATGGCTATAACAAATCTAGTCTGTGATCGGAAATCCTTATAACCATGATTCGCTGTGAGACTCACACCATTTCTTTACCAATCTTAATTCTCCATCATACTCATTTCCATGTAAACGTAACCCTTATGAAGGTTCTCAGCATTACCACTGAGAATTGATGGTTACACAACAACTGCATTTATGATCTCGAATTGTTGTCACCACACTTCCGAGTGAAACCCAAAATTCTGAACAACCTTTACGAATTGACGGCTTTTATCAAGAAATCTGTATTTTTTATTTTCTGAGTGATCTTAATGAAATATACTAGACCTAAGTTATTTCTTCCTAAAAGATCCAGTTTTTTTAAATGAGATTTCCGAAAACAAACAGTCACTTTCAAATAATACCAAACCTACTTGTTATTAATGACTACACTGGTCAAACAAGTACTTCCTTCCGATTTCGGACTTATGTCAAGTTTCGGAATCCGTTGGAAGCAAAGCCACCCATGAAACCCAACATTTAAAAGATGCCTTTCACTGATTCTTAAAAACCAAGTGATCGTAATTCAACGGGAAACCACACAAGAACTTTCGAATCTCTCTTAATTCTAAAGGAAGAGATCGTTGCCCGGGATCTATCTGCTTTCATGTCTATAATGACATCACAAAATCCCAGAAATTTACTTTGCTTTATCTCTTTTTATTTGGCACACTCTTGCACAAAAATCAACTATGATTTTTCTAACTCTAGTTTCTTGGAAAAAGGTTTCATCTGGCATTTTCAGATCTTTAAAATGCTGACTCATCAATCTTGGAGGATTCTTGGAGAAAAAGGCTATTCAGGCGCAAAGTTTTAAATTCAAATGACGGCATTTATGTAACGACCGTTTTTCAAAAAAGAAAAAAAAATTGTGAATAGTAACTCCAGCGTGAATAGTAACTCCGATATGAATAGTAACTCCGGCGTGAATAGTAACTCCGGCGTGAATAGTACCCGAGAAATGAAGTAAGCGCTTACCTCGTGATGACGTCGTGATGACGTCGACGATGATGTCGTGATGACGTCGTGATGACGTCGTGAATAGTGTTTTCAAGCCCTATAAATAGAGGCTCAACTTCTTCATTTCAACCCACAACAAACACCAAACAACCTTACGATATCGAGGAGTGTTCTGGTGAGAAAAATAAGTCGGGATGAGTTAGGAGCGAGCGGTAGCTGGTAACGAGGTGCTCGGGAAGTGTTGGAAGAGCGGAACGGGAAACGTGCCAAGGCTTTGCGAAAATGTCAATCTTAAGTGAGTAATCACTATTGTATTTCTCTAGTAGTTTATAAATGTTAAACTATAATATGTAGAGGTTATACTATTCGTAATTCCAAAAATAATACCGAGTGATTTACTTACGAGGATGGTGTCTAGGCCGATTACTTGGGATCTGGTTGTTAGATTATCCGAAAGGCTAAAATGCTGAAAGGATCCTGCCACCCCAACTAATCTTCTACCTGGCTATCCTTTACTTGATAAATCACGAGGTATCATGTTGGAATTATGGAAGGGTCTAGTGAAGCAACTATGGTATAGTTAAGGAGTAAAGAGTGATAAATGTCTTATGGTGTTAACAGTTAAAGAGGGAATACGAAGCAGAGATAAACGCTGTAGTCGACTATAATCAGGTGAGTTTCTCACTACATTGTGTGGACGTTATATGTCCTTTACCGTATTTTTGTGTGCTTATAAGATGTTTATAAGATGTTGGTAAATAGTACCAAGTTGTGTGTATATTATTGATATATATCTTTCTGTTATAATTGTATGGGTTGGGTTATGGTGTGTGTGGGCTCGACGTACTGAGTAATACAGAGATACGAGCAAAAGACACTGAGCAGATACGCATGACTCGACGTACAAGGTATGCGCGGCTCTAAGTGCTGAGCAGGGGAATTAGATTTACTGAGCAGATACGTATAGGAGGTTATAATACAATATACTGGGTAGAGCAGATTATGTGACATGTGGTTGTATTTTTTCCTGCTAGGGGTAAAGTATGTGTAGCTGATATGTTCTGTAGTTGTTGGAACTCACTAAGCCGTGTGCTTATCCTTTCCCTTTTAAATTACCATTTCAGGTTGTACAGGTGGAAATGACGGACAGGCATGACGAGTACACACTGATGCTGCTTAATTGGGGATTCATGCGGTGAATTGATGTTTAAAATGATTTCTAAATATCTTCAAAATGTTAATTATTGAGTAAATTGATATTTATTTAAATGAAGATGTTTTATTAAAGACCGGGTGTTACAAGTTGGTATCAGAGCCAGAGCTTGAGTGAATCAGACTCACTTGATGGGTTTGATCTCAGTCTTGAAACTCAAAAGTTTTCTTTGAAGACATTTTTATGAAAATAAATAAATAAATAAAAGTTGTTTTTCGAGTAAGGGGTTAAATGAATGTTGTTGCAAAGACGCAGTGTGTACCGTCAGCCGACGTCAGTGGGGAAAAGGTTAAGTGCTTAGTCTTTGTTGCTATTTCTGTAATATATGTGTGCTTAAATGCCATTAAAGTGTAGGCAGTAGGAACTAAATAGTCCTAGAATTTTTGAGTTGGCCTAGTTGCATGTTCCTTGATAAGTGATATCCATAAGGTAAATCCTTTTATGTGAAAAATTTTCTACGACTATGTTCGTAAAACAACCTGGGGTATAGGTGGTAAAATTATCGTGAGAAGTGAATTGGGGACTTCTGGACAAGTTCTGAAACGAACGAGGGTAGGTGTGGAAGATAGTAGTAGAGCTCCTACTATTGAAAGCACAGGATCCGCGTTCGAATCGGGAGTTGGTCGTAAGGAATCCAATACACTGAGGGTATAACTAATTGGTGTATATGCTGATAAACTGTATTTGTCCATTCTATTGGTTGTCAATCATAGAGTTTATTGGAATCAATTAGGACGCTGGAGATTGAGAATCTAGTGACGTTTCATTTCTTAATAATTAAGTAATGAACAGTTGATGTGACTATAGTAGATGAGCTGTGCAAAAGTGACACGTTAAGTCTCTTCGTTACTAAGAAAAGCACAGATAGTGGATGATAAAAAGAAGATGTTGATTGCTAGAATAGTCGATTTTGATTGACTATAAATAAATGTAATGTTATTTAGAGAAGAGCATAAGTCGCAAATTTCATTTCCAGATATGGAGATATATGTGAGGCTTCCAGGTCATCTACAGTTGCTGGTTAACAAGTTTTATATACGAAGTGTGTCAGATGACTGTAGTACGATAATGATGAAGGCAGGATGTATGTGAGCGTATCAGCAGAAATTGGGATCCAGTAATTGGATGGCATAATTTGGAAGAAGACATACGTGAACTAAAGCAGTATATAGATGTGAAAAGTATACGTACAGATATACGTGTACATGCTAGAAACATAAGGTTTTATACGTGGTGTCGTATGTTTGCAGAATTAGAGTTTTATCCATTCCTGTACAAGAGATGTACGTGTATACGGGATGGACATATAATAACAACTCGTGAGAGTAGTGATGATATAGTGGTATGGCGTAAGGGTATTCACATAGGTAGTGAATACTACCAACGTGTGTATCAGAGTAAGTTAGATGTAGCATATCAGTGTATCATGTACTTAAAATCTGTTAGTATATGAAAATAATGAGTTGAGAAAATATTGCTAATTGACCAAGATAACTATCTTGTTAGCATATATGTGTGTTGGGTAATAGACTAAGTGAATACCTCTTAAGTAGGTAACTCGTAGGCAAGTAACCGTGGATAAACTGTGTCGGTAGCTGGTTGAATATCTAGTTAATATTAGCTATGCGGACGAATACATGAGTATTAAGTGGTGATAACCATGGATATGGTATCATATTCTGGGTGGAGATTTTGTAGTTGTATGTGGAGGCTGAGCTGATATGAGGATTCTTGGTGTCATATGGTTGGTTGCAGAGCTGTGCAGTCGTATGTGTGTTAAGCCTTTAGAGCGAAAAGCTGTTTATTCTGTGGGGCCACTTATACTTGTAGTTGTGTAACGCCCGGTTTCTCATACAAAGTACACCCAAAAATTTTCAAGCAATAATACATCAAAATGGGCATACTTGTACTCAAACCACGTAAACAATATGTTATCAATATATTTAATTACAAAAAAGGTCCTTACAGTTTGACCAGGCATTACAAATAAACCTAACACAACTAAAGGACAGGCTCTAAGTCGTCCGTCTCTCTTTATCACATGCCTTCCCCTATCACAGCTACAGATACCTGCAAAACAACATACAACTCAAGTGTAAGCTTATAAAGCTTAGTGAGTAATCTCAATTACACTCCAGTAATCCCTCTCAGTAAATATCTTTATCATTCTCTTTTGCTAATCTCATTAGCAAATATCCACTTTCTCTTAAATCTGAAATCTGCAAATATATTAGCTTTACAAATACCAGCTAATATTTAATAACATCAATTCCATAAAATACCACAATTAGTACTACTCATAACTCGACCGCATTCTCACATATATTCATTTTTAACAACCAACTTATATTGAATCATAGCAATTCTCATGACTGTAACAATTAAACTCAAGGACTCTTTAAGTCAACCAATTTATCACATACTCTACACTTATACTCAATATAGATTGCAACTCATTCTTGTCATCCACAGATAACATAATCACTCTAACTCTATTCCATCTCAATAGCCCTCATGGCTATACAATTAGACTCAAAACTCTTTAATGTGACTACACAAACATCTACTCAGTTTATACAATAAATATGTATGTTCAACTCAATTGTTGTTATTCACATATAACAATTTACTCCATAATTAGATTACAACAATAACAACCTAACACATATATATTTATAAACTCGGTTTACCACAAGGTAAAATTCTACTCAAGTACATAAAAGTACTCACCTGATAATGACTTAGTATTTGGAACCCTCGAATTACGCGTACCGGGCTCCTATTCGCTAGACTTGGTTATTTCACCATAGTTTAAATCAATTCTCCAATATCCACAATCAACTCAATTACATCTATCTCAAAGATATATAAATCAAAAGAGGAAACAAAAGAGTATAAACGGTAATATCAACTCAATATTTACCGAACCCCCAAATTCGCGATTCTACTAATTCAACCGTAGAAACTCGACAATAATCTCACAAATAACTCTAAAGGCATCCACTAACAATCTACTAACAACATATATAGCAATATATAGCTAAAACATGAAAATGAATGTTAGGGTTTCAAAACCCCAAAATCAATAAATTACTCACCTCGATGAATTAGGAATCGTGAGCGTGTTTATGGGGTTAGATTGAAGTCTCCTTACTCTTCATTACGCATCTCATGGCTCAATTTGGTGGAAAATTGCCTTAGGAAGCTCTGGATATCGAAATGGGTCTATTTTTCCCGAAATGTGCATTTTCAGCACATTATATAGTGCTGTCAGGCCTACACGACCCGTGTAGACTCACACGCCCCGTGTAGGGCTGTTCTACAGGACCCGTGTAGACTCACACGCCCCGTGTAGGTTTGTTTTGGCTTTCGGACTCCTTTTGAACACTCTACACGACCCGTGTAGAGGTACACGACCCGTGTGACTCTGGAAGGCTTACTGTTTGGTTTCTAAAGGTTTTCTACACGACCCATGTGACCATACACGACCCGTGTAGCTCTGTTTTGGCATTTTTCAAGTCCAAACTTCTCCCAAATGGGTTTTTAATCACCCAAACTCATACAACAAGCTAACTAATCTTAATCACACCAAGATTAACTCGAAATCTCTATAATTTAAAAACACGGTATTACAAGTTCTTACCCCCTTCAAAAGATTCCGTCCTCGGAATCTCTTGGAACAGTTATGGTTTATACAACCACCTCACCACCGTAATTTCACATTCTGTATGACAATGATATTATCCTCTCGTCAGCTCATATGACATGTACATACTGTCGCATCTCATTTACTCATAATATAGGTAATACCCGCCATCATCCTCACGAGATGATCTCTGTAGTGATATTGGCTATCATCACTGCTACGTAGGACAATAATCACTCTTTCAGGCCACACACGTTGCTATGGTATTATTGACACCAAGCTATCTCACCTCACTCTTCAATTGATACTCCAACCACTATCATTATTTGCCATCTGTCCACAATGATTTCAAATCTCCATGAAACGGTTAACTCTAACTCAATAAGAAAATTGGTCTCATCACTTTCACATTAATTGTCTCTGAGTTTAGTCCTCCAATAATAACTCACAGTTATTGAATCCTCCTATTTGCACATCCTAATCGATTAAGGTAGAAGAAACACTCATAAAACACGATGATACCGATATTCAACTGTCTCAATCACGTTACATAACTCATTCATCTCTGCTCGCACCTCAGTACACATATTAGGTTTTTACCCAATATACAATTTGCAATCCTCCACCAAAGTGGCTCCTCTTTATACCAGTTCAACAACATACCTTATGTTGTTTCTATCGATGCACTCACTCATTATATCTTCTCTTATGTGGATAACCCACATCACATTCTCACTAAATCATTAGCTCTATCAAACTCAATAAATTATTATCCAATAAATTTTTAACACAATCGCATATAGTCCTCCTGACATACCATCAGTAAGGATTTTTCCTCTCACCACTTCTCCGTCATTATCACCGCAATCTCTAATTCATCCGTATGACACCAATAGGTCATACTTATGGCTCACTGAAATCTCTGCACATGACTCAAATAATAACATCTGACACCGCAATCTCTACGGTGAGATCATATCTCATCACCCGACTAACTCGTTAATCTCAAGAAAATAACTCAAAATTATTTTTATAGAAAAATCTACTATCCATTGTCTCATACGAATAATAGTTTTGTCATCTCGACATTCACACATTTCCCTCATTGGCAGTAATTGGTTTGATTGCTAAGGAACGAATCCTATCAATCACAATCACGATTACTTTCCTCTTCTTTTTAACTCATATCTTCTTATCATGTATTTATCAAATTTTATCTCATTCAATATGAAAGAAACCTCACACATTCTCAACACGACCAAATAACAAATGCTCTTACTCACAGCAACATTTCTCAATAGTATTACTCACTGTATTATCTCACAGTACTCTCATACTGTTACTCTGCCTCTGATTCGTCCTCTTTTTAACCCATAAAGTCTCAAATTGTATAGGTCCACATCTATACCATACATATCCACACTCAAGGATAGTGCAGTCTCAACACTCTATATCACTACACAGTACATACTTGTTTACACACAAGTACAACATTATAACACCACTCTGCCTCAGCTCTTGGTACCCCGTACCATCCTTTGTCTCATCATTCAACACTGTTTTATAGTACCTCGTATTGTTCTCTAAACTCGCCATTTATCGCTATCTCACGGTACTTCGTACCGTCCTCTAATCAGATCATGGTACCTCATACCATTCTCCGATTTTAATCCATCTTCTATTTGACTCTAGCGGGTCTCCGCTACGGTCTCAAACCATATAGACTCACTATCACTCCTCCTTTTGTCTGAATCAGAACAGTCTTCACTATTCTAACCACAAGGTACTCGTTATGTGGTCCCACAGAAGTATATGATCTCAACCTCAACTAGTCAATACATGGCCCCACAGAATGTGTGGTCTCAGCCATGTTTACTCAATATGTAACCCTACTGAATATGTGGTCTCAATCACATTTACTCAATATGTGACCCCACTGAATATGTGGTCTCGATCACATTTACTCAATATGTGACCCCACTGAATATGTGGTCTCGATCACATTTACTCAATATGTGACCCCACTGAATATGTGGTCTCGATCACATTTACTCAATATGTGACCCTACTGAATATGTGGTCTCGATCACATTTACTCAATATGTGACCCCACTGAATATGTGGTCTCGATCACATTTACTCAATATGTGACCCCACTGAATATGTGGTCTCGATCACATTTCCTCAATATGTGACCCCACTGAATATGTGGTCTCAATCACATTTACTCAATATGTGACCCCACTGAATATGTGGTCTCGATCACATTTATTAGGTAATTAACCCAATCTCTAGGCCAATTAGGCCTACTTGAACCACTCTAGGTTCTCTCAATTATAACCACAAGGTACTCTTTATGTGGTTACTCGAGTGTCCTCTGACAACTCTATCACAAATATCTCATTATATGACAACTCTAAACTACACAATTCATCTCTCAGCATGTCAACTCAAAATCAGTTATTGTGTGCAATCAACTACACACTCATTGTCTTTCTCAACTCATACTCTTTTGGCTATCTCAACCATTCATTGTGATCATTCATAAGTACTAGTTATGTGGCCCTACAGAACATGTGGTCTCAACCACTCAATACTCGTACATAGAAATCTCGTCACATCTGTGAAACAACAAGCAATATATATATATATATATATATATATATATATATATATATATATATATATATATATATATATATATATATATATATATATATATATATATATATATATATATATATATATATATATATATATATATATATATATATATATATATATATATATATATATACCATATCATTCTTTATATATTTCTTACCATGTATATGCTCATTTTACACCTTTCTTCATGGTTGCTAAGTACTCATCAAGCAACCACTTATAATCTCGGTTATACATAATCACAAAGCATTCATTATGTGATATGTAAACTTTACCTCAAATGGACACGAGATTCTCATCTCGATATCGATTACTACACCTTATACTCACAATTCTCTAGCACATGTAATTTCAATTAATCTTTTATGTGTTCACATATTTTACACATATTCTACAATATGTAGTATCAATAATTAAAACACATGTAACTCATTACAATTAACATTTTAAGTGAAATTACTTACATACCTTGTAGCAAGAAATCTTGTCTCCTCATTAGTTGAACTTGCATACTTTGGATCTCAACTCTTGAGTGTACTCGGCTACACTCACATGTTTCAACTCTTAGTTTATACACAGCTTATGTTCATACTCTTTCTCATCATCAGTTGGAATTTCGCCTCAACCGGGATCTCATCTTATCAGCTCATCATCATCTGGAAATTCGCCATCAGCAGAATCTCATCTCATATTCAAATAACATCTCATAATTAGCTGAATTTCTTGTCTCCTCGTTGGTTGATATCTCTTATCAGTCAAAATCTCGTATCATCATCCAATATTGGTCCAACCGGCTATGACCAATTCATCAACTCGTCCTCATCTGTCTCCATATCTGTATTCACACATAGAATATAACAATAACAAATATGAGATAAAAGTTATAATTAACTCATAAACTAAAATCAGCAGCAGTATCTTTTTTCAAGCATGTGATAGGGGCTCTTTCTCACCTCGGTTCAAGTCTAGGACTCTATACTCAAAGACCTAGTTCACTTAAACCATGCTCTGATACCAACTTGTAACGCCCGGTTTCTCATACAAAGTACACCCAAAAATTTTCAAGCAATAATACATCAAAATGGGCATACTTGTACTCAAACCACGTAAACAAGATGTTATCAATATATTTAATTACAAAAAAGGTCCTTACAGTTTGACCAGGCATTACAAATAAACCTAACACAACTAAAGGACAGGCTCTAAGTCGTCCGTCTCTCTTTATCACATGCCTTCCCCTATCACAGCTACAGATACCTGCAAAACAACATACAACTCAAGTGTAAGCGTATAAAGCTTAGTGAGTAATCTCAATTACACTCCAGTAATCCCTCTCAGTAAATATCTTTATCATTCTCTTTTGCTAATCTCATTAGCAAATATCCACTTTCTCTTAAATCTGAAATCTGCAAATATATTAGCTTTACAAATACCAGCTAATATTTAATAACATCAATTCCATAAAATACCACAATTAGTACTACTCATAACTCGACCACATTCTCACATATATTCATTTTTAACAACCAACTTATATTGAATCATAGCAATTCTCATGACTGTAACAATTAAACTCAAGGACTCTTTAAGTCAACCAATTTATCACATACTCTACTCTTATACTCAATATAGATTGCAACTCATTCTTGTTATCCACAGATAACATAATCACTCCAACTCTATTCCAGCTCAATAGCCCTCATGGCTATACAATTAGACTCAAAACTCTTTAATGTGACTACACAAACATCTACTCAGTTTATACAATAAATATGTATGTTCAACTCAATTGTTGTTATTCACAGATAACAATTTACTCCATAATTAGATTACAACAATAACAACCTAACACATTTATATTTATAAACTCGGTTTACCACAAGGTAAAATTCTACTCAAGTACATAAAAGTACTCACCTGATAATGACTTAGTATTTGGAACCCTCGAATTACGCGTACCGGGCTCCTGTTCGCTAGACTTGGTTATTTCACCATAGTTTAAATCAATTCTCCAATATCCACAATCAACTCAATTACATCTATCTCAAAGATATATAAATCAAAAGAGGAAACAAAAGAGTATAAACGGTAATATCAACTCAATATTTACCGAAACCCCCAAATTCGCGATTCTACTAATTCAACCGTAGAAACTCGACAATAATCTCACAAATAACTCTAAAGGCATCCACTAACAATCTACTAACAACATATATAGCAATATATAGCTAAAACATGAAAATGAAAGTTAGGGTTTCAAAACCCCAAAATCAATAAATTACTCACCTCGATGAATTAGGAATCGTGAGCGTGTTTATGGGGTTAGATTGAAGTCTCCTTACTCTTCCTTACGCATCTCATGGCTCAATTTGGTGGAAAATCGCCTTAGGAAGCTCTGGATATCGAAATGGGTCTATTTTTCCCGAAATGTGCATTTTCTGCACATTATATAGTGCTGTCAGGCCTACACGACCTGTGTAGACTCACACGCCCCGTGTAGTGCTGTTCTACAGGACCCGTGTAGACTCACACGCCCCGTATAGGTCTTTTTTGGCTTTCGGACTCCTTTTGAACACTCTACACGACCCGTGTAGACGTACACGACCCGTGTGACTCTGGAAGGCTTACTGTTTGGTTTCTAAAGGTTTTCTACACGACCCATGTGACCATACACGACCCGTGTAGCTCTGTTTTGGCATTTTTCAAGTCCAAACTTCTCCCAAATGGGTTTTTAATCACCCAAACTCATACAACAAGCTAACTAATCTTAATCACACCAATATGAACTCGAAATCTCTATAATTTAAAAACACGGTATTACAAGTTAGGACTACTTATTAGGTGGGGCTACTAGTATTGTGGTTAGGACCACTTATGCTATGGGCCTACTTGTACTTGTGGTTAAGACCACTTATTCCGTAGGGCCACTGGTAACTTGTAGTTGTGACCATTTATTCTGGAGGTTAATAGTATTTGTGGTTGTGACCACTTATTTAGTGGGGGCACATTTGGTAAGACCACATATGTGTTGTGGATCTTATGAGCAGTAATTGTGGTGGGACCACATACAAGTGTTGTGATGGCTTTATTGGCTGGCAGTTCTAACACACATACAGTTGGGTGTTTGGTGAATAGCTGAGCTGTTGAGGATGTTAAGAGCAGGGGTTGTGATATGATGTGGTGAACATGTGATTATACGATGCATAACAAGTACCTTGCATCCATGATGTCTGTATTGTGAGTGTATGAGATTACATAACGAGTACTTTGTAGTCTCAATAGGTTGGCCTAGTTGATTAGAGGTGGTTAATGTGCCAGTATTGTGGTAATACCCTTTGGGTTTACTAATACAACCGTATTGTGTTGAAATAGAGAATGATTGAGTGGAAGAATAAATGTATGTCAACGTTGGAGATTCCGGGGACGGAATCTTATAAAGGGGGGAGAACTTGTAACGACTACTTTTCAAAAAAAAAAAATTTGTGAATAGTAACTCCGGCGTGAATAGTAACTCCGACATGAATAGTAACTCCGGCGTGAATAGTAACTCCGGCGTGAATAGTACCCGAGAAATGAAGTAAGCGCTTCCCTCGTGATGACGTCGACGATGATGTCGTGATGACGTCGACGATGATGTCGTGATGACGTCGTGAATAGTGTTTTCAAGCCCTATAAATAGAGGCCCAACTTCTTTATTTCAACCCACAACAAACACCAAACAACCTTACGATATCGAGGAGTGTTCTGGTGAGGAAAATAGGTCGGGAGGAGTTAGGAGCGAGCGGTAGCTGGTAACGAGGTGCTCGGGAAGTGTTGGAAGAGCGGAACGGGAAACGTGCCAAGGTTTGCGAAAACGCCAATCTTAAGTGAGTAATCACTATTGTATTTCTCTAGTAGTTTATAAATGTTAAACTATAATATGTAGAGGTTATACTATTCGTAATTCCAAAAATAATACCGAGTGATTTACTTACGAGGATGGTGTCTTGGCCGATTACTTGGGATCTGGTTGTTGGATTATCCGAAAGGCTAAAATGCTGAAAGGATCCTGCCACCCCAACTAATCTTCTACCTGGCTATCCTTTACTTGATAAATCACGAGGTATCATGTTGAAATTATGGAAGGGTCTAGTGAAGCAACTATGGTATAGTTAAGGAGTAAAGAGTGATAAATGTCTTACGGTGTTAACAGTTAAAGAGGGAATACGAAGCAGAGATAAACGCTGTAGTCGACTATAATCAGGTGAGTTGAGAACTACATTGTGTGGACGTTATATGTCCTTTACCGTATTTTTGTGTGCTTATAAGATGTTTATAAGATGTTGGTAAATAGTACCAAGTTGTGTGTATATTATTGATATATATCTTTCTGTTATAATTGTATGGGTTGGGTTATGGTGTGTGTCGGCTCGACGTACTGAGTAATATAGAGATACGAGCAAAAGACACTGAGTAGATACGCATGACTCGACGTACATGGTATGCGCGGCTCTAAGTGCTGAGCAGGGGAATTAGATTTACTGAGCAGATACGTATAGGAGGTTATAATACAATATACTGGGTAGAGCAGATTATGTGACATGTGGTTGTATTTTTTCCTGCTAGGGGTAAAGTATGTGTAGCTGATATGCTGTGTAGTTGTTGGAACTCACTAAGCCGTGTGCTTATCCTTTCCCTTTTAAATTACCATTTCAGGTTGTACATGTGGAAATGACGGACAGGCATGACGAGTACACACTGATGCTGCTTAATTGGGGATTCATGCGGTGAATTGATGTTTAAAATGATTTCTAAATATCTTCAAAATGTTAATTATTGAGTAAATTGATATTTATTTAAATGAAGATGTTTTATTAAAGACCGGGTGTTACAATTTACGCAAATCAGTTTCAACGTCATTATCACAACCGCTGACTACTCGCTTTTCACGTGCCTGACAAGGCGACTTTGGGAGCAATGATGGTTACAGAGTTGACATCCGTCATAGAGGTGTTACAAGTTCAACGAACAACAAGAGGCCTGACTACACAATGAGAGAATTTTTTTCTTACAAAATTCAAGTTAGGGTTAATAACACTAATTCTTAATTCAAAAAGGCTTTTCCAAAAAAATTTGGTTGATGTTTATACCATGCTTAAAAGTGAGAAACTGTATCTCATATGAAATAAACAAAAAGCTCTTAGATGTGAATTGTAACACCCCTTTCTCAAACCATATTTTAATATAGTTTATATTACAAAAACATTACACAACTGGTGACTATGAAAGAGTCACTTATTTTTTTTTTTACAAACTTTATTCTTAAGGGGTTATTACAGACTCAATACCGAAAACCATAATTTAAACTTACAGTATTTACACTGGTCCCAACTTCAACTCCCGCTCCTTTCACCTAAGCACATAGCATTTAAAAAAAACAATATACGTGAGACATAAAGCCTCGTGAGTAATATGGGTTTAGACCCAAAACTCTTTTGTTTAAAACTTGAACTAATAACAAGTAAACTGCTAAAAGCTCATTTTCATAACAAATCTCAAATCTCTTTACTTTTCTCTTTTCAAAACTCAAAAACATTTTCTTTCTCAAAAACTGCTTCTTACTTTAAAACTGTTTCATTCTTTAAAACTGCTTTCTTTCTCATGTACTTGTGACCAACTGAAACTCATGAATTAGTTTAATTTAATTCATTCTACTAGCTCCCCTCGCGGAACAGAACAGATCCGTCCGCTAGGTTATGCTTATTCTGTCTCCCCTTTGTGACTTGGAACGGATCCAAGCACAAGGGTATACTAAGCTAGACAACTACTTCGCGACGGGAGGTACCATCCCAGTAGTGTCTTCTGATCCCCCGATTATGTGGGTGATCCTAGTCCAGACAACTGGCTTTTACTTCTTTCTTTCTTTAATTCTAATCTCATTACATCTCAAATTGGTCAAAATGGGACGCAATTTATAAATAACTCATGCTCATATACTTTAAAACTCTTTGCTGAAAATACTTTTAAAACTGATTTTTAACATCTTAGTTCACATAAGGAACTTCTTTCAAAATACTTTGCAAACTGTACTTCTTAAAAATCTGCTTGGAACACTTAGCCCTTGTATAGAGCTACTTTAAAAACTATTTTCCAGACTTTAGTATTTAAAAGTATTTGGAAACCTCATTTTCTGAAAATATCATTTTGCTATGTACTATAGAAATCCTCATAAAACTCACCTTGATATAGCTACAGATCACTAAGCTTCTCGTACTCCTTTCCCCTTTCCGTGCTCAACAATATTCAAAGCACCACCTATACAAGTAGCATATATGTATATTTAATAAATGCATACTACAACTAACTCTATAGTTCTAAGGTGTCATATAATACAACGTCAGGTCATAACAAGTGTATAACCATTAATAAACTCATTTTATAGTTTTCTCCGAAATATGTGTATTTTGCTACAATACCCCCGAGGGGTCGTATTTCAGTTCCGACACTTTTCCATGAAGTCTTAGGCCATATTAGATTTGTGTTTCAAATTTGGAGTTAATTGGACAAGTCTAGCTCAAATTCCAAAAATCAAGTTTTGATATAAACTTGAAGTTTGGTCACTGCCGCTACAGTGATTTTTCCGCAAGGTCGGATTACGGAGTTAACAATTTTCCATATGTTTTCATACCATTTTAAGGCTATGGTATGAGTTACAGACCAAACGGATAAGCCTAGCATCGAGTTTGAATCTTAAAAATTGGACAGAAGGCTGCCCAGTTAGAGCACGACTCGTGCTCTTTTCCTTCTTGGGAGTGCACGACTCGTGCCAATTGTATGTTGCTATTTCCTGGCTTTTTAATGAGCACGACTCGTGCTTGACTTAGACAAAAAGTGGCACGACTCGTGCCATGTTGCAGACTCAGTTCTTAGTCCGATTTTTGAGCTGCAAACCTCTATTTTGACCTATTAAGTGCTTAATACTTAACTTAATCATTTTACTATCATTCCATGACTAAAACCCTTGCTTTACATCAGGTTTTAACCCATGGAATCACTGATTCCAATTCCAATTTCACAAAAACCCGTTTTTTTGATATTTTCACCAAAAATCCATCTTTTTGAAATTAACCACTTAGGAGTGTCTTAATACATCCTAAGTGATCATTTGGACTCAACAAAACCATAGAAACTGGTCTTGATCATGTAGACCCGTGAATTAGGGTTCTTGAGCAAAATCACCATTTCTTGGTTTTTAACATATTCAAGGTTTAGAACATGTTAGATGGATGATTTTGAGCAAGATAATTCTATTAAGACCATGAGTTCTGAAAATTCAGAAGTTGAGAATCAACTCCCGTTCAAAATTTGGAGCTTAGAACAAGAGAATCTTACCCTTCAAGGCTTGGAATCACTAATTCCAATGTCGTTTCCTTTGATTTCTTGGCAAAAATCCTTGGACTTCTTGTTCTCCCGTGCTCTCCCTCTCGTTCTCTCTAGCTCTCTCTGTAAGCTTCTATGATGTTCTGGAAAATGAGAGTGATAACTCTCTTATTTATATTTTTAATTTTTATAAAATATTTTCACTTTAAGCCCATATCTTCTAACTTCTTTACAAATATGGTCCTAAGACCCAAAATTTACAATTTAAGTTCCATTAACTACCAACTTGACTCCTTAATAAAATTTCTTAACATTTTTGGTCATTTTCATGTCAAATAACCAATTTGCCCTTTTTGGCCAAACTTTACTATTCACGCGATAAAACTTCAAATTTTACATAGACTTTTATTTCTTGTAATATTATTCCACAAATTACATATTATTTTACATAATGGTCTTATAATGTATCAAAAGACCATTTTACCCTTTTACAATTTCGCGGGTTTTTACAGTCACCCCTCCTTAAGCGGATTCAGTCCTCGGAATCTTTTCATAATCTGTGAAGTCTGGATATCTTCTCTTCATTTCTTCCAGTGTCTCCCAAGTTAGGTTTGACCCTAATGGGTGCTTCCACTTGACTAGCACAATGTCGATCTCCTTGTTCCTTAGATTTTTAGTTTGCATTTCTAGAATCGCTTCGGGTTCTTCAACTAATCTGTTAGTTGTCTCCACCCTCAAATCTGTATACGGTATGACTAGCTCTTCTTTTCCAAAGTATTTCTTCAGGTAGCATACATGAAAGGTATCATGTATTCCACTGAGTTCTGGTGGTAAATCCAGCTTGAATGCTTGTAACCCAACTCTCTTTAGCATTCTAAAAGGTCCAATGTACCTTGGACTCAACTTTCCTTTCTTACCAAATCTAACTACACCCTTCCAACCATCACCCTGATGGCCTAGTGGATAAGGCTTAGGACTCTTTCTCTTCCCCCATAAAGAGGTTCCAAGTTCTAATCCCACTCCCTCCCTTTCCCCATAGGGAGTGTTAGGTTTCAATCAGGGGATGGCCACTGGCCACCTCTCTACCCCCGTAGGTGATTGACCCGGACCACCCTGCTGCCAGGTGTGCGTGGGCCCCGAGGTTGCTTCATCAGGGTCATCCAAAGGATGGGTCGGGTGGGGTCCTCGGTTACCAAAAAAAATAAAAAAATAAAAAAAAATAAAAACTACACCCTTCCATGGCGACACTTTTATCATCACCAAGTCACCTTCTTGTAAATCATACGGTCTTTTCTTTAAATTGGAGTAACTATTCTGTCTGTCTTGTGCTGCTTTCATGTTAGCCTGAATCACTCCAATCTTCTCATTGGTCATTCTGACAATTTCTGGTCCTGTCAACTTAGTTTCACCCGCCTCTAACCAGCACAAAGGAGTTCTACACTTTCTACCATACAATGCCTCAAAGGGTGGAATTTTAATGCTAGAATGGTAGCTATTGTTATATGCAAACTCCAATAAGGGCAGGTGTTCATCCCAACGGCCTCCAAAATCCATCACGCATGATCGTAGCATGTCTTCTAGTGTCTGAATCGTTCGTTCACTCTGACCATCCGTTTGTGGATGATACGCTGTACTTAGCTGAATTCTTGTTTCCATTTTCTCTTGTAAGGCTCTCCAAAAGTTAGAGGTAAATCTGGGGTCTCTGTCTGACACGATGGACAACGGTGCACCATATATTCTTAACACTTCATCTATATATAACTGGGCTAACTTCTCCAATGGAGTAGTTTCTCTTATGGCTAGAAACAGTGCACTCTTGGTCAACCGGTCCACTATGACCCATATACAATCATAACCTCTTCTTGTTCTCGGTAACCCGACAATAAAGTCCATGGTTACATCTTCCCACTTTCCGGCTGGAATGTGCAATGACTGAGCATCTCCATGCGGGACCTGATGTTCCGCCTTGACTTGTGCACAAATGACACACTTGGAGATGTACTTAGCTATCCTCTTCTTCATTCCAGGCCACCACTACTGTCTTCTCGAATCTTGATAAGTCTTGGTACTCCCTGGATGTATGGAATACTTTGACTTATGCGATTCTTCTAAAACCAGCTTTCTCAAACCTCCTGCTTTCGGCACCCAAATGCGGTTTCTAAAAGTTTTTAATCCTTGACTGTTTGTTTCAAACTGTATATTTTTTTCTAGTTTCTCATCTTTCAATTCTCCACTTTCTTCAACTTTCTGTTGAGCTGCTTTAATTTGTTCTATGATGCTGGACACTAGTTCTATTCGCATCGATCTTGCCTTGATTCTTTTCTCAAGAGCTTTTCTACTCAATGCATCTGCTACTACATTTGCTTTACCAGGATGGTACACGATCTCGCAGTCATAATCACTGATCAACTCTAGCCATCTACTCTGTCTCATGTTCAACTCTTTTTGAGAGAACACATACTATAAACTCTTGTGATCAGTAAATAGCTTGCACTTTGTACCATACAAGTAATGTCTCCAAATCTTCAAGGCAAACACGATCGCTACAAGCTCTAAATCATGGGTTGTGTACTTTGTCTCTGGGTCTTTCAACTGTCTGGAGGCGTATGCTATAACCTTTCCTCTCTGCATTAACACACAGCCAAGCCCCCGATGTGAGGCATCGCTGTACACTTCAAAGTCTTCTGTCCCATCTGGTAACGTAAGGACAGGCGCGTTACATAACTTCTCTTTTAATGTAGCGAAAGCTCTTTCTTGTTCTTCTTGCCATCTAAATTTCTCTTCTTTCCGGGTTAGTCGTGTAAGTGGCACTGCTATACGGGAGAAATCTTGAATAAATCTCCTGTAATACCCGGCAAGTCCGAGAAAACTTCTGACTTTTGTTGGCGTTTTGGGTGGCTCCCACTTCATTACTGCTTCTACTTTTGACGGGTCGACTTTTATACCTTGGATAGACACAACATGTCCAAGGAACTGCACTTCTCGCATCCAAAACTCGCACTTGGAGAACTTTGCATATAGTTGTTCTCGCCTCAAAGTCTCAAGCACTGTTCGCAAGTGGCTCGCATGCTCTTCTCTGTTCTTTGAGTATATCAGTATGTCATCGATGAACACTATAACAAATCGGTCTAGGAATGGTTTACAGACCCGATTCATTAAGTCCATGAAAACCGCTGGTGCATTGGTAAGACCGAATGGCATCACTAGAAACTCGTAATGTCCGTATCGAGTACGGAACGCTGTCTTCTCCACATCACTCTCTTTCACCCTGACTTGGTGATAACCCGATCTCAAATCAATCTTTGAAAAATAATCTGCCCCTTGTAGCTGAGCAAACAAATCGTCTATTCTGGGCAACGGGTAACGGTTCTTGATAGTAATCTTGTTCAATTCTCTGTAATCAATGCACATACGCATTGATCCATCTTTCTTCTTTACAAATAGAACTGGAGCACCCCACGGAGAAGAACTAGGCCTAATAAAGCCTTTATCTAGTAACTCCTGCAATTGGGACATCAACTCCCGCATCTCTGTTGGTGCTAACCGGTACGGTGCTCGTGCTATTGGGGAAGCTCCTGGAACAAGATCTATCCGGAATTCAACTTGCCTTTCTGGTGGCAAGCCTGGTAATTCATCTGGGAAAACTTCTGGGAATTCTTTTACTACTTCTATGTCTTTATATGTCTGTTTTACATTGTCTTCAGTCATCACATAGGCCAGGAAAGATACACATCCTTTCCTGATACATCTT
This sequence comes from Cichorium intybus, assembly GCA_023525715.1. NCBI lineage: Eukaryota > Viridiplantae > Streptophyta > Magnoliopsida > Asterales > Asteraceae > Cichorium > Cichorium intybus. Next base: position 43,649,713 of record CM042015.1, read on the forward strand.
CGGGCCTTAGCTACACTGATGATACTTGGCACGTGCTTTCTTCTTTCTCCATATACGTACACCTTAGCTCCTAGGGTTTTAATAGACACCCTTTTCTGTCCACAAGCTATCTTCGCATCATTTGCACCAACCCAATCCATCCCAATTATTACATCAAAGGACTTAATTCCAATGGGCAGAAGATTAAGTTGAAACTTCTTGCCATTGATATCAAGTTCACAATTTCGGTACATGTGCTGAACTTCCACAAACTTTCCATCCGCTACTTCCACTTCAAAAACTATGTCTAACAATTCTAACGGGACTCTCAATCGGGCTCCAAATCCATGGGACAAGAACGAATACGTAGAACCGGAATCAAACAACACATATGCAGGTGTTGAGTTGATCAGTAGTATACCTGAGACGACATCGTGCGCCTCCTTTGCCTCCTCTCTGGTGACTGGAAGGCTCGAGTCTTCACCTTCTGGGGTTCGGTCTTTTTTTGAGCTGTGGACACCACAGTTTCTCCTCCCTTGTTTGGGCAGTTGAAACTATAGTGCCCGATCTGATGGCACAAAAAACACTCCACTTCACTAGCTTTCTTTGCCTTACAGTCCTTCATTTTGTGACCAAGTCCGCCACAATTAAAGCAGGCGTTTGATCCCGCACGACATTCGCCACTATGTTCTTTTCCACAATTCTCACACTTCCTTACATTCCCCTGTCGAGTCTGACTAATGCTTGTTTTCCCTTTCTTCTTTGAATTCCTGCTGCTGCTCACTGTCTTTCTTTTGTCACTAAAACTGGGTCTTTCATCATTTCGACGTTTTCCAACATCTTCCACGTTGCGGGCAGCAATGATAGCCCCGTCTAAAGTATCTGCTTTCTTCACTTTTAACTCATAATTCCATGGTAACCCTCGGACATATCGGTTAATTCGGGACCTCTCGCTAGGATAGGATTCTCCCACAAAAGGCAGCATGTCACAAAACCTCTTCGTATATTCGTCAATCGACGAGTCTCCTTTCTTTATCATCAGGAAGTCTTCGTTCATCTTTTCTAGATCTCTCGTGGGACAGAATTTATATTTAAGACACGAGACAAACTCCGCCCACGACCAACCATACACAACTTCTTTTCCCAAACTCTCGTATTTAGTATTCCACCACACTAAAGCGTCATCTTTCAACTGCCGGGACGCATAATTGACTTGATCTTCTTTACTACATTTACTAGCTTGCATCACCTGTTCGATTTCCCGGATCCATCTCATTGTCACCTTTGGCTCAAAACTGCCGTGGTATTCTGGCGGTTTACAAGCCATAAAGGACTTAAAGGAACATCCCTTCTCTTTCTTCCGTGTTTCTCCGCTGGCTTCTTCCTCGGTCGTCTTTTTAGAGACTTCTTGTGAAGAATGGGCACTGGGTTCACCCATTCGGCTATCGATAATGTTATTCACATCTTGCTTTAGCTCATTTCGTAAATTATTGATCAGATACTGAATTGCTTCCATAGTGACAGGTTGTGGGGGTGGGTTTGGCTCAGCCCCATCATTTCGAATAACATGTCCGGGTCCACTTCCTCTTGAAGAAGTGTGACTGCCCTCACCCCTGTCAGCTTGTCTTTCGCCTTCCATTACTATATAGATAAACAAAATATCTGTTTAATACGCAATTCTATATAGTATTTTGTAAGCAGTAACATATTATCTCCTTATCTTGACTGCACTTTTATAGCAGTCATACTCACTCTATAACTTCTATAAGTCTAAGTGTACCTCTACATTACTAAGGCACCTTTCTACTACTCTTGCTAGTTTAAGCCTAGGATGGTATTCCAACCTAATTCGCTTAAACTATGTCTCGGATACCAAAACTGTAACACCCCTTTCTCAAACCATATTTTAATATAGTTTATATTACAAAAACATTACACAACTGGTGACTATGAAATAGTCACTTAATTTTTTTTTTTTTACAAACTTTATTCTTAAGGGGTTATTACAGACTCAATACCGAAAACCATAATTTAAACTTACAGTATTTACACTGGTTCCAACTTCAACTCCCGCTCCTTTCACCTAAGCACATAGCATTTAAAAAAAACAATATACATGAGACATAAAGCCTCGTGAGTAATATGGGTTTAGACCCAAAACTCTTCTGTTTAAAACTTGAACTAATAACAAGTAAACTGCTAAAAGCTCATTTTCATAACAAATCTCAAATCTCTTTACTTTTCTCTTTTCAAAACTCAAAAACATTTTCTTTCTCAAAAACTGCTTCTTACTTTAAAACTGTTTCATTCTTTAAAACTGCTTTCTTTCTCATGTACTTGTGACCAACTGAAACTCATGAATTAGTTTAATTTAATTCATTCTACTAGCTCCCCTCGCGGAACAGAACAGATCCGTCCGCTAGGTTATGCTCATTCTGTCTCCCCTTTGTGACTTGGAACGGATCCAAGCACAAGGGTATACTAAGCTAGACAACTACTTCGCGACGTGAGGTACCATCCCAGTAGTGTCTTCTGATCCCCCGATTATGTGGGTGATCCTAGTCCGGACAACTGGCTCTTACTTCTTTCTTTCTTTAATTCTAATCTCATTACATCTCAAATTAGTCAAAATGGGACGCAATTTATAAATAACTCATGCTCATATACTTTAAAACTCTTTGCTGAAAATACTTTTAAAACTGATTTTTAACATCTTAGTTCACATAAGGAACTTCTTTCAAAATACTTTGCAAACTGTACTTCTTAAAAATCTGCTTGGAACACTTAGCCCTTGTATAGAGCTACTTTAAAAACTATTTTCCATACTTTAGTATTTAAAAGTATTTGGAAATCTCATTTTCTGAAAACATCATTTTGCTATGTACTATAGAAATCCTCATAAAACTCACCTTGATATAGCTACAGATCACTAAGCTTCTCGTACTCCTTTCCCCTTTCCGTGCTCGACAATATTCGAAGCACCACCTATACAAGTAGCATATATGTATATTTAATAAATGCATACTACAACTAACTCTATAGTTCTAAGGTCTCATATAATACAACTTCAGGTCATAACAAGTGTATAACCATTAATAAACTCATTTTATAGTTTTCTCCGAAATACGTGTATTTTGCTACAATACCCCCGAGGGGTCGTATTTCAGTTCCGACACTTTTCCATGAAGTCTTAGGCCATATTAGACTTGTGTTTCAAATTTGGAGTTAATTGGACAAGTCTAGCTCAAATTCCAAAAATCAAGTTTTGATATAAACTTGAAGTTTGGTCACTGCCGCTACAGTGATTTTTCCGCAAGATCGGATTACGGATTTAACAATTTTCCATATGTTTTCATACCATTTTAAGCCTATGGTATGAGTTACAGACCAAACGGATAAGCCTAGCATCGAGTTTGAATCTTAAAAATTGGACAGAAGGCTGCCCAGTAAGAGCACGACTCGTGCTCTTTTCCTTCTTGGGAGTGCACGACTCGTGCCAATTGTATGTTGCTATTTCCTGGCTTTTTAATGAGCACGACTCGTGCTTGACTTAGACAAAAAGTGGCACGACTCGTGCCATGTCTGCAGACTCAGTTCTTAGTCCATTTTTGAGCTGCAGACCTCTATTTTGACCTATTAAGTGCTTAATACTTAACTTAATCATTTTACTATCATTCCATGACTAAAACCCTTGCTTTACATCAGGTTTTAACCCATGGAATCACTGATTCCAATTCCAATTTCACAAAAACCCGTTTTTTTGATATTTTCACCAAAAATCCATCTTTTTGAAATTAACCACTTAGGAGTGTCTTAATACATCCTAAGTGATCATTTGGACTCAACAAAACCATAGAAACTGGTCTTGATAATGTAGACCCGTGAATTAGAGTTCTTGAGCAAAATCACCATTTCTTGGTTTTTAACATATTCAAGGTTTATAACATGTTAGATGGATGATTTTGAGCAAGATAATTCTATTAAGACCATGAATTCTGAAAATTCAGAAGTTGAGAATCAACTCCCGTTCAAAATTTGGAGCTTAGAACAAGAGAATCTTACCCTTCAAGGCTTGGAATCACTAATTCCAATGTTGTTTCCTTTGATTTCTTGGCAAAAATCCTTGGACTTCTTGTTCTCCCGTGCTCTCCCTCTCGTTCTCTCTAGCTCTCTCTGTAAGCTTCTATGATGTTCTGGAAAATGAGAGTGATAACTCTCTTATTTATATTTTTAATTTTTATAAAATATTTTCACTTTAAGCCCTAATCTTCTAACTTCTTTACAAATATGGTCCTAAGACCCAAAATTTACAATTTAAGTTCCATTAACTACCAACTTGACTCCTTAATAAAATTTCTTAACATTTTTGGTCATTTTCATGTCAAATGACCAATTTGTCCTTTTTGGCCAAACTTCACTATTCACGCAATAAAACTTCAAATTTTACATAGACTTTTATTTCTTGTAATATTATTCCACAAATTACATATTATTTTACATAATGGTCTTATAATGTGTCAAAAGACCATTTTACCCTTTTACAATTTCGCGGGTTTTTACATGAATCTTATGAGAATCTATGCGAGGTACAAGATCAGGGGAATAAAAGGATTTCAAACATAAGACAACGTGTAATCTTACCCTTTCCTTTTACCGGTGGTGCACGCTATATTCATCAAAACTATTTAATGCTATGTCCCTTTGTAAGTGGTTTGGATATCCTGAGTTCTTAATAATTGTAACATGTAATCCAAAATGGCTAGAAATTAAACGGTTTCTTAAAGACGCAACGCTTCAACCAAAACACAGACTGGATATCCTATGTAGGTTGTTTAAAATAAAGTTTGATGCATTGATTAAATACGTAAAGTGAGATAAGTTATTTGGAAAAGTTCAAGCAGGTAAGTTCAATTTAATTTTTAATTTTAACATGTTCATATTTAAAACTTTATTTATTATACTATATATCTTATATATTTATTTGTCCTAAAATCATATCTTAGTTGTTTTAATTTTTTACTTTTTTTTGCAGTTGTTTCACAATTGAGTTTCAAAAGTGTAGGTTGCCTCACAATCATATATATCTGTTTATGCACTCAGATCACAAACTTCCTATTGTTGAACATAATGATCTGTATATTTCTGTTGAGATTCCAAACATTCATGAATATCCTAATTTGTATTCACTTGTGAGTGAGTTCATTATCCATGGTTTTCCTCTCTATAGAAGACGAAATGATGGACATTTGTTGGAAAGTAAAGTGTTAAGTTGGATAACAAAAATGTTGTTGCCTATAACAAAAATCGTTTGAAAAGATTCCAGATACACATTAATGATGAGTGATGCAATCAAGCTGGTTTCATAAAATATTTATTCAAATATATCAACAAGGGTCATGATAGAGCTACATTTGTGGTCGTCCAAAGCAACCATGCAAATGATAACAATGATGAAATAGATGAAATTAAAGAATATTTTTATTGTAAGTATCTATCTGTATGTGAAACATCATCGTGAATTTTTGGATATGATGATCATTATAGGACTCCTTATGTGGTTATACTTCCTTTCCATCTACCCGATCAACAAGTTGTTTATGTCACAGACAATGATCTTGACAGAATTCATTATGTTTCTCCTAAATTCATTATGTTTCTCCTAAATTTGGTGAAGCGTATTTCTTAAGAATCCTTTTAACAAGGTGACATGACCAAAATCTTTCAAAGAAATTCGGACAGTAAATGGAAAAATATGTTCTAATTTTAGAGATGCATGTTATGCTTTAAGGATTTTAGATGATGACATGGAATACATTGATGTTATTAAGGAAGCAAGTCATTTCGATGCTCGTTATTTGCAACAATGGTAATCTCTAGTAGTTTGGGTAGGCTAGAGTTTGTATGGGAAAGTACATAGGAATACCTATAAGATGAAACTCTTTACAATCAATGAAATCGTTATTTGCAACAATGGTAATCTCTAGTAGTTTGGGTAGGCTAGAGTTTGTATAGGAAAGTACACAGGAATACCTATTAGATGAAACTCTTTACAATCAATGAAATCGATTTAAATCTTTAGGTATTTTAATTATCTTTCTTACTTTTAAATTTTACAAACAAATAAAATATCTATGTATTTATTTTAAAGTTTATATTTAATTTTCTATAGATTTATCATAACATCAACTTAACAACTTGAGGTTGTTTGAGATTCAATCGTTTCTACTTCATAACAATTCCATCCACAAAAAATTTACACAAATGCCTTACCCTAATCATGGGTGGGTATCTTCTTCAAACAATTATTTGATTAATGAGGAGCTATCTTATGATAACACAAGTTTACAAAACAAATTTGAGAGTCTTTTTGCTTCATTAACAAATGAAAAATGAGGTCTTTTTGAGGATATCATCTCAGATATTAATGATAATAAAGGATGTTTGTTTTTTTTTATGGTTATGGTGGAACCGACAAAATATTTCTTTGGGAGACATTATCTACTTCATTAAGATCTAAACAAAATATTGTTTCAAATGTAGCTTCAAGTGGTATTGCTTCTTTGTTATTGACAGGAGGTAGGACAGTACACTCTCACTTTTATATATTCCTTTAAATCTTAATGAAGATTCTCTTTGTTTTATAAAGCCAAACAACGATGTTTCCATATTATTAAAACAAACATCACTGATTATCTGGAATGAAGCACCGATGGTTCATAAGCATGTATTTGAAGCCTTGGATCGAGCATTGAAGGATATATTAAGTTGTGATAATGTTAGCAACTCTGAATTGCTCTTTGGAGGCAAAGTGATTGTTTTTGGAAGAGATTTCAAAAAAATTCTTCTAGTTATTGCCAACGGTAGTAAACAAGACATTTTCAACGTGTCTTTAAGTTCTTCATATATTTAGGATAAATGCAAAGTTCTTATATTAACAAAGGACATGAGGTTGAGTGTTGGATGTGATCCATATGATATTGAACAAACAATGTTGTTTGCAAATTAGTTGTTGGATATTGGAGAAGAAAATGTTGGTGGTTCCAATGATGGTGATGTAATCATTGATATTCCATAGGATCTTCTCATTACTCAATCATATGATCATATAGGTTCATTAATTGATTTTGTACATCCTTCATTTCTTCAAAACTTCAATAATCCAAATTATTTTCAAGATAGCGCGATATTGGCACCTAAAATGAAGTCTTTCAACAAATAAACTGTTTACTTTCATTGTTTCCAGGAGAAGAAAAGGAATATCTGAGTTCATATACTCTCTTTTAATCAAAGTTTATTCATGATCAATTTAACGAGAATTTATACTCACCTGATGTTTAAAATGGTCTTAAACTCTCAGGATTGCCAAACTATAACATGCATTTAAAAGGCGGTGTTCCAGTTATGTTACTAAGAAACAGTGACCAGAAAAACGGTTTATGCAATGGAACTAGGCTTTAGGCGATTTCATTGGTAATCGTGTCATAGAAGCAGTTATTATAACCGGAAGTAATATTGGACATTGGACTTTTATTTTAAGATAGTATTTGACACCTTCCGAAAAAAAAAAAAAAGATTCTTTTCAAATTTAAAAGAAAAGAATTTCTACTTGTTGTTTGTTTTGTTATGACAATAAATAAAAGTCAATGACATTCATTATCAAATATTGGTTTGTTTCTCAAAGAACCAGTTTTTACACATGGTCGATTATATGTTGTTTTATCCAGAGTTAAGAGTGGAGAATGATTAAAGTTATTAATTTTAGATAATGATGGTTGTCTACGAAAAAAACTTCGAATGTTGTATACAAATAAGTTTTCAAAATTTATATTAAAATACTATTTTTTGTTCTTGTGCAATTAAATATGTATTAAAAAGAATACAAAAGTAGTCCACATTCTTTTACTTTTAATTTATTTTTTCATTTCGTGTACATATAACTTTGCTAATTTACCTTGTTAATTTAGTTTTTTTTATAACAGCTACATATTAATATTATGTATTATTGTTGTTGTCATATTCATTATATATCAAATTGGATGATTAAATAAAATATTTTTCTTATTTTATGAGTCTTTTTAATTGTCAACCGTGTTACACACTATAACCTAGTATTAAATAAAAAAAAAGAAAAAAATAGATATATTTAAATGTATAATATTTTTTACACATTAAATGCATTAAGCGCAAAAGAAACATCACCTATGTCTAGAGGTGCACATAAACAACCGGTTTTTAAAAATAAAAAAACCGGCACTGGTTTTTCAATAACCGGTTTTCTAATAACCGTTTTTAATAGGTTTTTTATTCTAAACTGAATCTGTCTTTTACCCCCATTTTTTTTCCGGTTAACCAAACCGAACCGGTTTAAAAACAAAAAAAATGATCTATAATTCAATTTCATTTAAAAAAAAACAGGCCAAAACCGGACCGATTATAAACGAAACCAGTTGGACCCAAACCGGTTTTTTACTGGTTCTTAAAAAAAACCAAACCGGTTAAAAACCGGCTTTTGTGCACCTCTATCTATGTCTAACCTCTATTATCTCATGTTATAAGAAATGAGTATTGTTGTTTTCATATTCCGAAAATAGAAAACACATCCAAATTGACGACTTTTTCACACATAAACCAAACCTTCTTATGTGTAACAAAAATGGTTTTCTTTTTAGCATGTTTAAACAATCGAAATTTTCATACAATATGAAAAGGTTAGCTATTTGTCATCCAGCATATAAATATCTCATCCATCTAAATTTTTGTCTTCAGTTGAAAACTAAAAATCCTCGTATTTTACCGAATATTGTAAACATAAGGCCAAATTCGTGACAAACATGTCAAATATAAAGTTCAAGCCCAAAAAATTAATAATAATAATAAAATACTACATATACCCAAATTCCCGCCCTAAAATTATCATCACCAACAAACTTGTTCTCTTTCTGTTTAACATCAATACATACAAAAACAACACATGCAAAGAGATATACATCCATCTTATTCTTGAAAAAACTAATACTCAAATTCATGATAAAACAAAAGGGAAATCTCCACTAAAGTCCTATTATTTTGGGCTAGTTTATGAAAAAGCCTTATAATTAATTTTATTTACAGAAAAGGACAACATACTCGCTAACGTATTCAGTTTAGCCCTTTCATCCGGTTTACCAAGTTTCCTAGATTGTAAAATTTCAGTAAAGTCCCACTATTTTTGGTCAGTTTATGAAAAAGTCCCAATGTTGAATTTTTGTACACAAAATAATAGGATTTTTTCATAAATAGAACCAAAATAATTGGACTTTATTGGAGATTTCCAATTTAAGAAACCTGGTAAACCGAAAAAAAAAGGGCTAAAAACTGAATACATTAGCCAGTATGCTGTCATTTTCTGTAAATAAAATTAATTTTGGGTCTTTTTCATAAATTGGCTCAAAATAATAGGACTTTATTGGAGATTTCCCAAAACGAAACATCAAGTTACATTATAAATCTCAACTCTTGGAACCGGATTTCCTCCAACTTGATCTTTTATCAATTGACAGAAACCTTGGAATGCTAAGCAAACTATTGACACGTGTCACACCTTCAAGAGCCGACCATTCTTCATCTTCAGAAGTCGATATGCATTCAGCCAGGCTCCTTTTAGACCCTCCAATGTTCTTTTCAGCAACCACAATCTCAGTAACAGTGCTAGAATGGTCAACTAGAGATTCATCAATATCTGGGTTTTTGACTTGTTTCGCGACACTTTTGGGATTTTGGTCAAGAAAGAGGCAAACAGCAGCACAATCGTCCGTTTTAGAAGTTGGGTATTTGAGCTTCCATGCTCTTGTGGCACAGTCAACAAGAGCTCTGGCTGCGGTTGACCGAGTAGGGGCTGTAGCCACAATGTCTACAGCTTCTTTATTTGATAGGACATCCCATACCTGTCACAAAACAACATAATCTTTTGAGTAAATTACAATTTTGGTCCCTGTGGTTTACATGAAATTACAGTTTTGGTCGTAGTTTTGAAAATCTTGAACTGGTAGTCCCTTTGGTTTCCAAATCTTTCACTTTTGGTTCTGTAGTTTCCAAATATTTCACTTTTGGCCACTCCCTCTGTTACCGTTTGTGTAAACCATTGGGACCAAAAGTGAAAGATTTGAAAACCACAAGGACCAAAAGTGAAAGATTTGGAAACCATAGAGACTACTGGTGCAAGATTTTCAAAACTAGGATCAAAACTGTAATTTGGTGTAAACCACAGGACCAAAACTGTAATTTACCCTCTTTTGAGTAAATTACAATTTTGGTCCCTGTGGTTTACATAAAATTACAGTTTTGGTCCTAGTTTTGAAAATCTTGCACCGGTAGTCCCTTTGGTTTCCAAATCTTTCACTTTTGGTTCTGTAGTTTCCAAATCTTTCAATTTTGGCCACTCCCTCTGTTACCGTCGTCTGTGTAAACCATTGGGACTAAAAGTGAAAGATTTGAAAACCACAAGGACCAAAAGTGAAAGATTTGAAAACCACAAGGACCAAAAGTGAAAGATTTGGAAACCATAGAGACTACTAGTGCAAGATTTTCAAAACTAGGACCAAAACTGTAATTTGGTGTAAACCACAGGGACCAAAACTGTAATTTGGTGTAAACCACACGGACCAAAACTGTACTTTACCTTGCTTTTAGTTTTCCTTTAGCTTTATTTTTCTGGCACACAAGACATCTAAGCTTCTAATTTTGTTTTTTAATTTGACCCTTTTAGCAGGTTACCACCTGATGAGTTGGCATTATATGATGACATGGCACTTAGGTGGCATGAGGAGTTGGTATTATTTGATGGCAAGGCGCTTTGTGTAAAGTAACACAAGCAACCAACTCATCATGCCAAATAAGCGCCACGTCATCAGATAACCATTCCAGCTCATTAGGTGGTAACAGGGAAGTGAACTGGTAACCTGGTCGTTCTTTTTAATTTTATTTAAATTTGATTTGACCATTTAGAAGGTGATGTGGCTATTGATGATGTGGCGCTTGGGTAGCATGAAGAGTTGGTATTATCTAAGGACACATGGCACTTTGGGTGGCAAAATCAAAAAGCAACACAAGCACCACGTCATTAGATAATACCAACTCATCATGACACCTAAGTGTCATGTCATTAGATGGTAACCTACTAAATGGTCACCTTTTAAAAAAAATTTAACACCGATGTCTTTTGTGCAACAAAAATAAAACAGGTGGAAAAAAATGAAAAGCAAGGTAAAAAGTGCCCATTTTTCTTTTTTTTTTTCGGGTTAATTACGAAAAAAGCACTATATTTTGTCAAAAGTTCGGTTTAACCACCAATTTTTAAAAGATTTTGATAAAACCACCAATTTTTGGTAAGAAGTTTCATTGAAGCCATTATTACGGGTTCTTCCAGTCATAATGGTTAGGCTAAAACTTTTTCTAAAAATTGGTGGTTTATTACAACAAATGAAAAATTGATGGTTTAAGCAGAAAAAGTAATGAAATATAGTGTTTTTCGGTAATTATATAAACTAAAGTGTAAACATTATCTAGGTCTAATTACGAAAAAAGCACTATATTTTGCAAAAAAAAGTTCGGTTTAACCACCAATTTTTAAGATTCGGAAAAATCACCATTTTTGGTAAAAAGTTTCATCGAAGCGACTGTTACCTGCTTCTTTAGGTCATAGTGGTCAGGTTGAAATTTTTTCCAAAAATTGGTGGTTTTATTAGAACAAATGAAAATTTGATATGCTTAAACCAGAAAAAGTACAAAAATATAGTGTTTTTTTTCCGTAATTTGCCCTTTTTTTCTGAAAAGTTAGAGAAAAAGGGTACCCCATCAGTCGCAAGAATCACAAACTCGTCTGTATCTATAATCCGGTGATAAAAAATGTCTGGGACTGAAATTAAACCGAAGTCTTTTAAACAAAAATCCCCAAAAGCTCGAGCCATTGCTAAACCAGGGGAGTCACTATTGGGCAGCCATACGCGTGAAACTTCTGGCTCATCTTGCAATGCAAATACTCTTCCTTTAAATTGCTGGATCCTAGCTGCTTCTTCTGAAAACCAACCAATTAATCGTTTCAGTCTTTTTGAGTTAATGGGTTAAGCACTTAGGCTGTGTTCGATAGCCTCTTAATCTGAATGATTAAGAGGCTCTGAATAGTTCAGACCGTTAGATACGCAAAAATACCATATCTGAATGAAACAAAACCTCTTAATGGGCTCTAAATGGTTCAGACATCTGAATGATTCAGATCCGAATGATTCAGATGCTACCAAACACAGCTTTAATCTCGACAGTTATACATGGTTGGTTCCTTGTGAGTTAATCTAGACAGAATGACTTCATGGGTTAAGCCAAAAAACCCAGCTTAATGTATTACGATTTACGACACTAACCCTTTATCTCTTTTTCCCAATTGATGAATTTTGTCAAATTTGTTTTTTGGAATGTACTGGTAAAATGGTCATTTAGTCTCATTCAAACAGTTTATTTTTACGTATACAACATTTAGTCACTTAATGATTAAAAAAAAAGAGAATTTCGTTTACGTCCTTACAAACTTCTATAATTACGTATATATCCTTATAAAATTTGAAACTACGTATATATCCTTATAAACCCAAGAAAATCACATATATACCTAAAAGATTAATTTAATAATAATTAATCGTTTTAAAAATTAAAAAACTATGTTTAATTTTATTTTTTATAGTTTTAAAACGAATCAAATTATGACATTACTATACTACCTTTGTTCCAAATTTTCCAAACATATTAGTCGTCCCAAATTTTTTATAGTTTTAAAAACTATTTTTAATCTATCTTTTTATATTCGAATCTGTCGTGATCAGTTCTTTAAGAGTGAAAGAGTTGTCAAATATGGAATGATTTCGTAGGGGTATTTTGGTAACGTAGGTATAATCTACTTTAAAAACTGTTTTTTATTTTCTTTAAATATTAATTATTATTAAATTAACCGCTTGGGTATATATGTAACTTTTTAGGGTTTGTAAGAATATATACGTAATTTCAAATTTTATAAGGATATATACGTAATTATAGGGGTTTGTAATGATAATGAAACAACCCTTACTTGGGAGATTAGGTTTTAAGTCAACGGTCAACTGAACTGAAACTAATGAATCATGTTCATCTCTGGTTGCTAATACGGCTCTTGAGTCACCTACATTTCCTAGAACAAGATCTTGACCCTGAAAGAACATGTATTTCTATCAACTTCTACAAAAAGATTGTTTTTCATGTCATTAATAATAATTGGGTTTTGGAATTTGGATAAAAAAGATACCTACCTGCTTGATCAAAGTAACAGCAGTTGTTCCACTGCAGAAACAATCAATAGATGGATGGTTCTTGAGTTCTTTGTCTATTAACTTGAAAGATTTGAGTATAGACTTTTTAAGAGGCAAATACTTTTCTGGTATTGTTTCTTTATCTTCAATATCTGATTGTTCGCACCAATATTCTTCTATCATTTCCTCTTCGGGTATGCTTTCATTAGCATTATTCGCACTCTCATTGGTATCCATCCATTGAGTGGATAAGAGAACAGGAAGAGAGTCACGAACTTTCTTCGAAACCATGTGACCGTATGGACCATGGCCATCAAATACTCCACAGAAGACTGCATCACTATTTGAGTTGAATTTCTGATAAACAAATTAACCCTAATTGTTAATCGTATCTTAATAAACCCTAATATAAAACCCAACCGTTATGTCTCGAATTGAATCGTTACGGTGAAGGATGAAATAAATGTTCAAAGACAAACCTCCCAAACAATCATGGCGTCCTGATTGGTCCCTTTCTTTCCCTGTTGCGTATGTAAACTAGCGATACTGCAGGAGCCATTACCGAAAAGCCTACCAGGGAGATGATGGAGCAGACGTTCCTCCACACTACCGCCGAACACGAACTTAAAATCGGTGGATGTACGATTAATTTTACTACCACGCATGGACTTCCACCATCCATCGTCTTCATCAGCTTCATCTTGTTTATCTCTCCGGGCGCCGCCTGTTGTTGAATAACAAATACCCATTTAACAGAGTAAATTCCAAAAATCAAACCGTTTGGTGTAAAAGTATATAAAGAAAAGGGTGGGATCACAGTGAGACCATCGCCAGAAACAATTGGTGTTACAGCTAACGTCCAAATTGACAACTTTTTCCAACCTTCAATAATGAATACAGATCAACAACCATGAGAGAGAGAGAGAGCGCGCGCTCTATATCTAGCGACTAACGAGCGTGTACTAGCAAGTAGCAAGTGAATATTTTTAATTTAATTTACACATCAATTAGTTGAAACGAGTCCATGATTCAGGATGCTGGGACAAGATCTCAGCTTTGTGATTTTTCAAGGGTCCCTCCCCGATTTACGTATTTATGACGATAGATTTTGCTTTATAACCAACAAAAATAGGTTTTCTGATTTATTTTGTTTCTGTTCTCCATTTTGTTTTCAAACAATTGAAAATTAATCATTTTTCCTGTTCAAAAAAATCATTTTTCCTACAAAACAAAAACAATTATAATAGTTTGTATTTGGTAACAAATTGCAATTAAACGTGTTTTCATTGTTGTCCATAAAATTCGTAATAGCAATAAATATGACATTAAGGAGGTGTTTGTTTTTCTTCAAAAATTCTTTTTTCCCTAAAACATCTGCGGGAGGGTAGATGTTTTCCAAAAAGATCGTTTGTTTTCTAAAAGACAAAAGATATAAAAAAGATTTTTTCACCTCTTTTTCAAAAAGACATATTTTATATCTTTTTGAACCACTTTTTTGAACTTTTCAACTACATTCACCCCACCCCACCCCTACCCCCACCCCCACCCACCCCTATCCCCACCCCCACCCACCCTACCCTCACCCTACCTACCCTACCCTACCCTTACCCCACCCCCACCCACCCTACCCTTACCCCACCCCCACCCACCCCACCCTTACCCATACCACCAACCCCCATCTACCACCCCCACCCATCCCTTTCTCACCCCCACCTACCCACCCCACTTCCATCGCACCCGGGTTATTTTAATTAAAATTGATGTTAGAATGAACGATTTTAAAAAGACGTTAAAAACAAACAAACTTTTTTATGAAGGGCGAAGACATGGAAAAGAACTTTTGGTCCACATCTTCTTCCGCAGACATGGACAAAGACAAAAGACATTTTACATCTTCCAAAACAAACACCACCTAAGAGTAGATACAACTTTGGTCCCTAGGTTGGCACTAATATGCAGTTTTGATTCAAGTTTTGAAAAATTGACATGATTAGGCCCTATGGTTGCAAAACTCATCAAGGTTGGTCTCTAAGGGTGCGTTTGGTGGAAAGAACTAGATGAGACGGGACAGTACTAAAAATTTTTAGATAGTGTTTGGCACACATGGAACAAGAACTAAATGTAAATTGACCCTGTCCAATGGGACAATTCATTAAAAAAATAGTCCCACCAAAATAGGTGGAACTCACTGGAACACGATACGTACCGTTTGCACAAATGACTAAATTAGCCCTATGTTGGAATGAGTCACCCAGTTTTCTCGTTACCCTCTACGCCAATATAGTCATCGATCATCCTCGTCTTCTTTCTTCTTCAAATCATCCCCAACTAACAAGAAGTCGTGATTCTTGCTTCTGTGCTCTAGTTTATCCAGCCATCCACACACTGTGGTACATTTCTCATTCAAGTTCGACTTTTGTGATCATTCCCAACCAACGACGACTCTGGAATCTTTCTTCTCGTCTCCAATTTATCCAGCCATCCACAGTCTCATAAGCTTTTCCTCATCCAGGTATGGTTTTTGTTTAAAATTATGAATTTCTTTTAAGCTATCGTGATTCATGTAGCTATTTTCATAAGTTGTTAGCTTCATCTTCCTAGGTTTGCTTCTCTGTGCATTCTAATCTCTATTCTCATCCTTATTAACTAAGTTAAACGTACAAAATTTATGTGAATATTATTTGTGCCCACCAAGTGTTTGAAGAAATGCTTTTTTTGTTTTTGTTTTTGTAGTTGTAATTGTGATCGACAGTGGGAATCTAGGTGTGAGATCAATCAATCCAATTATCCAAAAACAATAAGCTCAAATGTTCACCCATTTACATTTCCATTAAGCAAACCATGTTATCAACTTATCGCAATTAAATAATATAATTCCTTACACTAAATTGCAATAAGGATAAAGAAATCCAACTGCATTCGAACTCAGACACTTCTCTATTTTTCGGAACTTCTTATCAGCTTTTGCTTTAGCTGCATCGAACCTATTTTGTATATATAAAAAATGTTTTTAATGCTAAACGTACAAATTTTATGTGAATATTATTTGGTATTTATAACAACCTACTTTGTAGTCTATTTATTTTTCCTGTAAAGAGTTCGATCTATGCTAGGGTATTAGCAACCTACATTATAGCTATTGTATTACTAATTTATTTTTGGCAACAATGCATAATTTGTGTAATGGCCTGTAATGGCAACCAACTTTGTTAAGTGTTGGGGAGTTTTTCATAATAAATGGTTGCATCAAGGGCGTATATTCGTCGAGCAAGGGCAGAAATATTTAAGATTTTAGCAGTGGTTGATGGTGATGACCAATACCAGCATCCTTTTTTTAAGTAATGTGTTTTAATCATGGACTCTAATATGATGCTGATTGTACCATCTGAAAAAAACCTAACAAATGTTAAGATAATCACATTAATGATGTTAGGAGTGTTTGGAAAATTGTAATTATTTAAGAAAGTAATAGAAAAAATAAGAAGATTTTAGATTTTGAAGTAACGGCCTTAATATCTTTAATACATGGCTAATCACTAAAATGACCAAAGATGTTACACATTAATATCGCAAACAAGGGAGTTGGCAAAATTGCCTTGTGAATGGACCCACTATAAATATGGCTATCTATTCTGCAAAAAAATAAGTATTTCTGTAAAATATGAAAATAGTGCAAGAAAATATTGGGCACAACTCTCATATTTTGCAAAATAATGGTCATAGAAGTAACATCACAAAATCACTCTTGTAAGGGGTCATTTTGTGATAAATGTATAAAAATGGTCATTTGGTGTCCAAACACCTCCCCTTTTGGTCACTTTCAGTTATATCCCTGAAAGTTATGTTATTTAAATATATTTTTATAAAAGTGAAATAGAAAGATGATCAGCAACAAATGCAACAGCAAAACCACAAAAAGGTTCAACCAAGAAATAGATGATGAGTCAATTACTTGATTTTTCCTTAGAGCCATGTTGATAATAAGCGACAAGAGCAGCAGGTGGGGAGTAAAGTTGAAATCCTACCACTCAAAGACTTTATTTGAATTACTTTAAACAATCTAATATACCTACTTGATCTTGTATAAATACCAAATCCAGCACAAATTTTGAAATTCCCACATTTAAATATCCATATTACAAAAATAAATACAAATAGTAATACCAAAAAGCACAATTCTAACGATATTACAGATAAAAACAACCATTGAAAAGTACTTTGTTGTTGTTATGTAATGAAGTCTCACTTATTTGCTTTAGGATTTAACCTGATTGGAAAGAATAACTACTATTATTAAGCTATAGTTAAGGCTTTTATTACTTGGTTATTCAAAGTTCGCTTTTGTTGGAAATTATTAAGCTGTAGTTAAGGATTTCATTACTTGGTTAATCTAATCTCATTGCTGTTAAAAAAAATTACAAGTGTGTTAGATATGTTTCTAATTTGTTTACATGTTTTTTTATAAACTTGTAGATATGGATCGTAATCTTTTGCTCATGTATGTTAAAGTATTAGACATCTACATTAAGTTGTTAATGTGTCTAGCTACAATTAGAGTTTGGTTACTTGAATGTGAGGAAAAAGAAGCTCAAAGGAGACAACTGGGCCAAAGTACATTAGAATCACATTCGATAAGGTCTACAGTAATACAACGTATCACACATGCATCTGATATTAACTGTATAAAGGAGTTACGTATGGATAGAAATGCATTTGCAGTTTTGTGTCAGTTACTACAAACTCGTGGTGGATTACTAGACGATGGTTTTGTGTCCATTGAGGAGCAGGTAGCTATATTTTTAAACATATGAGCTCACCACACAAAAAACAGAAGTATTCAAGTTAGATTCTATCGGTCAGGGGAAACAATAAGTTGTTATATTCATCGAGTATTGGGTGCTCTAATGCATTTGCAAGACATATTGTTTGTGAAACCAACGTATGTTCCAAATGATAGTACGGACACCCGATGGAAATGGTTCAAGGTAAGTATTATAACATTAGTATTATATATTACAAAATAACATAGGTTTTTAATTAACAATGAATTAATTTTTAATTTATAGGGTTGTCTAGGAACAATTGATGGAACTTATATTCAAGTTAATGTACTTGAGTCAGATAAACCAAGGTACCGAACAAGAAAAGGTAATGTCACACCCTCAAACCGTATTGGCGGAATAGTTCAAGGGTGGATGACTTCATGAACAATATCATAACAATGTTACACAATAGTGAAATCCAAGCACACAACCATCATTAATCAATTGCAAATGTTACAAAGTTTAATTGTTTCATGTTTCAAATACAATTGTAATGATATCAAAATAACAAAAAATGACGTCGTAACGTCCCTTCGAATGGCGCTGGAGAATTACCTTATCAGTTTCCTGAGAATACAAGTAGTTGAAAAAGTGTCAACAATTAAGTTGGTGAGTTCATAAGATTTTGTATAAGAAATGTCCTTTGTTTGTATACGAAAGTGTTGAAAACCAAGAAAATCCAATATTTTCTCATACAATGTTCCAAGTCTTTAAATCTCAAAGACTAAAATATAATATGTAAACTGTAGTGTACTTTCTTTGAAAAGTGTGTTTCCACGTAAACAATTTATGAAAAATATTAAGTTGATTATTTTCCCATGTAAGATACCATATAACCATACTGTGACTAGTTGGCCTGCTGCGACGTTGTTCAGGCGTCAGAATGTTAGACATTTGGACACCTCAGACCTGCCGGTCAAGCTGTAGCTAGCAGCTCAGGTGCGGGGTTTGTCAAGCCCCGTATAGATCTATACTCAAATATCGCGCTCTCTTACCGAGACTCTGGTTATATAAATGTTCAGGACTTATAGTAGGTACTTATAAAAGTACTGTGAAGATTCATCTCACAAAAATGTATGTATTCCAATCAACTTGTTTACGTACGATTTGTATATAAAAACTCTTGTAATCGTCCATTATCATTTTTCCCATGATAATATAGTATAGTATAATAATTATATATTTTTATATAATTATTTTTATCATGTTTAAATGTCATAATAACCTTTTGTTCATAAACTATTCCAATAATAGTCTATTTTTAGTAATTGCGTCGTAATAACCTTATTTTTGTGAATAATAGCGAAATAACTTGTTCAAAGATTATAAATATTATCTTTTGAGATATTTCACACAAAAATAATATAATATCATGATTATAACCATTTTTGCTAGAAAATAGTGCCTTTATTTATAAAAACGTAGTTTTTACTAGTTTTCGTTTTTATAACGTTTTTATTCAAGATCTAGCATCTTTGTACACTTTATTTGTACATGGATCTACTCATATTTCATGCCAAAATCATATTTATAACATTTTTGTTCAAGATCTAACGTTTTTACACACTTTAATTATAGTCTAGTAACTTTTATACAAGCATATCATGTATCATAGTGAACATCTTACAAAGATCTACTCATATTTCATGTCAAAGGTATTTTTACCCAATTACTAACTTTATAAACTTGTGTAAATCAACATATATAACATTTAAACATATATAAACTTGAATAAAACAACATTTATAGTTAAAGAACTTGTATTCTCCCCCAAAAAGGTTTGAAAAGATGAAAATGAGGGGTATGAACTCACCTTGAGTGTGGATCTTAGGATTCCTTGGAAGAAGATTGAAGATTTTGGTTCTAAGACCTGAAGGACCCTTGGACAAAGCTATTATCCAATGGATTTCTGTGAGTATGTGTGTACAAAAGAGTATATGAAGGTATTTAGAACTTAAATCACTAGATGATCATAACTTACCAAGGATACTTGCAAGATCTTTGAAGATGATGAAGTTTGGAACTCAAAGAACCTTGGACAAAAGCTAATATCCAATGGATATGGATGGATGTTAGTGTGTGTAAAAGGTGTAAACTTGTGTTATGTTGTTTAAAATCAAAAGGGGAATGAAACTTACCACTTGATCTAGTGAAGGAAGCTTGAAAAATGAGACTTGAAGATGGTTATGGTGATGGTGTTTGAGGCCGAGACCAAGAGAAGAGGAGAAGAAAAGAGAGAGTGAGGAATGAAGTTGGTGATCTCTTGGTAAAGTGATGGATGAAGCTAGGTTATGGGATTTTAGGCTAGATTTTCCTATCTTATTTTATTAGTAGACATAATTCTAGTTCTAGGAGCATGGCTAGATTTTGATGGTAATTGTGCAAGCATAGCTGCCGATGGGGGGCTAGGAGGGGGGGGGGTGTGGGGTGGTCTTTTATATTTTATACCATTTGTTTATAAAAATGTGCAATTTTTATAAAATAGTGTGACGTTTTAGTGAATTTTTGTGCGTTTTTGACGAAACGAAGTTCTAAATAATTATTTTGTATAAAAATATTGCCAAACATTTATTTTGATTGAATTATAACTCGTTGGGTGCCGGAATACGCGTTTAAGCGCGGTATTCTTCCGTTTTCGCGATTTTCGGCATTTTACCGGAAATTGCATTTAGCTTTGGAATTAAATACTAGATACTATTACGTCACTTATCATATGAATTGTTATTTCATATTTGATGTTTAAGGCACCTCATTTTGTATTTTGGTTCCAAACCATATGTACATTTATCCGTTCACAGCGATTTAATGGTTGTAACTTTCACATACGAACTCCGTTTTCGACGTTCTATATATTCACGGGTTCGTATTTACGAGTAGATCGTTTTATGAATATTATTATTCTCAAAATAATAATTGTACGATTATCGAATTTTTACGCAACAGTAGTCTGCTGTCCGTATTTTCGACTTTTAACCGATAATTGTTTTGATTTAGCATACGTAATACTATAATATTAATAATTCATCGCAAAAGTTATGGAAAATAACTTTTCAACATATAGATTAACGTACGCTTCGTTTGATTACAGTTGACTTTTGTTGATCAAAATTTACAATTGTCACAGGTAATATAGCAACCAATGTGTTAGGTGTTTGTAATCACGACATGAACTTTGTCTACGTCTTAGCTGGTTGGGAAGGTTCAGCTATTGATTCTAGGGTTTTGCGGGATGCAATTACTAGACCTAACGGATTAATCGTCCCATTTGGTAAGCTAAAACATTAATTACTAAACACTGAATGTACACATAGTTGCATATTCATACCTAATACCTTAATTCTTATAGGTAACTATTATTTGGCTGATGGAGGTTATATCAATGGTGAAGGTTTTTTAGCACCATATAGAGGTACTAGGTATCACTTACGGGAATGGGAAGATGGTACACGTGCACCTACAAATAAGGAGGAATATTTTAACATGAAACACTCACAAGCGAGGAATGTTATTGAGAGGTGTTTTGGTCTACTTAAGAGACGTTGGGCTATATTAAGAAGTCCTTCATTTTATCCTATAAGAATTCAAGGGCAAATTATCATAGCATGTGCGTTGCTACATAATTTTATTAGGACGCACATGGATATGGATCCAGGGAAAAGCATGCCAATCACTCCTGAGGATATGCCTCTCGAGGAAGATCAACCAAATCAGGCCGAAGGGGTGGATGTTGTTGAATCTAGCAACGAATGGACTCAATGGATGGATGATTTAGCCCAAGAAATGTTTGAATCTTGGATGTCAACTAGAGCTTAGTTAATGTTTTTCGAATTTTAGAACTTCTATTTTTATGTTTGATATGTTTAATTGTTATGGATGTTAGGCACTTTGAATTTTGTGTATCTTATTATTAATTGTAACGAACTTGGTGGATGAATTGTTATAAAGTTTTCCATTTTTTATCTGTTTACATTTGTTATGGATAATATGTCAAATGCAGATAACAAATCATGGCAGATAAGTGTCAATGGACTCAAGAAGAAGAGGATGCATTGATTACCATTCTTCAAGACATTATCGTGATCGGTGGTAGAGGTGATAACGGAAGTTTTCGGCCTGGAACCTATGACCAAGTTGTTCTAAAGTTACGGGAAAAAATTATCGGGATTAATATAACGGCCAAGCACGTGCAAAACAAAATCAAACGTTTAAAGGATAAATTTTCTGCTGCATATGATATGCAGAATACAAGTGGATTTGGTTGGGATGATGCTCACAAATGTGTAATAGTTGATTCTCCTGAGATTTTAGAGGAATATTTAAAGGTCAGTGGTTATATATTATTTTTTTTTCATATCTAACTATTAGTTATATCTTATTGTGTGTAACAACTCTGTTTGTTTTGCTAGAAACATCCAAACAAAAACTATGTCGCGAATAAACCATTCCTTGCGTATGAGCGTCTAGCAAATGTGTTTGGTAAGGATCGAACTACAGGAAGTATGGCTGAATCTGCAGCTGATGCGAATGAAGAAGAAGGAGAATGTTTTCCATCGCCAAACTCTAATCCTCCAAACTCCACAGCTTCATGCAATCCAAATCCTAGAGACTCGACAAAAAAGAAAAAGAGAAA
Source organism: Cichorium intybus (assembly GCA_023525715.1). Lineage (NCBI taxonomy): Eukaryota > Viridiplantae > Streptophyta > Magnoliopsida > Asterales > Asteraceae > Cichorium > Cichorium intybus. The sequence continues at coordinate 43,672,455 of CM042015.1, forward strand.
ACTCACCGCATCTGAACAAGTAACAAAGATAATTGAAAAGGGATTCACTACAGTATCTGAGGATATCCAGAAAATGACTAAGGCTGTTATAACGTCTTCTACTAATGACCTAACAGAGTTAAAAGCCATACATGAGGAATTAAAGACCATGGATTTTTCTTCTTTAGAAATCATGCAGGTTTATTTAAAGTTCGCCAAAAACGCGAATTTGTTACCGATGTGGAATAGCTTGGACACAGCTAGCAAACCATTTTTTGCGAAGGCTATATTGGAAGAAGGCAATTGAAGTTCGTTATTTTTTATTTGAAGTTATGGAGTTTGAAACCATTTGAGTTAGGAACTTTGTTAATTTTGAAGCGATTTTTATTATTTGGTATTATGACTACTTTTAATATATGCATTTTAATTAATTTATTTTACAATTGTTAATTTTGTAGTTACGTTTGTTGTATGAAGTTTTTCTATTATTTTTGGAAAAGGGCAATATGGTCATTTTATCATCTTGTTCTGTTCTGTTCCAGTCTTACCAAACACTATACAAATCATTTGTCCTGTCCAGTCCAGTTCTGTCCTGTCCTATTCCATCTAGTCCATTTGCCAAACGCTACCTAAGAGGCTAAGACTAACACCACCAATATTATTTGTTAAATGTCTATAAAACGGTCATTATACCTCTCTTTTTATTTTTTTTCTTGTTATTTTAACAATGTTGTTGAATTTAGAGATCAATTTTGTAAAATACTGAAAATGCCCAAAAAAGCTTTCGACCCCGTGATAGACCATTCAAAGTCGTGTCAGCCTTGCCTGCTCTTGGCATCTCCATTGTCGGCATCTCCAATGTCGGGAGCTCCAACGTTGGCATCTTCATGTCTATCTCTCTACAAATCTTCTACAACATCAGGGAAGAAGAAGGAATTGGCGCTGCCATAGCGAAGGACGAAAGAGAACCACCGATTGGAGAGATCTTACCATGCTAAAAACGTCAATAGATTTGTGTGAAACTGCTTTCATTTAATATATTTGCTTTAATTTAACTACTCCATCTTTGCTTTAATTTTGGTAGTGATGGTATTCGTAATGGTAATGATGGTGGTGGTTGGTGGTTGTTGATGGTAGTGGTTGGTGGTGATGGTATTAGTGATGGTGGCGATTGGGGGTGACGATATTGGTGGTGGTGTGGTGGCTGGTGGATCTGTCTAGAATTAGAGGAGAGTAGTGATAGACATAGAGGAGTGGTAGGATTTCAAAAATGGTAATTGTGGTAAGGTGGGGCAGGAGTCTTATTTAATCATTATAACTCATTAAATGAGTAATAAAATAGGGGTATAATATTCATTTATAGCAGAAAGGACTTAATAGTAACTATCTAAAGGACCAATAATAATAGATTTTGCAACTATAAGGACCAACCACATCAATTTTTCAAAACTTGGACAAAAGCTACGGATTAGTAGTGCCAACTAGAGGGACCAAACTATACTTTTAGACAAAATTACAAAATTGTCTCTATGGTTTATCATTTTCTTTGGGTACATTTCAAACATTTTCAAAATTGTGAATATGGTCCTTTTCAACTAGTTTAGTTGTGGATTTGGTCCCTATCAAACTTAAAAAGACTATTTCACTCTTTTAATTTATTTTTTTTACATTTGTTATATTTATATAGAATTATTAATTATAAACCAAATAATGACCACACCCCTACTCCTACCACCATGCCTCTCTCCCTTAGACCCTTGGTCAACTCTCTTCTCTTCCCATCTCTCTATTAACCCACCGACGTATTTCTCCCTATAGTGATTAGACGTCACCGCCACTAAACACCCACAACCAACCACCACCATATATGTTTTTTCTTCTTGGTAACCCTAAGAAAAAGAGTTCTCAATGCTTCCAAAAGAAAAATCGAACCAGTTCTTGATGCTTTCAAATGGATATAAAAAGCGTTTTCATCAATATTGAACTGAAAGAAGAGGTATATGTCCAACAACCACTCGGATTTGAAAATTTGGAATTTCCCGATCACTACTACAAGTTGTAGAAGACTGTATGTAGGTTAAAGAGGGCTCCAAAGTCCAAGTACGAAACATTAACCAACAAAAATACCCTTTTATCTACCTGCTTGACTTGAAGATCAAGAAAACGTTGATATGATCATTCAAACTCATTTAAACTTGCTAATCACGAGTCTTGTGAAGTCAATGACCATAGTTTCGTCCACAGACCTAAAATAATGGCATAGATATACATAATTGTATGAGCATGATGTGCTTGTTATTAGACCTTTAAAGAGTTTGGGATCAACAACTCCTCACTTAAAACTTTGGTACTAGTTAGAAACTATGTAATGATGATGACGTGAAATGCTACTATTAAGTCTTGTATTAAGTGCTTAATGAAAAGTGGTAAATTATCCAAATATGTGTTAATATGGAAATATATCAAATATGTGTTTATATGGAAATATATTGATTAAGTCGTTTCATTAAGTTCTTAATAATGTTTAAGTGTGTTATAGATGAATAAACAATAAATAATTTATGATGGAACGCTAATTAAGTAAAATATGGTTTTATTGAAAGTTTGTGAATGAATAACTCAAGACAGAGTTTGATTGGAAAATTTCTCACATTATGAAAAATGGAGTCCTTGAGAATATAAGAATATAGGAAAAGAATGGAAGCATTTGGAGTTGGAATGAAGGAGTTATACAAGATTGAAGTTGGACTAAAACTGTTAAAAATCAAGATGTGGTCAGGTTTGAACTCAAATATCAAAAAATACATCCGAACTAAAGGAACTTCAGTAAGATTAAGTTGTAGATCATTTTCTTAGCTTTCTGTACATATAGGATTTGTAGAAAATAGATAAAATGTGAGAGAGTTATAGTCTTGGAAAGTTGGAAACTAACTGTAGACGAATCGATGAAACTTAGGAAAATTTTGTAAGTGTTGAAACCCTTGAACGCGGGTCGCGTGGATAACTGTTCTTGGGCAAATGAGTCGCTCAAATGGGCACAAGAGAAGGGGGCCTCCTGTTAGCATGCGTGGGTCACACAACTTATCAAAGGGGAGCACGCAGGCTGCATGGCCTATTGCGATACCAGCTTATTTGAGCGCGTGTAGGTGCGTGAGTCTGCCATTTCACCCTATTTTTGACACCTAGATCATTTTAGAGAGGGACAAGTGTATCCCACTATTAATCAACACCATATGAACGGGATAATGTCCGGACTAGGACCTTACACGCGAGATGGGGTCAAAAGACACTACTAGGATGGTACCTCCTGTCGCAAAGTAGTTATCTTAAGCACACCCTTTATATATTGATGTGTTATATTCAATTGAAGGGATGAGAATGTTACGCAAGCACACCTTTACGGATGGATTGGTTCCATTCCGGGAAGGGATGGTATATGGGGGCACCCATAAATAAAATATCTTAATAAACGAATCATGAATTGCAATTAGTCTATGTTTGACAATGAAGTGTTCAATTCTGATTATTTATAAATATTGTACTTTGATGTTATATGCTAAATGCGGGTCTAAAACCCATGTTACTCACGAGGCTTTATATCTCACGTGTATATATATATATATATATATATATATATATATATATATATATATATATATATATATATATATATATATATATATATATATATATATATATATATATATATATATATATATATATATGTGTGTGTGTGTGTGTGTGTATGTGTGTGTGTGAATATATATATATATATATATATATATATATATATATATATATATATATATATATATATATATATATATATATATATATATATATATATATATATATATATATATATATAATGCTATATCCCTGGTGAAGATGGTAAAGACTAGATAGAAGATCTATTAAGAGACTAGAAGAAGTTGCTTTTGGGTCATATCTAGTATTAGATGTACTTGAACTATGGTGATGTATTTGAACTAGTAATACCCCACTTTTGTTACTTTGAAACTTATGTTTGTGGTTTCTGTTAAACCATATGTTGAAAACTTTTAAATGTTTTGTAAACTATTTGCATAAGTAATAGGGTGTTACAATTTTGGTATCAGAGCCATGGTTTAAGCGAATTAGGTTAAAAAACCATCCTAGGCTTAAACTATGGAAGTAAAAAGTTAGAGTTCCTTAATTACTTAGAGATATACTTAGACTTATAGGATCATAGTCATGAAATAGGATTTATTGGTTAAGATAAGCACAACGTTTATATATCTATATAGGAAGATAACATGCTACAGCTTTATGATATTATATGGAAATTATGTGCATTGAACGAAAATTCTATTCATCTTATATAGTAAATGGAAGGAGGCGGATAAGAACCGCCAATTGACGGGCACACCACAAGTCACACTTCTTCCGGTGGAAGTGGACCCGTCAATATTGCGGGACAATCGGGGGTTGAACCAAACCCGCAACCGCAACTTGCGACACTAGAAGCCATTCAAAACCTCATCAACAATTTAAGAAATGAAATGAAGGAGGATGTCAATCAAATAATTGATACCCCGACTTGGAGAATCTCGTACCTACTCTTCACAAGATGTGTGGAAGCCAACTAGCGGTGATTCTTCGAGAGGAGATGAAAGTGTAAGAACGGAAAGCAAAAAAGGATGCTCATACACGTCTTTTATAGCTTGTAAACGTTCGGAGTACTTTGGGAGCTTCAAACCAAAAGTCACCATGAGGTGGATTAGAGAGACCGAGCAAGTCCTTGAAGTGAGTAAGTGTAGTGAAAGTGACAAAGTGTATTTTGCTACACGGTTGTTGAAGAATGATGCTTTAGTTTGGTGGGATACTATGTACGAAACTTTGGGAAAGAACGTGGTCTACAAATGGTCGTGGAATGAATTCGTATCATGCTTAAAGAGAAGTATTGCCCGGATAGAGGCATAGAGAAATTACATGAAGATTTTATCACCTTGAAAAAGGGAAATTCATCGGTGGATGAGTACACGAAGAAGTTGTGCAACATGATACCTTTTGTGGGGGAAGTTTACACAACCGAGAAAGCGAGGGTCATTCGTTATGAAAAGGGGTTACCTTGGGAGTACGGACTAGAAGTTAAATGAGCAAAAACTTTGGATGAAGTTATTGTTGCGGCTCGAAATGTTGAGGATGTGGGGAAGCATCGAGCATTAAAAAGGAAAATCTTTTGTGAAAAACGTAAAGTTGGAGGAGGTGGGAGCGATTCACACATTAATGGAAAGTGTTAGAACGTATATAGGATCAAAACACACATGAACACGAATTTTTCACACAGAAAACAATATATTAATCTCACACAAAGATATAATAAATAGGTATATCGATACCTTTACAAGAAACCGTAGCTAAACTTATATATTAGGGAAAAGCTAAGTATCCAGAGTATCCATACATTTCAGGGTGTTGGGATTCGATCATATAAACACATAAACATATGTAGCGGAAGACTGACAAGATCAAATCACATAAAAATCCATGATCAGAGATCAAGATCATGCATTTCATATCAGTTATCGTTACTTCAAAACTTAAACAGAATGTACCTCAATTGATCTTTATACTTTGATTCTTGTTGACAACACATTGCATTAGATGAACAGGACCCAAAGTAGAATCCCTCTAGTGGTTCACACCCAAGATCTCCAGAAAACCAGACAGATCATAATTTCCACTTGGGAAAAGAAAGCAGAAGACCAAAACCCTAGAGAGGGATTGATCACAGAAGGGGAGAGGGAGAAGGGTTTTTAGCGGCTCCTTGGAGGCTTGGGATGCCTTAGGGTTTGACCCCAAGGCCTCTATTTATAGTGCAAGGCTCCTAGGGTTTCAAACTTAAGGAGCCTTTTGGCGGCCGCACCCCTTGGACTTGTTTCCATTGATTAAACCTTTAATCAATTACAATCCAGTCCCTTTAATTGATTCTAAATTAATTCTAGATTAATTTATCAATTAATTTAATTATCTAGTTTCTAATTAATTTATTTCTCAATAAATTAATAAACTAATCATTCCCTTTTATATTTTCTGACTCTGTTTGTTTTTCAGGGTCATGATGGCAACCCAAAAGGACCTTGCTATCATTAGAAATATTACTCTAGTTGATGACCTTAGACACTATTCCAACAGTCTCCCACTTGGACAAGTTGCCAACTTTGTGTGGTCTCAATATTATCTGATAATCAGCAGAGAGTATGTCATCCAATGCAACTGCTGAACTCTAACCAAAGAAAAGAGACGACCCTTAGATAAGTGATCAAATTATTCCTCTGTTATACAAGATATCGTATGAACCTGGGACATCGATAAGGTCAATTCCCAAAAGTTCAAAATTATGTTTCCCGATAGAGATTTATGATGACTCTGTCAGACTACTGATTGAACACATCAATCCAGTATGGGTTTGGCCAAACACCTAATGTCAGCATCAAATCATCGAGGGGCCCACATATATTGCTTCTCCTTGTTAGGTCAGAAGGAACAGATAAACTCTGACTACATAGTCTCTGTCTATTTCATCATGTCATACATGGACGTACCCTTTATAACTAACAGTTACGGACAACGTTTGAGCAGACCAATGCATAACAGAATTATAGCGCAGATCCTCATGCAGCTCTGATACCAACTTGTAAAGTCCCAAATTCAAAAGTAAATTTTCTTTAATTAGAGTATGAGTAGAAAACTACCATTAATCATTTAAAACATTCCCTTAAGTCAAATACATGAAGTTCAGAAATTAGTATCAAATATACGAAAACATAAATAACAGTAGGAGTCTAAAACATGGATGCTGATTTCATGAGGTCACGTCGAACCCTTCCCTTTCTCGCCAAAGGTTCCTGAAACATTTAAACTAAAAAGTAAGCACAACACTTAGTGAGTTCCTCAAATAACCAGATGTTCCAGCATATAAGACATATCCTAAAATGGTCTCTGGGCTCACCCCGGACAACTGAGCTCACGGGATGTCCTCGTATTGCCTACAACTAAGGACTCACGGGCTGACCCCAGTCCATCAATCACTAGTACATCCGTTAACTATCAGGCTCACCTTGATCCGTTCGGCTTTCACGCTGCCCCTGATTATGGGTGGCAAAAAGTCTCGTTCCCCCGGATCTGTGGAATCACGATTCTGTAATGGGGTATTTTTTTAAATTCAGGAGCAGGAGCTGGGGCGGGGGCCGATTTCACTCCCGTTTGATTTTCGGGGTCGGGGTCAGGAGCAGGCAGTTCCATCCTAAAACACCTGCGGGGCCCCCGTTTGTATATAAATAAAATTATATATATATATATATATATATATATATATATATATATATATATATATATATATATATATACATATATATATATATATATATATATATATATATATATATATATATATATATATATATATATATATATATATATATATATATATATATATATATATATATATATATAGTATTAAATTATTAACGATTTCGTTGTTGAAATCGTGGTCGAGCTCGGGGAAAACATTGTTTGTAGAATCTCAAACGGGGAAACAGGGGAACAGGGTGGGAGCAAGGTTAATTCCGGATTTCGAGGGCAGGATCGGGGGCTAGGAAATGGGGAAATTCGGGATCAGGGGAAATGGGGGAATTTGGGGGCAGGGGCGGGGGAGCCTATTTTCGGTCCCGTTTGGTCCCGTTGCCATCCCTACCACGAACCGCCCACACATAGTAGTAATAAAACAGGTAATCCTTATCATTAGCATTTAACACATTGATATGTCGTAGTCGTTAATGCGGTCAAAAATACAAATTGTAACCTTACTAGTCCACTAGCTAGCGGTAAGCAAGGGTCGAATCATGGAGTTCATGGTTGGCACTTTGTGTGTAAATGCAACCGATTTATAGTGTCACTCTATAGACGGTGAATATATGTACACTTGATCCCGAGAACAACTTAAAACACAAAAACCAAACAACGAATCTACACGAAGGCAATAGATCGCGACCAATCAAATTAAACTAACCCAAGGTGATCTCAAGATCAAACTTAGAGAATCAGAGTCAAACCAAAACAGAAACGATAGATTGCAACAACGATTATAAACTAAAACGTAAAATTACATCAAAACTAAAACTGAAATAACTTTGCAATCAAACTAACATGAATCAGAGCCGAATGCTTTTGAAAATAGGAACCAATTCAATCCTCTATGATCGATGGTGTTCTACAATCCAGAACTCACGATTGCACAAGAGTAAATAACAATATGAAAATCGAAATAAAATAAAAACGAACCAACTATTGCTTCTAAACTGAAAACCTACGAGATCTGAGTCAAAGAAGCCTGAGTTCCACTCAAAGGATCACTATTCGCACCCCGAATCCGACCTGGGGACCTCTATTTATAGTTGAGGAAAATTGCTCTTCGCCCCGCGGTTAAGCGTAGTACGCGTCGCGGGTCTACCTTATCTTCCCGTTTCTTCGCACTTCCAATTTGAAAGCTCATCCGACATAGAGTTGATCCACATGCCCGCGTCGCGGTATCACTTCGACTTGATCTTCATATTTTTCATTAACTTCTTCAATTTCACACAAAACCCCTTGTATTTGCACTAAAACGCAAAACAAGTCATTGGCACTAAAAATGAGTAATGTTAGCATCTTAGAATGATAATTCTACTAAAACATAGTCTACTAACACCTAAAATGGCTAACATTGCCAAGTGTTATCACACATCAGTCAATAATATCACTCCCCTATGCATGCAACATTGCATAAAGTATGGTGAGGAGACTCACCTGAATGCACGAAAGGTCGTCATAATTGGCCCCACAAGCCTCCTAAATCCAAGTAGGCAGAAATCAATGACCTAACCCATCCGAGGTCAACCCTACAATTAGCCTACAGAACTCCTAAAGTTTGACCAAAAGTTAAACTGGTCAAAAGTCAAGGATCACAAGTCCAAGTCAAAGCATGCTTAGCGTCGCTACCAGACAGTGGTAGTGCCGCTAAGGGGACCTATAGATACGGGTTCTTGCCAACGGTAGTGGCGCTATCTCTTATGGTTAGCAACGTTAACCTTGAAGATCCCAACTTCCTTGTTGATCACTTAATACGTCAAGTCAGTAGCCAATGTCTTCCAGAACCCAACCTTTTGGTCAGTTGTTCCATAAAACTATAATATTATGGTCATGCATGGCAATACATGTACATTCCAAGAATCTAGGTCAAAAGGGGTCAAAATGCTCATCCAAATCTTGCATGAGCTCAAGAGGACTTGGGCATGCCCTCCTCAAAAGCTCAAAAGGTCCAGAAATGAAAGCAACTCATCCTAGAGCCCTAGAGTTCTCCAAACACCATGAATGTGTCAACCATGGACCCAAAACAACCAAATTAGACCTAGAATCTTATTCTAAAGAAGTAAAACCATCAAGCTAGTATCTTTATAACTTACAAAGGTCTAGAAACACGGAAACTATCTAGATCTTCCTTGTAAGAGCCTCTTTTAAAACCACCCTTCATTCCTTCTTCCTCAAGCAAGCTTCCAAGGTCCAAGAATGGATTTAGAACACATGAAAAGGGCTAGGGTTTTCATATTAGGGTTTCATAGAACTTTTGAGTCCGGTAGGAGGCGGCCTCCTGGGTTGATTGCCTTATATAGGGCTCCAGGCCTAAAACCACGGTTTTGCAAACGCAGCGGGTAACGCCAACCTTATAAGTTAGCGTCGCTATCTAGGACCATTGCACATGCAGGCTTAAACCCTCCTTAGCGCCACTACCCCTTAACGATAATGTCGTTAAGGCCTCCAGCAAGCAAAAGTTGAAAATTAAGACAATTTAAAATATTACCTTGGAAACGGGTCTTACAAATAGTGTTGTTGACTTTCCTATTTTAGTTAACCCGAAAATATAAAGGAATTATAACTTGGTTTTTATACTTAGAATATGTTGGCATGTGTTCATATAAAAGAATACTTAAAAGTTTCAATTTGGAATATCCTTATGTCATTGTTATATGACTAAATGTGCTTGAATTCCAAATATTTGCAAAATGATTTTTAACCAATGTTGTGCATTCAAGGTTTATTATGTGTAACGTGAAAAATAGGTCATAAAATGAAGGAATAAGGACATAAACATGATTGTTAGCACACATGAGGGGTAATCTTAGAATTTATGGATTTTGATAAAAATGAGTATATCAAACCTATCATTGGAATGTAATATTATAACTGTATATGTTATTGGCATTTATAAAGGCGAGTTGGAAGTTTACCATATATGATGAAAAATAGGCCATAAAAGGAAGGAATGGTACATTCCAACCTTTTGGGGACAATTTTGGTATGTACAAAATAGCACAAAAGAGAACCTAGAATTTATTTGGAATGATATTTATGAAGTGTTGGGAATGTATTAGAATTATGTGAATAGAAAATTAATATGTTTTACAACGGTTTCTATTTTTAGAAACTTTATTGGTTAAAATTTGTCAAAGTGACATAAATGAGTAAAATGAAAAACGTTGTGACATCTAGAAATTGAAGTGAAACTATAAAGGATTAAAAATTAGAATGTCGTTCAAATAACCTTGTAGACAGCTGAAAATACTATAATTGTTCGAAGTGGGACAAAAATGGGTAAAAGTGTCCAAAATGATTATTATGCTTTAAGAATCATACTTAACCATTGGAATAAAATTATATAATGATTAGAAGGAGTTTATGAATGATTAGATAAATATTATGTGTTTAGTTGTGTATCATGTGAACCTTATATTAAATCAATAGAGGTTGAAGGATGCCTAGCAATGAAAGTCTAGAGATATGTGGATTAGTGTAGCTAGCTATACCTAGCTACTAAGGTGAGTACATGTGGAATTTTAACTAGGTACATAGCAAACAAGATTTCTAACTACCAGGTTTTCATTACTAAATGATTTTGATTGTGAAATGCTTTATTTTTCAAGTAATTGGAATGCTAGTTGTATAAAATGAATCTTATCTATGTTTGCTGAAAGATTTATTTGAGTTTTGGGTCATTTGGTTATGAACTTATTGGGTTTTGATATTTTACTCATTAAAGTCACTTGAGTTTTGATGATGTTCATGTTAAATGTTTTGCAATTCGACATTACTCCTTGAGCCATTTGAAACTTGATTTAAGTATGTTTTTAAAGCTTATGAGCTAAAGTTTAAGTTATTGATTTTAGTTGGATTATTGGTTATAGAATGTTGATTTTGTGTCCGTAGTGAATTCATTCATAAGTGGTAGTCCGTACTAGACCTTTCCTGAGAAGGGGAGGTCACATAGACTCTACCGAGGTGGTACCTCCCATCGCGAAGTAGAAGTCTCATATGTTCACCTTAGTAAGAGTGAATACGTTTTTTGGAATGACATTATCCTTGGTAGGTCGGAGGCTTTCCAATTACCTTGGAAACTTACACAAGCACAACCTTATAAGGTGGGCGTGTCCTATCCTATAAAGGGATAACATATATGGGGGCGTCCTTATCATTGTTTTCATGCAATGCTTTAGTATGGCCCGAGTTTTATCCGATCAGCCTAGAGGTTATGCCGAAATTCCGATAGAAACGTTGAATTATGTTTGAGACTTTAGTTTTTAATTTTCTTATTTCTTTACTATGATTTATGTTGATATGAGTTTATAACCCCCCCAAAGTTTTCTAAACATTCTTAAAACTTATTTGATTTTGTTGGGAGCAAAATTTTAACATATGACTTAATGTCATAAACAAAGTTTTTAAATTATGAGTTTTAACAACATTTTACATTTTATAAAATATTTCACCATTTAAGGTGTATAAAAGATGGGGTGTTAAAGTTATAACTCATTAATCTAGTGTAAAAAAGTATGGCCATGTCCATTATAGTTTTAAGCATATGATTAAGTCCAAGTCCATTAATTAGAAAACCCTAGCCTAACTAATATATAAAGATAACAGAAACCTAATTGGAACATGATGAGGATCTCATACGTGAAGTTTGTAGCCACCGTTTGAGACTCTTCTTCTTCTACTTCATCGTCTTAGTCTGGTTTTTGTTCTTACTAATTAGACCAAAATGTGTGTGTAGTGTATGTATTGTGTGTTCGGTGAGTGGTATCCGTAGAGAGGGCTTGGACAGCGGAGAAAACACTGAGTGGGTGGTGTTATTACGGTGGGGTGTGGTGGCCATCTCACTCCCCGTCCCCTGTGGTGGCCAACATCAACACTATATTACATTTAATGCTAAAGACAAAGAGAATATTACTTTGCCGGTGATATGTTAGTTAATCCCCATAAAGGACAAACGGGTCATGCCAATTTGCTATTTATTTTTTTGTATTGTCTTTCAATAAATAGTGTGAGCATATTACATATAATATAATTAAATAGGAGATTTCATATGTTCTGCATGTATTGTCTTTTACTATATACTACACATGATACGTTATTCTCCCTTTATCGAGAAAAAATGACATAGACCCTTAGTTGTAATCTAACCTGATCATCAAACACCATCATCAAAACAACTATTCTTAGATTATCCAAAAGATTTGTTTTTGTAACGCATCAAATCTAAAGTTGGGAGTCTTCTTACCTGTCATACGCCTCAAATTCATCTAACTCGACGATGGGATTTTATGGTATCAGCCGACTTAACAAAATGTTTTCGAAATAATAAATAGTTGTAGCCGGCATTTTGGGATCCACTGTCGGGAAGGTGTGGTGTCAATTCCCAAAATTCCTTAACCCCTTCCTCTCACTTGTCTGAGTTTACTCTTTTTCGTGAAGTCTTCCACCAAGTTTACTTTATTCAACATTTACAAAAATGATAATATTCTTTTGATCAAATTAAATAAATTCATATGGTTTGGTTATGGTTACATGATATATGTTCTATTGTTTTTATCTTATTAAATTGCGTATTAAATATTTTATTACTCATAAAAATTAAAATTTAACAATGTTTTCTAAGCTACGCACATTAATGCAAAGCTACAAATCGCATCACATTCGTCTTCTAAAATCTTATTATGTAATATGATGCAGGTATATATTATGCTTCTTATTTTTTGGGAGACCATGCTCGTATCGAAGTGTTTCAGTATGTGTCAATGTTTGCTTAAGGACATAAAAATGCTTGTTTTACGTCATTTCGTGTTGGTTCTTGCGTTGCTTTGAACATTATACATTTTTCATCTTGTGGAAATGTGAATGATTTGACAAATGTAGCATATTAAGGATATATCTCATAAGTAAGATAATATATGTGCTCGTTATGTAATTCATTAAATGAAACCCGGGTGTTTTTCCATTTATGATGTTGCTGAATAGTGTGGACTGATCAAGGACATTGATATCATTGTTAAAACTTGCAAAATAAAAGAATGCATGCCAAATTTATAGAGTATGTGACATCATTGTCTCTAGAATAGTCATTTCTTGTGGATGATCACCTTGCATTTATTGACCTCACAATGCATTTGGCAATTTGTCCACTCTCAGTACATTCAATTAATGCTTCAAAACATTCCAGGAAATCCATGTTTAGACTCATGCACATCATACAATTTTTTAATATCATTCCACGTAGGTTTACGCAAATATTGTTTGTTGTAAAGATCAATCGCATCTTCACAAAAAATTATAAATACTTTCCCGTCAAGTTTTCTTATACATTAGTAAATGCACATCCAATGAGTCGTCGACATTGTCGTTTGCTTCTTGTCGAAGTATGGATGTGCATTTTTGTAAAATATTAAAAACTCCTTCTACATTTCACGTCTCATGATAATCTAAAAAAGGCATCACTCTCTCCAAATTATGAACTATACATAAGAATAGTTCTCTAGTCATCCAGGACCATTATCTAAAACTGTCAGCAAAATTTACGGCACTCGACAAAGTAGTCTCGTATTAGTCGATCGTGTGGAGCTTGATGATTTCCGTTTAAAACAGCTTTTCTCATTCATGAATGCGAGCTTTCACCTTCATCATCTAAAACAAGAATTGTTGCTTCTATGATTGTTGTGAAAATAATTACAACCCCACCGGATAATGATAACGATGATGATGATGACAAAAAGCATTCCATTTTCAATATTTAATCCTATATATTAGCTAATGTTTAGAAAAATATTTGTTAAAATGCATGTTTATATATATACATACATACATACATACATACATACATACATACATACATACATACATACATACATACATACATACATACATATATATATATATATATATATATATATATATATATATATATATATATATATATATATATATATATATATATATATATATATATATTGTCACACCCCCAAACCACGATGGCGGAAACGTCTGAGGGTGGATGACTTCATGAACAGTATCACAACAACGTTTGTACAATAGTGATCAAAGCAAACACATCCATCATATACATAATTGTAAATGTTACAATAGTTCAAAAGATTGTATGTTTTGAATACAATTATAATATGATATCAAAATACATAGTATGACGCCATAGCGACCCATCGTCAAAGGTTGTAGTTACTCTATCAATTTCCTAAGAATACAAGTAGTTTGAAAGAGTGTCAACATTACGTTGGTGAGTTCATAAGATTTTTGTATGAGAAAATCCATAATCCTTTTTCCTTGTAGAAAGATAGTGTTTGAAACCAGAAAATCCAATATTTTCTTATAAATGAGTAGTAGTCTTAAAACCCAAAGACCGAAAATGTATAGGTATTTGTATACTTGAAAATAGTATTACGTAGTTTTATTCTTGTATAAAACCGTGTAAATAGGTGTTTACTGGTAGTCGAATCGTAGATTTAATTCCACAAAAGTCGTATGTATAAGTAAACCGTACTTATATTTATATCTTTGATAAAACATAGTTTTAATTCCCATAGAATCAGTGTGTATAAGTAAAACCATACTTATATTTGTAACTTGTTAAAATGTAGTTTTAATACCATAAAACTTGTATGAGGAATCTCTTTCCTTGTAAAATGTAGTATTGTAATCCAAGAAAATCCAATATTTTCTTATGAATGTATCCAAGTCTTAAAAACCCAAAGACTAAAATGTATAGTGTAGTTTGTAGTATAAAGGCATTGAAAATGTATATTTCTACGTAAACAATTTAATAAGTTGATTTCCCATGCGAGACGCCCTATAACCATACTGTGACCATGTAGGCCTGCTTCGACGTTCTTCAGGCGTCGGACTGTTATGACATTTGTCACCTCAGACCCGTCGGTCTAGCTGTAGCTAGCAGCTCAGGTGCGGGGTTGTCAATCTCGTATAGATCTATACACAAATATCACGCTCTCTTACCGAGACTCTGGTTATAAATTTCAGGACTTATAGTATGTACTTAAATAAGCACTGTGAAGACCCGTCTCACAAAAATATATGTATCAATCAACTTGTTAAAGTTTGTATATGAAAAACCTTTGTATTTGTCCATTATCATTTTTCCCATGATAATATAGTAATGTATAATAATTATATATTTTATATAATTATTTGTCTTCTTTAAAACGTCATAGTAACATTTGTATCAACAAACTATTCCTATAATAGTTTATTTTTAGTATTCCGTTGTGAAAAGCATATATTTACAAATATATGTGAAATAACTTATTTAGATGGTTATAAAGAACTTCTTTTAAGATATATTCTCCACAATAGTGGTGTAATAAATTGGTTATACCCTTTATTAATTCCAATATAATATTTCATGACTATCAAATAAAGAACGGCCAGGTAGAAGATCAAATGGGGAGGCAGGACCCTTTCAGCGTATAAGCCTTTCGGAAATCCAACAACCTAGCCCAAATGATCGGCCTAGACACCGCCCTCGTAAGTAGATCATTCGATATTATTTTTGGAATTATAATTGAATTGTTTAATGATGTTTACAAAATTCACATTTCGTTTACTATTGTTATAAATGAGTATAAATAACTATTTGTATAGTATAACTTGTATTCTCCCTCTTAAAAACTTGAATAAAGATAAAAAGAAGGGGTATGAACTCACCTCAATGTCGACTAGGATCTTATCGCCAACTGTTGTTAGATCGTCCGACTCTTCGTGCTTCTAACTCGAACTCACTATATTTATAACTGAAATAGCTACTTCTAATGCTCATTCTTCGTATATTTCTATAGATATCGAAGAATTTTCTAACAATACTATCTAGTGATATAGAGATCGAGATCTGAGGTGTGAGGAAATGAGAGGATTGAAGCCTCTATTTATAGTAAATTTATTTTCGTAAAGCGGCCCTCAGACATTTGACGTTTATAGCTTTTAAATTTTGTTTATGACAAAACATACCCTTAAAATACTCTTTAAATAGATTTAATAGTTTTTATATAAAATAAATGATTTTTGTTTATAAAAATATAATCTACAAAAATCGTAGTTTAATAATATCAACTTTTTAACTAAAAGTCTTTAACGAATTAACGAAAGGGTATTAATTGTAAGTTTAATAAAAATATAGGGTTTAAATGTAAATACAATTTCATTTTAAAGAAAAATAAAATATTAAATATAAAACTAATATCAATAATTTTAAATTTTGACGTCAGATTATTCGTATCGACGACACCGTTTTGACGGTAAATTTTTCCATTTTATAAAACGACATAATATTATTGATAAACTTAAAAATACGTATTGAATACGTAGTGTTCGAAATGAAAATACGAATTCTTTGAGGGTAAAATGTGTAAAATTGATTAAATAATGAAGTGGGGCCCACTTTATATAAAATAAAATTAAAATAATATAATATAATTTTTTTTTCAAACTTTCCATTCAATCTCCACCTACCGGTGGAGACTAAAATTTTATTTTGTTTTTGTTTTTTTTTTTAATATTATATAAATATTTTAATATTTTATATAAACGTTTTTCTATCATAACTTTTTATATATAACGTTTGGTAAAAATATAAATATATATTCGGAACCGTCGTATTTTTATCTACGTTTTGATATAAAATTTGTAATATTCCGAAGAGTTTTAAACTTTTACCGTTCACTATTCACGCCGGTTACTATTCATGCAGTAATTTTTTTATTATTTTTTTATTTTTTATATTAAAACATCTAATTCAGCATGGTTTGTTCGTATAACTGACTTAAATTAGCATATGTAATATTATAATATCAAATAATACAATGTAGAGATTATGAAATTTATATTTCACATATTGACTTTAACGTATGCTTTGGTTGACTTAAGTTGACTTTCGTTGACTAATCTGACAGTTGTCATATATATATATATATATATATATATATATATATATATATATATATATATATATATATATATATATATATATATATATATATATATATATATATATATATATATATATATGTATATATATATATGTATATATATATATATATGTGTATATATATATATATATATCTATATATATATATATATATATATATATATATATATATATATATATATATATATATATATATATATATATATATATATATTATGTATAAACCATTTGACAGTTCAACAAGAAGGGAAAAAGAGAAAAGAGAGATTGTGAAGGAGGGTCTTGCGGTACTCGCATTCCACCAGCGTGGTGTCCCCAGTGATGACCAATGTCCATATTGGGCGTCGCTTCCGCATTGGTGAACCCTTAATATAGTCTTACATCTCACATCAATATCATGTCTTCAAATATCATCCTTATCGATGCATCAACAAATACTTTATAATTATAAAAAATATTATATTTTTTAGTAATTAACAATTCATTAAATAAATATAAACATAAATATAATTATCTATAATATAAATGGTAAATAACAATTGAAATAAATAACAATCAGTTAAAAACAAATATTTAGTGTCCTTGGAACATCAGATAAAATTGAAACGATACTGAAAAGATTAGGATGGTCCTAAGCATGGATGGCATGCACAAATCAATAAATGATTCAAAAAATAACACATATTTAATTTGATTTGATTTATTAAATATTTAATGTAATAAATAATTAAATAAATATAATTACTGATCAATAAATTATAATATTTCATGTATTGGTGGCATTACACTCTTATCTTTCAAAGTTATGCAATATTAAATTACATGTTATTTGAAAGGGGTTTGCAAGAAGGCTTGAAAGCATATATCGTCTAAGATTATGGGGTATGGTCATTTCATACCCACACTAAAAGTGTTGTCATCTCATTATCACATCTTCTTTGCTCCTCTACCATACCACCTAGGAAATACACACCACTTTATATCCCCCCTTTCCCTTTGTTTTTCAATTTTTAATAAATTTTATATAATTAGTTAATATTAAAATAAGAGAGAGAGATAGAGAGAGAGAAAAAAAAGAGGAATCCTTGATGTTGACGGCTATGGCTACGAAGACATACACCAACACCTCTTTAAACCCATACCATGTGGTGGTGGTGTTCATAGTCGAGGTGGTAAGCCACGTCATTCCCATATCACACGCGTGGGTACCATATCCCATAGTCTAAGGGTGGGGAGTCCATCTCCCGCAACCCACATAGACACATCATTGTTGTTCTCTCCTCTCACTTCCATATTTCTCAACCCACAACACTAGAAACCAATATTTCACAACCCTCCCAACCCTCAATGTCACATCAACTTTTCTATACTAAAATTAAATAAATAAAACAAAGAAAATAACATTTAAAATTAAAATTAAAATTAGATTAAAAAACGCACACCATTACAATCGAAAGATGAAAACTCAAAACGAAAAGTAAAATCTTAAAAAGAAAAATAAAACCCTAAAACAAAAAATAAAATCCTATAAAGAAAAATGAAATCCTAAACCGATAAATAAAATCCTAAAACGAAAATCTACATTTCCCGAACATGAAGTGGGGCCCGTTCCCGCTTGCGAGAAAGAACAATATTCAGTGGTCTTTCGGTCAAATGGTCATCTGGACAAAGAAATAAAAGCAAATCCTTTTCAACACATTTGACTTTAATCGCTTCTAGCTCCTGCTCAAGGATAAATGCATTCCTCTTCGCCTCCTCCTCCATCATTCCTTTCTTCTAAGATCGGTAGTACCGCTTCTCTTGCACTTCTTGCTCATTGTTATGGGCGAGAAGAGGTTGTGGTATAGGTGTTGGACTTGGATATCTTGCTTTGTTTAGAGGAATTATGGGGGGATTCATACTCATTTCTTTGATTGTGAGCCATTTGGGATGGTATCTCAGAATTTCTCATGCCCCCGTATGTGGAAAATCGTCACTGGCGATTTTTCGGAACTCACAATGTGTCGCCTTTAAAACATCTGCATCCCCTCTCCCATTGGCACGCATGTTGCATTCGTTATTGTATATGCAACTGAACTTATTGACCTTCGACTACAAATCCTTCCATTTGGAGTTAACTTGATGCATTGACCGATCGGTCCACCGAGTTGTATGTTGAAATGGGCCAACACATTCTCCCAAAAGGACTCATGACATTGATGGTTGTCACGTCCTTCATCCTTAGAAACACTTATGTGCACATTTGCCAACGCGACTTCCTCTTTTTCACTCCATGGTCGTCGTCTCAACCTTGTAATAAAAGTTCGTTTTGGGGAGGTGGTTTGAGGTGGTTGTTCAGTTTCTGGTGTTTCTTGGACTTCATCACTTGATTCGGTACCTCAGGTTTGGGAGACCGGAAGGGTTTCATCGCTTGACTCGTCGTCGCCTTGCGGTTCACGAAATTGTGATGTGTCTAGGACATAAAATTGAGAGGGATTTACTTCGAAGGGACTATAGTTGATTGGGTAGTCTTGGGAGAGTGAAAATTGGTTGTAGGTTTGTTGCAGCGGCATTTATTGGTATTGTGGAAATTGGTGGTATCGTGGATAATAAGACGACAAGGTTGGGGGAACATTTGAACCACCTTCATCATAACGGTTTCTTGATTTCAAAGAACCTCTTTTTTGAATTTTCTGCAGTTTGAATCCATTAAGAAGAAAGTTCTTATAGAAATATAGGAAAGGGTTTGTATGGAATATGAAAGGAAGAGTTAAGACTGAAAGTGTGATTTTTTAAGAGGCAAAGGAGGATATTTATAAAGGTAGGGGTTAAATTATTTTTGAGTAATATTGATAGTATCCAAGAATTCTACCAAAGCTACGAGTATATATAACAAATTGTCTAAAGTTGATCCGTTTTCCAATACATCTCGTGCATTTTCATCAACACACCACTCAACTGAGAAACATAAAGCATTACGAATCACATCAAAAACTAAAACACTAAAACTTTATCCTATAGCCCAACACGATATCAAAGTGGTGAAAGGATTTATGAAAACTAAAGGGACCAAAACTGAAAATCAAATAAACAAAGAAGCATCAACAGTCTGTTTAAATTACAAAACGAGTTGTGATGTTCACTGTAGTTTATTAACATACATTCATAATCTAATGCACATTAGCCACATTTGGGCACGACACTATTTACAACCAATCACATTCCCATACGACTTGGATCTTCCTTCGGTCAACTTCTCGTTTCTTGGGTCAACTCCTTTTTTGGTTGGTAAGATAATCATTGAGACATGCGATTCCATTGTTTCTTTCCTTTCTTTTGAGGTAACTTGAAAGGTCCCCAACTTTTTCTACGTTTGGAGGTTTCACTAAATAAACCGGATGCAAGTGCTTGTTTAAGCCATAATTCAAAGTCTTCCTCTTCATCTGCCATTTGGGCATCCAAATCCCATGGATAGCGGCTTGAATTTGATCTTTGAGGTTTCTCTAATCCAACCATGTTTACATGAAACGTTGGCCGATGTGTATTTGGCCTGCAACCCATTCCCTATAATACCATTTGCAAACATATTTAATTTTTGTTTCGTTGAATGAAATTTCATATGAATTGTTTAATCTTTATATTGTATTAAATAAAATTGATAGTCTTGACTCTACTTTATACGTTTTTTAGTAATAACTAATAAATATTTTAGGGCAAATTACGAAAAAAGCACTATATTTTTGCATTTTTTCTGGTTTAACCATCAATTTTTCATTTGTTCTAATAAAACCATCAATTTTTGGAAAAAATTTCAACCAGACCACTATGACCTGAAGAAGCCGGTAACAGTGGCTTCAATGAAACTTTTTACCAAAAATGGTGGTTAAACCGAAGTTTTTGCAAAATATAGTGATTTTTCGTAATTAAACCTAGATAATGTTTACACTTTAATTTATATAATTACAGAAAAAAACACTATATTTCATTACTTTTTCTGCTTAAACCATCAATTTTTCATTTGTTCTAATAAATCACCAATTTTTAGAAATACTTTTAGCTTCAATGAAACTTTTTACCAAAAATTGATGGTTTTTTCCAAATTTTTTAAGTTGGTGGTTAAACTGAACTTTTGGCAAAATATAGTGCTTTTTTCGTAATTAACCCAATATTTTATATACAAAACTAGAAAACTAATCATAAAAAAAAACTCAATTGGAAATAAAATTGTTACTTGTGTCTTTACAAGTTATATATATAAAAGTAAGTTATATTGCAAATTTTCAATCCATTCTATGATGGAATGGAAAAAAGGACTGTTTGCTTGGAGGGAATGGAATATATTTTCCATATGAATTTTTATATTATATCAAAATACAATGTATAGTTTTAACTCTGCTGATACATTCTTAATAATTAATAAATCTTTTATTTACAAAATTAAACATAATAAAATATCATAAAAACCCAAATAAGATTATAATAAAATAAAATTACATTTTATAGCTTTTATTAGAAAATAAAATTGTCCCTTCTATAAAGTCATGAGAAAATTTAAAAAAAAAAAAATTGGTCACTTCACATTTGGCCAAAAGCATCACTTATTCTATTTTTTAAACCAATTCAATATGAACATATTTTTAATAATTACATTATTAAAACAAACCTGGCAAATGGCCCATTCTGAAACATCAAAGATCTTGCTCTCAGCACAAACAAAAGCACGCGGAATTTCCACCTACATTTAAGGAACCCACAATCACCATAACAAATATATAAACAAAATATGTAACCAAAAAGTTTAAACATACCACAATCATCATGTCTCATATTTCAAAATACCAAGATTACAATTCTTTAAACAAAATGACACACCTTATGAGGCCCATCAAAGCTGAGTGAGCCTTTGTATTCCACCCACCCATCACCATCTTTTGCTTGATGATATTGACAGCAATCCTGGTACAACACAAATGTCTCCTTAATTTCTCCAAAGACCAAACTTCAATACAATAGATGGAAGGTATTAAATTTTTTTTATCTTTTATCTTTTTTCAACCTGACACCATCTTGCTTTCGACTTTATCCTATTTGTACATATCCATATATGTGAATGCCCACATTTTGTGCATTGTATACGCCTTGATTCCACAGAGCAATAATCGCCATTTTCCTACATTATATATAATTATATGAATTAATCAACCTGATAAAAATAATATAAATATAATTATATAAACATTTATGGTGTTATGTCATGCCTGTTGGGAAGTACTAGGAGACTTGTGAGAAAGAGTCTTTGATTCTTTCTTTCTCAACTGCTCATCATAGTCTCTCTTTTTTAAAGAATCAGAAAGAACCTGAAAATTCATACAAGTATCAGTTACATATATCCCAAATATAAAAAAAGGAAAAAAAAAAAATTAATAATTTATAAAGTCACCTCATATGCACATTGGACTTTTTTGAAGGATTCACTTGCCATTGGACTTCCCATGTTTTTATCAGGGTGCACAAGCATGGCCTGAAACAAAGACCGCAAAATAGAAGCTTATGGATCAAAGAAACAGGTGAAATTTTGAAAAAGTCAAAAGGGTATTTTGGTCATTTTACCTTCTTCCTATATTCCTTCTAATGAAACTGGTAAAAATTTTGAAAAAGTCAAAAGGGTATTTTGGTCATTTTTTACCTTCTTCCTATATTCCTTCTAATGAAACAGGTAAAATTTTGAAAAAGTCAAAAGGGTATTTTGGTCATTTTTTACCTTCTTCCTATATTCCTTCTAATGAAACAGGTAAAATTTTGAAAAAGTCAAAAGGGTATTTTGGTCATTTTTTACCTTCTTCCTATATTCCTTCTTCAACAAAACGACATCAATCTTCTTGTAGCGAGATAAACCTAAAGCTTCATAATGATCCACACATCCAAGAATTCTTTTCATCTCATTAATTGCATTTAAATCGTCTTTCACCACAGCAATTGAAGAAGATGTTTCCTTTTGTTTGTTAAAAATAATCGTTCTAGAAGCTGGTTCGGGTGTAGAATTACAAGATTGCCCCTTCTTGGCTTCGTCAGTAGAATTACAAGATTGCCCCTTCTCGGGCTCATTAGTGGAATGCACTTCTTCAGGTTCATCATCATTTGGAGCAAAAAACTCACTTTCTGGTCTAAATTCATCTTCAACAAATGAATCCGTGAAATTTTGCTCTTCAAATTGTGTTTTTTCACTTAGATTATCACACCATTGAAGGACACAATTTAATGCATCATTAGATATGAAAGCAAGATTAATTGATACCAAAATTCCAGGCCATCCCACTTGAACTTTTACACAATGGAGAGCATATAAGGTTGCAATTAAAACAACCAACCTTGCATGTTTCCTGGAAAATAAGTAACCTGCAAGTAACCATATTATATTCCATTAATGAAACAATAATAAAATGTTGACATTTAGATGAAAGAAGATACATACCTCCAACAATAAATAATGTGCCAGTGATCCAAAAGTTACCATACATCCACAGGATCAAAATTGCAAATAACCCTACTATAAATATACCAGGAGTGTGCCCTAGGTAGTGGATAGCACAAGCAGCAATACCCTAAGAAGACATGTTTAACTGTTAATGCCATGAAATTTCTTAATGTTTATGTAACAAAAAGTTATAATTCAGTAGCAAAAGGAGGATTCGTGAACTTACCATACTTAATAGAACACAGAAAAGGCAGGACATTGATGTTAAGCTAAGAAAGCAGCTCCATATTATGACCAGAAGTGCAGCGGTACCCAAACCAAATAGCGATCTAGATCCGCGGGCAAAACAATCCTTCCACCAAATCAGAAAAAACCACAATAGCTTAGCGAATCGTGAACTCCCATGGCAAACAGTAGGCCAATGCCGTGCTATAGAAATCCCAATTTTGTCTCTGAAAAAACAAGCAGCCTTCATCGCGGCGACAGTGTAACAATGGCTCTCCGAAAGTAACCATTTCCATCCTTGTTTAAATAACACAATGTCTTCCATCACTACTAAAAGCTATTGATGTAGTATTCTGCTTACATTTCCGTTTCAAGTACAACCAATTGAATCCCTAGTCCTAACGAAACCAAGGCCCCGTGGGAATCCATCAATTTGTACTCTCGGGAAAGAAAATTTGATGGTTTTTGACGAGGATGTTTTCTCCCTCTCCGATTAGCTGGTTTTCTTGTCCCATATAGACTCTGCTGATTCCACTGGTCGGATCTCGAAAGAATAAAATGAAATCAATGTAAGAAATTAAGAGGGGCACATTTAAGGCGATCAGACCTCAAGTAGGAAGAAGAAAAGAAAGAGGGTGTGTTGAGCTTTGTCCGTGACGGAACCCTAGAACTTTTGGGTCACTTTTCAGGCAATGCTCGTGAAAGGGGAAGGGCAAGAAAAGGCTTAAAAGGCATTTGAGGTCCGTGAGAGAGAACCGTAAAAATATAAAAGTGGAGTATTCAGCTGAACCATCAAACTGGATAAAGGTGAACTTCTTTGGAGGTTGGGAGAATGGGGTCGGGGTCATAGTATTCCTTCCAAGACATTTTGACATTTTCTAACTAAATATATATTCTTAATCCATTCATATTTTTTTCCTATTATATGTCTATTTGGGTTTAATAATTATTTGTACTTTTTATTTATTTTATTTATCAGATAATTCCTAAATTTGGTACCAACGTTTTACCTTCTAAATATAGATTAGTCAAAGCCAATTTCGTATTTTATTTTATTTCTTTTAAAATCTCATTTAATAAATAATTACTATTCTGAATTCATATTTATTTAAAAATAAATATATCTCACAACTATCGTAAGAACTATAATAAGTAAAAGTATGGTAATAAGTAATCTTCGGTTGTTTGATGGAAAGAAAAACGACGACATGGATTAGTAGGCGGTTGGGCGGTTACGAGTGTTTACAAAGTAGTTAGCATCCTATTAATCACAGCTGTTTGATGAATTTCATATAATGATCGTGATCACTTCTCACCCATTTTTTATACTACTTAGAGCATCTCTAATGAGAGCTTTTTATTATATATTTTACTATTTGTTTGACCACACTCAACACCATTGGAAATGATAATTTTTTTGTTAATTTTTATTGGTCACTCAATATATATTGAGTTTGAGTGATCAATATAGTATCATAGTTTGAATATCTAACTCATTTCTCTTTAGTAATATTTCATTTTATCCCTTTATATATATTTTAGTTTAAACACAATGTATTATATTATATATAATTATTTAAATATCAATGTCTAATGATAATATTTATTAAAATATTGATGTCTAATGATAATATCTATTAAAATATTTTGTGTTAAAATATGATGCGTTTAAAAACCACTAATTAAATGAGAAGGGTTATATATAACACTTTATATCGATGGAGATAAATTAGTTAAATTTATAAAAAAACTATAGAAAATGTTAACAATAGGAGACTTCATTTAATCAGATATCAAAGTTAATGATATAGTGATGTGACAATATTTTTTAGTTATAGTATAGGTTTACCGATGAAGATGCTCTTATCAGATCTATATTATATTATATTTGATGAGAATACACCTTGTCTCCAAAGCCTCGTTAGAAAACCGCTTTCAAAAGCCAAGAGGCCAAAACCGAAACTTTGAGAAACAAGAAGCGGAAGCATGAATAGTATTATGAAAAATCTTTCCAAAAAAATTTTCACTCCCATAAAAAAATTGTGGTGTTACATGCATGGAAAAAAAACAAAATCAACAAGAAAGAAGTAAAGAAAACAACCTTTATACTCCATTGGTCCAATTCCAAAAATTGGATGTTGTTGAAGAAGCAAGGACCAAAGTAGCTCATCTCTAATGGTATCCACCACAAGTTGTGATGACAACCTTTGGAATGCTAGTTCCTATCTTGTATATGAAAGCTTTCTCTCTAGTGTTTGATCCCTAACACCCTTAAGGACTCAAAAGAGGAAGATTTTCTTAAGTTTCGTCAAGATGAAGCTTGAAGAACATGAAGAATATGTGGGTTGGAACCCACGGTTTCTAGAGAGAGAAAGAAGAGGAATAAGATCTTAAATTTTCTCCAAAACCAAGTCTCTCTCTTACACACTCAAACGAATACACACACATCATATCTACTTAATATTGTAACACCCGGCTTTTAATATAAATACACCCCATTATTTTACACGCTTTAAAACATATTTTATTCAACAAAATATTATACAGGGGTATATGTTACAAGCCAAAGGCACACAAGTAGTATCTGGGAGTACAAAATCTCCTCAAAGTCGGGCTGTTACTATCTGCTCTAACCCCGAAGCACCTCTTTCCCTTTAGTAGGGTATATAGCACCTGCACAGTTAGTATCCACAGGGGTGAGCTATACAAGCTCAATGAATAATCGATAAGCGTTACAAAAAAATACACAACATGAAATTTTCAGCTTTCACATCATATCATGGCTCCCAGCAATATCGAGTCCTAAGGACTCAATGTACATCCCCTGAGTGAGTGATAGAACTGCCGGCCGATTAAGCCATCACAACACTTGTATGTGGTCCCACCACAATTACTGCTTACACGATCGTCACAACGTATATATGTGGTCCCAACCACCAACAATAGTCAGTGGCCCATAGGAAAGGTGGTCTCAACCACAAGTACCGAGTATGTGACCCCACGGAAAGGTGGTCCCAATCATATAAACCGGTAATGTGGCCCCACAGGAAAAGTAACACTTAGGTATCGATTACTCACCTTGATTTACCCTTTGTTTCCTTGCACTCGCTATAACTGCTTGATTTGTACCTATATATTTATTTATAGGTAAACCACTATTTCAACCGACACTACTACAGATCACATCATTACTCTGTTTTGTATTCTCTTCAATAATTCCAATATGATACCTCGTGATTTATCAAGTAAAGAACGGTCAGGTAGAAGATTAGATGGGTGGCAGGATCCTTTCAGCATTTTAGCCTTTCGGAAAATCCAACAACCAGATCCCATGTAATCGGCCTAGGCACCGCCCTCGTAAGTAAATCATTTGGTATAATTTCTGAAATTACGAATAGTATAACCTCCACATTTTATAGTTTAACATTTATAAACTATTAGGGAAATGCGCTAACGATTACTCACTTAAGATTGACGCTTTCGCAAAGCCTTGACATGCTTCCCGTTCCGCTCTTCCAACACTTCCCGAGCACCTCGTTACCAGCTACCGCTTGCTCCTAACTCCTCCCGACCTATTTTCCTCACCAGAACACTTCTCGATATCGTAAGGTTGTTTGGTTTTTGTTGTGGGTTGAAATGAAGAAGTTGGGTCTCTATTTATAGGGCTTGAAAACACTATTTACGACGTCATCACGACATCATCGTCACTATTCACGACGTCATCATGACATCATCGTCACTATTCATGAGGTAAGCGCTTACTTTATTTCTCGGGTACTATTCACGCCGGAGTTACTATTCACGCCGGAGTACTATTCATGCCGGAGTTACTATTCACAACGTTTTTTTATTTAAAAAAACGGTCGTTACAAATATGTCATTAAGAGTGTTCTCCACATGCATTGGTGGATATGGGTGGCAATAAGATGACACACACCACGAGGGTGTATGTGTGTGTAGTATGTCACATGGAGAAAGAGAGAAGCTTTCTCTCTTTTCCATAAAAGTTTATATTTTATAAACTTTATTTATAAAATATAAAGCCTTTCATCAATTTTCCTTTTTACCCTTCCACCTTTTAATCCTAATATAATATTATATTTTATATATATATATATATATATATATATATATATATATATAACCAAATAAATCATAAATAAAATATATACATTTACTTAATTAATTCAACATTTGATATAAATGATACAAATATTTCCTAAATATTTCTTCATTACTTCCTCATTAATTAATAATTTCTTATGTTAATTCTCAATATCATTTTCACATAAAATGATAAATCACACAATATTATGATGTTTTGATCATGAATCCAATTCATTATTAAACAAATCATTTGGTTGTCCAATTTGTTTATGGTGTGACCCTAATATGAACATATGTTATTAGCAATATCATTCTATAACGATTCTTGGGCATAAATCCAACATATATATATATATATATATATATATATATATATATATATATATATATATATATATATATATATATATATATATATATATATATATATATATATATATATATATATATATATATATATATATATAAAGAGAGAGAGATATTTAGGATCTTGTTTTAACTATCTTTATTATGTGAACATGTGAACTAAATATAGCATTTGATCAAGATAAGTCGGTGGTTATGATTAAAATAGATTTTTTTAATTTTTTTTAATAATTTTAATCAATTATTAATTACTATTAGGGGTAATTTGGTAAATGATTTATAGGTTTTATTTGGAAGTTAATGGATTAATAATAACTATTTCCCGAAAATTAATATTTCTCTCTCTTCCATGTAACCTCTTTCCTTTCTCACCATATATCCCTCTATCCCTGATTTCTCTGTGTGTGCATAACTTTTATACGAAAAGCAGCCCTAGGACCACACGAAACCACATCGTCCTTGACTCCGACGACGATGGCCACCATCCTCGTCTCCGGCGATTCCCTATTCGTCGTCTCTCTTTCCAAATTTCCAACAAAAACTTTTCTTTAAAAATATAAGTAAAAACAAAAATAATCTTATTAGAATGTTAAAATAGTATTCATCAAAACATATTATCAGAGTATGAATATATTATGTTTGATTATATTTACATGAAAATAATCGATAATTGTGAAAAAATATGAAATGATGAATACTGTAAAACTTTTATTCTATAATGTAAATTCAAAACGGTAAAAGAAAAATGATTTAAATTAATTCGAATTTTAAAATGCATAAAACAAGGAAGTTAGATATTTTCATAATTATTGGGATTGTATTTTAATTACGGAATTAATTAATATGTTAAAATTCCAGAAATACCCTTTTTATTTTTTATTAGTGATTTATGGTGACCATAAGATTAATCTTGATCAATAATCAAAACTAGTTCACAAGTTCACCCAAATGTGATTGTAGGACAAAATTTGGACCGTTAGATTGAGAAAATCAATGGATATGATCAAAGGGCATTCTTGTAAATAAATTTAAAGAATTTAATTATTTTAATTAAAAAAATACAATTAAGGGTATAATAGTAATATAACTCAAGATATAACTACGACATGTAATCTTAGTCTGCTAATATCACAGACATGATTTATAATCGGTTACAATAACAACAATCATCAGAGAATCCAATTACACGATCAAAGAAATTACAATCCGATATTCTGATTCAACTCTGGCAAGAACAATTATTCCATATTTGCATTCTTCGAGAGGTGCATGCATCAGAAATCAACAATTGCAGGAATACGCATCAGTTCAAGACTTCGAGATTGAGGATTTTCAGGATGCGAGATTGAGGATTTTCAAGATGCGAGATTGAATTTTTCAATTTTAATCTTAACGTGTTTTTAATCAAGTTCCTGTTTGAAAACTGTTATACATTCTATCACCCATTCTCTGAGAATGTCTTTGAAAACTGTTATACGCATACACTGTAAATTATCAAAAAAATAACGACACCACAACTCATTCTCTGAGAATGCCTTTGAAACGTGTTATACATTCAAAACAATATATTCTCTTAGAATGCCTTTGAAAACTGTGATTGCATATGGTTGTATAACTCGTACATTCTCAAAGAATAGTTGTGTTGAATGAGTTATTTATGTTTGCATAACTACACATTTTTAGTGTATTCTAAAAGAATATATACATTAATTAAATAATTGTAATTGTTAGGGTATAAGTGAAAAAGAGATAGTCATATTCTTTGAGAATTTGATGTATAGAGTAGATAGAATATGTATAGAGAATATGTAAAAAAATATAAGAAACTGGGTTAATGTGAACCATTCTCGAAGAATTGAACATGAACCATTCTCAAAGACATTCTTAGAGAATGCCTATTAATAAAAAAAAGATTACAGTGCTAAAAAAATGAAAAGCATACACTTTGTCCTTTGATTTCATCGTCTTCTTCATCTTCCATATCGTCGTTGAACATCTTCCAAAAGAAATCATACACTTTGTCATTGATTTCATCATCTACTTCATCTTCCATATCGTCGTCATCGCTGTCTTCGTTATCGCTGCCACCATTTCACGAAAAGAAGTCGCTTGCGGCCTTCAATGCCCTTTGCTGGACCCGGTTCCAATTTTGTTTTTTTTTTAGTTTTTCTGGTATGAGTAAACGGACGAGGAGAAACAAACGGACAGGATCAAAATTGCTGCTGTCGACGATCGGTCAAGGCCACTGGAG
This sequence comes from Cichorium intybus, assembly GCA_023525715.1. Taxonomy (NCBI): domain Eukaryota; kingdom Viridiplantae; phylum Streptophyta; class Magnoliopsida; order Asterales; family Asteraceae; genus Cichorium; species Cichorium intybus. The sequence goes on from CM042015.1 coordinate 43,703,196, forward strand.
GCGGCTTTACCGTCGACGGTGGTGATACCGGCTGAGGAAGACGACGATTCCGAGGTCTGAGAGGCAGAGGCGGAGTTTAGAAATCGGTGAACCACAATGACGTGTTAACAGGGATTTCTAGGTTTCATTCTTTAATTGTAGCCATTTAATTTGGGTAATTTAATTAATTAATTAATATAAAATTATAATTGTATTATTTAAATGACTAACTTACCCCTAGATGTTGATTGCTCCAGAATTGGTCTTACAATCACACAATAATTGTTGGATGTATTTGAACCTACATCTATATTGTAAACAACATTTATTGTGTGATTGTGTAAACTATGCTATTTTGTGAAAATGACTAAGGTGTTGTTTGTTTTTTAAGAGGTAAAACGTCTATAGTATGTGGACTACATCTGCAGAATAAGAGGTGGACTAAACATCTGCAGTCTGCAAGAAAAACACTATTTGTTTTTGTTGTCGCCAAATATTCTAAGTAAGTGCGGAAAGTAAGATTGCGGAAAGTAAAGTTCCAAAACTGGGAAGTTTCGGAAGAGGACAAGTCCGAAGACTTGAGTTGGTTTGCGAAATGTAATAAGTACTTAGAAAAGATCAATAGCTCAACAATACATAAAGTAAATTAACAGTTATATAACAAGAAATGTAAAGACAGGAAATTTAAGATGCAGGAAATGTAAAGACTGAAGGAAATGCAGATAAGAATTGGAGAGTTGATGGAATGAGAGATTGTATTGATAATTGTAAAGTGTTACACAAAGTCTCTCAAACTCATGAGGACTGAAGACGGACGTGGTCTCCCTTTTATAGGATAAGGGAAGACTTTTGGATAAAGACATATGGACTGAAGAGTAGACAACACGTCTCTCTTCAGTCAGACAAGAAGGATAAAACTAATATAATAATACAATGTCAGACTAGTGTGGCTTATCTAGATTAAAATAATACACTAAGTACAATCGACATGCTTCTAAAAGGTCACGCCTGATCTAGTCTAATCATATCCTATACGTTGAAGTGCTTATCCTTTGCCTTATCTTCAAGATGATCTTCAGATCTTTAGTCTTCTTTGTAGAATGATTAAGTATGATAGTTCCTAAAAGTTGATCATATTGATAATCCGAAATCCTGAGAGGATTTCAGAGTCTTGGCATTTCTGAATCAGAGTATCTTGGGAATATGATATTTGTTGGTCTTGAATGGTCTTCTAAGTTAGTTCGTAGTATGGATTTCCGAACTATGTCTTCCGAGAAGTGTACCTTCTGATCTCGATATAATTTGGAGTTCCGAAATCCAAGACTGGATTTCGGACGTCTATAAGATTATCAGAACACAACTTATCCAAGACAATAATTATAGATATAAGGCACATTTAAATATCACATTCAAGACATAACTATTTGTTCATTACTTAGATCATTCATACAAAATACTTGTCTAACATTCCATCAAAATAAAGAGATTAACACTACATCCAAAACACATCAAACGACGAGTTGGTCAACGATCTGACTTTAGCACTAACAGTTTTTTAAAGTATGCATGCTACTAAAATAAACTGAAGATTAAATAAAACGTTCTAATTCTTTTCGGTTAATTTTTTTTTGACAAAACACACTTCCTTTTTCTTAAAAAATAATATGTCAACAACAATGACAACGATATATCAATCTCATGGGAATAACATAAAAAAGTTACTTTTTGTAAATCGTATTCATCATAAAAAATAGAAAAAAATGACAAACTCACATTCTAAACATTATTGCATCAATATTGTTAATACACATTTTTATAATAATTACACACTTTTTGAGTAATTATTACTTATTAGTTAGTTTTATTTTAAGAGTTTTATTTTTTTATATTTATGTGAAAAACAAAATAAAACAAAAAAACAAAAACAAAACAAAACAAGAAAAAAAAACCAAAAAGACAAAGAAAAAACAAAACAAAAATGTGTATATTTTTTGCCAGAAGACGTCTGTGAGAAACGTCTTCGCGCTCGCAAATGTTGGTCTATGTCTTCTTGGAGAATAGGGCATGCAGACGTTTTGATGTCTACGGTCTTCTAAATAACAAAGAGTTTTGTTGGCCAAATGTCTTTCCGCCCGCAGACATAAGTGGTTAGAAGAGCTTCTAACCAAAAAGCAAACACCCCCCTAAGGTACTGTTTGTTTTAAAAGAGATAAAATGTCTATGGTCTGTGGACCACATCTTTAGAAGAATATTTGGACCAAATGCCTGTAGTCTACAAAAAATAAGACTATTTGTTTTTTAAAACAATCAGGCTACTAAAATAAACGTAATTTAAAATATATTGATTTTTTTTAAATGTGAAATCATTATGTTTAATCTAATTAACATTTTTATGATATTCACCATCATGACATAAGAATGAGTATTTGAGTTTTGATAGTAGGAGCTTCAGCTTTGATTCACTGTGAGGAAAAGTAGTCGTATGACAAATTTAACTATGATGTATTTGATAGGTCAAATAATAAAAATGTACATTACATGTTAACTTTTTGTAGTCAAATTAAAAAAACAAAACCATCTAAGAAATATGTAAAAAGAATAGGACAAATCAAACCAGTTAGATATGCGGTGTTCTAAAAAATAAATAGTTTATGGACAAAATGTCTGTCCACCCGCAGATAAAAGAGGTCAAGAAGATCTTTTTGAGCAAAAACAAACAAAACCTAAGAGAATAGGTTGTTTGGTAATGTGAATACATTCAATCTTACAGAAGTATTGTCATTATCATGTATTTTCACTCATTTTCGTTCATTATTGTTCTCACGTATTTGTTGGATTAGGTGTCTAAGCCATAACTTTATATTTATATTTATCTTGTTAATTGAAGCAAATTCCATTTGGGTTGCCCTCATAGCTGGAGGTTAGGATAGAGTTCGGTAGAGTAAAAGGTTGATTTATTAATTGTTTAATAAATCAATAGAATTAATTAAATGGTTTATTAATATATTTAAGTGCTAATATATTAATTAGAAACTATAATAATTAATTGAGATTTAATCTAGAATTAATTGGATTTAATTTAGTGATTAAATTAATTAATTAATTAAAGTGTAGGGGCTGACTTGTGTTTATTCAATAGTTGAATAACTGGCAAGAGATAAGCCAGGGGCCAAAATGGCGCCACCCTGGAGGCTTCTCCTAGGGTTGGCGAAAACCCTAATAGGGTTTAAGGAAGCCTGGTCCAAGTGGCCAACAGGCTTGCCCACCTTGGAGGCTCCTTAGGGTTTCAGGTGTAACCCTTTGGAGGCTATAAAAGGAACCCTCTGGCACCCTTATTCTCTGCGCCACTTTTTACCAAAATTACTCTGCCAGACTGTCTTCTCCATTGCTTGGGTGTGACTTGCATTTGAGGCAGGACACTTGTGCTGCTAGCTTCAAGAACAAGATCAAAAGGTTGGTTATTCTTCATTTGATCTTTAGAAATAATTGTTGGCCTTAGGTTTTTAGTTTAGTATCTTCATAGAAGAAAACATAGATATTTCTAGGGTTGCATGTGAACCATAAGAAATTATTTGTTCATTGTTTGCTAGAAAACCCTTCAGTGGTATCAGAGCATAGGCTGTTTTCTTGTGAAATTGATATGAACTGCTTGAATGATTCTTGCCTTGAGAGTTTTTGCGAAAAACCCTCTTGGAATGGCCTTAATTTCGTAGCCTAGGCTAGGGTTTCCTAACCCTAGCCGCCACCCCTTTATTTCCCCCTTGATTTGCTTGATTTGCTGCCCAGATTAGGATTGTTATTTTTGGTAATTGCTGATTAATTAAATAACTAGAATCCTTTATCCATATATTGTAAATCTCGAAATCTAGGGATAAATATAGGTAATTAATTTGATTAATTTTGTGATGCCTATATTTGATTTAATTAGTTTAATTAATTGTTTAATTAAAAGATCAATTAAATCAGCTTAAAGATTTAATTTAAATTTTCAAAAAATTCCTTAAAATTTGCGAAAATTCTTACAAAATTAAATCTAAAATATTTTAATAAGATTAAAATATATCTTATATATTTATGATTAAAAGTTAATTATTTATGTATAAGAAAATTGGTTAGTCTTACTGCCAGTAGGCCTCATTCACAAAACTGTCCTATAAAGAGGGTATAAGGCGACTGCCTATAAAATGGCTGTCTAATGGTTATCTACTCTTACCCACCGCTCTCCTGGTCAGTCGAGTGTCGTTAGCCGAACGGGTTTGATAGAACCGCTAAGCCTCTTAAAAGTATAATGCTATAATTGAAAGTACTAGAACCTTGAACAAAAACCCAATCTAGTTACTTTAGGATAAAAAATGTGAATTGGTGCTAATCCATTGAAACACCCTCGCTTAAGGCTTTTCATAAAACGTCATTTTAACCCATGGTTTATCATCATTAATCAATAAAATAATCCTTTAGTGAAAACTTTAGTTTCAACATTTTCAAATAAGCCATTTTCTTCCAAAAACTATTTTTAAAACACATGGGGTTTAATGAGAATTAATTTTGGTTTAAGTTGCGGAAAACAATGTTTGGTCCCATTTTAGATAAAACATTTTAGTTTATAAAATAGCGAGGTTGTAACAATTCAAATACCATTACACAATTTAAATGATACCACACAAACCGTGGCCTTCTAAACATCCAGCTCTTCTAAGTCATCTAAACTCCTCAACCTGAGTACACATCAAAATAAGTTAGGCAATTGAAATGCCTAGTGAGTTTACTCGAGGTTGTCCCATTTTGAGTGAGTAGTGAACTTCCACATTTGGGACACACCCCCCCAAAAACAGTTTTAACACACACTTCAAAAGTTATTCAAAACATCATAAAGGTTTACTCAAAATAGATAGTTATGATATGCAAATGTAATGCATGATGCAACTATCCCAAACCCACGTCCATCTCATAAAAGTCCAACTCACCTCAATGGCACCTACCTAAGTTCACAAATGACACGCACGGAGCATGTCACTTGATCCCCGTATAGGTTAAACTAGAACTAGTGGCCATCACACTAGTCCCATGAGGGTTAGCAACTCCCTCATGTGTCTCCTCACCCTCTTTATTTTAGAGAAGGGTCAAACTCATATTAACTCCTCACCCTCTTTGTTTGAGAAGGGTCAAACTCATATTATCTCCTCACCCTCTTTGTTTGAGAAGGGTCAAACTCGTCCTCAAGGTATCACACGGTCAATCCCATCCTATATGAAATGCAATGCACAATAGGATGCTAAAAACGTCTTTCAAAAACAACGTCATACTCTTATTTGAAAACATCTTTAGAAACTCATTTTCATGCGATGCACAAGTAGAAATCATATAACACATTGCACATAATAACATGCATGAAAAGTAATTGGTAAACTCACCGAAGGTCAACTGACGAGTCAACACTAACTCCACACAAGGTTTGATGCATTTGGAGGCGCTCCTAGACATCATCTCGTCCATCAAATCATCTTAGTTGAGTGCTAGCTCAAGTCCTTAGTCTCATCTCCAAGTCATTATAACATATATCCTTCCTACAATGCAAGAACGGAAGATATCATACTAGATTCATCTAAAAGTCGTACTATACTTACTTCTTTATAACAAAAAGGAAACCATCATTCATCATCTCAAAATGAAGTCCTTGACCCTCTAATATAAGGAAAATCTTAGTTAAAACATTCCCAAATATTGGCATTAAAACAAGGACCCGAAGCCCAAACCATAAAGCTCAAAACCCAAAAACTGACATTTCTGGCCAACCCAGGCTACACGGGTCGTGTAGCCCTACACGGGTCGTGTAGGACCCAGGGCAAAACTGATCCGAAGCCCCAGAGACCCTACACGGGTCGTGTATCAGCACACGGGTCGTGTACGCTGTGCAGTAACTTGGTTTTTGGTCATTTTAACCCCCTTTTGACCCAATTGAAGCTCCAAATCAACCCAAGACCAATTATACATGAAAATAAACATTTAATAACTCATTTACAAGCATTCAACTCCCAATCCAAGTGTTCATGACTTAAACTAATGAAAATCACAATTCAAGTTCTTATCTCTTAACAAGTCATTCATGAACTATGCTCCAAGTCAATCATTACACTTAACACCATCAAGTACCCAATTAAGTCCTTAACCAATGTCATCTCTTAGGAGAATCATTCCCATACAAACCCAAAGAGGATAACCTCATGAAATCTCCAATTCCAATCATTGTCCAAATGATTAAACCCATGGAATACCCAATTCCAATCCATCAATAGATGATTACAAGTGGAGATTCCTTTTTCCATTCCATGGAATCCTTAGGAAATTATTCTTACTCCACTATTACATCCAAATTGATGCAATAAACCCATTTACCCATTAAACAAAAGATCCATTCATCATATACATGAAATAAACCCATTTCAACACCCAATTCCCATATTCTAGTGATTCAAGGTTTAAGGTTACAAATCAAGGGTTGGAATCCTTAGGGAATCATTAGAAATGAATCCCCTCATCCAAAACTACCATAATCATTCATCAATTTCAATATTCCTCCTCTATTCATCAAATCCCCAAATTCTAGGGTTCATAACACCCAAATCAATCAAATAATTAGATCTAGAGCATCCATGGATTGGATGTTGATCCAAACAACTTAGAAACATCAAATAAACATTGGGGAATCATAGGAAGAACCTCATCCCATCATGAAACTCGAATTGGGTCCAATCCCCAAACTCAAACTCGAAATCCAAAGCTAGAAAGGAGGGTTTATACCTTAGATTGCTGGGAAACTTCAAGGACTTTGATTAATCTTCAAACTCTAGCATTAATCCTCCAAGATCACTCAAAATCGCCACTCTCTCCCTCTCCTTCTCTCAAAAACGTGATGTTTGGCTGAAATGGGGAGAACCCCCATCTAAAACTCTACATCTTTCACAATTGGCAAAACTAGTCCCTATAGTTTGATCATTCTTCACCCAACACCCCAAAAGTCCAATATTCTCATAAGAAGTCTCCATTTTCATACATATGCCCCAAATACAATTATTTCTATCACTTGAGTCATTGACTAAGTCAACACTAACCCTTAGTTTCCCAACTTGACACAAATGGTCCCTTACACTAAAATTCCTCACAGTTTAGGTCCTTAATATTAATTCAAGGAATTATTTGACCTAATTTAAACTCCACATCAATTCCTTTAATATATCTTCTAATTTTCCAAATCCATGACTAGTCAAATCTACTTAGGGCAAGTTTGGCCAAATTGACACTTTTAGTCCTTATGACAAAATTTCTCACATTTGGTTACAAATAGATTCTAAAACTATATTTGGCTCATTTATTTACGATATAAAATATAACAACATATTAAATTTAGTTATTCATTTATTTTCTTTATTTACAAAATAGATTTTATTTGTCGGTTTAAGCTCAAAACTCCTAGGCCCAAAACACAGATGTTACAATTATCCACCCCTTAAAAGGATTCCGTCCCGGAATCAATAATAAGAAATAAAGTACAAATTTTCCAAAATCTTAAAAGTTATTTTTTTTTAAACTCGACCCTTTGTTTTACAAAAGATTAGAACACTCAACTTTGTGGTAAATATTTTGAGAAAACTATTCCTTATGAGAAAATTTCAATAAACCTTTGTGAAAAGAAGGCACCCCTTCGAATTCGTACACTTTATGTAAACCAATAAAGTTTCAAACTTATCTAGAAACATATGTTCATCGAATTTATTAACAAAATCTCAAAGAGATCATCACTCCTGGGTATTCACTACTGATTCATGATGGCCCCTTTGTCATTCATTTTATAAAAGTCTTGCATTTTGTGAGATATTATCGTCCAATTTGTTTATAAAAATTTTCTCAAATTTTTAACAACATTTTTGAAAAGATTAGCCTTACGTCATTCTTAAATTCTTATTAGGGTAGGTTATTCACTACTTCACACACCCCAAAGTGATTAACGGTTTGACCCTATGGCCTTTAGTCTCATCATGCATCCATGTCTCTTCACCCTAACATGAATTAACAACTCACTATTCCCATAAGGTTTCATTGGTCATTAAGCCATTGCTAATTACCAAAGAACCTAATGATCTAAGTCCTCCTTGTGTATTACATTAAGGTTTCTCCAGTTCAGGCATTAAGGCGCAAACCATGCTATTCATACATACTCTTAGTCTTCTAGAGCTAAGGCAAGGTCACCAACTTGAATACTAAAAGATGTCGGATGGGTCTTAAAAGAAGGTAAAGGTAAGGAAGAAAGGTTTAAGGGTCACGACAAAGAATTTCTTTAACAGCTCCAAGTCTTCACCTACCATCCACTTCACTAACACCATGCTCTTCATGCTCCTTGTTTGCCCAAGGTTGACACTACGATTCCACTAGCCTTCTAACACTCCTTCATCCCTTAATCGACTCCTCGAGGTCCACCACTTTGTAAATCTCACTACTCTTCAAGCTTTATCCAACATAAAGTTCTCCTTTTATTCGCCTTCTATCATCCTTAGAAGTTACCATTCACACTAAGTTGCTCCTCATGTTGCCACGTACTCCTAACTCTTCAAGGTTGCTCTTCATATCCACTTAAGAATCCTCATGCATAAAGTCCTCTTGCCAAGAATATTCTTCATGCCAAACCGAATTCACTAATTAAATGGTTAAAATCTTAATCATAAGCAAGCATTTACCACTAAGTCCTAAAGGCCAACTACTTAAGAGGTCAAACATCCTTAAGAGGTCAAACATCCTTAAGAGCATCATAGTTTAAGTCTAAGCACTACTCCTAGTACCTAGTTCACTTAAACTCATGCTCTGATACCAAATTGAAACACCCTCCGCTTAAGGCTTTTCATAAAACGTCATTTTAACCCATGGTTTATCATCATTAATCAATAAAATAATCCTTTAGTGAAAACTTTAGTTTCAACATTTTCAAATAAGCCATTTTCTTCCAAAAACTATTTTTAAAACACATGGGGTTTAATGAGAATTAATTTTGGTTTAAGTTGCGGAAAACAATGTTTGGTCCCATTTTAGATAAAACATTTTAGTTTATAAAATAGCGAGGTTGTAACAATTCAAATACCATTACACAATTTAAATGATACCACACAAACCGTGGCCTTCTAAACATCCAGCTCTTCTAAGTCATCTAAACTCCTCAACCTAAGTACACATCAAAATAAGTTAGGCAATTGAAATGCCTAGTGAGTTTACCCGAGGTTGTCCCATTTTGAGTGAGTAGTGAACTTCCACATTTGGGACACACCCCCCCAAAAACAGTTTTAACACACACTTCAAAAGTTATTCAAAACATCATAAAGGTTTACTCAAAATAGATAGTTATGATATGCAAATGTAATGCATGATGCAACTATCCCAAACCCACGTCCATCTCATAAAAGTCCAACTCACCTCAATGGCACCTACCTAAGTTCACAAATGACACGCACGGAGCATGTCACTTGATCCCCGTATAGGTTAAACTAGAACTAGTGGCCATCACACTAGTCCCATGAGGGTTAGCAACTCCCTCATGCGTCTCCTCACCCTCTTTATTTTAGAGAAGGGTCAAACTCATATTAACTCCTCACCCTCTTTGTTTGAGAAGGGTCAAACTCATATTATCTCTTCACCCTCTTTGTTTGAGAAGGGTCAAACTCGTCCTCAAGGTATCACACGGTCAATCCCATCCTATATGAAATGCAATGCACAATAGGATGCTAAAAACGTCTTTCAAAAACAACATCATACTCTTATTTGAAAACATCTTTAGAAACTCATTTTCATGCGATGCACAAGTAGAAATCATATAACACATTGCACATAATAACATGCAAGAAAAGTAATTGATAACACACACAAAAGATAATAGTTGGGATGTGTACTCCCGGTAAACTCACCGAAGGTCAACTGACGAGTCAACACTAACTCCACACAAGGTTTGATGCATTTGGAGGCGCTCCTAGACATCATCTCGTCCATCAAATCATCTTAGTTGAGTGCTAGCTCAAGTCCTTAGTCTCATCTCCAAGTCATTATAACATATATCCTTCCTACAATGCAAGAACGGAAGATATCATACTAGATTCATCTAAAAGTCGTACTATACTTACTTCTTTATAACAAAAAGGAAACCATCATTCATCATCTCAAAATGAAGTCCTTGACCCTCTAATATAAGGAAAATCTTAGTTAAAACATTCCCAAAGATTGGCATTAAAACAAGGACCCAAAGCCCAAACCATAAAGCTCAAAACCCAAAAACTGACATTTCTGGCCAACCCAGGCTACACGGGTCGTGTAGCCCTACACGGGTCGTGTAGGACCCAGGGCAAAACTGATCCGAAGCCCCAGAGACCCTACACGGGTCGTGTATCAGCACACGGGTCGTGTACGCTGTGCAGTAACTTGGTTTTTGGTCATTTTAACCCCCTTTTGACCTAATTGAAGCTCCAAATCAACCCAAGACCAATTATACATGAAAATACACATTTAATAACTCATTTACAAGCATTCAACTCCCAATCCAAGTGTTCATGACTTAAACTAATGAAAATCACAATTCAAGTTCTTATCTCTTAACAAGTCATTCATGAACTATGCTCCAAGTCAATCATTACACTTAACACCATCAAGTACCCAATTAAGTCCTTAACCAATGTCATCTCTTAGGAGAATCATTCCCATACAAACCCAAAGAAGATAACCTCATGAAATCTCCAATTCCAATCATTGTCCAAATGATTAAACCCATGGAATACCCAATTCCAATCCATCAATAGATGATTACAAGTGGAGATTCCTTCTTCCATTCCATGGATTCCTTAGGAAATGATTCTTACTCCACTATTACATCCAAATTGATGCAATAAACCTATTTACCCATTAAACAAAAGATCCATTCATCATATACATGAAATAAACCCATTTCAACACCCAATTCCCATATTCTAGTGATTCAAGGTTTAAGGTTACAAATCAAGGGTTGGAATCCTTAGGGAATCATTAGAAATGAATCCCCTCATCCAAAACTACCATAATCATTCATCAATTTCAATATTCTTCCTCTATTCATCAAATCCCCAAATTCTAGGGTTCATAACACCCAAATCAATCAAATAATTAGATCTAGAGCATCCATGGATTGGATGTTGATCCAAAAAACTTAGAAACATCAAATAAACATTGGGGAATCATAGGAAGAACCTCATCCCATCATGAAACTCGAATTGGGTCCAATCCCCAAACTCAAACTCGAAATCCAAAGCTAGAAAGGAGAGTTTATACCTTAGATTGCTGGGAAACTTCAAGGACTTTGATTAATCTTCAAACTCTAGCATTAATCCTCCAAGATCACTCAAAATCGCCACTCTCTCCCTCTCCTTCTCTCAAAAACGTGATGTTTGGCTGAAATGGGGAGAACCCCCATCTAAAACTCTACATCTTTCACAATTGGCAAAACTAGTCCCTATAGTTTGATCATTCTTCACCCAACACCCCAAAAGTCCAATATTCTCATAAGAAGTCTCCATTTTCATACATATGCCCCAAATACAATTATTTCTATCACTTGAGTCATTGACTAAGTCAACACTAACCCTTAGTTTCCCAACTTGACACAAATGGTCCCTTACACTAAAATTCCTCACAGTTTAGGTCCTTAATATTAATTCAAGGAATTATTTGACCTAATTTAAACTCCACATCAATTCCTTTAATATATCTTCTAATTTTCCAAATCCATGACTAGTCAAATCTACTTAGGGCAAGTTTGGCCAAATTGACACTTTTAGTCCTTATGACAAAATTTCTCACATTTGGTTACAAATAGATTCTAAAACTATATTTGGCTCATTTATTTACGATATAAAATATAACAACATATTAAATTTAGTTATTCATTTATTTTCTTTATTTACAAAATAGATTTTATTTGTCGGTTTAAGCTCAAAACTCCTAGGCCCAAAACACAGATGTTACATCCATGGAATTGCACATTGCACTTTATGGAACGTTGGTGGAGCGTGTGTGGTTTACCGGCACGCCAACTGGGGTTTGCAAAGACTTGCAATGGGTTTCTCGATTTTGTCATTATTAACGGATCGTGTGTGGTTAACCGGCACGTTAATTAGAGATAGCAATCGACTTCGAGAGTACCAAGCTAATTTGCATGGTTATTCACACCCGGTTTGTGATCCTCGGCATCCCAGTCACAAACAGTGGGGCACATCCGAGCCTAAACATGCCATTGAACAGTTCAATGTGTCTCAACAGATCTAGGAATTTCATAAGATGAAATTGATAAGTGTATTATCTACCTTAATGACCATTATGTTGTGATTACGGCATCCCTCTTCACACCATAGTTGGGGTATTTTGGGTCCTAGCCTTAATAAATAATATATTGGGTAATTATTTAAAAGGATAAATTAAACTAATAAATTCTGTTTATTGTAGATGTCTGAATCAAGTGTCTATTCTCCTCCCTCTTCTCCTTCACCCATTTCTGAGAGCATCAGAAAGCATCTGCTAAATATGGAAAGGCTGACTGGCCTCAACTGTAAGGAATGGTTTTGTAATTGGAGACTGGCTCTCGGCATTGCTGGCAAGCTACATCTCACCGAGTATCCGATCCCGGTTCCACCGAAACAAGTCATCATAAAGAGCCTTTATGATAAGCATGACTTATTAGTTGATGAATCCGAAAAGATTCGTGACCTCATGCTATTGACCATTGAGCCCGAGTTCCGCAAGGATTTTGAATCCTGGGGGCCATATGAGTTAATTCAATCGGTTGAGGAAATGTTCCGAAAACCGGTCGAAGAGGAACGAGCTAGGATCTTCAAAAGACGTGCAGAGTGTAAGTTAAAAGAAGGAAGTAGCATCGATTCGCATGTTCTTCAGATTGAAGCGTACATAGGCGAATTGTACAAACTTGGTTATTCCATGAGTCAGGAGTCGAGTGTTAACACTCTACTCACTTCACTGACCAGTAAGTACGATCTGTTCATTCAGACGTATAGAAAGGAAGACCAGAAAAAGACCTTAACGGAAATGCGTTCAATGTTGACTTTATACGAGTCACTCTTGGACAGGCATAGCTCCAATGGTTCAGCTACTTCTGGATTAAGTCCAGTGGAAAGACGCAGCAAGAAACGATCCAGATAGTCTGGATATGTCTTAAGCTGGGAATCCACAAAATCGGATACAGTCGCGGAAAGATTGGATGACGCTCCAAGGTAAAAATCTTTTGAAAGCTCATGTATATCTGAAACCTCAAAACTCATGTTCCATAATTCCTTGATGCATAATGTGATAGTCACATTTTGGTTTGTATGCAGGGAATCAGTAGAGTACGGGACATTGGCGCATAGGAGCACATTTGGATTGGATTTCCGGCTCATGCAGTTTTGAAGTTTAGTTAGATATTGAAATATTGTTATTAGCTTTTAGATGCGTATGACATTGTCTATCATATAGTACATTGTTCAAGGATTTTTTATTTTAATAAAATTGTCGTTTAATTTCTTTTAACACATGTTGTTTGAAATTATCCTTGAAATGTTATATGAATGTGTTGAATGCATGATTAGTAATAACTTGAATGTTGAATGCATCCAAAATGCTTGTATTTTAGAAATTGTGTCCTTTTATGATTGTTAACGATAAATGTCATAAGAGTCAATTCAACCAAAGGTCCAGTTGGACAGGACTTTGGAATCACCTGACTTAGAGTCACTTGATGAGTTGAGTTCTTAATGTGTTAAGAAATGAATCAACCAAAGATCCAGTTGGACAGGACTTTAGAATCATTTGACTTAGAGTCAGATGATGATTAAAGTTCTTTATAAAGCACATGTGGCAAGAAATGAATCACCCAAAGATCCAAAGGATATGATTTTGGAATCAGCTGACTTAGAGTCAACTGAAGATTGCAAGTCTTGAACAGAATTAACAAATTCATAAGTTTACATAGAGATGTAAAAGAGATTAAGCTTAGGAGCAATGAACACATCAGTTGCTGTGTACTGCTCGAATCTCCAAATAGAACACAATTGTTTATACTTCACAATATTTGTCAGTCGATATGACGAATATGACCTCGCTTATCAGAATAAGCGATTGGATTGAAACCTTGAACAGTTCAAGGACTTCAAAGGAAGTACGAGATCCACAGAACCTGAGTGACAACATAAACTGGGAAAATGTTTCACAGTTATTCTCTTCCAAGAACATTAATAGTTATAATGTGTCTTAGGGAAGATGATGGAGCATTGGTCGAAACAGTTCGATCCTCAATGTATGAGATACATTGTCAATCAGTTTCCGATACATTGAATACTATACCAGTCAGACCAGATAAACCATATTCCAACCACATCCTTCGACTAAGTAGGTTTTGCAGACACTGTCTGAAATGTAAAGATGGGATTGTCCCACTTGTACATTAAAAGTCCAAGGTCTTGTAGTGTTCGTCTGAACCTCATGACCAGCCTGAACCTAATCAGAATTGTCGTTTCACTGGCTATCCCGCTGTACCTGAAAAAGAAAGAGCTCTTTTAGAAAGAACTCATGTTCTAAGGAAACAGTGGGAGTTGGGACAGTCCTGAATGAGTTCAGGATTAGCCAAGTGAAATAACCTTTAGTCATCACTAGGCTTAGAGCAGAAATAAGATTTCTGTTTTAATACTGACATAACCTTCTCTTGACCAGTAGTACTGATCACCGTCATAAGTAGGTATGATCGGGGTGAAATACCGAATAGTGGTAAAACACTATAGTTGGTACGGATTTACAATCCGACTACTTGGAAGCATTGGTGAGCCCAGTTGCTGCCAATTAAGAGAACCTTAGGACGAGATACAGTCTATGTGGCATTTTGATTGATTTTACACCTGGTCTAAAAACTAGTGGGAGTAATTGAATTATCAAACGAAAGCAGCATGGACAGAAACGTACCTTCAAAACATCTGGTTGGGTGAGACGATAGTCAGAGTCAAGTAATTGACTCCGAGAGAAGCACTCTCAATAGAAGATGAAATCCGAAAGGATACTGCATATTGTAAGTCGTTAGTGGAGCGCGTGTGGATCGCCGACACACTAATAGGGACTCACAAAGCATATGCCAGTATAAAGGTACATGGGCCCGGGATTTCCCCGTGGGCATCTCGCAAGAAAGGATATTCAGATTCTTAAAATATGCCAAAGGATTGGATTTTGAAAAGGGGCTGAAAGATATCCATTAAGATGTCAGAAAGGTTTGGATTCTCAAAATGTGCCAAAAGTTCTGGATTTTGTGAATAGTCCATAACCGTGTCAAAGCCAGTGGGAGTGTCGCTGTTATCTATTATCTCCATATGTGTGTTACATAATGTTTCTAGGAAACGTCTCTTTTCATTACAAAGTGTAATGACTTGGTGTTAAGAGACGGATCGCTATGAAAGACTTAATAAAGATACGGCATGCTCGGGTGGTTATAAACGTCTATGAGATATATCGAAACTCTGCAAAAATGATCTTGATGAGACTCAAGATGCATTGCCCTAGGAAATAGTTTCCTGTCATTGCAAAGAGTGATGATTTGGCATGAGAGATATAAAAGGTGCAACATACTCACATAATTTATTGACATATATCAGATAAATGTCGTCATCAGTATAGACCTGGCCATAGTAAGCATGATCTTGATAAGATTCAAGATGCATGAAGAAAAGTCTCCGAAAGGATATAGCTATTAAAAGTCGTGACACAAGGATTATAAGTAATCTTAAGATTCCAAAAGGGTTTGGAATAGGACTAGATCGAATCCAACAAATTTCTTGGATCGATCAGAAGTGTCATAAACATGTCTTGATGACTTAATACTTAGAGCATAGTGAGTCAGATTCAGGATATGACCTGGCTAGGAATACTTAATGGATTTTGTACATACGTGAGAAATCATTGGGAAATGATTGGGGTGAATGTTGATAACAATTTGAAAAGAGTTTTCAAATAAGGACTTAATGGTTAAAGAATTTCGTTGGCATTCCGATGGAGCGCGTGTGGCTCACCGGCACATCGTAACACCTCGAAATAGTCTTAGGGTGCAGTCATGTGGACTAAAGATCCCGAGAACCATGGAAAGTCACAGTACATAGAATGGAGTTGTTAGTGAGAATGACGGTATGACCAAAATTGAAATATCATCGGAAGGATATCCGATCGGATAAAGTGTATAAATGTATGACATTTGAATACATAGAAAGAGTGAAAGGTCAAGTAGACATAGATACATAACACGAATTAAATAGTTTAAAAGGAATCTAGAAACCGATAATAGTTTTATGTAAAATCCGACTTGGTGATTACCTCGTGGGGACTTGGTAATTAGGCAAGAGTAGCCACCGGTCAGATTTTATGTTTCAATTTTGCATGTTTCACTTCCCGAATAATTTGATTATTCAAAAGGTCCACAGTCGCTCATACTTTTCGGGAGTAAGTATGAACGAAGACTGTCGTGAATTGGTTTGTAGATTGTCTAAGGAGTTAGACATTGCAGTAAGACTGCTACAACGTTCATGAGTACTTAGAAATAGAGATTTGAGTATTGGATAAACCCGCGCTCAATAGATTGCTTCATGGATTACATCACGAGCAATGTTGAGACGATAATATCGTATGATCTTGAAGCGGAGACATATGAGTTGAAATTTACGAGTCGATTGTGCATTGATAATGCGAAAACGCATCGGTAACTCGATGTTACAAAACGCATTGTTGTGTACGATTTGATAAGTAAAAGACACAATCGTACGAGTCGAAGCTTATTCGTTCCGTGACCCTGATGGGAAACAGATATATGTAGGCCGCTCGATGATTTTGAAGTTGACTAAAGTGCTGGCCAGCCTGGACTAAATTGATGTGTTCAATTAGAAGTCCGAAAGTCATAAGCAGAATCGGAAATCGGGAAACAGAGTATCGGACAGAGATTGATCTCAATGCATGTCTCGTGTCTGAAAATATCTTGTTGGACGAAGGATCATATGATCACTTATCTATGGACAGAACTGACTGGGTCAGAGTTCGGCAGCAGTTTCTTGGAAGCTGCAGGTTGTTAATTAATCAGAAGATAAATTAAAGTCATAGACTTATCCAAGTGGGAGACTGTTGGATTAGGTGTCTAAGCCATGACTTTATATTTATATTTATCTTGTTAATTGAAGCAAAGTCCATTTGGGTTGTCCTCATAGCTGGAGGTTAGGATAGAGTTCGGTAGAGTAAAAGGTTGATTTATTAATTGTTTAATAAATCAATAGAATTAATTAAATGGTTTATTAATATATTTAAGTGCTAATATATTAATTAGAAACTATAATAATTAATTGAGATTTAATCTAGAATTAATTGGATTTAATTTAGTGATTAAATTAATTAATTAAAGTGTAGGGGCTGACTTGTGTTTATTCAATAGTTGAATAACTAGCAAGAGATAAGCCAGGGGCCAAAATGGCGCCACCCTGGAGGCTTCTCCTAGGGTTGGCGAAAACCCTAATAGGGTTTAAGGAAGCCTGGTCCAAGTGGCCAACAGGCTTGCCCACCTTGGAGGCTCCTTAGGGTTTCAGGTGTAACCCTTTGGAGGCTATAAAAGGAACCCTCTGGCACCCTTATTCTCTGCGCCACTTTTTACCAAAATTACTCTGCTGGACTGTCTTCTCCATTGCTTGGGTGTGACTTGCATTTGAGGCAGGACACTTGTGCTGTTAGCTTCAAGAACAAGATCAAAAGGTTGGTTATTCTTCATTTGATCTTTAGAAATAATTGTTGGCCTTAGGTTTTTAGTTTATTATCTTCATAGAAGAAAACATAGATCTTTCTAGGGTTGCATGTGAACCATAAGAAATTATTTGTTCATTGTTTGCTAGAAAACCCTTCAGCATTCTCACTCACTCATTCTCATTTTCAAAAATATACAATCATTGTCACAGCATGAGAATCATAAAAAGCTCATACGATCCTTATAGAAGATTTATGAACTAATTAATTTTTAGTATTCACATTACCAAACAAACTTATTCTCTTAGTTATTTCTCATAGAGTAGCATACTTCATAGGCTCACACAATAACGTAGTTATATATATATATATATATATGTGTGTGTGTATATATATATATATATATATATATATATATATATATATATATATATATATATATATATATATATATATATATATATATATATATATATATATATATATATATATATATATATATATATATATATATATATATATATATATATATATAAGGAAGGCAAATTCATGCTTAGGAGCTTGAAAACTTAGCAAAGATGCGTGCCACTTAGATCCCATTATCTCCTCTAAGTATGGGATACATAGAAAGGGCAATGTCAAGGGGATCCTGTTTGCAGAGGGCCTCCAATTGGCTACTGAGTCGGTTTGTGATCCTAACCATTATATATCTATAGTTCACTAAAAATAGGAAAATACAACTTATTCTCTAACACTCATTTGCTTCCACCTTTAGGACACCTACCCTAGGTAAAATACACATTATTCCTCACTGCTCGTTTTGTTTCCACCTCTAGGATAGTTGGCTTTATTGTGCATGGCTTCAAGGCCTTTGAATATGATGTGATTTTTTGGTTTCTATTTTAATGGAGGTTTCCTCTACTGTCGTTTCCTTAAGTATTTTGTAACTACGTTTCAAATATCATTTTCTTCTCTTAGCAAAGCTATGTGACTACTTGTCAATATGTGGTTGCAATCAGGTTCTATGGTTGGCATGTACTGAAGTGATTTTCCTATGTTAGCTTTTTTTATTGTGGTGAATTTTATGTTCATGCATTGAAATGTGTTTGTAGGGCTTTTCATTTGTGAAATGTGTTTGTAGGGCTTTACATTTGTTGATATTTTATCTTGGTTGGAGATTTATCAAACCTTTTGGGAATTCTTTCATGTTTACATGTAAATTAACTTAGATTTTATTTTTATAAGTTATTATCCTAAAAAGTTATTTTTTTGGGGTTGTTATGGTGGCTTACCTCTGGTAAGGCAGTTTCTGCATATTGATTTTTGTATTTTATTTATTATGGTGAAATTTATATTTGTTTATTGTAATGTATTTATAGGGGCTTTCATTTGTTGATACTTGGTAGTGGAGGTTTATCAAACTTTTAGGGATTTATTTCAGGTTTCATCATTAATTATTGTTTGGGTAATGTTACAAAAATTTGATTTATTTTGGTTATTATGGTGGAATTTATGTTGATGTCTTCAAATGTGTTTGTAGAGGTTTGGTTTGTTGATAGGTGTGGACTTGTTGGAGTTTTCGGGATTTCTTTGAGGTTCTCATCTCTATTTTACTTTGGTTTTATTCTATGGGTTATTGTGGTGGTATTTATGATCATACATTGAACTTGTATTTTTTCTAATTCTATTTTATACTCTATTATATGGCTTGGATCCTGGTGTTTGATTGTTAAGAGTGATTGATGTTCATTGTTATTAAAGAAAGGGCAACTTATTGTTTTTTTATCGTAATTGCTCATATGATTTTCTGCTCATTAATGTTTGTGTTAGTGATTTTTGCCTTGACTGGTCATATGGATATCTACTCTTTAATGCTCGTGTTAGTTTTTTCTACCCAATTGACCATATGATTTTATGCTCTTCAATGTCTATGTTAGGGTTTTCTTGCTCCAACTGGCTGTCTGATTTTTTTCTCTTCAATATTTGTGTTAGTCGGTTTGGATTTTAGATAGTCAGTTTCTCTTATTAACTTCCACTTTCTAGCAGGCTTAATAACAAAGGGTTTGAATTTTATACTGCCAGTTTCTCTTATTAACTTTGACTTTCTAACAAGCTTAATAACATTTTATTTAATTTTATTTATTTGGTTATATTTGTTGAATCTATAGTTTTTCAGGTAAGCTATTGTATTTGTTGTTTTGGGATTTGTTTTTAGTTGTATTAGTCTCGTATTGTTTTCCTGATTTTAAGAATCATTTATGTTTGTTGTTATTAAAGAAATAGCCAGTCTGTTGTTTTTTTTTATCAAATTTTATCAAAAATTACCATATGATATTTCCTTTTACTTTTTGTGTTAATAAGTTTGGCTATTATGCATTAAGTATCTATTCATTTATGTTATTTACCATTTCCATATAATTTCAAATGTAAATATTTATTTTCTCTTGCATATCTTTTGTAGGTTTCTATGAAAGCAAACAAATGAAAAAGATGGTAAATGCTCGGTTAAGGTAATTCATGTAAGAGTATTTAATTATTGTGTACTCTATTTGTAGGTAGTAACTGAATAGTCCAGTGATTCCTTGTATGTTAATGTTGGGAATCCAAATTGTCTTTTTTGTATCTCAACTGAGCTTAAAAAGACGGTATAAGGTTTTGTTCGCACTATTTACAAAGACTAAAAGGAATTAACAGCTGACATAAATTATTTATCATTATCCTCATTCTTTTTGGTTTTCCCTCCTTGATTATGGTTCATATAGATTTTACGTATGCAACTTCAGGTAGCATGTAAAAACAATGATGTTGTTCAGGGGCGAACGTATGTTGATCCAAGGTGGGTCCTAGGACCCACCTATTTTATTAAATTTTATTGTTAATTATTTATAGAAAAAATTAGAACCATCTTAAAAATAATTAAGAACCTACCTTAACCCAATAAATATCAATCAAACTAAAAGAATGAAGTCTATTTTTTTAAATGTTAGGGATCCCAATAAAATAAAATAGCCCAATACACTAAAATACAACGAAAGGGGGAAAATACGCCAAACAAAACCACGTACGATAGCTGCCTACTGCTTGCCTGCTTCCTCACGTTGTCGCCTGACCGGCGATTACCATAATAAAGTTGATAAAGATCGATACACGCAACAAAATGAGCCATCGGTTTTTGAGTGATAGTTTAGTGTCGTATGTTGAAAAAACGTTTTATAAAGTATCAATAATGATACAATCATAAAAATATTTCAAGATATAAGACATCGTCGGATACAGTTGTAAGAACTTTTATATAACTATTGAAGTTATGTTTGATTTTTTCTAATACATGACCCGACCGACCCGATCTGCTACTAGTGTTTTTTTACTCTTGCAATTTTTCGGTTTGTTTAAATAAGGAAACACGTGAATTTCGATTCTAGATTCGCCACTGATGTTGTTAAACCACAAAATATACCAATAGCTTTGTTTGTGTTTACGATCTTATCAAAACTGGCATATAAAGAATTAATCCCTTTAAACTCAAGTCATAAGGATCCACTTTTGTAAGAACTTTAAATTAACAAAAACTACAAAGAAATGAAAAGTTATTAGAAGTTAACAAATACTATAAATTAACAAATACTATAAAGAAAGGAAAAGTTAGTAGAAAGTATTTTTCTTGATTGCACTAAAAGAATTAGCTCTTTAAACTCAAGTTATAAGGATCCACTTTCAAGAACTTTAAATTAACAAACACTATAAAGATATGAAAAGTTATTAGAATTTATTTTTATTGATTGCACTAAATTCATTAATAACCACATACATGAATAACATATCACATGGAATTCATTTATAACTTCTTTTGATATACATCTGCTTTAAATATTAATAAATACAACATAATTTTCTTTATTTTTATGTTGATATGTAGCAATAGTTTTATCCAAACCAAATTGTACACTTAATTGAAACATAGGGAGTGTGCCATTTGTTTACCCTATTTAAAAACAAATTCACATGTGTAAATAGTTCTTTTTATAGACCTTACATGCGTAAGTGTATTATTAGATGGAAAAGGTCATCTAATAAAACTTGAATCGTCGAGGAGGAGATGTATGATACTCAAGATAACAAAGCAAAACTTATTGGGGACTGTATCTTCTCCATCTTCCTTTCATATTAAGGAATTGAATAACAAGAAAAAGGTAAATGCTTGCAAGCTCCATGGTAAGCGTAACATCGACATTTTGGGGATAGAAATTTTAAGTATTAATATTTATGTTAACATCTTAATAGTGATTTATTTTAATAGAAACTTTTACAAAGAGCATTTAAACATGAACTTTTATGAAGTGATGATAGAAATTTTAAAATAATTAAATTCATAATATATTTTATAACTAATATGAATATATTATAATTAAGTTTCAGAATGACGTTTAAATTGGTTGCATTTCAATATGAAATGATAAAGTTAGAATATTTTGTGGGTAAAATAAATCTTCAATCTAAAAAAATAAAAATAAAGTTCCAATATAAAGAAAAAGAGGAATTACATTTAAGACCAAAGCATTTATAAAATATTTTTGGTTCCAACATATTTTTATATGATGATAAAAATATTTTTACAATTCGTCGGCTTTTTACTATTTACCATTTACTTTTTATTAACCTTTTATTATTTATAATTTATTATTGACATTTTTCTATTAACTATTTAGCAAATCTTGTGTCATGTTTACCACATAAATGTCTCATATGGCGTAGTTAGTTACAATGGAGAATGTCAACATTTTACATTTATTATATATATATATATATATATATATATATATATATATATATATATATATATATATATATATATATATATATATATATATATATATATATATATATATATATATAGTAATTTTGGTAGTATAAATACCCCGTCATGGTCAAGAAGAGTATGCACTTTCACAAACACTTTCATAAGTGATACAATTCTCTTATACAATTTCATACCTAGTGTCACACCCCCAAACCACGATGGCGGAAACGTCTGAGGGTGGATGACTTCATGAACAGTATCACAAGAACGTTTGTACAATAGTGATCAAAGCAAACACATCCATCATATACATAATTGTAAATGTTACAATAGTTCAAAAGATTGTATGTTTTGAATACAATTACAATATGATATCAAAATACATAGTATGACGCCATAGCGACCCATCGTCAAAGGTTGTAGTTACCCTATCAATTTCCTGAGAATACAAGTAGTTTGAAAGAGTGTCAACATTACGTTGGTGAGTTCATAAGAATTTTGTATGAGAAAATCCATAATCCTTTTTCCTTGTAGAAAGATAGTGTTTGAAACCAGAAAATCTAATATTTTCTTATAAATGAGTAGTAGTCTTAAACCCAAAGACCGAAAATGTATAGGTATTTGTATACTTGAAAATAGTATTACGTAGTTTTATTCTTGTATAAAACCGTGTAAATAGGTGTTTACTGGTAGTCGAATCGTAGATTTAATTCCACAAAAGTCGTATGTATAAGTAAATCGTACTTATATTTATATCTTTGATAAAACATAGTTTTAATTCCCATAGAATCAGTGTGTATAAGTAAAACCATACTTATATCTGTAACTTGTTAAAATGTAGTTTTAATTCCTATAGAATCGATGATGATCTTATCACCAATTGTTGTTAGATCGCCCGACTCTTACTGCTTCTAACTCGAACCCTCTTTTTCTATATTTCTACTATATTTTCAAGCTATATCTCTACAACTCTCTCGATATGTGTATATATAGCTTGTATTGGTGTGGTTTGATTATGAGAATTTGAGTCCTATTTATAGTAGATTTATTTTCGTATAGCAGCCCTCAAGATACAGGTATTTGACTTTTATAGCTTTTAGAAATTGTTTATGACAAAACATACCCTTAAAATACTCATTAAATAGATTAATAGTTTTTATATAAAAAGAATGATTTTTGTTTATAAAACTATAATCTACAAAAATCGTAGTTTAATAATATCAACTTTTTAACTAAAAAGCTTTAACGAATTAACGTAAGGGTATTAATTGTATGTTTAATGAAAATATAGGGTTTAAATGTAAATACAATTTCATTTTAAAGAAAAAGAAAATTATTAAATATAAAAATGATATCAATAATATTAAATTTTGACGTTAGGTTGTCCGTACCGACGATACGGTTTTGACGGTAAAATTTTCGTTTTATAAAAAATCATAATATTTTTGATAAACTTAACAATACGTATTGAATACGTAGTGTTCGAAATGAAAATACGAATTCTTTGGGGGTAAAATATATAAATATGAATAAATAATTAAGTGGGGCCCACTTTAATAAAATTATATAAAAAAAATGAAAAATACAAGTTTCAAAGTCTTCCCACCCTTTTTGAAGAAGACTTTGAAATTTTGTTGTTTTTTTTTAAACACTATTCACGTCGAATTACTGTTCACGTCGGACACTATTCACGATGTAAATTTTATTTATATTTTTTTTTTCATTTATACCAAAAAAATCTAACTTAATTGCGTTTGTTCGTATAATTGACTTGAATTAACATACTTAGTATTATAATATCAAATAATACATCGTAGATATTATGAAATTTACATTTCAATATATTGACCTAACGTACGCTCTGGTTGACTTGAGTTGACTTTCGTTGACTAATTTGACAGTTGTCACATTATCTACCCGTTAGAAGGAATTTCGTCCCGAAATTTAGCACTTTGAATGGATTCTCAAGGGTTTGGAAAGAGATGTGGGTATTGTTTGTTTGATCTAGTCCTCACGTTCCTAGGTAAATTCAGGTCCTTGCTTGGCGCTTCCCAGTTTTCAATTACTTTGGTTTTGGGGTGTAATGCTGTAATATTTTTGGTAAGTAAACTTGAGCTAATAAGAGTCACTAGGTTGTTATATGACTTAGGAGGATTAGAAACTCATTTAGAAGGAGTTTAAACCTTAAAGATATCAAAGAGGAGTTACACGGGTCCTCCCGGGTTGTGTATTGAAACTGTTTTAGCCTTGTAGGAGTTACACATGTCGTGTTTATGAAAACGGTTTGTGTTCTAGTTACCATAACATCCAGTAGTATCCAGTAGACTTACACGGGTCGGTTTCGGATTATGGGTTGGATTTTAAAAGTGAACGACGCTAACTTTAAAGGTTAATGTCGCTAACCTGCTTCAGGGGAGTTATTCGGGCAGTGAACCAAAAATTCCCTAGGCGATTTTCAGAGCAAAAGATGTGAAATTTTTGTCATTTTGATCAAGGGTTTTGCGTAGAAAAAGTTTGGGATGGTCGGATTTAATACCCGAAATGCATTCTCGAGTTCTTAATTGACAAGGGTAATCTCACTTGAGTGTTAGGATTTCAAACCCTAGATGTCCAAATCTGAAAGTATGCATTGGTTCACCTCATATGTAGGTTGCTAATATATGTCGTATCGAGTCCTTGTTACAATATTGTGATGTTTTAATAGTTGATTTGGTAAAATCATGAAATTAGGAGTTTCGCTTTGATAACATATGGAATTCTCTAATTGTGATTTGTATTAGCTATTGATTTCTTAATCATTTGAGTTAAGTATTATGGAAATGCCTAAACATGTTAAAGATATGATACGTGATGTCATTTTACAAGATACTAGTAGGATGGAAGGAAACATGTAAGATACAGATGAACCATGACCTGTACCGATGTCAGATGAGTAGGTTCTAGTTCATTATTTATGAATAAACTATTATTGAATTAACTGTTCATTGAACTATTTCCGTTATCAGAAGATATATATATATATATATATATATATATATATATATATATATATATATATATATATATATATATATATATATATATATATATATTTAAAAAAATGTCTTTTCGTTATCCCGTCCTCATCGGAGTCAAGCCGCGAATTTGGAAAAGATATCACTTAGGGTGGTGAAAAGATTGCATCTACTGTAGATATTTTGAATTTCGGTATTAAGAACGTGAGTTGTCCTTTCAGTTCCTGCTGTAAGATGCTATATAAACGGGTATGTATCATCATTTGTATCTAAGATCTTTTCAGTCTCATTCTTTCCTACTACTAGTTTATTCTTATATAATCTCAGATTTCCAATCGAGGCATGGAAAACAGATCTCATATGGAAAACTTGTCAGACGCTGAGCGGAATTTCCTAAGGGAAGAGGGTACCTCCCTATCGTTTAATCAGATACCTCTACTGGAGTCTGGTAATTATAATATCCTTAACTCCTTTTATTTCTTATTCATTTCTCTAGCGTTTTGATTTTATTTTAAACTATGTGAGGTATAGATTTTCCAGATATATTACCGCTGGATCAGCTTCAAAATGATCCTGAAGTTCTTCCTCCGATGAGTATTATCTCAGAAGATCCAGGACCTTCGTCTTTGGGCTTTGCTTATGAGCAATCTCAAAACTTACTTCTAGGTTGAATTTTAGTACTTTTATGTCAGTTTGGTTTTTATCTTCTAACATTTTTTTTAGATCCATTTATGGACGAGTACATAACGAACAATGAGATTATCCCCATGAATCAAGAATTCATGGCTGGCATGCAGATCGATGATCAACTACAGGTGATTCATAACGACAGTGTTGGAATGAATCCCGAGTTTGAGGGAGGTTTTCAATACCAGGATCACCTTTAGATGATTCAAAGGAATCTGGAGGGATTTCAAAACCCTGGGTTCATAGCTGAAAATCAACAGTTACTGCCAACGGCAGATTCTAATGTTATTGCACCAAATTTTATCTTTGGTTTAACAACCGGATTTGATTCTTTGAATCCAAGAACCACAGTAATTGGCAGTGGAAGTGGTTCTAAACAGCCATTAAGTAAGGAAGCAATAGCTCAGCACTTTAACAAGCCACTTATGCAAGCTGCAAGGGAACTCAATGTTGGATCAACACAGTTGAAGCAACGCTGTAGGAAGTTAGGCATCAAAAGTTGGCCTCGACTAAAGATTAAGAGTCTACAAACTCTTATTAACCATACTCAGGTTAAGAATTGTATTTCTTTTCCCCAATTTTAATACCATGCGGTTGCAATGACTGAAAGTATTTATGCAACAGGAATTGAATAATAATCCTAGTAAAGCAGATGTAATACTTGGTCTAGAGAACGAGAAAAGAGCAATAATCGAGGGTTCCAGTTCGGAGATAACTGATACCACAAAGAGATTGAGGCAAGCTGCCTTTAAGACTGTTTACAAGAAAAGAAAGGTTCAAAAGAGGGAGGAAGCTTCATCAGGGACCCATACACAGCAGCAATCTCTGCCTTCTGTTTCTGCGATGAGTGGTTTTAACCATGATTTTCTCAAGATCGTAAGTGAAGAGAACCCAGAAGACTTGGCAGGTGACTTAGCCTGCCTTTGGCTTTTAGATTGAATTTCTACCAATATTAGTTTAATGGAACTGTTGGTAGGGATGGTGGAAGGTTTTCGATAATAGTTATTGGTCAGGTATTATCGAATTGTCATGTCTACTATGTAAGGATAGGGGTATAAGAGGTACATAAAGTGTCTAGATGTATGGTTATATAGTATTATAAAATACTCCTATAGTATTTTAGCTTTATATTTTGTTTTAGAGTTTTGTATATGGCTCTTGGTAAGTTTTTAGACTTGTTGTTCACTACGACTATTTCTAAGTACATGTTAGTCATACCTTGGACAAATACAGTTGATCAGGTTCTATTTGTCCTAGGTATGATTACATAACTACCTAGGCCTATTCGTAGTGTTCAACTCATCTTATTACTCTTGTATTGTTCTGGTTATGACACTGTTCTAGTATGTATGTACTTGTACTTATACTTTATAAAAATATAATTGTATTTTAAAGTATACTTTGTACAGATTGTTTTAGAGAGTTTTAGTCCCATTGTATTTATAGTTGTATATCTTAAATGGATTGATATACTTAGTTCACTATAAACAATGCTCTGATACAATCTGTCACACCCCCAAACCACGATGGCGGAAACGTCTGAGGGTGGATGACTTCATGAATAGTATCACAAGAACGTTTGTACAATAGTGATCAAAGCAAACACATCCATCATATACATAATTGTAAATGTTACAATAGTTCAAAAGATTGTATGTTTTGAATACAATTACAATATGATATCAAAATACATAGTATGACGCCATAGCGACCCATCGTCAAAGGTTGTAGTTACCCTATCAATTTCCTGAGAATACAAGTAGTTTGAAAGAGTGTCAACATTACGTTGGTGAGTTCATAAGATTTTTGTATGAGAAAATCCATAATCCTTTTTCCTTGTAGAAAGATAGTGTTTGAAACTAGAAAATCTAATATTTTCTTATAAATGAGTAGTAGTCTTAAACCCAAAGACCGAAAATGTATAGGTATTTGTATACTTGAAAATAGTATTACGTAGTTTTATTCTTGTATAAAACCGTGTAAATAGGTGTTTACTGGTAGTCGAATCGTAGATTTAATTCCACAAAAGTCGTATGTATAAGTAAACCGTACTTATATTTATATCTTTGATAAAACATAGTTTTAATTCCCATAGAATCAGTGTGTATAAGTAAAACCATACTTATATTTGTAACTTGTTAAAATGTAGTTTTAATACCATAAAACTTGTACGAGGAATCTCTTTCCTTGTAAAATGTAGTATTGTAATCCAAGAAAATCCCATATTTTCTTATGAATGTATCCAAGTCTTAAAAATCCAAAGACTAAAATGTATAGCATAGTTTGTAGTATAAAGCCATTGAAAATGTATATTTCCACGTAAACAATTTAATAAGTTGATTTCCCATGCGAGACGCCCTATAACCATACTGTGACCATGTAGGCCTGCTTCGACGTTCTTCAGGCGTCGGACTGTTATGACATTTGTCACCTCAGACCCGTCGGTCTAGCTGTAGCTAGCAGCTCAGGTGCGGGGTTGTCAATCTCGTATAGATCTATACACAAATATCACGCTCTCTTACCGAGACTCTGGTTATAAATTTCAGGACGTATAGTATGTACTTAAATAAGCACTGTGAAGACCCGTCTCACAAAAATGTATGTATCAATCAACTTGTTTACGTAAAGTTTGTATATGAAAAACCCTTGTATTTGCCCATTATCATTTTTTTTTCATGATAATATAGTAATGTATAATAATTATATATTTGTATATAATTAATTATCTTGTTCTAACGGTTATAGTAACATTTGTAACCACAAACTATTCATATAATAGTTTATTTTTAGTATTATTGTCGTGAAAAGCATATATTTACGAATATATGTGAAATAACTTATTTAAATGGTTATAAACAACATCTTTTAAGATATTTTCCATAATAGTTGTGTAATAACTTGGTTATACTCTTTATTAATTCAAATATAATATTTCATGACTATCAAATAAAGAACGGCCAGGTAGAAGATCAAATGGGGAGGCAGGACCCTTTCAGCGTATAAGCCTTTCGGAAATCCAGCAACCTAGCCCAAATGATCGGCCTAGACACCGCTCTCGTAAGTAGATCATTCGATATTATATTTTGGAACTATAATTGAATTGTTGTCATAATCATGTTTACAAAATTCACATTTTGTTTACTACTGTTACAAATGAGTATAGATAGCTATTTTTATAGTATAACTTGTA
The DNA here is from genome assembly GCA_023525715.1 of Cichorium intybus. NCBI lineage: Eukaryota > Viridiplantae > Streptophyta > Magnoliopsida > Asterales > Asteraceae > Cichorium > Cichorium intybus. Next base: position 43,732,663 of record CM042015.1, read on the forward strand.
TTCTCCCCCTTAAAAACTTGAATAAATATGAAAAGAAGGGGTATGAACTCACCTTAATGTCGATGATGATCTTATCACCAATTGTTGTTAGATCGCCCGACTCTTACTGCTTCTAACTCGAACCCTCTTTTTCTATCTTTCTACTATATTTTCAAGCTATATCTCTACAACTCTCTCGATATGTGTATATAGCTTGTATTGGTGTGGTTTGATTATGAGAATTTGAGTCCTATTTATAGTAGATTTATTTTCGTATAGCAGCCCTCAAGATACATGTATTTGACTTTTATAGCTTTTAGAAATTGTTTATGACAAAACATACCCTTAAAATACTCATTAAATAGATTAATAGTTTTTATATAAAAAGAATGATTTTTGTTTATAAAACTATAATCTACAAAAATCGTAGTTTAATAATATCAACTTTTTAACTAAAAAGTTTTAACGAATTAACGTAAGGGTATTAATTGTATGTTTAATGAAAATATAGGGTTCAAATGTAAATACAATTTCATTTTAAAGAAAAAGAAAATATTAAATATAAAAATGATATCAATAATATTAAATTTTGACGTTAGGTTGTCCGTACCGATGATACGGTTTTGACGGTAAATTTTTCGTTTTATAAAAAATCATAATATTTTTGATAAACTTAACAATACGTATTGAATACGTAGTGTTCGAAATGAAAATACGAATTCTTTGGGGGTAAAATATATAAATATGAATAAATAATTAAGTGGGGCCCACTTTAATAAAATTATATAAAAAAAATGAAAAATACAAGTTTCAAAGTCTTCCTACCCTTTTTGAAGAAGACTTTGAAATTTTGTTGTTTTTTTTTATTTTTTTATTTTACTGAACACTATTCACGTTGAATTACTGTTCACGTCGGACACTATTCACGATGTAATTTTTTTTTTCATTTATACCAAAAAAAATCTAACTTAATTGCGTTTGTTCGTATAATTGACTTGAATTAACATACTTAGTATTATAATATCAAATAATACATCGTAGATATTATGAAATTTACATTTCAATATATTGACTAGGGATGAGATTTTGAACCGGAGAACCGGACCGGACCGGGAACCGAACCGGAACCGGAACCGAATAGGAACCGGAACCGTGTATTCGGTTCGGTTCTCGGTTCTCCATTTCTCACAAAATCGGTTCTCGGTTCTTCAGTTCTCGGTCCGGTTCGGGCCGGGTCCGGAACCGAACACATTTCTTACCTTGTATAACCGAACCAGAACCGGAACCGGACCGGACCCGAACCGGTAGGAACCGGAACCTGGGTATTCGGTCCGGTTCCCGGTTCTTCGTTTCCTATAAAATCGGTTCTCGGTTCTTCGGTTCTCGGTCCGGTTCGGTCCGGGTCCGGTCCGATTCTCATCCCTAATATTGACCTAACGTACGCTCTGGTTGACTTGAGTTGACTTTCGTTGACTAATTTGACAGTTGTCACACCTAGTCGTTAAGTACCTATCATAAGCGTCATTAGTCTTTTTGGATTCAACTAGGTGTCTACATGGTGTTATACAAATGCAATATTTTTGTCACGACATAAGGTGAGTAATTACTTGAAATCATGTCCCCTGTTATATATTTTATACTAAAATATTTATTTTTCAATTTTGTCGATGTGAATATTCTAGATGATATACTATGTGTATTAATGTGTTGCATTCATGAAATGAGTTTGTAAAGTGTTTTGAAAATGGGGAGAAGTACTTTGTATTTTTGACTTAGTTTTAAAATGGTGATATAAATACTTATGTTTTGATTAATGTTTAAAATTATGATATCATGCATCCACTTAGAATGAGTTTGAGACTTGTATGGTCAATATTACTTGAGTCCTCGAAAGTTGCGACAATCGCTTTGTAGGTTTGTAATGTCCTTTATGGATTTGATTTATTATGACGGTATACTTGCATGATGTTTAGCAAACATGCCTTCATTATGAGTGATGTTTGGCAAACTTGCCTTCAATACTTGGACAATCCCATAACGAGTACGTGAGAGACATCTCACATAATGTCGTATGAGTTTGAGTTTGGTTATTGGATGAGTTATAAGAGCATATGCATTGTATTCTATATTTTACTATTACTGGAATTTATAATGATTGTTGTTGTTTAGAAGTGTAAATACTTTGAAATACTACTTCCCCAATATTTTAAATGATTACTCATCTCTTGAAATGAGTTTTGAAAACCTTTAAGGGGTTTAATATCAGGCTTTGGATTCTCTACTTATCTAATATTATTACGGATTAACCCCAATAGTAATCACTAGGCATTGCAAGCCTAACATTAGTTATTCTGACAAATGTTCAGAGTAGAAATTGGATTAAGATTGAATATGGAGTTAGCATTGGATATTTAGAAGATGTCTTAATTGAAGCTTAAGTTGTATAAAGAGACGTTTACTTTAAATTGTTGTTCATGGATTTGGTTGTCACACACACACATTCGTTTGACCAAAAACTATTTTTTTAAACTTTAAACTTTTGGGACAAATTCCAAAACTTTCAAATGTTCAGTCGTCTTAAATTGTGATCATGTTTTCAAATAAAACCGTTTTTAAATCCACTCGTACTAGGGGTGGTTCAGTTGGTATCTGAGCTTTGGTTCAAGTAAACTAGGTGGTGCTTATATTAATACTTAGACTTCAACTATAGTGGTTAAGGACGATTAAGAAATTCGTTAGTTTAATATTAGAGGAGGTTTGGGTTGGCTTGTAGGAATATATATGCATATAATTTTTATATGTTTTATTATTGTTGAAGAATTAAGATGCATGAATCTCTTGAGATGGTGACGATAAGAAACGATCTCTTATTGCAGTATCTTCAATTCACCATTTAATCAAATATAAGTTTATTTAGATTATAAAAAGTTAATGCCTTTAGTCTTTTTTGTGATTATGAGACGAAATTATCCTAAGAGGTAGATAATTGTAACACTGACTTTTTGTGCTACAAGTTTTAAGTATTAATACGTTAACATTTTAATTTATGATTTATTTTAGTAGAAACTTTTACAAAGAGCATTTAAACATATCTAAACATGTAGATGTTAACTATGTGGAGCATAATCCGTACAGAGGAAGTCTACTCGGCCGTAGTAGATCTGCTGACTGAAGCTGTCAGGAACCGAGGCATGTTCTGCCGGTTCAGATCTTGGTTGCGTTTTGGTCGGATCCTTCTATCATCTGAGGAAATATCTACTCCTCGGTTAGACAAACTGATACAGATCAACAAATGTAAAGAAGTATCACGAGTCGGGTGCATTCCACCCAGTTTGACAACAACACTTCTTTTATAGATCAGCACCTCGGTTGGAACCGACTACATCTAGATTAGCAGGATCGAGGCAAGCCTCGCTCCGGCCTGGATCAATTGGCATGGCATGGACAGGAAATGGGATGCAAAGCTATGGTGGCATGCAGTATATATAAATATATATATATATATATATATATATATATATATGTATATATATATATATATATATATACACACACACACACACACACAGTGATAACCAAAAATTTGATGTACGACAATGAATTATATAAGTATATTGATATTTAAAAGTCTAAAGTTTGCATTTAATTCTTATGGAATGCAAGGGCAAAATCGTCAAATAATGTGAAAATTATGGAACTTAGATGTTAAGACCTTTTATTAAGTTAAAATGAAGTCTTGCTTCATTTAGAAAATTTGTTTTAACGACCCAAGAGCAAAAAGGTGAAATAAAGGACTAAAAGTGAAATCTTTATTGAACAATCTTTAAAAATTAATATCTAAAAATCTATAATTAATGGGGAAAAAGTCATCAAGGTGACTTTGGTGTATTTTAATGTAATAAGAATATAGGAAGAAGAATTGAGTTATTTGGAGTTATAACGAAGAAGTTATGACGGGTTAAAGATGATCAAAAAGTGACAAAAATGACCAACGACTCATGTTTGAGGGTTTATGACGTAAAATTCAGTTAGATTCAAACGTAAGTCAGTAGGAGGAAGTTGTTAAACTCATTCACACCTTTCCAAAGGTATAAAGTTTATAAAAGTTTGATATCGTGTGTGAGAGTTATGATGCTGTAAAGTTTGAGAAAAATCAGGCAAAATGTAGAAAAATTCTTGAAGGAAATAAGTGAGGGGTATTTTGGGAAATTTCTCTTTTGTTTGACTTAGTCAAAACCAGGTGCACCTTATCCCCGTATTCCTTCTCTGTGGTCGCGAAAATTGAAATTGGGAAGTTTCGTTAGATTCAGACGTAAGTCAGTAGGAGGAAGTTGTTAAGCTTATTCTCACCTTTCCAAAGGTATAAAGTTTATAAAAGTTTGATATCGTATGTGAGAGTTATGATGCTGTAAAGTTTGGGAAAAATCAGGCAAAATGTAGAAAAATCCTCTAAGGAAATAAGTGAGGGGTATTTTGGGAAATTGCTCTTTTGTTTGACTTAGTCAAAACCAGGTGCACCTTATCCTTGTATTCCTTCTCTGTGGTCGTGAAAATTGAGATTAGGAAGGGAAGTGGGATCGGGAGCAGACAAACACGAAAACGCACACATACATTGTGTTTACGAAAATCTGAAAGAGACGCAACAAAATTTTGAACTCGATAGAAGCAGAAAATCAACGAGAGGAGACGGAAATCGGGCAGCAGGAGTCGAATTCCAGCAAAAGGCGGTGGAACAGCGGAGCCGACGCCGCTGGTGGAGTTTCTGGTAGCTGCGGTGGTTGTGGTTAGGTCTCTAGTGGTGGGAAAGAGGTGCTATAGGATTGAGTTCAGTTTGTAGCTCAAGAACATCACTGAAATCGTGATTTTGACAGCAATAGGAAGGTATTCTTTTAACCTAATTTCATATTATGAACTTGAATTAAGAATTGTTGAATGCATGTCAAATCTGATATGAGATGTGTTAAGAAACACATAAGTCAAGTTAGAAATCAGCTTGAATATTTAGGTCATGTGGTTTAATGAAGAGCATATGAAGTTTGTGTGGTTCTTGTTGAGGCTGAAAGTTATGAAATTGATTTCTCTTATTGAAAGCTAACCTTGAACATAAAATGTAATGGGTTGAAGGAGCATCAAATGAACATATATATCGTGTTCTTGAGGTTGAAGATGATGAATAGTGATATTGACTTTTTAGTAAGTCAAATTTTCACATTTTATGGAATTTAGTATGGAAACATAAGAAAAAGTGTGATTTTATCTATTGTTGGATACGTGTGTAGAAACATATGTAAAAGAAAGATAATGAAGTTTAAAACTTGAATCTTAGACCATCTTTATGTGTTAATTTCATGATTATAAATTTATGGGATCTATGGTAAAACATAAGATTGAAACTTACCTTTGGAATCATATTGGAGTGAGTAACTTGCCTAAAGGATATGAAGTCATGAAATACAAACAAGAGATTCTTGAAAATAATGGTAAAATGTTGGAATGGAATTGGGCATTCCAACCCATTTTTGGGACAATTTTTGGTATTTGGACAATATGGCACAAATAAATCATGGAATTGAATTGAAATGACTTTTATAAAATATTGGCGATGTATTAGAATCAAGCAAATGAAAAATAACATGTCTTTGCAAGAATTTCTATTTATGGAAACTTTAATTATCGGGACTTTCTAAAAATTATATAAAAGGGTAAGGTAAAGGATGTTATGACATATAAACATCAAAGAGAACTTATAAAGAAGTAATAAAGTTGAATGTCATTAAAATAACTTAGTAGAACCCAAGAAATACATAATTAGTCAATTTTGGGACAAAAAGGGTAAAAATTTCCAAAAATGATTATTATGCTTTAAGAAGCATACTTAATCATTGGAATGGAATTAGATAGTATATAGAAAGAGTTCAGGTATGATCTGATAAATATTATGTGTCTTTTCGTGTAATATATATATAGTAACATCTTATTAAATCAATAGAGGTTGAAGGATGTTTGGAAGCAGTAAAAGCTTAGAGTTAGTGGATTAATATAACTAGACATATCCAGCTAACAAGGTGAGTACATGAGGATATACTGGGTACATAGCAACAAGTTTTAATTACTGAATGTTTTATGTTAAATGTTATGTTCATTATTTTATGAGTAATGGTTTTTCCTAAATGGTTTTAAAGCTTGAATTAGCAAGTATTTATAAAGATTTACATGGCTTTTAAATGTAAACATATATGCAAGTTTTACCATCCATGTCATGTTTATGAAAGTTTACCGTTATGTTTTGATGGTATGTTTTGGTATTATACCGAATATGTTTTAAAAAAGAGTGTTTTGGCATCAAACCTAAGATGTTATGAAAGTATGTTTTGGTATCTAGTCATACGATGTTTAGGCATAGAGCCTTAATGTGTTTATAAATGGCTGGTATTTAAGATAAGAAATGCACATCAATGTGAAGCAATGGAAATGTTCTTGTACCCGGGGTATGACGTTCCCGCAAGGGAATCTTGTAGGTCCACAATAATCCTAGATCTATATGATATCAATCAAATCACAAGAACAATAAGAACAAAGAGATTAAACTTCAACGCACACATTTGATTAATCAAATGGTCTAGTACATAAGTTCTTTGGTTGCAATAACACTCGAAATTCTCTCTCTAATTAGCACACTTTTCGAGACAACCAACCCCCTAAATGACGGCTCCTAGAGCCTTAAATACTCTATGCCTAAAACCCTAGCAAACCTAAGCCTATGGACCGAATAACAAGCCCACATGGATTGCCGATCGAAGGACCAAACCGAACAACCCATTGGTTGTTCGGTTCACACCGAAAAGCCCAATTAAACCTATATATTTGATATTTAACATCTATAGTCCCTATAAATAAAAGATTAAACCAACTAAAATTAATTCCTAACAATCTCCCCCTTGGTTTAATGCTTTCATTTATAACAGCAGGCTTCTCGTAGGCTTCAGTTGAACACTGCAAAGAATTTTCAACAATCTCCTCCTTAAATTGACAATCTTCTCCTTAGCAGGAAAACCTTCCTCTTAGCAGGTGACATGAGTGAATGTTGATAGAATTCAACATATTGCAGCAACAACTTTGTCTTTGATGCAGGTTTTCTTCAGATTTGGCTTTGAAGTTCCTCAGGCTTCAGTAAGTGTCTTGAATCAGCACATCCAGCTTTTGATTTGACCAGAGTCTGACTCTTCATCTCTTCACTAGATCACTTCAGGTGTTGATGTAGTGACAAGTTGACTGAGGAGGAATTCAAACAACTTCTCACATGGAATTCAGCTTCACCTTCTTTGGGAACAAACTTTGTGTCGAAATTCTTGAACTTGACATTTTACTGGCGCTTCTCGATACGATTCATTGACATCAAATCCTGTGGGTCATGGAGTTAGAAACTCTTACCACAGTTGTTCAAGGATTCATCCTTGACTCAGAATGAGACTTCTCGCAGTATCTATGTGAACCCGGAGGAATGCACTGCGATTGTTTGAGTATCGGTAAACTACTCGTGGCCGTTTTGATTTAGGCCCCTGCATATCCTTGATCAAAAATCTCAATGCAGTTGACAAGTCAACAAGTTGACTTGGCTCTTGGCGAGACGTTCAATGGTATCCAAACTCTACGGAGTGTACCATCCTAGTGCCAATTTTGAATCAGGTAAAGTTGTTGGGGTCTCACAGCTATTGTGGTTAACAACAACGATCACTGACCCAGAGTTTCAATGTTTCATCAATGTGAGGTAATATCATATTGAATCACGAACATCTTGTTTAGAAGAAGGTATGGGTTCAATAGTGGTATGAGCGTGTAATATGTCTTGGTTATTAGACATACCCATCAGCTAGACTTTCGAATTGTCATCAGTGTATGGTTTATTACACTGAATCATCCAACTATTGAATTAGAAGCTTTGTATGTAAGAATGATTGTTGATGCCTCACATCTACTACTTGTGTTGTAGCAGAGATCATTAACATAGAATGTCAAAATATCATCACTACTTGGTTTAAAGTAATGAATCATCTATTTCTTGTATCAGGAATATTAAAGTGGTTAAGAATGGATTGGTGCGTGTGATAAACTATGGTACGTAGTCTAACCATCGGCACAGACTTTTTAACTCTCGACTTTGAGTGGTTTCTCTCAAAGCGTCTAGAAGTTGGTGTTACACAAGAAAAACCTTAGATTGGTTAAGAAGCGGTTGTTAGTGCTTCACACTCATTGAGGTGTACCAATGAGGATCACAAACACTTAAAAAAATTACCTCAGCAGTGAGTGGTATTAACTCGGTGCGTCATCGGTAGGTAAGACTGTTTTTAGATTTTTGAATTTTAAAGGAAAGATATGAAAATTATAAGAAATCTAAAATCTTTTTGTATTTTTAAGTTTTGTAATTTTTGTTTTGTTTTCGAAAGGTTTGTCAAAATTTTGTTTTGTTTTTCTTCTCCCCCTAAATTTGTGCATGGGAAGAAAAGCGGAATTAAAACATGAACAAATTTAACTAAAACAAAAATAAAATTAAAGAAAAATATTTACATAACTGATTTAATAATCAGTGAAACATATCATTTTCAGCATTTCGTCCGCCACATTATTATCTGTGTGAACGTTTTCCAAATGAATTAATTTCCGGTCAAAACAATTTCTGATAAAATGAATTTTAATATCAATGTGCTTAGTCTTAGAGTGTTGGACCGGGTTTTTCACAATTTGGATAACAGCCTCATTGTCACAGAAGATAGGAGTATCGAGAAAGTTAATACCATAATCAAGAAGTTGATGCTGCATCCAAATGACTTGAGAACAACAAGCCGAGGCAGCAACATACTCAACTTCAGCTGTAGACGTTGACACGGTCTGTTGCTTTCTGCATTGCCATGAGGTCAGTCTGTCTCCTAAAAACTGACATCCAGCACTTGTGGACTTTCTGTCAATCTCACACCCTCCATAGTTGCTATCTGAAAAAGCGTAAAGATCAAATTCATGGTTCTTTGGATACCAGAGACCAAATTTTGGTCTCCCTTTAAGGTATCGAAAGATCCGTTTGACAGCATCAAGATGAGAAGGTTTAGGATTAGCCTGATAGAGAGCACACTGGCAAACTGCAAAAGCGATATCTGGTCTGCTAGCAGTCAGGTACATCAGCGAACCGATCATCGAACGATAGTATGTTTAATCGACAGATTGGTCATCTGAATCTGAAGATAGCAGAGGTCGCTCAGCCATTGGAGTGTTAGCCTCTTTTGCATCCTTGAAACCAAACTTTGCAAGAATATCCTCCACATACTTTGCTTGATGAAGCAAGATACCTGTTGAGCTTCGTTTAACTTGTAACCCGAGGAACATTGTCATCTCACCCAACGAACTCATCTCAAACCTTTTCTTCATCACCAACTCAAACTCTTTGCACAGAACTTCGCTTGTTGAACCAAAGATGATGTCATCCACATAAATCTGGACAACAATTTGATCATTAGCTTGGCGTTTGATGAACAGTGTCTGATCAATCCTGCCGCGAGTGTAACCATGCTGTAACAGATGTTCCGTCAAAGTAGCATACCAAGCACGAGGAGCTTGATGCAGACCATAGAGGGCTTTATCAAGCTTGTAGACGTGATTGAGAAACTTGGAGTTGACAAAACTAGGGGGTTGATCAACATAAATTTCCTCTTTCACCTCACCGTACAAGAAAGCTGTCTTGACGTCCATTTGGTAAACAGTAAAGTTCATGTAAGAACCATAAGTAAGGAAGATCCGAATCGCTTCAAGTCGCGCCATGGGAGCATAAACTTTCGTGTAATCAAGTCCTTCTACCTGTCTAAAACCTCGAACCACCAGGCGTGCCTTATTGCGCACAATTACTCCAGAATCATCTCGCTTGTTGCGAAACACCCATCTAGTATCCAAAGCCTTTTTACCTTCGGATAGTTCCACCAATTGCCAAACATTCAACTTCTCAAACTGGTTAAGCTCTTCATGCATGGCATCCACCCAACTTGGTTCATTAAGTGCCATCTCTACGTTCTTCGACTCGATTTGAGAGATAAAGCACGAATAGAGACACTCGTTGACTTGACCACTTTGGCTTCTGGTTAAAACACCATCATCCAGAAAGCCAATAACATTATCAATTTGATGGTCCTGTTGAATTCTTGAAGGAACATCATATTGGAGCGAAGCAGTTGAGACCGGAAGATTGGTTATATTCTCAATTCTGTCTGAGCCTGAAGCACCTCTATCAGAATCTCTGAAGTCATGAGAAGTACTTGCAATGTACTCATCAGGAATTCTTTCAGGAAAGAGAGAATCCATGAGAGTAAAGTCAAAAAATCAGCAGGCTCAGGTTGAATAACATCTTCAGGGGTAGTTGGTTGTTCAACAACTGGAGTATCGCCAACAACTTGGGATGAGACAGCAAGAACATCTTCAGTTATAGTAGCAGAAACAGGAGATGCACAGTCATTAGGAATGGGATCTTCAAGAATGACTGATGGAGTGATAAGATCAGGGATGAGATCTTCAGCATCCTCTCTATTAATTCTACTGGGGCCTGGATTGTCACCTGTAACCATATCATAAAACACATTAAACAATTCAGCATAATCAAACAACCAATCAGGTCCAACACGGGCATCAGTTGGATTCTCTTCTAGCCAGCGAACATCATATGATTCCACAATCTGCTTTGTCGCCTTGTTGTACACTCGATACGCTGTTTTACTTGCATATCCAACGAAGTAGCAATCATCTACTTTGGAGTTGAACTTCAGAGTAGCTTCAAGATGAAGAAGAGTGCAAGGGCAGCCAAAGGTACGGAAATGTGAAACATTAGGCTTTCGACCATAGAGAATCTCGTAAGGTGTCTTCATTTGAGGTTTGTTGATGATGACCCGAAATCGAACATAACAGGCTGTGTTGATGGCTTCAGCCCAAAATATCACTGGCAGTTTAGAATCACACAGCATGGTACGCGCAGCATCAATAAGAGTTCTGTTCCGACGCTCAGCAACACCATTTTGTTGCGGAGTACGAGCAGCACTAAATTGACGCAGGATACCTTTATCTGCACAAAACTTGTTTAAAACTACATTCTTGAATTCTGTTCCATTGTCGCATCTAATGGCTTTTAGCTTCTGATTCGTTTGATTTTCAATGAGCTTGATGAATCTAATGACCAGATCTGCAGTTTCACTTTTGTTCTTTAAGAAGAAAACCCAGGTAAAATGTGAGTAATCATCAATAATAACTAAACAGTAAGAACTTCGATTGAGACTAAGAACGTTAACCGGGCCAAAAAGATCCATGCGAATCAGCTGAAGAATTGAATCAATGGAATTGATCAGCTTGGGCTTATGTGGCTTTCTGTGATGTTTACCTTGAGCACAGGCAACAACATTTCTCGAATGTAATGAAGTCCTTGATTGGAAGTCTTGCAACCATGTTGTTCTTTGCAAGACGGTTCAGATTCTTTGCGTTGGCATGCCCAAGACATTTATGCCATAACATCGCGCTCTGTTTTGCAGCTCTTGAGAATAAGCAGGTGACATTTTCTGGAGTGTTGTGATTCATGTCGATGATGTAGCATTGCTTTTTCGTTCTGATCGAACAAGATTCCACTCCTCTGGAATGACTACACCAGGTTTGAGAATCAGACATTCCTTCTTTGTAAAATGGGTTGAAAAACCCTTGTCGCGGATTTGAGAAACGCTCAGCAGACTGTGCTTGAGCTCAGGTACAAAGTTGACGTTCTCAAATTGAAAGGTTTTATGCAAATCTATGAACTAAAACCCTAAGTTCACATGCAACCTAGTTTGGATATAGATTTTCTAACTTTGAACATATAAATAATTCCTAAAAGGCCAATAATTGCTAAAGAAATAAATCAGGAAAACTAACCTTTAGATTTTTTCTTGGAAGCTGAGCAGCACAAGTGTCCTGCCTCAAATGAGATCACACCCAGGGAGCCAGGGGAAGGTCACAAAATTTCCAGAGGAAGGAGAGAGTATGTGGCGTGAATTATGAGGGTCACAGGACCCCTATTTATAGTTTCCAGCTGATAACCAGATAAGCCTTTAAAGATAAACCTTTTTGAATTCAAATAAGATAAACCTTTTATCTATTAATTCAAATTTATCTGATATCTTAATCTCGAAAATTATAAATATCCACTCCTAATTTTCGCTGGCCACTGGTTGTCCTGGATAGTCACTACTCAACTATTGAGTAATTACAATTCAGCCTCTGCACCTTTAATTAATTAAATTAATCACCAAATTAAATCCAATTAATTCCAGATTAATTTCTAATTAATTAAGATAGTTTCTAATTAATATATTATCACTTTAATATATTAATAAACTATTTATTTTATTTCTATTGATTTATTAATCACGTAATAAATCAATCTTTCTCTCTTCTGGAAATTCTGCCAAACCTCTAGCTATGAGGGCAACCCCAATGGACTTTACTTCTATTAATTAGGTAAATACAAATTATAAGTCATGGCTTAGACACCTAATCCGAAAGTCTCCCACTTGGATAAGTCTATGGCTATAATTACTGATTTAACCTCTAATTAATCAGCAAACTGTAGCTTCCTAGAAACTGCTGCCGAACTCTGACCCAGTCAGTTCTGTCCATAGATAAGTGATCATATGATCCTCCGTCCAACTAGATATTTTCGGACATGAGACATAGATTGAGATCAATCTCTGTCCGATACTCTATTTCCCGATTCCCGATTTGCATATGACATAAGACTTCTAATTGAACATATCAATTCAGTCCTGGCTGGCAAGCACTTTAGTCAACTTCAAAATCATCGAGAGGCCTACGTATATCTGTTTCCCATCAGGGTCAATGAACGAATAAGCTTCGACTTATATGCTTGTATCTTTTACTCATCAAAATCGCGCACAACAATACATTTTATAACATCGAGTTACCGACACGTTTACGCAATATTAATGCACAACCGACTTGTAAATTTCAACTCATATGTCTCCGCTTCAAGACCATAAGATATTATCGTCTCAAAATTGCTCGTGATGTAATCCATGAAGCAATTCTTTGAGCGTGGGTTTATCCAATACTCAAATCTCTATTTCTAAATACTCATGAATGTTGTAGCAATCCTATTGCTATGTCTAACTCCTTAGACAGTCTATAAACCAATTCATGACAGTCTTGATTCAATACTTACTTCCTAAAGTATGAGCAACTGTGGACCTTTCGAATAATCAAATTATTCGGGAAGTAAAACATGCGAAAGCGAAACATAAAATCTGACTGGCAGCTACTCTTGCTAATTACCAAGTCTCCACGAGGTAATCACCAAGCCAGATATTTCATAATACTATTATCGGTTTCTTGTTTTCTTTTAAACTTTCAATTCAGGCTTTATATCTATGTCTACATGAACCTTTTACTCTTTTCTATGTATCCACAGTGTCTTACACTGATACACTTTATTGTAGATGATCCAATCGGATGCTCTTCCGATGACATATCAATATATTGTTCTGTCTTTCTCTCTTCTAACTTAATTCTGGTGTAAACAATTATCGTTTTGAAACTCCTTTCAAATGGTTATTAACATTCACCCCAATCATTTCCCAATAGTTTCTCACGTGTGTTCAAATAATCCATTCAATACTCTTAGCCAGATTATATCCTGAATCCAACTTACTATGCTTTAAGCATTAAGTCATCAGGACATGTTCATGACACTTCTGATCGATCTAAGAAGCTTGTGGAATCCGACGTAATCTTATTTCAAACCCTTTCGGAATCTAGAGATTACCTGTGTCACGAATTTCGAGAAAACTATTTCCTTCCGGAGACTCTTTCTCATGCATCTTGAATCTTATCAAGATCATGCTTACAATGGCCAGGTCTATACCGATGATTTCATCTATCCGGTAGACGTCTGTAAACTGCGTGAGTATGTTACACCTTCCTTATATCTCTTATGCCAAGTCATCACACTTTGTAATGATAGGAAACTCCTTTCCTGCGGCTATGCATCTTGAATCTCATCAAGATCATATTGGCAGAGTCTTGATCTATCTCATAGATGTTCACAACCACCTGAGTATGCTGTATCATTATCAAGTCTTTCATAATGAATCATCTCTTAATGTCAAATCATTACACTTTGTAATGATAAGAGATATTTCCTAAAAGCAATATGTAACCAACATATAGTCATAGGCAGACCACAACGATACTCCCACTGGCTTTGACTCTTTCAGACTGTTCACAAAATCCAAACCTTTTGGCACATTTTGAGAATCTGAAACCTTTCTAACATAGTTATGGGAATCCTTCAGTCTATTCACAAAATCCAAAACTTTTGGCACATTTTGAGAATCTGAATTTCCTTTCTTACGAGGTGCCCGTGGGATGAATCTCGGGGCCATGTACCTTTTGTATTTTCATGCTCTTTGTGAGTCCCTATTAGTGTGCCGGTAATCCACACGCGCTCCACTAATGTCTCACAATGTGCCATGCAGAATCCTCTCAGATTTTATCTTCTATTGAGAGTGCTTCTCTCGGAATCAATTACTTGACTCTGAGTATCGTCTCACTCAACCAGATCTTCTGTAAGTACATTTCTATCCATGTCGCTTTCTTTTGATGATTCAATTACTCCTACTGGCACTTAGACCAGGTGTAAAATCAATCAAATTGTCCCATAGACTGTGTCTCGTCCTAAGGTTCTCTTATTTGGCAGCAATCAGGCTCACCAATGCTTCCAAGTAGTCGGATTGCTTATCCGTACCATCTTTAGTGTTTTACCACTAATTGGTATGTCACCCAGATCATAACAACTTATGACGATGACCAATACTACCGGTCAAGAGAATAGTATGTCAGGTTTGACAGGAATCCGATTCCTGGTCAAGGCCTAGTGATGACTAAAGGTTCTTTCAATTGGCTAATCCTGAACTCATTTAGGATTATTCTTACTCCCACTGTTTCCTGAGAATATGAGTCCTTTCCAAAAGAACTCTTCTTTCACAGTTACAGTCGGGATAGCCAATGAAACAACATTTCTGATCATGTACAGGCTAGTCATGAGGTTCAGACGAATGCTACATGAAACAACCTAAATTAATAATATAAATATGTAAAAATAAGTTGTGTGTAATTTAAAGCTTATTGTGTATTTTTATGAGAAATTATGTTTGTAAGGGTAATTTGGTCATTTGACCAAATTCATAAATTACTATGAAACTGTATTTTAGTCTTTTGGAATTAAAATGTAAGAATCCTAGTTTCAAGTGGCAAAATTTATTGTTGGTGTTAAAAGTCCAAGGAATGAAAGTTAAGGGACTGAAATGTCATTAATGCAAAGTATGGAAAATATAAATATGAGAAAATATCTCATAAATGTTTTTAGAAGGCAGAATAGAGTTCGAGAGAGAGCTAGAGAGCTGGAGATACGGGAGTTTCAAGTTCACGGAGACTTGAAGCAAGGATTGAAGAAATCAACATTTGGAATTTGTAATTCCAAGCTTCTAAGGTAAGAATTTAAAAACCCTAGTTTAGTTCTTCAAGCTTTGTTGGAAAATCCGCAAATCCAACTTCTGATTTTGAGGATGAGGTTAAATCAATGGATTCATATACCTTATCTAGCTCAAATCAACACAAGGAACGAATTTTCAAGCATAAATTGTGGTTAAATCCATAGAAATGGGTTTTGAGCTCAAGAACCCTAGAAATGGGTTTATGAATTCAAAACTGGTTTTAAATGATTTAGTAAGCTCAAGGTAACTTAAATGGTGGAAGAAATCAGTTCCTCCTTTGAAAATACCATAAAATGAGTTTTTGAGCGAAAATGGGTAAATGGGTGTTTCGGATGATTTTATGTAAAAATGAAGGAATAGATGTTTAAATGCATGAGGAAGTTGTTATTAGGGCCTAGAAGTGACCCTAAGACGATTAAGTCATGTATTAAGAACTTAATGTAAGGACCTAGTGCAACTGTAGTTTGAAAAATCGTCAAATAAGACACTGCACTTTGAGGTCGTGACGCGACCAGGACTTACGTCGCGACGCGAGGCGGCGATGCAGTTTTGAAGTGAGTCTCCTGCCAAGTGAAGCTTGATTTTTGGACTTGATGCTAGACTTGTCCGTTTGACCCCAAATTTTGAACACAAGTCCAATATGGTCCAAAATAACACAGAAAATTGTCGGATTGAAAATACGACCTCCCAAGGGTACTGTAGTAAAATACATATAATATACGATTCAATTAAAGTTGGTCATTTAAAAGTTATATAACTATTATGACCCATGAGAGTATTATAAGGACTCTAATAAGTTATAGAGTCAATTAGAATATAAATTAATGTATGATATATCACATATAGGTGCAAGTCAAGTAATTGAGCATCATCGAAAGGGTAAAGAACCAAGGAACGTCTAATCGACTTTTCAAGAACTATAAGGTGAGTACATGTAGTATTTTTACCCATTTTGGGATACATGGCAAGTAAGTATTTTTCAGATTTCATATAATATTTTTATGTGTGAAAATATTTGCAAGAATGATATTTTCTAGCTTATTTGGAAAGTAAACTGCTATGTTTGAAAGTATGACTTGGTCTATGAGCCAAATATGTGAAAGTTGAGTTTTGGATTATAAACCATATATGTATGATTTTGGCAATAGCCTAAAATGTGGTAAAAACATGTTTTAGTCAAAAGCTTGGCATTTAGCCATTATGTGTACAACTAAGGTTTTAGTATGCAGAAAGTATTTTATATATGAATGGTATTGTAGCTAGCAATGTTAGTAAGGGAACTATGTTCCACCTACCCGGGTTAGGTAAGGAGTCTACTGGGGAAAAGCCCCTTCGCGAAGTAGACTGCCTAAGCAACTTCTACTGTGAGGATTGATCCGTTCTTTCTAGCTGTAGAGACTTGGGGTATCACTTATAGTGATTAAAGTCCTAAGTATAAAAATCCAGCAAGTTTATAAAACCAGTCAAAGAAAGTATGGAAGAAGCTATTTTTGCAAAGTATGATATAAAATGATTTTAAAAAGTAAAGAGGTATAGTATGTTTATACTATCAAGTTTTGGCAATGGTTTATGTTATAAATTTTTATAAAAGATCGGAAAAGAAATTTAATGTTTGAGTCTAAAACTCATGTAGCTCACGAGACATTTTGTCTTACGTATTCTATTTTTATGCCATGTATTCCAGGTTCATGTATGAAGATGTAAGATAGTTTGAAGTTGTAAAATAAGTCCTAGAGTGTGAAAGAGTGGAGCTGGATACAGCTATCATGTATTGGTATTGATTAAATCCTTTCTATTAAACTTATGGTTGTTTGATATGTATTTGTAACACCCCTTGTTGTATTTAAGCTAATACAATGGTTTTTGTTAAACCGTATTTTATAGAATATGTTTTTATGTAATATAAATGGTTTGTAAAAGTTGGGGCGTTACAAGTTGGTATCAGAGCCATAGTTTAAGCGAATTAGGATGGGATCATTCCACTCCTAGGCTTAGACTTGTAAAGTAGGGAGTTAGAGTGAATTATATAGTTTCATTGTGTCTTAAGGAATTATGACATTATTTATTAATAGAACTATATGGGTATATTTATGAGTAAAGTAGCTAGTTGATACCAGCGAATAGTGGAACCGAGTGGAAGCATTGGGGACAACATGTGTAGGTGATTATGGTAATATGGGTCTGTATTATCATAATCACAGGACGTATATTGAGCCTAGTGTGACCACAAGGGGATACAGGGAAACTGGTGGTAGAAGTAGTAATCTAATATTTATGACATATTATGAAATACTAAAGTATTGAAATTTTATAGCAAAATGCGAACTAGAAGTGGCCAAGGATCGTATGCGGAAAATCCAAATCCTAATCCAAGGCCTCCTATTCCTCACCGACCGCCCCAAGCCGATGATGAAGGCAATGTTAGGGGTGTTGTTGATCCACCTCCATTGACATTAGAGGCAATCCAGAAATTATTGCATGACTCACAAGCGCAAACAAGACAAGAAATGACCCATCTTTTGGATGAACGACTAGGCGAAAAATCCAAATCGCAAACTGAAGATAGTGTGAAAAGCGTAGCTCTGGAGGGTACTAACCCAACTTAGATCTCTTTTCAGGGAGATTCTTCTTCCAAATCGCAGCCACAATTCAAGACTAAAGGAGTGTGTACTTTTAAGGACTTTATGTCCTGTCGACCTAAGGAATTCAACGGGGAGATGGACCCGAAAATAGCTATTCGGTGGGTGACTGAAATGGAGCAGGTTCTTCGGATCTGTCGTTGTGAAGAGGATATGAGGGTAGGATTCGCTTCTCAAATGTTAAAGGCCGAAGCCCTTAATTGGTGGAATACTCTTCGCCGAACAAAGGGGAGTGAAATTGTGGATGCATTTTCTTGGGAGGAGTTTGTTAAGCGGTTGAAAGGCAAGTTTTGTTCAGCTAGGCACCGAGAGAATTTAGTCAATGAATTCTTCGCTCTCACGAAAGAAAAGCAGTCAGTTGATGAGTACACCAAGAAGTTCTGTGAGATGCTACCTTTTCTGGAGGATACATTACCTACTGAAGCCGGGAGAATAAACCGATATGTCAATGGGTTACCGGGGACTACTCATTGGAAGTTGGTAAAGCTACTACTCTTGATGAGGCCATTGAATCTGCAGCTAGAGTTGAAAGTATGATAGAGAAGAAGGCTAAGGAACGACAAGCTTTTGGGGAGAAACGAAGGTCTTCAGGAATCTCTAGAGCAAGTAAGAAGAGTCGCTTTTCATCAGGATTTTCTAAGAAAAGTGAAGTCAAAGAATGCAAGAAATGTGGAAGGATACACGGTGGTGAATGCAAGAAGGGTACTAGTGGGTGCTACAAATGTGGTCTTCCAGGCCACCAAGCCAAGGATTGCAAGGTGAAGGATATTAGCGAAGTGGAGTGTTACAATTGTCACGAAAAAGGCCATTACAGTTCCAATTGTCCAAAGAAGAAGAATGAGACGCTAGTTTCTACAACAAGTAATAGAAAGACGGAGCCGGCAAAGACTAAAGGGAGAGCTTTTCAGATGACTTTCGAAGAAGCCAAGGAGGATCAGGATGTGGTGGCAGGTACACTTATTGTAAACTCACAGCCTGCTTATGTTCTTTTTGATTCTGGAACACATTTTTCCTTTGTGTCCCATGAATTTAGTAAGTGTCTAAACCTACCAATGAAACCCTTAGATAATACCTGTATCATAGAAGTTGCAAATGGAGAACTAGTTACGGTACGCCATGTGTATGAGAAGTGTCCGATTGAGATTAATGGGCAAATTTTAAAAGCTAATCTGCTGCCTATCGGGATCAAGGGCTTTGATATTATTATTGGGATGGATTGGCTCAGAGCTCATAATGCTAATATTCTTTGCGGGAAACGAATAGTATCGATTAAACTGCCTGATGGTAGCAAAGCTTACATGTATGGGGAGCGAGGGAAGAATATGTAGAGTCTTATTTCTGCTATTAAAGCCCGCAAATGTCTCCATAAAGGGTGTGAATCATTTATCTCTTATGTGATGAATGGGAAGAAAGAGAAGCAGAGGATGGAAGACATAAAAGTGGTCAATGAATTCCCTGAAGTGTTTCCTGATGACTTACCTGGGTTACCACCCATTAGGCAAGTCGAGTTTTACATTGACCTTGTCCCTGGAGCAAGTCCCATTGCTCGTGCGCCGTACCGTCTCGCTCCTACAGAGATGAGAGAACTTATGTCTCAGTTGCAAGAACTTCTTGACAAGGGGTTCATTCGTCCCAGCTCTTCCCCTTGGGGAGCTCCAGTGTTGTTTATCAAGAAGAAGGACGGTACTATGAGTATGTGTATAGATTATCGTGAGCTTAATAAGGTAACAATCAAGAATCGATATCCTTTACCGCGAATTGATGATTTATTCGATCAGTTGCAAGGAGCTAGTTATTTTTCTAAAATTGATCTTCATTCTGGATACCATCAAGTACGAGTGAAAGATGAAGATGTTTGCATGACTGCTTTCCGAACTCGTTATGGTCACTATGAATTTTTAGTGATGCCATTCGGCCTCACAAATGCCCCTGCTGTGTTTATGGACCTTATGAATAGGGTCTGTAAACCTTTTCTTGACAAATTCGTTATCGTGTTCATTGATGACATTCTGGTCTACTCGAAAAGTGAAGCGGAGCATGAAGTGCATTTACGTGAGGTCTTGAGTACTCTGAAGAATGAACAGTTATACGCAAAGTTGTCAAAGTGCGACTTCTGGTTACGGGAAGTTCAATTTCTAGGTCATGTTGTTTCGGCTGAAGGTATCAAAGTTGACCCAACAAAGATAGAAGCGGTGATGAAGTGGGAGCCACCGAAAACACCTACAGAAGTCAGGAGTTTTCTTGGATTAGCCGGTTATTACCGAAAATTTATTCAAGATTTTTCTAAAATAGCAGTGCCACTGACTCAGCTAACTCGGAAAGAAGTGAAGTTTGTTTGGGGAGAAAAGCAACAAGAAGCCTTTGAGATATTGAAAAAGAAGTTATGTGAAGCCCCAGTATTATCTTTACCAGAAGGTACAGAAGATTTTGTAGTGTACAGCGATGCATCTAATAAAGGTCTCGGTTGTGTACTTATGCAACGAGGCAAAGTCATTGCTTATGCTTCTAGACAGTTAAAGGATGCAGAGACAAGTTATACTACACATGATTTGGAGTTAGCTGCAATTGTATTTGCATTGAATATTTGGAGACACTATCTATATGGGACAAAATGTAAGTTGTACACAAATCATAAAAGTCTACAATATCTTTTCACTCAAAAAGAATTGAATTTGAGACAGACACGATGGATTGAGCTCGTGAATGATTATGACTATGAAATAATTTACCATGAAGGAAAAGCTAATGTAGTAGCCGATGCCCTAAGCCGAAATATTCGTGAAAAAGTTGTTAAAGGGAGGTCTATGAGAATTGAAGTAGTTTCAACTTTAATTCAAAAGATTAAAGAAGCTCAAGATGGTGCTTTAATGGAAGATAATATCCAGAAAGAAAAGCTTGGGAAAAAGGTGATGTATGAAACAAACACACAAGGGCTGCGTACTTTTAAAGGACGTATCTGGGTCCCAACATATGGAGCAACTAGGAAGATAGACTTGGATGATTATCACAAATCCAAGTACTCTATACATCTTGGAAGTACGAAAATATATCAAGATTTGAAGCAATTTACTGGTGGCCAGGGATGAAAAAGAGAATAGCAAAGTATATATCACACTGTGAGACTTGTGGACAAGTAAAATCAGAACATCAGGTGCCATACGGAAATGCGCAATACCAGCAGGGAAGTGGGAGGAAGTGACTATGGATTTTGTTATGGGACTGCCGAGAACGCGAAGAGGACACGATAATATATGGGTCATTGTTGATAGACTGACAAAAAGCGCCTTATTCCTCGCGATCAAAGAAACTACACTGCTTGGAGCACTAGCTCAGTTGTACATTGATGAAGTGATCAGACTTCATGGAGCACCCCTGTCTATAGTATCAGATAGAGATCCTTGATTCATGTCCAACTTTTGGGATTCTCTACAGAAAGGATGGGAACTCGAATCAAGATGAGTACAGCCTATCACCCTCAAATAGATGGACAAAGTGAACGTACTATCCAAACATTGGAGGATATGTTCAGATCGTGTGCCATTGATTTTTGGAGGTAATTGGGATGATCATTTACCATTAGTAGAATTCTCGTATAACAACAGTTATCACTTAAGCATTAAGATGCCACCCTTTGAAGCCTTTTATGGTAGAAAGTGTAGGATGCCCGTATGTTGGTTGGAAGCTGGTGAAACAAAACTCACTGGGCCAGACATAGTAAGAATGACGAATGAAAAGATTGGAGTGATACAGACCAACATGAAAGCCGTGCAAGATCGCCAAAGAAGCTACTCAAATTTGAAGAAAAGACCGTATGACCTAAAAGAAGGTGATTTAGTGATGATAAAAGTATCACCTTGGAAAGGGGTGATAAGATTTGTCAAGAGGGGGAAATTGAGTCCAAGGTATATTGGACCCTTCAAAATTTTGAAAAGAGTTGGTTTACAAGCATTCAAACTGGAGTTACCACAAGAACTCAAAGGAATACATGATACATTTCATGTATGTTATCTCAAGAAGTACTTTGGAAAGAAAGAGTTAACCATTCCTTTAGAAGAAGTAAGGGTAGAAACACCCAACAGACTAGTTGAAGAGCCAGAAGCGATGTTAGAAGTGAAAACCAAGAAGCTGAGAAACAAAGAGATTGACCTGGTATTGGTCAAGTGGAAACATTCATTAGGCTCGGATTTAACTTGGGAAACTCTGGAAAGCATGAAGAAAAGATACCCTAATTTTGTGGATTATGAAGCGATTCCGAGGACGGAATCCTAATTAGGGGGAGGTAGTTGAAACAACCTAAATTAATAATATAAATATGTAAAATAAGTTGTGTGTAATTTAAAGCTTATTGTGTATTTTTATGAGAAATTATGTTTGTAAGGGTAATTTGGTCATTTGGCCAAATTCATAAATTACTATGAAATTGTATTTTAGTCTTTTGGAATTAAAATGTAAGAATCCTAGTTTCAAGTGGCAAAATTTAATGTTGGTGTTAAAAGTCCAAGGAATGAAAGTTAAGGGACTGAAATGTCATTAAGGAAAAGTATGGAAAATATAAATATGAGAAAATATCTCATAAATGTTTTTAGAAGGCAGAAGAGAATTCGAGAGAGAGTTAGAGAGCTGGAGATACGGGAGTTTCAAGTTCACGGAGAGTTGAAGCAAGGATTGAAGAAATCAACATTTGGAATTTGTAATTCCAAGCTTCTAAGGTAAGAATTTAAAAACCCTAGTTTAGTTCTTCAAGCTTTGTTGGAAAATCCGCAAATCCAACTTCTGATTTTGAGGATGAGGTTAAATCAATGGATTCATATACCTTATCTAGCTCAAATCAACACAAGGAACGAATTTTCAAGCATAAATTGTGGTTAAATCCATAGAAATGGGTTTTGAGCTCAAGAACCCTAGAAATGGGTTTATGAATTCAAAACTGGTTTTAAATGATTTAGTAAGCTCAAGGTAACTTAAATGGTGGAAGAAATCAGTTCCTCCTTTGAAAATACCATAAAATGAGTTTTTGAGCGAAAATGGGTAAATGGGTGTTTCGGATGATTTTATGTAAAAATGAAGGAATAGATGTTTAAATGCATGAGGAAGTTGTTATTAGGGCCTAGAAGTGACCCTAAGACGATTAAGTCATGTATTAAGAACTTAATGTAAGGACCTAGTGCAACTGTAGTTTGAAAAATCGTCAAATAAGACACTGCACTTTGAGGTCGTGACGCGACCAGGACTTACGTCGCGACGCGAGGCGGCGATGCAGTTTTGAAGTGAGTCTCCTGCCAAGTGAAGCTTGATTTTTGGACTTGATGCTAGACTTGTCCGTTTGACCCCAAATTTTGAACACAAGTCCAATATGGTCCAAAATAACACAGAAAATTGTCGGATTGAAAATACGACCTCCCAAGGGTACTGTAGTAAAATACGTATAATATACGATTCAATTAAAGTTGGTCATTTAAAAGTTATATAACTATTATGACCCATGAGAGTATTATAAGGACTCTAATAAGTTATAGAGTCAATTAGAATATAAATTAATGTATGATATATTACATATAGGTGCAAGTCAAGTAATTGAGCATCATCGAAAGGGTAAAGAACCAAGGAACGTCTAATCGACTTTTCAAGAACTATAAGGTGAGTACATGTAGTATTTTTACCCATTTTGGGATACATGGCAAGTAAGTATTTTTCAGATTTCATATAATATTTTTATGTGTGAAAATATTTGCAAGAATGATATTTTCTAGCTTATTTGGAAAGTAAACTGCTATGTTTGAAAGTATGACTTGGTCTATGAGCCAAATATGTGAAAGTTGAGTTTTGGATTATAAACCATATATGTATGATTTTGGCAATAGCCTAAAATGTGGTAAAAACATGTTTTAGTCAAAAGCTTGGCATTTAGCCATTATGTGTACAAGTAAGGTTTTAGTATGCAGAAAGTATTTTATATATGACTGGTATTGTAGCTAGCAATGTTAGTAAGGGAACTATGTTCCACCTACCCGGGTTAGGTAAGGAGTCTACTGGGGAAAAGCCCCTTTGCGAAGTAGACTGCCTAAGCAACTTCTACTGTGAGGATTGATCCGTTCTTTCTAGCTGTAGAGACTTGGGGTATCACTTATAATGATTAAAGCCCTAAGTATAAAAATCCAGCAAGTTTATAAAACCAGTCAAAGAAAGTATGGAAGAAGCTATTTTTGCAAAGTATGATATAAAATTATTTTAAAAAGTAAAGAGGTATTGTATGTTTATACTATAAAGTTTTGGCAATGGTTTATGTTATAAATTTTTATAAAAGATCGGAAAAGAAATTTAATGTTTGAGTCTAAAACTCATGTAGCTCACGAGACATTTTTCTCTTACGTATTCTATTTTTATGCCATGTATTACAGGTTCATGTACGAAGATGTAAGATAGTTTGAAGTTGTAAAATAAGTCCTAGAGTGTGAAAGAGTGGAGCTGGATACAGCTATCATGTATTGGTATTGATTAAATCCTTTCTCTTAAACTTATGGTTGTTTGATATGTATTTGTAACACCCCTTGTTGTATTTAAGCTAATACAATGGTTTTTGTTAAACCGTATTTTGTAGAATATGCTTTTATGTAATATAAATGGTTTGTAAAAGTTGGGGTGTTACACTACATGACCCTGGACTTTCTTTGTACAAGTGGGACGATCCCAGCTTTACACTTCAGACAGTGTCTGCGAAACCTACTTAGTCTAAGATGTAGTCGAAATATGGTTTCTATGACTGGTTGAATATTCAATTTATCAAGAAAGTAATTGGAAGTGTATCTTATACATCGAGGATCGAACTATTTCGACCAATTCTCCATCATCTTCCCTAAGACACATTATAACCATTAATGTTCTTGGAAGAGAATAAGCTGTGAAACATTTTCTCAGTTTATGTTGTCACTCAGGTTTTGTTGATCTTATACTGAAGGGTTTTCTAGCAATCTATGAACTAATAAACCTAAGTTCACATGCAACCTAGAAAAGGATCTATGTTTTTCTATCAATGAACATATAACAAATCCTAGAAGGCCAATAATTATTTTCTAAAGAATTAAATGAGAAAAACCAACCTTTGATTTTAATCCAGAAGCCAGCAGCACAAGTGTCCTGCCTCAAATGGTGTCACACCCAAGCAAAGGAGGAGAAAATAGAATTCCAGAGAGACTGACCAGAAAGTGGCGCAGACTTTAGGGTTCCCAGGGGGTTCCTTTTATAGCCTCCAGGTGGCTATAGTCAAAACCCTAGAGGAGCCCAACTTTGACAAGCCCTTTTATCAATTGGACAAGCCTCTTCTAAACCCTATTAGGGTTTCGAAAATATGAGTGTGCCCACTCATAATTTCGCCAAATCCTAGTTCCACTAGCCAGTCATTTATTCAACTATTGAATAATTACAAAACCAGTCCCCGCAATTTTAATTAATTAAATTAATCTCCAAATTAATACCAATTAATTTTAGATTAACTTCTAATTAACCAATATAGTTTCTAATTAATATATTAACACTTAAATATATTAATAAACTATTTATTTCATTTCTATTGATTTATTAAACATTTAATAAATCAACCTTTCTCTCTCTATTAAATTCTGTATCAAACCTCCTGCTATGAGGGCAACCCAAATGGACTTTGCTTCTATTAACAAGATAAATACAATTATAAGTCATGGCTTACACACCTAATCCAACAGTCTCCCACTTGGATAAGTCTATGACTTTAATTGTCCATTTACCTTCTGATTAACTAACAAACCACAGCTTCCTAGAAACTGCTGCCGAACTCTGACATAGTCAGTTTTGTCCATAGATAAGTGATCATATGATCCTCCGTCCAACAAGATATTTTCAGACATGAGACATGGATTAAGATCTATCTCTGTCCGATACTCTATTTCCCGATTTCCGATTCTGCATATGACTTAAGACTTAGTTGAGCACATCAACTCAATCCTGGCTGGCCAGCACTTTAGTCAACTTCAAAATCATCGAGAGGCCAACAGATATCTGTTTCCCGTCAGGGTCGAGGGACGAATAAGCTTCGACTCATATGCTTATATATTTTACCGGACAAATCACTCATAACAGCACGTTTTATAACATCGAGTTACCGATGCGTTTTCGTACTATCAATGAACAACCGCCTTGCAAATTATAACTCATATCTCTCCACTTTATGATCATAAGATGTTATCATCTCAACATTGCTGGTGATGTAATCCATGAAGCAATCTATATTGAGCGCGCGTTTATCCAATACTCAAATCTTTATTTCTTAAGTACTCATGAACGTTGTAGCAATCTTATTGCAATGTCTAACTCCTTAGACAATCTACAAACCAATTCATGACAGTCTTGATTCAATACTTACTTCCAAAGTATGAGCGACTGTGGACCTTTTGAATAATCAAATTATTCTCGAAGTAAAACATGCGAAAAGTGAAACATAAAATCTGACTGGTAGCTACTCTTGCTTATTACCAAGTCTCCACGAGGTAATCACCAAGTCGGATTTGTCATAAACTATTATCAGTTTCTAACTTTATATTAAACTTTCGATTCAATTTTATATCTATGTCTATATTAAATGTTCTTCACTCTTTCCATGTATCCAAAATGTTATACATTGATACATATTATTGCAGATAACTCGATTGGACACTTTTCCGATGATATCTCAATATGTCATTTACTCCTTACTCCTAACTCCATTCCGGGACCGCTGGTGTGAGCTGTGACTTCTCATGGTTCTCGGGATCTTTAGTCCAGATGACTACACCCTAAGACTATTTTGAGAGGTTATGATGTGCCGGTGAACCACACGCGCTCCATCAGAACACTATCGAAACTCTTCAAACATGAAGTCCTTAACCACCACGTACTGATAATAACAATTTCAGAAATCTTTATCCAAAATATTATTATATTTACCCCAATCATTTCTCAATGATTTCTCACGCGTGCTTAACTAATCCTTTCAGTATTCCAAGCCAGGTTCTGTCCTGAGTCTAACTTACTATGCTCCAGGCATTAAGTTATCAGGACAAGTCCATGACACTTTTGATCGATCCAAAAAGCTCGCGGGATCAGATCTATTCCTTTCTGAATCCTTTTAGAACCTAAGGGTTATATATAACCCTCGTGTCACGACATTCGGAAACGATTTCCTTTTAGAGACTCTTTCTCATGCATCTTGAATCTCATCAAGATCATGCTCACACTGGCTAGGTCGATACTGACGATTTCATCTATCCGATAGATGTTTATGAGTGTATGTACCTTCTTGATATCTCTCATGCCAAGTCATTACACTTGCAATGATAGGAAACTCCTTTCCTGAGTTTATGCATCTTGAATCACATCAAGATCATATTGGCAGAGGTTTTATCTATCTAATAGATGTTTGCAACCACTTGAGTATGCTATATCCCTATTGAGTCTTTCATAGCGAATCATCTCTTAATCCCAAGTCATTAAACGTTGCAATGATAAGAGACGTTTCCTAGAAACAGTATGTAACCGACATACAGTGATAGGCAGATATCAACGATGCTGCCACTGGCTTTGACATGGTTGTAGGACTGTTTTAGACTATTCACAAATCCAAACGTTTTGGCATATTTGAGAATCTAGAACTCCAGAACCATGGGACTCTTTCAGACTATTCCTTAAATCTAAACCCTTTTGGCATATTTCGAGAATTCTGAAATCCAAACCTTCTGACATAATCCCAGGAATCTTTCAGGCTATTCCCAAAATCCAAACTTAGGTATATTTTGAATCCGAATATCCTATCTTGCAAGATGCCCGTGGGATGAATCCCGGGCCCTTGTACATTCTGTATTGGCATGCTCTTTGTGAGTCCCTATTAGTGTGCCGGTAAACCACACACGCTCCACTAACGACTCACACTGTGCCACACAGTATCCCTTCAGATTTCATCTTCTATTGAGAATGCTTCTGTCAGAATCAATTGCTTGACTCCGATTATCGACTCACTCAACCAGATGTTCTGTAAGTACAATTTCTATGTTGCCTTCTTTTGATGATTCAATTACTCCCACTGGTTCCTAGACCAGGTGTAAAATCAATCAAACTGTCACATAGACTGTGTCTCGCGCTAAGGTTCTCTTATTTGGCAGCACCTGGGCTCACCAATGCTTCCAAGTAGTCGGATTGCTTATATGTACCAGTCTTTCGTGTTTTACCACTAACTGGTGTGTCACTCATATCATAACATCTTATGATGGTGACCAACTTGGTCAAGCGAAGAGAAAGGTATGTCAGGTTTAATAGGAATCTGATTCCTGGTCAAGGCCCAGTGATGACTAAAGGTTTCTTTCACTTGGCTAATTCCTGAACTCCTTTAGGATTATTCTTACTCCCACTGTTTCCTTAGAACATGAGCTCTTTCTAAAAAGGACTCTTCTTTCAAAGGACAACCGGGATGGCCAAGGAAACGACACTGCTGATTAGCATGTTATGAGGTTCAGACGAACACTACATAACCGTGGATTTTCCATGTGCAAGTAGGGTCAAACACCGCTTTACATATCAGACGGTGTCTGTGCAACCTATTTAGTCTAGGATGTGGTCTGCATGTTCTTTTATGGTCTGACTGGTTTAATATTTAGGATTATCGAAAAATGAATGGAAGTGTATCTCATACATCGAGAATCGAACCATTTCGACCAATGCCCCATCAACTTCCCTAAGACACATTATAACTATTAATGTTCTTAGAAAAGGACGAACTGTGAAACCCTTTCTCAGTTTATGTTATCACTCAGGTTCTGTTGATATTATACTTCCTTTGAATTCCTTGAACCGTTCAAGGTTTCAATCAATCGCTTATTCTGATAAGCGAATTCATATTTGTTATACTAGTTGGCAAATACTATGAAGTATAACTAATTGTGTTTTCATTGAGGATTCGAGCAATACACAATAACTGATGTGTCCGTTGCTCAAAATCTCAATATCCTTTACATCTCTATGTAAATTTATGACTTTGTTAATCTGCTCAGGAAATGCAATCATCACTTGACTCCAAGTCAACTGATTCCAAAATCCTGTCCATCGGATCTTTAGGCGATTCATTTCTTGCAATAATTAATTTTATTAAGAATTCAATTCATCACGTGACTCCAAGTCAAACGATTCCAAAGTCCTGTCCAACTAGACTTTTGGTTGAAATGATTCTTATAAAATTTACTTTAACAATCATAAGAAACACAATTTATAATTCTAATCCCATTGGATGTATCAACATTCAAGTTATTACCATTCATGCTATTGACATGCTCATACAACATTTCGAGGATAATTAAACAACCATGTATTAAAAGAAAAACAACATTTTGTAAAATCAAAATATCCTCGAACAATGTACCATATGATAACCAATGTCATATGCATCTAATAGGCTAATAACACGATTATAATATCTAACTAAACTCCAGACCTGCACAAGCTCCAGATCTAATATGAGTGTGCTCCTGTGCAACAAGGTCCTGCATCCTACTGAGTCCATGCATACAGAGCAATGTGAGGAACACATCCTGTATCAAGGAATTAAGGATCAGGGATTCTGAGTTTTAAGATAAGCCTGAGTCGCCAAACTGTTTGGATTTGGAGCATTATTCCAATCCTTTTGTGACTGTGTCCCACCCTGTGGATTCCCAGCTTGAGACATCAAAGAACCGGTCCAGAAGATCTGAATCGTTTCTTGATCTGTTTCATATTACCCGGCTCAATCTGGAAGTAGTCGGATCAATGGAACTATGCTTCTCTATGAACGACTCATGCAGAGTCAACATTGAATGCATTTCCATGATTACCTTATTCTGGAACTATGTTGCACTATGTATGACTCATATAGGGTCAACATTGAATACATTTCCATGACAGTCTTATGCTGGTTCCCTTCCTTGTCCATCAGCGCTCAACTTTCGGCTGAAAGGGGTGACCAATTTTATGCAATTCGCCTACGTATCCCTCAATCTCGAGAGCATGCGAACTGACGCTACTTCCTTCTTTTAGCTTGTATACTTCAAGCTCTTTGAAGATCCCAGTTTGTTCTATTCACTTGGTTCGAGGAATATTTCCTCAACCTGCTGTGCTAACTCATTCGACCCCAGGAATTCTAAATCCCTGCGGAACTCGAGGTCAATGAAGTAACGAACTTTCTCGGGTTTAAAAGTCATGCTCATCACCAACTGATGTGTGATGCCATGCTTCGGTAGAACGGGGAGCGGACACTCAGTCAAATATGGTATGCCAGCAAAACTAAGAACTATTCCACATAGATCAGGCCAGTCAACCTTCCTACAGACTTTCTATTTATAACAGGTACTTTCTGAAGCTCTCAGAAATGGGTGAGGTAGGAGAGGGAGGAGAATTGAGACTTTCTTAGACATCTATAAAAATTGAATTTAGTAGTTTAATTGATCCTAAATAATTACCCAATTTATTATTTAATTAGGCTAGGACCCAAAATACCCCAACTATGCTGTGAAGAGGGATGTCGTAATCACAACACAGTGGTCATTAAGGTAGATAAGATTTATCAATTTCAGTCTTATGAAATTCCTAGATCTGTGAGATTCATTGAACTATTCAATGGCATGTTTAATCTCGGATATGCCCCACTGTTTGTGACTGGGATGCCGAGGATCACAAACCGGGTGTGAATAACCATGCAAGTTAGCTTGGTACTCTCGAAGTCAATTACCATCTCTAATTGACGTGCCGGTTAACCACACACGCTCCGTCAACAATGATAAGATCGAGAAACCCGTTGCAACTCTTTATGAACCCTAATTGGTGTGCCGGTGACCCACACACGCTCCACCAACGTTTCATAAAGTGAAATGTGCAACTTCATGGGTTAGCATCAATTCACATTTTTCTTAAAGTAACTAGATTGGGATTTTTATTAATGGTTCTAGTACTTTCAATTACATCATTATACTTTTAATGAGAATTAAGTGGTCCTATCAAACCTGTTCGGCTAACGACACTCGACTGACTAGGAGAGCGGTGGGTGAGAGTGGACACCCATTAGACTACCATTTTATAGGCAGTCTCCTTATACCCTCTTTATATGACAGTTTTGTGAATGAGGCCTACTAACGGTAAGACTGACCAATTTATCTAGCAATCTATGAACTAATAAACTTAAGTTCACATGCAACCCAGAAAAGGATCTATGTTTTTCTATCAATGAACATATAACAAATCCTAGAAGGCCAATAATTATTTTCTAAAGAATTAAATGAGAAAAACCAACCTTTGATTTTAATCCAGAAGCCAGCAGCACAAGTGTCCTGCCTCAAATGGTGTCACACCCAAGCAAAGGAGGAGAAAACAGAATTCCAGAGAGACTGAGCAGAAAGTGGCACAAACTTTAGGGTTCCCAGGGGTTCCTTTTATAGCCTCCAGGTGGCTACAGTCAAAACCCTAGAGGAGCCCAACTTTGACAAGCCCTTTTATCAATTGGACAAGCCTCTTCTAAACCCTATCAGGGTTTCGAAAATATGAGTGTGCCCACTCATAATTTCGCCAAACCCTAGTTCCACTGGCCAGTCATTTATTCAACTATTAAATAATTACAAAACCAGTCCCTGCACTTTTAATTAATTAAATTAATCGCCAAATTAATACCAATTAATTCTAGATTAACTTCTAATTAACCAATATACTTTCTAATTAATATATTAACACTTAAATATATTAATAAACTATTTATTTCATTTCTATTGATTTATTAAACATTTAATAAATCAACCTTTCTCTTTCTACTGAATTCTGTACCAAACCTCCTGCTATGAGGGCAACCCAAATGGACTTTGCTTCTATTAACAAGATAAATACAATTATAAGTCATGGACTTTGCTTCTATTAACAAGATAAAAAATAGAATTTATTAGTTTAATTAATCCTTTTAAATAATTACCCAATTTATTATTTAACAAGGCTAGGATCCAAAATACCCCAACTATGCTGTGAAGAGGGATGTCGTAATCACAACACAGTGGTCATTAAGGTAGATATACATTTATCAATTTCAATCTAATGAAATTAATAGATCTGTGAGATTAATGAACTGTTCAATGGCATGTTTAATCTCGGATATGCTCTATTGTTTGTGACTGGGATGCCGAGGTTCACAAACTAGATGTGAATAACCATGCAAATTAACTTGGTAACGTCAATGTCATTTATCATCTCTAATTGACGTGCTGGTTAACCACATACGCTCCATCAATAATGATAAATCATGAGAAACCCATTACCACTCTTTATGAGCCCCTATTAGTGTGTCGGTTAACCATACACGCTCAACTAATGTCTCATAAAGTGTAATGTGCAATTTCATGGGTTAGCATCTTTTCACATTTTTCCTAAAGTAACTAGATTTGGGATTTTATAAAGCTGTTCTAGTACTTTCATTAATTACATTATACTTTTATTGAGATTAAGTTGTCCTATCAAATCCGTTCGGCTAACGACCCTCCACTGATCAACAGAGCGGTGGGTGAGAGTGGACACCCATTAGACCGCCATTTTATAGGCAGTCTCCTTATACCCTCCTTATAGATCAGCTTCGTGAATGAGACCTACTATTTATTTGACTGACAAATTATCTTATACATATAATATTAACTTTTAATTATAATATATATAAGATGTATTTTAAACCTTTTAAAATGTTCTAGGTTTATCTATTTAATTTTTTGAAATTAAACAATTAATTAAAAATTAAATTTAAACCTTTAAATGATTTAATTTATCTTTTAATTAAACAATTTAATTAAATTAATTAAATCCAGATAAGTATAAGATGTATTTTAAACTTTTTAAAATATTCCTGATTTATCTATTTAATTTTTCGAAATTAAACAATTAATTAAGAATTAAATTAAAACCTTTAAATAATTTAATTTATCTTTTAATTAAACAATTTAACTAAATTAATTATATCTAGATAGGTGTCACAAATTAATCAAATTAAGCTGAGCAGCACAAGTGTCATACCTCAAATAAGATCACACCTAGGGAGCCAGTGGAAGGTCACAAAATTTTCAGAGGAAGGAGAGAGTATGTGGCGTGAATTATGAGGGTCACAGGACCCCTATTTATAGTTTCCAGCTGATAACCAGATAAGCCTTTAGAGATAAACTTTTTTGAATTCAAATAAGATAAACCTTTTATCTATTAATTCAAACTCTATTTATCTGATATATATTAATCTCGAAAATTAGAAATATCCATTCCTAATTTTCGCTAGCCACTGGTTGTCCTGGACAGTCACTACTCAACTATTGAGTAATTACAATTCAGCCCCTGCACCTTTATTTAATTAAATTAATCATCAAATTAGCTCCAATTAATTCCAGATTAAATTCTAATTAATTAATATAGTTTCTAATTAATATATTATCACTTTAATATATTAATAAACTATTTATTTTATTTCTATTGATTTATTAATCACATAATAAATCAATCTTTCTCTCTTCTAGAAATTCTACCAAACCTGTAGCTATGAGGGCAACCCAAATGGACTTTGCTTCTATTAATTAGGTAAATACAAATTATAAGTCATGGCTTAGACACCTAATCCAACACAAATTTCAACACACCATTCGACACCGTCCCTCTTTTGCGTGATCATTCCTTTTTCACCTCCCGCAAAGCAAACACATCCCCCGTTAAATTTTTCAATGTCGTGAAGTTGGGACATGTCGCCTGTCATGTGCCTAGAACAGCCACTATCAATATACCAAGGTCTGCTGATATTCCTCCGTAACTGTTCCTGCACAGGTTGTGGGATCAATTAGATTTAGGCA
Source organism: Cichorium intybus (assembly GCA_023525715.1). Taxonomy (NCBI): domain Eukaryota; kingdom Viridiplantae; phylum Streptophyta; class Magnoliopsida; order Asterales; family Asteraceae; genus Cichorium; species Cichorium intybus. The sequence continues at coordinate 43,766,719 of CM042015.1, forward strand.
CCCAGTCCATACGGAAACTGGGTTGACCTTGACTATCAATACATCTAACTGATTCAAAACTCATGTCACGTTTATCAATTAATGGTGAGACATTTGAAAATGTTTTAACACTGCCTTTAGGAACCCATTTAACATTTGGTTTAAAACGTTTATCTTTTGACCAAATGGGAACATTTACATTTGAAGTAGAATGAGAACTACTAGAAGTTGATTCTTAAAATGACTTGGGTCTTACAAAAGTTGGTAAGTCATAGTTACTTCTAGAAGCAGTTGGATTCCAGGCATTTGTGTTATTTTGATTTTTCTTTCTAGAACGTGACCTTGAGGGTTTTCTCTTATGAGATTTCCCTTTTGGTACATTCTGCCAAAACTGTTCATTTTGAGAAGCATACATGTGTCGGGGACAATTTCTGGCTATATGACTGGCAATTCCACAATTAAAACAAGTCTGTATTTTTAAAGGTACATTGGAATTCTGACCAGGTCTAGAAATATGCAAATTATTTCCACACACACACAAGCATGCAACAAATTTATTAACCGAAATATTCTTCCTAGCAGTTTTCAGACCAACATCACACAAAGATTTAGAATCAACAGAAATCTTAGTGTCAAGTTTCACATCATCACACAAATTAATAGAATTAGTCTTCAAACACATTTTATCAGAATTAAAAGCAGGCGAGTCTTCAACTTCCTCAATCTTCGATTTTTATTTTTCTGCACATGAGATAGAAACATCAGTAGATTTCATTTCAGAACTCTCAACGGTGCCAGATGTATTCGTTTGAATATAATTTAACCAATAACATTCTTCTGATTCTTCAGTGTCCGGGGACGGAGTAAAATTATTATTATATGGAGGAAGAACAGCACTATACCCAAGACCTTCACCATGTATGTTTGACCAAACAATTTGTTTTTCAAGTATAGTTTCAACTACTTCACTAGATACATAAACCTTCTTAAAAGTTGATTCAGCATTTTCAATATTTGATTTTAATGTATTTAGTTCAGCAGTTAAACTAGCAATATCTTCATTGGCAAACTTAAGATGGCAATTTCTTATGGTGAGTTCATCCTGAATTTTCAGGTAATCAGAAGTTTTGGCATCTACGGCTTCCTAAAGAGGTCTTAATTTCCTTTTGTGTTTATAAACAAGGTTTTCTAATTCAAACATTTCTCTAACTAGGTTCATTTAATTCACGATATTTAGCAATTATGTCAATATAAGTTTGAGAAGAGCAAGAAACTTCACTAACCTCATCACCAGCAGGAGTAGTAGAGACCATAAAAGCGAACTGCAAGTCCATCATCTCTCCTTCAGCAGCATCCACGTCCATCTCTCCTTTAATTTGGGCCAAATGAGCTCTACCCTTTCCATTCAGATTCAGGTCCTGCAACTGATCCTCCCAAGTGAATTGCTGAGCCACCATCGCCCTTTCTGCATTCTGAGGATGAACATCTTCACGATTGTTTGTTCCAACAGATACCATTATTCTATCTGGATTCTCTATTCTTGGCTTGGTACATTCATGAGCAAAATGACCGGGCTCGTTACAGTTGAAACACCTTAGATTAGCTTTGCCAAAACTCACATTCCTCTCTGCATTGTTGTTGTTCACTCAATTGCTTCTTCCAGTTCTCTAAGTGAATTTCTTGGCCCTATGCATAGCCATGGCAATGTGCCAAGAAATATCCATTTCTTCCAATTCATCAGGATTGATTTGATCAAGATCTCCCACGGTCATAGGATGAAATAAATCACCGGCAACTAAAGCATTGTAACAGTTCAAGAGACCAGCCATCATTCCAAGATTCTCTTCAGCACCTTTAGGAAGAGTTTGAGCAGGAGTTGGGGTCTTGACAGAAGGAGCAGCAACAGATGGAGTTTGATGAACCACTGGGGACGAGACAGGCTGAAATTGAACTTGAGTTTTAGTAGTGGCTTGACCATTAGTTTGAATAGAGAAGGCGTTGTTTGCTGTGGTTCCAATGTTAGCTAACTGGTCTGTTTGTCATCCATGTCACAAGATTTTATAATAGCCATAATCTCAGAAAGAGAGAGTCTAGCTAAGTCTTTAGTCTTCTTGATGACTACCACATTCATGTCCCAGCTTCTAGGAAGAGATTAAGAAGCTTCTTGTTAACATTAATCTTAAGAAAGGCGATTCCAGCAGTGGACAGCTCAGTGTGTAGAGTGATGAACCATTGAAGCTGAGCTTCAAGAGATTCTCCAACAATATATGATTGAACTTATTGAATCTTTGACGAAGCATGTCTTGCATGCTTTGCTTCATATCCTCATTTCCTTCATAGACATCAATCAAAGCGTCCCACAAAGATTTAGCAGTCGTGTATTCACCGAAACCCTGAGCAATTTATGGAGAAAGTGCCATTTAAAGAGTAGCAAGGGCTCTTTGATCAGGTTCAACCTTCTCAAAATCCAAATCAGAATATTCTTCAAACGACTTATCTATCACAACATCGCCTCTGGTTGCGGTAATTCTGACTGGTGGACGTAAGAAACTTTTCCACAGCTTGAAATCTTTCATTTTGATATACTGTTCAAATCTATATTTCCATTCGGTAAAACCGTCAGCTTTGATTAAACGAGGAATACCGGTAACGGTACCCATAACGGAATCGAGATCACTGTTAACGTTTGAAATACCAAGATCCATCATGAATAATTCTTGAAAACGCTTCAAAAATTAAATAACAAAATTTAAATTTCAACAAGTACCAAAATTAAATCACAAAAAAATTTGCGAATGGACCGAACAACTCGCCAAAAGCACCGAACAATTGCAAGAACCGAACAATTTGGGGCGAGAAATGATTCAAACGAACAACCCAGCTGGACCGAACAAGAAAACCTTGACCGAACAATAAGGAAACCGAGCAACTAACAGATCAACAGCTAACCGATCAACAAACCGAGTAACTTGGCGAGAAATAAAGACCGAATGACTTGAACCGATCAATCAAGACAAGAAACAAGACCGATCAATCAAGTGAACCGAACAAAACCAAACAAAAGCTAAACCCTAGCAGACTCCGAACAACTTGAATTGGGCTAACCGAAACCACTCTCAATGGACCGAACAATCAAGGCGAAACCCTAGGCCAAGTGCGCCGCCACCGAACTGTCACTAAAAACCCTAAGCGATCAGATCCGTCGCCGAACAACCACCTGGAGCCTGGCCGAGCAACAAAATTCCAGATCTAAATCTCACAAACAGGTCCGTAACTCACGTTTTTGGATCAAAACACGGTTTTGGATGATTTTTAACTTGAAGATACAAAGAACACAAAAAACTTCAAGAACAAAAACACTAAAAACAATATAAAACAGTCCAAAAACGGATCAAAACTCCAAAAAACATCAAAAATCTCCAAGAACAATAAAAGGATTGATACCAAAATCAAGCTCTGATACCAATTGTAGGTCCACAATAATCCTAGATCTATATGATATCAATCAAATCACAAGAACAATAAGAACAAGGAGATTAAACTTCAATGCACACCTTTGATTAATCAAATGGTCTAGTACATAAGTTCTTTGGTTGTAATAACACTCGAAATTCTCTCTCTAACTAGCACACTTTTCGAGACAACCAACCCCCTAAATGATGGCTCCTAGAGCCTTAAATACTCTATGCCTAAAACCCTAGCAAACCTAAGCCCATGGACCAAATAACAAGCCCACATGGATTGCCGATCAAAGGACCAAACCGAACAACCCATTGGTTGTTCCGTTCACACCGAAAAGCCCAATTAAACCTATATCTTTTATATTTAACATTTTTAGTCCCTATAAATAAAAGATTAAACCAACTAAAATTAATTCCTAACAAATCTTGAGGAGTCTACTCGGGTGGTACCAACCCCTTCGCGAAGTAGATGTCCTAAAAGTATAAGACGCTAGGAAAGGGATGGCAAAAACCCCGTGGGGAACCGAACCCGTACAAGGGGTAATGTTATGAAAAATTCGGGGCGGGGGCGGGGGCAAGATTAACCCCCATCCCGAAACCTCGTGGAGGCCTTGTTAATATATATATATATATATATATATATATATATATATATATATATATATATATATATATATATATATATATATATATATATATATATATATATATATATATATATATATATATATATATATATATATATATATATATATATATATATATATATATATATATATATATATATATATATATATGTATATATATATATATATATATATATATATATATATATATATATATATATATATATATATAACCCAAAAAAATAAAATTTCAACCCAAACTTGATTTTTTAGCCAAAAAAATTAGATTTTTTTTAGTTTAAAGATCGGGGGCGGGGGTAAAACTTTCAGGGGATTCGGAGGAAGCTATAAAAATCCAATTATGATAGTATATCAGTCAAGTTTAAGTAATGAAAGTCTTATGTTGGTAAGATTGTTATTTAAGTTGTTATGGAAAGGCTTTACAAGCAAAAACGGTAATATGTTTCAATTATAAAGGTTTTGACTTCAAGTATTATGATATGATTCGTTTATGAGCTATTTAACAGAAATGTCAATACATGATTTGATTACAAAGGTTTTGATAATGATATATGTTATGTTTACAAATGTTTTGAATCTAAAACCCATGTATCTCACGAGACATATTTGTCTTACGTATCTTTGTTTTAAATGCTATGTACTCAGGAACAAGAAAATTGACATCAGAGGATAAAAAGAAAGGACTTAGAAGCTCTGATGTGGAGATGTATAGAAAAGAGGATCAGAAGATAGAGTTACTTTTAATATGGTATAGTTATGTCATGTAATCATGTGATGTCATTTTTATGGTTAGAATAACCCTTGTAGTTATATTGTAAAGTTTGCTATGTCCCGTAATGCTTTTGGGCTATTTTGATTTTGAGTCTAGTCAATATGGATTTTTATCCGTTTAGCCCAAAGGTCATGCCTTTTCGGTAGAATTGTTGTGTAATTACGAGATATTAGCTTGACATGTCATATTGCTTTACTATGGTTGTTTTGATATGAGTTTTGTAACCCCCAATTTTGTTTAAATATTTTTAAACTTAATTGTTTTGTTGGGACCACAGATTTAAAAATACATGACTCAATGTTATGATAAAAGTTTTTGAAAGAACATATTTTTATTTTTACCTTACTTCACAACGATTTCATAAATGATTACACCAGTTAAGGTATATGAAAGATGGGGTGTCACACACACACACACACATACACACACACACACATATATATATATATATATATATATATATATATATATATATATTTATATATATATATATATATATATATATATATATATATATATATATATATATATATATATATATATATATATATATATATATATATATATATATATATATATATATGAGGGGGAAATGAATTTAAAAGATTTTCGGATAATAAGGGGAACCGATGTGACAGTTGATGGGATTTGGGCTAAATATGTGGCTTGGCATTTAATGCCAAGTTGTGATGACCAAAACTGAAACATCTTTTGACAGGGTCCAATGAGATCTTGCTACGTGTCAGCTAGGTCATAATTGCCCACAAGGATTGAGTTCCTTCAATTGTCAATAATGTAACATAAATACGGAGTATTTATGAAAACATTTTTTATGAATAAATGTTACAAATGCATTTAATGAGTAGCATTGATATTTTACAGTTGGTATACCAAAGAATTAGTCATACCAAAAATTTCTTGATGTAGTGACTCGGTACCGAGGAATAGATAAGGAACTGTAGAATGGGGTACCGAGGAATGCATTGTGAGGGATACCAAGAAATAGATTTGTGAGGTACCAAGGAATGCATTGGTACAGGAGAATGACTTGGTTCCTCAAAACCTAGATACTGTAGAACAACTTGGACCGAAGAAAGGCTTAGTATAATAGAGTTGTTGGTACCGTAGAATGTAGAATAAGGTACCGAGGAATAATTTGAGTACCGCAAAATGAAGTTTGTATGGAAGAATGGCTTGGTACCGAGGAATAATTTGAGTATCGCAAAATGAAGTTTGTACGGAAGAATGGCTTGGTACCGAGGAATAATTTGAGTGCCGTAAAATGTGAACACACCTCCAAATGGGAAGCATATCGCAAAATGGATTTTGTACCTCAAAATTCTGATTGGGGTACCGAAGAATGGACATCCTGCAAAAGGAAGTTATACCACAAGACCAATATTTATACCAAAAATTGATATGTTCCGCAACGAAAAATATCATTTCATCATAGAGAGCTTGATATCTCAGAAGTGTGTGACACCACAAAAATTGATCAAGTGTGAATCTTTATGTTCTGAAGAATCCTGGGTCTGGATTCACCATTCCTAACATCTCCAAGAATGTATGGAATTTCTTGGTGCCTAACTCTTGGGTAAATATGTCATCAACTTGTTCTTCTGTGGGATTGAAGTATAACTCAATGTTACCTTGCTGAATTTGGTCTTTAATGAAATGGTAACACAGATATATGTGCTTGGTCATCCAGTGCTGGATTGGATTGTGAGAAATTGCTATGACACTCTTTGAGTCACAATATATAGGAACTTGAAGGAACCTGTACCCATAGTCTAGTAATGAGTCTTCATTAATAACACTTGAGGACAACAACTTGAAGCAGCCACGTATTCTGCTTCAGCGAAAGAAAGTGTAACACAGTTCTGCTTCTATGAGGACCAACTGACTAGCTTTCCTCTTAGGAATTGATAACCACCGGAGGTGCACTTTCTATCTAGCCTTCATCTAGCTAAGTTAGCATCTGTGAATGCTTGTAGACTGAATTCATCTCCACCCGGATACCTAAGCCTATATCCTTTATTCCCTTGAGGTATTTGAATATTTCCTTGCTATCTATTAAATGTGAAGCTTTTGGAGCTACCTGGTATCTAGCGTAAACACAAGTGGCGAACATGATATCCGGCCGACTGGAAGTCAGATAGAGAAAAGATCATATCATGCCTCAATAGATTTTGTGATCTACTGGTTGTCCATCAGGATCGGCAGATATCTTGTGATTGGTTGACATTGGGATTTTTGATGTGGAAGAATTTTCAAGAGAAAACTTCTTCAGGAGTTCATTTGTGTATTTTTTTTTTTATGAATGAAAATGCCTTTATCATTTTGCCTTATCCGTAAGCTTAAGAAGAAATTGATTTCTCGATTTAGGCTCATATGGAATTTCTCAGTCATAAGCTTGGCAAAATCATCAACCATATTTTGATCAGTAGAACCAAAGATAATATCATCTATCTAGACTTGGACTAGCATGATATTGTTGAAGATAGTGTCCAAGGTCATTAACTGTTGGTGATATTTCCAATAATATCATACTCTTTTTGGGTTGCCCTCACGACCCACTAAAATCAATTAGTGACATAAATAAAGTAGGAAAATATTGGTTTATTAATTTATGTCATCATAAATTAATTAGAAGCTAATTGGTAATTAATTGATAAATTAAGTTGGAATTAATTTAGAATAAATTAGTTACAAGGACTGGATTGTGATTAATTAAAGGTTTAATTAATGAAAACAAGTCCATGGGGCGGCTGTAAGAAGGCTCCTTAAGTTTGGAACCTTAGGAGCCCTCCAATATAAATAGAGGCTTAGGGATCAAAGCTTAAGCACTCCTTTTTGCCCTCCCCTGAGCCGCCAATTCCCTCCCTCTCCACTTCCTCTGGTTTTGGCAATTTCATTAATCCTTTAAGGGTTTTGGATCTTGTTCATCAGCCTATAGGAAGCTCTTGCTGGCTGGTTTTATGGTGTTCTTTGGTGTGAATCATTATGGGGATTATGTTTTAGGTCCTTACATCCAAACTGAGGTATGAATTTCTAATTCATCATTAGTTGCTGCAATTGCTATGAACTGTATGATCCTAGTTATGAACTATATGATCCTTGCATGAATTTTGTTATGAACTTTTGATTTGATCTTGTTAAATCTTCCGCTGCACAAAATGTTTTGTTATTTTGATCAAATCCCAACAGTGGTATCAGAGCCTCTGTGCATAGGTTGTATGCACTTTAAATCTAATTGATAAATTATGTTTGCATGCTTGATGTTATTTTTGAAAGTTCTAGGGTATATGCTAGAATCTGTTTTAAACTTGCTTGATATGATTATCTGTTTAGGGTTTATACTAGAATCTTGGATGAATTGCATGCGAGAATTTGCTAGGGTTTTCATGTATGCCTGCTTATTTTCAAAATATTTAGGGTTTTAGGAGAGTTCCTTTGGCCTTTGCATGCTACCTGGCGGCTAGGGTTACACCCTTGCTTGCCTTGCAAGTTTCCAAAGTTGCTTAATTTCCTTGTTTGCCTTATTGCCTAAACTACAACCTGATTAATTGAAGTTATATTTAATTAATTATTAACAAGTGTGTTAATTGAGTTAATGGATAAATATTAAATTTAAATTGTTTAAATTCTCACACACACACACACACACACACACACACACACACACACACACACACACACACACACACACACACACACACACACACACACACACACACACATATATATATATATATATATATATATATATATATATATATATATATATATATATATATATATATATATATATATATATATATATATATATATATATATATATATATATATATATATATATATATATATATATATATAGGGTCAAGATCTTGTGAGATCTTGAGATCTCTTAAACTAATTTTTATTTTAAAAAAAAACGACTTAATGCACTAAGTCACTTATATTTAAGACCTTTCTTAAAAAAACAGAAAAAATGTGCATATGTGCATTTTTGTGCAAATGTGCATATGTACACGTTTTGTGCATATGTGCATCTTTAAAAAATAAACTTTTTTTTAAAGATTTTTTTGACGAAATATCTTATATATAAGCGACTTAATGCATTAAGTCACAATTTTGAGAAAAAAAATTATAGTCTAGGAGATCTCAAGATCTCACGAATATTTGGGATCTCAAAAGAACCTATCTCTCTCTCTCTCTATATATATATATGTATATATGTATATATATATATATATATATATATATATATATATATATATATATATATATGTATATGTATATGTATATGTATATGTATATGTATATGTATATGTATATGTATATGTATATATATATATATATATATATATATATATATTTATATACATATACATATACATATACATATACATATACATATACATATACATATATATATATATATATATATATATATATATATATAAATATATATATATATATATATATATATATATATATATATATATATATATATATATATATATATATATATATATATATATATAGATGTAGGTTCATATGTGAATAACAATTATTGTGTTATCGTAGGACCAATTCTGGACCAATCATTTGATAAGGGCAATTTGGGATTTTTGTTAATTAAATTAATTTTCATATAATAATAAATCCCTAAAAATATGGTAACAAATTGATTATTAAACCTATAACTAAGGAATTCTCTAACCCTAGATTAGTCGTAATCGCCTTCCCCAAGCCGTAAAATTTAACCCACATCCAACCTCCGATTCCATCAAAATCGTGAAAGATTCGTCGGCGGTAGATGAACCGGTGGTGGCGAGAGAGAACTCCACCAAAGAAAACGAAAAGCGCCATACAAGTCTCCATCGTATTCACGTTACAAAAAAAAAAGTAAAAAAAGAAAAAGAAGCCCTAGATTGCCGAGAGAAATAAATCTATGAAAACCTTCAAAGTATTCTTTTACTTTTTATGGGTTTTTGTTCTTTACCACTTAATTGCAATTTTGGATTTGGAGTCAACCAACAAACCCCAAATACACAAATCAAAAAGGAAGATCTCTCGTCGTTTTGAATATTCATGAAACAATTAATCAAATTTATCATTCGATCAACGAGGTAATTTACTACGTATCTCTTTCTCTTTTTTAGCTTTTTGTTTACTAATCCAACAATCCATCCAAATCTAATGTGGGTTTTGTCAAAATTCTCATTACTTTGATTGGTTCTATAAATGTTCATTTTGGGTTTTTTCAGATTGTGTAGAATCGTGAGTGGAATCACCTTAACATGTCTTTGAGTTACATCGAATTTCATATCATTATCATGTTGGATTCTCGATTTTCAACAGGCAACAGATGGACAGACAAGGTGGAGAGAGAGCGACGAGATAAAGGGAGATGGCAGCAGCGATCTGCTGCTGTGGGATAAAGATCGGCGCCTAAAGGCACTGTCACGATGACGTTGGCAGGCGGCGGGTCGTGGTGGCCGGCGGGGACCTTTTGGTGGTCGGAAAAATGTATTAGCCACTTCTCGATCTCAGATCCGTATAGGTAGTATTCTTTGAGAATGGTAGTATTATTTGAGAATGGTAGTGTGGTTTATGTGAGATCTTTATTGTAAATATATGTTACAATCAAAACATATGTATTTTTTAAGAATGATAGTGTGGTTTATGTGAACATTTTTCAGAATTTACCTTGTTATGCTTAAAATAAAGTGTATTATTTGATAATGGTAGTGTGTTACCCCAAACATGAAGTGTATTCTTTAATAATGGTAATGTGTGGCGTAAAGAATGAAGTTTATTCTTTTAGAATGACGGTATATTTTTTCAAGATTGATGTTCTATTCTTTAAGAATGACAACGTATGATGTGATCATCTGCGTTTTGTATGTGCAATTATTCATCACGTAATACAGTTATGAATTTTATATAATAATAAAAATAGATATTAAATAAGAATCGCACAAAATTAGGAGATAAATAGGATATTTCTTTTTTTTTTTTTTAAATTTATTAATAGACTAAAATACCCTTTGTAAGGGTTTAATTGTAAAATCTGATTAATTGTTTGTTATAAATTTACAATTAGGCCTTTAAATCTAACACCGTTGATTATTTCGATCGGACGCTCCACATTTGGTTCTACAATCACACAATAATTGTTAAATGTATTTGATCCTAACTATATATATATATATATATATATATATATATATATATATATATATATATATATATATATATATATATATATATATATATATATATATATATATATATATATATATATATATATATATATATATATATATATATATATATATATATATATATATATATAATTACGATTGGGTGATGACTCAAAAATTGGTGAGGCTGAGATAATAATTTTTAGCCTTAGGATTGAAAAGGTAAATGGATAAGATTCGATTTTATTTATCGTCAAAATCTCGCAAGATGATATGAGATTTTTGTAATTATTTGTGAGATTTTAACAAATTCCGGCGAATGTTAAATGTTTGGAAGATTCAAATGAAAATGGAAATAAAAAATGAGAATATCCGATAATCACGCGCCTCTAGCTCCACCCACCACACACATACACACACACACACACACTCTCTCTCTCTCTCTCTGCCAACTGCTTTTATTTTTTTTATTTGATTTTTTTTTCGGCTATAACTTTTTTTTTACTTTAGAAAAAAATACTCTGAAAAAACCAAAGTTCTTAAAATTTAATGCTCTACAAAATGAGCACAATCAAGAAAATTTGAAAAAAATTAATTTTATATTTTTATAAAGAAAAACTCATTAAAAACATTCTCAAAAATTATGAAAATTTAAAGGATACTTTTCCTCAGTATACTGTCGTGACATTGTAAGAAGAATTTTTTAAAAATAAAATTTTGAAGTGCTCATAATTTAATTTTAATTAATATTTGATTTTATAAAACATAACGAAATCTTTTTTTATCTAAATTCAATAAAGCAAATAATAGAGTTCTTCATCATACTATATTAATAAGTTTGTAAAAGAAGATTTTCAAAAATATTACTGTTAAGGATACGAACGTTTTGTTTAAATTAATCTAATTTTTTTATAAAAAAAAACACGTGAATAGTTTTTTTCCACATTAAAAACCCTTTAAAGGTTTATTATATATCATATATTATGAACTTTTTGAAAAAAAAAAGATAAAAAATAAGGTTGATTAGATATCTAACTTTATTTTAAAAGATTACAAGTTTTTTGAAATGTTGAACAAATATGATCTAAAAAAACTTATGCTTCAATATTTTATGATCCTTAATTTGTTATGATCTAAAACTATTTTGATTTAAATAATTTATGATCCTTAATTATATCTTTTATGATTCAAAATATATAATAATCCAAAAAATTTTATGAACAAAAACTTTATTTATTTAACATATTATTGATCCAAAATCATGTGATAAAAAATGATTTGATCGAAAATACTATGATTCAAAATGTTTTGATCCAAAATTTTATAATCCAAAAATGATTTGATCCTTATATTGTATGACCTGAAAATATTATGATGCTTATTTTTTTATAATTGTTAAACATTAAAACTCGAACGTATATTTAATTAAAAAAACATAAAAAGGTAAAAATAAAAAATAAAAAAATAAACCCAAAAAATAAAAACATAAACAAATTAACATTAGTAACTTCAAATATATAGTAGAAACATTAAAAAAAATAAAAAAAACAAAAAATAATAATAATAACGGAAAAAAATATAAATAAGAAAAATAAACTAAAATAAGTGAAAACCGAGTATATATGTATTTAAAAAAGTTAAGAAAATTTTAAAAAATAATAATAAAATAAATAAAATAAATAAAATAAAAAAGAAATTAAAGAGAAAAACACACTTAAATGACGTTCCATGGATGTTTGTCGCATTTGATTAGATCCTCGAGTCTGTATTACGTTCCACGGACGTGCGTCGCATGCGAATGTGGCACGTTTAAGTATTGGGTTTGACGTTTGTGCCTTTGATGAAGTGGGTGGTGAAGAATTGTCCTCATAGTACTCACCATATATATATATATATATATATTATATATATATATATATATATATATATATATATATATATATATATATATATATATATATATATATATATATATATATATATATATATATATATATATATATATATATATATATATATATATATATATATATATATATATATATATATATATATATATATATATATATAAATATATATATATATATAAAAAAAAATATATATATATATATATAAATATATATATATATAGTATGGATCCCGTAAGGACTAAAAAAATGGTGAGTACTACGAGCACAATTCTTCACCACCCACTTCATCAAAGGCACAAACGTCAAACCCAATACTTAGACGTGCCACGTTCGCATGCGACGCACGCCCGTGGAACGTAATACAGACTCGAGGATCTAATCAAATGCGACAAACATCCATGGAACGTCATTTAAGTGGGTTTTTCTCTTTAATTTCTTTTTTATTTTATTTATTTTATTTATTTTATTATTATTTTTTAAAATTTTCTTAACTTTTTTAAATGCATATATACTCGGTTTTCACTTATTTTAGTTTATTTTTCTTATTTATATTTTTTTCTGTTATTATTATTATTTTTTGTTTTTTTATTTTTTTTAATGTTTCTACTATATATTTGAAGTTACTAATGTTAATTTGTTTATGTTTTTATTTTTTGGGTTTATTTTTTGATTTGTTTTTACCTTTTTATGTTTTTTGAATTAAATATACGTTCGAGTTTTATTGTTTAACAATATATATATATATATATATATATATATATATATATATATATATATATATATATATATATATATATATATATATATATATATATATATATATATATATATATATATATATATATATATATATATATATATATATATATATATATATATATATATATATAGTATCTATATATATTTACAACTAAAATTAAAACAAAAGCATTGGTCAAACCATGATCAGACTCACCCACTATAGAGTGTGTAAGAGGTTTGAAGGAGGATACTTTTGAATCCAAATGAGGTCGGTTTTTAAATGACATTCATTGCCTAACACCCTCACCGCCTAACACATCTTTCTGAGTGGAGCTATCGAAAGGATTTGATAAGGCAATGTTTCAAGTTAAAAAGTATTAACTTAAAGTATTACAACAAAAGTCTCGTTTTAATTAAAATAAAATGTGAATTTTATGCTACCCATGAGAAACGCATATTCTTTTTATGATCTGCTGGCGGAGTTGTGTGGTTAACAGGCACGTCAGTTAGGGTTATAGTTGAGGTTGATGTGACACTCATGATTCTTAAGCGTATCTTGAGCCGGGGATCATGCAGTTTCTGCATCGTTGATTCACCATCTGAACCATGATCCACGACATCACTGTCATGGATGGAGATAAGCATAACCGATATTACCATGCCATTGATATTAGTCAATAAATCTCAAAGATCTAGGAATTTCATAGTGAGTGAAATTGATAAAAAAAGCTTATCTAGCTTAATAATGATCATTATGGTGTGATTACGGCATCCCTCTTCACATCATAAGTGGAAGATTTTGGATCCTAGCATTGTTAAATAATAATTTGGGTAATTATTTATGAGGATTAAATCAAACTAAAACTTATTTTATAGACGTCTTCTGTAAATCTAAACACAAACCTTCCTCATATTCCTCCTCCTCCACTGCAATCTCGATCTAATGAGATCAATAGCCTGACGTTTGCTGACATATCCTCTGAACTGGAGAATGGTTTTAAGAGTGTTGGGGTATAAGCAAGGCGTGAACGATTCAAGATCGTTAAATCCTATAAGGCATATATACTAGAAGAAGGAACGTCTGTGTGTTCGCATGTTCAAAAGATAAAATCATACATAAACGGATTGGATAATCTTGGTGTCTATTTTCCAAAGGAGTTAGCCATGGATGTGGTGCTTAACTCGCTTCCTGGCTCATATCATGAGTTCATTATGAACTATGACAAGAACCATCTGGACATGACCTTGATAGAGCTGCACGCATGCTGAAAACTACCGAGGCTAGTTTAAAGCAATCTCGTAACTCAAGTTCCACCGCTCTTGTATTGGCCATTCGTCATGGCGATGCTAAGAAGAAGAAAGTTTCTCATCCCAAAGGAAAGGGAAGGGCTAGGATTGGACAGTCTAACCAAGGCTTTAAGAGAAAGGTTGATTCTGACATAGCACCCACCAATGACCCGAATGAGGCCATATGTTTAACTGCCAGCTGAAGGGACATTGGAAACGTAGTTGCCCAATATACCTGAAGAATCTGAAGAAGAACCGGGTCAAGGAGTTTTGACATCTCAGGTATATCTAAACTCCATACTATATCAACTTCTCATTCTTTAGTCCTTGATATAGGATGTGTTACTCACATATGCGCTGTATACAAGGACTAAGTGAAAGTAAGAAGTTGAAGCATAAGGACTTGATTTGATCATGAGATACAGAAGTGTTGCTACTGTTACAAGGATCGGGGATTACAAACTCATGCTAATTAGTGGTGTTTAGTTAGATTATCAGATTTTTGCTACTCGCCAGAATTGGCACAAAACATTGTTTCGTATTATGCATTGTTTAAAGGATATTTTGTACTTTTCTTTTGATAATAAAAATGGTGATTTTTATTTATAAACATGGTTGTTTTATTTCAAAATTTATCCTTACAATGGCTTATATGAATGGGTTGTTTAAATAGTAGTAATAATATAATCTTAAAAGTTGATTCATCCGAAAGTGTGTTGGATAAATCATATTTGTGACATTGTCACCTTGGCCATATAAACAAGAATTGCATCACCAAGCTCCAAGTAGACAGGATATTGGGATCATTTGACTTAGAGTCAAATGATGCGTGCGAATCTTTCTTACTTGGAAGATGACAAGAATACCATTCACAGGAAACTGTGAAAGAGGCAAGGATTTGTTGGAACTAATCCACACAGATGTTTGTGGACCGTTTAGATCCGCCACAAGACGTGATGGACAATACTTTGTTATATTTATTGATTATTTCAGTAGATATAGATATGTTTATTTTATTAAACATAAGATAGAAAGATTTGAAGTGTTCAAAGAGTTTCAAAACGAAGTATAAATTCAACTGGGCTAGAATATCTAAGTATTGTATTCTACGAATATCTTGGGAACTGTGAAATGGTTTCACATTTGTCCCCTCCCATAACACCACTGCATAGTAGTGTGACTGAAAGAAGTAATCAAACATTGTTTGAAATGGTTCGATCCAAGGTGTGTCAAGCTACACTTCCAATTAGTTTCAAAGAGTTATACCCTAGAAACAACAACCCTCATCTTAAACCTCGTATCGACTAAGTAGGTTGCAAAGACACCATCTGAAATGTAGTGTGGGGTTCGTCCTTCACTACCACATGTGAAAGTCTGGGGTTATGAAGTTTACGTCGTCACAAAACTCATCACAAGATTGAACCCAGATCAGAGAAGTGTCATTTCATTGGTTATCCTGCAAGTCGTTTTGATACTTATTTTACAAGCCTTCTGAGAATTCATATCCAAAGAATCATGTGGGAGTAAGATTGATCTTGAAGAGATTCAAGAGTCAACCAATGAAGATCCTTTAGTTAACACTAGCACTCAAATAGAGGATGAGACCCCTATTGAGAAAACTGATATATTTTCACCTCCTCCTTAGCGGAGAGTGACTCACCTACCAGGTTACCTATTCTGAAGGAGGACTTACCTTACACGAATGGGGTATTTAACTCCAGGTATGAATGGAAAACGACATCTTTATTGGTTTAAGCCAAAACCTAGTTGATATGAATTGGAATGACTCAAGCTCTATAATTGAATACAAGGGAATATTGGTTGTTTGGAATAAAAATATCGTGCAAAATGATGGGAGTTTGGGCTGTAACAACACATGGTGAATGAGAGCCCAAAAGGTGATGGGTTGGTGTTGTTTAATGGATTTGAAGGTTGTTTGGGCTCAATGGCCCATGAAGTTTGCATGATCACTTGCATGGATTAGGGCTGCACATTTGAAGGCATTTGGATGCATTTGGAGTTAATTAGAAGCTTGCAACGTTTTTCTTTCATTTAATGAGTCATTTAAGTTTGTTTTGATGAGTAGTTAGTATTTTCTTTAATAACTTGGCTGTTGGGTTGTTTTTGTAACTCCCATATTTATGTTTAGGCTTTATAGCCATTTCTTTTTGCTTGTAACAGCTAGAATACGAAAATCAATCAAGAAAACAAGAACTTTGTTCATTGAGTTGTTGCTTACGCTCACAATTTTGTCTTTGAGGGATGATTTCCTGATTTGACACGAATTCAAGTTAATAGGTCTTATCTTGTCTTCAAACGATAATCAATCTATAGGTCTAGGTTGTTTATCACTCTATCCTTAATTTTTATTGTTAATTCCGCTGCAATTCACCAAACAAACACCCATACACGAAATCCAATCTCAAATCTCCTAAACCTTACTATAATCAGCCTATACACGTATCACTAGTCCTAACAAGTTGCTGGCTTTTCATCAGCCCTTGCGTGCTAGCCTTTTCCTAGTGTGATCAACACACTTAACTCATACCAACTTATAAGTTGGTTATACCAAAACAATACCAACACATTATGAACTCATAGAACTATTCTCTTAATGCAATGAATAGCTCAACCATGATATGGTTCATTAAAAGAATCAATAAATAACTACTCACCTGACTTCGGGTCAGTATCTGGAACTCCCGAACCGCGTGTACCGTGCTCATGTCTACCTTTGGCTGTATCACAACAGCCCAGGTCAATACTCAATATCCAAAACAATCTCAATTATCAATACATCTCAAAAGAGCAAGTAATTAGGGTGAAAAGGAACTATAACAATAGATAACAACAATATCTAGGTTACAGCTCTTAATCCCGCAACATCCTACTCAATCAACCACAAAGACGCAATAACTATTACACCCATGGCTAGGGCTTAAGATTATAACTCACTTTCATACACTAATCCAAGAAAACTTACCCAACTCATGCTAGTTGCAGGTGGTTCAGCAACACCACCTGGAACTAACTCAAACCAAGCAAATCGACAATCAATTCGAAGCTAGAACGAAGGATATTACCTTTTAACTACAAGATAACGAATCCTAACTTCATTCTCAAGTTATAAGTTCTAATTTCAACTTTAGGAGATTTGTGGGTGATATTCTACGGTTTAGAGAAGAAATCCCGAAATTGGCTTTACCAAATGAGAAAGGAAAAACCCACTTTAAAAACCTAATCTACGACATTAGCACCGCTAATCCCGGCTACACAACTCGTGTTCGCGAAAACGACCGGTTTTGACCCCTTTCGACCTACGGACTGCTTTCTGATCAATTTCCACATGACCCGTGTGGACCTAGATGACCCGTGTGGGTCTAAAAGTGTTTCAGATTGGTTTCTAAAGCCTTTTTACACGACCCGTGTAACCTCTTTTTGGCATTTTTCAAGTTCAAACATCTTCCAAATGGGTTTCTAACCACTCTAACTCATATAAGAACCTAGTTATCTTAATTACACTAAGATTAACACAATTTCACTACTAATTAGTAATACGGTATTACAAGTTCTTACCCCTTCAAAAGATTTCGTCCTCGGAATCTCTTGAAACAAAAAGGGATACTTTGACCGCAACTCTTCCTCGGTTTCCCAGGTGACATCTGTACCTCTATGATGTCACCACCACACCTTTACTAATCCAAGCTCTTTGTTTCACAACTTCTTGACCTTTCTATCAAAAATTCACTCCGGCATCTCTTGATATCTCAATTTCTCATCTAATTCGACTCTGACCAAGGGCACTCGAGTGGATTTGTCATACAAGGTCTTTCGGAGGTGCGATACATGAAACACATTGTGGATACCACTCAACTCATCAGGAAGCTCAAGCCGGTACGCAACTGCTCCAATTCTCTCTAAGACTCGGAAGGGTCCAATGAATCGCGGGCTTAACTTACCTCTTTTTCCAAATCGGATTATTCCCTTCCACGAAGAAACCTTCAACATTACCATGTCCCTGACATGAAACTCTAATAACTTTCTCTTCTTATCTGCATATTGCTTCTAACGGTTTTGGGCTACTCGCATATACTCATGGATGCTCTATATCTTCTCCTCGGTCTCAACTATAATCTATGGCCCCACCAATCGTTTTTCTCCTGTCTCCGTCCAACAAGTCGGCGTTCGAAAAGGTGCACCATACAGTGCCTCAAACATTGCCATCTGTATGCTGGAATGATAGATATTGTTATAGGCAAACTCCTCCAAAGGCACATGATCCTCCCAGCTACCCCCAACATCAATTATGCATGCTTGGTGCATATCTTCTAATGTCTATATTGTAGGATGATATGCAGTACTCACTAAGGCTTTGGAGCCAAAATGTTCCTGAAAACTCTGCTAGAAATGTGAAGTAAAACTATTATATCAATATTTGACAAAATACTGAATAAGAACGACACCAATCAGGATCCAAGGAGTCGAATGATTAGATTAATCAATGGGTTTTACAATATGATTGTTTTTATCTCTACAATATAACTCCCTCCCTCTCTCCAGAATCATCAGTCTACAAATAATAATAAAAACACTATTTTTAGTCTAGCAAGCTAATAAGCCCAATGAACAAGCCCACAAACATCACAAACATAAGTGGGCCTTCCTCATGCCACCAAGTCATCATAAATGAAGAACTTTGCACCCAACAATCTCCCTCTTAAAGATTGGAATGGATGACGTGGCATAGGAAACGAATCAATCACGCGTAAATAATCTTCGGTAATCAACATCTCGAATGACCAATAAAAATTTCTAACAAAAACGGCAATCTCTATCCGAAATTATTGAAGTAGGCACTCTGTGTCGTCTCGCAACTTCTCTAGTATAGATCTCAGCTAGCTTTGACACTTGATAATCTTCTCTAATCGGAATGAAATGAGCCGACTTTGTCAGCCTATCAACAATCACCCATATTGAATCATATCCTCGTAGAGTCCAGTGCAACTTTGTGATGAAATACATAGTGATATCATCCCACTTCTTCATTGGCACTGGAAATGGTTGCACTGCTCTAAAAACTTTTGATCATTGGCTTTTACTTGAAGGCACGTCAAGAAATTCTCCACAAATCGCCCTACATATCGTTTCATACCGGGCCACCAGTAGTAAGGCTTTAGGTTGTGATACATCCGCGTGCTACGAGGGTGAACCGAATATTGGGTGCAGTGAGCATCCTCTAGCAACAACTGTCGTGCCTCGCCGTATTTCTAAACCCATACTCACCCTTGAAAAGTCTTTATTCCTTGTGCATTTTCCACTAGTTTCTCTGCATAGTTAGCTATCCTCTCTTTCTTCAAATCATTAGCCTCACTTTGGCATCGGCGTACCACCTCCGACAATCGACTCACAACTCCCATTCGAGCCGATACGACTCGAATAGGCGGCTCTTTACGACTCAGTGCATCCGCCACCACGTTAGCTTTACTAGGATGGTAAAGTATTTCATAATCATAATCTTTTAGCAGATCCATCCACCGTCTCTGACTCATATTTAACTCTTTTTGATTGAATAGATACTTCTAGCTTTTGTGATATGTGTAAATTTGGAACCGCACACCATAAATATGATAGGTTTTATGCAAATCAAGTAAACTTAAACCCTAAGTTCACATGCAACCTAATTGGATCTATGTTTTCACTATTTGAACATATAATAAATACCTAGGGCCAAATCGAAAATAACTAAAAGAATCAAAATAAAATACTAACCCTTTGTTGAATCTTTTGGAAGCGAGCACCACAAGCGTCGTGCCTCTAATGGTTCACACTCAAGGAAAGCAACAAGAAAAACCAGAGAGAGGGAGAAAAACCATTAAAATTTTGTGGCTCTTAGGGTACTGGGGCTCCCTATTTATAGCCTCAAGGGTTTAGCAGATAAGCCTTACAAATAAGCCTTATTCGAATTCAAATCGGATAAACCTTTTATCTTTAAATTCATACCCTTATTTATTTATATATATAATTCGAAAATTATGGATATAAATATCCTAATTTTTGTTCACCCTATATATATATACTATAATTATCTATTGCTCAACTATTGAACAATTACAATTCAGCCCCTGCACTTTTAATTAATCCCAAAATTAATTCCAATTAATTTCTGCTTAATTATTAATTAAATAATACTATTTCTAATTAATATATTATCCTCATAATATATTAACGAATTATTTATATTGATTTATTAATCAGATAATAAATCAATCTCTCTCTCTTAAAGTTATTCTGTCAAATTGCCAGCTATGAGGGCAACCCAAAAGGACTGTGCTGCTATCAATTCAAGTATATTCCTAAATTATAGTCATGGCTTAGACACCTAATCCAACAGTCTCCCACTTGGATACGTCTATGACTATAATTCAATACAACTTCTAAATTGACCAGCAAATTGTAGCTTCCAAAAGCCACTGCCGAACTCTGACCCAGTCAGTTCTGTCCTAAGATAAGTGATCATATGATCCTCCATTCTACAAGATATTATTCGGACTAGAGATATGGATTAGAATCAATCTCAGTCCGATACTATGTTTCCCGGTACCTGATTTGTGATGATATAGGACTTCTAATTGAACACATCAATTCAGTCCTCGCTAGGCCTAGCATTATAAGTCAATCACCAAATCACCGAGGGGCCCACAGATATCGCTTTTCCCGTTAGGGCAAAGGAACGAATAAACTTTGACTCATATGATTGTGTCTTTTACTCATCAAATCGCACACAACAATACGTTTTATAACATCGAGTTACCGATGTGTTTACGCATTATCAATGCACAACTGACTTGCAAATTTCAACTCATATGTCTCCGCTTCAAGACCATAAGATATTATCGTCTCAGGATTACTTGTGATGAGATCCATGAAGTAATTCTATGAGCATGGGTTTATCCAATACTCAAATCTCTATTTCTAAGTACTTATGAACGTTGTAGCAATGTTGTTGCTATGTCTAACTCATTAGACAGTCTACAATCCAATTCATGACAGCCGTAATTCACTACTTACTTCTAAAAGTATGAGCGACTGTGGACTTTTGAATAATCATATTATTCCAGAAGTAAAACATGCAAAACTGAAACATAAAGATCTGGCTAGTAGCTACTCCTGCTTATTACCAAGTCTCCACGAAGCAATCACCAAGTCGGATTTATCATAATACTATTATGTGTTTCTTGGTATCTTTTAAACTTTCTATTTAGCTTTTATATCTATGTCTATATTCCCTAAATGACCTTTCACTCTTTCTATGTATCCAAAAATTGATACACTTTATGGCAGATAATCCAATCGGATACTCTTCCGATTATATATCGATTTGTCATTCTGTCTTTCTCTCTCCCAACTCTATTCCGGACCAGTGATGTGTACTGCGACTTCCTATGGTTCTCGGGGTCTTTAGTCTACATGACTGCACCCTAAGACTATTTCGAGGTGTCATGATGTGCCGGTGAACCACACGCGCTCCATCAGAATACCAATGAAACTCTTTAACCACGAAGTCCTTTAGCACCACGTCCTGATGTTAGTAATTACAGATTTGAAACTCCTTTCAAATTATTACTATCACATTCACCCGAATCATTTCCCAATGATTTCTCACGTGTGTTCAAATAAACCATCCAGTATTCTCAGCCAGATTGTATCCTGAATCCAACTTACTATGCTCCAAGCATCAAGTCATCAGGATAAGTTCATGACACTTGTGATCGATCCAAGAAGCTCGTGGAATCTGATCTATTCTATTCCAAACCCTTTTGGAATCTGAAGATTACTTACAATCCATGTGACATGACTTTCAGAAACTATTTCCTTTTAGAGACATGAATCTTGAATCTTATCAAGATCATACAGATACTAGCAGGGTCTATTCTAGTGTTTTCATCTATCTGATGGATGCTTGCAACTACGTGAATATTTTGTATCTCTTTTAGATCATGCCAGGTCATTACACTTTGTAATGTCGAGAAACTCTTTTCTTGAAGTCATGCATCCTGAATCTTATCAAGATTGTACTTACATTGGCAGGATCTACACTGATGATGTCATCTATCTGATATATGCTTACGACCACCTTAGTATGTTGTATCTGTTCTAGACTTTTCACAGCGAATCATATCTTAATGCTAACTCATCACACTCTGCAATGATAAGAGACATTTCCTAGAATGGTATGTATCTGATATACATTAATAGACAGATCACAACGACACTCCCATTGGCTTTGACACGGTAATAGGGCTCTTTTGGACTTGCACAAAATCCAAACCCTTTGGCATATTTTGAGATTCCAAAATCTTAGCCGTCTGACATAATCACAGGATTCTTTTAGGATATTCACAAAATCTAAACATTTGGCACATTTTGAGAATCCAAATATCCTTCCTTGCGAGGTCCCCGTAAGATGAATCTCGGGGCCATGTAACTTTTTTGGATATACTGGCATGCTCCTTATGAGGCCCTATTAGTGTGCCTGTAAACCACACACACTCCACTAACGACTCACAAGCTGCAGCTATATTAAATAGTATCCTTTCGGATTTCATCTTCTGTTGAGAGCGTTTCTCTCGGAATCAATTACTTGACAATGAGTATCGCCTCACTCATCCAGATGTGACTACATTTCTATCTATGTTGCTTTCTTTTGATGATTCATTTACTCCCACTGGTTCTTAGACCAGGTGTAAAATCAGTCAAATTGTCACATAGACTGTGTCTCGCCCTAAGGTTCTATTATTTGGCAGCAACCGGGCTCACCAATGCTTCCGAGTAGTAGGATTGCATATCCATGCCAACTTAGTGTTTTACCACTAATCGGTATGTATAACATCCCAAAATTTTAGGGTAAAATTAAAAAAATTTAAACGAACACTTCAATATAAGAAAAGCCACTTAATTAATTTTCATAAAATTCCATAACTTATAAGTTTAATGAAAACACCCCAGGATTAACAGAAGTTAACGAAATCACAATATAGCGGAATATTAATTCAAAAACAGTCCTCCAATGAAGCAGCACAGTGTATACACGTCACGCCTTGCCATCCATTGTACCTGATGTACCTGAAACAGTAGTTTATATAGGGAAAGGGTAAGCACGGAGCTTAGTGAGTTCCTCAAAATACCATACGATCCATCACATAACATACAACACACAATAACCATTCATATGTCTGTGAGACTCACGGGCTATCCCTGTTCCGCCTGAAGACTCACAGGCAGTTCCCGTTCTGTCTTATCGCTCGCAGGCTTTTCCCGTTCCGTCTAATGACTCGCAGGTTATTCCCGTTCCGCCTATTGGCTCGCGGGCTATCCCGTTCCGTCCACAAACAATCATTATCATAGCAATAATTCATACAATTATCATAACAGGTAAGATCACCTTAGTCTAACATATCTTCCTTCCTACGCATGCAATATCACCTATAGTATAGTGAGAAGACTCACCTGATTATAGTTGACTATATCGTTTATCTTTCTCGGCTTTGTATTTCCTTCAACTTTAACTGTTAACATAATAAGAAATCTATCATTTCTTAATCCTTAACTATATTATAGTCGCATCATTAAACCCTTCAATAATTCCAATATGATACTCCATGATTTATCAAGTAAAGAACGGCCAGGTAGAAGATTAGATGGGGTGGCAGGATCCTTTCAGCATTTTAGCCTTTCGGAAAATCCAACAACCAGATCCAAAGTAATCGGCCTAGTCACCGTCCTCGTAAGTAAATCAATCGGTATTATTTTCGGAAATTACAAATTGTTATAATAACGACATTTTAAGGTTTTTGTTTACTATTGTTAGAAATGAATATAATATAACATATGTTATACTTATTAAATATTCTACTTCTTAACAAAAACTATTTTACAATACCTAATTAAGCTATAGAAAGGTTTGTAGTTACCTTATGACCAGTCGTCGAGATCTATAACTCCTTCGTTAGGCTTTTGAGCTTCCTTCCGCTCACTTGCTTACACTCTAGTGCTTAGAAACCTCTATATATTGGATTGAGATTTAGTTGTGTGGTTTATGAGATGTTTTGAGGGGTATTTATACTTGAATTCTTGAATAAAAAATGGCATGACACTTTTGACAAAAGATTTTAATAATATAACTTTTTTGAAATTAATACCTTCTAGAATCAGTCTGTTCAAGACTGGTTTAGCCGACTTTAAACCCATGAAATTCACGTTTTTATTTGATATTCCAGAAATTTATCTCAATACCTTTCCAGGGATGTATTTTACGTATTTATATGATTTTTCTATGATTTATTATGAATTTTTGAAAACAGACTATCTAATCTGTCAATTCCGAACTAATCAGTAAAGATTGCATTTTTTACCATAGATAATCTCATTTTCAAGCTTACTATTATTTTTGGTAATTATACTAGACTCAATTTTTAAACTTTGTGCATTGGTTTGAGGTCCAAACGAGTTTCCTAGAATTAATTATGATTTTTCTAAAAATGACACAAAATGCTGATTTTCATATGAAATTGTAACTAAAGTTTTTCTTAGCTTTATAACTACCAACATCATATAATTCCTAACACTCTTATTTTAAGTATATGTTATAATCAGGATATGGGTCTTACAGTATGTCACCCAGATCATAACACCTTATGATGGTGACCAATACTACTGATCAAGCGAAGATACGATTATGTCAGTTTTAACATGAATCTGATTCCTGGTCAAGGCCTATTGATAGGGGTGTTATTCGGGCGGGTTATACGGTTTTCGGGTTATACGGTTCGGGTTATTCGGGTATTTAAGTGGTGGGTTAACCGACTAAAACCGAACCGTATAAGGTTCGGGTTATTCGCTTTTCGGGTTATTCGGGTATGGGTTATTCGGGTACGGTTTATTTGGGTAACGGGTTAAATGGTTACGGGTAATGTGGGTGTGGGTTATTTGGGTTACTTGGGTAACAGAAGTACGTAACCATTTTCCATCCCTGGATAATATGAAATTTGCAGCACTATCACCTCTATCATTTTCCATCCATAGATAATATGAAATTTGCAATTCATTAATATTATTCATAAACAAAGAGCATAACTAATTAGTGAGCCACACATTCAACAAGAAGTGAGAACATCAACAATTATACTGTCTAAATGCATTCATTAATATTCTCTAGAGATAGATTTGGCTTTCAAGCGATGTCTGTATATCTAAATTCTTTCCATCTCAAAATTATTCTCTATTTCCAGCCCTGACATGAAACATTGCAGGAAAATAAGGAATGATTGCCACTATTCATCACAAGTTCTAATATTGTCTACTCTCTCATAAGTCTTCTTATCTAATTGCATATATAACCCAAATGAGGATTAACGCAATGGTCAACAACACA
The DNA here is from genome assembly GCA_023525715.1 of Cichorium intybus. Classification (NCBI taxonomy): domain Eukaryota; kingdom Viridiplantae; phylum Streptophyta; class Magnoliopsida; order Asterales; family Asteraceae; genus Cichorium; species Cichorium intybus. The sequence goes on from CM042015.1 coordinate 43,793,159, forward strand.
TACACACACATACCTACAGACACAAACACACGAAACAAATATATATATATATATATATATATATATATATATATATATATATATATATATATATATATATATATATATGTATTGAAATAAAGAAATATATTAATTACCTACATTTTCCCTAAAACCAATTTCTCCTACAAACAGCAAAAACGTCTCCCTGTAAACAAATTAAAAAAAAATTATATATGTTAGAACCCTAATAAAGAAGAAAGCCCATAAAACTATGTTCATGTGAGAAAGAGATAAAAAGTGTGGTCGAGTGGTCGAATGGAGGAGTGGTCGAGTGGTCGTCTGGTCAAGTAGAGGCAAGGCTTCAAGATCAATAGTCGAGTACTCGAGTCCACTGTGTGCAATCTTCTGTCAATCGCCAGAGGGTGGAGTGGAGTGGTGTGCGCTGGAGGGTGGAGTGGAGTGTCAATTGTCGGAGCCCGAAGGCTTGGCTCATCAGACGACTCAGACGAGACTCGTGATTCATGAATCGTGAACGACGACTAGCGAGAATTAGGTTGGAATTTGGAAAGACTTGCGATGCCGATGTGTGAAAGAGATAGAGTGAAAGAGTCTTTCCAATATTGCCCTTGATGAAGAGTGAAGGCTTTAGAGTCTATGCACGCTGAAATCTGAATTCAAAATAAATATATTTATTTATTTTAATTAAAAATCATTATTCGGGTTAACCGGGTAACCCGAAAATGACATGCCTTACCCGATAACCAAACCGCGTATCCTTATATGGTTTGGGTATACCCGATTAAGCCACCTGATACCCGAATAACCCGAACCGTTTAACCCATTTCTTATTTGGTTCGGGTGGATTATTCAGTTTCGGTTTTTTCTCGCACCCCTACCTATTGATGACTATAGGTTATTTCACTTGGCTAATCCCTGAACTCCTTCAGGATTATTCTTGCTCCCACTGTTTCCTTAGACATGAGCTCTTTCTAAAAAGACTTTCTTTCAAAGGTACAGGTGGGATAGCCAATGGAACGCCATTGCTGATCAGTAACAGGCATGTTATGAGGTTCGAACGAATGCTACATGACCCTAGACCTTCCATGCACAAGTAGGGGTGAACCCTGCTTTACATTTCAAATGGTGTCTGTGCAACCTACTTTGTCGAAGATGTGGTCTGCATATGCTTTTATGGTCTGACTGGCTCTTAGGGTACTGGGGCTCCTTATTTATAGCCTCAAGGGTTTAGCAGATAAGCCTTACAGATAAGCCTTATTCGAATTTAAACCAGATAAACCTTTTATCTTTAAATTCAAACCCTTATTTATCTATATATATAATTCGAAAATTATGGATATAAATATCCTAATTTTCGTTCACCCTATATATATACTATAATTATCTATTGCTCAACTATTGAACAATTACAATTCAGCCCCTGCACTTTTAATTAATCCAATTAATTTCTGATTAATTATTAATTGAGTAATACTATTTCTAATTAATATATTATCCTCATAATATATTAACAAATTATTTATATTGATTTATTAATCAGATAATAAATCAATCTCTCTCTCTAAAAGTTATTATGTCAAATTGCCAGCTATGAGGGCAACCCAAAAGGACTGTGCTGCTATCAATTCAAGTATATTCTTAAATTATAGTCATGGCTTAGACACCTAATCCAACAAAATATAGTATCGCCACATCTTCAATGCAATGATTATCACCGCAACTATAAATCGTGCATCGAATAAGCTCGTTCGTGTGGTTTTAGTTGTCGAGAGGCATAGGCAATCACACGCCCTCTTTGCATTAACACGCATCCAAGAGCACTTAGGAGGCATCGCTGTAAAGAACAAAGTCTTCCCCTCCTTGCGGTAAGGCCAACACCGGAGCTTTACACAAGTCATCTCTCAATTGCTCAAAAGTTGACTATTGCGCCTCAGTCCAACTGAAGTTTGTTGGATTAGGTGTCTAAGCCCATAACTATAATTGGTATATACTTAAATTGATAGCAGCAAAGTCCTTTTGGGTTTTCCTCAGTAGTCCAAATGGTATTAAGGTTAATAGAGAGAGAGAGAGAGAGAGAGAGAGAGAGATAATTGGTTTATTAATTTGCCATGTGATGATAAATTAATTAGAAACTAGTTTAGATTAATTATAATTCATTTAGAATTAACTATAATTGATCTGTAATTAATTGGAATTAATTTGGAATTAATTTGGCATATCTTCTAATGCCTGTATCGTAGGATGATAAGCAGTACTCATTATGGCTTTGGAGCCAAAATGTTTCTGAAAACTCTGCTAGAAATGTGAAGTAAAACGACTATCTCTATCCGAAATTATTGAAGTCGGCAATCCGTGTCGTCTCACCACTTCTCTAGTATAGATCTCAGCTAGCTTTGACACTTGATAATCTTATCTAATCGAAATGAAATGAGCCAACTTTGTCAGCTTATCAATAATCACCCATATTGAATCATATCCTCGTGGAGTCCGAGGCAACTTTGTGATGAAATCCATAGTGATTTCATCCCACTTCTTCATTGGCACTGGCAATGGTTGCACTGCTCCAAACGACTTTTGATTGGCTTTTACTTGAAGTCATGTCAAGAAATTCTCCATAAATCGCTCTATATCTCGTTTCATATCGGGCCACCGGTAGTAAGGCTTTAGATTGTGATACATCCGCGTGCTACGAGGGTGAACCGAATATCGGGTGCAGTGAGCATCCTCTAGAAACAACTGTCGTGCCTCGTCATGTTTCGAAGACCATACTCTCCCTTGGAAAGTCTTTATTCCTTGCGTATTTTCCACTAGTTTCTCTGCATAGTTAGCCATCCTCTCTTTCTTCAAATCATTAGCCTCACTTTGGCATCAACGTACCACCTCCGACAATCGACTCACAACTCCCATTCGAGCCGATATGACTCGAATAGGCAACTCTTTATGACTCAGTGCATCCGCCACCACGTTAGCTTTAACAGGATGGTAAAGTATTTCACAATCATAATCTTTTAGCAGATCCATCTATCGTCTCTGCCTCATATTTAACTCTTTTTGATCGAATATATACTTCAGGCTTTTGTGATCTGTGTAAATTTGGAACCACGCACCATAAATATAGTGTCGCCATATCTTCAATGCAAAGATTATCACTACAACTCTAAATCATGCATCGGATAAGCTCGTTCGTGTGGTTTTAGTTGTCGAGAGGCATAGGCAATCACATGCCCTCTTTGCATTAACACGCATCCAATACCACTTAGGGAGGTATATACTTGAATTGATAGCAGCAAAGTCTTTTTGGGTTGCCCTCAGAAGTCCAAATTGTATTAAGGTTAACAGATAGAGAGATTATTGGTTTATTAATTTGTCATGTAATGACAAATTAATTAGAAACTAGTTTAGAAATAATTATAATTCATTTATAATTAATTATAATTAATCTGTAATTAATTGGAATTAATTTGGAATTAAATTGGCAATTAATTAAAGTGCAGGGGCTGAATTGTAATTGTTCAATAGTTGAGCAAAGAACATTCTTGAACCCTAGAAGGGAGAGGATGAAATTTTGAATAAACCCTTCAAAAATTTCGTCCAAAAGGGTGGATAATAAAATGGTTTTGATTCTTGGTAAGTTTGGATTGTTTCCTTATATGTTACCATTCAAAGCTGCCTTATTACTGTCCCACCTTCAAGTATAAATAGAGGTCCCCTACCTAGAATATCTCTATTTTCTCTGAAGTGGAATCTATAATCATTCTCTAAGGTTTTATCGCGAGCTTTCCGGATTAGGGATAATAAATAAAATAGAAACAAGATAAAATCGTATTTTCTTAATAAGATAATTAAGAAAATAATTAACCTTGACATTTGGACTTTTGGGTGTGAACCATTAGAGGCACGGGCACTTGTGGTGCTTGCTTGAAAATAAATTTGCAATAAGAGGAATCATTGTTATTTTCTATAATAACAATAAGGTATGTAATCTTAAAACCCTTTATGAATTTCGATTTTAGCTATAGGGTTTCCTCTGATGTTCTTAGTTATATGTTCAATTGAGAAAAACATAGATCCTTTAGGTTGCATGTGAACTTAAGAGTTTGAGTTTATTTGTTTGCCTAAAACCTATCAAACTTCTCCGCCTTCTTGGTCAACTTGGTTAGGGGTGTAGTTATGCGAGAAAAATTCTCAACGAATCGTCGATAGTAGCATCCTAACCCCAAGAAAGTTCGAACTTCCATTGGACTCTTTGGCGGCTCCTAACTCATTACAGCCTCGATCTTCATCGGATCCACCTTTATGCCTTCTTCATTTATCACATGGCCGATTAAATTGAATTTCTAGTAACCAAAACTCTCATTTCGAAAACTTTGCATATAGCTTTTCGTAACGGAGAAGATCTAGCATTTGTTGCAAGTGAAATCTGTACTCATCTCGACTCTTTGAATAAATCAGGATGTCGTCGATAAACACACTCACAAATTTATCTAGAAAGGGATGATAAACCTGATTCATTAAATCCATAAAAGCGGCTGGGGCATTAGTCAAACGAAACGACATGACCAAAAACTCATAGTGGCCATGTCTCGTATGGAAAGCCATTTTCGGAACATCAACTTCTTGCACTCTCAAATGTTGATAACCGGATCTCAAATCTGTTAGGATCTGAAACGATGAACTGAACAATAAATTCTATAAATCAAACATAATACGACAAAATATATGAATCGTAACGGTGCCGAATGATTGATTAATCAGGTTTGAGTACAAAGATAGTGCTCCTAATTACAAAACGTAATGAGCAACTTGAATAAGCGCTAAAATGACCCAAACCTTAAAACTTATTTTTGTCACCCTTAATTACTCTATTAAAAACATCATTTATACTAAACAAACATAAAATACATGGACTCAAAACCCTAGCCCATAATGACTTAAATCGCTGAACGGCTCATGGGATTCATCATGTTGGACTTCTTTTGAATCTACACTTCGTAATTTCTGTCACCGAATAAAATAATAAATGTGTGAGAACAATAAAAAGATTGGCAGGTTCTATAGATTGAATATAAACTAGATGAACAAGAAACAAAGATCAAACTGATGTCGAATGATTATATTCAAAACTACTCTAGAACAATTCGATAGAACTATTTTGTGGGAGTACAAAACTAAGGCGATACGTAATTGACACAATCACAAAATACTCCGACAATCTCCCCCTTTGTGTCAATTGCGAAGGGAGTCTTCATTCTTCATTTTTAGAACCGAAACCTTGAACAGCTTGGCCATCAAGTTCAGAAGTGTGTTTCAGAAGACCAGATACCATTTGATCATATCCGATAAGCACTTCTTGTCCGCATCGGTGTTGGCCTTGTCAGCATTGGTAAGAGTGAGGATTGTCTCCAAGGCGGTGGAGTTGTATAAATGTTTGTCTCGGAGAAAGAACATGCTCCTCTTGATCGTATCACCTTCCTTTCTTTTGTACACAACGTTCCAATGCATGTTGTCGATCTTGCCTATCTTGAGCTTGTTAAGATTTAAAGATTCGGGTTCAGGTTTCACAGTAGGTCGCTTCTTCAGAACTGCAGCAATCTCCCCATCCATGTACGAAACCTCATGGATATAGCATATCAGCATTCTTTTGAGGTGGGCAATGATGGGTTCGTACTTTTGCTCATCTCTTGACAAAATAAGGAACATGGGAATCCAATTGTATGGGTTCATCAAAGCCAGATTAGCCATTGTGAACTCATCTTCTTTCTTTTCGGCACCCCTATATCCTCTGAACCGAACGTTTAGGAAGTCTTCAGTTTGAACGGGGAGTTTTACTCTCAGCCCAATAATCTTCTTTAAGCTCCACGATTCGTACTGGGGTTTGGCATACTTCAGATCAAGGAGAAGAGTTTGTGATTTACTCCCGGGTCGGAAATGGGAGCTTTCTCTATAGATTCAAAACACCGAAACAGAAACACCCTCGGAGTAATGGGGAAGTCCAACTGTGACTCCACATCATTACTTAGGTCAAAGGAGATTGAGGGCTTCCTAACAGCTGCCCCTGGACTTTTCTGAATTAATTAAACCTTTAATTAATTACAATCCAATCCTTCTAATTAATTTCTATAAATTAATTCAAAATTAATTTATCAATTAACTTATGATTCAGTTTCTAATTAATTTATTTCTCAATAAATTAATAAACTAATCATTTCTTTTTATTTTCTGCTATTGTTTGTTTTTACTGGGTCGTGAGGGTAACCCTAAAGGACCCTACTATTATTTGAAATATTACCACAAGTTAATGACCTTGGACACTATTTCCAACACAAAAAGCCTCCTTTCTTCCATGAATATGCCTATAATAATTGATTGAAACATAATGATAATTTAATCAAAGTATCACGTTTTATGCTTGAGAACATGGCTCTACACTTCTGAGTAACCAAGGAGTTGTACCAATCATCAACATATGACATGATCAAACTTTTGTAATAAATGTACCATGGGTATAAAAGGATTGAAACTTTTCAGGCATTACATGACACTAAGATGAAGGAAGGATTGAAACTGTTCCTAGAAAGAAAGTTTCTAATGGGCAAGGCCAGTGTGAGTTTTGTTGATCTTAAAGAAGATCGAGAACCACAAGATGATGCAATATTGGTTAAAACTAGTACTCAACAAAAGGTTATTGAAACTAAACAAGCTAGTTGATCAGAAATTTAGTAAAACCAAAGTGTTTTCAAATTTGGTAGATTTCAAGAAGCTTGGTCTTCTCAAGACTAATGAGGAATGTTATTTGATAAATTCCAATGAGTTGGTCAAATTACTGTAACGCTATGTCAGATTCAAAATCTGACAAAATGGCTTAAGAGTCATGAACGCTGAGATGTAATCAGCTCAAAGATTAAAGCAAGCATCTCAAAGTAAGAAACTTCAAGTTTTTTATTTCGTCAAATGTGAAGATGACTTGTGTTTACATTAAATCTAGTGGGAGAACAGTAAGCAATCCTAACCTTGTATGTGGAAGACAAACTTGTCTTTGAAATATACAAAAGGAAGGCTCCAGAAATATTTCTTTAAGAAAGAGCTGAAAAGGGTTAATTATATGTTCTTGAAATAAGGATCTACGGAGATAGATTAAATTGACTTATACGTTTAAGTGGTTCAAGATACCAATGTTCAAGACAAAGTGCATGAATTAAGAAGTTCTTGAAAACGTTCAAGATACAAGACTCTAAGAGTAGATTCATGCAAATATAATATGACTTCATTTGAGAATGTATTAACCTCATAGCACAAACATTAAGCTAGAAAGAATACATGGAATTGCATTTATTTATAGGATACATTAAATGCATTATACCAAATATGTCATAATAAGGATGAGAAGAGGATACCGATAAAACACAAAGGAAGTCATTGGATGACTATACAAAGAGTATTATAAGGTACTTACGAAGAACCAAAGAAATACTGCTTTAGTTATGGTAAATGGAAGAATATCATAGTATAAATTGTTGCATTGATGATAGCTTCTATACTGATTGAGAATGTTCTCGACCATAAAGGGTGTATCTTAATTTATAAATGAAAGAGTGTTTCACTTGAAATAGTTCAAGATAAAATGATATTGCATAATTTTCTACAAAATAAGAATATAGTTGTTGCTTTAGAAGCTGCAAAAGGAAGATGCTTGGATATAAAATTTCCTTCAAAAGCTAAGTTTATTCCCTTCCATTTATGGTTGCCTAAATATCATTTATGACAATAAGGACATTCAAGTAATTTGATAATACTAAGTCACATTAGAAAACCAAGATCTTACACCACAGATTTAACTTAGGATAGAGTTAAAGAAGGAGATGTATATATTCACAAAATCCTCGAATCAAATTTTAGCAAACCCATTCATGAAGCTCCTTTCATAAGCTAAGCGTGAAGAGTCACACTTGAGCTATAGAACTTTGTTATTCTAGTATTGGGATTTGATTTGAATATTTAGCATTTGGATAATGGAACAATATAAGTAACAAAGTATCATACTAAATGAGATATATAGGATATGATCTTTGATCATTAATACTTGTTGTGTTCTACATTAGCATGCTTAATCCTTGAATAAAATAGTTATTTTAATTGTCCATAGTTGATCATAGTTGTGGGAACAACTATGAAGTAAGACTAATATGAATTAGATTGGTTGATTTCATAAGATGTAAATAACAAAGGATTGTGTAATGTCCCAAATTTCATAATAAATGTTTCAGTTTTGAAAGCGGGTTAAATACATAAAAACAGGTTGGAAATAAAGACCATTTGTTCCAAGTTCAATAATTAAAACATTTTAAACCATAGTTATCCAATCAAGTGCAAAACATTAACCAGCGGAAGACTTGAACACCAAATGATGGATGCGATACAATCGCGTCGCACTTCAAAGCTCAATTCGAAAGCACCTGAAAACATTTAGGGTGAAAGAGTAAGCACAAAGCATAGCGAGTTTCCTAAAATACCACACCTTCCATCACATAAAATACGTCAAGGAAGAAGGTCTACTTGCCCACTTCGAACAACTTGGCTCTCGGGTTCACCCTAATCCGCTTTCATTCTCCAGTCGCAAGAGCAAATCCAACGACTAACACATATCAACACATAAGGCTAACCATATAGTTTGACCCAGCGGGTCCCTAATGTCGACCATACATTCATTTAAGGTAAGGCACGCCTAACATAAATACACGCTACTGCAATAGTAAAATGATGCTACCTAAGCACGTAACATCACCCATATTATAGTGAGAAAACTCACCTGATTCGCCAAGCTGATACACATGCCCATACTTCTAATATCCTCACATGCTAACTAGCACGAACTCCTATATTATCATAAAATCGCAAACCAGCAATCCAAAATACTTATAACCAATCCTACAATCCCAATCCTTAATCCACCCAAGTTGACCTAAAATTCAACTGGCTAAGGTCAAAGGTCAAGGGTCAAAGTCAAGATAGCGTCGCTATCTCCATAAATCAGATCTAGCACTTCGGGACAGTTAGCGTCCCTATCTCCATATGATAGCGACGCTAACTGTGAATTTCTCAACATCTCCATTAAGTACTTAATCCTTTCAGACATGAGTTAAGCCCTTCCATAACTTACCCAAAACGACCATAGATCCATAAAGTTGCCACCTTTATGGTCATGCATGTCCAATGCATGTCCAAATCTTAAAACCTAAGTCCAAAAGCTTGAAACTAACCAAAACCACCATGCAAATCACTCAATAGAGTTTAGCTCATTCTCAAATCAGGCTCAAAGCTCCAGACATGGTTCTAAGAATATAAATATTTGAACTTTTCCATCAAACTCCAAAGACCAAGCAAAAAAGGGACCAATCATCCGTATAACACCACCATAACTACTAAGACAAGCTAGAAACATAAAAGGTGGAGACTTTATAGCTTACCAAGGTCCAGGCAGTGCAGATCCAGCTGAATTCAACTTGAAAAACTATTCCTTACACCAACACACACCTTCTTCTTCCTCAAGAAACCTTCAAAGATGAGTTATGGAGCCAAAATACCAAAAAGAGGCTAGGGTTTCGAGAGTGAGAAAGTTCTAGAGGCTGTAGCAGGTAAAATGATGGCTCCCTAGGGTTTTGTGCCTTGACGGCAGTTAGCGGCGCTAACTATAGCAGTTAGCGTCGCTAACTACAGCGACCCCACGTACCACTAAAGTGTTAGATAACAATACTATCTCTATAGATAGTGACACTATCTCTAGATCATCCTAAATCCATTTCCCTTAATTCCAAACTTGGTCATTTCGGGAAACGCATCTTATAGATTGCAACCGAGTTCATAGGTACCTGTTAGAGAACAAGTATTTGACTTGACCCTCATTAAGATCACTTAATGGATCATCTTCAGAGTGGCTCTTGATCAAAGGTATTATGTGTATATCCTTAGACCTGAGATACAAATTTGGGACTGAAGTATATGGAATACTATGCTTTCCTCTGGTATGAACACTCTTCTTGAAAATAGTCAGTCAGTAAGACTATTATCAGGTATGGAGGAACCTATATGAAGGGCGTAAGTAGTCAAAATGATATTTTTTTCTTCGTATGTGCCAAGAGTTAGACATCTAAGGCACCTCACTAAAAGTTAAACATAAGTGAGAATAATCGAGATCCATGTCTCATATTCAACATGATGACCATGACAAAGATAACTTATATATATATATATATATATATATATATATATATATATATATATATATATATATATATATATATATATATATATATATATATATATATATATATATATATATATATATATATATATATATATATATATAAATATATATAAAACCTTATACCCCAATTGTAACTTTGAGCTTTCGGAAATTGGATGTTGTTGAATGGCATTACATTATATGTTATTATGAGCAATGAAATGTTGCTAGATGTTCATCACTATAAATATCAATCTTTGATAGAACCTTGTGCAAGTAGGAAATTGATGGATCTATATGCACAATTATGGTCATAGAATGATATTATATGAACGTAAATGGTCACACCAATAACATGTTAGACACCTTAATGACCATTTTATCATAATAAATAAGATTATTGATAAAATGTTGTAATACTTGTGTTCATCATTTTATGTGTAAATTGATATGGAATATATGATTAATTTATATCGTATGAGTTAATACAAGAGATGACAAATAGTAATGTAATTATTTATATCATTTAAAAGTTTAAATGATTCAAATAAGTTTGCTAAACACTTACTTATATTAAAGGTTAAAATAAATAACGTTTATGTGTGTGTGTATGTGTTTGTATGTATTCAATATATATATATATATATATATATATATATATATATATATATATATATATATATATATATATATATATATATATATATATATATATTGAATACATACAAATACACACCCACACACACACCTACACACACACACACACACACACACACACATATATATATATATATATATATATATATATATATATATATATATATATATATATATATATATATATATATATATATATGGTTAGGTTACATTAAGAACCACAATTGTTGTGTGGTCGTACGGACAAATCTGGTGCGTAGAATTCAAATGATCAATGGTTGTGATTAATTACAAAATATTGCTTTTTTTAAATTCAAAAATTATCAACTTTCCAATTATATCATTCTAAAGGGTAATATGAACATTTTATGTTTTTTCAAATATGGAATGTGAGATTTTCATGAGATTAAGTTTCAAATTTAAATTTTATTTCAAATTCAAATTTGAATTTCTTTTTAAATTCATACTTCAATTTTGATTCTTCATCTGAGTTCTTAACCATTTACATTCTATTAGAACTAATTACAAAAACATACATTAGAATGATACTACAAATTTGAAAGTAAATTAACTATTCTAGTAGAATAAATTACAAAATCATACTTATATAAATTACAAAATTATACAAAAATCAGATTTATATGAAACTAAATCAAACATTCTATTAGAATGAATTACAAAATGATATTTACATTGTATTGTGTAACATCAAAATGACTAGAATAATATATTAGAATCTAACAGAATATACATTCATTCTGACAGAATATACGATCATTTTGACAGAATATAGACAGTTACTCTTCAATTCTTCTACTGTATGTGAAGCGTATCCACCAAAAACTCATGTGGTAACATGTCTAAATAATTGATATTTCTGGAATCATTCTTAGCATCTTGAATGTTGAAGAAATTGTTATTCTGGAATCAATCTACGCTTCTCGAATCATTCTTGGGGTCATGCGGTTGCTGAACAAATACAAAGCCATATTCATAAATTTTTTTCATTCTGATATAGATCTACAAATCATTTTGAAGGGTGGAGGTGAGAGATATAACACATAGTAACAAAATTTGGGTGAGTGATGAACAAATACAAAGCCATATTCATAAATTTTAATTGAACAAATACAAAGCCATATTTATAAAATTCAATTGATATGAAAAACAGTCGCTTCTGGCGAGGGAGAAAACAAACCAGAGGAACACAAGCATCGACTTGAGGATGGAATGTTACTAACTTATCGAAGCCTTTTTAATTGAAATTTTTGTCATCTATTGTCTTGTAAAGTGGTGTTTGGGATTGATTATTAGAGCTATGTCACAAATGATCATATATGCAGTCCTAACACCCTCAAAACTGTTACCTGATGTATCAGAATGCAATAGACAAATAAACATATCTAGTAATAAACCCCAAAGCACACTCACTCAAGAACAAAGTGGTTGAATGTCAATTATTTGTTGTGGCAATTTATCAAAAGTTAATATGCGTTATTAAAAAGAAAAGTCATATTCTTTACATTACTTCATCACTCACCCAAATTATATATAAACATATAAAAACAAAGCCCAACATAATTTGGTAAGAAAAATCAGAAACAAAATTAGAAACTTATATATCGCTAGTATCATTTTAATTTCTTGTCACTGGTAGTAACAAAATCAGGAGATGCTCAAGAATCAAGAAAATTTATGAGCCTGAAATAAGAAAACGTAGCAGAGAGGGTGGTCGGTGATTTAGGCAGAGCAGAGTCATGAGTAGAGTCGTAGAGTCGTACCCGCTGCTGTTTGGCTACTTGTTCCCTGAGTTTGCTTCCATTTTCGATATTCCAACTCAAAATCGAACTTCCTTTCGAAGCAGATGAATCACACAGTGATCAAAAACTCTGATTTTGTTGTTAGATTAAATACGCTTGTTGTTTACGTGCAGGGAAGAATTGGCATGGCGGAAAGAGGTATGAACGACAGCACAAAATTTAGGGCTTGTGGTGTTGTCTAATTGAGAATGGCGGGCGGATTCTAATTGTGCCGATGGAAACTTGAGATAAGGAAGGTGATAAATATAGTCAGTTACCTGATTACCTTGATTATAGGCTCAATTTACCATAATTATAGGTATTAGTTTTAATTTCATTAATTAATTTAAATATCAATTGACCAAAAAACCCTTAGTGATTCTAGGCTTCTGATTGGGTCTTACGTCCACACAATAACTATAGTTTTTAATATATCCTAACTCTCCCTCTCTCTCTGTATATATATATATATATATATATATATATATATATATATATATATATATATATATATATATATATATATATATATATATATATATATATATATATATATATATATATATATATATATATATATATATATATATATATATATATATATATATATATATATATATATATATATATTCAAGTGATATAGTTAAAAGGTTTATATATTGGAGAAGTTATTTGATTAAATAGACATTATTTTATACATTTTTATAAATATAAAGCATATGTTTATAAAATATAAAATAAGAGAGAGAATCTCTCTATATTGTCGGCAAAAAACAAGGTTAGAAAGAGGTCCAATCAAAAGGTATTGACTCCTCTATTCTCTATTGCATGTACTCCCTTAGACCAAGTTGTTTTTGGAAGCATGTGTATGCATGGCCTTTAAGTGATGCATGTAAACTTGAAGAAACTAGTGTTCTTTCTCCTTCACTCATGTTGGCCGAAACTTTCTTTCACCCTCTCTAGACTCTCTCTTTTTCTAGTTCAGTGTGGATTTCGATCTTGCACTTATCTCTATTAAATACCATGATTAGTTTTGGTTTACAAGCAAGGAACTATCATTCCAAGGTGTTGTACAACTAGTGGTGGATACCACTAGAGAAGATCAACATTTTGATATTGCTGCTACATCCAACTCTTAGTTGGGTCTAAAGACTACAAAGGTTGTAAATTCTTCTTAATTTGATGTTGTTATTTTATCTTAAACATGCATGTAATCTAAGATCCTTGTGAGAATAAAATGGTTTTATGTTTTCTTTTTCAAATGTTAATCCTTCGTTACAAAATTTTATTATTTCATACATTTAGAACATCATCTTTTGAATACTAATTCCTAACAAAACTATGTAATAACTGAGCGTATACTATTTTTCAAACTTACAAGTGTGCACAATTTATATTAATAGTAGATTATATGGACATTCAGATGATGATTATCCTTTATTTTTTATATTAAATAAAATACACTCTATATGTAAGTATTTGATGAAAAATTGTTAGTTAAATTGTCTTCGTCAGTCTTTGTATAAAAAGTTGTTAGTCAATTTGAAAATCTTCTTAAACAAGCATTTTTTTCTCATCAAAATAGTTTGTCAAAGAATAATTGAACATCTAGAAAAATTACAACTTCTACCTATTCTAGTAACATAAAATGCAACATCGGCCAAAATTATATAAGATACATGGAAAATTTGTTACCATAATTTAAGAAAATGTTCAAATGAAACACACCATCCTTGCAACATCTAATGACTAATTTTTAGTCATATATTCCGGGGATAAAAAATGTACGAAAAAAAAGATCCGAATGTATTATAAGACATTAATTTTCGCTACTCTAAAAATAAATATAAAAAGTCTTCTAATAATTTACTAGAATAATATTCAAAAAAATATTATTTATAATATTATTATAGGAATACTATTAGGATTTTGGAAGTTATTTAATATTATTGTTAAAAATATTTTACTAAAATGATAATTTTTATGTTTTTCTTGTTAAGAGTGATGAATATTATTCTTATAACCATTTTTTATTTTTTTATTTTTTTAGCCATGTCTTAATATTATGAACGTGTTTGGTAAAACTAGCTAGTAGCTTATAGCAGGTAGCTGGTAGCGGTTAGCCATTAGCTATTATTTGTTAGTTTTGTAGCGGTTAGCCATTAGCTATTAGTTGTTAGTTGGAAGGTGACACTGTAATTTTTATTAGTTTATTAGTACAGAAGTGTTCGACAAAAATAATCGTTAGCTTTTAAAAATGTAAAATAATATAAAAATCAAAAGGTAAACCCTAAAACATTCCTAAAACTATTTGAAATAGCTTTTAGATTATAAATGTTTTATTAAAAAAAAATTAAACGTTTTTGTGTCCAACCAAACATTTTTTATTTTAGTTTTTATCTAAGAGCTAAAAGTTAAACATAAAAGTAGATACTCTCCACATTAACCCCATCGGTATGAAATTTAATAGAAAAAAAGGGCAAACATGGGAAAACAAAGTAAGAACAAATTATAACGAGCCGATTCGCAAGTGAAGAACGTCGACGGGTACACCATGAATCCCATAGCTACCAAGATTGCCGTCATCGGTGCCGGAAGTGAGCAAGCATCTTTCAATTCTAGAATATGTGCCACTGTGTTTGTTCTTTCGATCTAATTCAATCCAATTGTAAAATGTTTCAGTTTCAGGAGCTGTGTGCGCTTCCAATTTGGCCAAACATGGCATTTCAGTTACCATATTCGAATCCGCTAGGGGTCCAGGCGGTCGAATGTCTCGGAGAAGGTACACTAATGGTATTTCATTGTTCCTCCTAATGTAACCCTAACTCAATCTTCATAATTACTTCCCTGATCTTCCACGAGTACAGCCCAATTCCCAATTCATGATCTAGTACATTTTCACAAAAGGAAAAGACACAAGAAATCTTTGTATAATTGTATATATCCTGCGTGATTTGCAGAGAAATTGCTGAAGATGAAAGGGAATTGTATTTTGACCACGGTGCTCCTTATTTTACCTCAACAAACACCGACGTGGAAGCCATGATTAGAGGTTGGGAAGCAAGGGGTCTTGTCGCTGAGTGGAAACAGAATTTCGGATCATTTGATTTCATTACTAAAAAATTTGTCAACTTCAAAAAGGTTTACTTTACTTATCCTTTATCATACTTTATTATCGCAACCTGGCCACCTATTTTTTTAAATCAGTATATTAGCTGGTGCAATCTGAACATTCAAGTATTATATCGTTACGCAAGTCTGAATTATTCTTTTGTATATATCTACATCCACATGCTTACAAGAATGATGTGAAAAATCTGTCGTCATTTATATATATATATTGTACAATACACATTTATTCCCACATGTCATACCCGAAATTTCCATGTTGACATGTTCATTGATTGATTAAATTAATTACACAAGGGGCATGAACCAGTACTGTTTTATCATAATATCTTATATGCATATGTTTTGACATTACGGAATATTTTTGCACTATTTTATCTGAATAGCTGTTTGTTTTAGGAAGGGTTAAACAAGAAATATGTGGGCATTCCAGGCATGAATTCTATATGCAGAGCTTTATGTCAAGAACCTGGTACTTATAGATTTTATTGAACTGTATTATTATTAGTTAGTGGACTTAGGCTGTGTTTGGTAGCATTTGAACCATTTAGATCTGAATCATTCAGAGGTCTGAACCATTTAGAGTCCATTCAGATTCATTCCTCTCTCTTAATGGTTTAGAGCCCATTAAGATGTTCTGTTTCATTCAGATGTGGTATTCTTGCGTATCAAACGTTTGAACCATTCAGAGCCTCTTAAGGCTGTGTTTGATAGCCTCTAAATGATTAAGAGTCTCTGAATGGTTAAGACTGTTTGATACCCAAAAATACCACATCTGAATGAAACAGAACCTCTTAATGGGCTCTGAACCATTAAGAGAGGGGAATGAATCTGAATGGGCTCTAAATGGTTCAGATCTCTGAATGATTCAGATGCTACTAAACATAGCCTTAAGCTGTGTTTGATAGCCACTTAATCTGAATGATTAAGAGGCTCTGAATGAATAAAAGCCTCTAAATGATTCAGACCTCTGAATGGTTCATATCTGAATGATTCAGATCTGAATGATTCAGATCTGAATGATTCAGATGCTACCAAACACAGCCTTAGTCTAGAATATTGTCTTACTTGCCCATTTTTCATCAGGTATTGAGAGTAAATTTGGGGTGATGGTTGGGAGATTGGAGTGGTTGGATAATGAGGATTCATGGTCCTTAAAAGATGTAAATGGACAAGATCTTGGTTACTTTAATGGGGTTGTGGCATCAGACAAAAGCACATTTTCTCAAAGGTTTACACAAGTCACTGGCAAACCACCTCCACTAGGTACCGTATAACTGCTCCCTATCTTTTTTCGTTTTGATTGGTTGCAATTCTTAAGTCAAAGTTTTAAAATTCTCATTCATATTAAAATGCAATATATTAACAAACCCAATTCTTAAGTCAAAGTTTTGAAATTGTCATACATATTAAAATGCAAAATATTAACAAAGCTCTAAATGGACACCGAGTTATTTATTTCGCCCCTGAGTCACAAATGATAGGCACATGTTCATGGACCATTAAAATATGGGAATGTTTATTTACATGATTGTTTTTGCATTATGTGCAAGTGTGAAAATTTTATTTTTTAAATCTTGACGATCAAATACTTGCAAATATTAAAACCCCTTTGTGATTGGAATGTAAAATAAGCGCATGAGTGGAAGTTGGCTAACAAGATAAATTTTTTAACTTCTATTTATAAATCTAAGTGGTTTTTTACTGTTAAATTATATAGACTTGAATTTGATACCGGGGCTGGCTGACATGATTAAAGAAGTTCCTGTTAGACCATGTTTTGCTCTCATGTTGGCATTTGAAAATCCTTTATCGTCTGTAAGTTTTTAAAACTTCTAATTTTGTTCTTTATTATTGTTTTAAACCCACTATTTTTATAATTTTAATTCCTGGTTCAGATACCGCTTAAGGGCTTCTCATTTGAGAATTCTCAAGTACTTAGTTGGGCAGTCTGTGACAGCAGTAAACCTGGACGTTCTACCTCCAGGTCTACACTTGTGATAGATATGTTATTTTCACTTTTAATTGTCTATATTTTTTTTATAAATAAATATATGTATTTATTATTTTTTAACGGTGACAGTGAACGATGGGTATTGCGTTCAACAGAAGAGTATGCAGAAGGTATAATTGGTCGAGCTGGACTACAAAAGCCTTCAAATGCAGCTTTAGCAGAAATTGCTAATGAATTATTTCAAGAATTTCAGAGGACTGGACTTGATGTCTCCATACCATTTTTCAAGAAAGCTCATAGATGGTTATTATTATTAGTCAAACATTGAAACACTCTTTTTTATATGTTTATTTTAGGGCTAATTACGAAAAAAGCATTATATTTTGCCAAAAGTTCTGTTTAACCACCAATTTTTAAAAGATTTGGAATATAAAATAGTGTAAACATTATCTAGGTCTAAAACTTTTTCTAAAAATTGGTGGTTTATTAGAACAAATGAAAAATTGATGGTTTAAGCAGAAAAAGTAATGAAATATAGTGTTTTTTCCGTAATTATATAAATTAACTGTAAACATTATCTAGGTCTAATTACGAAAAAAGCACTATATTTTGCAAAAAATTCGGATTAACCACCAATTTTTAAGATTCAGAAAAACCACCATTTTTGGTAAAAAGTTTCATCGAAGCCACTGTTACCGGCTTCTTCAGGTCATAGTGGTCAGGTTGAAATTTTTTTCCAAAAATTAGTGGTTTTATTAGAACAAATGAAAATTTGATGGTTAAACCAGAAAAAGTGCAAAAATATAGTGTTTTTTTTCGTAATTTGCCTTTTATTTTATGATGGTGTTTTTTGTGCATTTGATGTAGGGGAAGTGCTTTTCCAGCAACAAGCATAGCAAGAGATGAAAAATGCATATGGGACAAAAGAAAGAAAGTGGCAATTTGTGGGGATTTTTGTGTGAGCCCAGATGTTGAAGGTGCAATTTCAAGCGGATTGGCTGCTTCATCTATGTTTTCTGAGACTTTTAGTTGTTTATAGTGCAAGATTATCATTTATACCACTTTGTATCTCTTATTCAGTAATTCGTTCAGTTAAAACTACACAACTTTGTAACATTGCAAAAAGAAAAAAAAACCGGAATCAGAATGTGGTAAACAAACTTTGCCATGGTGATCGTTTCACTACGTGGTGGCTCATTTCTATATATGATTGTATTGACGCTTTTGGTTTTCTATTCTATAGTGATTCATGCAACATGGCCTATGGCTATCCATAAGGAATGTGTCTCACAAGATTTGAAAATTGTAGTTATATTAATATAAGTGGCTTGGACTCTTGGGCACGGAACCAGTTTGGCATGCCCATGGGTCCGGGACCGGACCGATCGGAACCGAACCGATAGAACCGAAGACCAAATATGAGGAAAGTGAAGAACCGAAAAACGAACCGATTGGGTAATCGGTTCTCGGTTTGGGTAACTGATTGGGTCGGGTTTTGTCGGATCCTGAACCGAAAATGTAGGATCTAGAACAAACAAAAAAGTTTGATTTAACAAATAAAAAAAAATCAAAATTGATACCCGTCTTCGGAGGTTTGTAACTCAGTGAATATCCATCCAAATGAAGTGTTTTTATAGTGTAAAAATACCTACAAACTCTAAGTTAAATGATGGAAAAATAATCATCAAATTCTGAAATCATATAACGATGAGAACCGAATACAATTAAGTGTTGAATCAGAAAAACAAAATCAAAATTGATATGCCGTCTTTCGGGGTTTGTAACTTGGTGGATATCTATCCAAATGAAGTGTTATAATCTAAAGATATCTAGAAACTCTAAATTAAATGATAGAAAAATAATCATCAAGTTCTAAAATCATATAAAAAAGCCATGCAATTTCAAAGATGGGGACAAAATACAATTAAGTGTTGAATGAGAAAAACAAAATCAGAATTGACACCCCCACCTTTCAGGTCTTGTAACTCAGTGAATATCCGTCCAAATGAAGTGTTTTTACAGTCTAAAAATATCAAAAAACTCTAAATTAAATGATGGAAAAAGAATCATCAAATTTTGCGATTATATGAAGAAGTTATGCAATTTCAAATATGTCGGAACAGAATACCACTAAGTGTTGAATCAGAAAAACAAAATAAGAATTGATACCCCGTCTTCCGGGCTTGTAACTCAGTGAATCCATTCAAATGAAGTATTTTTATAATCTAAAAATATCTAAAAACTCTAAATTAAATGATGGAAACATGATAATCATATTCTGAAATTATATGAAGAATTTATTCAATTTCAAAGATGGGGACAAAATACCATTAAGTGCTGAATCTGAAAAACAAAATCATAATTGATACACCGTCTTCTAGTGCTTGTAACTCGGTAAATATCCATCCAGATGAAGTGTTCTATATTCTAAAAACATCTACAAACTCTAACTAAATGATGGAAAAAGAATCATGAAATTCTGAAATCATGACGTATTTTTACGACTTTGTTTTTATAAAAATCCTTTTTATGATTTTGTTTTTGTATGTTTATAAAACTATATCAGTCTACAAATTTCATTTTTTTAAAATGTTTTTCACTAATGTATTCTTACAAACTAGTGTTTTTGTTACAAAAGTCCTTTTAGAGTGCCTACTTACATGTCTAATTTTGTTTCTATGTCTAATTTTGTTTCTACAATGTTCTATTACAAACTTTCAATATTTATTCTTAAGAATTGAAATATCTTTTTACATTGTCCTCTTACGAATTAAAACATGTTTTTATAATGTCCTCTTACGAATTTTAAGTATTTGCGAATAAGGTTGTAAAAAGCATGTAAAAGTTTGTTAGAGGACATCATAAAAATATATAAAAGAACATTGTAAAAATGGAAAACAATTGTTAAAAGATATAGTAAACTCGAATTTATGAATACCGTTGAAAAGAAGTTTTACAGAAGTTGTAAAAAATCTATAAAATTTGTAAAATCTCTTATAAAAGATTAAAAAGTAGATTTACAAAAAATAACTAATTTTGTAAGAATTATAGAAAAAAGTTGTAAAAAAAAGTTGCGGCAAATTTGTATAAAAAATTGTGAACCAAATTCACAACAAAAATTAAAACTTGAGCCAAAATTGTAAAAAAGAAAGTTGGTAACCTGAACATTATGTCATAGATAATTGGTTACCTAATGATGTAATAAGTTTTATATATTACAGTTCAAAAGGCAATCTATATATATATATATATATATATATATATATATATATATATATATATATATATATATATATATATATATATATATATATATATATATATATATATATATATATATATATATATATATATATATATATATTAAAATCGCTACAAACCCTTATTAATATTGCTAGTATCTTACTTGTATAACATATGCGATGTATTTTTGTAAGACTGTTATCGGAATGACCAAGTTTGGATTTAAAGGAATTGATTTTTGGGAAAAATAGGAGATAGCGCCGTTATCTTGCTAAAATGCGTTTTCAGAAATCGCGGAGATATCATTGCTATCTTGAGGAGATAGCGGCGCTATCTGCCGCTGATTGCACAAAACCCTAGATATCGGTTTTTGGGCCATATTTAAGGGCTCTAAATCCTAGGAGCCATCATTCCCACCCTTTGCAACATCGAGAACCCTCTCTCTCCAAATCGTAGCCTCCTTTGGTGATTTCAAGCTCCATAACTCTCCTTGGAATATTTCTTGAAGAAGAAGAAGGTGGTGTTGGTGAAAGGAAGATTTTCTACTAGTGGGAATCAACAAGATCTTCTTTTCTGGACCTTTGTAAGTGCAAAGTCTCCACCTTTTTATGATTAGAAGCCTTATCTTGTTGTTCGGTTGCTTATTATAGCATTTAATGGAGTAATGGTCCCTTTTGTGTTGTTTATGGTTTGGAATGGAAGAAGGTTAGAATTTTATGTCCCTTGAACCATCGTTGGAGCTTTTGAACTGATTATGGGAGTAAGCCGAGCCCTCTTGAATGATTAAGCATGGATTTGATTAATTTTTTGACCTTAGAATGAAGGTTGGCATGCATGGGACATGCATGTCAAGAAAGTTTGGATTTTTATGTTGCCCTTGTCTAGATGGATTCAGTGCTTAATGAAGTTTTGGGACTGTTCGTAGTTAGTGTCGCTATCTTGAGGAGATAGCGACACTAATTATGATAGCGACGCTATCTTAAGGAGATAGCGACAGTATCTGGCGTTGACCATTCATTTTTTGACTTTTGACTTTGGCCGGTTAACTTTTGGGTCAACTTGGAGGGATTAAGGAATTGGCCTGTAGGACCTTTGTGGGTCGTCAGTTTGCTAATTTTCAACTTTGTGATAAGTTAGGAGTTCGTGCTGCTTAGCACGTGAGGATATCGTAAGCGTGTGGCTTGAGGTGTGGATCAGGTGAGTTTTCACACTATACTATGTATGAAGTTACATGCTTAGGTAACTCGGTATTGTAGGTGAGATTTTACATTGGGTAAAGTAGGACTGCTTGTGGTTATGTGTAGTTGTATGATTCGTTCTAACGACTTTGTTGATATCATGATGATTGACTGGTCGCGCCGGACACCACGAAGGTGTTGATTGATAATGGGACGATACTTGATAGGTTGTTCCAGGGACCACGAAGGTGTTGAACGATAGAAGGACGATGTTGTTGTGCCCTATGTGTGTGAATGTAATGGAATATGTGGTATCTTGGGGCACTCACTAAGCTTTGCATTTACTCTTTCACCCTAAATGTTTTCAGGTACTTTTCAGAATAAAGGATTGGAGCGCGATGCGACTGTATCACATCTGACATTTTAGTGTTCAAAGTCTTCCGGTGGTTAATGTTTTGTATTTGATTTAAAATCTATGGTTTTAAATGTTTTACATATTGAACTTGGAAGGAATGATTTTATTTCCAACCGTTTTATGTATTCGATATGCTTTTAAAGAAAACGAAAAATTTATTATAGAATTTAAGATGTTACAAGTTGGTATCAGAGCCATGGTTTAAGGGATTTGGATAAACAGGAATGTGATTCCAAGGCTTTGGATGAACAGGAATGTCATTCCAAACTCAAACTAAGGACTTGAGGATTTTCTTAAACAATTTTCAAAAGGAAAACCATTTTAACTAAATTTCAACGGAGTTAGGTAGAATATCATGTGGAAAGCTCCTTTACATGCATGTTCTTGTTTGATTGTTGGTTATCAGATGAAACATGGTGTGAACACCTAGCTTATGATTTTAATTAGATAAAATGGGTTTTAAAAGGGATGAGATGCGATGCGTACAGTCGGCTGGAGCTCGAGTAAATGGTTAATTCCCAAGATATACATGACATGATGTGTTGATGCTATGTTGTATGTTAGAAAGTAGGCTAAGGATCCACTCATAAAATTGCATGATAAAATTGGCCTGGATCATAGGGATGTATTTTGCCTTGTTTGCTGCTTGCTATGTGCTGTTTGTTATGTGCCACTTGAACCTATGCTTGTATTGTTAAGAAGTTAAGTGAATGCTTTAGGATTGTACCTAGTAGGATCAATAGCCTTAGAATTCTTGCCCCAACCTTACTGACTATTTCTTGTTTGGTTGTGACTTTAGGGTGGTGTCATTTATTCGACTATCTGCCTCTTTTATTACGTACGATTATGCGTTCACGAGGCGACCTGACAGCTTGAGCGGAAGTTCTTTCGGTACGGGTAAGGTGTGGAAATCCCAAGTAGACTAGGAAGAGTGTTAGACACTTTGATGTAGGGTCGTATGAATGAAATATGAATGCCCATTAGAAAGCAGTGAGGCGACTTAGGGAACCATGACGATTTTCAGAACATGTAGTCATGTACGAATATGTGTGAAAGGTAGTACAAGGGACCGTACTATTGGAAGCACATGATTCGTACCTGGAATGAAGGGAGCCCTGAGGAACCTAAGGAGTCTGTAGACGATGGAATCGTGTGTGTAGAGTGCACTCATGGGGTGTAATGACTCGTTTCTTTGCTTGATTTCAGAATGAGGAAGGTTGACCTGATGGGAGATAACTTGGGGCTAGGGTCGAGCTCGTGTGGCCGAGATGGGTGGGTGTTGAGTGATCAGGATGATCGGGATTTGGTCGTCGTGGAGGTGACTAGGGCTGTGTTCGAGATGCTTCCTCCTGTGATTGATTCGATCAAGACAGAGTTGCTAGCGATGTTTGATGAGCGGTACGCTACGAAAGAGGAAGCGATGATGACTCAGTGCTAGGAAATGGTGATGAAGGAGATTAGAGGTTTCGTGACCGCTGCTAGACGTTTGAATTTTGCAGAGATGGAGTCTGCTACCGCGTCAAGGGAGACCGAGTTGGAGGCCCAGTAGGTGTAGAAGAGACAGACTCAGGCACGGGTGTAGCCGTCGATGAAAAGGTTTTGGGCTGCAGATTCGGGTAGAATGGAGGACCCTTATCGTCGAAACGGTAGACCGGATGTGAGGATTTGCGTTCTGTGCATTTAGATTGCCCATGTTAGGGCTAGTTGTCCCGCGTTGTCAAAGGAAGCCAGTCAGGATTCGAGATCTACTACTCTGAATTGCATGGGAGTCCGTCAAATGAAGATGGAAGACCTAGAGGATGAAGATAGGGCTTAGAAGCTTATAGGGGGGAAGGAGGATCCGTGTCGGATGATATTAGTATGTAATCATGGTTATGTTCTTGTTGCTCTCTTATGTCGTTGCATATCTTTTGTTGTGTTGGGAGCAAGCAGTAACGGGATCTACCTTCGAAGGGCAAGTGATGACGGTTCTCATGAGTGGGCTGGTGTTAGGTCGAGGACTGTGTTATTTGATGAAGCAGTGGTGGCCAAGGTAGGCAGCATGTGGCAGTTCGAACCTAGATTGGGGGAGAACTGCTAGGTTAGGAATGGGAAGTTTTTCGTAGTGGTATATTTGTTGGACGCCAATTATAGGATGGGTCCCTGAGGGCCAACAATGAGGTTCAGAGGTTACTGCGTTAAGTTAGCGTCTGCATCGGATGTTGATCCGGTCAGACCTTATTATGCTTTAGTTATCGTCTATGTTTCTTTTGAATGAAGGTGTGGACTTTTGCAGTGATGTCTTTGGCTTTTTCTTGAGAGTAGTCGACTTGTCTGTTTAGTGTGACTTTAGGGTGTTAGGTCATTCATTCAGTCGAATGTGTCTAGGGGTTTGGTGGTATCGCTTTGGGCTGCAGTTGGTATTATCAATCCTTTTGGGTCGGTTAGAACGTTGAGGCTGCCAGTGGCAAGATCGGGTGGAGGATGAAACAAGGTTCCTGACAGATTTCTCTCTAGTTTGTGTTGTATGCTTCGTACGAGGAAGTTGTGGTTGGACGCTCCAGCTCGGGAGTGGGCACCAACGGTCGTGCATGTGGTAGGTTCGAACCCAAGTGGGGGAGAAACAGGAAGGGTGGGTCAGAGCATATGGACTTCAATGCGTCTTTCGTTCAGTAGTTGGGATACCATGATTTTTTTGGTGAGGGGATGCTAAGCTCAACTCTACGAGATTATTTAATGAGAGAAGGGAACGGTAGTGTCGGGATTGTTCGAGATTTGAAGAGTTTTGAGAAGTGAAGTAAGGATCGTTTGAGTTTTCGACTCGGGAAGCGGGTGAGGTTTCAACCAGCTGGGTTCCTGCTTGAGCCATGATCGTCAGAGTATGGAAGGGTTTCTCGATAGGAAAGCAAGGGTTATGCATGTAGATGTTGGGTTGGTTATCAGGCATTAAACAAATGAGTAGCCTTGTCATGATGCAGGTTTACAACCGAAGAGATGGGACGCTGTTCAGATGGAGCTAATGCAAGAATTGACTTGGTAACCAATGGCATTGTGGAGTGCCATATGGGTTCATTCTCAAGGGTAAGCGTGGTTATGATTTCTCTATTTTGGCAGCCGGTAGTTAGTCGCGGTTTAGGAGTTAGGAAATCTAGTTAGGAAGGTCATGTATAGCCTTGTGGGTGGATTGTTACGTGATAGGTGTTATTCTTAGTCGCTTGATCAGTTCTCGCGACTAAGGGGCATGATGAATCAGGGAAGGACTATGCGTCCAGCTGTAAGATAGGCGGAGCGGAGAACCTGAGAGGATGAAACAGGGAAAGCCTTCGAGTTTAGATGTAAGCTGAACGGGACGAGGAACCTATGAGTCCTTAATGCCAGGCAGATCAGGAAACCTGAATGTCCTGCCTGCAAGCCAGCCATGTTAAGGAGAGGCCTAAGAGTCCTTAGGTACAGGTAGGGTGGGAAGAGCCTGATGGACTGTGTATGCCTGTGCGCTATGTGTTGGACCTTGATTTTTTAGATACACTTGGATAGAGTGCTTGTTGGATGGGAGACCTATGGTTGGAACTGAGTGCTTAGTTCTACTGGGTTATACCCTCGTGTCTCGGTCGAGGTGGTGTATGTTAGACAAAGTTGCCTTGGGGCAGTAGGAACCTTCTGACTACGAGTGCCGGAAGCTTGTAGGATAACTTGGATTCAGGGGCATATATTGCTGATATTTGTAATACCGTAATTTTAAATTTATGGTATGGTTGTATTAATTATAATAAAAACGAGATTAGATGAGTTATAATATGAGTTAGGATGCATGGAAACCCAATCTAGGAGGAGTTAGACTTTAAAAAGAGTGTTAGAAACAATTTTGGGTCAAGCCGGGTCGTGTTATAGTCTTAAACATTCAACGAAGTGGAAACAAACCAAACCCGGGCGGGTTTTTAAACCCGGGTCGAGTTAGGCTGAAACCCGGATCGAGTTATGAGGGCCGGGTCGAGTTCCGTCAGGAAAAAGAAAAGGGTTTAGCGTAAACCCGGGTCGGGCTGTCAAACCAGGGTCGGGCTGCGGGGTTGAGCCCGGGTCGGGCTGTCGGACACGGGTCGGGTTTCGTGCCGACCCCACCCCTTTTATAATCGCGATTTCACGCATTTGTTGGGTTATTTCTGAGCCAAAACCTCTCTCTAACCCTAGATACATTCCTCTTTCGTTCTTGGACCAAATTGGAAGGCCAAATCGAGTTGGATTAAAGTGATTTTAGATATTTAGCTTATTGAAGGTAAGGTATTCACTTCTATCCTTTTTGAAAGATTGATTTTGGTCATTTGAGTTGGGTTTCGAGTTGTGGTGAAGAACTACCTATGAATGGTTGGAATTTGAACATATGCACTTGTTTGGATGTGTTGAAATGCTTCTATCTTGAGCTTTAACCGTTGTGACCAAGCTTTAAGCTTGATGGATTGAAAAATAACATATTCACCTTTTGTTGGTATGAATATGGTTATGTAGGTGCTGGTAATCATGGAAGGATCATTGTATCTTCTAAGGTGTTAGTTTGGATCGTATAGAACTTCAAATCAGGTGAGTACTCTTATGTACTTGAGTAGAAATCTATCTTGTGGTAAACTGAATTTATATGTTAGGGTGTTATTATGATAACCAAATTGTGGAGTGAATTGTTATATATGAATAACAACAACCGAGTTGAGTATACATATTGATCGTATGAACTGAGTAGATGTTAGAGTAGTCACATCAACGAGTTTTGAGTCAAGTTATCTAGCCATGAGGGCTATTGAGCTGAATTGGAGTTTGGAGTGGAATAGTTATTGGAGTGGAATGAGTTTATATGTGTTATTTTACATTTGGTATGTATAATGAGATGTTTTGCAGGATAATAATTTATACATATAATGAGATGCGTTATAGGTTAGTAATTACCTATCGACTCTTTTAATTGAACTGTCTTGTGGTTGAGTTGTTTATTGCAGAAAGAGATAAGTTATATGAGTTTAGTAAATTGTTAAAAAGGAGTATATGTGAAATGGAAATTGAGTTTACGAGTATTACTGGTTATGATACTTATGATTGAATTGATGTTGCTAACATTTAGCCAGAGTTTATAAAGCTAATATGTTAGCAGGTTCCTAATTAAGAGAAGATGGATCTTGCTAATGAGAATAGCAAGAGAGGAAGTTGAGGATGTTTAGTGAAAAAGACACGTGAAATATAAATGAGATTACTCATTAAGCTTTATAAGCTTACACTTGAGTTGTATATTGTTTTGCAGGTATCTGTAGCTGTGATAGGGGAAGGCATGTGATAAAGAAAGATGGACAATTTAGAGTCTGTCCTTTAGTTGAATTAGATTATTTGTAACGTCTGGTAAATTTGTAAGGACCTTTTAACTAAATATTCATGCTGATAACATCTTGATCCTTAGTTTGAGTACAAGTATGCCCATTTGGATGTATAATTGTTGAAAATTTTTGGGTGTACTTCGTATGAGAAACTGGGTGTTACAAGTTGGTATCAGAGCATGGTTTAAGTGAACTAGGTCTTTGAGTATAGAGTCCTAGACTTGAACCAAGGAGGAGAGAGCCCCTATCACATGCTTGGAAAAGATAGTGCTGCAGATGTTAGAGTATGAGTTGAGTATAACTATTCTATTATATTATTATTTGTTGTTTTCTGTGTGTAAATACAGATATAGAGTCAGATGAAGGATGAGTTGAGAAATTGGTAAGAGCCGGTTGGACCAATAGTGGATGATGAGACGAGATTTTGGCTGATATGAGATATCAACCAACGAGAAGAAAAGAAATTCAGCTAATTATGAGATGTTAACTGAATATGAAATGAGATTCTGTTGATGGCAAATTTCCCGATGATGATGAGATGTTAAGATGAGATCCCGGTCGAGGCAAAATTCTAACTGATGATGAGAAAGAGTTTGAGCATATGTTGAGCATGAGCTAAGAGTTGAGATATGTGAGCGTAGCCGAGTACATTCAAGATTTGAGAACCGCGGTATGCAAGGTTCAACTAATAAGGAGACGAGATTTTGTTGCTATGAGGTATGCAAGTAATTTAACTTAACATGTTAGCTGTAACGTGTCGCGCGTGTTTAATTGTTGATAATACATGTAATAGAATATGTATAAAATATGTAGACACGTAAAAGATCAATTGAGATTACATGTATTAGAGAATTGTGGTTATAAAATGTAGTAATCGGCATTGAGATGAGAATCTCATGTCCATTTGAAGTAATGTTTACATATCACATAACGAGTGCTTTGTGATTGTATATAACTGAGATTATAAGTGGTTGCTTGACGAGTACTTAACAACCTTAGAGAAGTGTGTATAAAGAGTATATACATGGTAAATATATATATATATAAATTTTGATATTGTATATATAGTGTTTGTTGTTTCACAGATGTGACGAGACTTTTATGTACAAGTACTTTGTGGTTGAGACCACATGTTTTGTGGGGCCACATGACTAGTACTTGTGATTGATCAAAATAAATGGCTGAGATAGCCAAAAGAATATGAGTTGAGAAAGACGGTGAGTATGTAATTGATTGCACACAATAACTGATTATGAGTTGACATACTGAGAATTGAACTGTGTGGTTTGGAGTTGTCACAGAATGAGATATTTGTGATAGCATTATCAGAGGACATTTGAGTAACCACATAAAGAGTACCTTGTGGTTATAATTGAGAGAACCTAGAGTGGTTCATCTAGGCCTTATTGGCTTAGAGATTGAGTTAGTTACTGAGTAAATATGGTTGAGACCACATAATTGTGGGACCATATATCGAGTAAATGTGGTTGAGACCACATAATTGTGGGACCATATATCGAGTAAATGTGGTTGAGACCATATATTTTGTGGGACCATATATCGAGTAAAGTGGTTGAGACCACATACTTTGTTGGGCCACATAATGAGTAAATGTGATTGAGACCACATATTACGTGGGGTTACATATTGAGTAGCTGAGATTGAGGTCACATATTTCTGTGGAACCACAAGACGAGTATCTTGTGGTTAGAGTAGTGAGAATCTTTGTGACTCAAACGAAAGGAGGAGTGACGGTGAGTCTATATGGCTTGAGACCGTAAGGGAGAATTCCTAGATTAAAAGAGGAGATGGATTGAAATCATAAAATGGTATGAGATACCATGATTTGATCAGAGGACGGTATGAGATACCGTAACACAGCATTGAGTGCTGATAACAGAGAACGGTACGAGGTACCGTGAGAGAGTGTTGAGCAATGAGGTCGACGAACGGTACGAAGTACTATGAAATAGTGTTGATTAGTGAGTTTGGAGAATAGTACGGGGTACTATAAGATACTATGAATGATGAGACCAAATGATGGTACGGGGTACCAAGAGTTGAGCCAGAGTGGTGCTATAGTGTTGTGCTTGTGTGTAGACAGGCATGTACGTTATGATGATGCAGAGTAATGAGACATGTACTATCCTTGCGTATGGATAGATATGAATGTAGCAGTAAGCTTGTATGACTTGAAACCTATGGGTTTAGAAGAGGACGAATCAGAGGCTGACTAACAGTAAAGAGGTATTGTGAGATAATACAATGAGTAATACTATTGAGAAATGTTATTGTGAGTATGTATGTTTATCAAATAATAGTGTTGAGAATGTATGAGATATCTTTCATGTTGAATGAGACAGAATTCTATAAATGCATGATGAAAAGATATGAGTTGAAAAGAGGAAAAAAGTAATTGTAATTGTGATTGATAGGATTCGTTCCTTAGCAATCAAATCGATTACTGCCAATGAGAGAAAATTGTGAATGTCGAGATAACAAAACTACTTATTCGTATGAGACGATGGATAGTAGATTTTGTTATAATAATGTTGAGTTATTTTTTTTGAGATTAATGAATTAGTCGAGTAATGAGATACTCACCGTAGAGATTACGGTGTTGAACATTATTAATTCTTTGCGAGTTGTGTGTAGAGATTACGGCAAGCCGTATGTATGTATGATTTATTTTGTGTTATTATAATGAATTAGAAATTTAGATGAGAATGACAGAAAAATGGCAAAGGGAGAATTCTTACTAATGATGTGACGGGAGAAATATATGTGATTGTGTTGAAAATTTATCTGATAATAAATTGTTGAGTTCATTATGATTATCGATTGAGTGAGAGCGTGATATGGATTGTCCACATAAGTGAGGAGGTAATAAGTGAGTACATCGAGAGAAACAACGTGAGTTATGTTGTTAAAATGAAATGAAGTGGAGCTATTATTGGTAGAGAATTATAGTTGTACATTTGATGAAAACCTGATGTATACGCTGTGGTAGAAGCAGAGATAGATGAGATTTTAGAGAATCATTGTACAGTTGAGGTGATGTAATAACTGAAAAGGGTCTTGTGTGACCAAAGTGTCGAGGGTTAAATGCTAAATCCAGAGGAGACGTGAGTGAAACTCGAGATAGTTTCTGATATTTTATTATTCTGGATTTATATCCTAGTGTTAATGAGTTATGTAACGTAATTGAGACAGTTGAATGTCGGCATCTTTGTGTTGTATGAGTGTTTCTCCTACCTAATCGATGAGGATGTGCAAACATGAGAAATCAATAACTGGCATGTTGCTATTAGAGGAGTAAATTGAGAGAGAATGTGAGCCTGGAATCGGTAAGACCGTTTTTCTTAATGAGTTAAAGTAAAATCATTTCAAAAAAATTTGAAAACGAGAGTTGAGTTCCAGATGGCCATATGGGACAAGTTGATGATTTGAATATCATTTAAAGAATGAAG
The DNA here is from genome assembly GCA_023525715.1 of Cichorium intybus. NCBI lineage: Eukaryota > Viridiplantae > Streptophyta > Magnoliopsida > Asterales > Asteraceae > Cichorium > Cichorium intybus. Next base: position 43,824,574 of record CM042015.1, read on the forward strand.
TGAGATAGATTGGTGTCAGCGATGCCATAGCAAAGTGTGGCTTGAAAGAGTGAGAATTTATATGGAAATAGTGATAACCAATATGGCTACAGATAAAATCTTATGAAGAAGATGGTGGGTGTTAAGATTTTACATAAAGAGAAATTGACTGAGCAAATTTTTAAGTGTAATATGAATTGAGGAAGCTTGAGTTTCCTGATGAGTTGAGAAGTATTCACAATGTATCCCATGTGTCATACTTTAGAAGAACTTTGTATTACAAATCCAATTGAGTACCTTTAACCAGGGTTCAATTAGATGAGAAATTGAAGTACCTCTCCAAGAGATGTCGGAACAAATTCTGGATAAAAAGGTCAGAAAGTTGCAAAACAAAAAGATTGAGAGATAAAAGTGCAATGGAGACATCATAGAGGTACGGATGTCACTTGAAGAGTTGAGGAGGGGATGCGGTCAAAATATCCCTTTTTGTTTCAAGAGATTCCGAGGACGGAATCTTTTGAAGGGGGTAAGAACTTGTAATACCGTAATTTTAAATTTATGGTATGGTTGTATTAATTATAATAAAAACGAGATTAGATGAGTTATAATATGAGTTAGGATGCATGGAAACCCAATCTAGGAGGAGTTAGACTTTAAAAAGAGTGTTAGAAACAATTTTGGGTCAAGCCGGGTCGTGTTATAGTCTTAAACATTCAACGAAGTGGAAACAAACCAAACCCGGGCGGGTTTTTAAACCCGGGTCGAGTTAGGCTGAAACCCGGATCGAGTTATGAGGGCCGGGTCGAGTTCCGTCAGGAAAAAGAAAAGGGTTTAGCGTAAACCCGGGTCGGGCTGTCAAACCAGGGTCGGGCTGCGGGGTTGAGCCCGGGTCGGGCTGTCGGACACGGGTCGGGTTTCGTGCCGACCCCACCCCTTTTATAATCGCGATTTCACGCATTTGTTGGGTTATTTCTGAGCCAAAACCTCTCTCTAACCCTAGATACATTCCTCTTTCGTTCTTGGACCAAATTGGAAGGCCAAATCGAGTTGGATTAAAGTGATTTTAGATATTTAGCTTATTGAAGGTAAGGTATTCACTTCTATCCTTTTTGAAAGATTGATTTTGGTCATTTGAGTTGGGTTTCGAGTTGTGGTGAAGAACCACCTATGAATGGTTGGAATTTGAACATATGCACTTGTTTGGATGTGTTGAAATGCTTCTATCTTGAGCTTTAACCGTTGTGACCAAGCTTTAAGCTTGATGGATTGAAAAATAACATATTCACCTTTTGTTGGTATGAATATGGTTATGTAGGTGCTGGTAATCATGGAAGGATCATTGTATCTTCTAAGGTGTTAGTTTGGATCGTATAGAACTTCAAATCAGGTGAGTACTCTTATGTACTTGAGTAGAAATCTATCTTGTGGTAAACTGAATTTATATGTTAGGGTGTTATTATGATAACCAAATTGTGGAGTGAATTGTTATATATGAATAACAACAACCGAGTTGAGTATACATATTGATCGTATGAACTGAGTAGATGTTAGAGTAGTCACATCAACGAGTTTTGAGTCAAGTTATCTAGCCATGAGGGCTATTGAGCTGAATTGGAGTTTGGAGTGGAATAGTTATTGGAGTGGAATGAGTTTATATGTGTTATTTTACATTTGGTATGTATAATGAGATGTTTTGCAGGATAATAATTTATACATATAATGAGATGCGTTATAGGTTAGTAATTACCTATCGACTCTTTTAATTGAACTGTCTTGTGGTTGAGTTGTTTATTGCAGAAAGAGATAAGTTATATGAGTTTAGTAAATTGTTAAAAAGGAGTATATGTGAAATGGAAATTGAGTTTACGAGTATTACTGGTTATGATACTTATGATTGAATTGATGTTGCTAACATTTAGCCAGAGTTTATAAAGCTAATATGTTAGCAGGTTCCTAATTAAGAGAAGATGGATCTTGCTAATGAGAATAGCAAGAGAGGAAGTTGAGGATGTTTAGTGAAAAAGACACGTGAAATATAAATGAGATTACTCATTAAGCTTTATAAGCTTACACTTGAGTTGTATATTGTTTTGCAGGTATCTGTAGCTGTGATAGGGGAAGGCATGTGATAAAGAAAGATGGACAATTTAGAGTCTGTCCTTTAGTTGAATTAGATTATTTGTAACGTCTGGTAAATTTGTAAGGACCTTTTAACTAAATATTCATGCTGATAACATCTTGATCCTTAGTTTGAGTACAAGTATGCCCATTTGGATGTATAATTGTTGAAAATTTTTGGGTGTACTTCGTATGAGAAACTGGGTGTTACAATATTCGGTTATGCTTTTGGAAATGGTGGTTGGGCATGTGACATGGTATCAGGTCGTGTTGGCTAACGAGTTGCCGGTGAGCTGGATGAGCATGCTTATTAGGATTATCAAGTTCATCTGATGTAACTTCTGATACCATACATAATGAGGGTTTGCACTTTTCGTTGTTCGTGTTCCACAAATTTTTGAACTTCGTATAGGAAAGGTTGTCAGCTCGGTACTAATGGGGATGGATGGCATGAGTGTGTCTTGAGCGGGCGTGAGAGTTAGGGAAGAAGGTTGTGCATTGGCTGAGAACTGTTTGGAATTGCTCTTATGCACCGTACAATTGAATGATAAGTTAAGTTCTAAGGCATCGGTACTCCTTAGGTGTCCTTGGTGGTGAGTTTGGGTCGTGATTTCCGGGAATGTTGACCGGTGAGAGCGTGATGGATGACGTGTATGTATTTAAATCTAAGAATGCGGGGGAGGATGCGGGAACAAATTTCGAGGATGAAATCCAGTTAAGTGGGAAGAGTTGTAAGACCTTGTTCCCGGAATGACCATTTAAGATTTAAATGAATTTATTTTTGGTAAAGTTAGGAGACAATGACGCTATCTATGGAGATAGCCTCACAATCCTGCTAAAACGCGTTTTCAGGAATCGTGGAGATAGCAGCGCTATCTGCCGCTGATTGCCCAAAGCCATAGATGTCGTTTTTTGGGCCATATTTAACGGATCTAAAACTTAGGAGTCGTCATTCCCACCCTTTACAGCCTCTAGAACCCTCTCTCTCCAAAGCCTAGCCTCCTTTGGTGATTTTAAGCTCCATAACTCTCCTTGGAAGATTTCTTGAAGAAGAAAAAGGTGGTGTTGGTGCAAGGAAGCTTTTCTACTTGTGGGAATCAGCAAGATCTTATTTTCTGGACCCTTGTAAGTGCAAAGTCTCCATTTTTTTATTAGAAGCCTTATCTTGTTGTTAGGTTTCTTATTATAGCATTTAATGGAGCAATGGTCCCTTTTTGTGTTGTTTATGTTTGGAATGGAAAAAAGTCAGAACTTTATGTCCCCTGAACCATCTTTGGAGCTTTTGAACTGATTATGGGAGTAAGCCAAGCTCTCTTGAATGATTAACCATGAATTTGATTCACTTTTTGAACTAAGAATGAAGTTTGGCATGCATGGGACATGCATGTCAAGAAAGTTTGGATTTATATGGAATTTCAGACCTTTGGACGAGTTCTGGAAAGTTGTTGCCCCTATCTAGAAGGATTAAGTGCTTAATGAAGTTTTGGGACTGTTTGTAGTTAGCGCCGCTATCTTGAGGATACATCGACGCTAATTATGATAGTGATGCTATCTTAAAGAGATAGCGGTGCTATCTGGGGTTGACCGTTGACTTTTGACCTTTGACTTTGGCCAGTTAACTTTTGGGTCAACTTGGAGGGATTAAGGAATTGGACTGTAGGACTTTTGTGGGTCGTCAGTTTGCTGATTTTCAACTTTGTGATAAGTTAGGAGTTCGTGCTGCTTAGCGCGTGAGGATATCGTAAGCATGTGGCTTGAGGTTGCGGATCATGTGAGTTTTCTCGCTATACTATGTGTGAAGTTACATGTGTATGTAACTCGGTATTAGGGTGATGTATTACATTTGGTAAAGTAAGACTGCTTTGGCTTATGTGTAGTTGTATGATTCGTTGTAACGACTTTGTTGATATTGCAATGCTTAACCGGTCACGCCAAGCAACCACGATGGTGCCGAATGATAAAAGGACGATGCTTGACAGGTCGTTCCGGACACCATGGAGGTGTTCAATGATAAAAGGAGGATGCTTGGCACGTCGCTCCTAGATGTTGTATGTGCCTTATGTGTATGAATGTGTTGGAATCTGTGGTATCTTGGGGAACTTATTAAGCTTTGTGTTTACTCTTTTACCCTAAATGTTTTTAGGTACTTTTCAGAATAAAGGATTGTAAATAATTCCCCGAATTTCTTATTAACTCTTAATAATAATACCAATTAGTTTATAAAACCCTTTTATCAATTTAATAAATAATACTTATTTATTTTACCACATTATAGACGATGAACTAACTTTTAATTATTAATTATTAATAGTTGGTAAATAACAAATATTTATACACTACATATATTATTATAATATATATGTTCCTTTTATTCTATTAAGTGTGTGACCCCATTGATTCGCGTAGAAAATACTGCATAGTTTATTTCTTTGGTCTTTGCATAATAATTCTAACAGGAAAATCTGGCATGGAGAAATTACGTGTTTTGATGGAAGGGTTTTGATAAATAATATAAAGGGTTTTACGCTAAAACGGAAACGAAAGCATTTATAAATAACTAGTTTATTTTTATACCATTATAAAACAAAAACATCAAGGATCAATTTACTTATGTAAGAATTATATTTAAAAATTACATAGGATATTTTAGAAAGACAACCTTTGGAGCCATTGATCCCACTTGGAATTAGGGAGTTGAAGTAGATGGCAAAAATCAAGAAGCTTGATTTCTCTACAAGTATCCACCACCAAAAGTAAGGCACTTGGAATGCTAGTTCCTTTTTATATAAAGAACTTCTTAAGCCTTTAAGTACTTAACACAATTAAGCACTAAATAAGAATTATTTTAAACCACTCAAATCTTTTCTAGTCTTCACAAGAGAGCAATAGAGGGAGACAGATATGATAGCCGACGGTTTATTAAGTAAGAGATCAATAGTTGAGCATTAGATAAATAATATATATATATATATATATATATATATATATATATATATATATATATATATATATATATATATATATATATATATATATATATATATATACTATAATACACGTAAGAGTTCAATAGTTGAGCATTAGATAAATATTATATACATATATATATATATATATATATATATATATATATATATATATATATATATATATATATATATATATATATATATATATATATATATATATATATATACTATAATACATATATAATATGTACAAGACTTTTATGCATAATGTCTTAATCTTTTAAGAGGTACTATCTTTTGAAGCACAAATGACATCAGTTTTGACATCATACTCAAATTTGGAGGGTATTTGTTTAAAAATTGAATAAAAATGTGTGACAAAAGTTTGAGCGGAATAACAGGCTAACTTTTGAGTAGGGCAGCACTTTAGACTCTTTCAAAATTTGAATACCAAGAAACCAGGCAGATATCATAGATATTCTGGATATGCGTGTTCTATTGTCGCCGTCGATCCTTCAATACAATCGCACGCTCTGTAATAAATGTCACACGGATCGCCTTCCCTCATTACCAGCTTTAAAAAGGTAACGCATCTTTGTATTTCATTCTAAGGTTCTCTCTCTCTGAAATCATTCTAAACTTTATCTCTGTAAACTCTGTTCTCCTAATCGTGAATTTTCGAAATCTCTCACACAACCATATGCTCGCAACATCTCCTTAAGACCATTTCTCAACTGTACAGTCACTTCCCTTATCTACCCACCTTCACAATTGTTATCACGAATACATACCAGTACGTTAGATTCGTATGATACCAAATTCGTAGATTTGAGCATCTCATCATTAACTAAATGTTCCCTTCCAAGATCTCTTTTTCATTCTCTCTCAACCGAGCGTTCGATGCCATCTCCAGCCTCGAGCCAAACGCAACCATTGTTGCTCCCAGTATTCGTTTTCTCTATCACATCCTCCACCACTTCGAAGATATGAAGGCAGATCTATTTATTTATTTGCGGGTTGTTTGTATTTCCTTTAAACCGAAAGAGTGAAAGACGTAAGCTATTATTTGTAATATATTTTATCGTCTGGAACCAGATGATGTTGTAGCCCCTCTCCCTCTCCCTCTCCCTCTATGTATCTGTTCAAAAATCATAACTGCAGGAAATCTAAGATCACATCTATGTTATGCACACCTTCTGTTTGTGGAATTGCCATATATATTGCTCTATCACCACTAATGTTACTTCCGACCGGAAGACGCACCCCAAGTGTTCGAGTAAATGTCTGAGGTAATGCTTGCGTCTCTATAGAGATGGAGGTATGTATTAAGCTCATGATTTCATACCGCAAACCCATTTCTATTGTCTGGAATCTATAAAAAAATAATTGAGGTTTTTTTCTAGATTTCTTCCAGTTCTATCTTTTGTGAAGCTGATGATGTGGTTTTTGATATTGTTTTTTTTGATTGATTTTTTATTTGGTATTTGTGATGAAGACAAAAAGCAAATACATGGGTGTGAACCATTAGAGGCATTACACTTGTAGTGATTGCTTCCAAAAGATCTAAGGATCAAAAGGTATTTTTTTTGTTTGTGAAATTTTAGATTCTTATTATGTTCTTAGTTATAGGTTGAATAGATGAAAACATAGATACTTTAGGGTCCATGTTAACTTAAGAGCTTTGAGTTTATTGTTTGCCTATTCCCCATCAGTGGTATCAGAGCTTAGATCTGTTTTCTGTTAAACTGCTATAATAGTTGAACTGTTAAAAGGGTTTATTGAATTTAAATCCTTGACCTCAAGTGTGTCTACTTGTGGCTAGGGTTTTAGAGACCCTAGCCTCCACTCTTGTGATTCACGAAAATAAGGAGCCTCCATTAGGGTCTTTCTATTTTTGGTAAATGTGATTACTTAATAAATGCAAACCCTTGGCCCTTGTTTTAGATAACTTGGTGGGCAAGGAATAGGATTAAATTAATTAAATTAATTTGTTAATCCTTATGTGATTTAATTAATTATTAATTAAAAGACAACCATTAAATCACTTTAGGTTTAATTTAAATTTTAATTAAAATGGTTTTAATTTCGAAAATTTAAAGGACAAACCTAAATATTTTAAAATGTTTAAAATACACCTTATACATATTATTATTAAAAGTTAATACCTATATGTATAAGATTAAGTCAATCAAATCGCTAGTATGCCTCATTCAGAAAACTGGACTATAAGGGGGGTGACACGCCTAGGTCGTCGTGCGAAAAAAATAAGAGAAAACTTAACACACACACTAGCACAGTGGTAGTCAGGGTTGATCCGCAGGAGCAACGTGGTCAGATCAGATGACAGATTACCAACTATAGTGTCACGCTATAGTCGGAGAACTTAGTTTCTAAACTTATGACTATGAAACTCTGAAAACCCAAACTGAACAATCTCAAAATAAGCATAGACTAAGCTAAACTTCAAACCAAACCTAGTTACTTTCTAAAATCAGAAGTACATCTCTAATTCAGAAGTAAACAAAGGCATCCAAACAATCCAAACATAAACCAAAACAAGGCATAAACTAAACCAATAACTAAAATCCAATGGAACAGTCACTGGCTAAAGCTCAAACCTAGAAAGCTAACCTAATTGGCTACTGAAATCAGCAAAGGAAAACAGTCCAACAAGGTCATAAACACATCCAAACACAACACAAACATGCAAAACCAATAACAATCATGAAAACACCGAAAAACTGAGATTACTTGTAACCAAATGATTTTCATTAACCAAAAACGAATTCCAATGATCCAATACAGTTACCAATACTGGAAAACAGTAAACTAAAGTGCTCAAGATCAGTGGTTGTCACTCCCAAAGATCTTAGCCACTCTCGCTAACTAATACTAAAAAGAAATTAAATTCTAAAACATAAAAATACCAATTGAGAGGTTGCTGATGCTTAATCACGGAGTCAAAGAGCCTTCATGTCGATTTTCCACCAGGTCTTTGCTAGGGTTTTCGGCTGGAAATGCCTCTATTTATAGTTGCAATTTTCCCACAGCCGCGCCACGCAATTAAGAAAACCGCGGCGCGCGTACTAATCTTCTCCCGTTTTATCGGCATTTGAATTTGTTCCACCGACTCAAAGCCGCGTCGTGCCTTCTTGATTTCCGCGGCGCGCGTACGTATTTTCCTGATTTTGCCTTCTTCTCTAACTTTCTCCAATTTGCACTCTTTTGGTCCCTATTTTCATTATTTTCTTCCAAACAAGTACTGGCACGAAAAGTGAGAATACCACGAGATATATGATATAATTTCACTAAGAATAGGGCTCAACAACGACTAAAATATGTAATATCACTAGGCGTTGTCAAACACCCCACACTTGTGCCTTGCTTGTCCCCAAGCAAGAGAGTTTTTTAATAAATTCTAACTAAGACTCAAACAATTTTTGACTGTGTTCAGTTTCAAAGCTTATTGCCTTATGAGTTAGAGTAAAATAGTTCGTGAAAACCTAATTAGAATGTTCTTTGGAATTCATGGCTTTCTAGAGAACCCTTGATTACAAACTTTCTGTCTACAATGAAGTGTACTTACTCATTCAGATTCTAAAGGCCATTAAGGAATTGTCCATGACTTTCGACGTTGTCCGTGTAACGAGCTTTCGAAAATACCATCCCAAACCAGACGATCTTAGGTGGTAAGGTGCATAAATGCCTCTTCCAGGCCACCCTTTTCGGACCTACCGGCTCGAACAACAAAGGCCACAAATTGACATTTCCTTCCTAAATTCCAATCCTAAAACACTCTAATCGTCTAACTCCTAAAACTCAACTTGTTTGACTAACTAATAGCATGATCACAACTAAATAGTATCTCTTGAAAGATACCAGTGCTATCACAATCACAAACCATTCATTTCAAAATTACAATTTATTAAAATTTTTGAAAAAGTTGCTAAAATTTTTGAAAATTGGTCATTTGTGCAAAAATTTCAAAAAACTACTCTTTTGATCGTCCACACCCCACACTTAAAACCGTACAACGTCCCCGTTGTACAAAAAATTATTATTTAGAACAAGGGAGAAATAGTTACCCCTTTGGACGGTAGACTGCTTGGTTGGTACTCGGTATCACAAGTACAAATTCGAATAAAAAGTCCTTGATTTTGCATTCTGGAGTTGTGGCGCAACAGTGAACACGCCGGTGGTCAAGACAAGTGGAGGGGGCACGGTGACCCCACACTTGTCTGAGACAACTCCTCCCCATTTGGTATAACATGCATAACTCAACAGAACATTAAAAGCAACATAACAAATATAATATAAACAAACAAAAGATAAAAGTGTGTCATAGATACAGTACATATATCCCAAAAATATAAAAAGAAAAAGAAAATACATCAACTGCCACCTGGTGGCCTGGAAGGTCCAGCCTCATGATCATGGGCTCTGGCTGGGAATGGTCGGGGGCGCTGACCCTGCTGGGTAGCTAGATCCAAAAGTACTTCCCCAATACACTCCAACTGGTCCTCCATCCTGGCAACCCTGGCTGCCAACCGGTAGATGGCCGCTGGGTCCTCCTGCTGCTGTGGCTGTGGAGCTGGCTCTGCTGGTGGAGGCTGCCTCCTGCGTCTCCTGCTAGGCTGGGCGTATGCTGGCTGGGGCTCCTGGGTTGCCTCGGTCTATGCCCTCACAAACTGTCCCAGGCGATGCTGCTGAATTAGCCCCATGTTCTCCAATGCTCGCGCCATAGTGCGAGATGGAGGTAAAGCGGTCAAAGTAGCGACAGTGCGGGCAGTGAGGATCCGGTATGATCGGGCCAGGCGGGTGACGAAGTATCCCCGGGCCAATGGACTGCTGGCGGAGGCACCCGTCGAACGGGTGGATAAGGCAACTGCTAAGGCAAATGGGAGGTGAAGGAACCTGGAGGGGTCGAGAAGGACCCAAAGAAATGTCATGTCCTTGCCGGACACCTTCTCGCCCTCCTCCCGCTGCATGATGGAGGTGGAGACGATACGGTGCATGAGACGGTGGAGTGCCTCACGGAGGTGGCTCTCCCGAGAGGTCCCCGCCTCGTAGAAGATGTTGGACAATGGTGCCCAAAACTCCATGTTGGCAGCCCGCTCAGGCTGCCCCTGGATGCACGCCTCCATGAACTGTGCAAAGTGGCGATGCTGATGATCCGCCTCCGTGTATATACCGGTACGTCTCCCGAACTCCTGAAGGCTGCACTCCCTCTGTACACCCCCAACCTGAATCGTATCAACCTCGCCCGCGGGTCTGTCGCCCTTGGTGTGTACTCAATCGTAGAAAGGAACTCCAGTAGAAGCTCCATCTAGACAACGTCCTCCTCGGTGGCCATGAGCCTATCCCAGCCCCGGCAGGTAAACGAAGCATCCCCATGGGTCTAGGTGCGGTGTAAAAATGGCTCCATCTCGCCCCAGAGCCCAGCATGCCTGAGGATGTCCCTATCAATAATAGTCGCCTCAAGAACCCGACGACTGGTCAATGCGTCTCTCCTCGATCGGTACTCCACAGAGCTCGCATGCTCCTCTGGAAACTAGAGAAAAGCATGGTCTAGTCTGAACATGATCTGCAAAAAGAATTTTTTTTTGCAAAATAAGTCCTTTTCTTCCCCACCGCACCGCGGCGCGGCCCAAGAGCAAGGACGCGGCCCAACTCAAATCGAGTTTTAACCTGTTTAAATTCAATCCAAGCACACCACAAGGTATCCTAAGTGCCGACTAACTCATCTATGGTCTCTATTTGGCGAAATAAACACCCTATGAGTCAGCATTGGCGATTTCTAAGTTTTGAAGTTTTTGGAGAAATCAACCAAATTAACAACCTAATCACTAGTTTTAACAAGTAAAAGCTAGTTAAAATGACGTACCATAGTAGTGGGAATGAAATGAGTAAGAAAAAACACGAGAAATTTTTGTTGATCAGAGCTCCGAGTCGTGGTGTGTGTGAATAGTGTCGCGGGTTACCTTAATCTGGAGGAAAACCGACCGATCAATTCCCGCGTCGTGCAAGTGCACAACCCGCGGCGCGCGTGTCACCAAATCAACCCCTGCGCATCGGGTTGGTTTACGATCCCGCGTCGCGCAATTGAGAAAATCGCGGCGCGGTCATTAAAAATTCCAAAAACTCTTCACACGACCCCACATTTTCCTTGGACCACTGGTACCTGCAATTAATGATAAGATTTTTCCTAATTATTTCTAAGAAATACAGAACCTAACCTATGACACGATGGGTTGCCTCCCAACAAGCGCTAAGTTTAACGTCTTAAGCCAGACGTAGAACTCCTAGTCCTATTCTTCATCTTCTCGAACTTCTGAAGACATCTGCTTGAACCCATGTATGAAATTATGGGCCATCATTGACATTAGGGATGTGAGTTGGGTCATCCTGTCGCTCACTCCACTAATCCATTGTTGTTGCGATTCTAGAAGCTTGAAGACTTTTGCTTCCCTTTCCCTTGATTCTTTCTCATATTGCTGGTGTCTCGCTTCTAGCATCTCCATCATATCCAGAAACTGCTCCTTATCAATAGTGGCCAATGGGTGATCCTTTGTTTCCTTTAAAATCTCTTCCTTGCCTCCTTCCCCCGTTCGCGTCCATATTTTTCCCTTGTTCCTAATCCCCGGCTCCATTAACACACTTTTATCCAGTTGCTTGTCATCATCCTATGAAGGTAAGGATACAGGGTTTCCGAACATATTCAGCCTTCTTTTTCGCGTTCCAAAGGAGATGTCCATATCCCCCGTCTTGCAGTCAATCACAGCGCCAGCCGTGGCTAAAATGGGCGTCCTAAAATGAGCGCAGGCGCGTCATCCAAACTTTCATACTCCATAACTAGGAAATCTACAGGATAGAAGAAGTCTCCAACCTTGACTATGACATTAGTCAATTTTCCCCTAGATACCTTTGTTGACTGGTCAGCCAGCTGCAATACAACTTTTGCTGGCTCTAGTTCTTCATTCTTGTACTTATCATACAAGTACCCCGGCAGCACATTTACACTTGCTCCCAAGTCCAGCATGGTGTTTTGAATGACCACATCTCCCACAGTAGTAGTGATCAATGGTGATCCAGGATCCTTCTCTTTTTTGGGCAGTATTCCAAACAGTGCCTCGCTTGCCTTAATCGTTAATCTCACAGTGTCTGGTGTAGGAATCTTACTTTTTCCATTTCTTTCACACATTTCCTGAAGAATTCTTGTGTCTTCAGGAGCGTCCTTAAGTTCATCCCACAGAGGTTGGTTCATCAATGGCCGTATTGGTTTAGGTGCTTCCTGTTTCTTCTTCCCTTTTTGATCTTTCTTTTTCTGCTTGATTCCTGCTACTGTCGACTGCTTTTCTTCCTGGACCTCCTTGTCCACCTCTGGTTGAGTTCCCTCCTCAACAGGAATTTCTTTTTCCTTACCTTCCTTTTTAATCTCCTTAGTCTCCTCCTTTTCTTGGATCTTTTCTTCTTTCTCCGGCTCTGCCTCACTTACTGAATCTAATAAGTCCTTCAAAGTGACCTTTCTCCATTCAGTCTCAACAGTATTTACGTGCTCCTTCCCAGTTCGCTGATTATGGGTTGGATTAACCTCCGTAGCACTTGGCAACTTTCCATTGTCCCTTTTTCGCTAATCCTCAGCCATTTGTCCAATTTGCCTTTCCATGTTTGAGATAGCTTTTGCATTGGCTTGAGACTGCTGCTGAGTAACACTGAACATTTAATACATTTTTGCTACCAAGTCTTCTTGAGTTCCTGGGGCATTGTTGACAGCAGTGTTAGGCCCCCTATTATTATTGTTGCTACCACTCCCACTCGCAATTCCATTATTGCTTGCGGGCTGGTATGACCTAGGCTGATTAGACGATTGACCTTGGTAATTATTCTGCCTCTGGTTGTTGAAGTTCTACTGCTGTCCTTGATTATATGGTCTGTAGGGTCGTCCATTGTTGTACTGACCTTGACCCTGGCCATGAACTTGGTTTGCCTCCTGAACTTTCGGTCCTCCTTGACCTCCTTGTGACTGACCCTGAGGTCCATTTTGCAGCGTTGACATGAGCCTATCAAACTTCTTATTTAATTCACTTATTTCCTTTTTTACCTCCTTCTTCCAATCAGCATCAGCTCCCACTGCTGCTGCTGTGCCTACAGTCTTTCTCGTAGAAAAATTTGCTTTGGAGCCATCGCTTAATTGCTCCAAGAACTACCAAGCCTCTTCTGGGTCTTGCCACATAAATGTCCCACTTGACGAGGCATTTATCATAGCTTGATGTGTTTTGCTGACTCCTTCGAAGAACAACTTCACTAACTGCCATTTGGGAACCTCATGATGCGGGCAGGATCGCAATAACTCCTTCAACCGATCAAATGCTTCGTGAAAAGCTTCTCCTGGTTTTTATTGGAAGTCTTGAATAACCCTCCTAATCTCCGTTGTCTTGCTTGCCGGATAGAATTCTTGTAGGAACTTGGCCTTGAGCTGATCCCACGTGGTGATGCTGTTTGATGGTAAAGAAGTAAACCAGTATTTGGCTTTGTCTTTAAGAGTGAATGGGAATAACCTAAGCCTAAAGATGTTCCTATTAGTATTCCTAGGGGTATTTTCATTCGCTACAACTAAAAACTCATACAAATGATTGTATGGGTCATCAGTTTTATATCCTCTGAATTGCGTTAATATTCCTATCACCTGGGGTCTAATTTCTACATGAGATTCTACATCATCAGGAATATAGATAGGCGATGAGTCATCATACTCCCGTGGCTGGAAGTGTGATGCAACCGATTGCCTTCTCGGTTGTGCAAAATATAAAGGTTGGGCAGGATTACCGTAGAAGTGTTGATTATTATATTCCTGCTGACCTTGTGGTGGTTGATACTGTTGTGCTCTTCTCAAAGGTCCTCGACCTCGGTTCCTTGGTTACTGTGGTGCCAGTGGCACCCATCCTTCATCTTCTTCATCATATCTCTCATCTGTCTCTGGATACTGGTACTGTGGCTGAGGAGGTTGTTGGTATTGCTACGGTTGTGTAGGTTGGAATGTGGTCTGAGGTTTAAATAGTACTGGTTGTGGTTGAGAAAATGGTTGAGAAGTTGGTGTCTGCTGTCTAGAAACTGGGGTGCCATCACGGGTCGGCTCTCCCCAAGACATTGCAGAGGTGAATGGATTAGTGGGTTGTGGTTTTGATACTGGTGGAAATGGTGGAATCGATGGCGGAGTGCATGATGGTATGGGTGCAGGGGCTGAAACTGCACCACCAGAAGCACTCGTGCTCCCGAATTGAAACTCCGAAACCGGGGGAATAAAAGACATCACCATTGCCCCACCCGAGGGTTCCTGGGCAACACTTACTGTACTACTACTGACATGACTGAAACTCATTGTATTCAAACGCCTACGTGCATGGATTTTGCGCGCAGTTCGCTCAATCTCTGAGTCAAAATGCAAAGGGGATAATTGCTCACCCCTACGGGTACGCATGCACTAATGCAACGCGCCCGAAAAAACTGATAACGCCTAGTAATATCAAGTATTTTAGGCGTTATTTAGCCGTGTTTTAGTTTATTTATATTTATTAATTGGCTAATATCACTTACTTTTGTGCCAAAGTGCTTGGAAATGTTTTTAGTGTAAATGCAGGGGTTTTAATGCAATTCTGGAGAAGTTACAGAGCAAAACGGACAAGAAATAGAAGTCTGGACACATTAGCGTCGCTAACTTTTATAGTTAGCGTCGCTGATGTTCGCAGGAGGGAAAAATTCAGATTCAAAATTCGAACGCGCGTGAGGAATCTTCTGGAAGCACATATTAGCGACGCTAATTTCCACATTAGCGACGCTAATGTCAAAAAATCATAAAATCTCCGTTTTTGAGTTTTAAACTCCAAAAAGTCGGTATAAGGCAACACGCGCGTCGCGGTTTCTAAGTGGCCGCGACGCGGAAACCCTAATTTCGCACAACTATAAATACCGGAGTCCCGTCCGACTTTTCAGTCATCCCGGGACGCGAAGGAGGGATCCGAAAGCACAATTTCGTCAGTTTTTCAGTGGGAATCAATAGGGGTGGAATTGGTACGGTACCGGGGTTTTTTCTTGTATACCGTGTACCGTATCAATTATAATTGGTACAAAATTTTGATTACCAGTACCGTACCAAGTATACTTGGTACCAACTTATTTGGCTACCAACAAGTTTGGTTGGTACAAATTGGTATTGTTATGTACCAAAACTTTACTTTTAATATTGTTTGCCCTAACTGATCGTCGCTTACTTGCGTGTTACTTGTGTAATTAGTTTGATTTTAATATCTATTATTGTTTGAAAAAGAATTAGTATTAAGAGTTGTTTTAGTAATTAATTTTTTAGTGTGGATTGTTAGTTATTACTCCTAATAAAAAATAAACATATGAGTATTGGAATTGACATATCTTTATATATATATATATATATATATATATATATATATATATATATATATATATATATATATATATATATATATATATATATATGTGTGTGTGTGTATGTATGTGTATGTGTGTGTGTGTATACACATGTATGTAAATTGGTTGGTACGGTACAACCGTGGTATTCAAAATTTGGTACCGTTACCATACCAAGATTGGTTAATTGGTATGGTACTACCAACCAAACATATTGGCTACCAAACATGTTGGCTACCGACTTTATTGGTACGGTTGGTAACGTGTTGGTTGGTTCTCCATGGTACATTTTTGCCAGCCCTAGGAATTAATAGCTTGGTTAGTAATTTGATTTTTCTATTGTTTTATCAACTCGGTATCGAGGTATTCCGCAATCGGGATTTCCGTCGATTACTCGATGTTTGTTTAGATTTATAGTTTCTGATTTCAGTAGCATTAGTTAGTAGATAGATCTGATGTTTGATTGTACTGGATTGATTGTTTGCTTCTGAATTTTGAACCTAGTTTCTGATTTCAGTATGGAACTTTAGTCTAGGATTTGATTTGGGTTAGTTTAGTCCATGTTTGCTTTGGTTTTGGCACTTGTTTGGTATTTTGCTTTTATTGGGTTTTGGGAAAGTAGAAACAATACCGCTGACTGTAGAGTGACACTACAGTTGGTATACTGTCGTCTTGTCCTAACCACGTAACTCCTGTAGATCGACCCTGACTTCCACTGTGCTAAGTGAGAGTGAGGTTATTTTACTATTTTTGACCACATGACGACCTAGGCGTGTCAAAATCAAAAACCAAAAACTAACCAAATGAAACTCAAAGAAAATCAAGAAACAAAAGTTCCTATTAATCACCTAATCTAAGCTCACAGCTCCCCGGCAACGGCGCCAAAATTTGGCATGCCTAGGTCGTCGTGCGGTCAAAAATAAGAGAAAACCTAACACACACTAGCATAGTGGTAGTCAGGGTCGATCCGGAGGAGCTACGTGGTCAGATCAGATGACATATTACCAACTATAGTGTCACACTATAGTAGGAGGACTTAGTTTCTAAACTTATGACTATGAAACTCTGAAACCCAAACTGAACAATCTCAAAATAATCATAGACTAAGCTAAGCTTCAAACAAACCTAGTTACGTTCTGAAATCAGGAGTACATCTCTAATTCAGAAGTAAACAAGGGCATCCAATCAATCCAAACATAAACCAAAACAAGGCATAAACTAAACCAATAACTAAAATCCAATGGAACAGTCACTGGCTAAAGCTCAAACCTAGAATGCTAACCTAATTGGCTACTGAAATCAGCAAAGGAAAATAGTCCAACAAGGTCATAAACACATCCAAACACAACACAAACATGCAAAACCAATAACAATCATCAAAACACCGAAAAACTGAGATTACTTGTAACCAAATGATTTTCATTAACCCAAAACGAATTCCAATGATCCAATACAGTTACCAATATTGGAAAACAGTAAACTAAAGTGCTCAAGATCAGTGGTTGTCACTCCCAAAGATCTTAGCCACTCTCGCTAACTAATACTAAAAAGAAATTAAATTCTAAAACATAAAATACCAATTGAGAGGTTGCTGATGCTTAATCACGGAGTCAAAGAGCCTTCAGGTCGATTTTCCACCGGGTCTTTGCTAGGGTTTTCGGCTGGAAATGCCTCTATTTATAGTTGCAAATTTCCCGCAGCCGCGCCGCGCAATTAAGAAAACCGCAGCACGCGTACTAATCTTCTCCCGTTTTATCGGAATTTGAATTTGTTCCACCGCCTCAAAGCCGCGTCGCGCCTTCTTGATTTCCGCGGCGCACGTACGTATTTTCCTGATTTTGCCTTCTTCTCTAACTTTCTCCAATTTGCACGCTTTTGGTCCCTGTTTTCATTATTTTCTTCAAAACAAGTACTGGCACGAAAAGTGAGAATACCACGAGATATATGATATAATTTCACTAAGAATAAGGCTCAACAACGACTAAAATATGTAATATCACTAGGCGTTGTCAGGGGGTATAAGGAAACTACCTATAAAATGGCGGTTGAATGAGTGTCCACTCTCACCTACCGCTCCCTTGATCAGTGGACTGTCGTTGGCAGAACGGATTTGATAGGACAAACCTAATCTCATTAAAAATATAATGTTATTAGTGACAAAGTACTAGAACCTTTAAAAAAAATCCCAATCTAGTTACTTTAGGAAAATGTGAAAAGTATGCTAATCCATGAAATTGCATATTGCACTTTGTGACAAAGTACTAGAAACTTTAAAAAATCCCAATCTAGTTACTTTAGGAAAATGTGAAAAGTATGCTAATCCATGAAATTGCACATTGCACTTTATGGGTCGTTAGTGGAGCGTGCGTGGTTAACCGACACACTAATATGGACCCATAAAGGGAAGCAATGGGTATCTCGTGTTTTATCATTGTTGATGGAGCATGTGTGGATAACCAGCACATCAATCGAGATGATAAATGACATTGAGGTTACCAAGTAATTTGCATGATTATTCACATCTTATTTATGATCCTCGACATCTCAGTCACAAATAGAAGAGCATAATCCGAGATTAAACATGACATTGACTTCGGTCAATGAATCTCTCAGATCTAGGAACTTCATGATACTGCAATCGATAAAAGTATATCTACCTTAATGACCATTATTTTGTGATTACGACATCCCTCTTCACACCATAGGTGGGGAATTTTAGGTCCCAGCCTTATTAAATATTAGTTCGGTACTTATTTATATGGACAAACATTAAACTAATAAAATTTGATTTTATAGATGTTTGAAGATAGTGTCAACTCTCCTCTTCCTCCTCCTACACCCATTGCTGAGAGCTTCAAGAAGTACGTACTGAATATGAATAAGCTGACTGGACTGAACTACGTGGATTGGCTTTGCCAGTGGAGACTGGTTATAGGACACGTAGGAAAGCCATATCTGATTGACTGTCCACTTTTCTGCCTACCAAAACATGGAATCACACATCAGATGATTGGTGACCATGACTTCATGATTGATGAGAACGAAGAAGTTCCTCTCCTCATGCTATTAACCATTAACCCCGTCATCCGCAGGGATTTTGAATTTCTGGGGCCATATGAGTTAATACAACTGGTTGAGAAAAAGTTCCAAGAACCGGTTAGGCAGGAACGACTTACGATCTTTGAAAAGACCTGAAAAGGGGAAGTAAGGTTGGTCCACATTTCCTCAAGATTGAGGGATACATGGAAGAGCTGTACCAGCTTGGTCACCCTTTCAATCAAGAAACGAGCGTCAACTGTTTACTCACTTCTTTGACTAAGGAGTATGAACCGTTCATACAGATGTAGAATGGGGACCAACACAAAACCTTCAGGGAAATGTATTCAATGTTGACTCTCTACGAGTCGTTCATGGAGATGCATAGTTCGGGATTGGGTCCATTTGGGAAGTGCATCAGGAAACCGTCCAGACCGGTTTTGAGATGTCTCAAGCTGGGAATCCACAAGGTAGGGTACAGTCACAGGAAGATTGGAAGATGCTCCAAAGCCAAATGGTTTGGCAACTCAGGTATACCTAAAAACTCAAAACTCCTAATCCTTAATTCCTTAATACAAGATGTGATTGTCACATTTGCTTTGTATGCAGGGTCTCGTAGGACGCAGGACATTGTCGTATGGGAGCATATTCGGATTGGATCACGAGCTCGTGCAGTTTTGAAGTTTAGTTAGATATTTGATATTATTATTAGTTAGTAGATAGTATGACATTGTTTTTCACATAGTACATTGTTTGAGGATATTTTGATTTAATAAAATATTATTTTTCTTTAAAATATGATTGTTTAAATTATACTTGAAATGTTGTGCGAATGTTTTAAGTAATAACTTGAGTGTTGATGCATCCAAAGTGTGTTGGATTTATGAATTGTGTCTTCTATGGTTGTTAAAATCATTTTATAAGAATCACTTCAACCAAAGGCTCGGATGGACAAGACTTTGGAATCATTTGAGTTAGAGTCACATGATGAAATGAGTTCTTGATAAAATGGATTGTTGCAAGAAATGAATCATCGAAGAATCCAATAGATATGATTTTGGAATCAGTTGACTTAGAGTCAAGTGATGAGTTCATATCTTGAACAATTAACAAAGTCATGAATTTACATAAGAATGTAAAAGAGACTGAGATTATGAGCAACAGACACATTAGTGAGTGTAAATTGCTCAAAATCTGCAAATAAAACGCAATCAATTATACTTCAAAATATTTGGCAATCAATATGACAAATATGACTTCGCTTATCGGTATAAGCTATTGTTTGAAGCCTTGAACTGTTTAAGCACTTAAAAAGAAGTATAAGATCAACAAAACCCGAGTGAAAACATAAACTGAGAAAATGTTTCACATTTCTTCCTCTTCCAAGAACATTAATGGTTATAATATGTCTTAGGGAAGAAAAACGAGCATAGTCCAAATAGTTTTGATCCTCGATGTATTAGATACACTTCCAATAAGTTTTGATAGATTAGACATTCAACCAGTCAGACCATAAAACCATATTCCGACCACATCTTAGACTAAGTACACTACACAAATACCGTCTAATGTGTAACGTAGGGTTCATCCCTACTTGTACACAGAAAGGGTCCAGGGTCATGTAGTGTTCATCCGAACCTCATAACTAGTCTGAACCTGTTCGGTAGTGTCGTTTCATTGGCCATCCCACCTGTGCTTGTGAATGTTGAGTCCTCTTGTAAGAACTCACATTCTTAGGAAATAGTGGGAGCACTCTGAAGGAGTTCAAGGATTCGCGAAAGTGATAGAACCTCTAGTCATCACTAGAACTTGACCAGGAATCAGATTCTTGTTAAATCTGACATATCCTTCTCTTTGCAAACCAGTAGTGTTAGTTACCATCGTAAGGTGTTATGATCTGGGTGATATGCTGGTTAGTGATAAAACACTAAAGTTGGTACGGATAAGCAAGCCTGCTACTTGGAAGCATCGGTGAGCCCAGTTGCTACCGAATAAGATAACCTAAGAGCGAAACTCCATCTATGTGATAATTTGATTGACTGTACCACCTGGCCTAAAAGCAAGTGGGAGTAATTGAATCATCAAAAGAAGGCAACATAGATTGAGATATACCTACATTCTAAGAAAGAATGATTGAGTGATGCAACATTTAAAGTCATGTGATTGATTTTGAGAGAGACGCTCTCAACAGAACTAAAACGAATCTGAAAAAAACATCGTTTGCTATAACTGCATATTGTGAGTCATAGCAAGATCGGATGATCTGAACCGCTTTCCTTAAATGGAAAACCACAAGGGTTGTGTGTAGGACCCAACCAAAAGGGTTTAGAACATGCCGATACGAAAGGTACATAGTCCCGAAAATTCATCTAACGGGCACCTCGCGCGAAAGGGTCTTCGGATTCTCAAAATATGCCAAGAGTCTGGATTTTGTGAATAGCCCGAATGAGTCCCGTGTTTATGTTAGAAGTTTGGACTTTGAATTCTGTTGGACCAAGATTCAAACAAAGCGGAATATTAATAATAAACAAGATCAAGAACAAGCTATATGAAGAACTGATGTCGAATGATTTATAAGCAACTCAAGAACAATTCGATGTGAACTATTCTGTATGAGTGCTGTTGAAAAGATTACAAAAGTTAACCCTAATTAGGGTATGTGCATGCTATTTATACAAAAACTAAGTATGGAAGGACAGGCCCATTCCATAACCGATAGCTAAACAAATGGCATTAAATCCGGCAAAATATCCGATCAGCATCTTTGACTCAATCTACATTTATGACTCAACAATCTCCCCCTTTGAGTCAAAAATGCGACAAGCCTTCATTCTTCAGCTTCTGGTTTCATATCTTACACCTTTTTCTCAAACACTTTCGGAATCAAGAACAGAATCCTTTTCCGAAAGGCGATGTACCAGGTCAGCATATCATTGAAACATCTCTTGTCATTCTCGGAATTCAGCTTTGTCTTGTTGATGAGATCGAGAATTTTCTTTAAAGCAGGAGTTCGGTAGAGATGTTTGTCTCGCAGATAAAATATCTTTTTCACCGAGTCAGTTCCCTCCTTGGATGGATAGGCCATGTTCCAATCGCCCTTTTGATCTTTCCGAAACATCGTTTGTCCAGATCAGTAGGAGGTCTTTCAGGAGAGACTTCTGGAACAGAATCCAGGACTGCAGCCACTTCAATGTCAAGCTTCGAGATTTCAAGGATATAACCTGTGAGCAATTCCTTGACATGCTCATACAGAATCTTATGATCTTCCCTTCTTTGAAGAATATTAAACAGAGACACCCAATCAAAAGGATTCATGAATGGAAGATCAGCAAGAGTAAATTCATCATTCTCATCTCTTGATCATCTGCGAGCAAGAAAAATGGCATTTCGAAAAGGAGAAGTCACACTCGGCATTCTTGGAGTGAGCTTCACAATCTTCTTCAGGCTCCAAGACATGTGTTGTGGTTTGGAATGCTCTAGGTAAAAGTTGAACAGCTTATCATTTTCCACAGCCCGAGGTTCAGTGTTTGTTTTTAATTCATCAAAGCAGCGGATTAGGAATACTCTTGCTGTCATCGGAAAATCAAATTGTGAGTCTACTTGATTTCCGACATCATAAGAGCAATTTGGCTGCAACCAGTTCTGAATGGGTTGTGTGATGGCTTCCGACTTCATTGTTTCGTAATCCCAATTTACAAAGAGGGTTTTCCGAGCTTTCAATTCAAGTTCTGCTTGTTCTTTAGCCGTATCTTCAGCATCAAGCTGTTTGGAGATACCCTGAAGTTCATCAAGTTCTTTCTCCCTTGCTGCTCTGGCCAGTTGAGCAGTCTTCGACATGTCAAGACCTTCATCTACATCATCTTCACCGATCTTCTTGGTCTTGCGTTTCGAAGGACCGGTAGATGTATCACCAACATTCATTGATTTAAACCAATCAGCTTTTGGTTTTAGAATGTCATCAGCAGACTCTTGAGTCCCTGGTTTCTTCACATTGGTGACTTTAGTAAACATCGGTTTCTGGACAAGGCTTTCAGTAGCCTTCTTCTTTTCATCAGACTGGTTAGACCTGTCAGCTTCATCATCAGACTCATCAATTTTGGTGTTGTCTCCCCCTTGTTTCGGAACGGCAACGTGTTCCGAAACACCCTGAATCTTACTTAGTAGAAGGAAGACAGGATGAAGCTTATCCGTGATATAACCACGAAGGTAAGGAATGAGAACAGGATCCTCTTCTTCGATCATCCGACGAATGTAAGACTCAATCTTGGCGACAGACTTCCGAATAGCCTGTGATTTGGAGATAGCAGATGACAAAATTGCTGAGGAGTGCTTAAGGTCTGTTTTGAGAAGTTGGATCTTTGTTGTTTTGGAGGCCAAAAGATCCATTAAATCATTTTTCGATGCCAGATCTTCCTGTAGTATATCTACTTTGGCTTGTAGGGAAGATGCTAAATCGGAATTCTCCTTTTTGAGATCGGAAAGGAGTGTGGCAAGAGCCTCTTTTTCAGTCTTGAGGGTGTCAGCAAACCCATGAATGACTTTATTCATCATATCAACATTAGACTAATGTCGATCCTGAAAATCCTGTACGAATTTTAGAACATCAGTTTCCAACCTGCCGAGCTTTACGGCAGTATCGTCCATATGTTTTTCCAATTTTTCCATGATAGACGAAAAATGTTTCATAATCTTGACATTCTCAGTGATTAATGTCTCGATATGATCATTATGAGTCTGTAACTGGGATTGCCAGTCAGAAGTAGACGGACCCTGGCCGGATTGAAGAAGCTTGTCCAGTTTAGCGGACAGGTCCTGAAATTGCTCCTGAGTCATGGGAGCAGAGGATGTAGACGTAGTGCGATGGACATTGAAAGGAGAATCAATGTAATCAGCCAGGTCATCTTGATCATCATAAAGTAAAACATCTTCGTCTTCTTGTTCGGATGTGGGTTCTGGGATTTTTGGTGAATGTGGAGTAGTGTTGTCTTGTTGAGTGGATTTTTGTGAAGGTGGTTTCGGTGGAGATTTATGAGGTGGAGAAGATGGTGGTGTGCTTTGTTGTGGCGGTGTTTGTTATGGTGGGGAATGCGGAGGAGTGGGATTGGGTGTTGGTTCAGGTGTTGGTGGTCGGTGAGTAGTTTCCTGATTATCATCTATATCATCATCAAGAGGGTTGGTGATATGGTGGTCGTCGGAATGTTCATCTTCCGAAGGAGGTTGCATGACCATCTTCCGAAGCCTTCGGGATTTCTTTGATGGTTTTTCTGTATCAGAAGCTGCAACTTTGCCTTTTCGCTTAGTAACTCTTTTTGGATTTTCGAGCTTGTCAAAAGCGAGTTGTTGTTTTTGGTCTAGAGTTCGGACAGCGAAGGTTGTCGTTTTACAGTAATCGACAATACATGGGACATCTTTCGAAACTCTGTCTAGCATGGCCATCAGAAGGGCACCAATAAAATCTAAATCCTCTGCCTTGCTAGTGACAAAAGTTTGTGTAGGAAAAGTTGAAATAACAGACATTACAGAATCCTTCATGACATGAATGTCATGCTTCTCAATTGTTCGTTGAACAACGAGGGACCAGAACCGCGCACATGAGATCTCCTGATGTCGGAGTCTGTAATTCACACTCTCGACAAATTGACTCCACAGGATTGACCCATAGTCTAGATTGACAGCATTGTAAAGACCATAGAAAAAGGAGTAAAAGAGCTTACTCGCACTGTCAGTTCCCGTAGTGCGTTCTGAGAAGCTTTTGAAGAGAATGGTGAACAGAGCGTTCCATTGTGGCGGTAAACCCTTCTTAGAAAATTTGGACAACTGTGTAATATCGCCTTTGTAACCCAGTTGATGAAATAGACGTTGAAGAGTTACAGGTTGAAGCATCTCAGGGTCTACCAGATCATCAGTTTCTGTAAACCCTAGAAGTTGACTAAATCTGGACTTTGAGATTTTTGTTTTGACAGAACCCACTTCAAATGAAATGTACTCCTCCGCTTGGTTGTAGAAGGTGGTGGAGTAGGTGGCTGAGAGTAAGGAAATCGGTACCGTAGCAGATGCAGTCAGGGCGGTTGCGATTGGGGAGTACTTCAAGCATTCAATCAACGGCCGAATCGATTCACTGTAGTGAGAGGAGTTGAGATCGATGATCAAGTTTTGATTTGCTTTAATCTTCAACATCAGAGTAGAAGAGGTGTTGTCGTTTGCAGAAGATGAACCAACCATGGAGAGTGCGTGAGAATTTTGGGGAAGAAGAGTTCAGTGAGGGTTCAGTATGCTTGAGAGAAATAAAATCCGGAGAAGAGAAAGGAGAACCCTAGAAACCCTTTAAGTATCTTTTGGAATCCAATTGAAAATAGGAAATCCCGCTTCAGTCGCTTCCGTTTCCCAAGAATCACACTTTATCATTATGAGTGGCCCCCAAGAGTCGCAGTGCAGGCGCGTGAAAAGCGAGATAGTAGCTGTTGTTGAGACGACGTTGTAACTGCTACATTTTGATGACCTCATTCAAAATTTAAAAATTTGATGAGTGAAAAATGCCAGGTCATCAATCTGAATTCTTACCACAAAAGCAATCAAAGTTAGAAAAATCAATAATGATTTTCGTGCAAGAGTGTGCCAAAGATAAGGAAGAAAATCAAAGTTTATCTGGAAATGTGTGATGTCGGATTGACATAAAACTATATGACCCCGGGCAATGATCTCTTCCTTCGGAATCAAGAGAGATTCGGAAGTGTTTTTGTGGTTTCCCGTTGAATTACGATCAATTGATTGATAAGAATCATTGAAAGGTATCTTTTTAGATTTAGCTTTATTGGGTGGGTTGAACTTTCTTTCAAATTCCGAAACGTGAGAATGTCCGAAATCGGAAGAAAGTACTTGTTTGACCAGAGTAGTCATGAGAACAAGTAAGGTAAAGGTGGTTTTATATGACTTAGGAAAAATTTTGAAATCTCAAAAAAAAATTAAAAATTGGATCTCTTGGGTTAGAAATTACTTGGAGGAAGTAGATTTCACAAAGATCACACAAAAATAAATTGAGATTCCTTTGAAGCTTCCGTCAATTCCTCACGGTAATTGGATTGTTGGGTTTCATTCGAAACTGTGGTAGAAACAGTTCCGAAATCATGAACACAGATTTTGTGTAACCATCAGTTTTCAGTGGTGATGCTGAAAGCCTTCATAAGGGTTACAGTTATATGGAAATGTATTAAGTGTGGAGAAGTAATGGAAGGGTCGAGAGAAATTGTTTGAGTCTCACAGCTTCTCATGGTGAAAATGAGTTGCGATCTTTGACTAGAATTTCCGAAATCATATTTTGAAATTGGTTGTTATTTCAATAATCATAGATATTCATTAGATGGTAGACAGGTGGAAGGAGAGAGAAAGATACTGAGAAATACTGCAGAGGAAGAAAATCATCATGACAACTTATTAAATGCTCAGGAGAAAAGAGTGGAAAACGTCCAATCAGGTGCTAATTAGCCGTCTCTGCTTTGATGACGCGTAATAATTACAAAAGACTTGCATCATTACGCCTAAAAAGTAATTTAATATCCACTATTGAGAAGCCTGACCGGTTTCTTGTTTGCCTATAAAAGGAAAATATTGTTAGCAGAAACATCACATACTCACAAGAGATTACCTTCAGACGATTCTTGAAATGGCTCAACGTCCTTACAACCATGGTGACAAGGTCGAGGTGAAAATGCATAAAGGTGAATACGTAGGTGGCACTTATGGTGGAGTCATCATGGCGGTTTGGAACCATTGGTATGAGGTCAAGATGACCACGCTCAAGGATAGTGATGGTGGAGGTCCCCTGACGATCCAGACCAGTTATCCCTACTTGCAGCCTGTCCCACCAAAGATCTTGGTGGAGTATAAACAGTTCGACATCGTGGAGGTCTGGCACAAGAGAGGGTGGTGGCCGGCGGTGATCATCCGGACAACTCCTCACAACCAGTTCTTGGTGGGACTGGCGGATGAGAGTCGTCTCTTCGTGGATGAGTGTGAGGTGCGAATCCATCAAGCCTTCCACCTTGGTGATCCTCCGATGTGGCACTATTATAAGTTGTAGGATGAAGTAGTTTTGTTTTTCCTTTTGATGTACTAGACTACCGTCCTTCAGTTTAAATAAAAAGTGTCCTGCTTTTTTTTTTATGGATTTCTCTTTGAATTCTGTATCTGCATTCTCAAGTATAGTTGACAGCAAGAAGAACAAAAAAAAAATTAGAATTAAACTTAAGAACCAGAAAATATTTTTGATATTTTTAATAATAAAAAAAATCAGCTTGAAAATAATAAAAAAAATAAAAATTAGAGGTAAATAAAAAAAATATAGAGGAAAATAAATATACAGAAAGGATACATTCGCTCCTAATCATCCTGGTCTAAAGTCCGATTCCGAGACATTCCGAATTTCGGAATCAATCGGAAAATTAGTTAGATTTCTGAACAGATTCAGCTTCCATCATTCTGAGGCCTTGAAGAATTCTATTAAATGCTAGCTCTGGAAGTGCCTTAGTAAAGATGTCTTCCAGTTGATCATTTGAGCGAACAAAATGAATCTCGATGTTGCCGTCTTCAACATGATCTTTGATAAAGTGATATCTAAGTGCAATGTGTTTAGTCTTTGAATGTTGCACTGGATTGTGACAGATCCGAATCGGACTTTCAGAATCACAGTAAAGTGGAATACGTTTCATACTGACTCCATAGTCTCTCAGTTGGTTTTGAATCCATATTATCTGAGAGGTGCATGAAGCAGCAGCAATGTACTCCGCTTCAGCTGTTGAGAGTGACACACAAGTCTGTTTCCTAGATTGCCAGCTTACAAGTTTTCCATCGAGAAGTTGACATCCTCCTGAAGTGCTTTTGCGATCCAATCCACAACCACCAAGATCAGCATCAGAAAATGCTTGAACGAAGAACCCAGATCCTGATGGATACCATAGTCCAAGTGATGTAGTTCTTTTGAGATATCAGAATAAGTTCTTCACAGCATTGTGATGTGGCTCTCTAGGATTAGCCTGATATCTAGCACAATAACATACAGCAAACATGATGTCAGGTCTACTTAAAGTAAGGTAGAGAAGTGAACCTATCATCTGACGGTAAAGAGTGATATCTGCTGCAGGTTTGTCTAGGGAAGGAGTGAGTTTGGTTCCGAAGGCCATCGGAACTTTGACTTTAGAATCTCCCTTCATCCCGAATTTTTCTAAGAGAGACTTGGTATAAGCTTCTTGATTGATGAAAATGCCTTCCGAACTTTGTCTGATATTAAGGCCTAGAAAGAAATTGATTTTACCCATCGAGCACATTTCAAATTTTGTCTCCATTAGATTTCGGAATTCAGCTGTTAGGCTTGGATGAGTAGACCCGAAAATGATGTCATCGACATAGATTTGAACAATCATCAGGTTACTTCCTTTCTTTTTGCGAAAGAAAGTTGGGTCGACAGAAACTTGCTTGAACTTGGATTGCTTGAGAAACCGAGTTAAAGTTTCATACCAAGCTCTTGGAGCTTGCTTTAAACCGTAAACAGCTTTATCTAACACGTAGCAATGATCGGGATGTTCACTGCTCACAAA
Source organism: Cichorium intybus (assembly GCA_023525715.1). Lineage (NCBI taxonomy): Eukaryota > Viridiplantae > Streptophyta > Magnoliopsida > Asterales > Asteraceae > Cichorium > Cichorium intybus. The sequence goes on from CM042015.1 coordinate 43,852,706, forward strand.
GCCGGGTGGCTGTTCAACGTAGACTGTTTCTTCTAATTTACCATTCAGAAAGGGACACTTAACATCCATCTGATAGATATCGAAACCCTTGTGTGCTGCATAAGCAAGAAAAATTCGAACGGACTCTAGTCTGGCCACTGGTGCAAACGTTTCTTCATAATCGATTCCTTCTTCTTGACAGTAGCCTTTAACTACCAGTCTTGCTTTGTTCCGAATGACATTCCCTTCTTTGTCTAATTTGTTTCGGAATACCCACTTCATTCCGAGAACAGATGCCTTTTTCGGAGTTGGAACTAATCTCCAGACTTTGTTGCGTTCAAATTCATTTAGCTCATCTTGCATTGCTTGTACCCAGTCGGCATGATCAAGTGCAACTTTGACTGTTTTAGGTTCGATCTTGGAGATGAATGAGTGAAACAAGCAAAATTCCACCTTAGAAAACAATGCAGCTTGTTTTTCTTTGACTTGAGCTCGAGTGAGAACGCCAACAGATGGTTCTCCGATGACTTGAGATTGTGGATGATCTTTCGTCCATTTTAGCATTGGAGGATAATCTGGATCATATTCAGGATTAATCTCTGCAATAATTTCTTCTGCTTCCGATTGTACCTCTGACTGAGTGTCAAGGTCATTGTTTTTAATCTCATTCTCCCCCTGGAAGTTTGCATCGTTTCCTGTATGTACAAGATCGGAGTTGCTTACTTCAATTGAAGGTGTGCTTGTCTCTGAGTGATAAGAAGCATCTTCTTCCTGAAGGGATGCCGAATTCTCCCCCTGGATAGGTGCAGAGCTCTCCCCCTGGATTGGTGCATCAGAAATGGGAGTCCAATTTGGAATCGGAACATCTGTGAAGTCGACTGTTAGAGAGTCATTTTCACTGATGGCACTGTCTATTATTTTTAGCAGTTCATCCCCTTGGTTGTCTCTAGCGTTAGCTTCTGCTGACTTTGTAGTTTCTGGTTCATCAAACAAATTCATGAATTCCTCATATAGATTCATAAGAGGAATAGTCGTTCGATTGGAGTCCGAAAAGATTTCTTGAGTTTTCATAGAAGGGTGTGTTGCTCTTGAATTGTAGCTATCATCGAAGGTGATGTAGTAAGATTCTTCAATTTTTCGAGAATGTTTGTTCAAGACACGATAAGCCTTTGAAGTAAGAGAGTACTAAAGGAAAACACCTTCATCAGCTTTTTCATCCCATTTAACTCGTTTTTCTTTTGACTTAAAAATGAAACACTTAGATCCAAAAACATGAAAGAATTTCACGTTCAGTTTTCTTTTGTTGATTATTTCATAGGGAGTGAGGTGAAATCGTTTGTTGATGATGGAACGGTTCTGGGTGAAGCATGCAGTTGCGATGGCATCGGCCCAGAAGTATAGAGGAAGTTTCGCAAAAGAGAGCATAGTTCGAGCAGCTTCACAAAGAGAACGATTTCGTCTTTCTACCACTCCATTTTGTTGAGGAGTATAAGGGGCAGAGAAATTATGCGAAATTCCTTTGTGAACTAGAAAGTCATTCAGTATTTTATTTTTGAATTCGGTGCCATTATCACTTCTTATCATCCGAACTTGCTTTCGGAGAAGAACTTCAATTTGTTTGATGAAGTTTATCATGTTAAGGCTGCTTCAGACTTTTGCATGAGAAAGAATACCCATGTGAAACGAGATAAATCATCTACCACAACCAGAATGTACTTGTTGTGAGCAACGCTTTCGATGACAGAGGGACCACAGAGATCAATGTGCAACAGTTCCAAAGGTTCTATGATCTTGGTGTTAACGATTGCAGAATGACTCTTGCGACTTTGTTTTCCTAGTTCACATGCATCACACAAACGATCTTTATCGTACTTGAGTAACGGTAATCCTCGCACAAGATCACCAAGTACCAGTTTGTTAAGATCACGAAAGTTCATGTGTGATAAGCGCCTATGCCATAGCCAACTATCATCGTTCGCAGCTTTTGTGAGTAAGCAGATGGCCGGTTTTCCTTGAATAGGTTTCATGTCCAAAGGAAACATTTCTCCTTTACGTTTCGATTTTAGAACTACTCTTTTGGATTCTTTTTCAATCAGTTCGGAACCATCTTCATCAAAGGACACTTTTAGACCCGTTCCGACAACGAGTTGCGAAACACTGATTAGGTTGTGCTGAAGTCCTTCAACATAAGCCACTTTTCGGATGGAAATTTCACCATTTGTGATCATGCCATAGCCTTTGATTTTCCCAGTGGCATTGTTTCCATAGCTTACCTTTCCCCCATTCGTCAAAGATCGAAATTCTCGTAATTCTTCCTTCCTTCCTGTCATGTGACGTGAACAGCCGCTATCGATATACCATTCTGGATCATACTGTTCATCACGAAGTACCTGCATAGTTTAGAGAGATTTAGGAACCCAAACCAATGTGGGCCCATGTGAGAATTTACGAGAAATAGGAAAAACGGATGATCTTTTAACCCAAAAAGATTTTCTCACAGAAGGTTGATTTTCCTTATTCTCAATTCAGAACACTTTCATTTTTGTGGATTGCCATTGTTCGTTAGCAAAACGAGATTTCGTAGGAGTAAAAGTGTTAGATACTTGATAATAATGGGTTTTCTGACTGCGAGAGTGATAAGTGGAATTTGGAAATTTTACTGACTGAGATGTGAAGATTGGTTTCGAAATAACTGTTGGGTGACTCTTGTTGGTGTTGGAACTATGGCTGATTTCTGGTTCAGGATAAAGCTTGGCTTTCCCTTTTGAATCATTTGAGTTGAGAACATGAGTGAGATTCTTTGTTTTTGTAGAATTTGAAGCTTTATGAATAGGGATCGAATGTTGTGCAAATTTTGGAGTTTTCACTGATTTCGGAATCGGAATTAGATTGACTTTTGGGGTTAAGTCGTTTTTGTTTCTCCAAAACTGTTTTCTTTCTTTCAAATTCTTTTTGTACCTTGCATTCATTTTTTTCCTTTTGGCTATCAGCTCTTCAGGGGACTTATGAATACAAGATGTTAAACAGTGGTTAGAGTCAGATTTGAAAGTACTTGTTTTAGAGGTTGAAGAATCGAATTTCAAATTTTTTGTACCCCATGAACCATTGTGCGAAACGGAATTTTTACAATTCAATGATCCAGAAATGTAGTTACCACGAGACTTCCATGAGGTCATTTCGGAAAGACCTTTGGTCTCATCCGAGTTGTCAATCGGTTCAGACCAAAAGAAGGAATCACAGACATCGGAATTATCATTATCGACTAGGACCTTGAGTTCAGTTACATCTTTTGAATTCAGGCCTGGTTTAATAAAAATTTGATTTGGTACTGTCTGAATTTTTGGAAAAACAGTAGCCTGTTCATTTAAAGTGTGTGACTCATTATTTTCAACAATTCTTGCAAAGGCAACTGAATTTTCAGAAATGAGATTTTTCTTAGTATCAGTGGAATTGTTTATGCATTCAGAACAGTCAATTTCATCCTCAACCGGAATCTCACTCATTTCACTTTCATCAAAATCAGAGAAATTCTCATTAATGGGAGTATTATCAGAATTTAATTTTGAGCAAAATGAGTGAAAATTTTTCAAGGTTGCTGTTTTAATTTCCTCATGATCATTTTCTGAAAAATATTTTTTAACCATATTTTTATGTTCTTTGGACTTAATATAACTTTCAATTTTATCAAGTCCGATTCGATAACCTTCCGAAACCTCATCAGAAGAAACAATGGTTTCACACTTGTAGCATTCAGCATCAATTTCGTCCTCTTTCAATTCAAGAAAGGGCAAAATCATTTTATGTAAACCCCTGCCTATATCACAGTCAAGATGCAGTTGAGTAATATTATTATAAAGTCGCTTTGCAATTAAACAAAAAATGTTTCTCTGTTTAATGAGAACTAAATTATCTTTCTTGACATAAATAATATCATCTCGTGCTCTAACTAACTCACTATCCAACGTCTGGATTCTCATTCGCCTCTCCTCATTCTTATTCGATACCCTGCTCAATTGATCATTTAGGTTAGAATTGCTTAGACGTGTTCTTTTTAAGCTATCACTCAAACTGGAAACAGTGAATCTAAGATCATCTAATTCAGAATCATAAGTGGAAGAGCAGATATTTAAAGATTTAAGGATTGAACGTACCTTGTTAACTACAGCTTCACATTCTTCTACCTGTTCCGAAACAGATTTCGCAGCAAAACAACTTGCTGAAGATTGACACCCATCGGTAGAATATCCCCTGTTGTCGGAACGATCATTCTGCACCATCAAACATCGGCCATGTGTCAGATTTCTCACCTCCTCATCTTCCGAGTCTATTGACCAGACCTCAACTGTGCCAAACTCGCTATCCTCCTTGACCACAAAGGCTGCTTTGGTAGTTGACACATCGTTCTTTTTCAGTTCCTCAATCTTCTTTGCGTAATATGCTTCATCTTTTACCTGCTCCTTCTTCTCAGTTTGCTTTCGGAGCAAGCAGTCTTTTATGAAGTGGTTCTTTCCTTTGTAGTAATGGCAATCATAACCCGAGTCACCAATGAGCTTCTTTTCTTCATCACCTTTCTTTTTCTGGTTTTCTTCTGGTATCTTTTCGGAATTATAACCTCCTAGTCGGCTTCGGTTTTTAAACTTAGAGAAGTTTTTCTTGAAAAACTTCTTGGGATTGGAGTCCATTAAAGCTTTATCTTCTCTGGTTAGATCATCGTCGGAGAAATCTGAATCAGAATCAATTTCAGCAGATTTCTTCCCAGCAGCAACTAAAGCTAGCGAACCAAGGCCGACAGTCGCTTTAGCTTCCGAAGTAACTTCCTTTTCGTGGGACTTAAGGATTCCCACAACTTTAGCCAGAGTGTAGGTTTTGAACTGTTCATGAGCTTTTATGGTCGATACGATAGCCTTCCATTCGGAACGAAGACCGTCAAGAAAAGTGACCTTTTGCTTGATGACAGTCCGAGCTAGGTTGTATTTTAATAATCGACTTAGGAGATGATTGTATCGATTAAACGTTTGAGTGAGAGTTTCTTCCGAACCTTGTACAAACGATCCAAAATCTGAAAGAAGAGTGGTTTGAATTGAATGTTCGAGGTCAGCATCTCCAAAGTACAATTCTTTGAGCCTATCCCAAATTTCTTTTGCCATCTGACATGAACTAACCAGACGAAGAGTGTCTGCTTGGAGAGCAAATCTGATAATTTTGAATGCTTTAATGTTGCACATCAGTTTATCCTTCTCGTCTTGAGGAATGCCTTGGTGAGCAACAAGTAGATTGTTGTATTCTTTTAGGGTTTTGATAACCCTTCTTGTGGCCGTGTGGGCAAAGGTTTCTTCTGTAATGGCTTGCCAAATGGTTGCTCCATGTTCTTCGATGCCAAGAACATAGTCTTCAAAGTGCAGTGCCCAAACCTCATATTCTTGTGTAAAGAGAATTGGGGTTCTAGTGGTGGATCCAATGCTGCTAGAGAGATTGAATGACTGAGTATGAGAGTCGTCATAAGCCATTGAAACTTCTTTATCGTTTGAATCGATAGTGTATAGGAGAGTCAAGAGAAAAATCTCACGTAAACAAGATCAAAAAGTCTGATATCCAGAAATCGATTAAGACGATTAGGATATTGAGAAATAGATCTGCAAATAACACTAACTCCTGCTCTGATACCAATTGTTGGACCAAGATTCAAACAAAGCAGAATATTAATAATAAACAAGATCAAGAACAAGCTATATGAAGAACTGATGTCGAATGATTTATAAGCAACTCAAGAACAATTCGATGTGAACTATTCTATATGAGTGCGGTTGAAAAGATTACAAAAGTTAACCCTAATTAGGGTACGTGCATGCTATTTATACAAAAACTAAGTATGGAAGGACAGGCCCATTCCATAACCGATAGTTAAACAAATGGCATTAAATCCGGCAAAATATCCGATCAGCATCTTTGACTCAATCTACATTTATGACTCAACAAATTCTCAAAATATGCCAAAAGGTTTGGATTTTGTGAATAGTCTGAAAAAAGTTCCAAAAATGTGCCAAAGCTAGTGGGAGTATCATTGTGATCTGCCTTCCCATGTATGTCGGTCACATACTATTTCTGGGAAACATCTCTTATCATTACAAAGTGTAATGACTTGACATAAGAGACTATTCGCTATCTAAAAGAGATACAATGTATTCAAGTGGATACCAACATCTATCAGATAGATACAATTCGCCAGTAAAGAATCTGCAGTATAAGTATGATCTTGATAAGATTCAAGATGCATGACCAAAGAAAAGGGTTTTCTAAAGGACATGATAGAAGGATGATGAGTAATCCATAGGCTCTGAAAGGGTTCAGAACAGAACGAAATCGGATTCGATGAACTGCCACAAATTGAATCGATCATAAGTGTCATGGACTGATCTTGATACCTTAATGCTTAGAACATAGTAAGTTGGATTCAGGACACCACCTAGCCGAGGATACTGGGTAGAATAGTTAAGCACACATGAGAAATCATTGTGAGATAATTGGAGGAATATAATAATAATTTGAAATAAGTTTCAAATATGTGATTATTGACATCAATATATGACACTAAGAGACTTCATGGTTGAAGAGTTTCGTTGGGATATTGATGGAGCGTGTGTGGTTCAACGACACTTCATTATCGCATTGAAATCTTCTTGACACCAAAGGGTGTAGTCGCATGGACTAAAGATCCCAAGAACCATGAGAAGTCACAGTACACAACACCATTTCCGAAATGGTGTCAGGAGAGAAAGACCAAGATGACACATTGAGATATCATCGGAAAGGTGTCCGATCGGATCATCTGCAATGATGTGTATCAATGTAGGACATTTGGATATTGACACGCCTAGGTCGTCGTGCGGTCAAAAATAGTAAAAATAATCTAACACACACTAGTATAGTGGTAGTAAGGGTCGATCCACAAGAGTTACGTGGTCAAGGTAGACAACAGATTACCAACTGTAGTGTTACTCTACAGCCAGAGGATCTAGTTTCCGACTTTTACCAAAAACAATCCCAAAATCATAAAATCAAAAAATTCCAACTCAAGCATCAACTAAACTAAAACTAAAACCAATCCCTAACCCTAATCACTTACTGAAATCAGAAGTGTAATTCAGAAGTAATCAATATCAAATCAACACAATGAAACATCCAAATGTATCCAAGAGCATAAAACCATAAAAAGAGCAATTAACAATAAACGAATGATTAACTATTAAAAACTCAGATCCAACTTGTTCCATAACAGAAAACATAAACTTTCAGAAACTAAAAACTAATGCCAATGGTTGTCACACCCAATAACACTAGCCAAAGCTACCAAAACTACTAAACTACTTCGAAACTAAAAGAGAAAAACATAAATACCAATTATGGTCGACTGAAAACTGAAACTCGGAGTCAAAGAAGCCTTGAGGCTCGTTACTATGCTAGGTCTTTGCTACTGATTTCGACCTAAAGCCTCTATTTATAGTTTTGAAAAATAAAAGACCACGCCGCGTGCACTTAGATTCTGCGGCGCACGTATGGGTTTATCCCAGTTTCTTCGGCGTTTGAATCTTCTACACCGCCTCATTGCTGACTCAGCGCGTCGCGCCCTTCACATATCCGCGGCGCGCATGCGAATTCGACTGTTTTTTGTTTATCTTCAAACTTCTTCCATTTTGTACGCATTTAGCCCCTGTTTACATCAATTCTTTCCAAACAAGCGCCGAAACAAAAAGTGAGAATACCACAGCATATATGATATAAATTCACCAAGAATAAGGCTCAACAATGACTAAAATACTTGATATTACTAGGCGTTGTCAAACACCCCACACTTGTGCCTTGCTTGTCCCTAAGCAAGAGAGTTTTTAACAAATTCTAATAGAGACTCAAACAATTTTTGAATGCGTTCAATTTCAAAGCTTATTGCCTCAATAGTTAGAATGAAATAGTTTGTGAAAACATAATCAGAATATTCTTTGGAATTCATGACTTTCTAAAGAACCCTTGATTACAAATTTTCTGTCCACAGTGAAGTGTACGTACTCATTCAGATTCTAAAGGCCATAAAAGAACTGTCCATGACTTTCGATGTTGTCCGTGTAACGAGCTTTCAGAAATACCATCCCAGACCAGACGATCTTAAGTGGCAAGGTGCATAAGTCCCACCCATTTTAGGCTTACGGGCTCGAACACCAAAGGCCACATATTGACGATTCCTTCCTAAATTCCAAACTTAAAACATCCCAATCTCGTAAATCCCAAAACTCAACTTGTTTGACTAAACTAATACCATGATAACAACTACATAGAATTTCTTGAAAAATACCAATGCTAAACATTCACAAATTATTCGTTTCAAAATTACAACCTGTAACACCCGGTTTCTCAATTTAAGGAATACACCAATTACATTAATCAAGCAATATACTATTAGTGGTGTAACCTCAAAAGAGCAACAAGTTTACAAAGTTATATCAAAAGCATAGTTTAAGTATTTACTTATGTACAAACAAGTTTCATACTAGTTTACTCAAAACCGGATTTTACAAAAGACATAGTCCAACACAAGAAAATAAGTAAGTCCAAGTCCAAAGTCCATATCCCATCCAGCTAACCCTCCGTGATGCGTTTCCCTCGATCTGTACTTCCAGAACCTAACACAATTAACATTAACAAACAATATATGAGCTTTGAAAGCTCTGTGAGTAATTAAAGTTTAACTGGACAGTATTTGTCCAACATTTCTTTCACAACTTTCTCAATAAACCATCTTGATCTTTAATATATTCTCATAATGAGGTTCATTATTCCAAACACTCATAATTGGTATTCTCAACCAATTTCAAAACAACTCAAATCATACTTCTCCTGTAATAAACATCAATACCAACACATAATTCAGCTATTAATAACTACTCACCTGTTGTGGAATCGATGTGTGGAACTCCTGCACCTCGTGTATGCTCCTGCCTAGCTTTAGCTGTAGCATAACAACTCATTTTCATTGCTCAAGTTAAGAATAATCTTAGTCACACTCAATATTCATCATAATCAAGGAACTTGTATCATTGAAACAAGTTACAATCAAAAGATAACAACAATATCAAAGTTATAGCCTTCAATTTCATCACTTAAACACATGTAACCCTAGAATTATAAAAATCAACATTTCTTTAGCTCGGGTTCATAGTTAGAACTCATTTATACTAACTAATTCAAACAATTTCACTCTAACTCTAGCTAATTTCAGGTGGTTCACCAAAACCACGAGATACCATCTCAATTCCAAAGATTCAACCGTCAAAACAAGATAAAAATCAAAGAGAATTACCATTCAAGCTCAAAGAACTAATCTCTAGCTTCAATTCGTGATCAATAAGCCTTAATCTTGACTTAGAAGGGTTAGAATCGCTTTTCTAGGGTTTTAGGAGTGTTTTGATCGAAGTAGAAATAACCCAAAATGAAAAGAAATCGGGTTTTAAATCAAATCTGTGCCGATTACACGACCCGTGTAAAAGTTACACGGCCCGTGTAACTCACGGTATGAATTTAGAGTTTGGTCTGCAGAACTACACGACCCGTGTCAATATTACACGACCCGTGCTGTACATTTTACACGACCCGTGTCAATAATACACGACCCGTGCTGTACATATTAGTTTTAGTCTACAGGTTTACACGACCCGTGTCAAAAATGACACGACCCGTGTAATTTACGGTATGCTCAAAACATTTACAAGGAACTCCTACACGACCCGTGTAACTCCTACACGACCCGTGTAACCTCTTTTTAGCATTTTTCAACTTCAATTTCCTTCCAAATGAAATTCTAACTACCCAAACTCATGAAATAATCTAACAAATCTTAATTATACCTAGATTAACTAAAAAATCTCTAATTTTTTAATAACACGGTATTACAAGTACTTACCCCCTTCAAAAGATTCCGTCCCCGGAATCTCCTAAAATAAAAAGGGATATTTTGACCGCATCTCCTCTTCAGCTTCCCAAGTGACATCTGATCCTCTATGATGTCGCCATTGTACTTTTACTAATCCCACTTCTTTATTTCGCAATTTCCTAACTTTCTTTTCTAGAATTTGCTCCGGCATCTCTTGATACCTTAACTTCTCATCTAGTTAAACTTCAGCCAAGGGTACCCGAGTGGATTGGTCATGCAATGTTTTTCTAAGGTGTGACACATGGAAAACATTGTGGATACCCCGTAACTCCTCTGGAAGCTCAAGCTTATACGCAACCGCTCCAATTCTCTCCAAAACTCGAAAGGGTCCGATAAAGCGCGGGCTCAACTTACCTCTCTTTCCAAATCGAATTACTCCCTTCCATGGGGACACTTTCAACATTACCATGTCCCCGACATTGAACTCTAATAGCTTTCTCCTTTTATCTGCATATTGATTTTGGCGGTTTTGAGCTACTCGCATATGCTCACGGATGCTTTGTATCTTCTCTTCAGTTTCAGCTACAATTTCTGGTCCCGCCAATGGTTTCTCTCCCATCTCTGTCCAGCAAGTTGGTGTTCGGCACGGTGCACCATATAAACCTTCAAAAGGTGCCATCTGAATACTGGAGTGATAAGTGTTGTTATAGGCAAACTCTACCAAAGGCAGATGATCTTCCCAACTGCCTCCAAAATCAATGATGCAGGCTCGTAGCATATCTTCAAGTGTTTGTATAGTTCTTTCCGACTGTCCATCCGTCTGGGGATGATACGCAGTACTCAACAAATCTTTTGTACCAAAATTCTTTTGGAAACTCTGCCAGAAATGTGAATTGAACCGGTTATCTCTATCAGAAATTATTGAAGTTGGCACTCCATGTCGTTTCACAATTTCTTTCGTATATATCTCAGCTAGCTTTGATACTTGATAATCTTCTCGGATTGGAATAAAATGAGCCGACTTTGTTAACCTGTCAACAATCACCCATATAGAATCATATCCTCGAGGAGTCCGAGGCAACTTTGTGATGAAATCCATGGTGATCTCATCCCATTTCTTCTTTGGTACCGGTAATGGTTGCACTGCTCCATAAGGCTTCTGATGATTAGCTTTTACCTGAAGACATGTCAAACAGTTCTCTACAAATCGTCCCACATCTCGCTTCATACGCGGCCACCAATAGTACGGTTTTAAGGTATAATACATTCGTGTACTACCAGGATGAACCGAATACCTAGTACAGTGAGCATCCTCTAGCAATAATTGTCTCGCCTCGCCATGTCTCGGAACCCAAACTCGCCCTTGGAAAGTTTTGATTCCTTGTGCATTTTCTACAAGTTTCTCTACATAGCCAATCATCCTCTCTCTCTCTTCAAGTCATTAGCTTCGACTTGACATCTACGTATCACCTCCGGTAATCTACTCACAATCCCCATTCGAGCCGATACGACTCGAATAGGCGGCTCTTTACGACTTAGTGCATCCGCCACTACGTTAGCTTTACCGGGATGGTAAAGTATTTCACAATCATAATCTTTTAGCAGATCCATCCACCGTACTTGTCTCATGTTTAACTCTTTCTGATCAAACAAGTATTTCAAACTTTTGTGATCCGTGTAGATCTAAAATCGCACGCCATAAAGATAATGTCGCCAGATCTTTAATGCAAAAATTATTGCCGCCAACTCTAAATCATGTACTGGGTAAGCTTTTTCATGTGGTTTCAGTTGTCGAGAGGCATACGCTATCACTCGTCCTTTTTGCATCAACACGCATCCAAGACCACTTAAGGAGGCATCGCTGTAAAGAACAAAATCCTCCCCTCCTTGCGGTAAAGCTAACACTGGAGCCTTGCATAAGCTATCTCGTAGTTGTTCAAAGGCTGATTGTTGTGCCTCAGTCCAACTAAATTTCTCCGTCTTCTTGGTTAATTTGGTTAAGGGCATAGCTATACGAGAAAAGTTTTCTACAAATCGTCGATAATAGCCTGCTAACCCCAAGAAACTACGAACCTCCATTGGACTCTTTGGCGGCTCCCAACTCATTACGGCTTCGATCTTTGCTGGATCTACCTTGATACCGTCTTCATTTATCACATGGCCAAGAAATTGAATCTCCCATAACCAGAACTCGCATTTTGAAAATTTTGCATATAATTTCTCGTCTCGAAGAAGATCTAGCATTTGTTGTAAATGAAATCTGTGCTCATCTCGACTCTTTGAATAAATCAGGATGTCGTCAATAAACACAATTACGAATTTATCAAGAAAAGGACGACAAACCCGATTCATCAAATCCATAAAAACAGCAGGAGCATTAGTCAAACCGAACGGCATGACTAAGAACTCGTAATGGCCATACCTCGTACGAAAAGCTGTCTTCGGAATATCAGCTTCTTATACTCTCAATTGATGATAGGCGGATCTCAAATCAATCTTTGAAAAATACGTGGCTCCATGCAGTTGATCAAATAAGTCATCGATCCTCGGCAACGGGTAACGATTCTTTATAGTGATCTTGTTGAGCTCCCGATAATCTATACACATTCTCATAGATCCATCTTTCTTTTTCACAAAGAGTATAGGCGCACCCCACGGAGATGAACTCGGACGTATAAACCCAAGTTCCAATAACTCTTGCAACTGTCTCTTTAATTCTTCCATCTCGGATGGTGCTAATCGATAAAGTGGTCGAGCTACCGGCTTCGCCCCCGGTATGACATCGATCACAAATTCCACTTGTCTACTTGTTGGTACGCCTGGAAGATTTTCAGGAAATACATCGGGATAATCACAAACTACTTCTACTTCTTCTATTTTGGAATGTTTTGACTCAGCACTAATCACGTGTGCCATAATCAATTCACCCCCTCTTTCTATATATTTCCTAGCCGTGGCAAGTGACACTATCGGTACTTTTCGGGAACGTCGTTCACCTCGTATCAAAATTCAGGAACCACTCGGTGTCTTTATGGAAAGTGTTTTCTCATGACAATCCATTTGACCTCTATTATCATCCATCCAATCCATCCCGACTATCACATCAAACTCATGATTAGTGATCGGCTTCAGATCTATAGGGTACGCAATCCCATAGATTTCAAGCCGACACTGTTTATAATGACTCTTTACAAAAACACATCTCCCATCTGCTACATCTACTATTATTTTCTCATATAAATCAGCTAATGGAATATCTAGTTTAGAAGCAAAAGACTCTGATATAAAAGACACAGATGCACCCGAATCAAAAAGTACTCGTGCTTGAAAAGAGTTCAAGCTAAAGATACCAGTGATAACATCGGTCCGATCTCTAGCCTCGTCAACAGTCAATTGAAAAGCTCGCGTTTTCACATGACCACCACCCCTATCTCTTCGATCATCTCGATCTCGACCTCCTCCTTGACCAGTCTTTTGAAAATCTCTTTGTGGCTCAGATTTCATCTTTGGGCAATTTGGACGAATATGGCCGCTCTCCCCACAATTGAAACAAACGGGGCGACTCTCGGTACACTGGCAAGCCATATGTCCCGTCTTTCCACACTGGAAACAAACTGATGGAGGGTTTCGGGAATCGCATTCTCCCATGTGTTTTCGCCTACACTTCTTATACCATTTCTCTTCATTCTTCTTGGTTTCACCACGGACTTGAGAACCCGTGGTAATGGATCTCTGAGAAGTATCTACAGCTTTACCTTCCCACTTTTTCTTAAATCCTCCAACTTCTCTTTCGGTCTTTCTCTCCTCCTCCTGTCTTTGCAACTCCCTTTCTCTCGATCTTGCTGCTTCAGCAACTTGTTGAAAGGTAGTATATCTGGAACTCGGCAAAAACTCTCGGATCTGGGTCTTTAAACCCCACAAGTAACGATCCATCTTACGCTCCTCGGTATCAACTTGATGTTGTGCAAATCTTGCCTTTTCATTGAAATCCAGTGTGTATTGTTGCACTGTTCTCGACCCCTGTTGTAACTTCAAAAACTCTTCCTCTATTCCCCTTCATAGCATTATTGGAACAATAATATTCAGTGAACTTCAACTTGAATTGTTCCCAGCTCAGTGTATACGCCAAACTCTCTCCTATCTCCATACACAGATTCTCCCACCAGAACTGTGCATCTTCTTTTAACAAGTTTGTTGCGAACTCTACTTTATCTGCCTCGTCACATTTACTGGTACGAAACATCTTTTTAACATGTGTTAACCAATTCTTGGCTGCTATGGGATCATCTTTTCCATAGAAATCATATGGCTTGCACTTCTGGAAAACATCATAAGTACACTTCCTTGTCTTCTCAGATATTTTAGCTCTGCCCGCTTCAGTATAGACCTCTTCACGATCCTCCATGTGCTCAGGTTGAACCGGTGGTTGTCCCGAAGAACCTCCAGTTGCAGTCTCCGTCTGGGGCCTCAAATAAGCGGGAGGTCGCTCTACCTCAGCAGCAATCATAGTTTGCATATTACTCTGTGTCTCGGGAGGTCGCTCTCCCTCGGGTTGATGCTCTTTACCCGATTCTTGTGATCCCGATTTATCTCTTGATGGATCACCTCGCTCTTTTTCTTTTCCAGCACTCATTTTAACTGAAAAAGAAAATCAACTCATTTAGTAATCACCACCATAATACTCAATATGGTGTGTAATCAACTCATTTGTATAGCACTATAATACTCAATATAGTGTATGATCAACTCAATTGTATAGCACTATAATACTCAATATAGTGTATAATCAACTCAATTGTATAGCACTATAATACTCAACATAGTGTATAATCAACTCAATTGTATAGCACTATAATACTCAATATAGTGTATAATCAACTAAATTGTATTACACCGCGGAGGATAGCTACTCGGGACTCTTTGGGACTTCTCAATCTCATTGGTTTAAGTCTAAACCTATCTCAAGGTTTAATTCCCTTAAACCACGGCTCTGATACCAACTTGTAACACCCGGTTTCTCAATTTAAGGAATACACCAATTACATTAATCAAGCAATATACTATTAGTGGTGTAACCTCAAAAGAGCAACAAGTTTACAAAGTTATATCAAAAGCATAGTTTAAGTATTTACTTATGTACAAACAAGTTTCATACTAGTTTACTCAAAACCGGATTTTACAAAAGACATAGTCCAACACAAGAAAATAAGTAAGTCCAAGTCCAAAGTCCATATCCCATCCAGCTAACCCTCCGTGATGCGTTTCCCTCGATCTGTACTTCCAGAACCTAACACAATTAACATTAACAAACAATATATGAGCTTTGAAAGCTCTGTGAGTAATTAAAGTTTAACTGGACAGTATTTGTCCAACATTTCTTTCACAACTTTCTCAATAAACCATCTTGATCTTTAATATATTCTCATAATGAGGTTCATTATTCCAAACACTCATAATTGGTATTCTCAACCAATTTCAAAACAACTCAAATCATACTTCTCCTGTAATAAACATCAATACCAACACATAATTCAGCTATTAATAACTACTCACCTGTTGTGGAATCGATGTGTGGAACTCCTGCACCTCGTGTATGCTCCTGCCTAGCTTTAGCTGTAGCATAACAACTCATTTTCATTGGTCAAGTTAAGAATAATCTTAGTCACACTCAATATTCATCATAATCAAGGAACTTGTATCATTGAAACAAGTTACAATCAAAAGATAACAACAATATCAAAGTTATAGCCTTCAATTTCATCACTTAAACACATGTAACCCTAGAATTATAAAAATCTACATTTCTTTAGCTCGGGTTCATAGTTAGAACTCATTTATACTAACTAATTCAAACAATTTCACTCTAACTCTAGCTAATTTCAGGTGGTTCACCAAAACCACAAGATACCATCTCAATTCCAAAGATTCAACCGTCAAAACAAGATAAAAATCAAAGAGAATTACCTTTCAATCTCAAAGAACTAATCTCTAGCTTCAATTCGTGATCAATAAGCCTTAATCTTGACTTAGAAGGGTTAGAATCGCTTTTCTAGGGTTTTGGGAGTGTTTTGATCGAAGTAGAAATAACCCAAAATGAAAAGAAATCGTGTTTTAAATCAAATCTGTGCTGATTACACGACCCGTGTAAAAGTTACACGGCCCGTGTAACTCATGGTATGAATTTAGAGTTTGGTCTGCAAAACTACACGACCCGTGTCAATATTACACGACCCGTGCTGTACATTTTACACGACCCGTGTCAATAATACACGACCCGTGCTGTACATATTAGTTTTAGTCTACAGGTTTACACGACCCGTGTCAAAAATGACACGACCCGTGTAATTTACGGTATGCTCAAAACATTTACAAGGAACTCCTACACGACCCGTGTAACTCCTACACGACCCGTGTAACCTCTTTTTAGCATTTTTCAACTTCAATTTCCTTCCAAATGAAATTCTAACTACCCAAACTCATGAAATAATCTAACAAATCTTAATTATACGTAGATTAACTCAAAAATCTCTAATTTTTTAATAACACGGTATTACACAACCTATTAAAAATTTTGAAAACGTTGCTAAAAATTTTGAAAACCGGTCATTTCTAGCAAAAATTTCAAAAACTACTCTTTCGACCGTCCACACCCCACACTTAAAACCGTACAACGTCCTTGTTGTACAAAAAAATATTTCAAAACAAGGGAGAAAGAGTTACCCCTTAGACGGTAGATTGCTTGATGGTACTTGGTTGTCACAAGTACAAAAATACGAACAAAAATCCTCGACTCAGAATTTAGGAGTTGTAGCGCAACCGTAAAACACGACGGTGGTCAAGGCAAGTGAAGGGGGCACGGTGACCCCACACTTGCCTGAAACAACTCCTCCATTTGGTATTACATGCATAACTCACAAAAAACATTAAATGCAACTAAACAAACAAATGTTAAAAGAAAAAAAGTACAACAATCTAATTTTTATGTGTTGCGAAAAGCCGCGGGGCGTGATGGAAGTTCGCAAGTCACGGTAATTATGAGGGTTGAAAGTACCGTCAAATTGGAAATGACCGCGTCGCGCCCTATAAGGGTGCCGCGGTGCGGTAATTTTAGAAAATTCAACCAATTTCAAACGCTCATAAAAGGCAGTCAACACAAATTTACCTACAACTTTTAACTTTTATTTACTGCCATACGACTTATTAGCAAATCTAAAACAAGAAATCCTAAAATTTATCAACATTTATTCAAAATTCAAATTTAACTTAAAAACGAGACCTAATGACCAAAAAAATGCAGAAAAAATCAATTACATCACCCTAATTTTTGGCGGTATCATCATCGGGGCCTTCCTCTCGTTCTTCATCCTCCTCCATCGGTTCCTCTTCCTCCTCCTCTTCGAGAGGCGGTTGAGGTCTTGTGATTGGGTTTTGCACACCATTAATGAAGTTAATTATGCACTCGGGCAACCAAAGTAATTGAGCATGCGTGTTCTTTGACCTCTGGTCTACCTCATGCATTGCTAAAGCTTGAACCCTATGCTCCATCTTGTGAGAATTCATGGCCCTTTGGAGTGCTTTGATCTCATCAGCGAGATACCGTGATTCCATAGAAGTTGGAGAGAGACCGCGTGATAAACTGACAGATACTTTCGACCTTTTATTGGATGTTGAAGGCTCGGACCGAAGTATTGGGAAGGGCATGCGTTCAACGGACGTGATCCCGTCTTCCACATAAATAATCTCCCCCGAAGTGGTCACCGGTGGGCTAAATGGAATTGGAGGTATAACCTCCAACGCACTAATCGTGTGCTCAGACAATAACCCATACGAATGCGCCAAGCATGTGATGAAATGCCCCCCGCCCAATGCGATGTACTTCAAGGGGGCGTCTGTCAGCTGCTTGAAATAGTCGGTGATCAAATAGGGAATATTGCAAGTTTCGAGCATTCGTGTCAATGCCCACATCATATATAGCTCGTGAGGTAGCACCCTTTCCTCGTCCGCGCGAGGCCATAACATCGTCGAAATGAGTCGGTGCAACATCCGATGCACCGACAAGTGCATGTAACCCTCCCGAACAGTATTTTCATGGTACAGGCGGAAGAAATCGTACTCCAATAGTCGGCTGGTGAAAAAGAATCGCTTGCGGTACAGCTGGCCCATCGATGAAAAGTCCCAAATGCCGGTGCCTACGACTCCTCCTCCGTGTATAAGCCAATACGGTACCCAAACTCCATCAGGCTACAGCTACGGTTGTGATTCCGCAGTCGGAATCACATCGTCTCCATTGTATCCATCCTAGTGTGCATCTTATCAAAATGGTAACTTGAAAGGAACTGTAGAAAGACCTCGCGGTACATGGGCTCATTCATTTGGAATGCGTATTCAAGAGCCCGACAAGTGTAAGTTAACGCCCCCTCTTCGTAACCCCCCTGGACTAGCCAGTCCTGTATGTGCTCTAGAATCCCCGACTCCTTGGTCAACTCCCAGTTGACCGTACGGGATGGCAGAACCCGTTTATGTCGATAAATGCCACGGCGATTGTAAAAATTGATTGTAAAGGACTCGTCCCACGCCCGTGGCTAGAGAGTTCCAATTGAGTGATTCTGAACTGCCAGATGAAGACATTCTACCTGCAAAAGTATATAAAAAATCGCAATTAAGGTACTGATTAGCGTTCGACACGGCACGGACTGAACAGGCCGCGACGCGCCATATGAACATTCATATCCCACGTCGCTGACTGTAAAAGTCCACGGCGTGACGTGTACGTTCAAACCAAAATCATCAATTAACTGTATTTCAGACCCCTTTATTCGATTCTAAACATTGGGTTTTGTAGAGTGCACTATTCTAATCGTAATTGCATCATAAATTTCAGCATATTCTCACTACATTGCAGATTACAGTTGATTTTCAGAAGTTCCAAGACTTTAAAGAAAAGAGAAGAGATTAGTGAAACTTACATGATTTGCTGAGTGGCAATACGAAGATGAAGATGAGTGAGATGCACAGTTGAATGATCAGCAGTAGAAAATCGATGATTTACGTGAATTCAGATTATATACAAGTAGGGGGTAATTTGATGTGTTTTCAAACTCTGTTTTTGTGATTATCTCTAAATTCAAATTAAGATAAGGCTGCGGTGCAGGAAGCTTCTATTCGCGTCGCGTATAAAATTCTGACTTCATTAACAATCGTGAAAACTTAACACGCGCGGCGCGTATCCTAATATCCCGCGTCGCAGTGTTGCAAAATTACCAAATTGACCCCACACTTGTTCTTTTCTTACCGTGATCAATTAAGTGTGATTAATTACTACAAAAAATGCAAACTATACATATGATGATCGGGTTGCCTCCCGAAAAGTGTTAAGTTTAACGTCTTCAGCCAGACATGCACTTACCTGACCTAAAGTGTATACACAGGATTGTCTGTCACGAACTCGACCGTTTCCACTTCCAATTTCTGAAATGTGCCTGCAATGACATAGGGTTTGAGCCTATGCCAATTGACTTTGAATTTCTGTCCACCTTTGAAATCCCGGATTTCTACTGCACCGTAATCTGTGACACTAACCACTTCGTAAGGCCCATTCCACTTGCTTCTCATTTTCCCGAGGAACATCTTCAGTCTTGAGTTGTATAGCCACACCTTCTGCCCAACTTCAAAGGTTTTCAAACGGAGTTTGGAGTCATGGTATCGTTTCATCTTCGATTTGTACGTGGCCGCATTATCGTACGCTTCGTCTCGCAGTTCTTCCAACTCAGACAGTTGTAACTTCCGTTCTTTCCCAGCTTCAATATAGTCCATGTTTACTTGTTTGATCACCCATAAGGCCCGGTTGGCGAGCTTTACAGGCAAATGGCAGCCCTTCCCATAAACTAGTCGATACAGAGTAGTCCTAACCGGTGTTTTATAGGCAGTTCTTTATGCCCATAACGCGTCATCCAACCTTTGCGACCAGTCTTTCCTGTCTGTTCTGACCGTCTTCTAAATAATTTCTTTTATGTGTCGGTTGGACACTTCTACCTGGCTGCTTGTTTGTGGGTGATAAGGTGTGGCGATCCGATGATTCACCCCGTAATGCTTTAGCAGCCTCCCAAATTTGAAGTTCTTAAAGTGCAACCCCCATCACTTATGATTACCCGTGGGACTCCATGTCGAGTGAAAATATTTTTATTGACAAATTTGCACACCACGTGATGATCGTTTGTATGGGTCGCCTCTGCCTCAATCCATTTAGAGACGTAATCCACTGCTACAAGAATGTAGACATATCCATGCAAGGTGGGGAATGGTCCCATGAAATCGATTCCCCAGACATCGAGAATGTCTACCACCAAGATCGGATTTAAGGGTATTTGATCCCTTTTCGGTATGTTTCCCAATTGCTGGCAGTTCAGGCACTCCTTGGCAGTTCTGTGAGCATCCCTGAAAATGGTTGGCCAATATAGTCCAGATTCCAAAACTATGTATCCTGTCTTCTTGCCGCTGAAATGTCCTCTACATGCTGAACCATGACAATGTTCCAGAACATCACCAATCTCGCTATCGGGCACACACCTACGAATTATTTGGTCTTCCCCTACTTTAAAAAGATTAGGGTCATCCCAAATGAACGTTTTCGTATACGTGCAGAATTGCTTCTGTCTTTGTTTAGTCCAATGCTTTGGCATTGCTCCTCTAGCCAAGAAGTTGACATAATTTGCATACCATGGAGCTCCAGTGAGCTCCAACAGTTGCTCATCTGGGAACGAATATTTGATATCGGCTTCTAACCCTTCTGCTGGCAGTCATGAGAAATGATCTGCCACCACATTTTCTGCTCCTTTCTTGTCCTTGATTTCCACATCGAACTCTTACAAAAGAAGTATCCATCTGATCAACCTTGGTTTAGACTCCTTCTTCACAAGCAGGTGTCGAACAGCGCTGTGGTCAGTATAGACCACCACCTTTGATCCCCAGATATAGGATCTGAACTTGTCTAATGCAAATACTACATCAACTAACTCTTTTTTGGTGGTTGTGTAATTCAATTGAGCCTCAGAAAAAGTTTTTCTAGCATAACATATTACTACCGGCTTCCTATCAACCCTTTGACCTAATACTGCTCCAGCAACATACTCACTAGTGTCACACATGATTTCAAAAGGTTGAGTCTAATCGGGAGGTTTCAAAATGGGAGCCTCGACCAATTTATTCTTTAGGATGTTGAATGCTTTTACACACTTTTCGTCAAAAATAAATGGTGTGTCTTTCAAAAGAAGGCCACAAAGAGGTTTCGAAATAGTACTAAAGTCCTTAATAAATCTACGATAAAAACCAGCATGGCCTAAGAAAGATTTAACCCCTTTCACGGATGTCGGGGGTGGTAATGTGGAAATGACTTTGATCTTAGCACGATCTACCTCGAATCCTCTTTCAGAGACCACATGACCTAGAACTATTCCTTCTCTAACCATGAAGTGGCTTTTCTCCCAAGAAAGCACCAAATTAGATTCGACACATCTTTGTAACACCTTTTCCAATTGCCTCAGACATGCCTCAAATGTCGATCCAAAAATAGAGAAGTCATCCATGAATATTTACAGCGCATCACCAATCATGTCAGAGAATATCGCCATCATGCACCTTTGAAACATAGCAGGAGCATTGCACAAGCCGAATGGCATTCTGCGAAATGCAAAAGTACCATACAGACAAGTGAATGTGGTATTTGCTTGGTCTTCTAGGTGAATGGCAATCTGGTTATACCCTGAATAGTCGTCCAAGAAACAATAATATTTTTTTCTAGCTAGCTTTTCTACAATCTGATCAATGAATGGTAATGGGAAATGGTCCTTAGATGTAGCCGCGTTGAGTTTCTGGTAATCAATACATACCGTCCATCCTGTAACGGGTCTTGTAGATACCTTGTCACCATATTTAGTATCCACTACAGTTATACCAGATTTCTTGGGCACGTTTGTGTAGGACTGACCCATTCACTATCGGAGATGGGATATATGATCCCAGCATCCAACCACTTCACAACTTCCTTCTTCACAACTTCTTTTAGATTTGGATTCAACCTTCTTTGCGTATCTATAGCGGGTTTGGCTCTGTCCTCTGTGATAATCCGATGCATACATGTGGTTGGGCTAATTCCCTTCAAATCTGCAATCATCCAACCAATAGCTTCCTTATGATTGGACAAGACCTTAAGCAAATCCTTTTCTTGGTCCATTGTCAAATTAGCTGCTAAGATCACTGGCAGAGTTTCCTTTTCTCCTAAGAAGGCATACTTTAGATAAGCTGGTAACGACTTTAATTCTAAAGTTGGTGGTTCCTGTAAAGACGGTTTTAATGTTTTAGGAATCTCCGTTGGCAGCTTCTCTATGTGTGCACATTCTTCATGCTTCATATCTTTGTCTTTTCCTGCTACTTCCTCTTGTTTCTCATGCTCAGTGTTTCCTTCCTCATAAATGTCTATCACCTCTTGTTGTAGCACTTCAGGTGTGTATTGTTGTACTAACTCATCTATAACCACCTGGTAGCATTCTTCATCTTCTATTGAACTTCCCTTATCATTGAAGATGTTAATCTTAATTTTTCTGATGTCCAAAGGATATCTCCATCTCTCCTATACGACAGTCAATGTTTGCATTAGCTGTAGCCAAGAAAGGTCACCCTAAAATAATTGTCGGTTGCTCTCCATTGGCAGCCTGACAGGTATCTAAAGCTAAGAAATCTGCTGGATAATAGAAGTCTCCCACTTTGATAATGACATCTGATAGCATCCCCTAGGAATCTCCGTGGACTTGTAAGCAAGCTACAAAATGACATCTATAGATCTCATGGTGCCAAATTCATATTTGTCAAAAAGTTGTCCCGGCAGAATATTCACGCTCGCACCCAGATCTAACAGAGCTTTCTTAATATGCACATCACCTAAATCGATAGAGATGAGAGGGACACCTGGGTCTTTCATCTTGGGATTTAGTGTATCCATAATTAGAGAACTTACATTTTCAGGGAAACTAATCTTTTTGGGCAAATGTGACAAAATATGCTTCTTATGGATACACATATCCTTTAGAAACTTTGCATAGGCAGGGACCTCCTTGATAAGCTTAACCAATGGGATGTTGACTTTGATTTGACTGAACAGATCCCACATATCTTCTGCTTGGGGTTCCTTTTTCCCATACTGTCTCTTTTCAGGCTTTTCCAAAGCCGTAGGAAAAGGAGCTGCCCCACTTGTTTCTCCCTCTTCCCATGTACTTGCTGGTTTCTTCTTCAGTGCTTGTCCCTCTTTTTCTCTTTTCTTTTCTTTCTCCAACTCTTACTTTTCATCAAAAACTATCTCCACATCACTATCTTCTTCTGCTGGTGGAGCTGTAACTTTGTTGTCCACCTTCTTTCCGCTTCTGAGCGTGATAACTTCATTTACTTGCACCTTTGGTGGTTGTGCTTTTTCCTGTTCTCTATCCTTCTCCAACTTTATAAGCACTTCTCCTAACTTCAAAATTGCTTGCAAATTGGCATCTTCCACCTCCTTGAGTTTAATTAACATTCCAAAAATATCCTGCATGCCAATGTTCATATTTCTGGCTGGAGGCGTTGGTTGTACATGCTGCTGCCTCACTGGTGGTTGCCTGACTTCTCTCTGCTGATTATTTTTGAATGGTCGTGGCATATTGTAAAATTGATCATATCCATGCACCTGGCTAATTTCCTCATGTGTCATTGAGCATTCATTGTGGTTACGTCCTATTTAACCACATGTATTACAAATAACCTGTCCATATAATACATACACGCCTTTCTCCTTCTGAAATCTCGTGAGCATTTGATTAAACTTTTTAGTGACAGCACTTAGCTCATTTTGGATCAACTTTTTCCATTTATTTTCTGCTTCTATATTCGCCACATACACGGTGCTATTCTTCATAGTTCCGCTGACCTTAGATCCTAAACTCAATTGTTCTAAAAATTGCACGCGTCCTCTGGCTCTTGCCACATAAATGTCCCACTTGATGAAGCATTTATCATCGCTTGATGCGTCTCGTTCATTCCTTCAAAAAACAGTTTCACCAGTTGCCACTTGGGAACTTCGTGATGCGGACAGGAACGCAGCAACTCCTTCAATCGATTGAAAGCCTCGTGAAATGCCTTGCCAGATTTCTGCTGAAAGTCTTGAATTGCGCGTCTAACTTCAATGGTCTTACTGACTGGGTAGAATTATTGTAAAAACTTTGCCTTAAGTTGATCCCAAGTAGTGATACTATTAGGTGGAAGAGATGTAAACCAGTACTTGGCTTTGTCCTTTAAGGTGAAAGGAAATAATCTTAACCTAAAAATATCAATATTGGTGTTCCTAAGAGTATTGGCGTTTGCTATTGCTATGAATTCATACAAATGATTGTATGGATCATCCGTTTTATACCCTCTAAACTGCGTTAATTCTCCTATCAACTGGGCCTAATTTCTACTTGAGTATCTATATCATCGAAAATATAAATGGGCGATGAGTCATCGTACTCCCGCGGTAGGAAGTACGATGCAACCGACTGCCCTTTCGGTTGTGCAAAGTACAAAGGTTGAACAGAATTACCGTTATAATAATAATGATTGTTGTACCTTTGCTGACCTTGCGGTTGTTGTTGTGATGGTGCTCTTCGTGGAGGTCCCCAACCTCTGTTCCATGGTTTTTGTGGTGCTTGTGGAACCCCTCCTTCTTCCTCGTCATCATACTTCTGCTCAGCCAGATACCCGTGGGTCAAGATTTTTAGGTAGGAATAACCATTTTCTCTATATCCCCCATCTGGGTCAGCAAGCTCCGAATCCCGTTTGTTCCTTTCTTGGGTCAAGGAGCAATTTCAAACATTTCCATTTTTATATTGGATTTCCCTCTTGGTACTGATACTGCTGCTGAGGAGGTTGCGGTTGATATTGCTGTTGTGGTTGTGGTATGGTTTGGAAATTGGTTTGTGGTTTGAAAATTAATGGTGTTGTAATAGTTGTGATTGTGGTTGGGAAATGGTAGTCTGCTGCCTAGACACTGGGGTGCCATCACGGGTTGGCGCTCCCCAAGACATAGCAGATGTAAAAGGGTTTGTAGATTGTGGTTGAAATGGCGGAACAGACGGCGGAGTGCATGATGGTATTGATGCAGGGGCTGAAACTGCACCACCAGTAGCACTCGTGCTCCCAAACTAGAATTCTGAAATTGGGGGAATAAATGGCAACCCCGTTGCCTCACCCAAAGGTTCTTGGGCGACATTCTCTAAACTACTACTAACATTACTAAAACTCATTGCATCTAAACGCCTACGTGCACGGTTCTTGAACGCGGTTCGTTCAATCTCTGAGTCAAAACGCAAGGGGGATAACTACTCACCCCGCCGGGTATGCATGCACTAGTGCAACACGCCCACAAAATCAAAAAATTGAAATACCAACCAACTGAAACTCTCAATACTAGAAACCAAAATCAGAAACTAAAAGTCCTACAGATCGCCTACTCTTAAGCTCACAACTCCCCGACAACGGCGCCAAAATTTGACACGCCTAGGTCGTCGTGCGGTCAAATATAGTAAAAATAACCTAACACACAGTAGTATAGTGGTAGTCAGGGTCGATCCACAGGAGTTACGTGGTCAAGGTAGGCAACAGATTACCAACTGTAGTGTCACTCTACAGCCAAAGGATCTAGTTTTCAACTTTTACCAAAAGCAATCCCAAAATCATAAAATCCAACAATTCCAACTCAAGCATCAACTAAACTAAAACCAAAACCAATCCCTAACCCTAATCACTTATTGAAATCAGAAGTGTAATTCAGAAGTAATCAAGATCAAATCAACACAATCAAACATCCAAATGTATCCAAGAGCATAAAACCATAAAAAGAGCAATTAACAATAACCGAATGATTAACTATTAAAAACTCAGATCCAACTTGTTCGAAAACAGAAAACATTAACTTTCAGAAACTAAAAACTAATGCCAATGGTTGTCACACCCAATAACACTAGCCAAAGCTACCAAAACTACTAAACTACTTGGAAATTAAAAGAGAAAAACATAAATACCAATTATGGTTGACTGAAAACTGAAACTCGGAGTCAAAGAAGCCTTGAGGGTCATTCCTATGCTAGGTCTTTGCTACTGATTTCGACCTAAAAGCCTTTATTTATAGTTTTGAAAAATAAAAGACCGCGCCGCGAGCACTTAGATTCCGCGGTGCACATATGGGTTTATCCCCGTTTCTTCGGCATTTGAATCTTCTAACCGCCTCATTGCTGACTCAGCGCGTCGCGCCCTTCACATATCTGCGGTGCGCGTGCGAATTCTACTGTTTTGTCTTTATCTTCAAACTTCTTCCATTTTGTACGCATTTAGCCCCTGTTTACATCCATTCTTTCCAAACAAGCACTGACACAAAAAGTGAGAATACCACAGCATATACGATATAAATTCACCAAGAATAGGGCTCAACAACGACTAAAATACTTGATATTACTAGGCGTTGTCAGATATATGGAAAGAGTGAAGGTCATTTTGGGTATATATAGACATATAAATCTTAATTGAAATTTTATAGAAAGCAAGAAACACATATAACAGTATTATAATGAATATGAGTTGGCACTTACTTCGTGGAGACTTGGTAATTAGCAGGAGTATTTAATTAGAGAATAATTATTGTTTTGTGAAAATAGTAATTATAAGGAGTTAAACTAATAATTATATCATATGGTATTATGATATATTAACTCATGTACAAATGTTTTGGATACTTTGGGTTATATTATGATGTAACTAGACTTAGTTTCTAAAGAAAGAGTGTTGGACACTATTGTCCTTTTTCCACCATAAGAGGGTTGGGTGGAGGTTGCTTGTCAACCTTCACCTTATACACCCATACCTTGTATATGATCATATATTTTGCAGTTATTGATAGTATGGGTCATGGAACTCTCTTGTGAGTATAAAAGAGAGTGAGATGCAAACCTTGCATCTAGTTTCTCTCTCATCTTATCTAAAAAACGTGGCCAACTCTTCTTCTCCCTCTACTCTCTTATTTTTGTGAAGTTTGTTCTATGTTCAAGAGTGTATAAGAACTTCTCCTTTAGTGCTTAATTTGTTAAGTACTTAAAGGCTTAAGAAGTTCTTTTTACAGGATGGAACTAGCATTCCAACTGCCTTTACCTTGGTGGTGGATACTTGTAGAGAAATCAAGCCTCTTGATTATTGCCATCTACTTCAACACCCAATACCAAGAGGGTTCAAAGGCTTCAAATGTTATATCTTTAAAACATCCTATGTATGTTTTTAATATCGTTCTTACCCATGTAAATGGATCCCTGATGGTTTTGTTTAAAATGGTCTAAATAAACTAGTTATTTTAAAAAGCTTCTGTTGCTGTTTTAGCGTAAAACACTCTATTTTATTTATCAAAACCCATCATCATTCACCTAGCTTATTATCACTACAACATACGTCCATAAGGACCTTAACAATTCCCTACATTTGCTATCATGGTAAGACTGAGTTTTCCAAAATTCAACTTGTACTCCACTCGTTTCCTTCTTGTCACTTGCTCCTAAAGTAGCATTCTACTTTGTCAATCCTACTTAGTTGTCAGTCATTAGACTTTTATCTCTTAGGGTATTTGTTTTCTTCAAATCCTCTTATCTTAAAGGATTTTGACTACTAGATTAGTCATGAATAATATTAGCTCGAACTTGTACATATAAAGCTTCTAGCTCCTTCACTCATTTAGTCTTTAAAATTTACTAAGTTCTAAATTCCTTTGACCATTCCAATTGGTCATCAAGTTTCTTTGCCTTATCACATTAATATTATTATTGATGATTAGGGAATGATCTATTTCCTTTCGTTACATGTGTACCTTATAGTTCAATCATTATCTATGACTTTTGCATCAATCGTTGCCCTTAAAATTCTTATTCATCCTTCATAAATCGGAGACTTGTAGCTACTTGACTCGTAACAACCCTTGGAAAGCTTCCATCATCTAGATGCATCCATGATGCTCTAGAACTTTTGTTAGACATTTCAATCTTCTATAGTCAACAGTGGCCGATAATAAATTCCTAGTCGACGATTACGGCCGGATCGGCCACTAAACATGCAATATTTGCATGATTCATGTGACAATCTACTTCAATAATAGGATCCAATCCCTTGCGTCATCATCCCATTGATGACATATGTTCTTCATGTTTGATTAAGGTGTCTAAGTCATAACTATAATTGATACATATGCTTGAATTGATGGCAACATAGTCCTTTTGGGTTTCCCTCATTACTAATAGAGGACAATATTGCTTGTAGAGAGAGAGATTAATATATTATGAGGATAATATATTAATCAAAAAAAGGAATATTTAATTTGTTAATATATTATGAGAATAATATATTAATTAGAAATTATAATATTTAATTCATGATTAATCTGAAATTAATTTGGAATTAATTTTGGGATTAATTGGATTAATTAAATATGCATGGGTTGAATTATAATTGTTCAATAGTTGAGCAACATATATATATATATATATATATATATATATATATATATATATATATATATATATATATATATATATAATATATGTTTAATTATGGAGTTTAGCTTATTTATGGTAATGATAAGTCATTTGACTTGTATGATAAAGGATTTATCATATCAAGGGTTAAATTATGGCAACTATAAGCCATAAGACTTATCAGTTGGAGCTATAAATAAAGCCCTCCTCCTCCCCTCTCATTCACACCATCTTGAGGAGAATTCTTCTCATCTCTCTCTTGCTTTTGTTGCTTGCTAAATCGTGGGTGTGAACCATTAGAGGCATTACACTTTTGGTGCTTGCTTCCAAAAGATATAAGGATCAAAAGGAATGTTTTTCTTTGTGAAATTTTAGATTCTTATTATGTTCTTAGTTATAGGTTTAATACATGAAAACATAGATCCTTTAAGGCGCATGTGAACTTAAGAGCTTTAAGTTTATTGTTTGCCTATTCCCCATCACTTCGGTGTATCCTATCATGACTTTCATCATCTCCTCATCTCCTGTTGCATTCCGTTTATCAAGTCTTTAGACTTTCATTTTCCCTAATCCATTAACACGATCATTCATTAAACCAAGCATCTTAGGTCTTCCCATCTACCCCTTAAAGGAAAATGAAGGGCATTTTCGTTTAAGGTCCAATTCTCTACGTGATTCTTACATATTAATACTCTATTTCCCTTTGCCAATTCTTACTTTCCATAATTTTATCATAACTTTCAGACGCATTTTAATTGTGATCCTTCTTCATTATTAAATATTTCCATTCGTTTTTTTAAACTAATTCCACGTGTGATGACGTTACTACAATGTCATTTGCATAATTTAAATTGCCAATAAGAATATCACCATTGTGATAATCATCTCATGATAAGAAAACACTAACCTCACTACAGTCCTCGAAATACTTTCCTAATTATCATCCGTCATGTGCTAAATCTAACACAACAATCATGATAATCTCACTTATCCAAAGATCATACCAATGCTCTCTATAAGTTGTAAATGAAAAACTTGCATTTCGAAGTCTTGTCATTAACCCTTGGGTAGACACGTAATACCTTCGTTAACTAAACTTGTTAATGCATCGATTTTATCTTGAACATGGCTTCTAGCAATGAGGAGTCCCTTATGAACAACCAAGAAGCTTCAAAATCACCACACATACTTGGCTATAACTCAGTACAACCAATGTGTCACTATCTTCCGATGTCGCATCGCGTTCGTCTAAGCGTTGTGCCTGCTCTTCTGTTTAGCATCTTGTTTGTGAAGAATTATTTTTGAACATCAACTTATGCTCAATCTCAGCATCGTGACTTCCACATAGAAGCGTCGTGACACTAACGAGCCCATTTGTATGTCAATCCTTCTATACCCTAGCTTGGGGAATCTACTTTAAATTCTATACACTAAAATGGAAATCAACTTACTAGCACGTTGCAATCATTTTCTTGCTTAAATATTCTATCTTCTCAACCACTATAGTTTAAGCTGCCAAACCTTGACATAGCTTAAGTTCATGGCATATTCAATCGTTTAAAATATGAAATCTTCAGTACCGTTACACATAGCTTAAGTTCATACCCACATCGAAGCTATAATAGAGTATAATACTTGATATTTCGTACCTTTGGACTTTTACATTTTATTTTTCCCTTTTTGGCATTTTATTATGTCATCTTACCTATTAAGTCATCAAACTTCAACTTATTATGATAAGCGCACCTTATAGTAAAAAGCAGACTACATAAGACATATTATTGTCCTACTTGTCCATTTCAGGTTTCCCAACAGTGTGGTACATACCTACTATTTTTACCTTGCATTCCAATCATACTTTGATTCATTTTATCAGGCACATTCTATAGATGACGACAATCAATTTTCAGAAGGCATAACAGTTAGCATGCAATAGGGAATCTCGTGACTTATAAACAAATATTAGCATAAGCATAAGCAATTATAGGAAGTAAGCACATAATTCCCTAGCAATCTAGACTTATATTAAACTCAACAGTATAATCATTCTATAGGCCTACAACATACCTTAAGTACTTAGGATCATGAAGATATCTGAAGTTCTTAGGTTCATCGACCTATCTCAAGTTCTTAGGTTCATCAAACTATCTGACGAAGCATCTTTTCACAGCCTTAGCTTTCTTGCTTACGATCTTATCTTAAGTCTGTATTCTCACCTAAGCGTCACACAGTTTAAGCCTAGGTACGAGTCTCGATACCTAATTAGCTTAAACTATGGCTCTGATACCAACCTATAACACCTCGATTTTCATACACCTTAAATGGTGTAATATTTTATAAAACTTAATGTTGAAAAATCTCATATTTCGAAAACTTTGTTTCGTTCATGAAGTTAAGCCATATTTTAAAAATCCTGGTCCCAACAAAGACAATTAAGTTGTAAAAATGTTTGAACAACTACGGAGGTTACAACTTCATATCAAAACTAAACCAAAGAAAGCAAACTAGGATTACTAATCATTACATCAGCCAAAGGTCACTTCATCTAAGTGATGGAGAATAGGCAAAAAATAAACTTAAACTCTTAAGTTCACATGCAACCTAAGGATCTATGTTTTCTCTAATTGAATCTATAACTTAGAACCAAAAGGCATAAATCAAAAATTCTAAGAATGTTTAGAACCACATACCTTTGTTGATCTCTTGGAAGCAAGCACTACAAATGTCGTGCCTCTAGTGGCTCACACACTAAATACCAGCAAGCAAGAAAACCAGAGAGAGAGGAGAGAACTCTAGGAGTTGACGCAGGTTTATGGGGTCCTGGGGCTCCTTATTTATAGCCCCAGAATGATCAGTGATAAGGCTTATACACTGTCTTATTTGAATTCAGATATGATAAACCATTTATCATATAATTCAAACTGCTTATCATTGTGATAAATAGTTCTTGTATCCATATGTGGATTTCGAATTCCATAAGGGTATAAACCATAGAAATCGTCCAACCCATATACATACCATATTTGTCCATTGCTCAACTATTGAACAATTATAACTTAGCCCCTTTACCTTTAATTAATCTAATTAATCCAAAATTAATTCTAATTAATTTCTGATTAATCATTAATTAAATATTATGATTTCTAATTAATATATTATCCTTATAATATATTAATAAATCAATTTCTCTCACTATAAGTCATCCTGTCCATTGCTGGTTTGAGGGCAACCCAAAAGGACAGTGCCGCTATCAATTCAAGTACTTATATGGATTATAGTTATGGCTTAGACACCTTAAACCAACAGTCTCCCACTTGGATAAGACTATAACTATAACACCCAGTACAGCTTCTAAATTGACCAGCAAATTGTAGCTTTCAAAAGCCGTAGTTGAACGCTGACCTAGTCAGTGGCATGTCCTAAGATAAGTGATCATATGATCCTCCGTTTTACATGATATCATTTGGACATGAGACATGGATTATAATCAATGTCAATGTCCAACACTTTGTTTCCCGATTTTCGATTTGTGATGATATAGGACTTGTAATTGAACACATCAATTTAGTCCTGACTGGGCCCAGCACTGTAAGTCAACACCAAATCACTGAGGGGCCCAAAGATATAGCTTTTCTCGTTAGGGAAAAAGGAACAAATAAACTTTGACTCATATGCTTCTATCCTTTACTCATCAAATCACGCACAACAATACGTTTTATAACATCGAGTTACCAATGCATTTACGCACTATCAATGTGCAACCTACTTGTAAATTACAATGCATATGTCTCCGTTTCATGACCATAAGATATTATCGTCTCAGAATTGCTCGTGATATAATCCATGAAGTAATTCTCTGAGCGTGGATTTGTCCAATACTCAAATCCCCATTTCTAAGTACTCATGAACATTGCAGCAATCACCATTGCTATGTCTAACTCCTTAGACAGTCTACAATTCAATTCATGATAGTCTTAATAAACTACTTACTTCCAAAAGTATGAATGACAGTGGACTTTTGAATAATCATATTATTCGGCAAGTAAAACATGCAAAATGAAACACAAAGATAAACAATTGACAAAAGGTAATAGACCATACTCATAAGTAATTCTCTATTATTTAATCACCAAAAGTCAATTATATTTATTTTGTTACAAGTTTCATCCATTCCATCCTGAGCAGCATCTCTTTCTTGGCTTCAGAATCTGAATGGGAAGTTTTCTTCATTGCTTTAACAAAGCCTTATAGCATTACACTTGGAGCTCTTCTGATGTGCTCTGCTCGGAAGAAAAGTAGGGTGCCTTTTTGGATTTATCTTTATAAACGATTCCGAGCATAGGATCATTAGTAGCTCCTTTCTTCCAATCAGCTCTGGCATCTGGCATGGATAGATCAACCATTTCTTGATATTGGTCATAAGGATGGTTTTTCACGATTTGGCACATTTCGCCATCTCCGAAGCAGAATTCTTCTATAAGTTGGTGTAGAAAGCGTTTGGCAGCAACGAATGCTTCTCTTGAATCCTTACTTCTCTCAACTCTTGGAGCTAACTTCATAACAATTGAATAAATATCGGATGGGTTCATTTTTCTGAAGTCAGCTTCCGTTATCACAACCTTCTCATTCTTTCGGATAATCTCGTATTCGTAGTAGTTTGATCTATCATAGGTTCTCTTATTTACACTAGTTACTGCAGAGATTGGATCAATGGACCAAGTATTGACTTGAGGTTGAGTGTATCTGTCCAAAAATTTCTAAAGTTTGAGTCTCACTGCTAATGTTTTGTTATTTTATGGGATGCCGAAGAAATTCAAGGTATATATATATACTTGTCTCCATTTGGGGTCAGAGGGACATCCCAGTTGTGTGCAGGAGATGGAGGAGGAGAATATGATTAATGTGGTCGGAAGTCTGAATTAACTAGAGGTCTGAAGCGAAAAAGTTTAGAGAATTCTGGTTTACTTGGACCACTTGGACCACTTGGACCAGCTATTATTGGATCAATAGCATCAGCTTTTGTCTTGGAGTCATCTTCGAATTTTTCGGCGAACAAGTTTGCTCTGGCATCAAAGTACTCGCGTTTTAGAACTTTGAGTTCCGGAGGATCGTAGTCCTTGATGGGAGAATACAAAATATTTTCATTTTTTGTGTGAATTGATACTTGGATCTGAGTAGATTTTGGTGAGGATGGAGGGGTTTGACTTTTCGGAGATTTCTTGGGTGTGGTGTCCTCTGTAGTTTTCTTTTCTTCTTCACTGGTTGTAACTTTCTTTCCTTGACTGCCATCACCAACATTGGCATTTGTAATTACAACATCATCTTTATCATTATCATCTTTTTCATCATCCTTTTCGTCTACCAGGACCACCTTTCCCCTTTCCCCCTCCTGGGGCACCTTCTGATGTTGAAGGGGGCACAGGTAGGCGGTTCAGGATAGCTTCAAGCTTTAAAATCACGTCCTTTGAGACTTTGCTGAGTTCTTCGGAAATGGTCGTGGAGGTGACTTCCTTGAATACTTCACAGGTTTCTATGTTCATGGTTATGGCCAACTTCATCTGTTCTATGGGACCATCGATGGTGTCTGTTATTTTCTGAAAAGTGTTAGTCAGAAGTTGCAGAAGAAGACAATGAGTCTTCCTTATAGATTCATTCTCAAAAATAACTCCATGAATATATTGTTGTAGGTGTTCAAGGAACGATCGGATCTTAACATCGACAGATTGAGACATACTGGCAAGATTTTGTTCAACTTTCTGAAGCTCGGTCAAGGTCTCCTGAGATTTCTTCATGAGGGAGGTGGCATCATCCTGTCTCTTGGCATCAATATCTAGCAGTCCTTTTGCAATTGCCTTCTACATTTCACCATCCAAATCGAGTACAAAATCTCTGTTCTCAAACTCAGAAACTCTTTTCTTGAGTTATGATATTTCTTTTACCATAGCTTCCTAGTTCTGAGAAGCTTTCAGTTCAGAAACCAGGGTGATCAGAGAGTCGACCTTATGGTGAAGAGCTTTATCTTTTGAAGTGTTCACTGGTGGATTTGGAGGAGGAACTTCTGTTTCAACTTTATCGGAAGATGAGTTTATGTCACTCAGATCGATTTCATGAACCTTGGACAATGTGGGTTTATCCACCTCCTGATCGGTTCCGAATAGTGAGTCTTTGATTGTTTTGGATTGAGTGTCGGAGAAGACCTGCCTTGACCCGGATTCAGCAGGATGATCAGTGGCAGTCTTGGTTGTTGCAGGATTTGTTTTTTGAACCTTTTAAGTCTTGTATCGATCCCAGGTGAGGGGAATGATGGAAGAAGCAATGTTTGCCCATACCTTCTCGGTGGTGTCAAAGAGATAGACAGGCGTGTCTACCAACTTTGAAAGTGCAGAACCAAGGTACTCATTGATTCCAGAGGTCAGTTCGATGATGTGGGTGCGTACATTCTTCACATCCTCGTGATCAGAGTCCAAGGGAGGTCCGAGATCACTAAGGGCTTTTAATTCAGGATTTCGTAGTTCAAAGCGATTTTTTAGACGTTCGACAAGAACAACTTGCTGTTTGACAGCTCGGTTAAATTTCCATTCTTCCATACGGCCGGTACCTGGAGGGGGTTTGGTAAGATCCAGAATTGAAGTAGTGGTATGGAGTTTCTCTTTCTCTTTTTTCTGTTTCTTTTATGGGTGAGTTTTGTTTTTCCACCTCTTTATTCTTTTATTTTGAATGTTTAGAGTCGGGAGTGTTTTGTCTTTCCTCATTCTTTTCCTACCCTGAGTCTTTTAGTGACCAATCAAAAGGCTGAAAAAAGTTACAAAAGTTAGAATCTTAGAACTCGGAAACAATTTTCGAGGGTAACACATACCTTGGGGATACCGAATTCAATTTATCACATAGATATGAAAATTCAGACCAAAATTTTATCTTGGATTTCAAAAAAGCGCAAATTTTTGTTACGCAATTTGTTAGAACACCAAAGTTAGAACAATTCGACCAAATAATACTGAATATATATCTGGATTTCTCAAATGCCAATAACGATGAACAATAAATTGTTTAACAGGGCATTCAGTTATGACTTATATAGAATAAGTGATGTGTGATGCTGAAAAGGAGTTATTATGCATATGAAATTCCGAAAATATTAATTCTGAAGATCAGACTCAGAATATCATTTGCTTCAGAAAGGGGGTGAAGTTCCGAAAGAGAGTCAGAATATCATTTGATTCAGAAAGGGGGGGTGAAGTTTCGAAAGAGAGTCAGAGAGAGATTGTTGTTCAGAAGGTTAGGTAGATTCAGAGAGAGAATATTTAGAGAAGTATATAGAGTCAGAAAGATGTGTACCTCTCTTGTTTTCTTTTGCCTCTTTTTCTGAGGTTGTTTGGCTGGAGGGGAATCGGCTGCCTTCTTTTTCCCTTTCTTTGGTGCCAACTCGTCTCTTAAAGGATGAGGAGTGTAGGGGGAATATTCTCAGTATTCTCACTGTGCTTGATTATGACTTCAGCTGTAGGATCAGCTATGTTCAGAAGAGCAGCAGGCAATCTTCTAATTCTTCCGAAGATTGGATCAGGTTTTGATGCATAAGCCTTGGCTGCTGACATTTCTAAAGTGTCACCATCGGATTCACGCATCAGAAGCTTGAATATACCGTACAATTGCTCTATGCACATAGCCTAGAAACTAGCTGAGTGAATTTTCCTTGGAACTTTCTGGGAGGTCGGAATGTATGAGATGAAGTCCTCATAGAGAATTTCGGCATAGTCAACTTCATGTCCGAAAAACGGACTCCATAGAAGTTCCAACATACGCTTACTTAAATGGTTTGTACCATATGTCTTACGAGTTAAGCACTTAATACAATAATGAATTAAGCATTGCCAAATGGGCAAGATGCTCTTTTTTGAAAATTGGGACATGGTATCTAATCTGTATCCATAACCCATTCGATAAATCATACTTTTAAGCTGATTGGTGGAAGGATGATCAAATTGGGCTTGATGAAAAGGAAGATGAAGGGCTGTAGCAAAAATGTTTTTATCTAAGGGTACGTCCCTGCCATGTGACAGAGTGACCAAGTAAGTAGTCTCTACTTTCTTGGCGGACATGACTGTGCTTTCAAGCAAAGAGACATGTATTTCTGGTGGATCATCAAAGAAAGCTCGGGATAGTTAGTGTCTTGTCAAGATGTGGATTAATATTCTCAGGTGTTCTTTGTAAATGGAAAGATCCCTGGAGATCGGAATGTTGCACGGTGCAACCATAATGGTGTTGTCTTCACTAGCAGACCCGACACTTTTAGAAGCTGTGACCATTAACACGTTTTTAAGATGATCAAAGGGCAAAACATACTCAAAATGTTAGAAAAGTGATCAAGAACAATTATAACAAAGTATGAATAGTGAAAGCCTATTTCTGAATCATTAGAGGTTTTGACTGGTTGAAACAAAGATTAAGATGAACATTGCAAAAATAAAGATGTTACAGAAGCCATAAATGATTATATTTCTGAAAATGCATATAAACATAAAGAACAGCCATCGACAGAAATTATGAAGAACATTCATCTAATCGGTGAAGGGATTATTTTGCATGAATCATAAGAAGAAGATGAAACGTTTACCTGTGATAATGCTTTAGACTAAAGAAGGGAAGAAGAGATAAGCGGAGACAGCACTCGGAGGTCAGCCGGAAAACTAGGGTTTATGAGAAAAATCCTAACTTGCAGACTGTGGACGGACGATGATGGTGAAGAAGAAGATGATGAATGAACAAAAACTCCGGTGAGTAGCAGAATATGTGGAAGATATGGTAATTTGAGGAAATCGGAGGCATTAAGGTTGGGAGAAGATGAAAGGTGCAGAGAGAGAGAGTCAGTTTGAGGAAGATGAAGTGAAGAAGAAGATAGAAAGAGAGGGAACGGTTATAAAAGATTTCGAAATTGGTGAAAAACCGTCGGATTTGGAATGAAAAGACTGGACAAGACGTGTCAGAAAAAGTGTTCACTTGGCACTTAATGCCATGGGATGATTAAACAGAATGGTCCATTCAGACAATGACACGTCACACAAGTTTGTCAGGGAATTAAATATTCTGAATATTTATTACAAATTATTGGATATTTATGGTACTAAAATTTAATTCTCATTCCTTTTCATTTAATTGGTCTTTTATGAGTTCGGAGGTTAATAAGTATAGAAAAATTAGGAGAAAAGAGTGTGTACCTTAACTGCTACATGATTCAGAGAAGGAACTTACCGAAATGACAATCTTCTGAAGTCAGAATTGTACAGATGTTCCGAAAGGTTCAAAAGATTGATGATCAGAAGTTGGGTGTTAAACGAGGTTCCTCAGGAGTTTAAAAGTTCAGAAGTTTAGATTAAAACGAGGCTCCTCAGAAGATGAAAATTCAGAAATTGAAAATTCAGAAGTTTAAAATGAAACGAGGTTCCTCAGAAAAAAATTCAGGAGTTGATTTGAAACGAGGTTCCTCATAATATGAAATTTTTCAGAAGTTTAAATTGAAATGAGGTTCCTCAGAAGCTTGAAAAAGTTCAGAAAATTGATTTTAAGCGAGGCTCCTCAGAGGTTTTAAAATTCAGAGGTTAAATTTGTAATGTGCAGGAGATGGGTGAGTTTAGAAACCAGATACATTCTGAAGTTAGGAGTTCAAAAAAATATTCTCAGAGGATAAGAGTTCCGAAGTGAAAGAGAGCATAAAGTTATTTAGAAAAAGATGAGATTTAACTTTATAAAATTCTTGTAAAAAATAATTAGGCATGATATTGGGTAGAAGTTAATCTCAGAAGAAATCAGGATCAGTATTTAACATACCTAGCATATCTGAAAAGTTGTTAAATTTGACTGTGTCCAATGATTTGGTGAAAACATCAGCCACTTGTTCTTCGGTAGAAATGAAATAAAGTTCAATGTTACCTTGGAGGATCTGATCTTTGATGAAATGGTACCGAAGGTTGATATGCTTGGTCATGGAATGCTGAATTGGGTTATGGGAAATGACAATAGCACTTTTGGAATCACAATAGATTGGTACCTGAAGAAATCGATATACATAATCCAGAAGTTGAGTCTTCATCCAGAGGACTTCTGAGCAACAAGTAGAAGTAGCAACATATTATGCTTCTACTAAAGATAAAGCAACACAATTTTGCTTCTTTGAAGACCAGCTCACAAGTCTTCCACCTAAGAATTGACAGCCTCCGGAAGTGCTTTTCATGTCCAATCTGCATCCTGCATGATCTGCATCGGTGAATGCTTAAAGTTTAAAGTTGTCTCCAACTGGATACCAGAGGCCCATTGCCATAGTGCCCTTGAGATATTTGAAGATTTGTTTCACTGCTGTCAGATGAGACAATTTTGGAGCTGCTTGATATCTCGTACAGACGCATGTGGCAAACATAATATGTGGTCTACTTGCTGTTAAGTAGAGAAGAGATCCTATCATGCCTCTATAAATTTTGTGGTCTACTGGTTCACCATCAGGATCTGCTGAAATCTTGTGATTGGTTGACATAGGGACTTTCGAAGTAGAGGAATTCTCAAGAGAAAATTTCTTCAGCAATTCATTCGTATATTTCTCTTAATGAATGAATATTCCTCTATTAGTCTGTTTGATCTGAAGACCCAAGAAGAAGTTAATTTCCCTGTTCATGCTCATGTGGAATTTGTTAGTCATAATCTTGGCAAATTCATCAACCATTGTCTGATCTGTTGAACCAAAAATGATGTCATCTACATATACTTGTACGATCATAATGTGTTTCTAATGTGATCTGACAAAGAATGTGGGTTCAATGGTTCCTCTTCAATAACCATATTTTGCCAAGAAATTCGACAGAGTCTTATACCAAGCCCTTGGAGATTGTTTTAACCCATAAACAGCCTTGTTCAGTCGATAATCGTGATTGGGACGAGACAGATCTTCAAAGCCCGGACGTTGCTGAAGATAGACAACCTCTTGAAGATCACCTTGCAGAAACGTACTTTTCACATCCATTTGATGAACAATAATGTTCTTGTGAGCAGCATAGGCTTAGAAGATTCGGATGGCTTCTAGCCTTGCTACGAGTGCATATGTCTCATAATAATCAATTCCTTCTATCTGACTATATCCTTTTTCTACAAGTCTGGCCTTATTTCACACCACGGTACCCATATCATCTAACGTATTTCGGAAGGCCATCTTGCGCCAACAACAGTTTGATTGGCTGATCGAGGCACAAGATCCCAAACCTTATTCCTCTTGAATTCTTCCAATTCTTCTTGCATAGCTTTGATCCAGTCATTATCATCCAGTGCATCGAAGATAGTCTTTGGTTCAAATTTTCTAATGTACGCAGCAAATTGACATTCGTATTGAATTGACTTCTTAGATCGAGTCTGAACTCCGAAAGACGGATTTCTAATAATTTGGTTCGGAGAATGGTTCCGAGTCCACTTATGGAGTCTTGGGATAAGAGCAGGGTCTGACTCAGGAGGTGCCATGTCTTGGACGAATTCCAGATCTTCGAGAGTGATATTCTAAATGTGCGATTCTTCGACAGATATTTCTTCATCGGCATCAAACGTGAAGATTGGTGCGTCATTTGATACATCTGCTGAGGAGTTGTTCCTGTCATCTTTGGAGTGTTGATGGTCCCCCTCAGATTGTGGGATTCCATCAACATGGGTCGGAGCAGGAGCTCCCCCTGGACATGTGCTGGGAGCGAAGGCTCCTCCTGAACCTGTTGAATACCTGAAGGGAGCGAAGGCTCCCTATAAGACAATAATAAGTAGATCGACAATAATAAGTAGATCGACAGATTCAAATATGTGGAATGAATAACAAAATAAAAATATGAAGAACAAAAGTTGAATGATTGTACTACAACTCTCAAGAACAATTCAGTGAGAAATATTATGTGTGAGAGGCGTGAACAAGATAACAAAAAAGTTAACCCTAATTAGGGTACGTGCATGCTTTAAATAGCCTACGCTAAGTATGGAATGGACATGCCAACCCAATTAACGAACAGCTAATCTAAAGGCTAACAAAGATACACAATTGACTCAATCAAATAAATGACCTAACAATCTCCCCCTTTGAGTCAAATTGCACAAGAGCATTATCACTCTTCAGGCTTCGGTTCCGGATCGTGTTCCACTCTTTCAAACACTTTCAGCATCGTAAACAAAATCCTCTTTCGGAACCCCATGTACCAGTTCAGCATGTCTGTGAAGCATTTCTTGTCATTGACGGAGTTGGATGTATGCTTGTTGATGATATGGAGTATGTGCTCCAAAGTTATAGTTCGATACAGATGCTTGTCTGTAAGATAAAACATCTTCTTCTAAACAGTGCAGCCTTCCTTAGAATGATAAGCCACATTCCAATGCTTTTTATTTATCTTTCTGATACTTCGTTTGTCGAGATTGGAACGTGGACCCTGAACTTTATACAAACGACTGGAATCCAGACGAGAGGCAATTTCGACAACCAGTTTTGGCAACCTCATGAATGTAGCAGACAATCATTCTTTTGAGGTGATTGATGAGGGGTTCATGCGATTATGGTTTTCTCGACAGAATGTTAAGCAAGGAAATCCGATCAAATGGATTCATGAAGGGCAAATCTACCATTGAGAATTCGTCTTGAGCATTTTTGAATGGGGTTGTTATTTCAGGAAGCCTGGAAGTCAGCTGAACAATTTTCTTCAGACTCCAAGAAAGGTGCTGAGCCTTGGAGTTGTTTAGATAAAATGTGAAGAGCATATCATTCACATCCGAACTGGAAAGGGAAGTATTAACGATCTCTTCAAAGCTTCGGAACAGAAATTCTTGAGGAGTGATCGGAAAGTCGAACTAAGAGTCCACATTGTAAGTCCCGAAATTACTGGATCTATGAATGGTATCAATTAAATCGCTTGATTGTGCGGAATCTAATCAAACGAAAGCAACGAAACAAATAAGAACACACAATAAAACCTTCAATGTACATGTTATATTAATTAAACGTCTAGTACATAGGGTTTGATGATCACTTGAACACAATGATTTTCTCTCTAGCTCAATACGGTTCCCAAAACGATCAACCTACAAATGACAGCTATAATAGCCTTTTATAGCTAATACAAAACCTTAAGCCCATTCGACCAAAGCCCACCGAAAACATGAAGAGGCCAAACCAAAATCCAGGAAGTTTTCGGTCATCACGACCGAAATCGTAGGGGATTTCGGTCCCAGACCAAAATCGTCTTTCAGGCCCAAATTGTCTTCTTTTCAGCGCAAAAAATCTTGGATTTGATCTGATTAAATGTAAAGCTTAAACTAATCATATTTATGGCCTAACAATCTCCCCCTTGGTTTAATGCTTTCATTTATCTTCAAGCTTCATCTTGTTCTTGGCCTTCAGTTGAACACTGCAGCAGAATTTTAACAATCTCCCCCTTTATGAGTGACGGGTGTAGATGTTAATAGCTTTCAGTACTTTGCAGAGACAATTTCAAATCTTCATGATTTGACTTTGAACGCGCATTGGGCATACAGGCTTTAGCATAGTCTTGAATCAGCACATCCAGCTTTTGATGTTACTTTGACTAGTACATAGAGTCTGAGTCTTCACTTCTCTTCTTGATCACACAAAGATACGAATACAGCAACATAGACTATTTGAGGAGGAAATCAAGGAAGTTTGTCGCATGGAGTTATGCTTCAACTTTCTCTGGAGTTGAAATGATGGTGTTGAAAACTTTAAACTTCACTTGTGGCTCCATCACTTGAAAGACTTCACTGGATTGTCTTCGACTATAGCCAGTGTGCAATGATAACCAAAAATCATGTGGGTCACAAAGTCATAAAACTCTCACCACACTTGTTCAAGGACCCAGCCTTGGCTCAGAAGGAGACTACTCGCAGTATCTGTGTGAACCCATAGGAACGCACTGCGATTGTTTGAGTATCAGAGAACTACTTGTGGCTGTTTTGAATTTGGCCCTTGCATATCCTTGATCAAAGATCTCAATGCAGTTGACAACTCCACAAGTTGACTTGGCTCTTGGCGAGACGTTCAATGGTATCCAAACTCTACGGAGTGTACCATCCTGGTGCCAATTTTGAATCCAGTAAAGTTGTTGGGGTCTCACAGCTATTGTGGTAAACAACAACGATCACTGACCCAGAGTTTCGATGTTTCATCAATGTGAGGTAAAATCACATTGAGTCACGAAGATCTTTATTAGAAGAAGATTAGGTCAAGAGTGGTATGAGCGTGTAATATGTCTTGGTTATTAGACATACCCATTGGCTAGACTTTCGAATTGTCATCAATCTATGGTTTATCACACTAAATCATCAAACTGTTGAATTAGAAGTTTTGTAGGTAAGAATGGTTGTTGATGCCTCACATCTACTACTGGTGTTGTAGCAGAGATCACTGACATAGAGTTTCGAAATATCATCACCACTTGGTTTAAGATGTTGAGTCATATATTTCTTGCAACAGAAAGTTAGAGATGGTTGAGAATAGATTGGTGCGTGTGATAGATTATGGTATGCAATCTAACCATCGGCACACACGTTGTAACTCTCGACTCTGAGTGACTTTACTCAAAGTGTCTAGAAGTTTGTGTTGCAGAAGTGACTTTTAGATTTGGTTGAGAAAGGTTGTCAATGCTTCATACTTAGTATAGTGTAACAATAAGAATCACTAGCACTTAGTGTTACCTCAGCAGTGAGTGGTATTACTCGGTGCGTCGTCAGTAGGTAAGGAATGTCTTAGCAAGTCACGGTAATAGTGAGTCACATCTTTAACATGAATATTTGGATCTGTATTCCTGATTGGTATAGATCAGGAACATTGACGATCGTGTAAATTGTGTAAAAGAAAATATTTTTGTATTTTTTAATTTTCTGAAAAATAAAGACATAAACGGAAAAACATATTTTTGGATTTTTATATTTTTATATTTTTTGTGCTTTTTAATTCTCCCATAAATTTGTGCATGGAGAGAATGAACAAATTTAAATGAAACAAAAATGTATAAAATATACAAAGTTTAACTATTAGTCATCAAAGCGAATCAAATCAGTTTAGGACGAAGTTACCTTTTCAGTTTTCAACACATCGTTAGACACGAACCCCACGTGATCTCTCCTTTCTCCTTTCCTACAACGGACACATACTCGCGATCAATGATTTGAATGTTGTGCAGTTGAGAGATGTCTCCATTCATGTGCTTGGAACAACCACTATCAACAAACCGAGGTCTAATGATATTCCTCCGTAGCTGCTCCTGCATAGATGCTGGATTAACTAGTCTTGGGAACCCAGTCCATTTTAAAACTGGGTCGACCATTGTCATCTACATGTTTGACTCTTTCCCATGACATATCATGTTTATCAGATAAGAGTGAAAGATTAGCAGGATTATGTGATGAATTGGACTATTGGCCTTTGGGTACTCATCGGTAGTTTGGCTTGAGTCTCTTGTTGTTTGAACCGATGGGTGTATCAACAATTGATTTCGAAACAGGACTCCCCCTTGACTTGTCTTTCTGTTGCCAGTGTGGACTCGAGGACGATCCTTGAGATGAACTCGACCGTACTGATTTTGATTTGGAAGAGTTATCTTTCAAATCGGTCTTCTTGTCCTTGGGGGCCTGCTTCTTGGCCTTTGCTGTGTTCCAATCACCGTCGCGTGACCGTGACCTCGAGGGTTTTCTTTTGCAAGAACTCCCTCTTAGCACATCCTGTCAGTGTTGTGCATGGAAGGGAATATATAGACGATATGGACAATTCCTGGCGATGGGACCTGCAATCCCACAACTGAAGGACGTTTGTCTTTTCAAGTAAATGAGATTGTGACTTGGTCCTTATCCTTTTGAATTTTTCAAAGATTTACCACAAGTACAAGCACAATCACATTTAGTGGGACTAGGTCTTCGTCCAACAGGAACTTCCCCTTCATTCACAAACTTTTGTGGCTTTACTTTTCTAGGGGCACGATCATTTGAGCTTTTAGCAGCATCATCACTCCTTTTTTTAACAACTGGCAGGTTTAGTGCTTTGGTTCTCATCGACACCGGATGTGGTTGTAGATGGTGTGGCATAGAAATTCTTTTCAGAACTAGATTTTGCATCATCTTCTTTTGCTTCATCTGCA
Source organism: Cichorium intybus (assembly GCA_023525715.1). Taxonomy (NCBI): domain Eukaryota; kingdom Viridiplantae; phylum Streptophyta; class Magnoliopsida; order Asterales; family Asteraceae; genus Cichorium; species Cichorium intybus. The sequence goes on from CM042015.1 coordinate 43,897,315, forward strand.
CACTTAACAAAAGCATCAGTATTATCTAACACAACTTTCTCGGCCTGGCTAGATTTTTTAGTGACAAATATTTCGTTTAAGTGAAGGGGTGGGGTACAATTATAATTGAATGTAGGTGGAACAATTTTGTACCCAAGACCCTTGTTTGCATCCCATTTAAGCTGAGTTTCAATCATCAACTCAACTATCGCGCTTGACCCTTCAATTTTTTTAAAAATGAAATCCTTTTCTTGAAGTTTAGATTTCAAAGAGTCACGCTCGGCAGTCAAGTTGACGATATCCTCCTTAGCAAACTTGAGATGACAACTCTTTATGCTGTATTCGTCCTATAATATTTTAAAATCGCTTATTTGCTTCTAGTTTTTCTTATAGAGGTTTTATTTTGTTTTTAAGACCATAATTAAGATTTTCAAGTTCGAAAACTTCTCTAACAAGATTTTCGTTTAGTTGACGATATTTGGCAATTATCTTTTCGCATTCAGGAGTGCATGGTTTTTTGCAAAACGTCATTTGTCGTGGTAGCCATTTTAAAGGTTTAAGTTGACCGAAAATCCTTTCAAATGCCAAAATGTTCATCGAAAACCCCAAAAAAAAACATTCGCCGAAAACTCAAATTTGACCCAGTTCGAAATTTTGACCCCCCTTTTTGACCGAAATCACTGAAGACCAAAATCCTAGCTTCTGACCGAAATCCTCAACCGAACACCCTGACCGAAAACCAAGATTATTGACCGAAAACCCGGACCGAAATCAAGGATTTCTGCCAGAAACTTGAAAGTACACCGAAATCATCAAAACCCTAGATGCTGCATCGAAATCCTTAATGTGCTGACCGAAATCCCTAACCAAAATCCTGAGCAAAATCCGCTGCCACCGATATCCTCAGGAGCATGACCGAAATCCTCTAGATCTGACCGATAACGTCCAGAAAGCCTCCAAAAACGCGGTTTTTTTCAGAAAAAACGAGTTTTGAGGATCAAAAACTTTGTTTTTGAGGATTTTTCGCTTGAAGGTGTCAAGAACACGAAGAACACTTCGAATAGAAACACCCAAAAAACGATCAAAACGGTGCAAAATCGCCAAAACGCTTAAAAACTCCAAGATCCAAGCAAATGTTTTGAAAAGTTGATACTAAAACACCCAAAAATTGGGATTTCAGGCTCTGATACCAATTGTAAGTCCCGAAATTACTGGATCTATGAACGGTATCAATTAAATCGCTTGATTGTGCGGAATCCAATCAAACGAAAGAAACGAAACAAATAAGAACACGCAATAAAACCTTCAATGCACACGTTATATTAATTAAACATCTAGTACATAAAGGTTCGATGATTGCTTGAACACAATGATTTTCTCTCTAGCTTAGCACGGTTCCCAAAACGATCAACCTACAAATGACGGCTATAATAACCTTTTATAGCTAAGACTAAACCTAAGCCCATTCGACCAAAGCCCATCGAAAACGTGAAGAAGCCCAACCGAAATCCAGGAGGTTTTCGGTCATCACGACCGAAATCGTAGGGGATTTCGGTCCTAGACCGAAATCGTCTTTCAGGCCCAAATTGTCTTCTTTTCAGCCCAGAAACTCTTGGATTTGGTCCTATTAAATGTAAAGCTTTAACCAATCATATTTATGGCCAAACACACATCGTTACTGGTCTCGTATGAGCAGACAGGCTGCAACCAGTTTTCTACAGGCTTAGTGATCGCTTCCTTTTTCATCCGCTTGAAATGCCAACCAGGGAAAAGTGACTTTTGAGTTTCCAGCAGGAGTGCAGCATCTGTGGTAGCTACTTCCTTAGCGTTAAGCTCACAAGAAAGCTTTTGCAAGACATCGAGTTCTTTGTCTCTAGCTTCCTTAGCTGATTTTGCTGCATCGGTAAGCTTAGGATCCTCTTCTTCATCGTCATCACCGATCTTTTTGCCTTTTCGTTTCGATGGACCAGGTTTATCCCAAGTTATAATAGCGAACCAGTTAGTTTTGTTCTCCTGGTTCGTCTCATCAGCAGACGGGTTAGTCTCTGGTTCATTCACACTACTGATCTTCGAGATGAAGGGGTTGGTCGGATTTTCCTTGGACACATTCGAAGTCTCCATGTTCTCGTTCGGAGTCTCCATTTTCTCATCTCTCCCTTTTTTCGGAGTGGCATCGCCTTCTGAAACACCCTTCAGTTTGCTTAACAAGTTTAGAACAGGATGAAGTTTGTTCATGAGATGAGTACGAACATATGGAGTGAGGATCGAATCGGCCTCTTCTACCATTCGTTGGAGATACGAATCAATGTCGAAAGCACATCCCCGGAGAGCTTTTTTCTGAGACACTGCAGAGGCCAAGACTGCTGACATGTGGTTGAGGTCGGCTTTGAGAACTTTTTGTCCTTTTGACAGCGAGTTGTTCCATGACCTCGTTTTCCATGGCCAGATCCTTTTGCAATTTTTCAGTTTTTTGCATCGAGAGAGGAAGCAAGTTCGGAATTCTTCCTTCTCTGCCTTTAGAGAATCTCTGAACCCATAAATCACCTTATTCATCTTGGCAGTGGTGGTGTCATGGGTCTCTCGGATGTCCTTGACAAACGTAAGAAGATCTGACTATAGTTTTTGGACAGTTTTGGTCGATTCTTTCATGTTCTTCTCGGAATTTTCAATGAGTGTGAGGAGATCTGTAAGAACCTTTGCATTGTCACCGATTAAGGATTCCACTGCTGTCTTGTGGGCCTCTAACTGGGATTGTCAGTCGGAAGATTGGAGAAGCGTATCCAATTTCGCAGATAGTTGTTTGAACTGCCCCTTGGTCATTGGAGCACTGTCATCATCAACATTGAATCGCACGTTGAAAGGAGATTCAACAAAACCGGTAATCTCATCCTGTTCATCGTAATACAGGATTTCTTCTTCATCGGATGGAGGGGTTTGGTGGTTTGGAGAAGGATTGGTGGTGTTCTTTGGTGAGTGGTGAGGAGAATTTTGAGGAGTATTGGTGAAGTTTTCCGAGATGAGGATGGAGAGTTGTTTGGAGTTGGTTTCAGAGTAGGATTGGGTGGAGGGGAAGGTGGATTGTTACCAACGTTTCCTGCATCATCTTCTTCTTGGTTTTCATCCTGATCACCTTTCAAAGGTTTAGAATGAGTACGTCCTTCTGAGTGTTCATCTTCCAAAGGCAGTGTCAGAACCAATTTCTGGAGCTTTTTTCGGTGTTTGGTTGGCTTGACCATTTCGGAAGTCGAGCCCTTCCCTTTTCGTTTTACCACTTTCTTTGGATTTTCAAGTTTATCAAAAGTTCTTGAAGTTTAGATGTGATAGGATAAGGGCAAGATGGTGGTAGTAGGCAGTAATCAGCAACACTCTTGACATCGTTTGGTACCTTGTTCGTCATCTCCGAAGGGATAGAAACGATGAATTCGTAATCATTCGAATTCGTTGTAACAAATGTACCTGTTGGAAGAATTGGAATTACAGCCATGACAGAGTATGTCATAATGTGAATGTCGTGTTTAGTGAGTGTCCTTTGTACAACTATTGACCAAAAATGAGCATAGGAAATCTCATAGTGATGATTCTTGTAATTGATGCTCTCAACAAATTGATTCCACAAAATTGAGCCATATTAGAGGTTGAGATCATGGTAGACACCGTAAAGAAGTGTATAGAATGGCTTACTTGCACTGTCCGTCCCTGAAGTACGTTCAGAAAAGCTTTTGAAGTGAATTGTGAAGAGTGTATTCCAGTAAGGAGGCAAGCCTGACTTCTTGAATTTCGATAGTAGATCGATGTCTCCCTTGTATCCCATCTCGTAAAATAGCTTTTGAAGGACCACCGGTTGAAGGGACTCTGGATTGACCAAGTTCTCCATTTCAGTAAACCCTAGCAATTTACCAAAACTAAATTTTGAGTTACGGGCTTTGATGGACGTAACCTTGAAATTGACGATCTCTTCTTTCTTGTTGTAAATAGCAGATGAGTAAGCAGAAGAGAGATGAACCAGCTGTATAGAAGCAGATTTCGTCAAAGCTTCAGAAAGCCTTGAAAACTTCAAACATTCAATCATCGGATGAATGTTCTCGTTGTAGCGGGATGAATCTAGATAAACAAGCATATTCTGGTTCTGCTTGATGTTCAACATGAGCGTCGAAGCAGAGTGTTCATTGGCGGAAGAGGAAATCACCATTCTTGAAAGCTTGAGAGAGATGAACACGAGAGAGAACATTGTATGTTGTGGAGAAGAATGTGAGCGGTAGAGAGAGAGTGTACCGTCAAGAAATCCTTTTATATATTTGGGAATTAATGTTGAGAGAAAAAATCCCAGAGATGTCGGTTCAGTTTCCCCAAATATCACCTCATGATTAGACGTTGCCCCCAAAATCGGCTTGTCCGGCGCATGAGAACCGATAAGTCAGCGGTAGTCATAATGACGTTGAAACTGATATGCTAGGGTTACGTCATGAAAATTCAAAAATTCGTGCCCATTTAATTTTCATCTCCAAGAAACAACAAATGATTATGAATCAGCTTGTCGATGTTCTGAAAAACACCAAATGAAACCTTTCGCAATAAAGCCAGAGTTAGAAAAATCAGAATGATTTTTGTGCAAGAGTGTGACAAAGAAAAAGAATAAAACAAATTAAAATTTCTGGGATTTTGTGATGTCGGAATAGACATGAAATCAGATGGATCCTGGGAAACGATCTCTTCCTTCGGAATCAAGAGAGATTCGGAAGTGCTTGTGTGGCTTCCCGTTGAATTACGATCACATAGTTTTTAAGAACCAGTGAAAGGCATTTTTTAAATGTAGGTTTCATGGGTGGTTTAGCTTTCAACAAATTCTGAAACTTGACATAAGTCCGAAATCGGAAGAAAGCACTTGTTTGACCAGAGTAGTCAATAGAAACAAGTAAGTTGGTGCTGTTTGAAAGTGACTGTTTTGATTTCGGAAATCTCAGTGAAAATAAAAACTGGATCTTGTCGGGAATAAATGACTTAGGTTTAATACATTTCATTAAGATCGCTCAAAAATAATAAATTGAGATTTCACGAGTATAACCGTCGATTCATAAAGGTTGTTTGAAATTTTGGGTTTCACTTGGAGTTGTGGTGACAACAATTTCGAGATCATAAACATAGATGTTGTGTAACCATCAAAAATCTTAGTGGTAATACTAAGAATCTTCATAAGGGTTACGTTTACATGGAAATGGGTATGATGGAGAATTTAGAGATTGGTGAAGAAAAGGTTGAGAGTCTCACAGCGAATCATGGTAATAATGATTTGCGATCTTTGACTAGAGTTTCTGCAGCCATATATCGAAATTGGTTTGATTTTGATAATCAGAGGACTGCATTTTTGGTACAAGAAGGTGTATAAAAGAAAGAAAGAAAATAAATAAATAAATAAATAAATAAATAAAATAAAAAACATCAATTCCTGTAATGATTATACACTGCAGAGAACATCAGTGTGCAGGCGGATGTGAAAACCCGTCTAGTCAAATATCTCTGACACGATTTGGCTTTAATGAGGGCATTAAAAACCTGTCATCACCATAATTACTGCAAAGAAATTAAACGTCGCCATAATTGGGAAGTTCAATCGGTCTTCACCTGCCTATAAAAGGAAAAAGAGAGTAAACGGTTCAAAGCACACAGGAAGGGAAAAAAATTTCATAGTAAGCAAGAAAAAAAAATGGTTGACCGTCCATTCAATCACTGGGACAAGGTGGAAGTCAAGCTTTCAGAAGGTGAGTTCGCTGGAGGCTTTTACGATGGCGTGATCATCGGAGTGTGGTCACAGAGGTACGAGGTCCGGTTGACCTCCCTCACTGACGGAGAGACTGGCAGGCCCCTGGTGGTTCATGTGGGGTTTGCAGCACTGCAGCCGGTTCCACCAAAAGTTTTGGTGGAATTTAAGCAGTTCGACCTGGTGGAGGTGTGGTACCGGCATGGGTGGTGGCCAGTGGCAATTGCAAGAACAACCGTACGCAACCAGTTTCACGTGATGTTGGTGGACGGGACGCGGCTTTTCGTAGACGAAAGCGAGCTGTGAATCCATCAGATGTATCACCTCGGTAACCCTTCCATGTGGCAGTATTACAAACAGTTGGGAGAATATGTATTTTCTTTTGTTGTTTTGTAATTTCTTCCTTATTAATGAAAAGTTGCCTTCTTTTGCTTTGACTTCGATCAACCTGTTGAATGAGAAACAGAATAACAAAGAAAAAAAATTGGTGACTTAACACAAAAAAAGTTATTTTTGGAGTATTTGATAAAAAAAAAACTTTAGACTTGAAATTTTTTTTATTATTTTTGATATTTGAAAAAGAAATGAAATTTGAAAAATAAAAATAAGAGAAAATATACAAGAAGGATATACATAATGGTTTCGAAATCATTATGCACTTATTACGATTCCGAGTCGTTCCGAGTTTCGGAACCTTTTGGAGAATGATCAACGACTTCCGACCATTAACAAGATTTCGGTACTGATTCAGCCTCTATCATCCCAAGCCCTTGTAGAATTCGATTAAAAGTAGTTTCAGGTAAGGCTTTGGTACAGATATCTGATAGCTGGTCTGTAGATCGAACAAAGTGCACTTCAATGTTGCCATCTTCAGCATGATCTTTAATGAAATAATAGCGAAGGGCGATATGATTTGTCTTGGAATGTTGCACTGTGTTATGATAGATCCAAATTGCACTCTCGAAATCGCAGTACAGAGGAATCCGCTTCATGTTGATCCCATAGTCTCTTAGTTGATTTTGAATCCAGATGATCTGAGAAGTGCATGATGCAGCTGCGATGTATTCAGCTTCAGCTATGAAAGCAAAACACAGGTCAGTTTCCTAGATTGCCAGCTCACAAGCTTGCCATCCAAAAGTTGACATCCCCTAGAAGTGCTCTTCCGATCGATTCCACGTCCACCAAGATCTGCATCTGAAAAAGCTTGTATGAAGAAGCATGATCCCGATGGATACCACAACCCAAGTGACGTCGTTCGTTTTAGGTATCGGAAAATGTTCTTCACAGCAGTAATGTGAGGTTCTCTTGGATTAGCTTGATACCTAGCACAATAACAAACAGCAAACATGATATTCGGTCGACTAGAAGTAAGGTAAAGAAGCAAACCGATCATTTGTCGATAAAGTGTGATGTCTACTGCTGGTTTGTCCAAAGAAGGGGTGAGCTTGGTTCCGAACGCCATCGGAACCTTGACTATCGAGTCGCCCAACATTCCGAATTTCTCTAGAAGAGATTTTGTATATGCTTCCTAATTGATGAATATCCCTTCGGAGCTTTGTCTGATGTTCAGGCCAAGGAAGAACTTGATTTTCCCATCGAACTCATTTCAAATTTAGTTTCCATTAATTTTCGAAACTCAGAGGTTCGACTTTGATGCGTGGACCCGAAAATAATGTAATCAACATAAATCTGAACAATCATAAGATGGTTGCCTTCCTTTTGGCGAAAGAAGGTTGGATCAACTGAGCCTTGTTTGAATTTTGACTGCTTAAGAAAGCGAGTCAATGTTTCGTACCATGCTCTGGGAGCTTGCTTCAAGCCATATACCGCCTTATCCAGGACGTAGCAGTGATTCAGATGTTTGTTTTTAATGAAACCTGGAGGTTGCTCGACATAGACGGTTTCTTCCAATTCCCCATTCAGAAAGGCACACTACACATCCATTTGATAAACGTCAAAGTCTTTGTGTGCTGCATAGGCAAGAAAGATCCGAATAGATTCCAATCTTGCAATGGGAGCAAAAGTCTCTTCGTAGTCGATTCCTTCTTCTTGATAGTATCCTTTCACAATTAATCGAGCTTTGTTGCGAATCATATTTCCTTCTTTGTCCAATTTGTTTCGAAATACCATTCTGAGAAAAGATGCATTTTATGGAGTCAGAACTAATCTCCAGACCTTGTTTCGTTCAAACTAATTAAGTTCATCTTGCATCGCTTGGACCCTGTCAGCATGATCAAAATCAATTTTAACCATTTTGGGTTCAATCTTAGAGATAAACGAATTAAACATGTAAAATTCCACATTAGAAAATAGTGCAGTTTGCTTCACTTTTTGCTGTGCTCTTGTCTGAACTCTTGCTAATGTTTATCCGATTACTTGAGATCGTGGGTGATCTCTTGTCCATTTCACCATCAGAAGATAGTCCGGATCATACTCCAGATTGATTTTAGCAAAAACTTCCTCAATTTCCGACTAAGATTCGGATTGAGTATCATCATCATTATTTTCACTCTCCCCTTGGAAGTTTGCATGTGATCCATCGGTATTTAATGGACCCTCCCCCTCGAATGTTGGAATGTTCTCCCCTTGAATTGGTGCACTGCCCTCCCCCTAAATTGGTGCACTGCCCTCCCCCTAAATTGGTGTTGTATTCTCCCCTGGACATGTGAGTCGGAAGAGTGTTCTTGAGTGTGGGAGGTTTCATTTTTGGGTTCATTCGGAGTTGAGGTGGGGGCAGAGTATTCTGGAATTGGAGTTTGTTCTTCAGAAGATCGTTCGGAAGTCTTTGCCGCATCGTCTATAATCTTCAGTAGTTCATCCTCTTGATTGTCTTTGGCGTTTGATTCGGATGACTTTGTAGTCTCAGGTTCATCAAACAACTTCATGAATTCCTCATATAGGTTCATGAGAGGAATCGTCGTTTGATTTGACGCATGGAAGATCTCTACAGACTGATTTTCTTTGTTCTGAGTTCTTGTCGTGTATTTGTCATCGAAGGTGACATAATACGTTTCTTCTATTTTTCGACATCGCTTGTTCAGAACTCGATAGGCTTTCGATGTCAAGGAATAACCGAGAAAAATTCCTTCATCAGCTTTATCATCCCACTTGACTCTTTTCTCCTTAGAATTAAAGATGAAGCATTTGGCTCCGAAAACATGAATGAATTTCACATTTGGTTTTCTTTTGTTGAGAATCTCATAAGGATTAAGTAAGAATCTCTTGTTTATTGTGGAGCGATTTTGTGTAAAGCAAGCAGTTGAGATAGCATCAGCCCAGAATTTCACATTTGGTTTTCATCAACTTTATGCGAGCTGCTTCGCAAAGGGAGCGATTTCGTCTTTCCACCATCCCATTTTGCTGTGGGGTATAAGGAGTAGAAAATTTATGAGAAATCCCTTTGTTCACAAGAAATTCTTCAAGCTCTTGATTCTTGAATTCTATGTCGTTGTCACTTCGTATCATTCGGACGTGCTTTCGGAGTAGCAGCTCAACCTGCTTGATGAAGTTGATCATAGTCTGTGCTGTTTCAGATTTCTGTTTAAGAAAGAAAACCCACGTGAAACGAGAAAAGTCATCGACTATAACCAAAATGTACTTGTAGTGAGCAACAGTTTTGATTGCAGATGGACCACAAAGTTCGATATGCAACAGTTCAAGGGGTTCAACGATCTTCGTGTTGATGATTGTGGAATGAGACTTTCTGCTTTGTTTTCCGAGTTCACATGAGTCACACAGATGATCTTTATCGTACTTCAGCAGTGGTAATCCTCGATTGCAGATGGACCACAAAGATCGATATGCAATAGTTCAAGGGGTTCAACGATCTTCGTGTTGATGATTGTGGAATGAGACTTTCTTCTTTGTTTTCTGAGTTCACATGAGTCACACAGATGATCTTTATCGTACTTCAGCAGCGGTAATCCTTGCACAAAATCACCAAGTACGAGTTTGTTTATATCTCTGAAGTTCATGTGCGAAAGACGTCTGTGCCATAGCTAGCTATCATAATTAGCTGCTTTCGTGAGTAAACAGATGGCAGGCTTTCCTTTGATCAGTTTCATTTTCAAAGGGAACATTTCGCCCTTTCTTTTAGACTTCAGAATGATTGTCTTAGTCTTCTTTTCTATGATTTCTGAACCATATTCATCAAAGGACACTTTGAGACTAGATCCAACCACCAGTTGTGAAACACTGATGAGGTTGTGTTGTAAGCCTTCCATATAAGCTACTTTGCGAATTGAAAATTCTACATTCGTGATCATGTCATAGCCTTTGATTTCACCTATCGCATTGTTACCATACTGAATTCTTCCTCCATTTCATAGCAAACGATATTCTCTTAATTCTTCCCTTCTTCCTGTCATGTGACGCGAACAGCCACTATCAATGTACCATTCCGAGTCATACTGTTCGTCACGCATCACCTGCACAGTTTAGAGAGATTTAGGAACCCAAACCAATGTGGGTCCATGTGAGAATTTCTTGGAAACAGGAAAGATATTTGATTTGTCAACCCAAAATGATTTTCTTCTCTCAAATGATTCTCTCCATTTTCAAATTAAAACACTTTAATTTTGTGCAAACACCAATTTTTCTCAACATGATGTGTTTTTCGTTGAATAACTTGATTTTTTTTGGTCTGGACAGAGGTATTAGATTTCGGAATAGGCTTTGAATAAAAATCTTTTTGTACTTTTGTAAGTTTGGCCTCTTTGAAAATTGGTTTTGGTATGGGATAGATCTTGGCTTTGCCTTTCAAATCGTTAAATCTAATGACAGGTTTCAAAATCTTTGTTTTTGCTGGTTCAGGTGATTTTGATTTTTCAAAAGTTTTCTGAAAGGTGTGTGGTTTTTGCGAAAAAATTCTTGTGTTTGAGGTTTGTTTCGGTTTAGGAATATGAGGAGCACCAACTTTTTGAGTAGAATTCAAGTCAGAATTAACAAAATTTTTAGCATTTTTGTTTCTCCAGAATTTTTTTCTTTCTTTTAAATTATTTTTATACCGAGCATTCATCTGTCTCCTTCTAGCAATAAGCTCTTTAGGAGATTTATGAATACGGGGTAATGAGTTTGAAGACTTGGTTGGCATTTTATTATGAAACATAGAAGGATCATTTGGAATTGGTTTCGTGCCACTTGTTCCTGGCTGAGAAAATGAGTCTACATGATTCAATGATCCTGAGATATATTTTCCTTGTGACTTCCATGAGGTCATTTCGGAAAGACCTTTCGTTTCGTCTGCGTTATCAATAGGTTCTGACCAGAAGAAAGCATCACAACCATCTGCATTATCGTTATCAACAAGGACTTTGAGTTCTGATGTGTCTTTTGTGTTTAGTCTTGGTTTTACGAAAACTTGGTTCAGAACAGTTTTAACCTTAGGAAAAACTGTTGCTTGTTCTTTCAGAACTTGTGAACCATTATTTTTGACAATGCGAGCAAATTCAACTGAATTTTCAGAAATGTAGATGTTTCTTTGATTCAGTTTGTTCATTTACAAAAACAGAGCAGTCAATTTCATCTTCCACATAAATTTCATTCATCTCGCTTTCGTCATACTCGGAAACAGTCTCAGTATTGAGAGTATCTTCTGAGTTCAATTTTTTGCACAATGAATTATATTTCTGTAAAGTGGCTGATTTAATTTCAGCTCTATCATTTTTTGTTAAAAATTCTTTTAACATGCTCTTATGTTCTTTGGACTGTATGTAGTTTTAGATTTTCTCAAGTCCAATGTGATATGATTCTGACACTTCGTCAGAAGATACAATTGTTTCGCACTTATAACAATCAACATTAATTTCATCCTCTTTCAATGCGAGAAAGGGCAAAATCATTTTATGCAGACCCCTGCCTATATCACAATCAATATGCAACTGAGTAAAATTGTTATAAAGACGCTTAAAAATCAAACAAAAAATGTTTCGTTGTTTAACTAGCATAAAATTGTCTTTCTTAACATAGATCATATCATCTCTTGCCCTAACCAACTCTAACTCCAATGCATCGATTTTCATTCTCCTATCCTCATTCTTAAGTGTCACCCTGTTCAATTGATCATTTAGATTAGAATTGCTTAGTTGTGTTCGTTTTAAACTATCACTAAAACTTGAAACGGTAAATCTTAAATCATCTAATTCCATATCATAAGTGGAGGAGCAAATATTAAGAGATTTAAGAATGGAGCATACCTTATCTACGACAGCTTCGCATTCCTTTACCTGTTCCGAAACAGGTTTTGTAGCAAAACAACTCGCTGACGTCTAGCACCCATCAGTAGAGTACCCTCTTCGTTTTGAAACATCTTCCTTCACCATAAAACAGCGACCATGAGTCGGCTTCCTAACATCATCATCTTCAAAGTCCGTTGACCACACCTCAACGACACCATCCTCATCATCTTCCTGCACCACAAAAGATGGCTTTGTGTTTGAAGCGTCCTTCTTTTTCAGATCTTCGATCATTTGGGTGTAGTAAGCTTCATCTTTGACTTGCTCGTTCTTCTCATTTTTCTTTCGGAAAAAGTAATCTTTAACAAAGTGGTTCTTGCCTTTACAGTAATGGCAATCATAACCAGAATCACCAACCGGCTTTTTCTCTTCTCCAGACTTCTGCTTCTTAAAACCATCTTCTTTAGGCTTCTCGGAACTGAAGTTCCCTTGTTTACCACGATTTTTGAACTTAGAAAAGTTCTTCTTGAAGAACTTTTTCGGGTTAGAAACCATGAGAGCCTTTTCTTATCTCGTCAGCTCTTCATCTGAGAAGTCTGATTCAGAATCATCCTTCGTAGCCTTCTTTCCCTTTGCGATAAGAGCCAGAGAACCCATACTAGAGGTGGCTTTTGCTTCTAAAGTGATCTCCTTTTCGTGAGATTTAAGAATGTCTATCACTTTCGCCAGAGTGTATGTTTTGAACTGCTCATGAGCTTTGATGGGTGAAACTACAGCTTTCTATTCAGTTCGGAGGCTATTCAGGAATGTGACTTTTTTCTCTATAAGGGTACGTGCAATTTTTGTATTTGATCAACCTGCTCAAGAGATGATTGTAGCGGTTGAACGTCTGAACCAAGGTTTCATCGGGAGTTTGAACAATGGATCCAAACTCGGAAAGTAAAGTAGTTTGGACGGAATGCTCAACATCAGTATCGCCTGAGTATAATTCCTGCAACCTATCCCAGATTTCCTTTGCTGTTTCACAGGAGCTAACAAGTCTGGGTGTGTCCGGAGGAAGAGCAAACCGGATAATTCGAAAAGCTTTGATGTTGCACATTAACTTATTTTTCTCATCCAAAGGAATATCTATATGAGCAACGAGAAGAGCATTGTATTCTTTTAGGGTTTTGATAATCTTTTGTGAAGCAGTATGTGTTAGTTCTATATGCCCAAGGATGATCATAAAATGATATTACTAATAATACATGATCCTATAGGGTCACACCAACAACAAGTTTGACACCAATTGATCATTTGGAATGTTAAATTTGATTTAACATCAAATGATACCAAACTTGCATTTTAATTTTATAAGTTATTATTATTTAAGGTAAATAATAATAACTCCAAAATTAATGGTTGATTAATAATTCATATGTGATGAATTAACTAAGTATAACAATTAAATTGTTTAAGTTGTTAAATGATTTAATTGATTTATAAATAAACCTTTTATTTAATTTAATTGGTAAGTTAAATAATTATGCATATTGTAACATGTATATATATATATATATAGTTATATATATATGTATATTTATACAATTTATAATGCATGATTAATTGGTTTATGAATATGCTTAAATGGTTAAATGTTATTCCATTTAAACAAAAGTATGAAAGTTTATTATTTATAAACTTGTGATAGAAGTTTATAAACAATAATATGGTACATATATTTTATTCTAAAGCCACATAATGGCCGGCCATATTCATGGCAAAAGTGGATGTATGGAAAAGATGAAAAGCATGAGATATTCCTTCTTGGTTCAAGGGTTGACCATGTGAAAGTTGCATGCTTGATTAATTTATTCAACCCACTTTTCTCTTGGTTCTTATGTACCATTTTGGCCGGCCATTTGAGGTTACTAGAGACTATTCTTTCATGCTTAGAAATCAGCCAAAACACTCTCATATTCTCCCTTGAACTCTTGCCAAAAACGTTTTCAAGCTTCAAGGATTAAAGGTGTTTATCTTGCAAGTTATAGAACTAGCATTCAAGTGTGTTCAAGCTTGTGGTGGATCAACTATAGAGGGATTCTAACTTGATTCCTTGTCATCATTTTCGTCCAAACTAAGCTCACAAAGAAGGGTATGATCTTGAACTCAATCTATGCTTCTTCTTCATCTTATCTCTACATGCATGTAGCATGATCCTCTTGAAGAGAAATTCGTGTTCATGATTCTTGCTTCCGTTGCAACTTCAAGTTTTTGAAACTAATTACATGAACAAGGATTTCCAACAATTGGTATCAGAGCCATGGCTATATTGCATGTTTAGATAATAAGTTTATTTGGATAAACTTGGTTTTTGGAAGCCATGAATGTTCATCTTCTTGAATGAAAGTTTCATGCATGGCTTCTTTGGCAACATGCAAGAGTTTAATCTATGATTTTATGTAACCAACTATATTTTATGTTTGCATGCATTTGGTTACATAATTGTTGCCTTAGAAAAACAAAGTGTTGATTTTCTTGTGATTTTATGTGATAAAATGGTGCATAAACAAGCCAAGGACCATATGATGCATGTTGTGTGTTTATATTCGATATGGTTGTAATCTATTCTTTTATTCAAATGGTTTGTAATAATAATTAGTTATTTCCTTCTTTTATTCATTTTGTAAGCATTAGAATAGTTGTATTCTTGTATATCTTTATAAAATGTAACAAGAGAAGGAGATAAAGGCATGAGAAGCAACTACCAAACAGCAACATTTTTTTCCTGCCATGGTTGCCATTTTCGGACCTGTTAAGGAGGGTTTAGAAAATTCATATCTTGGTGTTTTGATGCTATACTTGTTGGTAACTTTAATATCTAGTATATACAAAAGGTGTTAGCAAGTATAAGCATCGATATGACCAAGCATGAAGAGAAGAAAGTTATCAAAACAACAAAAACCCTCCTGTCAAGGGCTGTTTCTGTCGAGATTTTTGAGGGGCAAAAAGAAAATTCACAAGCTCTTCCATGGTGTCAAGAAATGGTGGTTCAAGTGTCATTTGATGATATAAGAAGCTTGGCAAAATTGTAGCCAAATCGAAGATCATTTGGTTGAGTTTTTTGTCATCTTTTTGTCACATGAAATATCAAATTAGTTGGCTTATGTTTATGCACCCATGCATGCATGTGATGATTGAATGTTTTATGATTTTAGTTGTGGATGAAAATAAGATTTTGCATGCTAGACAACCTAGATAATTAAACATAATCATCAAGGAGTTTGTTATTTTCAAATTGACATATTTAAAACATAAGATGTAAAACAAATGGTTTTATTAAAATGGGTTTTATTATAAAACCTATAAAGTCAAGTTTTGAAAATAAATGAAACAAATAAAATGGAGATTTTATGATTTCTAACAAACTCCACCCCTAAATAATAATGGTAATTATTTAGGATTAAAATTGGTTCTATTGTATGTGATCAAACTCTAACTTAATATTGGATATTAAATGTAATCTTGGCCACAATCAAAGAATCAATAAAATGGAGATTTTATGATTAAGGAACCAATTAACAAAATAAGATTTTAATGGTACCATGTTCATTGGATGCATGCAATCTACATGATACCATATGTTTTTCAAAAATTAGAATTGTAAAACATACAAATCCCTTTCGAAATACGAATCAATGCCGTCCCTCTTAAAGACACTCATGTATCACTTGTATTTCCTTGTGGGATAAAGGATACCTAACCACTTGGAGTCTTCTTGTGATACAAGAAGTAGTTTTGCAATATTGATGGGATAAAGGACACCTAACCATTAATAGTTGTCAAAACTACACGTCCGTTTAAGTGGGATGATTCGTTTGGAAATCTTTTGTGATGAAGGTCACCTAAGCATTAGAAATCCAAGGCATAGATGGGATCAAACATGCCAAACTTATAAATGTTATAATGGGATCCCATAACTCTAGAAATTATATTTGGATATAATTGGTAAACCGTTACCTACCTTGTTGATTCGAATAGGCGGGATAAAGGATACCTAACCGCTTGTTTGTATTGCAACTTGGATTCTAGACCTTAATCAATTAAAGTTTATGAAAGGGTATTAATTATTAAGGACTTAATATCATAATTTACTAAATCGAACCTTGTTAAAATTTTGTAGATGGCACCAAACACAACAAACCCGGCTCCTAACAAAACCTCACTACGGTCTCTCCTTGAGGGAGAAAAACTTAACCACACCAACTTCTTGGATTGGTACCGTAGTGTGAGAATAGTTCTCAAACAAGAAAAGAAAGAATATGTTCTCAATGAACCACTTCCTGAAGAGCCCCCTGCCATCCCTAAGCCCGCACACGATGCATGGCTTAAAAAGATGGATGATTCCATTGATGCATCATGTCTTATGCTGGCCACCATGATTCCTGACCTTCAGAAGGACTTAGAGAATCATTCAGCCTATGACATGATCAATCAACTAAAGGAAATGTTCCAACAACTTGCAAGAACGGAAAGGTTCGAAACTGTTCGGGCTTTCCATGCTTGCAAGATGGAGGATGGACAGTCGGTAAGCTCTTATGTGCTCAAAATGAAGAGTCACATTGATCATTTGGCACGTCTTGGAGTTGTGATGCCCGAAGAGCTAGCAACGGATATGATCCTTAACTCCTTGACAAAGTCTTTTGATCCCTTCGTCATGAATTATAACATGAATGGTTTAAACAAGACTATCCCGGAATTGCATGGGATGCTAATTACCGCGGAAAAGAATCTGCCTAAGAAAACCACTCAAGTTCTCATGATCAAAGAAGGTGGGACAAAGAGAACTAGACCCGAACACCCCAACAACTCCAAGGGCAAAGGGAAGGCAAAGGTTGCCAAAGGAAAGGGCAAGAAAGTTGTCCAAACATCCCGTCCGCCCAAGAAGAAGGCAAAGGTTGCCAAGGAAGACGCGTGCTTCGAATGTGGCAAAGTTGGGCATTGGAAGAGGAATTGCCCTACCTATCTTGCGGAGTTGAAGAAGAAGAAGGCCGGTGAGGGCACTTCAGGTATCTATGTGATAGACCTAGAACTTTATAATTTATCTCCTAACACATGGGTATTTGATACTGGTTGTGGAACTCACATTTGTAATATGTTGCAGGGGTTCAAAAGGAGTAGGCGACTGAAGGCAAACGAGGTAGTACTCCGGGTTGGAAACAGTGCAAGGGTTGCAGTGGATTCAATAGGAAATTTTGATTTGTTACTACCTAATGGCTTGTATTTGACATTAACAAATGTTTATTATGTTCCTAGCTTGACTAGGAATATTATTTCGGTTGCTAAGTTGAGACAATGTGGATTTGATCTTTCCTTTATGAATGATGATATTTGTGTTTACAAAAACAGTGTGTTCTATTTTGAGGCTAGGCCTTTAAATGGAATTTATGAAGTAAACCTTGATGAAAAGACTAACCATGGCTCTTTATACCACACTTTCACCAAGAGACCCAAATGTGATTTGAGTCAAATTTATCTATGGCATTGTCGCCTTGGGCATATAAACAAGAATCGCATATCCCAACTTCAAAAGAGTGGACTTTTGAAGGCAAATGAGAATGACTCATTTGATATATGTGAATCTTGTTTACATGGCAAGATGACTAAAGCTCCTTTCTCCGGAACGAATGAGAGGGCAAAGGACTTGTTAGGAATCATACATACGGATGTATGTGGTCCTTTCAAGCCAATGACTAGATATGGTGAAAGATACTTCATCACTTTCACTGACGACTTTAGTCGTTTTGGATATGTTTATTTGATTAAACATAAACATGAGGCATTTGAAATGTTCAAAACGTTTCAAAGTGAAGTGGAAAATCAACTCAACAAAACAATTAAAGTTCTACGTTCTGATAGAGGAGGTGAGTACTTAACTACAAACTTTATGGATCATCTTAAGAGTTGTGGAATTGTTTCACAACTTACTCCACCTGGAACACCACAACATAATGGTGTATCTGAAAGGCGGAACCGAACACTATTGGATATGGTTCGATCCATGATGAGTAGAAGTACTTTACCTTTATCATTTTGGGGTTATGCTTTACAAACAGCCGCTCGTCTCCTAAACATGGCACCTACCAAGAAGGTAGATAAAACGCCTTATGAGATATGGCATGGAAAGGTTCCATCTTTATCCTATCTCAAGGTGTGGGGTTGTGAAGCTTATGTTAGACAAGAAGCTTCAAACAAACTAGAACCCCGTTCAATCAAGTGTATCTTTGTAGGGTATCCGAAAGATTGTCTTGGATACTACTTCTACAATCCCATAGAGAATAAGATATTCATTTCTCGAAAAGCTGAATTCCTAGAAAACAAGTTTCTGACGGAAGAGGCTAGTGGGAGGTTTGTGGAACTTGAAGAACTTCAGGAACCACAGCCTGATACACAAGAAATTGGATCTAGCATTCAACAAGAGATTGTTGAACCTGAACAAACGGTTGATCAGGAACAAATTGTAACACAAGATGTTCGCAGATCTGGTAGGGTTCGATTTGAACCTGAAAGGTATGGTTACCTAATGATGGAAGAGGAATGTTATACGATAGATTCTGATGAACCCGTCAACTACCAGAATGCAATGTCAGATCCTGAATCTGATAAATGGCTAGAAGCCATGAACACAGAGATGCAATCCATGCACGATAACCAAGTTTGGGACTTGGTTAATCTTCCCACCAATTGTAAGACTGTTGGGAACAAATGGGTTTTCAAGAAGAAAACCGACGTGGATGGAAATGTTCACACTTTTAAGGCTAGACTTGTCGCTAAAGGATACTCACAAACTCATGGTATAGACTATGATGAGACCTTTTCACCAGTGGCAATGATCAAGTCAATTAGGATACTTTTTGCCATAGCCGCATACTATGATTATGAGATATGGCAAATGGATGTCAAGACCGCTTTCCTAAATGGACACTTATTGGAAGATGTCTATATGGATCAACCTGAAGGTTTTGTCGATCCTAAGCATCCAAACAAAGTGTGCAAGCTTAAAAGATCTATCTATGGATTGAAGCAAGCGTCTCGAACATGGAACATCCGTTTTGATGAAAAGATTACAAATTTTGGATTCATCAAAAATGAGGATGACTCCTGTGTTTACAAGAAAGCTAGTGGGAGCATAGTCATATTCCTAGTATTATATGTAGATGACATACTTTTATTTGGAAATGACATCCCAACCTTAAAAGGTGTCAAAGCATTCCTTGAGAACTGTTTCTCAATGAAGGACTTAGGAGAAGCTGCTTATGTATTAGGCATAAAGATCTATAGAGATAGATCTAAGAGACTTATTGGTCTAAGCCAAAGTGTATATATTGATAAAATCTTGAAAAGGTTCAAGATGCAAGACTCCAAAAGAGGATTCTTGCCAATACCACATGGCACCATCCTAAGTAAGTCTCAGTGCCCAAACACTAGGACTGAACTTGAAAGGATGAAACATGTCCCATATGCTTCGGCAATTGGGTCTATCATGTATGCCATGCTGTGCACTAGGCCCGACGTCTCATGTGCCTTAAGCATGACTAGTAGATATCAACAGAACCCAGGTGAAGCCCACTGGACTGCTGTAAAGAACATTCTTAAGTACTTGAGAAGAACTAAAGAAATGTTCTTAGTTTATGGCGGTTTGGAAGAAAACTTGAAGGTAAAGGGTTACACTGACGCAAGCTTCCAAACAGATAGGGATGATTCGAGATCTCAATCTGGGTATGTCTTTATTTTAAATGGAGGAGCCGTATCTTGGAAGAGTTCCAAACAAGAAGTGATTGCACAATCCACTACAGAATCAGAATATGTTGCTGCTTCGGAAGCTGCTCAAGAAGCTGTCTGGATGAGAAAGTTCATTGAAGATCTAGGGGTTGTTCCTTCCATTCGGGACCCTATAGAACTCTTCTGTGACAATCTAGGTGCTATAGCTCAAGCAAAGGAACCTAGATCACATCAAAAGACCAAACATATTCACCGAAGGTATAACTACATACGACATGAAGTTAAGAATGGTGAAATAAGTATTCACAAGGTTCATACAGATCATAATTTGGCAGACCCATTCACGAAGCCTTTACCCCAAGCTAAGCATGAAAGTCACGCTAAGGGTATAGGACTTCGTTATTCTAATGAATGGATTTGATTTGTGTTTAGTGTTTTATGAATATTAACTTATGTAAACAACAAGAATTATGTAATATATGAAAGGTGATGTTTCATTCATAATTTTGTGTTTTAATATTAGCATGTTTAATCCTTGAATAATTTGATTATTCTAAATGTCCATAGTCGATCATAGTTGTGGGAGCTATTATGAAGTAAGACTAATATGAACTGGATTGGTTGACTTTTATGGGTAAAAGTAGCAAAAGGTTGCAACCAAATTCATAGGTACTTGTCAGTGAACAAGTATTGGACTTGACCCACTTCAAGATCACTCCATGGATCATCATCATAAGTGATTCTTGAATAAAGGTATTATCATTGTATCCTTAGACCTGAGATGCATATTTGGGACTCAAGTGTAGGGAGTGCTATTCTTTGATATGGCTCACCGTTGTTCTTGAAAAATAGACAACCATACAGACCATACTCAAGTATAGTACAAACTACATAAGGGGCGTATGTAGTCAAGACGGGATTTGTTCCTCTTATGTGTTGAGAGTTAGACATCTAAGGCGCCTGATTTAAAGTTGGACATTAAAATGAGAATGATTAAGATCCATGTCTCATGTTCAACATGATGTCTGTGACAAAGGGATGATTGATAGATAACCTTGTGCATCAATTAGAGCCTCGTGCTTTTGAAGAATTGGATGTTGTTGAATGGCATTATGTCATGTATTATTGGGGGCAGTGAAATGTTGCTAGACGTTCATCACTGTCGGTATCATTCTATGATGCAACCTTGTGCAAGTGGGAGATTGTTAGTTCTATATGCCCAAGGATGATCATAAAATGATATTACTAATAATACATGATCCTATAGGGTCACACCAACAACAAGTTTGACACCAATTGATCATTTGGAATGTTAAATTTGATTTAACATCAAATGATACCAAACTTGCATTTTAATTTTATAAGTTATTATTATTTAAGGTAAATAATAATAACTCCAAAATTAATGGTTGATTAATAATTCATATGTGATGAATTAACTAAGTATAACAATTAAATTGTTTAAGTTGTTAAATGATTTAATTGATTTATAAATAAACCTTTTATTTAATTTAATTGGTAAGTTAAATAATTATGCATATTGTAACATGTATATATATATATATATATAGTTATATATATGTATATTTATACAATTTATAATGCATGATTAATTGGTTTATGAATATGCTTAAATGGTTAAATGTTATTCCATTTAAACAAAAGTATGAAAGTTTATTATTTATAAACTTGTGATAGAAGTTTATAAACAATAATATGGTACATATATTTTATTCTAAAGCCACATAATGGCCGGCCATATTCATGGCAAAAGTGGATGTATGGAAAAGATGAAAAGCATGAGATATTCCTTCTTGGTTCAAGGGTTGACCATGTGAAAGTTGCATGCTTGATTAATTTATTCAACCCACTTTTCTCTTGGTTCTTATGTACCATTTTGGCCGGCCATTTGAGGTTACTAGAGACTATTCTTTCATGCTTAGAAATCAGCCAAAACACTCTCATATTCTCCCTTGAACTCTTGCCAAAAACGTTTTCAAGCTTCAAGGATTAAAGGTGTTTATCTTGCAAGTTATAGAACTAGCATTCAAGTGTGTTCAAGCTTGTGGTGGATCAACTATAGAGGGATTCTAACTTGATTCCTTGTCATCATTTTCGTCCAAACTAAGCTCACAAAGAAGGGTATGATCTTGAACTCAATCTATGCTTCTTCTTCATCTTATCTCTACATGCATGTAGCATGATCCTCTTGAAGAGAAATTCGTGTTCATGATTCTTGCTTCCGTTGCAACTTCAAGTTTTTGAAACTAATTACATGAACAAGGATTTCCAACAGTATGAGCGAACGTCTCTATAGCTATAGCATGCCATATGGTTGATCCGTGTTCTTCTATTCCAAGAACATAGTCTTCAAAGTGCAGAGCCCAGACTTCATAATCGTTTGTAAAAAGAATTGGGATCCTTGTGGTGGATCCAATACTGCTAGAAAAATTGAATCACAATGAATGAGGGTCTTCATGAGCCATTTGATCTTGCTTTTACGTAAAAAGATAATGAATCAGACGTATAAGATATGGATTGAGTTGAAAAGAAAAACAGTAGATCGGGGTCTGACATCTAAAATCGATTAAGACGATTAAGACTAGCAAGAACATATCCATGTTCAAACTTTTATGAACTTGACAGAAGAATGGTGTATCGATTACACGGTCTCTTGCTTTGATACCAATTATAAGAATATAAAATGAGTAGATCGATAGATTCAAATATGCAGAATGAATAACAATATCAAAATATGAAGAACAAAAGTCGAATGATTGTATTGCAACTCTCAAGAACAATTCAGGAAGAACTATTCTGTGTGAGAGGCCTGAACAATATTACAAAAACATTAACCCTAATTAGGGTATATACATGCATTAAATAGCCTACGCTATGTATGGAATGGGCAGGCTCGCCCAATTAATGAACAGCTAATCTAAAGGCTAACAAAGATACGCAATTGACTCAATCAAATAAATGACCTAACACTCCCCCTCAAATATGGCATTTATATTTGAAACTCTTACCTCATTAAGTGGAGCAGTAGGTTCGGAAGATGTAGAAGGTGATGGTGCTGATTCTGTAATTATCTGTTGAATAGCTTCAGGAGATCGAATGCTTTCGGCATGAGTTGTGGTTTCACGCGGGTCGAAGAGAAGATCATAGTCAACTTCGATTGTTTGGATGGGTTGATGGCCTTCCGGAATGTCAGCCTCCATGACATATAGAATGCCTTGTGCTAGTTTTCTCTAGAGGTATTGAACATCAAATTCTATGTCAAAGCTCTCTTCAATAACTTGCGTTCTCCTGTTCAGCACACGGTAAGCAACAGATTTAGATGAATACCCCATGAATATTGCTTCATCACTTTTGGGCACGAATTTTCCCAAGTGATCTTTGTTGTTTTTGATGAAGCAACGTCAGCCAAAAATATGAAAGAATTTGACATTGGGTTTTCTCCCATTTAACACTTCATAAGGTGTCATTAAAAGTCTCTTGTTAATGATTGATCGGTTCTGAACGAAGCATGATGTTGCTACAGCTTTTGCCGAGAAGGACAATGGAATATTGGCAAAGTTTAACATCAATCTGGCTGCTTCAACTAAGGTTCGATTTCTTCTTTCCACTACACCATTTTGCTGAGGTGTGTAGGGAGCTGAGAAGTTGTGATCAATTCCCTTCGAAGCGAGAAATTCTTCTATTTGCCGATTGTTGAATTCAGTTCCGTTGTCGCTTATGATTCGTCTGACTGGCAGTTGCAATTTGAGCTCGATTGATACGATGAAGTTCCGAAGCTCCACAAAGGTTTTGGATTTCAGCCTTAAGAAAAATACCCAGGTGAAGCGAGCGAAGTAATCCACAATCACTAGGATATATTTCTTATGATTCAAATGCAACTGCTGATGGACCACAGAGATCGATATGGAGGAGTTCTAAAGGGTGAGAGATGCTTGAATCTGTGATGGACTTATGAGGCTTTTTCCTCTGTTTTCCTAGTGCACATGCTGCACACAGATTCTCATTATCGAACTTTAGAAGTGGCATTCCTCGAACCATTTCTCATGTGACTAGCTGATTCATGTACCAAAAGTTGAGATGAGCCAAGTTCCGATGCCATAACCAGCTAACCTCGAAATGGGCTTTAAACAGAAGATAAAGCCGATGTCTTCCCAGGAAAAGGGAAATGTCAAGAGGTAACATGTTGAGATGCCTCGGAGATCTCACTAAACATCTATCTCGGGACTTCGTCATGATATATCTAAATTCATCATCGAACTCCACCCGAAGACTAGTACATACAAGTTGCCCAACACTCACAAGATTATGTTTGAGACCGAGAACATAGGCAACTCTTTGTATAGTGAAATTTCCGTTGGTGAGAACCCCATATCCTTTGATTATTCCATTAGCATCATTTCCAAAAGTTACATATCCTCAATTGCTGACTTCTCGATAATCCCTCAAAAATTCCAATCTCCCGGTCATATGTATTGAGCAGGCACTATCAATAAGCCATTCATCATCCTGCTCCTCTGCATACTAAATTCTTGAAAATTAAATAGTTAGTTTGGGTACCCAAACTGGTTTGGGGCCAATGGTTTTTCCAGACTTGGGAGATGTAGACTTTTTATTGATTGTTCTGTTCGCAGAAGTTTCAACTTCTGAAGCATGAGTGGTTGAGTCGAAAGGTTTCAATTCAGAAGTTGGAAATTTAGCAATCCATTTTTGAACAGTTCTCTTTTGGAATCTTTGAAAGTGATTTTCGTTTTGATAGTTTAAATTCTTCGACTTATAGTTGACTGAAGGAGTAACAGATGGTGGTTTTGAAATGTTATTGCAGCAGTGACAGCAAATAGTATTTTGTTCTCGTTTAAGTATTTTCGGAGCTGTTTGCATTTGAAAAGTATTTGATCTTTCATCTTTCTGAAGATTTAAAACGGGTTTTCTCTTTTGATAGTTGTTGTTACTAGTTCTGAAAATATTTTGCTGTTGAGTGTTTTTCTTTGGTATATCTGAAAAGTTGATTGATTTTGACGAGCTTGGTTTGCTGGACTCAGTATTATGCTTTCCTGTGGTTGAGAAAACAGACTTTGCTGATCTCGCAACATAGGTGACTTTGGGAAACTTGGAATGATAATCTAAGCAATTTGTAGTTTGACGGTAATGAACAAGTTTGGTGCTTGGGGTCGGAAGCAGACCCTTGTGAATGTACTTATGTGGTACCGAAGGAGCGAGTTTCAGAGTGATGAAAGAGGAATTAGAGTTGGATTATCTTTGATTATAAAAATGATTTTTCTTTTCAATTCTCGCATGGGATCGGGGAGATCAAAGATCATTTCGGTTGAGTGTTGGTTTTATCCCATTTTTTGTTAAATTCTGTCCTTTTCTTTTTGAAAATTTTCTCTGGGTGAGGAAGAGTCAGATAAAGAGTCATTTAATGTGTTTGACTCTTCCTGGCTGATTTTAAGTTTTTCAAGAGAAATGTTTTTATCCGAGTTTGAAGTTTTTGAGAGATTGTTTTGTAAAACATCTACATATGACTTTGTGCCTGATCCAGATGGTTCAGAAGTCACCTTTGATGTGTTATCAACAATGGGACTTTTGATCGTAATTTTATTAAAATCAGTTCTGATGATAACTTTGTTTGAACGTTTCTCCATTTCAATTTCTTCATCAACTATTTCTTCTTTTGAATTTTCCACATTGGTAAGACATGGATTGAATTCTTCAGCAACACACTTGCTTTGTAGCTTTGCGAAGAATGAATGTTGTTGAGAAGTTGAATGAGAATCATTCGGGACCGAGGTCAAGTGTCGCGGAACGAAGGGGACCGAAGTTGTTGAAAGTTTGCTGCTTTCAGCCGAGTCAACTTCCGAAAAGTAAGAAAAGGGAATTTTTGCTCCTTTAGTTGAAACAAAGGTTGCAGCCTCTGAGTCAATCAGAGAAGTTTCGGTTAAGCTTCTGTTCAAGTCCTCATCATTTTTATCATCATATTCGTTTGAGGGATATCTAAAGAATGGAATTGGTTTGGAATAAATAGGGTAGTTTTTATTTTTTGCTTTTCTCGCCCAACCCCAGTTGAAAGTGTTTTCGGAACAGTTAGTGTTTCCAGCAGATTTGAAAACTTCAGTTGCGTGATACAACTGGTCTATTAAACGATTAAGACGTACATTGTCACTTCGGGATATATCCCGTTGTGAAGTCAAAAGTTGATTTGAGTTTTCTAACAAAATCCTAGAAGTTTTCTCGATTTTCAAATCAACGTCAAGTTTATCACACAAAAGTTTATTATCCTCTAGTCTACTCCTCAATTTCATCACTTCGTCATATCCATCGTCCCTTACCTCCAGAACCCACTGGTAAGCTACTAACGTATCTGTGCAAGTATTAGAAATTATTTCCAATGCAGGTTCTAAATCAAGAGAGTAAATATTGTGAGAGTGAAGCATTTGACGTACCTGTTCAATGATACTCACTCCAGTGCCTGTTTTCTGATTGACCATGAATGCATAGTTTCTCAGCATGGAAGTAGCTTCTTCTACGTCATTAACTTGCTTGACATTCCCCAGACCGGGGATTGGAATTTCGGAGGTTCCTTGGACGATCATACATTCACCAGCTGATTTTCCCCGCTTGCGTTTATTGTCGTACGGTTCCTCTTCGTCACCAAACGACCAAACCTCAAGTTTCCTTGACGTTGCGACAAACGCTTTTACCTTCTCATCATCTTTTTCCCCGTGAAAGTTCCAAGGGGCTCTACGGTCAGCTGCATAGTGCCACAGTCTGTCACAGTTGTGAAACTTTATCACATCCGTCTCATAT
Organism: Cichorium intybus; assembly: GCA_023525715.1. Taxonomy (NCBI): domain Eukaryota; kingdom Viridiplantae; phylum Streptophyta; class Magnoliopsida; order Asterales; family Asteraceae; genus Cichorium; species Cichorium intybus. The sequence goes on from CM042015.1 coordinate 43,923,808, forward strand.
TTATCTGGTGTTCGGATGTGATTGGAACTGGCAGCCGGTGCAGGAGCAGTTTTGTGTTTTTCTGGACGCTGTTCCTTGGTAGTCTGAAGATGTTTATTCTGAATTGATTGATGTTGATTCTGAGTTGATTGGTACTGGCCTCTCTGATAGTTGTGATTTTGATTTCTGGATGGATAACCTACACGTTGGTTAGTTTGTCGAAAATTTTTCTTTGGACTGGTATAAGATGGTATCCGATTGAATTTTGGGTTATCAAGGCAATCTTCTGTTGATATGCTGCTTCTTCCTCGTCGTCGTATTCCGAATATGCAGACTCGGATGGAGTGGGAAGAGCCAAAGTTGGAGCATTGACGGATTGCTTGGAAACAGGAGGTTGATACGGGATCTGAGGTACTTGATAGTTGGAAGGGTATTGCGGAGCTGATGGATGGTAGGATGGGACAGGATTAGGTTGATAAGAGATCTGACTAACTTCCTGTTGTTTGCATCTGGTGGTTGGTGGGCAAAAGATAAGTCGGGTTTTGAGTAGCTTGGTGATATTGCACAAGTTTTTATGGTGAATTTCCCAACACTGGCAGATTGCGTTTCGCCACCAAAGCCAGAGGCCCTCCCATCTGGTACTGGTTGCTCTTCACGTCATTTTCCTGACCTAAAAGATTGTTGTAAAGCCTATACATGTTAAACGTTTTCAGCTTGCTAGAATCCTGAAGTATCATCTTAACCATCATCCTTTCCTTCCCTAAACCTTCAATAAATAGAATGTTGATTTATTGGTTGGTTCGTGTTGCTCCTGCTCCCAGGAGTCGAGTTACAATGAGAGAGAAATGGGTGAAGGCTACATTTAAGGACTCTCTAGGAAAAGCTGCGAACTGATTATATTCAACTAGGCTTGCGATCAGGATCTTGTCCTTCCCCACTTCGATTCCTTGAAACATATTTTGCAATAAAACACATATTTCTTGGGCAGTGTTACAATTCTGACTAAGGTCAAAAAGTTCAGGGGGAATGCCACAAGATATTTCAGTGAAGGCGATCTGGTCATTTTCCATTTTCTCGATGTCCAGAGGTATCAATCGAGGTTGAGGAGCCCCTCCGAGGGCACCTTTGGCAGTGTCCACTCGGGGGATGTAAATAGGAACATGAGGTCCCTCGTCAATGGATCTCCAAATATCCTTCCCTTGTCTCCTCAGATAATTTCTCATCCGTGTCGCCTAGCCATTGTATTCAGTTGGGACAAGTATTGGGGCTCAGTTAGAGCTCCCAACACTGTTTGCGACATTCAGAAAATAATTCAGTTGCATTGTTAAAATAGAGTTTTTGAACTATTTGAAAAACGGAAGTTTAAGAACGTGAGCTTTGCAGCATTCACGGTTTGTAGAGGATCCAGAGGTTGTTGCTTAAGGTGGCTTAAGTGAATTGATCATTGTGGACCTTGCAAACAGCTGCACAAGCTCTGATACCAATTGTTGGAACCGGAATCTAAGTAAAATGCGGAATAAGTAAGGTTGCAGAATGTAAGTGAGAGTCCGAAACTTGGTAGGTTTCAAAATATTTGGACAACTCCGAAGACTTGAGTGGTTTGCGGAAAGATGGACAAGTTCGGAAACTTGATGGTTTACTTAGATGGATCTTAATAGCTCAACAATAAAGAAGTACAAACAGTTAACAAATTGAAACGATTAAGACAATAAGATTGAAAAGCAAGAAGTAGAACGAGTAAAGTAAAAACACATATGAACAATAGAAGATATGATGGAATGAGAGGATTTTATATATATATATATATATATATATATATATATATATATATATATATATATATATATATATATATATATATATATATATATATATATATATATATATATATATATATATATATATATATATATATATATATATATATATATATATATATATATATATATATATATATCAATAAAGATCGTTACAATTAGCTCTCAAAACATAAGGACTTAGTGAAGATGTGGTCTCCCTTTTATAGTGCAAGGGAAGACCTCTGGATATTATCCTAAGGACTAAAGAGCAGACAACATGTCTATCTTCAGTCAGACAAGATGGTTCTAATTAATATAATAATATACAATGTCAGACTAAGGTGGCTTTGCTAGAATATAAATAATACAATCAGTACAAGAAACCTGCTTCTAAAACGACATGCCAAATCTAGTCTAATCATTCTATATAACTTGAAGTGCTTATCCTTTTGTCTTATCTTCATCTTCAGTCTTATAAGTTGTTGATGTTGATAGCAGATTGCTGAGATCAATAGTCTTCAGAAGTTCCTTGAGTTGTTGAACCGAAATCCTGAGTGGATTTCGGTATCTTGTCATTTCCGGAACTTGGTGAGTTCGGAACATTGGCTTCTGAACCACACAGTCTTCTGATCTTCTTGTCTTGGGAACTTGGTCTTCCGATTTATCTTCATATGCTGAGAACTTCTATTTTGCAAGGTTCCGAAATCCAAGACTGGATTTCGGTATGACATATTTCAGACATACATAGTGATTATAAAGACATTCAGATCAAGTTATATTCATTGATAATAATAACATGATTCGGAACATTCATACATCAAGTAAGACTATTGTTTTCAACCATCATTGTTTCGCAATACATTCCATCAACACAGCAAACATACAAATAAACAAACATTCCATCAAAACAATTGTTCGAGTATCACCAAAACAAACTATCAAATCTCCAGGCAAACTCTGGGTTGGTCAACGACCCGTTCCGAGTATCACCAAAACAAACTATCAAATCTCCAAGCAAACTCCGGGTTGGTCAACAACCCGTTCTGACATTAACACATTCTCTCCCTAAAAATCTGCATAACAATATTTTTGGGTTTTTGAATTTTTCTGATTTTTTTAAAATTTTAACTCTCCCCTTAAATTTTTGCATAGAGGAGAGATAACGAAACTATGAACAAATTTTACAAAAAAAATTTATCAGTCACGAAACGAATCATCAAGAAAATGTAATAAGCACATCAAACCGAAACAGATAGAAGATTAAGAGAATCCAAACCGTATTTCAACAATTGAGTTGAAGAACCTTGATAAAAATTTGCCCATTTGAGTGAACTGTCCTTTTCTTTTCCCGCAACAGACACATACTGTCTATTAAAGTTCTGAATGGTGATAAGTAGAGAGATGTCTCCCATCATGTGCATGGAGCAGCCATTATCAACATACCGAGGTCTGATGATATTCCTCCATGACTGCTCCTGCACGCGATGCAGGATTAGTTGCTTTTGGGAACCCAGTTCATTTTGAGACTGGGTTTACCACTTCCATCAGTGCTTGGTACTCTTTATCATGCCATGTGTTGGATGCAAAGTTCTACATGTTTATGACATGCAGGCATTAGGAATGCCCACTTATGTTTATGGGCTTGTGCATTAGGCTCATTAGTCTATTAGACTATAAATAGTGTTTTATTCATTATTTTATAGTTAATGATCTAGAGGGAGCCTAGTCATTTCATAGATAGAGAGAGAAACACATAGTAAAACACACATTGTAAAACCCCATTGTAAAACATTGTTGAATCGAATCATTCGACACATTAGATTCTTGATTGGTCTTCGTTATTATTCTGCATTTATTGTCAAATCGTGTCCCAACATTGGTATCAGAGCCTAACCTTGAAGATTTAATAGATTATTTCAAGGATTGGTTCTTGATTTGACAACCCACCACATCATCAATCAGAATTCAAAATTTCAGATGTGTATCTTCAGTTTTTGTGAGTTTTTCTGATATGGAATCAATATTATAATCTTTTTATCATTGAAAATTCGTTCAGATCTGTTTCTCTCACTAGAAATCGTTCCAGATCTACTTTCTCTCTCTAAAAAAATCCATTTCAGATCCACTTTCTCTCTCTAGTTTTATTCCAGATTTAGTGATTATTTGTTGTTTAGATCAAAAATGGATGCAACAAATTCGAAAATATGGATTGTTTGTGTTGATAATATCAAGTATAAAGTAAATTTCAACCAATTTCTTGGATTTGTGTTTAGAGATCTGAAAGTCACAAATGATACATTAGTTTCTGATGGTGAGAAAGACTTCTATGGAAAATTCGTTTTTCATCCTTTGAAACATGATATGAACAAAAAGTTGTTCATGGAAATGTTAAAAGTTGTTAAAGAGATTGACAAGAAGCGAGGAGTAGAAAAACAAAAATCAATCAGAAATTATGTTTCTCTTGTTGAAGATGTGAGTGTTCTTCGTGTTCTTGAAGTTGTTGAAGATGATGTTCTTGGTGTTCTTATTTTTGGAAATCAAAAACTACCCTTTGGATCCTTGTTTGATCCTCAACCTGAAAAGATAGTTGCAAATGTTAAGGGGGAGTCAGACTTTAAAGAAAGATCTTTGGTAAAAGTGTTATATGTTGCTGATTCTACAAAAAGACACAAATCAAATGGTTCTTCAGTTTCCCCTTCGGATTTATTTCATGGGATGAAACTTTATAGAAAACCAGTTCTTGTTGAAAATCAAATATATCAAGTCCGAAGTGTTAGTGATCTGAAGGTTAGAAATCAGATTCAAAAGGATGAACAAAAGGCTTGTTATAGATCTTTTGTTCATAAGTCTAAAAAGAAACCAAAAACGAAAATGATGTGGGTTGCTAAGAAGAAATATTCTGAAGTTGTTCATATTCCAAAATCAGATGTGAAAATTGATAAAAAGTTTGTTGTGGTTAAAAGAAAATATTCAGAAGCTTGTGTTCAAAGAAGAAATTATTTGGTGAATTCGGGTTGGTACAATAAAAGAAAACCTTTGTTTCCAACCAAAAGACCAAGAAAATTTGATGATTTTTCTTCATATCTTCGATGTGGTGTTTATGAGAAATTTGGTTCAAAATGTTCAAAAATGGTTTGGGTTCCCAAAAGTTCAAGAAATTAGATATTTTGTTAAAAGACTTCGGAATAGGACATTATACTCTTCAGAACAGAAGGATTGTTGATCGACTCCAAATTCTTGAAACCCTTCGGAATGGAAGGATTGATGATCGACTCCGAATTCTTGATACTCTTCGGAACTGATGAGATGGAGAAGATGACTGCGAAGTGTTGATACTCTTCGGAACTGATGAAATGGAGAAGATGACTACGAACCCTTGACACTCTTCGGAGTTTTGATCTGTTCGGAGTAAAGAAGAGATGAACGCAATTGGAAAAATATGAAGAAAAACGTAAGTATGTTTTGAACTCTCCACTTTACCTTTGGAGTTTGAAGCTCATACATTCTTCAACATGTTTCTGAAAATGTTTTGCTTTGAGACTCCGATTTCATGCTTCATTCTCTTGTGAACTCGATTGTGACCAAAGAAAAAAAAAACAATGGAGAACTTTTGTTTTGAAAATATTGTTGAATGGACAAGAAAATGAGATCTTTGTTATTATGGGTTCGCTTTCATATTCGGACTTTGGACGTCAAAAGGAAAAGTCGTGGCTCTCCTTCATTCAAATGAAATGCAATGGCAGATAAAAGAAAGGTTTTGTCATGAAGATTGTGTGGAGATATGATATGGTCACTTTTTCCTGCAATACGTATACCAGAGGTGCCGCCCTCTTTACCCAAAAAAAAAGTAACATCTCTTTCTGCCTGCAAAGCTCGTTTCTCTCTCATAATGTGATTTTTTTTTATCCGGTCACTCACAAGTCAAATGCTAGGTACGCCATGCCTAGTCGAAAAGTTACTCTCCCAATTTGACACGTTAAAAGAAACATTAAATGTGATGTCCTATTTAATAGTAGCTTGAATCATCTCTCTCACAACGGAACTCTTTTATCCGGTTTTTGTTGCAAAGTTTCTTTTATCCGGTTAAATGCAAGCTGTTGACACCCTTTCTCCATTCGACACGTCATGATCAATGAAAAGTGAATTCAATGTTAGAGACTGGAACATGGTACCGGACACGTTATCTTCCTTTTCGTCAAATGCTACAAGCCGACCAAGTGCATTTCTCTCTCTTCGATAGTACAACATTAAATCACTGATCACGTATGAGAATTATTTATGGTGAAACAAGTCTTGTTGGTTTCTAACAAGATGCTAACAGAAAATGGTTTCTTTGGTTGGAAAATTTTCTTGCTCCACGACGTTACGCGACACAAAAGAAAAACGAAATTGTTTTATCCGGATTTTTGCTTGGGAAATCTGACTCCATTTCCGTTATCCGATATTTAGAAGAAAACAATGAAAGGAAATATGGAATGCATTAACTACTACACGTGTGCTTGGATTTTCATTTTACTTAAGTGACGTGGCCGATTTCTATCCAAGATAATTCTTTTGATAAGGTTTTGACGCGGCTTGTTGATGCTTTGAATCTTTTTAATGCATATTGGATTCAAGGAGCTCTAAATGCTATTCAAAAGTAACTCCCAATTCATATTAAATGCAGATGTGGGTCACGTTGTTTTTAGATTTTGAGCTAGACATATTCTCTTTTGGGCCTCACATCTTGAATTTGGCTAGATATGATTATGGTGGGCCTTTAAACACCAACGGCTTGATTCAATTGTGAAATGAGTTGATGATGTCATTGAAAAATACAATATTGATTCCGAAGATTATTATTCATTTTTCGAGAGGGAGTAATCGGTTGATTTTTTGGATCGAGCGTGTTCTCATGACCATGCGGTTTTATGATCACGTTGATCATAAAAATGGGGAGATTGTTATATATTGGTCATTCGAGAAGATTGCCAAAGATTATTATTTACGTGTTGCTTGATTCCGCTTCCTATGCCACGTCATCCATTCCGATCTTTGAGAGGGAGATTGTTGGGTGCGAAGTTCTACATGTTTATGACATGGAGGCATTAGGAATGCCCACTTATGTTTATGGGCTTGTGCATCGGGCTCATTAGTCTATTAGACTATAAATAGTGTTTTATTCATTATTTTATAGTTAATGATTCTAGAGGGAGCTTAGTCATATTGATAGAGATAGAAACACACATAGTAAAACACACATTGTAAAACCCCATAGTAAAACATTGATTAATCGAATCATTCGACACATTGGATTCGTGATTGGTGTTCGTTATTATTCCGCATTTATTGTCAAATCATGTTTCAACACCATGTCCTGTTTGTCAAAAAAAGGACACAAAGAGTTGTCAGAACTTTTAGGTGATTTTGAAATAAGCTCTTTGGGTACCCATTGGTAATTTGGTCAGAATCTCTTATCGCTTGACCAAATAGGTGCTTCAACACTTGTCTTGGGAGTCGAACTGCCCTTTGATTTAGGCCTAAACTGCAAGTGTGAGCTAAAGGACGATCCTAGAGATGAGTTTCACCTCACTGATTTTGTTTTGGTAAAACCAACTTTTAAATCAGTCATTTTTCCCTTTTAAGCCTGATTCTTTGCCTTGGCGGCATTCCAATCACCATTCCTTGAACGAGACCTTGACTCGTTTCTTTTTCAGGTTCTTCCCCTTTGCCTGTTCTTCCAATCTTGTGCATCGTAGGGAGTGTATGAGTAGTGAGGATAAGTTCTGGCTATGTGGTCTGGAGTCCCACAGTTGTAACATTTCTGTCTTTTCAGGACAGTATGACTTGAGCTCGGTCCTGGTCCAGATGAGATTTGTTTCAAGGAATGTCCACAATCACACACACATGCAGCTGCATGTTTCATATATTTTCGTGGCTTAAAATTTTCAGAAGCACGATTAGTTGAACTTGTAGCAGCATCATCATGTTTCCTTGAACATTTTGCAGTTTCAGTGTTTGGGGCCATACTATCATTAGAACCAGCTGCAGATGAAATGTTAGTTTTGGATGAATTCTTTTCAAGATTAGACTAGTTACCAGCTTCTACTATTTTATATGCACAAGAAACAGAGACATCAGTATTATTCACCTCGACCTTCTCAATCGGGTCGGAGTTTTCAGTTTTCTCCATTTCATTTATCTCAAGAGGTGGGGTATAGTTGTTATTGGAAGGAGGGGGAACAGTTTTATATCCAAAACCCTTACCGTGTTTAATCTACCATTTTAGTTGATGCTCAATCATCTATTCGGTTATCGCACTTGATGCATCGAATTTTTTAATATTAAATTCAACGTCTTGAAATGTTGATTTCAATGTATCAAGTTCGGCAGTCAGTTCGGCGATCTTTTCTTTGTCAAATTTATGGTAACAACATTTAATGTTGTATTCTTCTTTTAATTTTTTAAAATCGCTTGTTTGAGCATCAAGTTTTTCTTTAAGAGGTTTATTGATCTTCTAAATATTGTAGATTTCATTTTTAAGATCAAAGACTTCACTTACTACAAGCTCGTTTTGTTCACGGTATTTATTAATTTTATTCTCGCAAGCTTGAGTGCATGAGTCTTCACAAACATCCTTTGTCGTGGGAACCATTTCGAAAAAAATTTAAGTTGACCGATTAGCCTTCAAAAGTCAAAGATGTTGACCAAAAACTCCAAGGTCAAAGTTTTGACCGATAGTGTCACACCCCCAAACCGTATTGGCGGAAAAGTTCAAGGTTGATGACTTCATGAACAATATCATAACAAATTTGAATAATAGTGATTCCAAGCAATACAACCATCATTAAATAATTGCAAATGTTACATCGTTTAAAAGTTTCATGTTTCAAATACAATTACAAATGATATCAAAATAAGCAAAAGCGACGTCGTAACGTCCCTTCGAATAGCGCTGGAGGTTTACCTTATCAATTTCCTGAGAATACAAGTAATTTGAAAAGTGTCAACAATTAAGTTGGTGAGTTCATAAGATTTTGCGTAAGAAATGTCCTTTGTTTATAAACGATAGTGTTGAAAACCAAGAAAATCCAGTATTTTTTCATAAAAATGTCCAAGTCTTTAAATCCCAAAGAGTAAAATGAAATACGTAAACTGTAGTGTAAATTCCTTAGAATTGTATGTTTCCACGTAAACAATTTATAAGAATATTAAGTTGATTATTTTCCCCATGTGAGATACCCTATAACAATACTGTGACTAGTTGGCCTGCTGCGACGTTCTTCAGGCGTCGGAATGTTAGACATTTGGACACCTCAGACCTGCCGGTCTAGCTGTAGCTAGCAGCTCAGGTGCGGGGTTGCCAAGCCCGTATAGATCTATACTCAAATATCGCGCTCTCTTACCGAGACTCTGGTTATAAATTTTCAGGACTTATAGTAGGTACTTATAGAAGTACTGTGAAGATTCATCTCACAAAAATGTATGTATTTCAATCAACTTGTTTACGTAAGATTTGTATATAAAAACTCTTGTAATCACCAAATATCATTTTTCCCATGATAATATAGTAATGTTTAATAATTATATAATTTTATATAATTATTTTTGTCATAATAACCATAAGTTCGTAAACTATTCCAATAATAGTCTATTTTTAGTGTTCCGTCGTAATAATCATATTTTTACCAATAATAACGAAATAACTTATTCAAATGATTATAAATATCATCTTTTAAGATATTTCTCACAAAAATAGTGTAATGACTTGGTTTTAACCATTTTTGCTAAAAAATGATATTTCCTGGTTACAAAAACGTAATATTTATTAGTTTTCGTTTTTATGACGTTTATGTCAAAAATCTAGTGTTTTACCCACTTAATTTATAGTCTTGTACTTTTCACACAAACATAACATGTCATAATGCTTATAACACATGGATCTAACCATTTCACATGTCAAGATCATTGGTACACAACTTCTAGTTTTCATATTTATAACATTTTTTTTCCAAGATCTAGCATTTTTACACATTTTATTTATAGTTTGGGAACTTTTACACCAATATTATATATCATTATGATCATCATACATAGAACTATCCATATATCATATCAAGAGCATTTTTACACAACAACTAGTTTTATGAACTTGTGTAAATGGAGTAAAACTTGTGTAATAGTGTGTGTAAATGGAGTAAAGCATGTGTAATATTGGTTAAAATCACAAGAGAAGCTAACTTACCAAGCTTGGAATGTTTTGCACTAAAAATGGTGGATGATGAGGGTGGCCGGCGGTGGTTTATGATGGTGTAAGGTGGTGGCGGGTTGGAGGGGAGATGGTGGAGGGAGAGAGCCGAGAGAAGGGAGAGAGGGAGAGAGAGAAGTGTGTGTGTGTTGGTGAAGGCTTCAAATGAGATGCAACATGACAATATCTTAGTTTATTAGATTTATGTTTGATTTCTTTGATTATATTAATTCTAGCCTTTAGTATCCTAGATTTGTGAATAGTGACCACCAAGATTGTGTTGGGACATCTTGCTTCAGCCGATGTGGGTAGGGGTAGGGGGTGGGGTGAGTTGGTTTTTAAAGAAATAGCATTTTACTTATATAAATGGGTGATTTTTATAAAATCGTAAAACGTTTTAGTGAAATTTTATGACTTTTTGACGAAACAAAGTTCTAAATAATTATTTTGTATAAAAACATTGTCAAACATTTATTTTGATTGAATTATATCTCGTTGGATGTTGAAATACGCGTTTAAGCGCAGTATTCTTCCGGTTTCGCGATTTTCGGCATTTTACCGGAAATTGAATTTGGCTTTGAAATTAAATACTAGATATTATTAAGTTCCATATTATATGAATTGTTATTTCATATTTGATGTTTAAGGCACCACATTTTGTATTTAGAGTCCAAACCCTGTGTACATTTATCCGTTCACAGCGATTTAATGGTTGTAACTTTCACATACGAACTCCGTTTTCGACGTTCTATATATCCACAGTTTCGTATTTATGAGTAGATCGTCTTATGAATATTAGTATTCTCAAAATAATAATTGTACTATTATCGAATTTTATGCTACAGTAATTTATTGTCCGTATTTTCGATGTTTACTCGATAATTGTTTTGAATTAGCATACGTAGTATTATAATATTTGATAATTCATAGCAAAAGTTATTGAAATTAACTTTTCAACACATGGATTATCGTACGCTTCGTTTGACTACAGTTGACTTTTGTTGACCAAAATTTACAATTGTCACATCATCTACCCGTTAGAAAGAATTTCATCCCGAAATTTAGCTCTTGAGTAGATCCTCAAGGGTTTGGGAAGAGATGTGGATACTTTTGTTTCATTTGGTCTTCACGCTCCCAAGTAAATTCTGGTCCACGCTTAGCGCTCCAGCGGACTTTCACTATTGGTATGCGGCTTCTTGACTTCTCTGTCCATGATCTCCACGGGTTCTTCTACAAACTGGAGATTCTCATTCACCTCGATCTCGTCGAGCGGAATGACAAGCGTCTCATCGAACAGACACTTCTTTAGGTTGGATACATGAAAGGTGGGATGGACATTGCTGAGCTCTTGTGGTAGTTGAAGTTTTTAGGCTACTGGGCCGATCCTAGCAAGGATCTCGAAGGGCCCACTGTATCGGGGGTTCAGTTTCCCACGCTTTCCAAAGCGTATCATTCCTTTCCATGGTGAGACCTTCAACAACACTCGATCGCCAACCTGGAATTCCAAAGGTTTGCGTCGTTTATCTACATAACTCTTTTGCCGGTCACGAGATGTTTTCAATCATTCACGGATCTGAACGATTTTCTCCGTCGTCTCTTGTATGATCTCCGGACCGGTGAGAGTGCTGTTAGGTACTTGGCCTCTGGCTAGTTGAGTATCCCCTACCTCAGCCCAGCATAGAGGGGATCTGCACTTGCGTCCATATAAAGCTTCAAATGGAGCAACTTTGATGCTAGTGTGGTAGCTGTTGTTGTATGAAAACTCAATGAGCGGTAAGTGGGTGTCCCACGCCTTACCAAAGTCTATCACACAAGCTCTCAACATGTCTTCTAGCTTTGGAATGGTTCTTTCACTTTGCTCGTCTGTTTGTGGGTGGTACGCTGTACTCATGTCGAGTCTGGTTCCCAAGGCCTTCTGCAATGATTGCCAAAATGTTGACGTGAACCGACTATCTCGATCTTAGATAATAGAAATTGGCGCACCATGCAGTCGTACTATTTCCTTGATGTATGTCCTTGTAAGTTTCTCCATTTTGTCGGTTTCCTTGATCGGCAGGAAGTGAGTGGACTTAGTTAGCCTATCGACGATTACCCATATGGTGTCTAGCCCACCAGTTGTCTTGGGTAATTTGGTTATCAAGTCCATAGTTATCCGCTCCCACTTCCACTCAGGTATTTTTGGTTGTTATAGCAGACCTGAGGGCTTTTGGTATTCTACTTTAACCTTGGCACAAGTCAGGCACTTGCCCACGTAAGTAGCAATTTCTGCCTTCATGTTTGGCCACCAATACATTTTTTTTAGGTCCAGGTACATCTTATCGGACCAAGGATGAACGGAGTATCTAGTCTTATGAGCCTCATTCATGATAATGTCTCTGTATCCGCCATATTTCGGGGTCCAAATCCGGTTCATGAGGTAACGAGCTCCGTCATCCTTAACTTCGAGGTTCTTATCCATCGCTCACAAGGCTTCATTTGCGACATTCTCAGGTTTTAAGGCTTCTAGCTACGCCTCCTTGATCTGAGTGGACAAATGGGAGTGGATTGTTATCGATAGAGACTTTACTCGGCGGCCCGAGGACTCTTTCCGACTAAGGGCATCTGCCACCACGTTGGTCTTTCCTGGGTGATAACGAATTTCACATTCATAATCACTTAACAGCTCTACCCATCGTCGTTGTCTCATGTTGAGTTCTTTTCGGTTGAGGATATGCTGGAGACTCTTATGGTCGGTGAAAACTGTACACTTAGTGCCGTACAGGTAGTGTCTCCAGATCTTCAATGTGAACACTACTGCCCCCAACTCGAGGTCATGTGTAGTGTAGTTGACCTCGTGTGTTTTAAGTTGTCTTGAAGCGTAGGCAATGACTTTTCCTCTTTGCATGAGTACGCAGCCCAGACCCTGGTTCGATGCATCGCAATAGACCACGAAGTCTTCTATTCCTTCTGGAAGGGACAGAATAGGAGCGCTGCACAAAGCTTTCTTTAAGGTCTGGAAGGCGGCGTCTTGTTTATCTTCCCACTTGAATGTTACACCCTTCTGTGTCAGGGCAGTAAGTGGCTTCGCAATTTTGGAGAAATTCTGTATGAATCTTCGGTACTAGCCAGCAAGGCCCAAAAACTGGCGGATTTCTGTCGGGGTTGTTGGTGCTTCCCAGTTTTCGATGGCTTTGATTTTGGAAGGATCCACATGTATCCCTTCCTTGCTGACTACGTGGCCTAGAAAGTCCACCTTTCGAATCCAAAATTTGTATTTCGAAAACTTTGCATACAACGTTTCTGCCCTTAACGTCTCCAAAACTTGTCGTAGGTGTTGACTATGCTCCTCCTTACTTCGTGAATTGATAAGTATGTCGTCGATGAACACTATCACGAATTTGTCTAAGTAAGGTCGGCATACGCGGTTCATCAGATCCATGAATACCGCGGGCGCATTAGTTAATCCGAAGGGCATCATAACGAATTCATAATGGCCGTAACGAGTTCTGAATGCCGTTTTAGGAACGTCTTCTTCTTGGACCCTGAGTTGGTGATACCTCGACCTTAGATCGATTTTTGAGAAATAACTCGATCCTTGGAGTTGGTCGAAAAGGTCGTCAATTCGGGGTAACGGATACCGGTTCTTGATAGTGAGCTTGTTCAATTCCCGATAGTCAATGCACATACGGAATGATCCATCCTTCTTCTTCACGAACAAGACCGGCGCTCCCCAAGGTGAGAAGCTCGGCCTGATGAACCCTTTACTTAGCAGTTCGTTTAGTTGGCTGGATAATTCTTGCATTTCTGCCGGGGCTAATCGGTATGGCGCTTTTGCTACTGGAGTGGCTCCAGGGATCAAATCGATTCTGAACTCAACTTGTCGTGCGGGCGGTACTCCTGGAAGGTCTTCTGGGAATACGTCAGAAAAGTTGCAGACTTCAGGGATCTCTTTGATGCTCTTTACTTCTTTCTTCTCTTCAACAACATGGGCTAGGAAGGCATGCTATCTTTTCTGTAGGTATTTTCGAGCTTTGATGCAAGACACGATTCGAAGGCTGGTACTGGGTTTATCACCGTAGATAACAAGGGTCTTGTCATCCGGTAGATGAAGTCGGATTCGTCGTTCGTTACACATGATGTCGGCATGATGGGGAATTAGCCAATCCATACCAACAATCACGTCAAAGCTTCCTATTCTAACAGGCATTAAGTCGATTTGAAAGGAGTGATCGTCCAGAGTAAGGGTACAGCCTATGTATATGTCGTTTGTGCTTTCTGTTTTGCCATTTGCCATTTCTACCGTAAATATTTCATTGAGTGGTTGAGGTTTTTGTTTTAGTAGGTTTTTAAACTCGTGGCTTACGAAGCTCCTCTCCGCACCGCTATCAAATAGAATATAAGCATATGAATTATTGACGAGGAACGTACCGGTAACCACGGTGGGATCCTCCACTGCTTCTGCACGTCCCATGGCTAAGACTCTTCCATTTCTTCCAACGTTCTTTTTCTTCGGGCAATCCCGCTTGAAATACCCCGTCTCACCACAACCATAGCAAGCTTGACTCACCACAGCATTAGAGGCTTGGGCGGTTTGTGGAACTGGCGCCTTGCAGAAACGGGCGGTATGACCCTTTTTGTTACAGTTTGAGCAGTGCATTTCTCTACAGGCTCCAGTATGGTGGAAATTACACTTGTTGCACTTGGGTAGTGTCCCATTATATTGCTTGGTTGCTATTGGGGTAGTCGGGACAGTGGCTGCACGGACTGCCACAATCTGTTGTCTTTTGAAACCTTCTTGGTTAGGCTGACCCCTCCCCCTGTTCCAGGGTTTTCTTTTATGGTCCTTCTCTTTTGGTTGTTCAGTTTTAAGGGTCATGGTGCCCTGGCAAACCCCATGGTCGACTAATCGTTGGGCCAGTCGTTTGGCACTGTCGAAGGTGGCAGGGCTTGCCGCTTCTACGTTCCCCTGGATCTGAGGAGATAGCCCCCAGATATAGCGTTCCACTTTCACAGATTCTGGCGTGAACATAGCAGGGAAGAGGGTTGCCAAGTCATTGAATCGGTTCATGTAGGTGGTCAGATCTGAACCTTTCATGGTAAGGTTCCACAGCTCCTGTTCTAGTTTTTGGATCTCCCCTCTGGGACAGTACTCTTTCATCAGCATGGTCTTCAGTTCCTCCCAACTCATTGAGTTGGCCACAGGAAGTGTCAGAGCCTTAACATGACCCTTCCACCAGGACATGGCCGTCTCAGCAAAGGTACAAGCGGCGAATTTGACTTTAAATTCTTCGGGGCATGCGGAGATATCAAAGATTGATTCAGTCTTCTCAATCCATCTCGTGAGAGCAAGGACACCACCAGTACCATGGAATGCCACATGTTTGCAATTAGCAAAGTCCTTGTACGTACATGCTCGCGATTGGTTTGGTGTTTCTCAATTTGTGGAGTCGTTGGTGCCATTTCTGCTTCCATTTCCTGTAACATCCCAAAATTTTAGGGTAAAATTAAAAAAAATTTAAACGAAAACTTCGATACAAGAAAAGCCACTTAATTAATTTTCATAAAATTCCATAACTTATAAGTTTAATGAAAACACCCAGGATTAACAGAAGTTAACGAAATCTCAATATAGCGGAATATTAATTCAAAAACAGTCCTCCAATGAAGCAGCACAGTGTATACACGTCACGCCTTGCCATCCATGGTACCTGATGTACCTGAAACAATTGTTTATATAGGGAAAGGGTAAGCACGAAGCTTAGTGAGTTCCTCAAAATACCATACGATCCATCACATAACATACAACACATCATAACCATTCATATGTCTGTGAGACTCGCGGGCTATCCCTGTTCCGCTGAAGACTCACGGACAATTCCCGTTCTTGTCTTATCGCTCGCAGGCTTCTCCCGTTCCGTCTAATGACTCACAGGCTATTCCCGTTCCGCCTATTGGCTCGCAGGCTATCCCGTTCCGTCTAATGACTCGCAGGCTATTCCCGTTCCGCCTATTGGCTCGCGGGCTATCCCGTTCCGTCCACAAACAATCATTATCATAGCAATAATTCATACAATTATCATAACAGGTAAGATCACCTTAGTCTAACATATCTTCCTTCCTACGCATGCAATATCACCTATAGTATAGTGAGAAGACTCACCTGATTATAGTTGACTATATCGTTTATCTTTCTCGGCTTTGTATTTCCTTCAACTTTAACTGTTAACATAATAAGAAATCTATCATTTCTTAATCCTTAACTATATTGTAGTCGCATCATTAAACCCTTCAGTAATTCCAATATGATACTCCATGATTTATCAAGTAAAGAACAGCCAGGTAGAAGATTAGATGGGGTGGCAGGATCCTTTCAGCATTTTAGCCTTTCGGAAAATCCAACAACCAGATCCCAAGTAATCGGCCTAGTCACCGTCCTCGTAAGTAAATCAATCGGTATTATTTTCGGAATTACGAATTGTTATAATAACGACATTTTAAGGTTTTTTGTTTACTATTGTTAGAAATGAGTATAATATAACATATGTTATACTTATTAAATATTCTACTTCTTAACACAAAAACTATTTTACAATACCTAATTAAGCTATAGAAAAGTTTGTAGTTACCTTATGACCAGTCGTCGGAACCTATAACTTCTTCGCTAGGCTTTTGAGCTTCCTTTCACTCACTTCTTACACTCTAGTGCTTAAAAACCTCTATATATTGGATTGAGATTTGTTGGTGTGGTTTATGAGATGTTTGGGGGGTATTTATACTTGATTTTTTGAATAAAAAATGGCATGACACTTTTGACAAAAGATTTTAATAATATAATTTTGTTGAAATTAAAGGCCTTCTAGAATCAGTCTGTTCAAGACTGGTTTAGCCGATCTTAAGCCCATTAAATTCATGTTTTTATTTGATATTCAGTAAATTCGTCTCAATACCTTTCTAAGGATGTATGGTATGTATTTATACGATTTTTCTATGATTTATTATGATTTTTTGAAAACAGACTATCTAATCTGTCAATTCCGAACTAATCAGTAACGATTGCATTTTTTACCATAGATAATGTCATTTTCAAGCTTACTATTATTTTTGGTAATTGTACTAGACTCAATTTGTAAACTTTGTGCACTGGTTTGAGGTCCAAACGATTTTTCTAGAATTAATTATGATTTTTCTAAAAACGACACAAAATGCTGATTTTCATATGAAATTGTAACTAAAGTTTTTCTTAGCTTTATAATTACCAATGACCATATAATTCCTAACACTCTTATTTTAAGTATATGTTATAATCAGGATACGGGTCTTACAAGTCTCCCCCACTTATTTGGATTTCGTCCCGAAATCCGCATTCTCGAACGCCTTTATGTATTTCCCATCGAGTCTTCAAAAATCCTCCTCGTCTTATTGTCGAACCTTTACAAGGTTTCATTATCTTTCCTTTCAACATTCACATATCTCTGTAATAATGCTTAAGGTCCTATTATTCTCATTCACTCCATAATTTTTTTTTTTTTTTTTTGGAGTATTAAACACTCTTTAAACTATTTCCATTATTAGGAAACATAAAATTTTGTTTTATTTCAAGAGTCTCTTCATTATCTCGTTCTCACCGGATTCAAGCAGCAAATTTTGAAAAAATGTCACTTGGGGTAGTGAAAAGTCGCATCTACTGTAGTTAGTTTGAATTTCGGTAATTAAAACGTGAGGTGTCCTTTCAGTTCCGTGTGTCCTTTCAGTTCCAGCTGCAAGATACTATATATACAGGTATGTAGTATCATTCATTTCCACATTCATTTTCAGTCTCATCCTCTCTTACCACTAGTTTGTTCGTAAACGAACTCATATTTAAAGCCAAGTCATGGAAAACAGATCTTCAATGGGCGATTTGTCGAACCCTGGACCTGGTTTTCAGCAAGGAGAGGGTACTTCAAACCAAGCATTCTTAATAGAGTTCGGTGACTCTAACATTCTAGACATCTATTATCCATACTTCGATTACCTTTGTAATGTTTTATTTGATTTTGAATTATGGTACAGTCTTCCAGATATATTACCAATAGAGCAACTCCACGGTGAGCCGAAAATTTTTCCTGAGTTGAACATTAACTCAGATGATCCGGTGCATGCATCTGACTTTGCACTTGATCAGACTCCATGCCTTCTACCAGGTTAAATTCTTTTGAATGATCCATTTATAAGTATTCTATTTTGTTTTATCATTTGACATGTGTTATTTGTAGACCCATTTGTGGATGGTCTAACTGAGTACAATCCATTCATCGACGTACCCTCAATGAGCAGTGAGATCATCCCCATGAATCAAGGATTCATGGCTGACATTCAAAATGACAATCAATTACAGACGATTGATAACATCAATATTGATATGAATCCCGAGTTTGGGGTTGGTTTTCAATACCAAAATCACCTTCAGGTGATTCAAAGGAATCTAGAAGGATTTCAGAATCCTGAGATTTTAGTTGAAAACCAACAATTATTACCGATAGAGGCCACTAATTTTGATGAATCAATGTCCATCTTTGGGTCAGA
The DNA here is from genome assembly GCA_023525715.1 of Cichorium intybus. Taxonomy (NCBI): domain Eukaryota; kingdom Viridiplantae; phylum Streptophyta; class Magnoliopsida; order Asterales; family Asteraceae; genus Cichorium; species Cichorium intybus. Next base: position 43,942,357 of record CM042015.1, read on the forward strand.
AAATCAGGATCATGTTCAAATGATCCAGAATGATAACAATACAATTGGATTTGAATCTTCTAGTTCAGAAAACATAGCAGGTGGCAGTGGAAGAGGTTTCAGACATTTAATAAGTAGGGAAATAATAGCTGAACACTTTAACGAACCAATTGAGAAAGCTGCGAAGGAACTCAACATTGGAACGACACAATTAAAAAAACGCTGTAGAGAATTAGGTATCAATCATTGGCCCCAACGACAACTTACGAGTTTGCAAACCCTTATTGATCGTGCTGAGGTAAAGAACTACATTTTTTTAATTCCTTTATATCATAAGGTTGAAATTACTAAAGTTATTTGTGCCACAGGAATTTGGTAATGAATTTATTGAGGCAACAGAATTATCGGGAGATTTAATACCCAACCTAAAAAAGGAAAAAGAAGCGATAATTGAAGGGTCACAATCGGGTCTAACAGACGGCACAAAGAAGCTAATACAAGCTGCTCATAAAGTTGTATTTAGGAAAAGAAAATTTCTGGAAAAGGGGGAAACTTCATCAAGAACTCATACACAGCAGCAATCTCTGCCATCTAACTCTGGTATGAGTAGTATTAATCCTGGTTTACTCGAGCCTAGGAGTGAGGATAATTTTGGAGGCTTTGTAAGTGACCTAGCCTGGTTTCCTCCTTCTTATAGCTATCCCCAACTGGTTTCGAATTGGAACCCTTCCTCATCACTTCCCTACTTACACACTCCCCAAACGAGTCGATTTTTAGCCCATAATCATGGGGTTACGGGTTCCAACCCTATTGAGACCCCATACCTTGGAGCTCCTCCTCCAATAACCGGAAGCATACCCCTTCCAAATCCTCAAGAAGGTACAAGTCAACATAATGATGACAAAGAGTGGAGTGTAGAAGATCTTTTCTCACATCTTTCTGATTCTCCAGTTTAGGTTAGTAGTTCTGTAAACTTTTCTTAATGTATTAATATAAAGTTATAGTAATGAATTAAATATATCGACGTGTTACTATAATTTTAATGATTTCATCGATTCTATACAATATTCATGTTGTTCCCTTAATTTTGTATTCCTCCCCCACTTGGACTAAAGTCCAAGTCTGTTTCTTCGATTTATAATTTTTTTTACGAGCCCTTACTCTCGAACGAAAACCAAGCCCACTCTACTCAGCCAACAACTTGCATCAGGGGCAAACACCATCTCAATAAACATGTTTCGATAATGTAGAGATGTTTACATCAACCACCATATGTTACTCATCCGCTTGCGACCCTAGTCAACACCTCTATCGTCAGTTTCCTCAATCACGAGCGAGTGATCCAGACTCTCAACCCACACGACTTGATCAATCACTCAAGCAAGATCAATACAAGGGTAGGTAGCCCCTATTACACAACACTAGGCATGTACAGAGTTGACTCAAAAATACCCGCTATCATCTCAGGCGCCGCTTGCACCTCTTTGACCGTGAGTTGGAAAAATCACACTTGCATCCTTTAGTCCCTGTCTGACTTGTGCGCCCATTAGTTGCATGAAAAATAGCTAGCACAATAGCATTTTGACATTCTCCCTTTCAACAGTCTTTAAGTTCAGTAATCAACTTAAGCATGATCGGTCCAACCAAACTGGTATGATCACATCTTAATTGTTCATACTGAACCTCACAATCAATATTCACCAATCGAATGGATAAAGGTTTACCACATTACACTAGCATTTAAGTCAACTATGCTAGACACTCACATACTCAGCTCCTTGGATCCTTCGTGACGAACTCCCGACTCAAACGCGGATCCTGTGCTTTCGATAGTAGGAGCTCTACTACTACCTTCCACACCTATCCATGTCTGTTCCAAGACCCGTCTCGAAATATCCAATTCGCTTCTCACCGATAATTTTAACACATATGCCCTTACAAGGCATATGTCAACCCTTCTAGGAATACTTGGAATCCCACCCCCACCCTGCTATTCTAACTAAGACGGAACTTCCTCCAGTGATGACAAGTTGTTTCGCGAACTTAGTTGTATACAATATCGAACTAAACAGTCTTTCAAATAAGAGAATCTTCCCTAAAGCAACAACCAAACAAGGAACATGCAATAAGGTCAACTCACACATTCTGTGACTATTCAGTCCATATTGTATACAACTTAGTGGAAATCTCTAAGCAACCTATCGGCACTAGCATACAGTTCTATTAGCAAATAGCAGATAATAATACAACAATGTGTGATCTCTACCAGGCATTTCAGCAAACATATACCATATGTTTTTTTTTAACATCCACAATATTAAATACTTAACCCTTTTTTCATACTGGCGTCGGCTGGCGGTACACACTGTGTCTTCAGTTCACCCTTCATAAAACATATTTCTTTCGTAAAAATGTTTTAAGAAAACTCTTAAGCCTCAACTTGAGTCCAGAACTCACTAAGTGAGCCTGATTCTCTCAAGCTGTGCTCTGATACCAACTTGTAACATCCCAAAATTTTAGGGTAAAATTAAAAAAAATTTAAACGAAAACTTCGATACAAGAAAAGCCACTTAATTAATTTTCATAAAATTCCATAACTTATAAGTTTAATGAAAACACCCAGGATTAACAGAAGTTAACGAAATCTCAATATAGCGGAATATTAATTCAAAAACAGTCCTCCAATGAAGCAGCACAGTGTATACACGTCACGCCTTGCCATCCATGGTACCTGATGTACCTGAAACAATTGTTTATATAGGGAAAGGGTAAGCACGAAGCTTAGTGAGTTCCTCAAAATACCATACGATCCATCACATAACATACAACACATCATAACCATTCATATGTCTGTGAGACTCGCGGGCTATCCCTGTTCCGCTGAAGACTCACGGACAATTCCCGTTCTTGTCTTATCGCTCGCAGGCTTCTCCCGTTCCGTCTAATGACTCGCAGGCTATTCCCGTTCCGCCTATTGGCTCGCAGGCTATCCCGTTCCGTCTAATGACTCGCAGGCTATTCCCGTTCCGCCTATTGGCTCGCGGGCTATCCCGTTCCGTCCACAAACAATCATTATCATAGCAATAATTCATACAATTATCATAACAGGTAAGATCACCTTAGTCTAACATATCTTCCTTCCTACGCATGCAATATCACCTATAGTATAGTGAGAAGACTCACCTGATTATAGTTGACTATATCGTTTATCTTTCTCGGCTTTGTATTTCCTTCAACTTTAACTGTTAACATAATAAGAAATCTATCATTTCTTAATCCTTAACTATATTGTAGTCGCATCATTAAACCCTTCAGTAATTCCAATATGATACTCCATGATTTATCAAGTAAAGAACAGCCAGGTAGAAGATTAGATGGGGTGGCAGGATCCTTTCAGCATTTTAGCCTTTCGGAAAATCCAACAACCAGATCCCAAGTAATCGGCCTAGTCACCGTCCTCGTAAGTAAATCAATCGGTATTATTTTCGGAATTACGAATTGTTATAATAACGACATTTTAAGGTTTTTTGTTTACTATTGTTAGAAATGAGTATAATATAACATATGTTATACTTATTAAATATTCTACTTCTTAACACAAAAACTATTTTACAATACCTAATTAAGCTATAGAAAAGTTTGTAGTTACCTTATGACCAGTCGTCGGAACCTATAACTTCTTCGCTAGGCTTTTGAGCTTCCTTTCACTCACTTCTTACACTCTAGTGCTTAAAAACCTCTATATATTGGATTGAGATTTGTTGGTGTGGTTTATGAGATGTTTGGGGGGTATTTATACTTGATTTTTTGAATAAAAAATGGCATGACACTTTTGACAAAAGATTTTAATAATATAATTTTGTTGAAATTAAAGGCCTTCTAGAATCAGTCTGTTCAAGACTGGTTTAGCCGATCTTAAGCCCATTAAATTCACGTTTTTATTTGATATTCAGTAAATTCGTCTCAATACCTTTCTAAGGATGTATGGTATGTATTTATACGATTTTTCTATGATTTATTATGATTTTTTGAAAACAGACTATCTAATCTGTCAATTCCGAACTAATCAGTAACGATTGCATTTTTTACCATAGATAATGTCATTTTCAAGCTTACTATTATTTTTGGTAATTGTACTAGACTCAATTTGTAAACTTTGTGCACTGGTTTGAGGTCCAAACGATTTTTCTAGAATTAATTATGATTTTTCTAAAAACGACACAAAATGCTGATTTTCATATGAAATTGTAACTAAAGTTTTTCTTAGATTTATAATTACCAATGACCATATAATTCCTAACACTCTTATTTTAAGTATATGTTATAATCAGGATACGGGTCTTACATTTCCGTTCGTCCCATTCGAGTTTATCTAAGCGACAGCAGCTGCTACCGCAGCAGTAACAGCGGCTTGGAAAGTAGCTGAGTCCATCATGGGTGGCTCAGGGGTTTCGATCGGTGTGCGCCTAGTGTTTCTTCGACGAGGTGGCATATTTCTGCCACAAGGATTCAAGATTTGACGTTGGTTAGTTTCTGGAAGGATTGTTATAAGTATGTTCTCATTAAGATATGGCGCTTATATGTTTTAAGTTTATCTTTGTCATTTTCTTTTCGTAAGTTGAAACCATAATCCAGTATCAAACATACATATCAAACACTTGTACAACGTTTTATAAATAAACTACGTCATCATATTAATAATAATTTGTAGCGTTACATAAATTTTAAGATAGGAAAATTTGACCTTCGCAGAGGTCTACAATGCAACAATAATCAAGCGGCGTAACGACCCACAAAGAGTGTAATCACTTAATTGTAGGGTCGCGCCTACATACAAGAGCGAGTAGCGTATAGCGCTTGCTCATAAAGTCCTAGTCTATAACAAAATTTGAGTAGTACGAGTACTACTCATGGCGAACTGGATCCCCTGGCTCCATGGAGCGCGGCTACCTGTGTCCTCAAGTCGGCAGCCTCTCGTACGGCCTCCTCGGCCCTCTGCTCTATGTCTCGTATTCTCTGTTCGGACTCCGATATTCGCACGAAGGCCTCTCGGAACATCCTCATGGCTGTCCTCCCATCCTCCTCAAGCGAGTCGACCCTCTCGGAAGTACGGTGATGAGCCTCGTCGATGCGTCGGACGCGTGCTGTGGTGACCTCTGTAGCGGCCCCCACATCCAGGACTAGGCTGGATGTCGCCCCGATCCGATCCTCCTGACGACTAATACGCCCAATCATGACCGGTAAGGCTCGGTATGCGGAACCTCCCTCGCCGAGGTCGAAGAAGTCTCGGCACATGCCATAAAGGGGAATCAGGCCTTGCTCGCGACTCCAAAGGCGTAGGCGCTCTGCCCATTCTAGCATTAGGTCCTGAAGAGGTTCTTCTATTAGTAAGGGTCGGTGGATGGGAAGTACCCTATTTCGAGGAGTACGCATCCATAACGGGCCACCAGGGTGGCGGTATACCTGGAAGCTCAGCTTCGGGGGTGGTGCATGATGCTCGCGGATTGGGTGGCGGGGGTTGATGACTTCGGGCTCGTCATCGGACTCCTCTTCGTCCCATTGATCCTCATCTTCCGACATCTCTTCCGGCTCTTCTTCCGGGTAGTAAGGGTCTCCTGGTAGGTGATATCCGGCCATGGTGTTCTGTACGAGAATTGGGGTGTAAGAAGTATATAAAGGGATTCTTAAATACCCATGTATATAATTAAGCAGTGTACACAAAATACTCCTATAGTATTTTAACTTTATGTTTAGTTCTATAGCATCATAAAATACTCCTATAGTATTTTAAATTTTTTTTTTGTTTAGTTATTTGGTTATTGGTAAGTGTTTGGACTTGTTGTTCCCCACGACTATTCTTAAGTATTCGTTAATCATATCATGGACCAATACAGTTGATCAAGCTCTATTTATCCAAGATATAATTACCAAAACACTTAGGCCTATCCGTAGAGTTCAACTCACCCTACTACTTTTGTATGTTTTCGTTATGATATCGTTCTAGTATGTATGTATGTACTTAAACTTTTTATTAAAATTATCGTCGTAATTTTAAAAGTATACTTGTACGAAATATGTTTTCGAGAGTTTTAGTCCCATTGTATTTATAGTTGTATATCTTTAAATGGATTGATATACTTAGTTCACTATAAACAATGCTCTGATACCAATCTGTCACACCCCCAAACCGTATTGACGGAAAAGTTCAAGGGTGGATGACTTCATGAACAATATCATAACAAAGTTGAATAATAGTGATTCCAAGCAATACAACCATCATTAAATAATTGCAAATGTTACATCGTTTAAAAGTTTCATGTTTCAAATACAATTACCAATGATATCAAAATAAGCAAAAACGACGTCGTAACGTCCCTTCGAATAGCGCTGGAGGTTTACCTTATCAATTTCCTGAGAATACAAGTAATTTGAAAAGTGTCAACAATTAAGTTGGTGAGTTCATAAGATTTTGCGTAAGAAATGTCCTTTGTTTATAAACGATAGTGTTGAAAACCAAGAAAATCCAGTATTTTCTCATAAAAATGTCCAAGTCTTTAAATCCCAAAGACTAAAATGAAATACGTAAACTGTAGTGTAAATTCCTTAGAATTGTATGTTTCCACGTAAACAATTTATAAAAATATTAAGTTGATTATTTTCCCCATGTGAGATACCCTATAACCATACTGTGACTAGTTGGCCTGTTGCGACGTTCTTCAGGCGTCGGAATGTTAGACATTTGGACACCTCAGACCTGGTCTAGCTGTAGCTAGCAGCTCAGGTGCGGGGTTGTCAAGCCCGTATAGATCAATACTCAAATATCGCGCTCTCTTACTGAGACTCTGGTTATAAATTTTCAGGACTTATAGTAGGTACTTATAGAAGTACTGTGAAGATTCATCTCACAAAAATGTATGTATTTCAATCAACTTGTTTACGTAAGATTTGTATATAAAAACTCTTGTAATCACCCATTATCATTTTTCCCATGATAATATAGTAATGTTTAATAATTATATAATTTTATATAATTATTTTTGTCATAATAACCTTATGTTCGTAAACTATTCCAATAATAGTCTATTTTTAGTGTTCCGTCGTAATAATCATATTTTTACCAATAATAACGAAATAACTTATTCAAATGATTATAAATATCATCTTTTAAGATATTTCTCACAAAAATAGTGTAATGACTTGGTTTTAACCATTTTTGCTAAAAAATGATATTTCCTGGTTACAAAAACGTAATATTTATTAGTTTTCGTTTTTATGACGTTTATGTCAAAAATCTAGTGTTTTACCCACTTAATTTATAGTCTTGTACTTTTCACACAAACATAACATGTCATAATGCTTATAACACATGGATCTAACCATTTCACATGTCAAGATCATTGGTACACAACTTCTAGTTTTCATATTTATAACATTTTTTTTCCAAGATCTAGCATTTTTACACATTTTATTTATAGTTTGGGAACTTTTACACCAATATTATATATCATTATGATCATCATACATAGAACTATCCATATATCATATCAAGAGCATTTTTACACAACAACTAGTTTTATGAACTTGTGTAAATCATTATTTATAGCATTTAACTATATGTAAACTTGAATAAAACAACATTTATAGTATATAAACTTGTATTCCCCCCCAAAAAGTATAGAAAAGATGAAAATTAGGGGTATGAACTCACCCTTGTAGCGTGCTTGGCTTAAAAACTAGGTAGTTCTTGAAAGATTGGTGGTAGGAATGAAGATCCAAGCCTTGGAGCTCGGAGGACCCTTGGACAATGCTATTACCCAAACTTTTTTCATAGATGTTAGTGTGTGTAAATGGAGTAAAACTTGTGTAATAGTGGTTAAAATCACAAGAGAAGCTAACTTACCAAGCTTGGAATGTTTTGCACTAAAATGGTGGATGATGAGGGTGGCCGGCGGTGGTTTATGGTGGTGTAAGGTGGTGGCGGGTTGGAGGGGAGATGGTGGAGGGAGAGAGCCGAGAGAAGGGATAGAGGGAGAAAGAGAAGTGTGTGTGTGTGTGTTGGTGAAGGCTTCAAATGAGATGCAACATGACAATATCTTAGTTTATTAGATTTATGTTTGATTTCTTTGATTAAATTAATTCTAGCCTTTAGTATCCTAGATTTGTGAATAGTGACCACCAAGATTGTGTTGGGACATCTTGCTTCAGCCGATGTGGGTAGGGGTAGGGGGTGGGGTGGGTTGGTTTTTAAAGAAATAGCATTTTAGTTATATAAATGAGTGATTTTTATAAAATCGTAAAACGTTTTAGTGAAATTTTATGAGTTTTTGACGAAACAAAGTTCTAAATAATTATTTTGTATAAAAACAAAAACATTTATTTTGATTGAATTATATCTCGTTGGATGTTGAAATACGCGTTTAAGCGCAGTATTCTTCCGATTTCGCGATTTTCGGCATTTTACCGAAAATTGAATTTGGCTTTGAAATTAAATACTAGATATTATTACGTTCCATATTATATGAATTGTTATTTCATATTTGATGTCTAAGGCACCACATTTTGTATTTAGGGTCCAAACCCTGTGTACATTTATCCGTTCACAGCGATTTAATGGTTGTAACTTTCACCTACGAACTCCGTTTTCGAAGTTCTATATATCCATAGTTTCGTATTTATGAGTAGATCGTCTTATGAATATTATTATTATCAAAAGAATAATTGTACGATTATCGAATTTTTATGCTACAGTAATTTATTGTCCGTATTTTCGACGTTTACTCGATAATTGTTTTGAATTAGCATACGTAGTATTATAATATTTGATAATTCATAGCAAAAGTTATGGAAATTAACTTTTAAACACATGGATTAACGTAAGCTTCGTTTGACTACAGTTGACTTTGGTTGACCAAAATTTACAATTGTCACAGATAGCTTCAAAAAGTTTGACCGAAACACCCCAAAGGTCAAGGATTTGACCGAAAACTCCTTGTTTGACCAGGAGTTTGACCGAGAACCCAAATAAGCATAGAAATCCTTCAACGTCGACCTAATCTTGACCGAAAACCACATTTAACCAAGGGTTTAACCGAAAACCCCACTTCTTGCCGCAGAATACCCTCAAGCTCAGCCGAAAACAATTGGTTTTTTGACAATTTCCTAAAAAATTCGGGATTTAATTGATTATCTTCCAAAATTGAACTCCAACAATTTCGAAGAAGGTCCGATGAACACAAGCAATATCACGATGCACAGTAAGCCAAGAATCACCAAAAAAAATCAAAATCTTGATAATTGTCTCGAGAAATGATTGATACCAATTCGCCAAATATTAATTTTAAAGCTCTGATACCAATTGTAAGTCCCAAAACTTAGATCCAACACGATATCAATCCAAACACACAATTAATTGCGGAATATAAATCGTATGATAATCAAGAAACAATCAATAAGATGAAAACAATAATAAAATGATCTTCAAATGCACACTTTGTATTAACCAAAAGTCAAGTACATAAGATCACCCTTGACACCAAAAACGTGTTCACCCTTGTTCCCTCAAAACTCGTGATTGGCTAACCAACCCTAGAACACGCCTAAACACCCCAATATATACTAGACCCACAAAACAAGCCCATAGCACCCTAAGCCCAACTATACATTTGAGCCCAAAGCCCAAGCACACCTAAAGACTATTAGACAAAGCATAAACCACAAAATAAGGCCCAACAGAATCACATTCCTGTTCATCCAAATCCCTCAAACCAAGGCTCTGATACCAACTTGTAACGTCCCAAATTTCGTAATAAATTTTTCGTTTTAAAAACAACTTAATTACAATAAAATAGCTGCTACATAAAACCCTTTAAATTAAAACTTAGTATTTAAACATATGAAAACGTATTTACCAAAAACATTTACAAACATTAGTCAGCAGAAGACTTAAGCATTGAAATCCTCAGATGTGGTACAGTCGCACCGTGCTCCAAGCTCAAGGCAACAATTTCCTCAAAAACAGTTAGGTAAAAGGGTAAGCACAAAGCTTAGTGAGTTCCCCAAAAATAGCACACGATCCATCACATAAACATCGTCATCGACTTTCGTCGGCAAACACCGTCATCGGATTTTGCCGGCAAACATCGTCATCAGATTTCGCCGGCAATCATCGTCATCGACTTTTGTCGGCAAACATCATCGGCTCTCAAGCCCGCACTGTCGGCCCATAGTCCGGCAATCATCGACTTTCGTCATCAAACACGTAAAGCAAACATAATCACATTATTACAGAAAGTAATAAAGACTATCGATGCATGTAACATCACCTATAGTATAATGAGAAGACTCACCTGATTTGCAAACTCAAGCTAAACAGCACTCTACATGAGTGCCATCGGATCCCAACAATGCGCACTCCTAACAAGGATAAACTCCACTTAGACTTCCTAAATCCCAAACAGGATAATCCTCTAAGACCGGTATCTACAACCTTCAAGTTTGACCAAAAGTCAAATTGGTCAAAAGTCAACGGTCAAAGTTAACAAAAGTCAACAGGCACAGTTAGCGCTGCTAACTCTTCAAGTTAGCGTCGCTAACTATGAACAGTCCAGAAACGTCCATTAAGTTCTTAATCCATTTAGCCAGGGTCTTAATCCTTCGAGGGACCTTCCAAATAGTCCCTAAGTCCATAAAAATCCTAACTTTAACATCCAAACATAACCATGCCAGCCCAAAACAAGATCTGAGTCCAAAATGGCCCAAAACTTCAACTAAACCACCAAAGAGAGTTTGGCTTACTCTCTAAACCAATCAAATAGTTCTAAATCAGACCTTAAGGCATAAAGTTCCAAGCTTTCTATTTTCTAACCATTGACAAACAACAACAGGGACCATAACATCATTTCAAATCACAAAAAATCCACTAGAAATATCATAAGAACTTTAACAAATTAAAAAATGTGGAAACTTTACTCACAATGGTCCAGATATATGCAGATATTTGAAGCTTCACCCAAGAGAAACAACTTGTAGTAACACTACTATCCTTCAATTATCATCAAAGCTTCAAAATCCATCCAAAGAGGCTAAAAACACCAGAAACTCATTCAAGGCATTTAGAGAGGGAAAATGGCATTTTTAGGGGCTGAAGGCATGAAATACGGCTGCCCTAGGGTTATAACTCCTTTATATATGGCCCAAGCATGAAATTCTAGGGTTTTAGCCCAAACGGCGCCATTAGCGCCCATATTAGCATCGCTAATAAGATCGTGTGAATCCACTGAACAGCCTGACAATTAACGACGCGAAAAATGGAGATTAGCGTTGCTAATGGGCCCTCTTCATTTTTTACCATAACTCGCTCCTTATTCCGCAAATCTTTGACTCTTTAAAATCGAACCTTTGACTCTTTAAAACCGAACCTTGGACTTCTCGGGATTAGGGACTTACATGTCTAAATCTAGAAATTTGTTCTCTCATGTCTAATCTTAAATTTCAGATCTAGATCTACATTGACATTTTGTTTTCCAATATTCTACCCAAATCTATATCACTGTTCATTTGCCCAAACCCTTGTTTCCTGATCTGATTCTTTGTTTCATTCATATTCATATTTTAGTTTGAGATTCCCGATCAATTGAAATCTGACAACGCCTATCAATATCAAGTATTTTAGTCGTTGTTAGGCCCTATTCTTAGTGAAATTATATCAGATATATATTGGTATTACTCACTTTTGTGCTTAGTACTTGTATGCAAGAAAAAGATAAAAACAGGGACTAAACATGGACAAAATGAAAGAAGTTCGAGATAAAGACCATTTCAGTCGAATACATATGCGCGCCGCGAGTAGAAGACACGCGCGTCGCGGATAGTCAAAGATTAGGCGGTGAATTGAAATTCAAAGTGCAAAATACGGGGATAAAAAGATAAGACGTGCCGCGGTTTTAAACCATGCGCGACGCGATTAGATCGAATTCTCAACTATAAATAGAGGTGTCTAAGTCGAGTTTCAGGAGCAAAGAACGACCCAAAAGGTGCAACCGAGGCTTCTTTGACTCAAGATTTCGGATTTCAGTAGCTTTAATTGGTATTTTATGTTTTCTCATTTATTTTAGTAATTCTTAGTTTTAGTATTTGCTTGATTCCTTCGATTCTGGATTATAGAATCTGTTGGAACAAGTTTAGTTTGGAATATTTTCGAAGTCAGTAACTCTTGGCTTCTGGATTTGGTTTAAGTTTATGATAATCATTCGGTTTGAGTTAAATTGCAGGTTTGAGTTATTGTTTATGTTTGAATGTTTATTTGGATGATTTGGATTTTTTGTTACATCTGATGTTTCTGGAATAATCTTCTGGAATCAGTAAGTAAGTTTGGTTTTAATTTGAAGTAGTTTAGTTTAGTTAATGATTGGTTTAGTTTTCGGTATTGCGATTTATTGGTTTTTGGGAAGTGAAGGAAACACCGCCGACTATAGCGTGACAGTGTAGTTGGTCATTCTGACACTATATCTTAACCACGAAACTCCCACTGATCGACCCTTGCTGCTACTATACTAGTTTGCAGGTGATGTTTTATTTTCTATTTTTGACCGCATAACGACCTAGGCGTGTCAAAATCCAGGCCCGACCCAAGGGGAGTTCAAGAAGTGCCACTGGACAGGGCCCACCCAATCTTAGGGGCCCAAAATTATGTAATATATGGACTAGCCCGTTAGGTTTGAACTTGAGTTGCAGCAAAAAAAAAAGGCGTACAGTTCTTTCGGTTCAGAACTTCGTTGCACACAATTTTGCTCGGGAAATGCAATTGTCAAAGCTCAAAATCTTTTCCTTCTTCTTCGCTGATTACCAATTCAAGCATGATGTAAAAACTTAAAAACATCACACAATTATAATAGCAGCAGCAACGGTTTCTTTCATGCATTCAAAAGTTGATTTCAGAAATCAGTAAAGTACCAAACGTTTTTTTGATTCTGTCGTTCACTTCTTCTTCAGTTCTTCTTCTCCCTCTGTCGTTCTTGAAAACCAGTAGCAAATGGCGCTGACCAAACCACACTAAAGTTCTTGAAAATCAGAACTAAACCACATTGAAGTTCTCTGAAAATCAGAACCAACCCATTGAAGTCCTCGATTCTCCCTTCTTTGTTCTCAAAATTTAGAAATCACTCATTCAGATTCATAAAAGGTAAAAGAATTAAGAATGTTTTCATTTTTTTTAATCTTTTTACTTTGTTTAGATTTCACAATTTTTTATATTGTTTAGATACATTTTGGAATCAAACAAGAAATCTGAATCATATTAGAGAAATCAAAGAACGATATAAGAATCAAGAAAGCTTACATTTTTTAACATTTTCTTATATATTTTATTAATTTCTGATTTTCAATTCGGATTCTTTATAGGTAGAAGCAAGTTTATTGCAATTGAAGCAAGTAGAAGCAATTTTTGTATATTATTGTTGTATGAAGTTTTATCTTTTAAGTATATTGCAATTCAAATGAAAAATTTTAATTGTTTTGTTTATATTTTTTATCTTGGTTTTAGGGCCTCTTTTTTACTAAATTAGAGAGGGTCTTCGAAATCTGGTGACCAACCCTACTAAATCAGTCTATTTATTCATTTTACCCATTTTATCGCTATCGTATTTTTTTTTTTTCTTATGGCAACCTGTGTTTTATACATATCGACATCTGCGAATCGACTCATTCAATATTTATGCTTCAATCATCTGTTACGATTAGCTTTGTGATTTAATGATATATGTTTGTGAGATCTATGGTTGAAGAAACGTTTCAATCGTACACATATACATTCAACATATATTCCATTCTCAATCGACAAAACCAAGAACATGCAAAATGGTGCTTATCGAGAATTAATCTGAACAAAAATAGATTCTGATTATTCTGATCTTATTCACCTGGTTTTGATTCAACAAACCGTTAAATAATGAGAATTTATTGGTGTTTGAGATCGTGCCTATGGACTCTGGTACACGAAGTGAAATTTCTGTGTTCGACGTGCTCTTCAAACTTGATGCTAACTCTTTTGACGAAAGTTCCCCCAGATCTTCAGAAACTCTGTTGATTTGGCAAATGGTGTAAACAATTGAAGACGAAGGGAACAATGGAACTGATTTCGCATGCTTGAAAACTGAAATCGGATGCAATCAGAAAAAGTCGCATTCCGACAGCCTTCAGAACCTGGTTTTTGGGACTAAATCAGGAATCTGAGTATCCGATGGGTATTTGATGTTGAAACGGTTCAATCGGAAGAGTGAAATCGGATGAAAGGAATCGGACCAGAAGAAGTGAACGGTAAAGGGATAAAGCGTAATGGAGGTCACTGCCTTTGGTTGGCACCATCGTCGCAGCCTTCGGAGCTGATGAAGAAGAAACTGAATCGGATGAAAAGCGAAATCGCGGGTCTTCAAGCTTCCAAGTATGAAACCGAGCGTTTACATTTAACGATTAAACAATCGGAAGCCGAGTTAAAGAACAACATCGCAATTTTGAAACTAAAAATCGAGGAAGAGAATAAGAAACGAGAAAGGGATACAGTTCTCCTCGCTATAGACAACGTCGAGAACACAAACTGGCAAATTGCCGGCAAAGCCACCGAATTATTCAAATCGGAACGAAGGGCTGTTGATCGGAAACGGTTCCGAAGGGTGGTCTGTATGAGATCAAAACGGAGAAGACGAAGTGACGATGAAGGGTGGTTTGTGATCAGATTTTGTGGTTGCCTTGATCAGGGGCCAATTTACTTATATGGAAGGTGGGTCATCCGGGGCCAATTTACTAATTTTAAAAATTATATAAAAATCATATATGAAAAGAAATTAGGATATATCTTAAAAAAATTCAAGGACATACCTTATAATATTTGGAATTAAAGACCTTGATAAAATATGTTTGAAGAAACGAAGCATATAATATATTTTAAGGTTTATTTTCACTTAAAACTTGTATTGATATTATTTAATTTAAAAGCAAGTGTGAAATACGCATTTTAGTAATGAAGTTGATAAATATTGATATACAAAAAAATATGATAATTTTTCAGTGAGAGTTTAGTGTTATATTGAAAAAAATGTTTTGGAAAGTATTGATAGTGATACAATTATGAAAATATTTCATGATATAACACGACCTCGTCGTGTACAGTAGTAAAACTTTAATATAACTGGTGAAGTTATGTTTAAATATTTTAATGCATACGACCCGATTAGCCACTAGTATTTTTTATTCTTTAATTTTTTCGGTTTCACTTAAACAGGGAACTACATAATTTTCGATTTTCGATTCGCTACTGGCCTTGATGACTGCCTTCGTCGGCTGAAAAAGAGAGAAGAAATGGGATGGGATGTGATGTGACGAACGATGAACAGAAGCATAAAGTGAAGAGGATGAAGACACTTTGACTTTGTAGTCAAAGATTTTGACTTTGTAGTCAAAGATAAACGCCAAACGGACCTCACTTAGACAACCGAAAAACACAAACATCATTTTGGCTAATATGTTACAAGTGTTGGGCTATACACATAAGGATTAACTCAATAATCACTTGGGCTGAAATTGCAAAGAATATTTTTGGGCTGCAACCACATTTCAGATCTGAAACAATTAAAGACTTCGGTTAGCTAATTATTTTTCGGAGTCTCGGAAAAAAAATTGAAAATCATTTTTTGATGAACGGTAAAAAAGGGCAGATGAAGAATAACACAAAAAATATTTTTCATCTCCATGATTCATATTATCTTTTCGATGCAATTTCCGATTTTTTGGGCGTTAACGGATACGCTCAAGTCAACGAGAAGTTTTTATTGAAATTTTCCGATTGAGCGCATTCTCATATTTGGTGGATTATTTCACGATCACATCTTTTTGAAGACCGATGACACATTGAGGGGGAGTTTCACGTATATTAGGAGGTCAGATTCGCCTCTACATCCTATGTTGTCATCATCTTCAGTTCCGCTAGTGCTCATTTGCCATCTTGCGACACATCATCCATTCCGCCCTTTGAGTGGGAGAATGTTAGGGTACAAAGCCCTTCATAGAGTGATGTTTCGCAAGCTTGGATGACCCACCTTAAATCTTGTTTATTAGGCTTTGCACAATTTATAGCCTACATATAAATAGTCATGTTTATTTCCTTTTTAGGTAGAGCTCACAATGTGAGGTGTAGGTGTTTTATGCAAGATCTTTATACACTCTCACATGTTTGATTATATTTGATATTAATCATTCGGCACTTTGGATATTTGTTTCAATCTTCACGTTATTATTATTTCGCACACGTCAAATCCGACTTTACAGCCACCAACAGCCTCCTACTGCTCAAACTCTCTCTGTCTCGCGTCTTTCTTGTCTCTCTCTCCCTCTTCATCATTTTCTACTTCTCCATCACAAGGTTACACACACTCGACCACCGTCGGCCATAGTCGGACCGACCACCGAGGTTTTCTAGTGGCCTGATGCCGCCATTGAGCTTCTCTACAGCAGGATCGGCTGTCGTTGCTACTTGCTGCTTTGATTTGGTGAGATCCATGATCCGCAGTGGCTACAACGAGCCCTTATCGACCTTTCTCCCTTCATTTTAATTTCTCTAATTTACTCTCGATTTCCTCTCTCTTCTCCCTCACACGATCATCTCTCTTTCTTGGCTGTCCCGATTTTTTATTTCAATTCACGTTTCCAAGGGAACAAGGCAAGACCCATAGGAATTTTGAAAACATTCGCTGATTTTTAATTGGAAAATGACAAAAATGTTGGAATAGTGTCCAATGTCATAACTAATTGGAAAGGACTCTACATCAATAGCCGGGTCCTTTTTGGGTTGCCCTTAGTAGTCCAAATGATATAATTGTTAATTAAAAGTGTGAGAGAAAGAGATAATTGGTTTATTAATTTGTCATGTGATGATAAATTAATTAAAAACTAGTTTAGAAATAATTATAATTCATTTAAAATTAATAATTTAATTGCTTAAATTATTTTTGAAATGTTTAGAATAATTGAATTAAATTAATCATTATCATGTATCCTCACATAATTTGAATATTTAATTGGTGATTAATTATCGTTATTTGATTATAAATGGATAATTAGGATTAATTAGTTAGTTCAATTTGATCCTAAATATATGCTTTTATTGTTTGTTGTTAATTCTTAACATGTGTCCTCACATGATTAGAATAGTTAAATGGATATTTAATATTATCATTTGAATACATACGTTAATTGAATTAATATGATCAAACAACTTGTAAATTTTAAAAGTTTAAAATATACATTATACATTGTATAATAGTTATATTATATGTATAACTAAGATTAAATACATCAACTTGGTTCCAGACTAGGCTCATCCATTTTAAGCACTCTAAGATGGTTTAAGGAAATGACCAATAAAATGACCATTGAATGAGCGTCCTTTTCACTCACCGCCACTTGTGTGGACAAATGGAGTTACCGAAAGGGTTTAAACAAACTTGATGTCAAGTTAAAAGTATTAACTTAAGGATTATCCAAACAAAACTCCCGTTTAGATAAATAGGAAAATGTAAAAATGTGTGCTAGTCCGTGAACACGCACATCATTTCCTTATGACCTAATAATGGAGCGTGTGTGGTTAACGACACATTAATTTGAGACTATAGGTGAAAGATGATGTGGAAATTCAAGTTTATGGTTATTGATGGAGCGTGTGTGGTTTACCGGCACGTCAATTTGAGACTGTAAATGGGATGAATGTGCCAATGCGGTTTTGCATGGTTAATTCACAATCTTGTTTGTGGTACTCGGCATCCCAACCACAAAGGTAAGATAGCATATCCGAGATTAACATGACATTGATAAACTCAATGAATCTCAAAAGATCTAGGAATTTCATAGTGATTGAAATTGGCAAATTGTATGCGTATCTAAAATAAGTTCATTTATGATTACGACATCCCTTTTCATAGAATGAATAGTAAAATACGGATCCTAGCCTTAAAAACATAAATTGGGTAATTATTTTAAGGAATATATGCATCAACTAACTAAAACTTATCTCTCTCATAGATGACTAGAATCAATGGTGATCTCCCTCCCCCTCCTCCTCCTACTCCACAACCACCCGCAAACTCAAACTTCACCCTACTCTCGATTCTCTCAAAGGAAAATTTGACCGGTCCAAACTATATGGACTGGATGCGGGATCTAAAGATGACGCTTCGTTATGAGGGCAAAGAGTATGTTCTCGATAACCAGATTCCTAAGATCTATGAAGAATTCGCTACTCCTGAAGAATTGGCTAAATACCAAAAACATGTCGATGACGCTATTAAGGTATCATGTATAATGATAGCGACCATGTCCCCGGAGCTCCAAAAGACCTTCGAGGATAGTTGGCCATTTTGAATGAACTTGCAACTTGCTGAAATGTTTCACAAGAGAGCAAGGCAGGAGCCATGTGAGGTTATCAAAACCCTGATGACGTGCATAATCAAAAGAAGGAGAGTCGGTGTGTACCCATGTGCAGAAGATGCAACAGTACTTTGAAAGACTCTGGAAACTGAACGTGAACTTTGATGAAGAACTCGTTGTAGACATGGTCCTGAGCTCTCTCTCTAACTGTTATGATCATGTCATCTTCACCTATCATTGAACCACACAGAGACCACATTGATGCAGTTGTACGGTTTACTACAAACTGCCGAGGTGAGCATAAAAAAGTCTCAGGGGTCGAATGCTCCTACTATTCCCGTCATGGCTATTTGACATGGTAAGGGAATGAAAAGAAAGGCTTCTTCTCAACCCAGTTGGAAAGGGAAAGCCCAAGCTGAAGAGTCTATTCATGGGTCAAAGAGAAAGGCTGAGTATGAGATTCCTTCAACCAGTGATCCAAAAGAGGCCACTTGCTTTTACTGCAATCAAAAGGGCCATTGGAAATAAAGTTGCCCAAAGTACATATAGGACATAAAGGATGGTAAAGTCAAAATGTTTGGCTCCACCTCAGGTATGTATATGATCCAACTCAGTGACACTAGTACTTCTAATTCATGGGTCCTTGATACAGGATGTGGTTTTCACATTTGATTTGGTATACAGGGCCTAAGGGAAAGTAAGGAACTAAAGCGAGGAGAGCTAAATCTGATCATGGGGAATAGACGCATCGTGCCGGTTACAAAGATCGAGATTTATGAGCTCATGCTTAATAGTGGACTTAGGTTAGATTTACTAGATTGCTGTTATTCATCTGAAATGTCTAGAAACATAATTTCTTTTCATACACTATTTAGGCAAGGATACAATTATTTATTTGATAATGATAATTGTGATATTTTGATTTACAAATATGGTTCTTTTATATTCAAAGCTTATCCTTGTAATGGTGTGTATGAGACTTTTGTGTGTGTGAATAACTTGAGTAATGTAATGTTAAACATTTTCGTCTTGGGCATATAAACAAGAAATGCATCGCCTAACTCCAAAGGGATGGAGTATTGGAATCATTTGACTTAAATTCAGATGATGTATGCGAATCTTGTTTATTATGCAAGATGACAAAATCACCTTCTCATGGACTTTTGAGAGAGGGGAAGGACTGTTGGACATAATCCACACGGATGTGTGTGGACCCTTCAGATCCGCCACAAGGGATGCAAATCACTACTACGTGACATTTATTGATGATTTCATTAAATATGGTTATGTTTATTTGATTAAACATAAGTCTGACACTTTTGAAAAGATCAAAGAGTTCAAGCACGAAGTAGAGAATCAATTCGGCAAGAAGATAGAGATACTCCACTTTGATAGGGGAGGAGGGTATCTTAGTATCGAGTTCAACGACTATCTAAAGGAATGTGGAATAGTTTCACAATTTTCTCCTCCTAGAACATCCCAACTTAATGGTGTTGCTAAGAGGAGAAATCGAACCTTGTTAGATATGGTTCGTTCCATGATGTGTCGAGCTTTTCTTCCAATAAGTTTCTGGGGATATGACTTAGAAGCAACTGCTCATATCCTAAACCTTATACCAACTAACAGGGTTTCTAAGACACCTCATGAAATGTGGAGTGGAAAGTGTCCTTCACTCGCACATATCAAGGTGTGGGGGTTGTGAGGTTTTCGGTCGGCATGAAACCCAAGATAAACTTGAAGCCAGAGCCAATAAATGTATGTTCATTGCGTATCCACATAAGTCCTTTAGATATTTGTTTTACAGACCCAGTGAAAACGTGGTGTTTCTAGCTCAGTGTCTTTCGAGAAAGAGAGCTTATATCTAAAGAAGACAGTGAGAGCACAGTTGATCTTGAAGAGATTCAGGAGTCAACCAATGAGGAACTAGTAGTTGACACTAGCACTCAAACAGAGGCCGAAATACCTGTTGTGCCGGTTGATAGTTCATTACCTCTTTGCAGATCTAGTAGAGTTCGCATGCCTCCCGAGTTCTATGGTTTCCATATTATTGCGAAAAGGGACACTTTTATAGGTGATAAAATACTGGTAAATTTGGAAGAGCCAGCTATGTACAAGGAAGCGATGGCAGACTGTGAGGATGCAAAATGGAAAGAGGCAATGGATAGCGAGATTCAGTCCATGTACGATAACCAAGTTTGAAATTTGGTTGGTCATACACCTGGTCGAAAGACAGTAAGGTGTGCAAGCTTGAGAAGTCCATATATGGACTTAAACAAAGCATCTCGTAGCTAGAATCTTTGCTTTCATGAAAAGGTCAAAGAGCTTGGATTTTCTAGAAGTAAAGATGAGTCTTGTGTATATGTCAAAGCTAGTGGGAGCGTTGTATTCTTTCTAGTGTTGTATGTGGATGACATACTCCTTATAGGAAATGATATCCCAACCCTGGAAGGTGTAAAAGCTCGGATTAAGAAATGTTTCGCTATGAATGATCTAGGAAATGTAACGTATATACTTGGAATAAGGATATACAGAGCCCCCACGGCTAACCCAAATTTGACTAGAAACCCCACCACGTAAAAAAAGTTCCAACTTCCCAAGAATAGAACTAAGGCTATCACCCTCCTGCGTACGAAAATGTGTCACACGGTCAGAATTTTGTACCACGCCCGACTTGAACAACTCCCAGTTGCTCCCAATGAACATCCAAAACTTCCAACCGCATAAAGAACATCCTTAGCTGAATACCACAATCTGCCTATGCCGACCTCTCTTCATCCCAGCACAGACAACGGATTCTACCCATGACGATTCGAAATACAGGGATCTCCATAGAAGTTACCGCCCAACGAGAACTCACAGCCACAAACCTTCATCGTCTTACCCAACAGTTCTCCCCCACTTAGGATTCTAACCTGCTAACAGCTGACCAAGCAGCTACTACTGATCTATAGGCAATCCACCCTTGACCCACTGTCAAAACCACTGACAACAACGTGTCTTCACATGCCCACTCGGAGATATATCCCAAACTAACTATCCGCATTTAAAGCAACAATAGAGAGATGACAACACCGAGAAGCGATAAGAACAAAACCATGAAAACATACCGGCAACATCCGACGAGGTTCCACCTCTACATCCAGCTGCTAAGCCCCGCCTCCCACTTCTGGGTCCTCCATCTTCACCTGACAAACACCCTCACACTTCGGGGCAACGGAACTCAAATTCTGACTAGCATCCCTCGACAATGCCAGAAAACTGGCCCTGACGTGCCCAATCTGATTGCACAAAACACAAATCCTCAAATCCTGCTTACCGTCCCAGTGGTAAAGGTCCTCCACTCTACCTGAAACTGCAGCCCGAAACCTCTTCACTGCCAGCTTTCTCGAGATCCTGATTCTGCCTCTTCTGCCGCAGCTGGGCATCAAACTCGATCTCCCTCGATGCAGGAGCATACTCCATCTCAACAAAAGTCTGACATCGAGCAGCGGCCACAAACCCGCTGATCTACTCTCTCATCATAGCCTGACACCGAGCCATCATTGCTTCCTCTTTCACAGCGAACCATTCCTCAAACAACGCTAGCATCTCCGTCTTGACTGAGTCAATCATAGGAGGGAGCATCTCGAACATAGCCCCAGTCACCCCTACAGCAGCCAAGTCTCAAACACCCTGATCACTCATCACAAGCCCATCCTGGCCTCGCAAACTTAACCGGAGTCCCAAATCACTTCCTCTAGGATCAACCTTCCTCATTCTAAAACCAGGCAAGAAATGGGTTAAAACACATAGCACACACGATTCCCTCATCTACAGACTCATTAGGTCCCTCGGGTTTCCCTTCGTTCCAGGTACAAATCTTATGCTTCTAATAGTACTGGCCCTTGTACTACCTTTCACACATATTCGTACTTGTTTCGAAAATCGTCCTGGTTCCCTAATTCGCATCACCCCCTTCTAAAGGGCATTCGTATATTATTCATACGACCCTGCACTAAACTGCGTAACACTTTTCCTAGTTTACCTAGGATTTCCACATCCCACCCGCACCGCAAGAACTTCCGCACGTACCATCAGGTCGTCTCGCGAACGCGTAATCGTATGCAAATAAGAGCAGATAGACAGTCGAATAAATCTCCCTACCTTAAAGTCACAACCAAACAAGGAACAACTAGTAAGGCTAGTTCAAGTATTCTAAGGCTATCGGATCCTATCGCATACAATTCTAAAACATTCCCTTAACTTCCAAACACTACAAGCATAGGTCCAACAGGCACACACAAGCAACACATAGCAAACAACACACAACAAGCAGCAAACTAGGCAAAAGGCATCCATATGATCCATGCAAATTGTATGATACAATTTCTTGAGCGGATCCTTCGCCTACTTCTAACATACATGATATCATCAGAACATAAAATCATGGATATTTTGGGAAAGAAACCACTTACTTAAGCTCCAGCTGATTGTACGCATCGCATCTCATTCCTTTTAAAACCTATTTATCCATTTAAAATCATAAGTCAACTATTTATACCATGTTTAAAACTTCCAAGCAACAATCAAACAAGAAAATGCAAGAGAATTTTCCATATGATAGTCTATCTAACCCCTTTGAAATTCATTTAAAGATGGTGTTTCCATGAAAATCGATTTAGAAGATCCTTAAATCCCTAGTTTGAGTTTGGAATCATATTCATGTTTATCCAAATCCTTGTAATCACATTCTGGTTCATCCAAATCCTTCTAACCAACGCTTTGATACCACCTTGTAACGTGCAAAATTTCGTAATAAAATTTTCGTTTTAAAATGGTTCAAATACAATAAACGGGTTGAAAAATAGAAACCACCCAATTTAAACTCAAATTTTAAAATCATATAACTGGGTTTAACAAAATAGTTACAAACTTTATTCAGCGGATGACTTGAATACCAAAATCCCAGATACAATACAGTCGCACCGTGCTCCAAGCTCAAGCTAGCAAATACCTGAAAATTTTTCAGACTGAAAGAGTAAGCACAAAGCATAGTGAGTTCCCCAAAATACCACACGATCTATCATATAAGTCATAATCATAAAAGTCTCCGAGCTTGCCTCGAACAACCTGGCTCTCGGGCTCACCGCAATATACCTCGGCTAAGAACTCACGAGCTTGCCATATTCCGACCGTCACCGAATCAGCTTATTCTTTGGACTTTCGAGCTTGCCTCGATCCGTCTGGATCTCGAGCTCATCTTGATCCGTCTTCAATCTTCAGTCGCTAGAACGAATCCAACAACTACCAAATAACAACACAAAAGCCTAAGCACATAGATAGACCTAACGGGCCCGTAACATCAATCGTAACATCACCCATAGTATAGTGAGAAAACTCGCCTGATCCACAACCGCAAGCTAAATAGCACTCCACACGTGTGTCCTCAGATCCCGACAATACGAACTCCCTAACAAGCATAAAGTTCACTTAGAACTTCCTAAACCCCAAACAGGATAAACTTCTAAGGCTAGTTCCTCGACCCTCAAGTTTTACCAAACGTCAAACTGGTCAAAAAGTCAACGGTCAAGGGTCAAACTCAAAGTCAATGATCAACAGTCAGTTAGCGCCGCTATGTTCCCAAGATACCGTCGCTAACTATGAACAGTCCCAAAAATCTCATTAATCCCTTAATCCATTCAGCCAAGGTATTAAGTTCTTCCAGAACTTATCCAAAATGACTATTGACTCATAAAGTCAACAGTCAAGGGTCAAACTCAAAGTCCATGATCAACAGTTAGTTAGCGCTGCTATCTTCCCAAGATACCGTCGCTAACTATGAACAATCCCAAAAATCTCATTAAGCCCTTCATCCATTCAGCCAAGGTGTTGTAAGTTCTTCCAGAACTTATCCAAAATGACTATTGACTCATAAAGTTGCCACCTTTATGATCATACATGCCTAAAACTCAAAACCTAAGTTCAAAAGTTCAAAAGCTCAAAAGCTAGAAAAACAACCATCCAAACACCAAAGAGAGCTTGGATCACTCCCTAAACAGACTTAATGGATCTAGAAATGCTACAATTAGCATAAAGGTTAGAACTTTCCTAAAAAGTTCCAAAGACAATGCCAAAGAGGGGCCAAATATTCATTTCCACCATCACAAACACTAGATCAATCTCATAAACACAAAAAGGAACAAGCTTTATACTCACAGAGGTCCAGAAATGCAGATCTTGAAGATTCAACCATGAAGAATAACTTCGAGCATCACCATCAACCTTCTAACACCAACAAAGCTTCAAATTTTCTTCCAAAAAGATCAAAAGCACCAAAAACCATTCCAATGAGGCTTAGAGAGAAAAAGAGATGTTTTTGGGGCCGAAAAGAAGAAATTGGCGGCTGCCTTAGGGTATAATACCTTTATATATGGCCCATCGCTCAAAATGTTAGGTTTTGGCCCAAAAACAGTAGTTAGCGTCGCTAACTGAAATCGTGCAATCCCCAAAGGCCTTAACGACGCTATACCATCAATTAGCGACGCTAACAAGGCCCCAACCACTTAGCGACGATAAGCCACCAGATTTCCCAAAAATTTGATTTATTTCAAGTCTTGGAATTAGACTTCCCGAGATTAGGGCCTTACAACTCTCCCCCACTTAACAAGATTTCGTCCCCGAAATCCTTTCCTTACTTACCCTAACCGCGCACCAAACCACAAACCAAACCATGGTCATTAAAAGTTTACATGCCAGAAATTTCGAGACCGGGAAAAATCACCACAAAAGCCCAAAAAATATCACAAACACCTGACGATGACTCCTTTATTCCAAGATCCACACACTGACCGTCATGCACCTAATATATGTCGACCCACAAATTCCAGATTTTCACCTTTAGAATACCTTATAAAGCCTCATGGCTACCAAGCGTAACTTCACTATCTCAGAAGAAACTCAAACGCATAACACCAAATAAACTATTCACACAACTTCAAATGTTGGTTTAACAACCCATAAGCATCATGTCCAAGAGTATCTACACAACCTAGGTCCAAGCACGTTGTACGCCACCCATGCACAACCCATCGGGCTAATCCCGGACTATCAATATACATGCCCAAAACTCAAAACCTAAGTCGAAAAGCTCAAAAGCTGGCCAAACAACCATCTAAACACCTAAGAGAGCTTGGCTCATTCTAAAAACAGACTTAATGGCTCTAGAAATGCTCAAGAAGCATAAAGGTTAGAATTTTCCTAACAAGTTCCAAAGACTAAGCCAAATAGGGACCAAATATTCATTTCCACCATCACAAACACTAGATCAACATTATAAACACAAAAAGGAACAAGCTTTATACGTATAGAGGTCCAGAAATGCAGATCTTGAAGATTCAACCATGAAGAACAACTTCCAGCATCACCATCAACCTTCTAACAGCAACAAAGCTTCAAAAATTCTTCCAAAAAGATTAAAATCACCAAAACCATTCCAAGGAGACTTAGAGAGAAAAAGAGACATTTTGGGGCTGAAAAGAAGCAAATGGCGGCTGCCTTAAGGTACAATACGTTTATATATG
Organism: Cichorium intybus; assembly: GCA_023525715.1. Lineage (NCBI taxonomy): Eukaryota > Viridiplantae > Streptophyta > Magnoliopsida > Asterales > Asteraceae > Cichorium > Cichorium intybus. The sequence goes on from CM042015.1 coordinate 43,968,306, forward strand.
GCCATAGCTCAAAATCTAGGGTTTTGGCCCAAAAACAGCAATTAGCGTCGCTGATTGAGATCGTGCAAACCCACCAACAAGCCAAGGCCTTAGCGACGCTATACCATCCATTACAGATGCTAACAAGGCCCAAGCACATAGCGACGCTAAGCAAGACCTTAGCGATGCTAAGCCATCAGATTTCCCAAAAATTTGATTTCTTTTAAGCCTTGAACTTAGACTTCCCTACATTAGGGCCTTACATAAGCGATGATGGCTCGGTGCCAAGTTATCATGAGGAAGGAGATCAGTGGGTTTGTGGCCCCTGCTTGACGTCAGAATTTTGCTGAGATGGAGTCTGCTGCTGTGTCGAGAGAGATCGAGTTCGAGGCCCAGCTGGGGCAAAAGAGGTAGATTCAAGATCAGGGGCAGCCGCCAGTGTGTTGAAGAATATTTGTGATGAAGTGCCACTCTATCCGAAGACCTGTACCTGACCACCGAAGTGATGCTTTTAATAAGAAGACCACGAAGTCTTAGGACTCCGAAGGGTACATCCTGAAGGATCCGAAGACTTGTCCTTGTAACAACTTTTGGTGCACGCGTGTCTACAACTACGTGGTGCATGAATCTTCTATCCTATTGGCTAGTACACTGATAGGATATTCTCTGTAACAATTTGTACTATGCATATCACTGATCACGTATAAATATCAGTGATACCATACCGTATCGGGTGTGAGATTGTATCTTCCCAATTGTAAAACCCTAATCAATCAATCTAAGCATTCGCCATAAGTTATCCAATTCTACTATGTTCTTTACTATTCTTACTTACATTTTACTGTGTGAATTGCTTAGTGAATCATATAAACTGTTAGAATCTTAGTCATATCTCATTGTTTGATCTATTTCAACACCAAACACAGTGAAGAGGTTTCAGGTTGCAGATTCGGGTAGAGTGGAGGATCCTTAACACCGATACGATAAGCCGGATGTATGGTTTGCATTTTATGCAATTAGATTAACCATGTCAAGGTCAGTTGTCTGGGGTTGATAAGGGATGCTGGTCAGAATTCGAGATTTGTTGCCCAAAGTGTGAGGGAGTTCTTCAGGTGAAGATGGAGGAACTGGAAGTCGAAGGTGCGATTTAGCAGCTGGATGAAGAGGTGGAACCTCGTCGGATGTTGCCGGTATGTTTTGGTGATTATGTTTTAGCTCTTTTGCATATATTCTCCTTGTTGTTGCTTTGGAAATGGGTAGCTGGTTTGGAATTTATTTTTGTGAATGTATGTGAAGACAGGTTGTTGTAAGTGGATTTGGTAATGGGCCATAAGTTTTTCATCCGTGGAAGCGGTAGTGGTTGTTTGGTCACCAGATAGCAGTTTGAATCCTAAGTGTGGAGAACTGCTAGGATAAAAGCTGAAACATTTGGCATGGTGTGTTTTCGTTGGACTATAAGATTATGTGGGGATCTTCTGCATTGATCTTCGTGGGTAGACTTTGTTGTCTGGGTTGGAATGATGAGGGTCGGTGGAGGCGGTTGTGGTGGTAGTTATGGATGTGTGTGTTGAGTTTGTAGGTTTGTGGTGTTTATTGCGGAGGAAGTAGGAGTTTGTTCAAGTCGGACGTGGTACATAATTTCGGTTGGGCGTTGCATTTCCATACACTGCAGAAATGAGTGCGTGCCTCGCCGTCATCGTTCGAGGGTCGTTGGGAGGTCAACATCTGTTTGGTTTTAAGAGTTGCATCGACTCCTGTGTTGTCGTCTGAGGGTGATCGTAGGATGTAGAAATTAGGATGAGGCCCCGATGGGCAGTGGTAAGGTCTAGAAGTTGCTTTGTGGAGGCTGCATCAGAGGTTGAATTGGTCGAACTTGGTTGTGCTCTCGCTATCTCGTATGTTTCGTTTGAGTAATGGTGTGCGGGGTCGGTCCGGTGATGTTTTGGTTGTTGAGTCGATGTAATTGGTTGGTTCTCTTTGCTTGTTGGGTTTATCTACTGGGTGTGCTTATGCATGTTAAAGTGCTTGAGATTGCATGGGGATGCAGTTGGATTCTTGTCAACACTATGGTGTCGCCGGGAGGATGATGGCCTTAGTGTTATTCTTGGAAAGTCGGATCTTTCGTTAAGAGTAGGGTTTTTGGACAAGCTTGGTTTACTCGTTGAGGCTCTGTATAGCTTGATTAGGTGGAGGGTGAATATGATTGCTGGCAGTTCTCTTTTCTGTGCATGTGGCACGTCTCAAGGGTTGTGGATGGCTGTGTTAGTTCAGGTTAAGTAATGGCGGTGGGGCGTGTGATAGGTCGACTGGGAAGGTTCGAGCAAGGGGATGGATGATAGCGTGGTCTTTCGTTCAGCAGCAATAGCACCGCGATTCTTCAACATTAAGGATGCTAGGAACCCGATGCGTTAGACTGTAAGCATAGGCTTTTTTGTTTGTATGTGTTAGTCGTCAGATTCGTCCTGGCGATTAAAGAGTGATGGCGGAGCTAGGAAGCCGCGAGCTGGACGAAACGGGGCAATCCCGAGAGTCCAAAGATTGAGTTGATCAAACCGAGGGTTGTTGAATTATAAAGGACGATGCATGACCGGTCGTACCTGGGCACTCGAGGACCAACGCATGAGTTGATAAATTAGTGGGTCGCTACATGATAAAGGACGATGCATGACCTATCGTACTTGGCACCCGATGATGCTTGATGACGAAAGGACGATGCATGACCAGTCGTTCCTGAATGCCAATTGTGACTTATGTGTATGAATGGAATGGACCGTGTGGTAGTTTGCGGAACTCACTAAGCTTTGTGCTTACTCTTTCACCCAAACTATTTTTGCGTAATTGCTAGTTTGAGCTTAGAGCACGGCGTGACTGAACCACATATGAGATTTTGGTATTCACGTCTTCTACTGGATAATGTTTGTAACTCTTTTGTTAAACCCAGTTTTATATGTTTTTAAACATTGAGTTTGAATTGGATGGTTTCTATTTTCCAACCCGTTTTATGTACTTGAACCATTCTGTTAGTGCTAGAACCAAATCGTTGACCAACTCGTTGTTTGATGTGTTTGCTAGTAGTTCTAATCTCTTTGTTTTGATGGAATGATAAACAAGTATTTTGTACGAATGTTTTAAGAAATGAACAAATCGTTATGTCTTGAATATGATATTCGAATATGTTTTACTTATGGTTTTGGATGAGTTATGTTCTGATATTATACACGTCCGAAATCCAGTCTTGGATTTCGGAACTCCGAATTAAACCAGTACCAAGATCAGAAGGTACACGTCTCGGAAGACACAGTTTGGAACAATCAAGACCAACAAAGATCATGTTCCTAAGACACTCTGATTCAGAAATGTCAGGACTCCGAAATCCTGTCTGGATTTCGGATTATCAATATAAACAACTTAAAGGAACTGACATACTTAATCATTCTACAAAGAAGACTGAAGATCTGAAGAGCATCTTGAAGATAAGACAAGGGATAAGCACTTCAACTTATAGGATATGATTAGACTAGATCAGGCGTGGCCTTTTAGAAGCATGTCGGTTGTACTTAATGTATTATTTTATCGTAGCTATAGCCACCCTAGTCTGACATTGTATTATTATAATAGAATTATCCATGTTGTCTGACTGAAGAGAGACGTGTTGTCTACTTTTTAGTCCATAGGTCTTTATCCGAAGGTCGTTCCTTAGTCTATAAAAGGAAGACGTTATCTTTCTTCAGTCCTCATGAGTTTGACAGACAAGTTGTAACACTTTAACAAATATTAATATATTCTCTCATTCCATCAATTCCCTCACTCTTATCTGCATTTTCTCTTGTCTTTACATTTCTAGCATCATAATCTTCACGTCTTTATATTTCTTATTATCAACTGTTTATGCTCCTTATTTATTGTTGAGCTATCGATCTTTTCTAAGTAATATTGATATTCCGCAAATCAACTCAAGTCTTCGGACTTGTCCACTTCCGAAACTTCCCAGTTTTGGAACTTTACTTTTCGCAATCTTACTCTTTCCGCATCTTACTTAGAATATTTGGTTCTAAGTGCCAAGTTTGATCTAAACCCTGGCTACAGCAACAACCTTAGAGTCCTCTATGGACCTTGCATGCTATTGTAGCTCAAAATCTTTAAAATCTTTTCTAGTGTGTCAAAGTTCAAAACCCCTTCCAAAATGCAGATGAATTATTCTCTAAATGTTACAAATAGTGTCGGAAGTTCTAACCGAGCACATATACTCATTCCAACTAAGTATAATGGTTGGGCATCTAGAATGCGTAACTATCTCAAAACAAAGGGAACTGATATCTGGCGTTCTGTCGAGGAGGGACCTCACGTCCCAAATTACACTCCCAGACCCGACACTTGAAGAAGCACTGGGAGGTGTTCCTCAGCCAAGATTGACTCCCCTAGACATTGAGAAACTAGACAACGACCAAATTGCATTTACTTATACAAAACTGCAAGACAGCCCAACAAATTTGGGTTCTCCTGCAAAATATGTTCCTTGGAACGGAGGAAGCAAAAGATCAAAAACTGGTGTCAAGCCTTTCTGAGTACAATCACTTTACGACTTTTGTCGGTGAAACATTGAAACAAGCATTCACTCGCTTCTCCATAATCGTCACAAGACTCCTGAGTTCGGGAGCAGAGAGGTCCAATCAGGAGATCAATATCCGATTTCTTGAAGGACTCGGAAAAGACTGGATGATTGTCAAAATGATTCTTCAAGACTCAGGAAAATTAAAAACCTACAATATGTACCGACTTTATAATAATCTTGTAGGACAGGAACATGATATAAAGGGCACTCAGCAACAACTACAACTTGGAGGACCCTTGGCGTTAGTTGCAGAACACAATCATCCGATGATGGGCAACACTCCTCAACAACTCGTACAGTATCAACAAGAAACTCAGCAACCTATCTACATGACGACTGCAAACAATCAGAATGCCCTGGTACCTCAGATTGCACCAAGTCAGAATTCCCAACCAGCTCAACAACCAACTCCAATCCCTTCTTACCATCCTTCACAACCACAAATTTCTTACCCTTCCTACTATCAAGCTCCAATAGTACAATACCAACCACCTCCAACTTCTCAACCCTCCGTTCAATCTAAAACTTCAACTCTTTCCCTCCCTGCTCCAGTTCAAACCTCTGAATCATGTTATTCCGAATATGACGAAGCTGAAGAGGCTGCTTACCAACACGAAATTGCCATGATTAGTCAGAATTTTAACAGAATTCCATCTTACTCTAGTCCAAAGAAAAATTTCCGTCCTTCTAACCAAAATGCAGGACATCAATCAAGATACAACTATCAGAAAGGACACCATCAGTCAGGACAAAATCGATACTATCCAAAACTAGAAGAGCAGCATCAGGAGAAACCAAAAGTAGTTCCAGCTGTCAGCAACAACCAAGTTGACACTCCTGAAAAGAACGAAACTGAAGTAATTAAGTGTCACAATTGCGGAGGACTCTCTCTATGCCACAGACTGCAGAGCTCCGAGAAACTATCCGAAGGAAAAAGAAGAAGAGAAAGTCAAGGCGTTTGTTGCATCCGGGAATGTTGAAATCTGGTCTTCTGGTGATGAAGACGAACATTTTGAGAATAAGAGAAAAAGAGGAAAAGGCTTTGGCGAATGCATGATGGTGCATGCAACTCCAAAAACTCCAATCCTATGGTTAGGAAGCTTCAAGCATGTTAAAGACAGTGCTGAATCCATATCCTCTTCTATGCGAAAGAACTACGCTTTTATGGTCAACCACAAAACTGGTAAAGGAGTGAGCATCATAGAACATGTATGTAACATGCTTCACTCACATGTGCATATGCGTTAGCTGCTTATCAGAGGTTCTGGAGGAAAGGGATAATGGATATGACCAAGTGTTAAAGTTGAAAAATAGCCTAGAGGATAAGAAACTATTTTGTGATAAGCTTACCGCTAATTTGAAAATCGAACAAACTTCTAGGACTCTGTTAGAAAATTCAAATTAGCTTTCGACATCGCAAAGGTATTTAGCCCGAAGCGATAATGTAAGGATCAACAAATTAGTAGATCAGTTGTATCATGCAACTGAAGTTTTCAAATCACCTGCTAATACCAACTCTTCTGAAAATACGTTTAATTGGGGTTGGGCAAGAAACACGACAAATAAAAACTACCCCATATACAACAAACAAAGCCCTTTCTTTCAATATCTGTCGAACAAATATGATGATAAACACGATGAGGACTCAACCACGAATTTTTCAAAAACTCCTATCAATGAATCGGAAAATGCCATTTCTGAATCAAAGGAAGGAGTTAGAATTCCTTTTTCATATTTTTCGAAAGCAGACACTGCAGAAAGCAGCAAATTGTCCATAACTTCGGTCCCATTCATGCCTAGACACATGACCCCGGTCCCAAATAATCCCTCGACAAGTTCTCAACAACACACATTCTTTGAAAAATAACAAAGTAACTGTGTTACTGAAGAATTCAATCCTTGTCATAATGACTCGGAAAATTCAAAATAAGAAAATGTTGATGAAGAAATCGAAATGGAGAAACGTCCAAGTAGTATCATCATCAAAAACAATTTTAACAAAATCACAATCAATAATCCCAATGTTGTTAACACATCTAATATGACTTCTGAACCATCTTGTTCCGGCACTAAGTCTTATATAGATGTATTACAACTTAATCTTTCAAACGATTCAAATCCGGACAAAATTTCTCTTGAAAAACTTAAAGTTAATCATGAAGAGTTAGAATCTTTAAATGATTCTTTATCTGACTCTTCTCCAACAGAAATTTTTAAAAGGGGAAAAGCACAAAATCTAACCAAAAATGGAGTAAAACCAACCTTAAACCGAAAAGATCTCCGATCGCCTCGATCTCATGCAAGATTTGAACAAAGAAATTGCTTCTACACTCAGAGAAAACCAAAAGCCAATTCAACTTTCATCACTCCAAGTCATACTCGGAAACCTGCTCCGTCGACATCCCGAAAGTACATCCACAAGGGATTACTTCCGACTCCAAATATCAAACCCATTAAGTATCGTCAAAATGTCAACAACTTAGATTACGACTCAGAATTTCCAAAAATGACAAAAAATACGAAAACAGCACGAAATGTTCCAGTACTCTCAATGAAATCTGATACCAAGTTTTTGAAACCAAAAATCTCATTTTCTGAAGTTATGAGAAGCAACAAGCAAAATCATAACAATATCGGAACCAAAAATCAAAACTTCGATCGTTTTCAAAAAATTCCGAAAATCTTGAGACGACAACAAAGTAATACCAGTTGTCATTGTTGCAATCATACTACAAAAACATCTTTTCCCACCAAAACAAAAACTTTCAATCATCAAACAAGAAATGCCTTTCAGAAACCTTTAAAAATATTTGTTCAAAAATGGGTTGTAAAATCATCCATTTCGGAACCAAATTCAATCATCAATATCTCTAAAACTGAAACTTCTTCCAACGAAACAGTCAAAAACAAATCTTCCATGTCTGGAAAAACAAACGGGTCCAAACAAGTTTGGGTGCCCAAACTAACTATCTAATTTTCAGGCATTTAGCGCGGAAGAGCAGGATGACGAATGGCTTATTGACAGTGCCTGCTCAATGCACATGACCGGAAGATTGGAGTTTCTAAGAGATTACCGAGAAGTTAATTTTGGAGGATACGTTACATTCGGAAACGATGGAAACGGCATCATCAAAGGATATCGTGTACTAACAAATGGAAATTTCACTATTCAGAAAGCTGCCTACGTTCTCAGACTCAAACACAATCTTGTGAATGTAGGACAATTGGTGAGTACTGGTCTTCGAGTGGAATTTGATAATGACTTCAGTTATATTATGACCGGTACCAGAGACAGATGTCTAGTAAAATCTCCAAGACAACTCAACATGTTCCCGTTAGATATCTCCTTGTTTGTCGGAAAGCCTAGGTTATGCCTGCTATTAAAAGCTCATTCCGAAGTTAGCTGGCTCTGTCATCGGAAACTAGCACACCTCAACTTCTGATACATGAATCACCTAGTAACCGGAGAAATGGTAGGGATGCCACTTCTCAAGTTAGACAATGAAAACTTATGTGATGCATGTGCACTAGGCAAGCAAAAGAAGAAACCTCACAAGACGATCACAGATTCAAGCATCAGTCACCCACTAGAACTTCTCCATATTGATCTCTATGGTCCATCAACTGTTGCAAGTCTGAATCATAAGAAATATATATTAGTTATTGTGGACGATTACTCCCGCTTTACCTAGATATTCTTCTTAAGATTAAAATCAGACACCTTTTTAGAACTTCGAAACTTCATTACATCAGTTGAGCTCAAGGTACAACTACCCGTAAGAAGAATCCGAAGTGACAATGGAACTGAGTTCAACAATGGGAAAATCGAAGAATTTCTAGCCTTAAAAGGAATAGAACACAACTTCTCAGCACCTTATACACCTCAACAAAATGGCGTAGTAGAAAGAAGAAACAAAACTTTAGTGGAAGCTGCCCGATCAATGCTGAATTTTGTAAATCTACCTCTAACCTTCTGGGCAGAAGCCATTGTAACAACATGTTTTGTTCAGAATCAATCTATTATCAACAAACGACTTCAGATGACACCTTATGAAATCTTAAATGGGAGAAAACCCAATGTTAAATTTTTCCATATTTTTGGTTGTAGATGCTTCATCAAAAATAACAAAGATCACTTAGGCAAATTTGTAGCCAAAAGTGACGAAGCAATTTTCATGGGTAATTCACCTAAATCTATTGCTTACCATGTTCTAAACAGGAGAACTCGAGTTATTGAAGAAAGCTTTGACATAGAATTTGATGATCAATATCACTGGAGAAAGAAAAATCAAGGCATTCTATACGTAATGGAAAATGACGTTCCAATAGGACATCGACCCATTCATACAGTCGAAATAGATTATGATCTCCTCTTTGATCCTCCGGAAATTGCAACAAATGCTGAGGTCATTCACTCTCTTGAGGCAATTCAGCAAATCAATTCAGCCTCAAGACCTTCATACTCCTCGGAACCCATAACTCCAGATAATCGGGTTAGATTTCCAATCAATATTTCTACATTTGAGGGGGAGCCTTCGTCCCCTTCACAGATCTAACAGGTTCAGGGGGAGCCTTCACTCCCAGCACATGTCGAGGGGGAGCTCATGCTCCCTACTCATGTTGATGGAATACCTTAATCCGAGGGGGACCATCAACAGTCAGGAGATGCTCTAATCAGCTCTTCAGAAGATGCATCTAATGATGCACCAATCTTCACATTCGAAGCCGATGAAGACACTTCCGCTGAAGAATCACATATTCAAGATATATCTCCTGAAAATCCCGACCCCATTCAAGACATACCTCCTCCTGTCTCTGATCCAGTCCTGCTTTCGAGATTGCACAAATGGACTCGAAACCATCCTCCGAATCAAATTATCGGAAATCCCTCTAGCGGAGTTCAAACAAGATCCAAGAAGTCAATCCAGGATGAATGTCAATTTGCCGCCTATATCAATAAATTTGAACCAAAAACAGTCTTCGATGCTCTAGATGACGACGATTGGATCAAAGCCATGCAAGAAGAATTAGAAGAATTCAAAAGAAATAAAGTTTGGGATCTTGTACCACGACCATCTAATCACAAGATCATTGGCACAAGATGGGTCTTTAGAAACAAGCTAGACGACATGGGCACTGTATTCGAAATAAAGCCAGATTAGTGGCAAAAGGATATAGTCAAGTCGAAGGACTCGACTATGACGAAACATACGCACCTGTTGCAAGACTAGAAGCAATCAGAATTTTTCTAGCCTATGCTGCTCACAAAAATATCATTGTCCATCAGATGGACGTGAAGAGTGCATTTTTGCAAGGTGATCTTCAGGAAGTTGTCTATCTTCAGCAACCTCCAGGCTTTGAAGACTTGTCTCACTCCAACCATGTGTATCTCCTAAATAAGGCTGTGTATGGTTTTGAAACAATCTCCGAGATCCTGGTATGAAACCTTGTCATAATTTCTAGTATCCTCAGGATATAGAAGAGGAACTATTGATCCAACTTTTTTTGTACGAGCACATCAGCAACATATAATGATTGTACAGGTTTACGTAGATGACATTATTTATCATCCTTCTCAACCACAAATCTCATATCCTTCTTTCTACCAATCTCTGATCGTTTAAAACCAGGGTACGCCAACTCCACAACCAACAGTTCAATCAGCAGCCCTAACATTCGCTCTCCCAGCACCAGCTCAACCTTGGGAGTCCTGTTATTCCGAATTTGATGAGGCAGAGGAGGCTGCATACCAACATGAAATAGCATTAATAAGTCAGAAGTTCAACAGAATCCCATCATATACAAGCCCTAAGAAAAACTTCATATCCAACCAAAATGGAGGCTACCCACCAAGAAACAATAACAATTATCAGAAAGGACATCATCAATCTGGCCAAAATCACAACCGATACTATCAAAAAACTGAATAGCAACATCAAGAGAAACCAAAAACGGCTCCAGCTGCCAGCACCAACCAAGTTCAAGCTCCAGAGAAGAATGAAACTGAAGTAATCAAATGCCACAATTGCGGAGGACTCTGGCATTATGCCGCAGACTGTAAAGCTCCGAGAAACTATCCGAAGGAGAAAGAAGAAGAGAAAGTCAAAGCATTCATTGCATCTGGAAACGTTGAAATCTGGTCTTCTGGTGATGAAGACGAACATTTTGAGAATAAGCGAAAGAGAGGAAAAGACTTTGGCGAATGCATGATCGTGCATGCAACCTCAGAAACTCCAATCCCATGATAAGGAAGCGTCAAGCATGTTCAAGACGCTGCTGAATCCACATCCTCCTACATGCCAAAGAACTATGCTTTTATAGTCAACCACAAAACTGGCAAAGGAGTGAGCATCATAGAACAGGTACGTAATATGCTTCACTCTCATCATATTTACTCTAATGACTTAGAACCTGTTCTAGAAAAAATATCTAATGCATGTGTAGATGCCTTAGCTGCATATTAGCGGGTTCTGGAGGAAAGGGATGATGGGTATGATGAAGTGATAAAATTGAAGAATAGATTAGAGGATAAGAAACTATTTTGTGATAAACTTACCGCTGATGTGAAAATCGAACAGACTTCTAGGACTTTGTTAGAAAATTCAAATCAGCTTTTGACATCGCAAAGGGATTTAGCCCGAAGCGATAATGTAAGGCTTAACAAATTAGTAGATCAGTTGTATCATGCAACTAAAGTTTTCAAATCACCTGCTAATACTAATTCTTCTGATAATACGTTCAACTGGGGATGGGCAAGAAAAGCCACAAATAAAAACTATCCCATATACAACAAACAAAGTCCTTTCTTTCAATATCCGTCAAATGAATATGATGATAAACACGATGAGGACTTAACCAATAACTTCTCCAAAACTCCCATCAACGAATCAGAAAATGCCATTTCTGAATCAAAGGAGGCAGTTAGAATTCCTTTCTCATATTTCTCGGAAGCGGACACTGCAGAAAGCAGCAAATTATCCATAGCTTCGGTCCCATTCATGCCTAGACACATGACCTCGGTCCCAAATAATCCATCGTCAATCTCTCAACAACACCCATTCTTCGAAAATCTGCAAAGTGACTATGTTACTGAAGAATTCAATCCATGTCATAACGACTTGGAAAATTCGAAAGAAGAAAGTGTTGATGAAGAAATCGAAATGGAAAAACGTCCTAGTAGTATCATCATCAGAAACAATTTAAACAAAATCACAATTAAAAGTCCCAATGTTGTTAACACATCTAAAATGACTTTTGAACCATCCTGTTCAGGCACCAAATCATACTAGATGTATTACAACATAATCTTTCAAACGACTCAAATCCGGACAAATTTTCGCTCGAAAATCTTAAAAATAATCATGAAGAGTCAGACTCTTTAAATGATTCTTTATCTGACTCTTCTCCAAAAGGGATTTTTCAAAAAGGAAAAGGACAAAATCTAACTAAAAATGGGGTAAAACCAACATTAAACCGAAAAGTTGTCTGATCTCCTCGATTTCATGCAAGATTTGAACAGAAAAATCGTTTCTTCACTCAGAGAAAATCAAAAGCCAATTCGACATTTATCACTCCAAATCATACTCGGAAACCTGCTCCTCCGACATCACGAAAGTACATCCACAAGGGATTACTTCCGACTCCAAATATCAAACCTATTCATTATCATCAAAATACCAACTGCTTAGATTACAACTCAGAATTTCCAAAAATTGCATGTAATATGAAAACAACAAAGACTGTTCCTGTGATATCAAAAAGACCTGATACTGAGTCTTTGAAACCAAAAATCACATTTTCTGAAATCATGAAAAGCAACAAGCAAAATCTTAACTCTATTAGAATCAAAAATCACAAATTTCAAAAAGAAAAACCCATTTTAAATCTTCTGAAAAGAGGAATCTCTGAAAATTTTCAAACGATTCCGAAAATCTTGAAACGACAACAAAATAATACTTGCTGTCATTGTTGCAATCATATTTCAAGAACATCTTTTGCTACCAAACCAAAAACGGTAAATCATAAAACAAAAAATGTCTTTCAAAAACCTCCAAAAAGATTTATCCAAAAATGGGTAGTAAAATCATCCATTTCGGAAATCAAACTCTCTGACCCAATCACCCATGTCTCAGAAGTTGAAACTTCTCTGAACAGAACAATCAAAAATAAATCTTCCATGTCTGGAAAAACAAATGGGTCCAAACAAGTTTGGGTACCCAAACTGACTATCTAATTTTTAGGCATTTAGTGCAGAAGAGTAGGATGATGAATGGATCATTGACAGTCCCTCGTCAATGCACATGACCGAAGGATTGGAGTTTCTGAGGGACTATAGAGAAGTCAATCATGGTGGATATGTTACATTTGGAATCGATGAAAATGGAATCATCAAGGGTTATGGAGTCCTAACCAACGGAAACTTCACCATTCAGAAAGTTGCCTACGTCCTCGGACTCAAGCATAATCTAGTCAGCGTGGGACAACTTGTCAGCACCGGTCTTCGAGTCGAATTTGACAATGAATTCAGCTACATCATGACCGGCACTCGAGACAGATGCCTAGTAAAGTCACCAATACATGTCAACATGTTTCCACTGGACATCTCCATGTTTCTGTGAAAACCAGACTATGTCTACTGTCAAAGGCACACTCCGAAATTAGATGGTTATGGCATCAGAAGCTAGCTCACTTGAACTTCCGATACATGAACCAACTAGTAACTGGAGAAATGGTCAGAGGAATGCCTCTTCTGAAATTGGACAACGAAAACTTGTGTGCTGCTTGTGCATTAGGCAAACACAAGAAGAAACCACACAAATCAATCTCTAACTCAAACATCACCCACCCACTAGAACTTCTCCACATGGATCTATGTGGGCCATCAACAGTTGAAAGTCTCAATCACAAGAAATATATCTTAGTTATTGTGGATGATTTCACCCACTTTACTTGGGTATTTTTCTTAAGATTAAGGTTAGAGACCTTCCTTGAACTCCGAAACTTCATAGTGTCTATTGAGCTCAAAGTAAAATTTCCGGTTAGACGAATCCGAAGTGACAACGGAACTGAGTTCAACAACCGTCAAATCGAAGAATTTCTACCCTCAAAAGGAATCGAGCACAACTTCTCAGCACCCTGTACACCTCAACAAAATGATGTAGTAGAACGAAGAAACCGAACTCTAGTTGAAGAAGCTCGATCCATGCTTAACTTCGCAAATCTTCCAATATCCTTTTGGGCAGAAGCTATAGCAACCACATGTTTTGTTTAGAATCGTTCAATCATCAATAAACGAATTCAGATGACTCCCTATGAAATTCTGAATGGGAGAAAACCCAATGTTAAATTTTTCCATGTTTTTGGTTGTCGTTGATTTATTAAAAATACCAAAGATCACTTGGGAAAAGTTTTCCCCAAAAGTGATGAAGCAATCTTACGGGGTTATTCATCTAGATCAGTTGCTTATCGTGTACTAAACAGAAGAACAAGGGTTATTGAAGAAAGTTTTGACATAGAATTCGATGATCAGTACTTATGGAGAAAGCAAGCTCAAGGAATCTTATATGATATCGAAGCTGACATTCCAGTCGGACATCAGCCAACCAAAACAATTGAGATAGATTATGATATTCTCTTTGATCCTCGGGAAATAGCAACCCATTCCGAAGTCATTCGTTCTCCCAAAGCCATTCAGCAGATTATCTCAGATTCTGGACCTTCAACTTCTACAACTTTCGAATCCACCGTTCCTACTAACCAGGTTACACCTACAATTAATAATTCTACATTTGAGGGGGAGCCTTCACTCCCTTCACAGGTCCAAGAGGTTCATAGGGAGCCATCGCTCCCTATTCTATAAAGCACAGGTATTTACTAGGACTGCTACGTGGGGTAAGCTAGCGGAGTTCTTTCTTTCACGGTGCCTATCTCGATTCTTAAACAACCTCTACCGTCCGGTCGAGTCAGCTTTGCTCCTTTATTCGTACATCTCTTTCTCGAATGGAAATTTCCCCAGCACAAGTCGAGGGGGAGCTACTGCTCCCTACTCATGTTGATGGTATCCCATAGTTCGAGGGGGACCATAAACACTCAGAACAAGTTAGAATTAACTCCTCCGAAGATGCATCCAATGATGCCCCAATCTTCACATTCGAAGCTGACAAAAAAACACATATGCTGAAGAATCTCACATTCAAGATATACCTCCTGAGAACCCAGACTTCATACAAGAAATCGCCCCTTCGGAATCTGACCCATCAATGATTCCGAGACTACACAAATGGACTCGGAACCATCCCCTGAATCAAATCATCGGAGATCCTTCATCAGGAACCCAGACCAGATCAAAGAAATCAATCCAAGATGAATGCCAGTTTGCTGCTTACATCAGCAAATTTGAACCAAAGACCATCTTTGATGCACTAGATGATGATGACCGGATAAAAGCCATGCAAGAAGAATTAGCAGAATTTAAAAGAAACAAGGTATTGGATCTTGTGCCAAGACCAGCAAATCATACTAGTATTGGCACAAGGTGGGCATTCTGAAATAAACTAGATGATATGGGTACCGTGGTCTGAAACAAAGCCAGACTCGTGGCAAAAGGCTACAGTCAAATCGATGGACTTGACTACGACGAGACATTTGCACTTGTAGCAAGGTTAGAAGCCATTCGAATCTTTCTTGCCTATGCTACACACAAGAACATTATAGTACATCAAATGGATGTAAAAAGTGCATTTCTGCAAGGTGACCTTCAAGAAGTGGTCTACCTTCAGCAACCTCCTGGCTTTGAAGATTTGTCTCGACCAAACCATGTTTATCGCCTGAATAAGGCGGTATATGGATTAAAGCAATCACCAAGAGCTTGGTACGGAACTCTCTCAAATTTCCTGGTGACATCAGGATACAGAAGAGGAATCATCGATCCTACATTCTTTGTTCGATCACATCAAAAACATATTATGATCGTACAAGTCTACGTAGATGATATCATTTTCGGATCTACTGATCAGACAATGGTTGATGAGTTTGCCAAAATCATGACTGACAAATTTTATATGAGTAGGAACAGGGAAATCGATTTCTTTTTAGGACTTCAGATCAAGCAAACAAACAGAGGAATTTTCATCCATGAAGAGAAATATAGAAATAAATTACTGAAGAAATTCTCTCTTGAAAATTGTTATATTGCAAAAATCCCAATATCCACAAACCATAAATTTTTTGCAGACCTAGAAGGCGAATCAGTAGATCACAATATCTATTGAGGGATGATCGATTCTATTTTATACCTAACTACCAGCAGGCCTGACATCATGTTTTCAACTTGTATTTGTGCAAGATATTAAGCTGCTCCGAAACTTTCACATCTGACTGCTGTGAAGCAAATCTTCCGATATCTTAAAGGCACAAAGGTAATGGGTCTGTGGTATCCAATCGGAGATAACTTCAAACTACAAGCATTCACCGATTCGGATCATGCTGGGTGTAAATTGGATCGGAAAAGTACATCCAGAGGATGTCAATTTCTGGGTGGAAGACTCGTAAGCTGGTCTTCAAAGAAGCAGAATTGTGTGGCCCTATCTTTAGCAGAAGCAGAATATGTGGCTGCATCTACTTGTTGCTCACAGGCACTTTGGATGAAGATACTGCTACTTGATTATGGCTACAGATTCCTACAAGTCCCATTTACTGTGACTCCAAGAGTGCCATAACCATTTCTCACAATCCAATTCAGCATTCCATGACCAAGCACATCGATCTTCGGTATCATTTTATTAAAGATCACATCTTACAAGGTAACATCGAACTTTATTTCATCCCAACTGAGGAACAGGTAGCCGTTGTCTTTACCAAGGCAGTAGACTCTAATAAATTTCATAATTTTCTAGAAAAACTGGGAATGTTAAATCCCGACTCAGATTTCTTCAGAGAATGATTCCACCTACCTATCTCTCAATCTCTTTTCTCATCTCCCTTTCATTCTAATTCAAAAACACATTTAGAATCCCTTCTCGGAATATCCTCCGAAACTTCCTTCTGATCAATCTTCTGAAAATGGTTTCCAATCAACATTAATTTTCTGAACATCTTATGAACTTATAACTTGAAAGTTATTAAAATTATTCTTATTACTTAAGTTAAGTTATAGTTTATTTTTCAGTCATTAATTACTGGTTGCTCGTTCATTATAATGCTAAAATTCACAAAAACAAACATAACCACTTGTCATTAAGTCATAGAAATTACACAAAAACCCCAACACCACTATGACTTCCTCTAAAAACCATTAAAAACAACAAAAAACAACAACACAACTTCCCTAGCGTTTGTTGTATTGACATTTTGGAGAATCCCCATGGAAGAAAGTTTGGTTGATTCGCAGACTTGAATCATAAACACGCAACGATGTTCCATCCTCCAACATCACGTGATACAAGTCATTGGCAACCAGTCCCCCAATCACACCCTTCCACCAACCATAACGATACCAAACGTCCACATAATCATATTCCTTATATTCAGCGTTGGTGGAACAGGTTGAAGAGCTCCATACTTCACAATCACCACCATAGGTTCTCCAGTAGCTGGATCTGGAAGACTGTCGAGCTTAACCTCACATCATCTTGTCCATGTCTTAGTAATCTCTCCCCCATAAAACCCTCCAGCAAAATCTCCCTTCGAGAACTTCACTTCAACTTCATCATTGCACTTGAAGAAGAAACGAGCCATTCGTGTGATTTTTGTTCTTGGTACAAGTCTTTCCCTTGTGCCAACCTCTCCTTTTATAGGCAAACTATTGGTCCGTCCGTCTTCTTTCAACGTCTTTAATCTATGCCTTAGAAGTAATAATGACTCTAAGTAGACATTTATTGCAACCAGCAAATCAAAATCATATTCAAGGCAGGTGATTAGACAACTCTTTGCCTCCGACGACGTAATCAATAACTTCTGTAGAACTACCGTAGATTTACTTCCTTCTAGATCTACACGTGTAATCCTCTCTCTCTCTCTCTCTCTCTCTCTCTCTCTCTCTCTCTCTCTCTGTATCCTAAAAATGACAAATCCCAAACATCATCTCAAAAATTCCAATCTCTGAACTTACTATCTCAGAAAGTTCGTTTCTGACTCACGAGTCTCTGAACCCATTTCCGAACCTTCTCTCTTTTCTCTTTTGAAGAAAACTTTATCAAAATTTCACAAACTACTTAACATGAAAAATAAAGACATAAAAAGGAGCTTTCATTAACAAACACCAAAACAAAACAAAAACCATAAAAAGCCATATCACATCAGCTACAAACATACACAGAAACATACACATCACTCACTAAAGCTTGTAGTACAGCCACATCGGAGGATCCCCAAGATGATACTTCTGATGGATTCGAATATCTGACTCATCCACGAACAATCGAGTTCCATCAACTAACATCACGTGGAACTGATTAGACGGAGTTGTCCTAGAGATTGCGGCCGGCCACCATCCTCGGCGGTACCAGACCTCCACAAGGTCAAATTGTTTGTACTCCACCATGACCTTTGGAAGAACTAGTTGCAGAAATGGAAACCCCACATACACGGTCAACGGACCTCTAGTAGCACCATCCGTAAGGGTAGTCATCTTCACTTCATATCGATGATTCCATACCCCCTTAATAACACCACCATACACAGCTCCAACAAACTCTCCCTCTTACATCTTCACCTCAACCTTCTCATCACGGTTAAAGGGACGTCTTGCTGCCATCTTCTTGTTTAGGATTATGTTTTGTGTGACTTCTTTTTGCTTAGATGTACCCTCCTTTTCTAGGCAAGCAAATGAGCGATCAGCCTTCCCTTTTTTGGCGCCAATAGACGTAATCATCCGTCTAACAGAAATTTAATGCACCCTTTAATGCTAAATCATGTCAAGACGATTGATTAGACGATTTTTCGCAACCCGACGGCGTCATTAATGACCTCTGCAGAAGCACTTAATATTCATAATCACAAATGACAACGCTTTCATCATTTCCTGAGTTGACATGAATGGTTATCTTCTTCCCTCTAAACTCTCCTCTCTTAACCCCTCTTTCAGAAAATATACATTTCAGAAGCTTAACCCTTCACTTCTGAACCTTACCATTTGTTTCTAACTCCAAATTACTAAACCTCCAAGACAACTTCTCTTTGCCTTGGATATTTGAACACATATTCAGAACCTCACAAGCTCCGAATCATGTCTTCCGAACTCCTCCCCTCTGATCATCTTCATCCCTGATTTTCTATACTCAACACTCGGAACTTAATCTTTCTGAGTAACCTAGTATAGTTTCAGACTTCTGAATCTCCTACTTCAAACTCGGAGTTTCTTTAACTTCTGACTCTTTTACTCTTCTGAACTTCTGAACTTTTTCAACTCCTAAATCTGTTCTAATTTTGAATTCTCACTTTTCTGATTCCATCTCTGTACTTGTTCATCCTCTGAACATTTTTTCCAAATATCCTCATTTTCGGAACACTCCCAATTTCCGACAAGTATAACTCTGAATCTTAACTCCTCTGAACGTAACTCAGCAAACCATGTAAGCACCTTCTGAATCCATTCACACAGCAAATAAGGTATGTAATTTATAATCTCAATATTTTCTGAATTTAAATGATTAATCCAACGAAAAGTTTCAAACCAGACCAATTTAATGAAGGAATTCGAATTAAAATTGGTTGCATTATATATTCAATAATTAGAATTAAGCAACCAGAACTTTGTCGATGGGATCTCTTTTATGTCTGACGTGTCTGTCCTTTATTGGACCATCCTCTTTCATCATCTCTTACATTAAATGCCAAGCCCCCTCTTTTCTTTTCTGACATATCACTTCACCCGTCCCTTCATTCTCTAATCCGACGGTTCTTCTCAATATTCAAACCTAATAACTGTTCCCTCCCTTCTTTCTCTCTCCTCTCTTCATCTTCTACAAAACCCTTTCTCCCTTTCCCTCTAACAATCTGCAAAACCCTAAATTCTCTCTCACGATTCTCAAACGCTAAGTGTGCTCCAAATCATCTCTATCTACATCTTCAAAATCTTTATTTTCCATCTTCATCCATAGGTGTGAGAGTCTAGCTAATTCTTTAGTCTTCTTGATGACAGCCACATTCATGTCCAAGCTTCTAGGAAGTGAATTGAGAAGCTTCTTGTTAACATCAATATTGGGAAATGAAATTCCAGCAGTGGATAGCTCTGTGTGAAGGGTAATAAACCGTTGAAGTTGTGCTTCCAAAGATTCTCCAAGAACGTGATTAAACATGTTGAACCTTTGGCGAAGCATATCTTGCATACTTTGTTTCATGTCTTCATTGCCCTCATACACGTCAATCAATGCGTCCTATAAAGATTTAGCAGTTGTATATTCATAGAAACCCTGAGCAATTTCAGGAGAAAGTGCCATAGACAGGGTAGCAAGGGCTCTTTGATGTGGTTCCACCTTTTCAAAATCCAAGTCAGTGTAATCTTCAAATGGTTTGTCCACCAAAACTTCACCTCTCATCATGGTAAACATTTCCACTGCTTCACGTCTTTCATTTTAATGTATTGTTCAAAACGATACTTGCATTCGGTAAAACCTTCAGCTGTAATCAAACGGGGAATTCGGGTAACGGTACCCATAACGGAATCGAGGTCACTGTTTGTGACACCCCAATTCTACTGTTTGTAAATACTATGGTTTTTCATATAAATACATGAATACAAAAATACGGTTTATCAAAAACCGATAATTTACATGTTTGAAACTGTGGGTGTTACAAATCCATACCAAATCTAACCATAGTAAGCAAGAGAAGGATTAAACCTTGTGTCCAAGTTAGGAGCCAACTCAAGCTCCACTCCAGCTAAACTTCATCCCATTTATAGCAACTTATTTTAACCTGGAATACATGGCAAAACATAGAATACGTAAGACAAAAATGTCTCGTGAGTTACATGAGTTTTAGACTCAAACCTTTAACTTTTTTTTTCCAACTTTTTATAAAATTTACAACAAAATATACAAAAGTCACATTGATGATGTTTTCCCAAATCCTTATAGATTTTTAATTATTAATTTCTAAAGATTTACAATTATGTTCTTCTCTTTTGAAATCCCAAAAATTCCTTTTTTTTATCCTCGGGTCTTTATAACTTTGCCCAATTGACAATTTAGTCCTTTTAGTTCCATTTTTCCCAAAATGGTACAAAATTTATTTCATAGCATCATAAGTTTTAATTTCTTTCATTTTTACCCCAACATTATATTTTCTTTACATTAAATTCATTTGTGTGCCAAATGTCATTTTCTCTTCTTAACCGATTTTTACTATTACGCCCTCGTTCAAATCCAACTTTTCATATATTTATTTTATAATTTTTATCCCTATTTTCGGGTTCTTACAATCTCCCCTCCTTAAGAGGATTCCGTCCCCGGAATCTTTTCGTATTCTGCATAGTATGAATATCTTTTCTTTACTTACACTTTTTATCTTTGAGGAAATAACCTTTTATTCCCTCAACTTTTTAGTCGCTCCCTCATACTTCATACTCTATGTTTTAGTTACATTCTTTTTTACTTCATATACAAAGCTCTTAGTAAAACTTATTTCCTTTGACTTTCATCGTTCAAATTCTTGTTTTACAAAATAGTTTTATATTTGCATACTTTTATCAAAAATAGCAGTCTACTTTGTAATTCTTCCCATATCTTTACCAAAAACATATGAGATTATACTAATTATATTCTTTACTTATAAAACTTTTTCCCAAATACGATTAATCATAATTTGTATTTATACAAAATTCATAAATACACTAAATCTTTTATTGTAAAATTTTGTCCCTTAGTGGACATTTTTTTTAAAGCAATTTTTTTTATAACACCTCCTCATTCTTTTCACTCTTCTCTTTTTCTCATTCCTTTACTCACTCATTATTACATAGATAATTTATTACTATTTCTTCTTTCCAGAAGTTTTTCAATTTCTTATCTTTTATATATTTTATTCTTTAAATTTTTTTTAAACTTCAAGTTTGTTCTTCTTTTTCTCTACTAACAACTTCCGGTTCATTACCATTTATAATGTAAGTATTCTCTTTCTTTCGTTACACTTTACATCCTCACTATTCTGTTTTGAACAGAATCTGTCGAAACAGTACACCTCACACGAGAATTTGCATATCTCACTCTAGAAAAGTCAAAATGACGTACTGATTTTTGTTTTAGAAACTAGACATCCGTAGGCTTCTATTTATGATACATAATTTTTGGCCTGATAGATTTGTACAGTTTTGCTGTTGAAGTTGACCTATTATTTCTGTCAACTTCCTTATTTTCTACTCTTGGCATTTAAATTACTAATTATATATTTCATTTTAATCCCTATTAGCTTTCATACGTTTACTATAAATTACTATCTTTTCCACTCTATAATCTACATGTATTATTTTCTATAAATACATATCCCGTAACATTTAGTACATATATTACTTTCACATCTTAGCTTTTATTAATGACTCAATTGTTGCTTTCATTTCTTAATTCTCAATTTATGAAATTTCATTTTCATATACTTCTTACTCATTTCCTGTACATTATATGTATTACTTTCATTAGCACATACATTATATCACTTCTATTTAAAATACATTCACAATTTTGACATATTGGCAATTTAAATGCTTCTTTCATCCTCCTTTATTATTTATGAGATTTCGATCTCATTTACTCATTACACTTACTAATATAATCATGTCTTTTTCATTTTCAACTTTCTTACAGTATTTTCATGAGTACACTTCTTATATTCTTAGGTACCCCGTGTACCATTCTCATAATATTACTTATGTTTTAGTACTTTCTTGTAGTTCTTATTTCTCACACTAGTGCTCAGTTTAGCACTTTATCTCCTACTTACTCTTTTTCTACCGGTCTTTCAATTGTTTACCATAAATGATTTGATTTTTCAAATAATATATCAAATCTCATACATTTTATGTATGATAATTCATCTTTTCGTACTTATTACACTTTTCATGACGTTCTAACCATTCTTTTAGAATAATGTTCCACTTTACCATCTAGACTTATCTTGCATTCATTAAACTTTATTTTCATATATTTTTCTTCCTTTACATTCTTTCTTCTGTACTAAGAAGAAATATAGCTAACATATTTTAACTGTCATTTACTTTTCAAACAAAATTAAATTACTACTTCCATAGACAATTTAAGTTTTACCTTTTTCCATTCATTACCATTTACTTGTTTTGGCTAATGCCAAAAATAACTTTTACCGTTCACCCCAACTGCATCATAATAATACTTCCATAAAGACTTGCATTTCTGACCCAACAATTACTTGTTTTATCTCATCATACTTATTAAGCATACACTACTTTCATAATTATATAGATTACCACCATCGCTTTTTTTTATAGACATTCGATCTTTACATCTCATACATTTTACTTATAAACTTTTTAGGTTTTAAACCCAAAGTTTCTTTCATTGTATCTTTTACCATTTCTCTTTACGTGTCATAAGGCTACATGCCTAACGCATCACATTATTCTTTCATTTAAACTTCATTTCTTTACACTCTTTACTTTTTCATATCTTAAGGAGATATACACCATACCTTTCTTTACAGTATTATATATTTCATATTTCATATAAGACTCACTTCTTATATACCTTTAGGTGGTACACAACTCCCACTTATTTTCTCGTTATCTTTCGTTCTTTTGTATTTTGAAGTTATTTGTCAAATACATTATCTCACTTTTTATATTATATAATTTTCACATTTACTCTTTCTTTCACATATATAAACATATATGTACACTCATATACGTATCTTTACATTTCATAATTATTAACCATGTACCGACCACTTTTCACAATTATGAAACACTTTTACCTGTTATTCACATTCAGAAGTAGTAACTTCTCGTCTGTTTATTTTGGTTTTTCTTCTTTTACTTCATTCATTTGGTTGCAGAATTTAATTCCTCTTTAAGTTGCTCTTATTCATACTTTTTCTCGACTCTGCAGAGATATACTTTAATGCCTTTCAACCTGTTTAAGGAGTATTAACTATCTTATTGATTTCTTTTAATTTACCATACTAAGTGGTATATATCCACTGCATTATCTTTTAATACTTATAATCTTACTTGTTCTTATTACATAGGCATATAACTCCTATGTTATCCTTACTACTTTCTTCAAAACCCATACCCACCAGATTACCATAATTCCTTTACGATTCCACCAGTCTCAATACATATCCTGTGATTATGATAATACGGTCCCATATTACCATAACCACCTATACATATTGATTCTGCTGTTACCACAAGGTTTCATGGGTCACTAGTTCCCTTAACATATAACACCATTATATATACACGGTGATCAATACTAGAAATCTTACTACTTTATAAACATAGTCTTTAATAACTATAGACAGTTACGGAAAATAACATACAATTTTCCTAACGGTCAAATTTTTGCTCAATTTAAGAGTTATCTTAACATTTCTTATTGTTATATATTTGCATATATTAAGTGATGCATAGTATCTTAGTCATTTAAGACATCATATAGCATACTTTTATGAACTGACATTCCTATAGCATAAGTTTAAGCCTAGGAGTGGAACAAGTCAATCCTAATTCGCTTAAACTATGGTCTGATACCAACTTGTGACACCCCAATTCTACTGTTTGCAAATACTATGGTTTTTCATATAAATACATGAATACAAAAATACGGTTTATCAAAAACCGATAATTTACATGTTTAAAACTGTGGGTGTTACAAATCCATACCAAATCTAACCATAGTAAGCAAGAGAAGGATTAAACCTTGTGTCCAAGTTAGGAGCTAACTCAAGCTCCACTCCAGCTAAACTTCATCCCATTTATAGCAACTTATTTTAACCTAGAATACATGGCAAAACATAGAATACGTAAGACAAAAATGTCTCGTGAGTTACATGAGTTTTAGACTCAAACCTTTAACTTTTTTTTTCCAACTTTTTATAAAATTTACATCAAAATATACAAAAGTCACATTGATGATGTTTTCCCAAATCCTTATAGATTTTTAATTATTAATTTCTAAAGATTTACAATTATGTTCTTCTCTTTTGAAATCCCAAAAATTCCTTTTTTTATCCTCGGGTCTTTATAACTTTGCCCAATTGACAATTTAGTCCTTTTAGTTCCATTTTTCCCAAAATGGTACAAAATTTATTTCATAGCATCATAAGTTTTAATTTCTTTCATTTTTACCCCAACATTATATTTTCTTTACATTAAATTCATTTGTGTGCCAAATGATCATTTTCTCTTCTTAACCGATTTTTACTATTACGCCGTCGTTCAAATCCAACTTTTCATATATTTATTTTATAATTTTTATCCCTATTTTCGGGTTCTTACACTGTTAACGGTTGAAATTGCGGGATCCATCGGTAAAAATTTGAAGTTCGAGAAATTAAATCACAAATTTTAAATTCGCAAAAATTAAAAAACACGAGACTGAACAACTAAGCAACACCGAGCAACCGATCTACTTGGGGAGAGTATTGTCTTGACCGAACAACAACTTTGACCAAGCAAAAATAGCCGAGCAAATCAGGTCAACCGATCAACTAAGCAATCACGATGACCGAAGAATTAAGTAAGAGGTGCACCGAACCACTTCACAAGTACCGAGTAACAATCCAACCGAACAAACTGAGGAACCGAGTAACCAGGGGCGAGACAAGTTTGACCGAGTGATCACGAATACCAAGCAACACTTCAACCAAAAAAAGGAAACTAAGTAATCATAGGACCGAACAACTCAAAAAAAATCTAAAGTACCGAACAAAGCTATTGGGCAAACCGAGTAATGATTAAATGGACCGAAAAACCCAAAGGAACCCTAATTCCTGCAACCGCCAATCGAGCAACAATCAGGAAACCCTAGAAAATTAATGTTGCCACCGATTAACCCACTAAAACCCTACTCTCCTCCTTTCCGTCGTCGAACAACCCAAAGAAGCCTAACTGAGCAACCCCAAAAACTCGCAAAAACGGATCTGAAGCACAATTTTCCGATCAAATAACGAATTTTTAGGGATTTTTGGATGAATATCTTCAAAGAACACCAAGAACAAATCTTCAAAAAACACCAAAAACAGTCCAAACTAGCCAAAAAAGGGATCCAACTCTCCAAATCTCCAAGAACAAAAGATGATTGATATAAAAAACAAGCTCTGATACCAAGTGTAGGTCCAATGATCTCATAATAACACAATGATATCAATCAAAATGATAAGAACACAAGGAGATTTATCAACTTCAATGCACTCTTTGTATTGATCAAAGACTAGTACATAAGTTGTGTGATTGCTAAGAACACAATATTTCTCTCTCTACCTTAGCACAATTTCCAAGGCAATCCCCATGACAAATGATGACATAAAAACCTTAAATACTCTAGACCTAATGATCTAATGACCTTGGACCATGAGAACCGATCCACTAGCCTAAAATGGCATGGATCACAAGGACCAAAACCGAACAACCCTTGGTTGTTCGGCACCCACCAATTTTACAAGTAAAACCCAAAATTAATATCTTTTAAAATTTTAGTACTAATAAATAAAAGATTGAACCAAACTAAAATTAATTCCCAACAACTGCACCTCTTCTGTCGGGTAATATTTATATGCAATCAATTAGAATATTCCTTTGTACTATTAGTCATATATTTTGTACTAGATCAAGTATAAATATCAAGGATACCACCCGGGTCGAATGTGTGAGTTATCTCCCCAATTTTAAAACCTCTCATTATCAATATAAGAATTCGACACCATGTTTACTCAATTGATCTGTTCATTTTTATTTGTTTCTTGAATCATATTTCATTCCTTTGATACAATTCCCATTGTTCGAGTTCTATAACTAACAAATAGAATTGGGCATTCCAACCCTTTTGGGACAAATTTTAGTATTTTTCAAAAATGACACAAATGGATCGTAGAATGATATAATTTTTATGAAATATTTGGAATATATGGAGTCAATAAAATGAGAAATAACGTGTTTTCCAAGAATTTATAATTATGGAAACTTTAATGGTCGAAATTTGATAAAATGGTATAAAAGAGTCATATGTCGGATGTTTTGACATCTAAGAAATTAGTAGTGTTTCATAAGTATGTTAGCTTATACATTTATTTAAAATACATGTTGAACCTAAGAAATTCACAATTAGTCAGTGTGGGACAATAAAGGGTAAAAATGCCTAATATGATTAGTATGTGTCATGAATCATACTTAATGTTTGAAACGGAACTAGATGATATTTAGAAAGAGTTCATTTATAATTTAGTAAGATTATGTACTTAGTTGGGTAGTATGTACTAACCTTTTAATAATCAATAGAGGTTAAAAGATGTTGGAAGCAAGTAGGGTCAAGAGCTAGTGGATTTTTGTTGCTAGACATACCTAGCTACTGAAGTGAGTGTATGATGACTTTTTTGGGTACATAGCAACAAGTTTTGTTTGTTTTATTTTAATGTTAAATGTTTTTTATGCTAAATGTTTTATGATTAATAGTCTGAAATGATTTTCAAAGTTCATTTAAAAGTACTGCTTTACATTGAAGAATTGAAATGATTATATATGTTTTGAATAGAGACCAACTTGTGATGAAATGAAAGTGGTAAAAACTGAAATATGAATTAAATGTAACAAATGTAAAAGATGTCCAGACAAGGACCTTACCCGAAAAGGGGGGTCAACAGACGCTACTGGGATGGTACCTCCAGTCGCGAAGTAGTTGTCTTCAGCACGCTCTTATGGATTGATGTGTTCTAATCCATGGAGTGAAAGGGAACTAGGATGCCCTCACAGATAGATTGGTTCTATTCTGGGGAGGGAAAGGGATACAGGGAAAGTCGCTTTCACTTCCTCTACAACTCTCTTTCCCTCACTTTCGACTTGCCTCTTCAACTCTTCTCTCTTTCGAATCTTCTCTCTTCGTCTTGCCTCTTCAACTCTCTTTACCTCACTTTCGCTGCCTCTACAACTTGTTGAAAAGTAGTAAATCCCGAGCTTTGCAAGATTTCTCGAATCTAGGTTCTTAAACCATACAAATAACGGTCCATCCTCCGCTTCACAGTGTCGAACTGATGTGTTCCAAACCTTTCCTTCTCATTGAACTCTAAGGTATATTGTTGCACCATTTTTTATCCTTGTTGCAATTTCATAAACTCTTCTTCCAAACACTTTATTACCAAGTTTGAACAATAATGCTCCATGAACTTGAGTTTGAATTGCTCCTAGTTCATCGTACACGCCAGACTTTCTCCTACCTCCACACAGCTGTTCTCCCACCAAAATTGAGCATCACCTTTCAGCAATTTTGTCGCATACTCAACCTTTTCTGTTTCCTCGCATTTACTCGTACGAAACATCTTTTCAACATGAGCAAACCAATTTCTGGCTACTATAGGATTGTCCATCCCAAGGAAGTCATAGGGTTTACACTTGAGAAAGATATCATAAGTACACTTCTTCACCTTCTATGGAGCCCTCACTTCACTCATCCCAGTAAAAACCTCTCCCCAACCGTCCTCACGCACAGGTGGACGGGGGGTTGCCATGTACCTCCAGTAGTAGCATCCGCTTGTGGCCTAAAAAATGTGGATAGTATCTCTTTGATCGCTTTAGCCATCTTGGCTACGATCACCTCTCGTAGATTACCGGGCAACTCAGAAGGTCGATCTCCCTTGGGGTGGTGCTCAATACCCAAGCCTTTTGATCCCGTTTGATCTCTTGGCAGGTTACATCACTCCTTCTCTTTTCCAGTACTCATAATAACTTAAAAAAAGCAACTCATTTTAGTAATTGCCACCATGGCACTCAATATGATTGCATAATCAACTCATTTCATATGGCACGAGGGATAGCTACTTAGGGACCATTTGAGACCTCTCTTTCTCATTGGTTTAAGTCTAAACCTATCTCAAGCTTTAATTCCCTTAAACGATAGTTGTCATACCAACTTGTAATGCCCGGTTTCTCAGATTAAGTTACACCATATATGTTAACAAAATAACCACATAAGAACTTGTGTATCTTAAAAGTGAGTAAGAAGTTTACAATAGAACATCAAAAGCATAGGTTAAGTTCTAATCAATGTACATCACAAGTTACACACTAGTTTCCCGGAAACCGGGTCAAACAAAGGCATAGTCCAAAATATGGAAAACAGGTAGGTCTAAGTCCTTCTCTAGCTATCCCTCCATGATCCCTTTTCCACGATCTCTACTACCAAAACCTAAAACAGAACAGCAACAAATGATTTATGAGCTACACGAGCTCAGTGAGTAATCCCTGGTTAATCGGATTCTAACACCCGATATCTCATTGAACTCGTTCTCAACTGACTATCTCAGTCTCTCACTGTGATCAACACACTGTAGCTCTTTAATCATCAAAACTCATTAACTTGGTTATACAAAGCAAAACCAACAAACACCATGAAACTCATAGAACACTTCTTTTTTGCAATGAACAAGTCAACTACAACACAGTTCATTAAAAGAATGAATAAGCAACCACTCACCTGATGTTGGCTCAATACATGGAATCCTTGAACTGCGCGTACCAGACTCTTGTCTGTTAGCTTTGGCTATATCACAACAGTCTGTATTAATACTCAAACATCCAAAGACATCTCAATCTCATGTAACTCAAAAATCAAGAAATTAAAATATGAAAAGGAGTTACAAGCAAAAGATAACAACACTATCTTAGTTGCAGCTCCCATATCCCACAATTTGTGGGGTTTTTCTAGGGTTTTGAGAGAGAAATTTCGAGATTAAATGTTTCCCAAATGAAAGAAAAATGATACTTAAAAAAGGTCTGCGTGACATTAGCATCGCTATAACAACATACTTAACCTTAAATACACTAATATTAACTCAGTAGCACTTACCGAAAAGTAACATGACATTACAACCCTGGGCCTCATGATTCATCTCAAGCAAAGGCGTGGTCACTATCAGCCAAGATAAAAGCCATGAAGGAGTGCACTAATCACACTCCAACTCAACGCAACAGCCACCACATTGGCCTTCCCCGGATGGTATTGAATATCACAGTCGTAATCCCTGACCATGTCAAGCCATGTTCTCTGCCTCATATTCAAGTTCGTCTACCACTCCCAACTCTAAATCATGGGTCAGATAGTTAGCTTCATAAGGCTTCATCTGCCTCGAGGCGTAAGCGATCACCCGACCATGCTGCAACAAAACTACTTCCAGAACAATAATTGATACATCACAATACACTACCATATCCTCAATTCCCATAAGTAGTGTCAATACAGGAGCCTCAGATAACTCAGCCTCAAGCTCTCGAAGGCAATCTATTGATCGTCACCCCATCTGAACGCAACATTCTTCTAAGTCAAATAGGTCAAGGGCACGACAACCTTCAAAAGTCCTAGATAAACCTCCTATAATACCCGACCAAGCCCAAGAAACTCCTAATCTCAAAAGGAATCTTTAGAACCTCCTACAACATCACCGCCTCCACATTGGCCGGATAGACCATAATACCCTCTTGGTTTACGCGATGCCCCAAGAACCGGACCTCTCATAACCAAAACTCACGCTTGGGAACTTGGCATCTGGGCAGTTAATAGCGCCGGTATAGCACCGGTATCGCGGTTCGCGGTGGTCAGCATAATTGCGGTTCAGTTTAGCGATGGAAAATGGCGGTACCAATAAAATCACCGCTATTATCCGCGATTTACCGCTATGAGCTTCAAGAATTTATGAATGTGGGTGATGGTCATCGTTGGTCAGGTGTGGAAGGAAATGTAGACGACGGGCCAAGTACAAGTAGCAAAAGGGAACATCATAGAGACAACGATGATGAGATAGAAAATGACGTGGAAGATTTTCATGAAGAAGTGAATGGTTTAGCTGATGTTGACTCGGATGTCGATTAAATTTGAATTTGATACTTTGACATTTTCTATATTAAAATGTTATGTTATGTGACTTATCTCTTAAATTAAGCCTTATGTGATGTTTTTTGAATGACATTTATGATATTAATTCTACTAGTAATAGTCTAATATATAAATTCTACATATTATTAAAAAACCGTTATACCACCGCTATACCACCGCGAGAACCGCAAAATTAAATATCAGTAGGTTACCGCGGTTACGGTTTTGACCGCGATAACTGCATAGCTTGGCATAAAGCCTCTCCCTCCCTAGAGTCTCCAACACCTCCATCAAGTGGCTCTTGTGATGCTCCTTGGTCCACAACTAGACCACAATATCATTGATGAAGACTATAACTGATTGATCCAGCATAGGTTGTCACACCCGGTTCATGAGATCCGTGAAAGCTTCTAGGGCATTAGTAATCCTAAAAGGCATCACTACGAACTCAAAATGGCCATACCTAGTCCGAAATGCTGATTTTTGTATATCCTGCTCTCGCACCCTTATATGGTGATACCAAGATCGCAGATCAATCTTAGAGAACCACAAGGGTCCCTACAACTGGTAGAATAGGTCATCAATCCTTGGTAGCGGGTATATGTTCTTTATCGTGAGCTTATTCAGCTCTTTATAATTGATGCACTTCCAATGCGACCCGTCCTACTTCTTGACTAATAAAATCGATGCTCCCCATGGAAAACTGTTGGATATAATGAATCCCTTGTCCAACAACTCTTGTAGCTAAATGGAAAACTCTTGCATCTCTGGCGGCACAAGATGGGAGGGTGCTTTGGGTATCCAAATCAATCCAAAAGTCCACCTACCTCTCGGGAGGAATACTTGGTAGATCCTCAGGAAACACATCCATAAACTCTCGAACTACACTCGGTACACTCATACTACAGATACTGCGTGCTCCCGCAGTTTAGTAAAAGGTCAAACTACTCCTCGCCCACTTGCCCTGGACTACACATCTCTATCCTTCTTGGGGTTCAAACCGCTGTCGTCTGTAGTCAATCAATGCCCCAAATCAACTCAACCAATCCATACCCACTACTAAGTCGATCTCTCCAAAACACAGTCGTCATACACTCTAGATGCTCGAATGGTGCTATCATTGGCAATTCGACCTCTAGCGAGTGATCTAGAGCTCCTAAGGCAACGTCGAAGCCCTTGCTAAACGCAGCTTATACAAAAGAATAACTCATTCCAAACCCGAACCCTGATCCACTCTCTCCTCCTCGTCTCGTGGTCACCGTGCGGAGGATATAAAAAGTAAGCAAGTTATAACAATTCATAATTTCTGCCACACACGTTTCCCCCACCTACCAACTTCTTAGGACCTTTGCGACTCATCCCGATCCAGGTACGAAACTTGTGCTTCAAGCAGTACAGGCCCTATACTACTTACCACATCTATTCATATATATCTCATTCATACGACCCGCATATAAGTGCCCTATCATTCTTCCTAGACTACCTAGGATTCCACACCCCACAGGTGTCGAGAAATTTCTGATGATATCGTCAAGTCTCCTCGTGAATGCATAGTCGTATGTAATTGAGAATAAGATGGACAGTCGAATAGGTGCCCCTACCCTAATGTCACAACCAAAGAAGGAACATTTGGTAAGATTAGATCAAGAATTCTAAGGCTATCATAGCCTAATCGCATACAACCCTAAAGCATTTACTTAATAAAATAACAGTACCGGCATATATTTCATGTAACACATAATAGGAATCATACAAGGCAATAAGGCATCCTATGTAAGGCAATCCTAACATGCAATTATCATTAGCACAAGCATAAACATGGATATTTTGGGAAACACTTTACTTGTTTGAGCTTTGGAAGACTGTATGTATCCTATTTTTTTCTTTTGTAAAAATTCCATTCTCAAAGAGTTTATAAAATAAATCCTTTATTCCTTAGTTTGAGTTTGGATTCCCAATAATATTCATCCAAATTTCTCAAACCAAGGCTCTGATACCAACTTGTAATGTCCCGAATTCCAGACCAAAATTTTCATTTTTAAAATCAGAGTAAATTAAGAAACAACCATTGAAATTTCATAAAACATTCATCACCGTTTGGAAGATAATGTCTCAATACTAATAAAACAGGTTTGATAAAAACATAGTTCAGCGGAACTCTCAAGTAGATAAATTAGATGTGGTACAATCACGTCGCTCCTTTTCTCTATCAGAATAAGTACCTGAAAATCATTTAAATTAAAAGAGTAAACACAAAGCTTAGTGAGTTCCCACAAATATCACACGATCCATCTCATAATCACACAACATATCATCACTCACGGACAAGCTCTAATCTGATAGCAATTGAGGCTCTTGGGCCGACCCCGGCTCGTCTGACTCTAGCCAATATATGTTCTGCCGACATCGCTATCAATGTCGGAGGACTCTCGGGCTGATCCAAGTCCATCCGGCGCTTTGTCAAATCTCTGTTTTGCCAATATCCGACACAGTCGTAAGAAAAAATCATATGACTAAGCAACCAATAAGTAACACTATACTAGTCTAAACATACAATCCTAACCTAACGGGTATAGTGCTAACCACGCATGCAACGTCACACATAGTACAATGAGAAGACTCATGTGTCTCGTAGAGTAGTAGGAATACATAGACGAATCCTCGATACTCGATCAACATGATCCTCGTAAACCAACATTAAACATAACTCAGTGATCTGAATCACCTAAGTCTAAACCCCAATCTATCCAAGTTTTACCAAAAGTCAACGATCAAAGTCAAAATGGCATCGTGCGTCATGACGAGGTACCCATAGCGTCCCTATGGGATGCGCTTCAGAAACGGGATTCACCAGGGATAGCGTCGCTATCCCCTGATGTTAGCGGCGCTAACCACGACCATTCCAACTTTCATTTTAAGTACTTAATCTTCTAAGTTAGGGGATAAGGCCTTCCAGAATTCATCCTTTAGACCAGTACATCCATAAAAATATTCTAACCCAAACCCTAGGTAGAAATGCATCCAAAACCAAGCTCGAAGCCTAACATGGCTTCAAGAGGGCTTGAGCATGCCCTCTTCCAAGGTCTAGGTGTTCCAAAAAGTTTTTTAAAACCAACTTAGTGACCTGGAGTCCTATAACCTTCAGAAACATAACCATAATGAATCAAACCCACCATACGCAAGCTCTAGCTCCTACATCTAAGTGAAATAAGCACCAAGCAGCAGACTACAATACTTACAAAGGTCTAAAAGCTGAAGAATGAGTTAGATCTCAGGTGTAGAGGACTTCTTGGCACCAATACTCCTACATTTCTTCTTCCCCAAGGAACCATTAAAACATGGAAATGATGCTAAAACACCAAGTGGAGGCTATACTCGAGCTAGGGCGTCTCTGGAAGTTGGTGGCTGATAAAAGAGTCAACCCTAGAATTAAGAGCTTTTATGTAACGCCTCATTTTCGGTTTAGCAATTATTAAACTAATTGTTTAGTTTTTTATCCTTTTTAGGAGAAAAATGATTTAATTATTTCATGTTATTAGATAATTATGACAATAATAATAATAAAAGTAAACATAATAATAATAAAGATTATTGAATAAGTGATTATAGTTATGTATTAATATTTAAAACACAATTGAGGGACTAAATTTTCATAAGCATAAACTTACTTTCTAACAAAACTTTTGCATGGGGTTTAATATAATTAATCTAGCAAAGTGGGAGGGCCAAATTTGCCATTTAGCCAAAGTTGTGTATGACTCCCTTGGGCCAAGAGTGTGGAACCGGGACTTCTCTTCACCTCTTGACTACGACAAGCCTTATGCCATGTTCCCTAGTTTCATTAAAGGAAAGAAAATAAAGGACACGAAATATGCAGAGAAAATAAACGGAGAGAAAGGAAAGGATTAATCACTTTCGTGTTCCCGAGTTCGAAGGAAAAGAAAGAAATCCAGGTCTACGCAAAAGCAAGATGACATGGCTATAAAGCTGTCACTTGATGGAGCAATCTAGGTCTACGCAGAATAACTATGAACAAGTTTAAGGTCTCAAGAACAGGAGAAAAGAATAGGTGTATAGGTTTTTTCAAGCAATCTATCATTATCATACATTCACAACAAGTTCATAACTATTCTACAAGTTCATATAATCAGAATCAGCAACAAAAACAATAACAAAAGAGAACAAAAAAAGGAGAAAAGAAGAACTTGAAGAAAACTGAAGCAATCTATGTCTACCCAGCGCGAACAATATGACAACTTGATGAGAATTCGCAGGAGTAGTTGAAGACGATTGCACAGTAGACGAGATGATTTTATAAAAGGCTTGAGGCAGATCTATCAAGATAACAGATATATACAATGACCCAATCTCTTTCTCTCCAAATCCCTCCAATTTAGGAAGAAAGTTTGGAGGGATAATCTTCCTCCCTGATCCGTTCTTTTCTTTCATAATCCTTCCCAAAAAAAAGTCAGGAACACCCAAGAATTACACTTTCTTTCCAAATCCCTTCAAATATATCCCATTATCTCCTTAAATAACACTCGGGAACAGGGCGTTAGTATCTCCCTCGTTAACACACTAGTACGCAACCATAATCTCTTTTACGAGAAGCTTGATCGGAGAAAGGCTGTAACAAGAGAGAGAGAGAGAGAGAGAGAGAAAACGGCGAGGAAGGGAGTAGCAGGAATACTTTTTGGTCGTGAAGGCCTATGTGGATTGTTTCTAAGCAAGAATACTTTATGGAGTACATGCTACTTTTAACATGGGAGGTCTTTCACATTACCTTGATGATAATGGCCTCGCTGAATTAAGGTCAATTCCTTTCAAAGGGGGAGGGGATGATGCATGCATGGATGATTTGAGCTCTTCAAATGATGATGGTTTATTGCTGACTTGGAAGTTGGGTGACGTGGCGGGTGACATGGCCAAATTTGTGTATGGTGACGTGGCAGCAGAATTGATGGTGCATGGAGCCGTTATGAAGCATTGATTTTCATTGAATAAGTCATTTTATAATATTAGCATAACCAATTCTTTTATTGTTGTTTTATTTCCCTTTAATGCTCCTTTATTATGTCTTTTGGTTTTTGTAACGGCCATTTAGTAGTTAAGGCCTTATAAAAACGTTTATTTCTTTGTAATGAGATAATATTGAAGTTTAATCCAATAGCACTTTGTTCATTCTCTGAATTGTCGAGCATAAGTCAAACATTGTCAATTTTAGGACATGATTGTAATCTTGATACAAACTCAAATCAATAGGTCTTGGTTTCTTTTCACCGATTATTAGGTTATAGGTCTAGCATGATTTTCACACTATCCATTGTTACTTGTCTGTTCGTTTATTCTCTTGCAAAAACACCAAAAAAAGTTCTATTTCTGCCCAATTGTTACTAAATCACTAAACACTCAAAACAACTCTCTCCATAATCGTATCAGTCACGATCTCCTTACATGCCTTGTTGAAGCCGAAAATCAAGGTTGTGGGTACGAATCTCTTACAACGGGATGCCAATGATAAATCGTATACGCCTCTTTCTTCTATGTTCTTATGCTCTATACATATACACACTGACAACTTTTGGGTTACGGCTCTTAAACCATGCGGTTTTGGGTGGAGCCATGAGTTTCATTGCAAAAGAAAGATATAGTAGCGACTTGAAAGTTTGGGTCGGGATAACCGTGAGAGACTTGGACAACAGAAAGAATGCAGATGTGGAGGAGAATACAGTGGCGTAGGGGGCTGGATTGGTCTCATGAAGGCCATAAGTTGTGATATGTTTAAGCCCTCGTGATGATAGGAAGATGTCTCCTTTGTGTTTCTTGGTTGCTACCTACATTTCCGTTGCTTCTCGTCACCTTTTCACTAACCATGAAACCTCCACAACACCCCTTGGTGTTTGTGGTTATATTTATAAATCAGAAAATTGTCCTATTACATTCTTGTTGGAGCTCATTGAATTAAGATGGAAGATATAGTCATATGTGGGTACGATTTCATGTAATGGTTTTAATGTTATGTTCACTAGACTAGCTTTTGTTCTAATCATCAGTGAAAGTTGTTGGATTAGGTGTCTAAGCCATGACTAATAATTAATATTTACCTAATTAATAGTAGCATAGTCCATTTGGGTTGCCCTCATAGTTGGAGGATTGGCAGAAAGTTCGGTAGAGAGAAAGGTTGATTTATTATGTGATTAATAAATCAATAGAAATTAAATAAATAGTTTATTAATATATTTAAGTGTTAATATATTAATTAGAAACTATAATAATTAATTAGAAATTTTTCTGGAATTAATTGGGATTAATTTGGCAGTTAAATTGATTAATTAAAGGTGCAGGGACTAAAACTGTAATTATTCGATAGTTGAGTAAGTGGCAGTGTTAGTGACCATGTGGTGGCCGAAAATATATATATAGATATATATATTTTCGAAATATATATATATATATATATATATATATATATATATATATATATATATATATATATATATATATATATATATTATAGATAAATGGTGTTTGAATGATTAAAATAATAGTTTATCTTAATTCGAATTCAAAAAGGCTTATCTGTAACGATTATCTGATCACCACATGGAGGCTATAAATAGGGAGGCTCACCCTAACCCTAGGGCCACGACTTTTACCCTCTTTCTCTCTAGAATTTCGGCCAAGATACCTTCTGCTGGGTGTGACTGCATTTGAGGCAAGAGATCTCTGTTGCTTTGCTTCCAAGATTCACTAAAGGTTAGTTTTTCTTGATCTTTCTTTTTAGTTTATTTTTTTCTGGCCTACTAGGAATTGTTATATGTTTAATTAGAAGAAAACCTAGATCTATATAGGTTGCATGTGAACTTAGGAATATTAGTTCATAGTTGCAGAAAACCTTTCAGTGGTATCAGAGCATTTTGGTTGTTTTTCTTGTTAAATTGTTATAACTGTGTTCCTAGTAATTAGGGTTTATTGTTCCTAAACCCTAATTAGTGCAAATCGACATCTAGGGTTAGGGTTTTGAAAACCCTAGCCCCTCCCTTTTGATTTTGGCGATTTTGTGAATTAGGGTTAGAAGGTATTCTATTTTTGGTAACTTTAAATTGTTTAAAAGATAAACCTTAAAACCTTTAATCTTAAAAATCGAAATTTAAGGGATTAAGATAGGTTTTAGTTAATTTGATTAATTTGATAAAACCTATCTACATTTGAATTAATTTAATTAATTGGTAATTAAAAGATAATTCAAGGATTTAATTTAATTTAGAATTTAATTGTTTTAAATTGGCGAAATTAAATGGATAAAATCCTAAAAATATTTTAAGAGGTTTAAAATAGCAAATTTAATTAATTTAATTAATTGGTTAATTAAAAGATAATTAAAATCGATTTTGTGGTTTAATTTAATTTGAAATTTAATAGTTTAAATAGACAATAAATTAAAAGATAAACCAGAAACATATTTTTAAAAGGTTTAAAAATTACATCTTATATATATTATAATTAGGGAGTTATTATTATATGTATAAGATTAAAATGGTTAGTCAAATCATTAGTAGGCCTCATTCACGAAGCTGGTCTATAAAGTGGGTATAAGGAGACTGCCTATAAAATGGCGGTCTAATGGGTGAACACTCTCACCCACCGCTCGCCTGATCAGTGGAGGGTCGTTAGCCGAACGGGTTTGATAGGACCGCCTAATCTCATTAAAAGTATAATGTTATTATTCAAAGTACTAGGACCTTTTATATAAAACCCAAATCTAGTTACTTTAGGAAAAATGTGAATTGGTGCTAACCCATGAAATTGCACATTGCACTTTATGAAACGTTGGTGGAGCGTGTGTGGTTTACCGGCACGCCAATTGGGGTTCATAAATAGTTGCAATGGGTTTCTCGGGTGTTGTCATTATTGATGGAGCGTGTGTGGTTTACCGGCACGTCAATTTGAGATGGCAACTGACCCCGAGAGTACCAAGCTTATTTGCATGGTTATTCACTCCCGGTTTGTGATCCTCGGTATCCCAGTCACAAACAGTGGGGCACATCCGAGATTAAAACATGCTATTGAACAGTTCAATAAATCTCAATGAATCTAGGAATTCCATTTTAATAAGATTATCTTTCCGCGGTGGAATTGGCTGAATCGTCATTCGCCTACCTTATAAAATTTACAATATTGATTACGGCATCCCTCTTCGAGATTGTAAATTGTTATTGCAGGATCCTAGCCTTATAATTGTTATTGGGTCATTATAAGGATTATTATATACGTCTAATTAAAACTATCTTCTTTTATAGATGTCTTCTGCCGAACAATCCGCTCCCCACTCTAACTCAAATGTTACCTCAATCTTGTCATTATGCTCCAAAGTCACGTTGGACGGTACCAACTATAATGACTGGATCCGTAACATCAAGATGGCTCTGAGGTTTGAACATAAAGAGTATGTTCTAGAAACCGAGCTGGTTGAAATTGACCATGATAATGCTACTCCCGAAGAAATCACTCAATACGCAAAACATACTGATGATGCAACCAAAGTGGCTTGCATCATGATAGCTACAATGAACCCAGAGTTGCAAAGAATATATGAAGACTACTGGCCCTATGAAATGCACAAAGAGCTGGCGGAAAAGTTCCGCAAGCAGGAGCGCATTGAGAGGCGCGAGGTAGTCAAAGCTTTCACTAATGCAAAGCCTAGAGATGGAGAGTCCATTTGCAACCACGTGCAGAGAATGCAAGGGTACGTGGAAAGGCTCCGGAAGCTTGAGATGCCGGTTCACGAGGATTTGGCTGTAGACATAGTGCTGAATTCTCTGCCTAGTTCATATGACCAGTTCACACTGGCGTATCATCTGAACAACTCCCAGGCCACTCTGGCCGAACTGCATCGCATGCTCCGCACCGCCGAGGACGGAATGAAGGGTAAGAGTATACCCGCTGCTAATCAAGCCGTCCTGGCAATTGCTGGTGGAAAAGGGAAGAAGAGAAAGGGCCCTCCTAAACAGAATTGGAGGGAAAAGGTGCATGTTGGATCGTCCAGCAGCGGCTCCAAACCCAAGACTTCTGGCATTCCTCATAATGCCAATCCCAAGGAGGCAGAGTGCTTCTATTGCAAGGAACGGGGCCATTGGAAGAGAAGCTGCCCTACATACCTGCAAGACTTGAAGGATGGCAAAGTCAAGCCAACTTCAGCAGGTATTTACACCATCTTTAAAAACTCACCATCTTCCAATTCTTGGGTCCTTGATACAGGATGTGGTTTTCACATTTGTTCTGATTTGCAGGGCCTAAGGGAAAGCAGGGAGGTGGAGCACGGTAGACTCAACCTGATCATGGGGAATAGGAGATCGTCGCCTGTGACCAAGATCGGGACTTATAGTTTAGTGCTCAGTAGTGGTGTTTGTTTAGAACTTATTAATTGTTGCTATTCGCCAGAAATGGCAAGGAATATTATTTCATTTCATGCATTGTTTAGACAAGGATTACAGTTCTCGTTTGATAATAGTAATGGTTCCATTTCTGTTTTTCAAAATGGTATTTCTGTATTTACTGCTTTACCTTGTGATGGTGTGTATGAAACTGTGCAATGTGTAGACAATTTAGGTCATAGTGTAAACTTTATTGATTCTTCTAGTGGTGTAGAAAAGGCGTGCTTGTGGCACTGTCGTCTTGGGCACATTAACAAGAAACGCATCGCCCAACTCCAAAAGGATGGAGTGTTGGAATCATTCGACCTCAAATCGGATGATGTATGCGAGTCTTGTATTTTGGGCAAGATGACTAAATCACCATTCAAAGGGTCCTTTGAAAGAGGTGAAGGTCTTTTGGACATCATACACACAGATGTGTGTGGTCCCTTCAGATCTACCACAAAAGACGGCACGCGGTTCTACGTGACCTTCACTGACGATTTTAGTAGATATGGGTATATCTACTTAATCAAACACAAGTCAGACACCTTTGAAAAGTTCAAAGAGTTCAAAAATGAAGTTGAGAATCAATTGGGCAGGAAGATAAAGATGCTCAGGTCCGACAGAGGCGGAGAGTATCTTAGTATCGAGTTCCTAGACTATCTAAAGGAATGTGGAATAGTTTCACAGTTATCGCCTCCTCGAACACCACAGTTGAACGGTGTTGCCGAGAGACGTAACCGAACCTTATTAGACATGGTTCGTTCCATGATGAGTCGAGCTTCACTTCCCATTCACTTCTGGGGGTATGCCTTAGAGACTGCCGCCCACATCCTTAATCTTGTCCCTACTAAGAAGGTTGCTAAGACACCTCATGAGATGTGGACGGGGAAAGTTCCCTCGTTAGCACATATCAAAGTCTGGGGTTGTGAGGCTTTCGTTAGACGAGAGACTCACGATAAACTCGCAGAGAGAAGCGAGAAATGTTTTTTCATTGGATATCCCAAACAGTCATTTGGATACCTGTTCTACAGACCAAGCGAGGACGTGGTCTTTGTAGCGAGACGGGGATTCTTTCGAGAGAGAGAACTCATATTCAAAGAGGACAGTGGGAGTACCATTGACCTTGAAGAAATTCAAGAGTTACCCGACAATGCAACCTTAGGAGAAACTAGCAACCAACAAGAGGAAGAAGTTCCTGTTGGTCCGACTGATATATCCTTACCTCTTAGGCGTTCCAGTAGAGTTAGCATGCCACCCGAGTTTTATGGATTCCATATAACTACGGATGGAGATACGTTTGTCAGTGATAGGACACTGATAAATTTGGATGAACCTGCTAACTATCGGGAAGCGGTGGCGGGCCCTGAGTCTGCCAAGTGGAAAGAGGCAATGGACAGCGAGATCAAGTCCATGTATGACAATCAAGTTTGGAACTTGGTTGACAATGTACCGGGTCGAAAGACAGTCGGGTGCAAATGGATCTTCAAGAAGAAGACCGACATGGACGGAAAGGTACACACTTTCAAAGCAAGACTGGTTGCGAAGGGCTTTACTCAAACCCCAGGGATTGACTATGATGAGACCTTCTCACCAGTGGCTAAGATAAAGTCAATTAGGATTATGCTGGCCATAGCTGCATTTCATGATTATGAAATTTGGCAGATGGACGTCAAAACCGCTTTCCTTAATGGGAAGTTGACTGAGGATGTTTACATG
The DNA here is from genome assembly GCA_023525715.1 of Cichorium intybus. NCBI lineage: Eukaryota > Viridiplantae > Streptophyta > Magnoliopsida > Asterales > Asteraceae > Cichorium > Cichorium intybus. The sequence goes on from CM042015.1 coordinate 44,010,080, forward strand.
AATCAGCCAGAGGGTTTTGTTGATGCAAAGTATCCTGACAAAGTGTGTAAGCTTGAGAAATCCATCTATGGATTAAAACAAGCTTCTCGCAGCTGGAATCTTTGTTTCCACGAGAAAGTCAAAGAATTTGGTTTCTCTAGGAGCGAGGATGAGTCTTGCGTATATGTCAAAGCTAGTGGGAGTATAGTCACCTTCCTGGTGCTGTATGTAGATGACATACTGCTCATGGGAAACGACGTCCCGACTTTGCAAGATGTCAAGTCTTGGCTCGGGAAGTGTTTTGCCATGAAAGACCTAGGAGAGGCAGCCTATATTCTCGGGATAAGAATATTAAGAGATAGGAAGAAAAGACTAATTGGACTTAGTCAGAGTACATACTTGGACAAGGTACTAAAAAGATTTAGTATGGAAAATTCCAAGAAGGGAGAGCTACCAATGCAAAATAATGCTAAGCTGAGTAAGACTCAGAGTCCAAGTACAGACGAGGAAATTGCGGACATGAGTCGGGTACCTTATGCTTCGGCTGTGGGGTCGATCATGTATGCCATGACGTGTACTCGTCCCGACGTGGCCTTTGCCTTGAGCATGGTCAGTCGATACCAGGGGAACCCTGGTAGGGCTCATTGGACAGCGGTCAAAAACATACTCAAGTATCTGCGCAAGACGAAGAACTTTGTCTTAGTCCTTGGTGGCAGTGATACCTTGAGAGTTGACGGGTATACTGATGCCAGCTTTCAGACAGATAGAGACAATGGTCGGTCTCAGTCAGGCTGGGTATTCCTGATGAATGGTGGAGCAGTGACTTGGAAAAGTTCCAAGCAAGAGACGGTGGCTGATTCAACGTGCGAATCAGAGTACATCGCAGCGAGTGAAGCGGCAAAAGAAGCGGCTTGGCTGAAGAACTTCATCGGTGACCTTGGAGTAGTCCCGAGTATTCAGGAGCCTGTGGAACTTTTCTGCGATAATGAAGGAGCGGTTGCTTTGACGAAGGAACCGAGAGATCATGGAAAGTCCAGACACATCGACAGAAAGTACCACTACATAAGACATAAGGTAGAAGAAGGTCACCTCGTAGTGAAGAGGGTATCATCAGAAGATAATCCTGCAGATCCATTGACAAAGGCTCTGAGTAGGATTAAGCACTATCAGCATGCACGACGCATAGGATTAACAGATGATATTAGTTTTTTGTAATTAGATAGGATTTTGAAACTTATTACAATATAAATGTAATTGACTTTGGTGAATTAATAATATAGTTTTGTTGATGAGTATTTGATACTGCCTTTTGTCGATTGTTTATTATTGTGTTTCATTTTGCATGTTTACTTCCTAAATAATATTGTATTATTTAAATATCCACAGTCGCTCATGCCTCTTAGGGAGTAAGTATGAATGAAGACTGTCATGAATTGTTTTGTAGATTGTCTAATGAGTTAGACATAGCAATAAGATTGCTACAATATTCATGAGTACTTAGAAAATAGGGATTTGAGTATTGGATAAACCCACGCTCAACTGATTGCTTCATGGATTTCATCATAAGCAATGTTGAGACGATAACATCTTTTGATCTTTAAGTAGAGACATATAAGTTATGTTTTACCAAGCGGTTGTTCATTGACAGTGCGAAAACGCATCGGTAACACGGTGTTATAAAACGTGTTGTTGTGAATGATTTGACTAGTAAAAGACATAAGTATATGAGTCAAAACTTATTCGTCCCTTGACCCTGTCGGGAAAACGGATATCTGTAGGCCTCTCGATGATTTTGAAGTTGACTGAAGGGTTGGCCAACCAGGACTAAATTGACATGGTCAATTGGTAGTCTTAAAGTCATATGCAAATCAAAAATCGGGAAAAAGAGAATCAGACAAGGATTGATCTTAATCCATGTCCTGAGTCTGAAAAATATCTTGTTGGACGAAGGATCATCTGATCACTTATCATTGGACAGAACTGACTAGGTCAGAGTTCGGCATCGGTTTCTAGGAAGCTACAGTTGCTAATTAGTTAGAGGGTAAATTGGTAATTTTAGTCATAGACTTATCCAAGTGGGAGACTGTTGGATTAGGTGTCTAAGCCATGACTAATAATTAATATTTACCTAATTAATAGTAGCATAGTCCATTTGGGTTGCCCTCATAGTTGGAGGATTGGCAGAAAGTTCGGTAGAGAGAAAGGTTGATTTATTATGTGATTAATAAATCAATAGAAATTAAATAAATAGTTTATTAATATATTTAAGTGTTAATATATTAATTAGAAACTATAATAATTAATTAGAAATTTTTCTGGAATTAATTGGGATTAATTTGGCAGTTAAATTGATTAATTAAAGGTGCAGGGACTAAAACTGTAATTATTCGATAGTTGAGTAAGTGGCAGTGTTAGTGACCATGTGGTGGCCGAAAATATATATATAGATATATATATTTTCGAAATATATATATATATATATATATATATATATATATATATATATATATATATATATTATAGATAAATGGTGTTTGAATGATTAAAATAATAGTTTATCTTAATTCGAATTCAAAAAGGCTTATCTGTAACGATTATCTGATCACCACATGGAGGCTATAAATAGGGAGGCTCACCCTAACCCTAGGGCCACGACTTTTACCCTCTTTCTCTCTAGAATTTCGGCCAAGATACCTTCTGCTGGGTGTGACTGCATTTGAGGCAAGAGATCTCTGTTGCTTTGCTTCCAAGATTCACTAAAGGTTAGTTTTTCTTGATCTTTCTTTTTAGTTTATTTTTTTCTGGCCTACTAGGAATTGTTATATGTTTAATTAGAAGAAAACCTAGATCTATATAGGTTGCATGTGAACTTAGGAATATTAGTTCATAGTTGCAGAAAACCTTTCAAAAGTACCAACGCATGTGTACCTTTAATGTTGCTAAACTGATCCAATGGCGTTAAGTACTTAATACATGTCTTATTGGTTGGATAATTAGAGGAACACTCTTACAATGATCTAAATTGCACCTTAAACCCGTAACAGCAAATACAGAACTTGCAGATCAATTTACGTAAAATCAGTGTGGAATCGTAGAAGAACCCATGAGACAATAATTGTGTGAAATCGAGTCTAGTTTCCAGAAAGGTATAGTACATGTAAATTAGAATTATGGTTCAGGAGATATGATGAAATCATTGGAAAGGGATCTAAAAGGGTTTAATTGGAAAATTACATAAAAGTTCCTTATTAATGCATCAAGAGCTTAAGAGTCAGATTTTTGGACATATGTAACATTTTTAAGATGTTTATAAATACATTTGTTGGTATTATAAGTATTGTTATAAATTCAGCGTTACCACGACAATTATGAGCAAACTAAAAACTAGAATATAGATGAAGAAAGAAAGAAAGCTTGAGAGCTTGGAGAGAGTAGAGAGAGTTTATATCACTTGTGAAAGAGTTGATATGAGATGCATTTTCTTCCTTACATTGATAGTCTATTTATACTACCAAGTCTACTATTCAAATATAGTTGTTTAATTGGTAAATGCAAAGTGATGACAAAGTGATGACATAATGTTGTCATTCACCAATTACTTGTAACACTCCCCCTTGAATGACATCATTCTACATCAGAGTTCAACTTTGAAGTACTGCCTCATTAAAAACCTTGCTAAAGAAAACCCAGTGGGAAAAAACTTTTGCGAAGGGAAAAAGAGTGCAGTGTCTAGTTGACTCTCCCTTATTTAGATATCGAATGACCATTATGTATTGTGTAGATGTCTCATTCCAATACGATGAACATGTTTTCTAAAGATCTTGGTAGGAAGTTCCTTTGTAAAAAGATCTGCTGTATTTTTGCTAGATTGAACATGTTTTAGTTCAATCTGTTGATTCTTTATACGCTCTTGAGTGTATTCAAAAAACTTTGGAGGAATATGTTTTGTCCTGTCACTTTTGATGTACCCTTCTTTCATTTGAGCGACACATGCTGCATTATCTTCATAGATTAAGGTTGGAGATTTATCTTTATCAATTCCACAAGAAGTCAGGATAAGTTGTGTCATTGATCTTAACCATGTACATTCTCTACTAGCTTCATTTAGAGCAATTACTTCTGTATGATTTGAAGATGTGGCGACGAGTGTTTGCTTTTGAGAACGCCAAGATATTGCAGTACCTCCATTCATGAATACATATCCAGTTTGAGATCTAGCTTTATGAGGATCAGACAAGTAACCTGCATCTGCATAACCAATCAAGCCTTGTTTTGAACTATTAGGAAAAAATAAACCTAAATCAGTAGTTCCGCGAAGGTATCGCAATATGTGCTTGATTCCATTCCAGTGTCTTTTTGTTGGAGATGAACTGAATCTTGCTAATATATTTACTGCAAAAGAAATGTCAGGTCTAGTACAGTTAGTAAGATACATAAGAGCTCCAATTGCATTAAGATATGGTACTTCTGGACCAAGAATTTCTTCATTTTCCTCACAAGGGCGATATGGATCTTTGTCAATATTTAGTGATCTAACAATCATGGGAGAGCTAAAGGTTTGGCTTTATCCATATTAAAATGTTTCAAGACCCTTTCTGTATAGTTCGATTGATGGACAAGTATCCCATTTGGCATATGCTCAATCTGTAAACCAAGACAATATTTGGTTTTCCCAAGGTCTTTCATTTCAAATTCTTTCTTTAAAAATTCAACCACTTCAAGGATTTCTTTATTTGTCTCAATAATGTTCAGATCATCAACATAGACGGCTATAATCACATATCCAGATATTGTTTTCTTAATAAATACACACAGACAAATAGTATTGTTTTTATAGCCCTTGCTTATTAAGTAATCACTTAGACGATTGTACCACATACGTCCAGATTGCTTTAACCCATACAATGATCTTTGCAGTTTGATAGAATACATTTGTTTGGGTTTTGCACTTAATGCTTCTGGCATTTTAAATCCTTCAGGGATTTTCATATATATATCACTGTCAAGTGATCCATATAAGTAAGCAGTAACAACATCCATAAGATGCATATCTAAATTTTCAGAAACTGCTAGACTGATTAAATATCTGAAAGTGATTGCATCCATAACAGGAGAATATGTTTCTTCATAATCAATTCCTGGCCTTTGAGAAAAACCCTGAGCAACGAGCCTGGTTTTGTATCTCACAATTTCATTTTTCTCATTTCTTTTTCGTATAAAAATCCATCTGTATCCCAATGGTTTCACAACTCCAGGTGTGAGTATAATAGGTCCAAAAACCTTTCTGTTATTGAGAGACGTTAATTCAGCTTGCATGGCCTCTTTCCATTTACCCCAATCCTGCCTATTTTGGAATTCAATGACAGATTGTGGTTCTAGATCCTCATTGATAATATTGCATGCAACTGAATAAGAAAATATTATATCTTCTAATTCATATTGGCTCCTTACTATTTTTATATGACCATAATTAATTTCGATCTCCTTATCATTTATTTCCTCAACTGGGGAAGTAATGTTATTTTGTGTTTCTTCATGAACACTTTCATTATGCTCAAACATATTTTCCATTCCTCTTCTTTTTCTAGGATTTGCATCCTTAGAACCAAATGGCCTTCCACGCTTCAGGTGTGCTTTGGATTCTTGAGTTACTTTTTCATCAGATTGTCTATCTGGCAGTTCAATTCAAGCAGGAGCATTAACAGTAGGTATATATGATTTAGTAACTCTTTTTGTATCAGTAAATGCATCAGGTAATTGATTTGCAACTTCTTCAAATGTATTATTTTTTGAACACCCATCTCACATTCTTATGTGCAAGGATCAAGATATGATAAAGAAGGTTCATACCATGAAACATTCTTTTCTTGGGTTTTCATTTCTCCGCCAAGTGTTTGGGAAATTTTCTTCATTGAAATGGCAATCAGCAAGACATGCTATAAACATATCACCTATCAAAGGTTCAAGATATCTTATTATTGAATTTGTTTCAAAACCAACATATATTCCCAACCTCCTTTGAGGACCCATTATTGTATGTTGTGGTGGAGCAATAGGAACATATACTGCACTTCCAAAAAATTTAAGGTGGGATATATCTGGTTCTTTTCCGGAAACAAGTTGAAGGGGAGAATATGTATGATATGCACTTGGTCTCATACGAATCAGTGATGGAGCATGTAAAATTGCATGACCCCATATGGAAACAAGAAGTTTTGTTCTCATTATTAATGGTCTAGCTATTAATTGGAGACGTTTAATAAGTGATTCTGCTAAACCATTTTGAGTGTGTACATATGCAACTGGATGCTCAATAGTAATTCCTATTGACATACATTAATCATTAAATACTTGAGACGTAAACTCACCTGCATTATCAAGTCTCACTTTATTGATGTTATAATCAGGAAAATGTGCTCTCAGTTTAATAATCTGAGTTAGGAATTTTGCGAATGCCATGTTACGACTTGATAATAGGCAAACATGAGACCATCTAGTTGATGCATCTATTCTGACCATAAAGTATTTAAATGGTCCAGAAGGTGGATGAATTGGTCCACATATGTCTCCTTGAATTCTTTCTAGAAATCTAGGCGATTTCCTTTCAACTTTCATTAGTGAAGGTCTTGTAATTAATTTCCCAAGGGAACAAGAAATGCATCGGTTCTTATTACCTATTTGAGGGAACTTCTGGTCCTTCAATGGATGCCCAAATGTATTTTCAATTATTCGGCGCATCATTGTTAATCCTGGATGGCCTAGCCTGTCATGCCACAAACTAAATATTCTAGGATCACAAAATTTTTCTTTAACCACCAAATTTGACTCAACTATATTTATATATGTAAAATGTAAACCAGAATCAAATTGTGGTAATTTCTCCAATATATGGTTTTCATTTATTATAAACATATATTTCTTGTTTCCTATTGTTTTGGTGAATGTGTCATATCCGTTAAGATATATATCATTAAAACCCAATAAATTTCTTTTTGACTTTGGGGAAAATAACATATTACTGATTACAAACTTCGTACCATTAGGTAACATGAAACAAGCATTTCCTGCTCCTACAATCAAGTCTACAGGACCTGATATTGTATTTATGTGCCCTTTTACGGGTTTTAGTGTGGAAAAATATTTCTTTGTTTTCAAGATGATGTGTGTGGTACCACAATCAATTATTAAGAGTTCTCCAAGATTTTATTGGTTTTGTGCTCCATTTGAACTCATTTTGAACTTCATATAAGAAAAATAAATGACGAGTTATGAACACAATTTTAATAAAAGTGACTCGAAAAAACTTCATTAAGAAAGAAAAATATTACAATAAAAAATTAAAAACATATTACAAAAGGAAACTAGTTTTCTAGGATGTCTAAATCATTGCAAAAGTCAAGAGTGTTTAGTTCAATGTTTCCTAGATCAACACCATCGATGATGTTGACTTCTTTCCCCTTTCCTTTAATGGAATATTGGTAAAGTTTACAAAGATGGGGAGCTGTACGACAGGTCCTTGACCAATGACCTGTGCTACCACATCTATAACAAAAACCTCCGGGGTTCTGTGATTTTCCGGCATCATTTCTTTTTTCTTGTGGTTGGACATTATTTCTTGTGGAGTGTGTTGATTATTGTTTCCTTGACCACACCCACGGTTATAAGGATGACTGCGTCCACGACCCTGAGTATAACCACGCCCAAAATTTTGGTTTTAGTTAAAATGGTCTCGACCGCGACCACGGCCTCGTCCTCGTCCACGACCACGACCACGTCCTCGTCCATACGAATTATTTCTAGGTTCATAAGTGATAGTAGCATTTGCTTCAGGAAGTTCTACTGAACCTGTTGGACGGGACTGGTGGTTCATTATTAATAGTTCATTATTTTGTTCTAGCAACAAGGAGAAGTGTATTAAGCTCAGAATATTTTTTGAGCTTTTGCATACGATATTGTTGTTGCAATGTCATATTTGATGCATGGAATGTAGAGAGAGTTTTCTCCAACATTGAAGCATCAGAAACCTCTTCCCCACAAAATCTTAGTTGTGAACATATCCGAAATAATGCGGAATTGTAGTCATGTACCTTTTTGAAGTCTTGAAACCTCAACGATAACTACTCAGCCCTAGCACTTGGGAGTATAACTTCCTTTTGGTGGTCAAATATTTCTTTTAAGCTTTTCCAAAGATTGCTAGGATCGGTGGTATTGAGGTATTCATACCTCAACATTTCATCGATATGTTTGCAAAGGAAAATTATTGCACGTGCTTTGTCTTGCGACATGCACTTATTTTTTTTCTTTTATAGTTTCAGATAAATCCATGGACTCAAGATGCATCGTAACATCTATAGTCCAAGGCATGTAGTTCTTTCCGCTGACTTCAAGAGCGGTAAATTCAAGCTTTGCAATGTTTGACATATTGTAGTTCCTATTAAAAAAAAACTCATTAAATTTGTCGTTTAAAGGTGCGGATGTGTTTTACTATTTCTATTATAGTTACAAACATAATTAAATAGATGAATATTCTCAAATTCCTTTTATTTTACAATTTAAAATTTTATTTTTAATCGGTTGCGCATAAATAAACATTAGTATATATAAATAGATTTCAGAGCATGAATAATAGTTAGTATACATAAATAAATGTTAGTGTGCGTAAATAAACGTTAGTTTATATAAATAAGCGTTAGTATACATAAATAAATGTTAGTATACGTAAATAAATGTTAGTTGCCGTAAATAAGCGTTAGTTTACATAAATAAACGTTAGTTGCCGTAAATAAACGTTAGTTTGCATAAATAAATGTTAGTATACATAAATAAATGTTAGTTGCATAAATAAAAATTAGTATGCGATAACAAAAGTTAGTTTACAATAATAAATGTTAATGAAGCGTAAGTAAAGTTAGAATAAAAAATGAAGTTCGTTAGTAGTCATAACGTCAAGGATAAATAAGAAAAGAAATTTGTTAGTAGTCATAACGTCAATGATAAATATGAAAAGAAATTTTTTAGTAGTCATAACTTCGAGAATAAAATATTGTTTTTTTATCGTTGTCGTTGTTATTATTATTATTATTAATTAACATTCTAGTTTTGATGAAATTACATACATTGATTAAGATCGATGTGTCTTTTAATCGCCTTCGTTAGAGCCTCGTGCTGATAACGTGTTATAAATTCAGCGTTACCACGACAATTATGAACAAACTAAAAACTAGAATATAGATGAAGAAAGAAAAAAAGCTTAAGAGCTTGGAGAGAGTAAAGAGAGTTTATATCACTTGTGAAAGAGTTGACATGAGATGCATTTTCTTCCTTACATTGATTATCTATTTATACTACCAAGTCTACTATTCAAATATAGTTGTTTAATTGGTAAATGCAATGTGATGACATAATGTTGTCATTCACCAATTACTTGTAACAAGTATGAGCTTAATTTATAAATAATATAATGCTTAAATGTTTTAAGACTAAACGTAAACAGGAAATAACTTAATAATAATAAGTGAAGAGTAATACGTAAACTAAATACCAGTTTTAAATGAATATATAAATGGTCTTAATAAGATTTTATGTTGTAAAAACTTAAGGGGTTAAGGTCTTTTGGTAAAGACTTAATGAATGAGCGGATCGTGAAGTTGTAATGCGTAATACATATAAGTATTAATAAGTAGTGAATTGTTCTACAATCTAAGTAGTTTCTATTGATAGTATTTGTAGGAAATTACATGATATGTTTGATGGTTGGCACTTGGATCGCTGCTAGCAACATAGTGGTATCAGGTGACTTACGCTAACTCGCTTATTATGTTAACCGGGCATGTAATGTGTATGTGTGTGAATGTATGTTTATCTTCTTTTAATAGAAAGATGTGATAAGTATTATGTGAATGTATATGTATGTAATGTAACTGACCGTGAAGGATCCTGGGGTGGAAGTGGTTCAGTTGGTTGGTCGTGAATGACCTTTTGGAGAAGGGCCAACGACGGAGGTACCGAGGACAGCCCTTCGGGGAACCGACCCGCATGAAAGAGTTGGTACCAACAATATATGTTAGGAATACTATCATGATGTTATATTAAGTTATTTTATTTTGAATATATGTGAATGTATGAAGGTGATGCGTGAATGCATGTGATTGATATAACATGCGATTATTGTGTTTCTCACTAAGCATTTCGCTTACCCGTTGAATTCTAACAATTCAGGTTTAAGGGTAATTTGGAAAGGACACAACATGACCGCTCTGAGCTTGTATCAAAAGAAATGAAAGGACCTTTATGAGCAAAATGCTATATTATGTCTTCCGCTTAAGTTTAAGATGTTCATTCAAAGTTGGACAATGTTAGGAAATCTACTTTACGAAAGAACAATGTTATTTATATGAAAGGTTTGTTACGTTAAGAACTAATAAGTCCAAACAGTTTTGTGAAAAGTTTTAACACCTGAACTCTGATAAATTATTATTTAATTTTTATGAAATTATTTCCATGGATGAATTTAAAGGTTTTTATTATGCAGTATTTAAAAAAAATTAGGGCATTATAATGGTTTGAGGGATTTAGACATACTATCTTGTGTGTCTAAACTCAAACCAAGACTTAAGGAATGTTCTGTTAAGAAAATATTTTTTAAAAGTCAAGTGTTAACAAAAAAATCATATGACATGAGCAATCACCGGAGTTCAACGGGGGTGGGTATACTTTGTATTTGATATTATGCTATATGAATGATGAATAGTTAAAATAGTATGTGAAAAGTGTGATAATGATACGAAACATAAATGTTATATTTGTGTATATTGATTCTATGTGATGATGTTAAGAAAATATTTTTTAAAAGTCAAGTGTTAACAAAAAAATCATATGACATGAGCAATCACCGGAGTTCAACGGGGGTGGGTATACTTTGTATTTGATATTATGCTATATGAATGATGAATAGTTAAAATAGTATGTGAAAAGTGTGATAATGATACAAAACATAAATGTTATATTTGTGTATATTGATTCTATGTGATGATGTTAAGAAAATATTTTTTAAAAGTCAAGTGTTAACAAAAAAATCATATGACATGAGCAATCACCGGAGTTCAACGGGGGTGGGTATACTTTGTATTTGATATTATGCTATATGAATGATGAATAGTTAAAATAGTATGTGAAAAGTGTGATAATGATACGAAACATAAATGTTATATTTGTGTATATTTGTGTATGTGGTTGCTATGTGCACTGTTATGCTTAGAATTTGATGTACGTTACCTGTTAGGATTGATGTTGGCAACTTACAGCAATAATGCCTTTAGCAATGTATAACTAGGATCATATAGGCTTAGAATTTTGACTTGGCCTTTCTACATGTTCTTGTTTGATTGTTGCTTTAGGGTAGACTCAACTTGTTGAAGGCCTATCTGGTTTGGTGTTATGCATGGCTAGACATGCATGATGCATTTTGCCATCATTGATGCACAATGTGAAAACCTGTAAACTTTTAAAGTATACTATTAGGACGACCTAATGCTAGTAATATGTATAAGTAAGTAGTAGATACCTACCCAAACTTCCTGGTGGTGAAGTCAAGACTATGTGTGTATAGTGTGTAAGCAGTGCTATGGCGCGCGTATCACTACTAACACATGGTACCCACTGTGACTTGGTAGAATCCTATGGTTCCTGTGAATCAAGCCATGTATAATACGTAGAAGTAAAACATGTTAGGTGAAATAAGATGCCTAACAGTTACCCACGTGTCCTACCTGTGTTGTAGTATTAGCATGTTCAATGCTTTAAGTACTTATTAATAGTAATTTTTTATGAAAATATCATTAGAACGACGTAGATGAATGTAGCAGAAGTAGCCAAACGTGGAGCTACCCTATCCTTAACACTTCACTGACAGGCTAGGTTGCCAATACGGGGAAACATTATATGACTAGTCCAGTGATGACACGATCATCTGTAGTGCACAGAGATTGTAGCCAACAGATCAAGCAAGGAAGACGACCGAATGGGTGAGAGCTGACAACGCCTAGTAATATCAAGTATTTTAGTCGTTGTTGAGCCCTATTATTGGTGAAAATATATCATATATGCATTGGTATTTCTCACTTTTTGTGCTAGTGCTTGTTTGCAAAGAAATGTTACAATCAGGGGCTAAATGCGGACAATTGAAGAAGTTTTGAGGATAAAGTCAAATTCAGTCGAATAAACACGCGCGCCGCGGGAATGAAGATGTTGAAACACGATTTGACAATAAATGCGGAATAATAACGAACACCAATCCAGAATCCAATGTGTCGAATGATTCGATTCAACAATGTTTTACAATGGGGTGTTACAATATGTTTTTCTATGTGTGTTTTTCTCTCTATCTATGAAATCACTAGACTCCCTCTAGATCATCGCTATAAAATAATAATAAATCACTATTTATAGCTTAGACAAAATAAAGAGCCTAATGAACAAGCCCACAAGCCCATACGCCTAAGTGGGCCTTTCTTATGCCACCAAGTCATAATCATGAAGAACTTTGCACCCAACAATCTCCCTCTCAAAGATCGGAATGGATGACGTGACATAGGAAGCGGATCAAGATACGCGTAAATAATAATCTTCGACAATCAACAGCTCGGATGACCAATGAAATATGTAACAGTTTTAGGAAAGTAGAAGTTAGTCCCTCTGGCTGTAGCGTGACACTAAAGTTGGTAAGCTATCGTCTTGTCTTGACCACCAAACTCCCGTGGATCGAACCTCACTACCATTGTACTAGTGTGTGTGAGGTTTTATTTTCTTATTTTTGACCGCACGACGACTTAGGCATGTCAAGAGCGACAAAAAAAAGAACAAACTACGTGTCGGAAGGTGGGAACAGTTATAGTTCCTTGCACAGTTACCGTTGGCAGATCAGTAAAATAAACACCCGATGACTCAGGAAATTGTTTCAGATTTATACTACGGAAACCAAGACAGTACCAAAAGCAGTGCTAGGTGACTCTTTAGCTCTTATGGTCATAGTTGATGAGGTTTCAAGTTGACCATTGATTATCAAGCGAATAACATCATGATATGCTTACGAGCGATCATTTGAAGGATCCGATCTGAACTAAAGTGAGGAAGAACTAATCATCTAAGGTGAACGAAGGGCAAAGCAAAAGGGCGTGTCTGAGTCGGTCAATACAACCACTAACGATAAATTTTGGTCTAGGAGTACAAGGAGTAAAACACTAGGATTAGGATTAGTATGACGAAGAATACTAGAATAAACGATGTGAGTCATACGAGAACGCAAGGATGTAACAGCAAAAAGATGCCCACATGATAATGATGATATAAGTTGGCTCTAGATACCTAAATAGAGACAATGGGTGAAAGAAGACATGGCATAAGAAGTACATGGAAAGGGGGTAAAATTGTAGTACCATTACACCTAGATATGCCTAGTGATGACCTAAGTTGGCTCTAGATACCTGAATAGAGACAGTGGGTTAAACAAGAGATGATATAAGAAGTGAAAAGAAAGGGGTAAAACCCTAGTACCAGTACAGCTAGATATGCCTAAAGTAAGAAGTTTAGGAGATGATTGTTGTAGATGGTGAGATGGATGATCAAAGACAAAACAAGGCATAACAAAATTGTAGCATATTGATTGAGAATAGTAAGTCATGTAACCTAGAGCAAGGTTTAGTGATGGTAAAATCATCAGAGACAATAAATTTCCCATAGTTCAATGAACGTATTTAATCTAGTGTCGATTCAGAAGTGACTCATGCAATTAAAGTGAGAAGGCAAGGGATAACACTTGAACCTAAATAGTAGAATGATAAAAATGTAATAAAAGTTTTGAAAGGATTATAAATAACATACATAATGAAATAAATGTTTGTTTGTAATGGCTTAAATTGATATCCTAAAGAATGATTTGCCAAAATATGTTTTAAAACAAAGGACGAGGCCAAATAAGATTTAAGAACCACAATAACGGATTTTAAAATTTGTTTTTATCTATAAGACGAAACTTATTTCCAAGTTTAGAAGATGTTAAACAAATTTTCATTTCAATTAAGATATTCCATTGATTAACTTATGGTAATATTATTTTATGGCACATTACGTTTTGCATATATGTTTAAAGAAATAAAACCATGCTAAAGGGGATAACTCAGTTACTTTCATTACGATACCATGATCTATTAGGTATTTTCAAATTTTGTCATATTAATTGATGTTTCATCAATTTGTAAATCAAACATTTTAGCTTATCAAGATTTTTTGTGGGTTACCTTGTACCCCACAGGACAAAAAATTCAAATTTTGGACACATAAGGTTTTTCATGAAAAAGAAAATGTATAAATTAATACAAGTTATAGTTTATTTATATCTTACTTGAAAGGATATTTTGTTAAGTGAAGTAACATGTACTAATGATTTAATATAACTTAAGAGAATATTATCGGATGTTGAGTATGATAAAAGTTTTGAATGATGACTTATGTTGAATAACCTCTTGAATGACAAAATATTACTCATAAAATTTTTGTAATGACCCGGAAATTTCTGACTTTTGAAAAATGTTGGTTGTGTAATTTCTTCCATTCTAAAAAAGGGTCCCCCTTTTTAAAACATTCATACTTGTACAAAAGTCCGGGTAATTACCAATCGCATATCAATATCACCAAAGCAGTAAATAGAATTTATATAAATCATTATAATTATTAACATGTAAATAAAATTACATTCATTAAAGACTTCTCTATACTTTATTCTTCTTTTAGACCCTGTATAACCTGGAATACAAGACATAAAAAAAATACATACGCAAGTTATACCAATAATCGCTTAGATTATTCATTAAACTTTCACTTAATAATCTTTTAGATTATCCTTTATATTTTCCACAATAGTTATATCAATAACTTTTCTTATGAACCATATATATGATTCCTTATACGTTAACCATAACGATGGTTCTTAATGTAGTAACTCATACAATGACTTATATTCTTTGGTCATAATAATGGACCTTACTCATTAATACATAAACAACATATACTTCCGTTGTAATCATAACCATGGTTTTTAACATGTTAGTCATATAATGACTCTTTTTAAACTTTGGTAATAAAAACAACTCCTTACATATCCTAGTCATAAAAATGACTCTTTTAACATTAGTTATAAAACTAAGTCTATATTTCCTTTAGTTAAAAAAAACAACTCTTTACTTTCATTTCATAACTTTGGTCAAATAAATTACCCTTACCATTCTTTGGTTGTAAAAATAACCCTTTACTTTACTTCATCATACAATGACTTTTTACGTTACTTAGTGATGATGGAATGTTTCATGATATCTTATTTTTATACTTAGGGCCTTAACCATATAAAGTGATACCCTAAGTTGTTACTAGGATAGAAAGAACGTAATCAGTCCATCCTAGTATCTTTGGCGATCTACCTGGCGATGGAGAGTTACGTCCCTGATAGACCCCGTTGATCTCATATAGAGACTGAATGGCCCCTCGCGAGCTCATTCCTTAATAACTTTGGCAATCTACCTCGTGATGGAGAGTTACGTCCCCGATAGATTCCACTGATCTCATATAGAGACTGAATGGCCCCTCGCGAGCTCATTCCTTGCTTTTCTTATCATCTTGCATCCCAATCATCACATTCATAAAAATACATTTTTTTTACTCTTTACTTGTTATGACTAATGCCAAAAACCTTTACCTTTCTTATTACAAAAATACATCATAGTCCAACCTTAGTAAAAACTCGTATTTTTTTACTTAACGCAATTACTTGCTTATCTATTTATACTTATAAAACATATAGTTCTTTCATAATCGTGTAGATTATTGTCTTACTTTTCTTAGGCATTAAGCCTTACATCTCATACTCTTTACTTTATTTACTTTCTAGGCTTTAAGCCTAATTCATTTCATCATGTCATATGCTATTTCATGTTATGTATTTTAAGGTTGTAAGCTAAATACATCAAAATATTCTTTCTTTTACTTTTCATATATTGTATTCCTTACTCCTATGTATTTTAAAGCTCTAAGCCAAATACATTTACTTTACTTAATTACATGATTCTAATTCCATGTAATACTTATTATCTCTTATGTATGTTAGGGCTATAAGCCGAATACATTATCTTATTCATTCTTTTACATTCTTAGGTATTAAGACTGTAAGCCTAATACCTTACTTATTTCATTACTTTCTACTTTGGAGTATTGTAATTAGAATACATACTACTTAACCAGATATATACTTATATACATAATATAAGTACTAGAACGTATTCATTCTTTCACATTTGTAAGTATACATCACCATATATACGTGTATTTCATCAATAATTGTCATGTATAAAAGCTACATGTACTCACCTTGGCTAGTTAGAGAAGTCTAACTAGGATTACTTCTGTTGTCTTTTCTTTTCCATCAACTTTACTCCTTAATACCTAAAGAGTTCATTTAACATTCTAGTTAATACAAGCTAGGCCTTAATAGCAATTAAAGACCTCTTAATCTACATCTTAATAGATTCATATCATAATATGTTTGTGATATTTAGAAACTCTTTTACATATTCTAAATTCCCATAACATTTTATTTGTTTTATAAATTACATAGCCATAACCGTTTATACTCAAGGTATAATCATAAAACCAATGAGAGTTTTCACACGTATTATAACATTTCTAAATTCTTTCATTAGAGACTTCCATCCTGTTCTTTAACACTTCTTACTTTCATTCTTATGAAATTACGATTTCATATACTTCTTATCCCTTTTCAAGCATATAATTAAGGTCATTCTTTAACATATTAAGCACTTAATTTCTTGGTTATCCTCAAAGGAATCATTCCAATACCTTATCTAACCATTCTTTATGGGGTTTCAACCATGGAATCAATGATTCCATTCCATTTTCAAAAATTACCCGTTACTTCAATTGGCATCAAAATCAGATGGAACCAAAAACAAACAACACCAGGTGTTTTCTTACATCCAAATCAACATTTGTGACTTAATAAAAACATTGAAATCATTATAAATCCATTTAACCCAAAATCTAGGGTTCTTAAGTTCAAAAATCACCATTCTTGAAATTAACAACATGCAATGGATGGAATATGTTTCTTTGATGATTAGAACACTAATTAATAGATGGAATCACTAAATTAATCTCATCCATAAACTGAAATTCGGATTACATTAAACACCTAACAAGACAATTGGGTTTTCTAGTTTAAGAAGATGATACCTTACCTCAAAATGGTTAGGAGTCAACCATTACTTGCTCCAATCCTTCAAACTTATGAGCAATTCTTCAATAACATAAAGAATCCGTGCCTTCCCTCTCTCAATTCTATGCATTCACATTCCACTGAATGAAATGGGGGATGTTCCCACCTATTTATACCTCTCAACTTCGGAAAAATGACAAAGTGGTCCTTCTAGTTTCTAATAATTCAAAAACGGTGCAAAACTAACTTCAATTCTTGAAACTCATAAGTTTTATACTTTTGCCCCACTTATAAACTTACTCGAAGTTCTTATTGCTTAGTTATTATTGACAATTACTCACATTTTACTTGGGTTTTCTTTTTGAAGAACAAAAGTGAAACTGTAGAGCTGGTCATGAAATTCATCACTCTTATCAAAAATCAAACGAATCTGAAGACGAAGGCCATCCGATGTGACAATGGAACTGAGTTCAAGAACGTGGTATGGAATAAGTTTTGTGCAGATAAGGGAGTGCAGCATCAGTATAGTGCCGCTCTAACACCTCAACAAAACGGTGTTGCTGAACGTCGGAACAGAACACTGATTGATGCTGTACGTACCATGCTGTGCGATTCAAAACTACCGGTGATCTTTTGGGCTGAAGCATTTAATACAGCCTGTTATGTTCAGAATCGTTTCATCATCAACAAACCTCAAATGAAGACTCCGTATGAGATTCTCTATGGCCGTAAATCGAATGTCTCGCATTTCGGCACTTTTGGTTGTCCTTGCACCCTTATTCATCTTGAAGCTACTCCGAAATTCAACTCCAAAGCGTATGATTGCTACTTTGTTGGATATGCAAGTAAGACTGCGTATCGAGTGGATAACAAGGTGACCAAGCAGATCATGGAATCGTATGACATGCGTTGGTTAGAAGACAACGAGACGGATGCCCGTGTTCGACCCGACTGGCTGTTTAATTATGCTGACTTGTTTAAACCGTTCTATGTGCTTTCTGGTGATGTTTCAGGTAAACAACCAAGGTCTAGTGGGGTAAACAAAGATGATGATTCAGACATTATCCCTGATCTCATCAAACCGTCAGTGATCCTTTAAGACCCTGCTCTAAATGACGGTGCATCTCCTGCCTCCACTATCATAACTGAAGATGCTTCTGCTGACTCATCTCAGGTTGTTGGCGAACCTCCTGTTGTCAATCAATCTGCTTCTCATGAAGATGCTCTCAACTCTGATCCTGTTGATCTTTTTGACTCCAATCTCATGGATTTCCTCTTTCCTGAAAGAGTTCCTGACGAGTATGTTGCAAGTACCTCTCATGACTTCATAGATTCTGACAGAGGTGCTTCAGGCTCAGGCAGTGTTGAGAATATAATAAATCTTCCGGTCTCTACTGCTTCGCTCGAACATGTTGTGCCTTCAAAAATACAGCGCGATCACCCAATTCATAATGTGACTGGCTCTTTGGATGAAGGGGTTCAAACCATAAGCCAAAGTGGTCCGGTCAACGAGTGCCTCTATTCATGCATGAAGAGCTTAATTAGTTTTAGAAGTTGAATGTATGGAAATTAATGGAACTACCCGAGGGCAAGAAATCTCTTGACACACGATGGGTGTTTCGCAACAAGCAAGATGATTCGGGAGTTATTGTGCATAATAAGGCATGCCTGGTGGTTTGTGGATTTTATCAGATCTAAGGCCTTGATTATACTGAAGTTTACGCTCCGGTGGCATGAGTTGAAGCAATTCGAATTTTTCTTGCCTATGCATCGTACATGAACTTCACTATATATTAGATGGATGTCAAGACCACCTTCTTGTACGGAGAAGTGAAAGAAGAGATTTACGTTGATCAACCTCCGGGTTTCGTCAAATCAAAATTTCCGAATCATGTCTACAAGCTTGATAAAGCTCTCTATGGTCTTCATCAAGCTCCCCTTGCCGGGTACGCAACATTGACGGATCATCTGCTGCAGCATGGTTACACAAGAGGCACAATTGATCAGACTCTGTTCATTAAGCGACAAAATGCAGATGAAATTGTTGTCAAGATTTATGTGGATGACATCAGCTTTGGTTCTACAAGCGAAGCCTTATGCAAAGAGTTTGAGCAAGTGATCAAGAAATGATTTGAGATGAGTTCGTTGGGTGAGATGACGATGTTTCTTGGGTTACAAGTTAAGCAAAGCTTAACGGGTATACTGCTTCACCAAGGCAAATATGTGTGGAGGATATTCTCGAGAAGTTTGAATTCAAGGATGCAAAAGCTGCCAATACCCCGATGTCTGAGCAACCACTAGTATCTTCAGATCCAGATGGAGAACCAGTCGATCAAACATTCTATCGTTCTATGATTGGATCTCTAATGTATTTGACGGCCAGCAGACCGGACATTGTTTTTGCAGTCTGCCAGTGTGCTCGACATCAGGCTAATCATAAAAACTCTCATTTAACTGTTGTAAAGCAGTTCTTTAGATACCTTAAAGGGAGACCTAAATTGGGTCTCTAGTATCCAAAGAACCGCGAATTTGATCTTTATGCTTTTTCAGATAGCGATTATGGGGGTTGCGACATTGACAGAAAGTCCACTAGTGTTGGATGTCAATTCTTAGGAGACCGACTAATCTTCTGGCAATGCAAAAAGCAGCAGACCATGTCAACTTCTATAGCTGAAGCTGAGTATGTTGCCGCCTCGGCATGTTGTTCCCAGATCATTTGGATGCAGCACTAACTCCTTCACTATGGTATGAACTTTCTTGACAGTCCTATATTTTGAGACAATGAGGGGGCTATCCAGATTGTGAAAAACCCGGTTCAGCATTCTAAGACTAAGCACATTGACATTAAAGTTCATTTTATTCAAGATTGCTACGAGCGAAAATTGATCCATTTGGAATCAGTCCACACAGACAACAATGTGGTGGACTTATTCACAAAACCTTTTGCAAAAGCTCGGTTCAATGTGCTGGCCGAAATGCTTAAAATGATACGTTTTGATGACTGTCAAATCAGTTTTGTAAATAATGTATATTATTTTTGTTTTCATTAAATTTGATCATGTTTTTATTTTCTCCAAATTCTTTTCCATTCACAAATTTAGGGGGAGAAGAAAAACAAAAAAAATTATAAAAATCAAAATTACAAAAATATGTCTCTTACTTTCATGTCTTTCCTTTCAAAATATTAAAAAATTCCAAAAATATATCTTTTCACAATTTGTACGATCGTCAATGTTTCTGATCAACACCAATTGGGAATACAGATCAAAATTTCATGTCAAAGATGTAACTCACTATTACCGTGACTCACTAAGACATTTCTTACCTACCGATGACTCACCGAGTAATACCACTCACTGCTGAGGTAGCACTTAAGTGCTAGTGATTCTTACTGTTACACCATAGTAAGTTTGAAGCACTGACAACTTTTCTTGACCCAATCTCAAAGTATTTCTGCAACACGAACTTCTAGACACTTTGAGCAAAGCCACTCAGAGTCGAGAGTTAAAAGGTCTGTTTTGATGGTTAGATTGCATACTATAATCTATCACACGTACCAATCCATTCTTAACCACATTTATCCTTCTGCTACAAGACTTAGACGACTCACCATTTAAAAGCAAGTGGTGATGATATTTTGAAACTCTATGCCAGTGATCTCTGCTACAACACCATTAGTAGATGTGAGGCATCAATAACCATTCTTACCTACAAAGCTTCTAATCCAAGAGTTTGATGACTCAGTGTAGTAAACCATACACTAATGACAATTCGAAAGTCTAGCCGATGGATATGTCTAATAACCAAGACATATTACACGCTCATACCACTCTTGACCATAAACTTTCTTCTAATGAAGATGTTCGTGACTCAGTGTAATTTTACCTCACATTGATGAAACATCGAAACTCTAGGTCAATGATCGTTGTTGTTCAACAAAATAGCTGTGAGACCCCAACAACTTCACCAGTTTCATTTTGGCATTAGGATGGTACACTCCGTAGAGTTTGGATACCATTGAACGTCTTGCCAAGAGCCAAGTCAACTTGTTGACTTGTCAACTGCATTGAGATCTTTGATCAAGGATATGCAGGGGCTAAAATCCAAACGGCCACGAGTCGTTCACCGATACTCAAATAATCGCAGTGCGTTCCTCCGGGTTCACACAGATACTGCGAGAAGTCTCATTTTGAGACAAGGATGAATCCTTGAACAACTGTGGTGAGAGTTTATAACTCCATCATCCATAGGATTTGCAGTCAAAGTTCGTATCGAGAAGCGCCAGCTAAAGTGAAGTTCAAGAATTTCGACACGAATTTCCGTTCCTAAAGAAGGTGAAGCTTAATTCCATGTAACAGACTGCTTGAATTCCTCCTTAGTCAGTTTGTTGCTACATCTACACATGTATATGATCTAGACGATATGAAGAGTCAGACTCCAGTCAATGTCAAAGTCAAATCAAAAGTTGGATGTGTTGATTCAAGACCTTGGCAGAAAACCGATTTGCCCAGTGAACTTTTAAAGTCAAATATGAAGACAGTCCGATACCGAACATGAAGTTGTCTCTGCAACGCACTGAAGGTTACCAACATCTACACCCGTCACCTGCAAAAGGGGAGATTGTTGAAATGTTCTGCAGTGTACAACCGAACCAAGTTCAAGACAGAGCTTGAAGATAAATGAAAGCATTAAACGAAGGGGGAGATTGTTATGACTTATTTTAGTGGTTTAATCTTTGCATTTACAGGGTCTAAAATAGAAAATATCAAAGTTAAAGGGTTTGTTTGAGGATTTCGGCTAGGGACCGAAATCCCCCTGGATTTCGGTCATGATGACCAAAACCAAGGGTTTTCGGTCAGGCCTGGCCAGTCGATTTCGGTCTGGACTGGTCCATGGGCTTAGGTTTTCAGTTTGAATAGCGTAGGTATATATATGTGTCTTTAGCCTTTATTTGGCTTGTTGGTTATTTTGGAGCATTAGACTAGCATAGAGGATTTTCGTGTGTTCAAGCAACCTTAGTGATCTTATGTACCCGTCTATTGAAGATTAGTAGAGTGCATTGGAGATTTTTTGTGATTTGATTGTTACCATTTAGATCCGTGTTGAGTTATTTCGGGACCTACAGGAAAATTACCAAAATACCCATATTCTCAAAATATGAATAATTAGTTGATAATTATTCCTATACTTCTTACTTTCCAAATTTACATATTTTTGGGTTCTTACAATTTTGAACTAGCATATTAAAGATAAGTTATTAGAGGTCGATCCATGTTTGTAAAAAAAACATAATAAAGCTACATAGTGTATATTTGTCTTAAGAAAGTGGGATTATGACATGACTGCGAGAAAGGATGACTGACTAAGACTTCCTGGCATGTATTGGACGGGTAAACCTTGAAAGCTGCATGTAAGTCCTCTATGGACGGATTGAAGTGGTGAATGTGCAACATCAGATGAAAGGATAGAGTTGCTAATTTGTAAAAGGAATATTATGTTATTTAATTGATCTAAAGGGATAAGATATACGGAGCAGTTCAACCCTAGAACTGGTGTCCTTCAGTAGTATTCACGATATGGTGTAGGCATGAATTCCAAAATTCAGGGTAGTTAGGACGATATCCACATTGTCAGGATAATTATAGAGTATTATTATGACTCATGCTTCAACGTACCCTTTTAACATATTAGAAGGTAGAAAGTGCATAATCCTATCTGCAAAGGTTATCTATGCAATGAATATTCGTGGTGTGTGCAAAGCTATGAACGTAAGTTGATGTAAGACTATAGCGAAGATATGTGGATGTCAACTATATCAAAGAAATAACATTCGCATGTGGATGTAAGACCACCGTCAGTATGTTGTGGTAGAAATTGTATAGGTCTCATGTTTAGGTACGTGCCCATAACTGTATACCTTTGTATGTTAAATAGTTTATGGGATGGAGCAAGACTCTTGTTAGATAAGTGGAGTAAGTCAGATAGTGTAAAGTAAGACAGAGTGTAAATGCATGTAATCTGAGTAGTCGGGATTTAGGAACTTCAAGTTAAGAACCATAAAAATCTATGTGAAACTCCCAAGGTATGAAGTAGTATAGACAAGCGGGGAAGCTGAGGCAAAAAAAGAAGCAGTTGGATGTCCTAAGACAGAGTGTTGTAATGCTTCATTTCCTGTTTAGTAATTATTAAACTAATCGTTATTTTTCATCCGTTTTAGGAAAAACAATTATTTAATTATTTCAAGTATTAGAAAATTATAAAAATTGTTATAATAAAAGTAATAAGAATAATAATAATAATAGATTATTAGTGATTGTAGTTACGTATTAATATTTAAAACGCAATTGAGGGACTAAATTGTCATAAGTATAAACTTATTTTGTAACTAAACTTTTGCATCGGGTTTAATATAATTAATCTAGCAAAGTGGGAGGGCAAAATTTCCTATTTAGCCAAAGTTGTGTATGTCTCCTTTATGCCGAGAGTGTGGAACCGCGATTACGTTGATAGCCTTCTCTTCACCTCTCGACTACGACAAGCCCATGCCAACCTTAGTATCTCCCTCGTTAACCAATAGAACACAACTCTAATCTCTTTTACGCGAAGATTGATCGGAGAAAGGCTGTAAAGAGAGAGAGAGAGAGAGAGAGAGAGAGTGTGTGTGTGTGTGTGTGTGTGTGTGTGTGTGTGTGTGAGTAAAAAGGGCAAGGAAGGGAGTAGCGGGAATACTTTTTGGTCGTGAAGGCTCGTGTAGGTTGTGTCTTTACCCTAACTCTCATCACTTCCATACGTGAACCCTAGTCACGCCTCAACCCTAAGTCACCATCTCCTTACATGCCTTGTTGATGCCGAGAATGAAGGTTGCGGGTACGAATATCTTGCAACAATACTCTGATGTTAGTCTATGCCTCTTTCTTGTACGTTCTTGTAGGATGTTTAAGATTTGGTCGCTGCTAAGGTGACTAGGGCTGTGTTCGAAATGCTTCCTCCATTGGTGGATTCGATCAAGTCAGAGATGATGGTGGTGTTTGATGAGCAGTACACCACGAAAGAGAAAACGATGATGGATCGGTGCCAGGCTATGATGAGGAAGGAGATCAATGGGTTTATGGCCGCTGCTCGACGTCAGATTGTTGTCAAGATGGAGTCTGCTATTGTGTCAAGAGAGATCCAGTTCGAGGCCCCGATGGGGCAAAAGAGGCAGATTCAGGATCTGGGGCATGCAATCGGGAAGAGGTTTCGGGCTGCAGATTCGGGTAGAGTAGATGATCCTTACTGCCGATACGGTAAGCCGGATGTGAGGATTTAAAGTTTGTGCAATCGGATTGGCCATGTCTGGTCCAATTGTCCAGGATTGTCGATGGAAATTGGTCAGAATTCGAGACCTGTTTCTTTGAAGAGTGTGGAAGTCCGTCAAGTGAAGACGGAGGACCCGGATGTAAGAAATGGGGCTTGATAGCCTTTGGAAATGAAGGAGTGGAATCAAATCGAATGTTCCCAGTATATTTTCGTAATTATGTTTTCCGCTCTTTTTCATTGTAGTCTCCCTATTGTTACGTGGGTAGTTGGCTCGACATTTATCTTCGAGAAGGCGTGTGAAGACAGGGGTTGTCGTTAGTGGATGTGGGAGTGGGTCGAGGGTTGGTTGTTCGTTGACGCGGTAGTGGTTACTTAGTCCGTCGATAGTGGTTCGAAAACTAGGTGGGGGAGAACTGGTAGGCAGAGGACGATGGATTGTAACTGCTCATTTTTGCTTGGTTGAAGCTTATGTACGGATCTCTGCATAGTAGATTGTCGTGGGTAGACTTCGTTGTCTGTGCTGGAATGATAAAGGGTCGGCGGAGGCAATTGTGGAGTAAGGATATGGATGTTCGTTATGTGTGTGCAAGTTTCTGGTGTTCATTACGAAGCAAGTGGGAGTTTGTTCTGGTCGAGCGTGGTATGGAATTTTGGTCGGGCGTCCCATTTCCATACGCTACAGAAATGGGTGCGTGATTCATCGTCTTTGTTCGAGGGTCGTTGTTTGGTCAACGTTTGTTTGGTTCTAAGAGTTGAGTCCACTCCCGTCCTGTCATCTACGGTTGATCGTATACGCAGAAATCAAGATGAGGTCCCGAGGGCTAGTAGTAAGTCTAGAAGTTGTTGTGTGGAATAGAAGCTACAATAGAGGTTGACTAGGTCGAACTTGGTTGTGCTCTCATTACCTCGTACGTCTCGTTAGGGTAATGGCATGCGTGGACGGTCCGACGATGTTTAGATTGTTGAGTTGTGGTAGTTGGCTGTTTCGTTCTACTTATCAGATTGCTGGTTGAGTGTGCTTATGTGTGTTAGCTTGCTTGGAATTGCATAGGGATGCGACTACATTCTTGTCAACATTGTGGTGTCATCAGAAGGTTGATGGACTTAGTTAAGAGGTAAGGTCGTTGGTTGGTCAATGTTGTGGTGTCTTCTGTATAGCTGGATCGGCTAGAGGGTGTGTGTAATCACTGGTGGGCTTCTTTCTGAGAATGTGGTGTTTCAAGATTGTGGTTAGCTGTTCTAGTTCAGGTTGAATAATAACGGTGGCACGTGCGGTAGAACAACCGGGAAGGTATGAGAAATGGAATGGTTGGTAGCGTGCTCGTTCATTCGGCAGCATGAGCACCTCGATTCTTCAGTATTGGGAATGCTAGGTTCGGTTCTTCATGTTTGTCTCCCGGGTTAATGGAACGGTTATATTGGAAGCGTGTTGGCTAGTAGGGTTTCTTGGCAGTGTGATCAGGATCGGCCGGATAACTGAATTGGGAAGCGATTGAAAGTTGGAATCTGTTCGATGCTGGATTGGGTTATGAACGCCGAGATGTGGTTGAGTATCTCCTTTGGGAAGTCATGTGTGCATGGAAGTCGGGCTGGTATCTTGATAAGAAGTTGTTTTGTTGTCTGTCTGGTAAAGGAATAGTGGTTGTAGTTCTTGTTCGAGGGTGTTAAAACACAATTTGGTGAGTATTTCTCAATTGGTTGTTGGAACTGGCAATGCTATAACCTTCAACAATCAAGGGAGTATAATCACCAAAGAAGAAACAAAAGAAGTTTTGCTAAAACCAAAAAGGAATGGATCAATGTTTCCCTTGGATCTAAAGCCAATTACTGGTGGCCCTTCGTTTTGCTTACTATCTAAGGCCAATTCAAATCTTAGCTGGCTACGGCATCAAAGACTGGCTAACTTAAACTTCAAATCAATCAACAAGTTAGTGGCTATGGATCTAGTACGTGGCATGCTTGCACTTAAATTTGATAATGACACTCTTTGTTCTGGTTGTGCACATGGCAAACAAACAACAAAAATACATCCATTTGTGATTGATCCGAAGATCACTGAACCCCTTTCACTCCTACACATGGATCTGTGTGGTCCATCAGCAGTGGAATGATTAGGAAGAAAGTGTTGGATATATATGCTCAAGAATCATTTTAGAATGACGTTTGCCAATAACATATGATCTTAAAAGGTCACACCTTAAGCAAGTTGGCACATATTGAATATTTATTATTAATACGATAATTAATAAATAATTACCTATTGTATTTAATTAGGAGATAATTATTATTTTATGAAAATAATAAATCAAGAGAATAAAAACTAGTTACATGAGTACATCTAGTTTGGAAAACTAGATTATTTCTCTCTCTTGTTGGCCAATTAGTCAAAGGGATGGGGAGTTGCTTGCCAACCTCCTTCTTACACAACTCATGCTTCCTACATGCCTTCACTTGGCATTTATTAGAGGTATGGGTCTTAGATCTTATATGTGGGTATATAAGAAAGTGTAAGACCAAAAAACTAACTAGGTTTTTCTCAATCCAAGACTAAAATTCGTCAATCTCCTTCCCTCCCCCCATCTTGCATGTCTTTTGAAGCCTTTTGCAAGTGTAAGTGGTGTAGAAGTGTTTCTCCTTTAGTTCTTAATTGTGTTAAGCATTTAAAGGCATAAGAAGTCATAAATACAAAAGGAACTAACATTCCTAGTGCCTTACTCTTGTTGGTGAATACATTATAGAGGAACTCTCATTTGGGTTTTCTTGCCATCTTTATCAACTCCCCAAAACAAGGGATCAAAGTATTCAAAGGTTGTATTCTTTACATCCTATGGTTGTCAAATAATCTTTCTATATTATGTAATTGGATCCTCTTGGTGGGTTTGTTAAAGTCATCTTAAAATAATAGTTATTTTAAAATCGCTTCCGTTTGACGCCTAAAATTGTTTTACGCAAAATGATCGTTTTAGCTTATCAAAACCTATTAGTGGTATCAGAGACTCTTTTGCATGTTAAAAGGTTTATTTTGATGTTTGATAATTTTTGGTTTTGGAAAATATGTTTGGTATTTCTTTTGGCAAAGAAACCACCAAATATATTTTCTTTGGCAACTTCGTAGTTTTATAATTGTTATGTTTTATGCAACCAATTTTTCCATGCATTTGGTTGTATAAAGTTGCCTTAGAAAAACAAAGTGTTTGCTTGTATATGTTATATCATGATGTTGTATATAATCAAGCCATAAGGACCATTGTGTTGTGTTCAGTTAGTATTTATTTTTGCATGAGATGCGATATATAAATATGTAGTTTTTTATTTGGATGTAATAAAGTAGTTAGACGAGTCTTATTCTTTTTATCAAATGTGACAATATGAAAAAATGACCATCCATGGAATATTTGTCATGGCTTAACCACTTAAGACTATAATCTCACCCTTGAGCTTCTGCTCGTGGTTTTGGGCTTAATTGTAGTATTAATAGTTTAAGTGACATCACTCTACAACACATGGTTCCTTGAAGTTTTTTTTGCAAGAAAGAGTTGTCTTGGCAAGTGGGAGCTTGAAGAGCCTTTTGAAGTGTCCATTAAGTCCTATAGGAATGACTAAATAATTCTTGTGATGGCTCACAAAAATTATTCCAGAAAAATGGCTTGATTTATACATTTATGATGCATGCTTGTGATGTTTATTTTCATGTTGTTATATGTTATGCTTATGTATGGAAATGGTTTTCTACATGCTAAATAACATTTTATCACTAATAAACATCACTTGGAGTTTGAGAAATAGATATTTAAAATGTAACGTAAGACGTTTACAAATGAGTGTTTATTAAAAGCGTTTTAAAACGTTTATAGCTGAGTTTTTCTTGAAAATGTTTTTCAAATGTAAAACTTTTAATAGTCAACTATAAAATATTTGAAATAGTTTAAAATGTGTTTAAACTAAATCTAAAATCTACGTCTTTTATAATAAATAAGAATTTTATTAAAAAGACTAAAATCATTTTATAGCGTTATAACGTCAAACTACAATACTAGGTATTATTTTTTATGTCAAAACTTAACATATGATATTAGTTTAACGCTTTGTGTTGATATTATGTTTTATGCACTCTAAATATGATTTATAACATAATTATTATCATTTAGTTTTGGTTTACCAAAATATGATATTCTTAAACGTAAGATGAATAAAATGAGTTTATAAAATAAAATGAGTTTTATTCTACAAATTCATGAGATCATAAGATCTTGATTTTGAAAAGGAGATTTAAAATAGTGATTTGAAAACTCATCCAAAACTCCAAATCTTAGTAAAATGAAGTTTTATTAAAAGACTATAATTGGTTCTTAATAGCAATCTACCGATAAATTTGAATATGAGATATTAGTTTATAACGGATCGCAACTAACGGTTAATAAAATGAAGTTTTATTTGGAACCTAAAGAACCTTATAACAAGAGATATGTTTTGTACAAAAGGGTACATGAATTGTTGGATGTATGCAATATTCATGACACCATCTTTCTATATTTGTAAAACATATATAAAAACATTTTCTTAAACTTCAAATCTATGCAATCCACTTAAAGAATCACTTGCATCATTTGTGAAATGCTTGTATATTCTTGGGTCACCTTGTCTATTTGCATTATCCTATGATGGCCAAAGTGTTTTATATTTGTTAATGGGAAAAAGGTCACCTAACCATTGGTAAAGTATAGTTCACAAGATTTTTGAGTTTGATGATTTGATCAAGAATCTTATGTGATAAAGGTCACGTACGCATGAGAGACTTGAGGCATAGATAGGATCAAACATGCCAAGTGAAGAAATTGTTGTTTGGGATCTCCTAATCTAGGAATTACGTTTGATGTAATTGGTAATCGTTGCCTACCGTGTTGGATTAAGTGATTGGGATAAAGGTCACCTAAGCATTTACATGTTTCGTAACTTGGATCCTAGACTTTAATAAATTAATGTTTTAGAAACAATAAAATGTATTAATTTTTAACGAATGAATATTGAAAATACTAAATCAATTCTGTTAAAATTTTGTAGATGATAAAATTGAAACTCATTACCATGCATCATCTTTCTATTGCTGATATACAAGAGACAATAACATTCGATGGATATAATTTCTAAGAATGTCTTCGTACCCAGAGAATCGTTCTCGAAAGCGATCAGAAATTATATGTTATTAAAGGCCATACTTGAACAACCCGCACTTTTCAAAAGATCTAAACATGATTCCTGGTGGGAGCATCATTGTGATGCTGAAGATGTATCTGACATCATACTGGGAACAGTTTCTCCTGACTTTCAGAAAGTCTTGAAAATCTTAGAAACATATCAGATATTTTTTCTTGTTAAGCATATATACCTTTAGAACTATAGAACCTGGTTCAAACCAGTTCATGCATTAGTAGAATGCAAAGCTGAAGAGAGTCACACTGTGTGCTTTAAGATATTTGTAGTTCACGGAAAGGAAACCTTTAATCCAAACAAATCAAGAAAAGGCCATAAAGATGGATCTTGTTTCTATTGTCACGAAACAGGAAACTGGAAGAGGAACTTCCCCTCTTATCTGAAAAATATTGGTCAGACCAGTAATTCAGGTATCTATAAGATATAACTTATACTTTTCTAATAACATTTAAGTATTTGATACTTTATGTTAATCTAATATTTGTAAATGTCTACAAATATTTTAGAAAAGTGAGTAGTTGAGAACAATCAAGTTGGAACATCACTTTTGTTGTCGCCAAATATTCTAAGTAAGTGCGGAAAGTAAAGATTGCGGAATGTAAAGGTCCGAAACTGGGAAGTTTCGAAGGTGGACAAGTCCTAAGACTTGATATGGACAAGTCCGAAGACTTGATATAGATGCAGAATTATAATGAAGAAGTAATACTTAGAACATATCTTAATAGCTCAACAATGAACAATATGGTTTAACAGTGATGTAACTTGAAAAGTAAAGACAGAAAGTTAAAAGTGCTAGAAAAGTAAGGACAGTAAGAAATGCAGATAAGAACACAAGAGTTGATGGAATGAGAGATTGTATTGATAAGTGTGAAATTGTTACATGAAGTCTCTCAAACTCATGAGGACTGAAGATGGACTTGGTCTCCCTTTTATAGACTAAGGGAGGACCTTTGGATAATAACCTATTGACTAAAGAGGAGACAACACGTCTCTCTTCAGTCAGATAAGAAAGGGTGAATCTAATATACTAATACAATGTCAGACTAGGGTGGCTTGTCTATAATATAATAGTATTCTAAGTACACCAGACATACTTCTAGGGGCCACGCCTGATCTAGTCTAATCATGTCCTATACGTTGGAGTGATTATCCTTTGCCTTATCTCCCTAGTCTTCAGTCTTCTTTGTTGAATGGTTAAGTATGATATTTCCTTTGATCTGTTGATATTGATAGTCCGAAATCCTGAGTGGAATTCGGAGTCCTGGCAGTTCTGCATCAGAGTATCTTGGAAATATGGTTATGTATGTCTTGATCTTCTGAGTGAGTTCGGAGTGTGATCTTCCGAACTCTTTCTTCTGGGTGAAGTACTTTCTGATCTTGAGATTCTTCGGAGTTTCAAAATCCAAGACTGGATTTCGGATTATTACAATGTTATCAGAACACAACTTATCCAAGATATTAGTTATGAATATACAACATACATAAATGTAACCATTCGTTCATTCATTAAAGCATTCATATAACAATAATTGCATTCCTTCAAAATAAGAAGTTTGACATTACAATCCTAGCATATCAAACTACGAGATGGTCAACGAGTTAACTTTTAGCACTAACAATTCCCCCTTCGGTGACCAGCCGAGGAGTTCGATTCAGCATCTTCAAACTTTGTCATTTACGCCTTGTCTTGCAGCATATAACCATAATTTTCTGATCTCCAGTAGCCATTGCATCCTGAGAAGCATTTCTTTCTTAGCTTCAGGGTCCGATGAGGTTGATTTCTGCATAGCCTTGATGTACTCCTTCACCATTCCATTAGAGACTCTTCTGATTTGATCAGCACGAAGAAAAAGGAAGGATCCTTTTTAGCAGGGTTCTTGTATACCAATCCGAGTACTGGAACGAAGGCGGCACCTCTTTTCTAGTTGTCTCGGTTGTCTGGCATGGATAAATCACGTTTTTGTATGAATTGCTGATCTGGATTATTCTTGATGAGTTTGTACATTTCTGCATCATTAAAGGAGAATTCTTTTACGAGGCCATGTAGAAATCTTCTGGCTGCAACATAGGCTTCTCTGGCATCTTGTTTTTATTTGTGGGACAGCTTTACAACAATTGTGAAGATGTCTGCTGGGTTCATTTTCCAGAAGTCGGCTTCTGTTATCAGAATCGTTTTGGCGTAGTTGTCATTTCTGACCAGCTCATATTCGAAGAATTCTGACTTCTGAAACTTTCTTCTTTTGACACTTCGAACAGCTGTTATGACTTCGTCTGACCACGTATCAGCTTGAGGATTGGTCCATGTCTTGAAGAATTGCTGATTTTTGTAGAAAGCTGCTAGTTCTTTGTTGACTCCTGATTCTACAGTGAAATTAAGAGTGTGACGATACTTTTCTCCATTTGGAGTCAACGGTATGTCCCAATTGTGGTTGGACATGAGGGGAGGAATGTATGACTTGAAGGGTTTGAAATCAAAGTCGGTCAATGGTCGAAACCTGAGGATCTTTGAAAAGATGGGTCTGCTGGGACCAGTTGGATCAGCTTGGTTTGGGTCAGGTTCTGATTCAGTACTAAAGTCTTCAGCATGTTCATGAGCTTGGGAATCGAAGAACTTTGATTTCTTTTCCTTGACCTCTAGGGGATCAGATTCCTTGATCGGTGAGTATACGAAAATCTCGTCGTCTTTTAATGGATCTTTATTTGTTGGAGTTTGAATTTTTGGAGGAGAGAGATGAGGTGTAGATTCAACTATAAGATTTTTTGTTGGAGATTCTTTTATAGTTTCTTTCGGAATCTCGTTCTGAGTTGTTTCCTCCTCTGTTGAATTTTTCTCAGTAGATAGTTTTTCAGATTCTTCATTGCTGACTCGTGTGTGTTCTTGATTGATTCTTTCTTCGGGGTTCTCCTGATGTTGATCTCCTGTTGTGTCTTCCATGGTTTCTTATTTATCTTCTTTGGTCCCACTTGGACCAACGTTTGTATCTATTTCCATGTCGTCGGTCGGAGTTTTTGTTGACTTATCCGCCTCTCCCCCTCTTGGGGCACCTACAAGATGACGGGGGCACAGGCAGGCGGGCCAGAATGGAGTTGAGTTTGCCAGAGACATTGTCAACTTCCTTCTTGATACAATCGGGAAGTGGTGTAGCTGCAATTGTTTAGAGTTCTTCCATAACCTCGATGTTCAATTTTGTGCAGAGTTTGATTTGCTCAATAGGACCTTCCATTGTGCCGGTGATGGCTTGCAAAGTGTGTGTAACCATCTGAAGGAGGAGAGCATTAGTTCTTCTGAGGGAGGAGTTTTCAGCTAGGACCCGATTAAAGTACTTGGCCATATGGTCCATTGAGGCAGTGAGCTTGGTTTGCACGATACCAAGGAGTTCAGGAACTTGATTTTGACATTTTTCAACCTCGTCAAGCATCTTTTGGGCTGTTTTCATCATGTTTGAGGCATCGGATTCACGTTGAGCATCAATGGTTGCGATCCCATCGTGGATGATCTTTTCAGCTTGATTGTCGCAATGTAGAAGGATGTCGCTGTCCTTTTTCTCTAGTCCAGCGACTCGATCTTTAAGTTTGGCAAGTTCTTTGATCAGAGCCTCCTGATTTTGTAAGGATTTTAATTCAGTCAGGAGGGTGGTTAAGGCGTCAACCTTCTGATGGAGAGAATCATCCTTGAGTAAGGAGGTAACTGATTGAGGAGGAATTTGTGTGGCAGCTTTTTCGGAGGATGAATTAGTATCGCTGAGGTTCACCAGATGCATTTGGGATGAAGAGGGCTTATCGACCACTTGATCAGCACCGAAGAGGGAGGTATCGATAGGTATTGATTGAGTTTCGGAGATAATTACCCTGGAGCCGGACTCAGTGGGTTATTCGACTGTATGCTTATGCATTGTCTTTTTCTGAAGCTCTTGAGCACAAAATATGTCCCAAGTGAGAGGGACGATTGCTGAGGCAATCTTCGACCAGTCGGTTTCAGTAGTATCAAAAAGGTAGAAGGGGGTGTCTACCAGTTTGTCGAGAGAGGAATGATGTAACATCCTTGTTTTGGGCCTAGGAGTTTTGGGCTTAAACCTATAAATAAAATTTATTTTGTAAATAAATAAAACAAATTAATAACTAAATTTAATATCTTGTTATATTTTATATGGTGAATAAATGAGCCAAATATAGTTTTAAAATCACATTATAACCAAATGTGAGAAATTTTGTCATAAAGACTAAAAGTGTCAATTTGGCCAAACTTACCCTAAGTAGAGTTGACTAGTCATGGACTTGGAAAATTAGAAGATATTATGAAGGAATTGATGTGGAGTTTAAATTAGGTTAAATAATTCCCTGAATTAATATTAAGGACCTAAATTGTGAAGAATTTTAGTGTAAGGGACCATTTGTGTCAAATTGGGAAACTAAGGGCTAGTGTTGACCTAGACTATGACTCAAGTGAAATAAATAATTGTATTTGGGGCATAAGTGTGAATATAGAGACTTCTAGTTAGAAGAAATAGACTTTATGGGTGTTGGATGATATAACACCAAACTATAAGGACTAATCTTGCCAATTGTGGAAGATGCCAAGCTTTTGATGGGGGTTTCCCCCATTTCAGCTCATATTTACGTATTTGAGAGGAAAAGAGGGAGAAGAAGGCGATTTTAATGGATTCCAAGGAGATGTGTGTTGGGCCTTGAAGGATAATGCATACACTTGATGATTTCAAGTAATCTAAGGTATAAACTCACCCTTCTAGCTCTAGATTTCGAGTTTGAGTTTGGGGATTTGACCCAATACGAGTTTTATGATGGGATGAGGTTCTCCTATGATTCCCCAATGTTTATTATGATGTTTCTAAGTTGATTGGAGTCTACATTCAATCCATGGATGCTTTAGATTCAATTAGTTGATTGATTTGGATGTTATGAACCCTAGAATTTGGGGATTTGATGAATATAGGAGGAATATTGAAATTGATAGATGATTATGGTAGTTTTGGATGAGGGGATTCATTTCTAATGATTCCCTAAGGATTCCAACCTTTGATTTGTAGTCTTAAACCATGAACCACTAGAAAATGAGAATTGGGTGTTGAAATGAGTTTTGTTCATGTAGATGATGATTGAATCTCTGGTTTAATGGATGGATGAATGAGTTAATGTATCAATTTGGATGTATAAGTGGAGTGAGGATCATTTCCTAATGATTCCATGGAATGGAAGAAGGAATCTCCACTTGTAATCATCAATTGTAAGAATGGATTTGGGTATTCCATGGTTTAAGCTTATAGAGTGAAGTTATGATCATGGAATGTAATTGATTCATTTGAAATGGTTTTGAATAGTTTAATTGAGTCTAATGATGTGTATTTTGGGAAGGAATAATGTCCTTTTGATGTCCATGAGTTTTGGGAAGAATCGGAACTTGAATCGGGTCAAAAATGAGTGAAAAGGACCAAAAATCGGAGCTACAGCAGGCTGTACACGACCCGTGTAGAGCCACACGACCCGTGTGGGGGGTCTGGAGGCCACGGGTTAGGTTTCCTGCATTGCTACACGACCCGTATAACTAAGATGTTACCCTTATTTAGTGAAGCTTAATTAGTCCTAGAACCATTTGTAATAAGGATAATTATTGTTTTATAGGAGGAGATTAATTGAAGTGGAAGCAAGAAGATAACATTCTTTTGGAACCAAAGGAAGGTGAGTTACCGGGAGTACACATCCCTCTTTTAACTCTTGTATGTTTTATTTCATTCCATGCATACCTTTATGTGATATTTGTTGCATAAATCTATATGTTCATGGCATTCGAAAAGTTATTTCAAAGATGTTTTTACAAGGAAAATAATGATATAGTTTTTGAAAGATGTTTTGAATCATTCCTCCATGC
The DNA here is from genome assembly GCA_023525715.1 of Cichorium intybus. Classification (NCBI taxonomy): domain Eukaryota; kingdom Viridiplantae; phylum Streptophyta; class Magnoliopsida; order Asterales; family Asteraceae; genus Cichorium; species Cichorium intybus. Next base: position 44,045,731 of record CM042015.1, read on the forward strand.
ATTGCATATAGGAGGGGTGGACCGTGTGAACCTTTTTACAAAGATGAAATGATTGTCCCGGATTTAGGGAAATCACGGGTTAATACCCAAATGAGTTGTTGTCCTGGATTTAGGGAAACCGTTTCCGACAATAGGAAACCGCATGAGGTATTTGCTAACCCTCGTGGGACTAGTGTGGTGGCCACTAGTTCTAGTTTAGCCTGTACGGGGATCGGGTGACATGCTCCGTGCGTGTTATTCGTGAACTTAGGTAGGTGCCACTATGGTGAGTTGGACTTCTAAGAGATGGACGTGGGTTTGGGATAGTTGCATCATGCATTGCATCTGCATATTATAACTATCTATTTTGAGTAAATCTTTATGATGTTTTAAATGATTTTTGAAGTGTGTTTCAAACTATTTTTGGGGGTTTGTCCCGAGTGTGGTAGTTCACTACTCACTCGAAATGGGTCAACCTCGGGTAAGCTCACTAGGCATTTCAATTGCCTAAATTATTTTGATGTGTACTCGGGTTGAGGAGTTTAGATGGCTATAGAAGAGCTGGACGTTTAGAAGGCCACGATTTGTGTGGTATCATTTGAGCTATGTAATGATATTTGAATTGTTACAACCTCGCTATTTTATAAACTAAAATGTTTTATCTAAAATGGGACCAAACGATGTTTTCCGCAACTTAACCTTAATTATTTCTCATTAAACCCCATGTGTTTTTAAAATGGTTTTGAAAGAAAATGACTTATTTGAAGATGTTGAAACTAAAGTTTTCACTAAAGGATGTTTTTATGGAATAATGATGATAAACCATGGGTTAAGATGACGTTTTATGAAAAGCCTTAAGCGAGGGTGTCACAATTTGGTATCAGAGCATGTGTTTAAGTGAACTAGGTACTAGGAGTAGTGCTTAGACTTAAACTATGATGCTCTTAAGGATATGTTTGACTTCTTAAGTGGTTGGCCTTTAGGACTTAGTGGTAAATGCTTGCTTATGATTAAGATTTTAACCATTTAATTAGTGAATTCGGTTGGGCATGAGGAATATTCTTGGCAAGAGGATTTTATGCATGAAGATTCTTATGTGGAAATGAAGTGCAACCTTGGAGGATCATGACTACATGGCAACATGAGGAAGAACTTTATAAGAATGGCGACTGCTAAGGAATTGAGATTCATGCTCACAAGCACTTTTGAAGAATAAAGGATGATCTTGGATGATGAAAGGATGACTTAAATGGGATGAAGCTCGAAGCATAGAAAGGTTGATGAGGTGGCCTTAACTATGAGGAACCAACTAAGGGAATTGTGGTGACAACTTGAAGCAAGCAAGGAGCATGAGGAGCAGAGTAGTAGTTAAGTGAAGGAAAGGTGAAGATTTGGAGCCGTTGGAGAAATTCTTTTGTAGTGACCCTTAAACCTTTTTTCCTTACCCTTATCTTCTTTTGAGACCCATCCATTGTCTTTTTAGTGAGCATGCTTGTGACCTTGCCTTAGTTTAGAAGACTAAGTGTATGTAAGGGTAGAGTGGTTTGCACCTTAACGTCTAAACTAGAGAAACCTTAATGTAAGATAAAAGAAGGAATTAGATTATTATGTTTTTTGGTAGTTATTGATGGCTTAGTGACCAATAGAACCTTATGGGAATAGTGAGTTATTAATTTCTGTTAGGGTGAAGAGACATGGATTCATGATGAGACTAGAGGCCATAAAATTAAACCGTGAATCACCTTGAGGTGAGTGAATTAGTAAACAACCTACCCTAATAAGAACATAAGAATGATGTGCGGCCAATATTTTCAAAAGTATTGTTAAAATTTTAAGAAATTTTTGTAAATAAAATTTGAATGAATATATCTCACAAAATGCAAGATTTTTTTAAAAAAAGTGAACGACAAAGGAGCCATCATGAATGGGTAGTGAATACCCAGGAGTGATGATCTCTTCTAGATTTTGTTAATAAATTCGATGAAAATGTGTTTCTAAATAAGTTTGAAACTTTATTGTTTTACATAAAGAGTACGAATTCGAAGGGGTGTCTTCTTTTCACAAAGGTTTATCGAAACTTTCTCATAAGCAACGGTTTTCTCAAAATATTTACCACAAAGTTGAGTGTTCAAATCTTTTGTAAAACAAAGGGTCGAGTTAAAAAAAATATTTTAATTTGATAGTTGCATGTTTTAAAAAATATTTTGGGAAAATTTGTACTTTATTTCTTATTATTGATTTCGGGGACGGAATCCTTTTAAGGGGTGGATAATTGTAACATCCGTGTTTTGGGCCTAGGAGTTTTGGGCTTAAACCTATAAATAAAATTTATTTTGTAAATAAATAAAACAAATTAATAACTAAATTTAATATCTTGTTATATTTTATATGGTGACTAAATGAGCCAAATATAGTTTTAAAATCATATTATAACCAAATGTGAGAAATTTTGTCATAAGGACTAAAAGTGTCTGTTGAAAAATATATTTTTGTATGTGACCATCACTGAAATAAGATGAACTGTTTTTATCTAACAAATATTATCAGTTTATCTCAGGTTGCATGAATTCAAGATCAAAAACAAAGATGAATCAAGACCCGAGAAACTTTGAGAAAAAAACCAAACCTGAGGAAGTAATGCTATGAACCAAAGAGCAAAAACCAAAATATCACATTGCTTCAGTAATCGCGACGCGGCGGAAGGCCCGGTCGCGACGCGGAGCCCCATCGAGACCCGACAGCAAATTTGTCGAGACGTGAAGAGAAGCAAGACAGAAGACCAAAATCCTTCAGCAATCGCGACGCGACGAAGGAGATGGTCGCGACGCGAAGACCTCCAACGCGACGCCATGCCTGGTCGCGACGCGATCCCTGTTCATCAGCAACTATAAATTGAGGCTCACTCTTGCTGATTTTGTACAACATATATACCAACTAAGCTCCATACACTCTTACCCACGACCAAACACCTCAAGACACTCAAATTTCTGAACTTGTCAACAAGAATCAAACCGCACAAACGCAAGAAACAAGATATCCTCCCGACACCAAAACTTCAAACCTCTAAACAACCTCTACCCGACACCAAACTTCAAACCTCCAAACAACCTCTACCCGACACCAAATATCACCAAAACCTCATCCTACCGAAAAGAACAAGAAATCGACACATCAAGAAAACCCGAGCAAAGAACAAGAATCGAAGCTTCAAAGAGAATCGCCATCTTCATTTGCTATCGATAAGTTCTTTTGAAATTATAATTCCAATAATTTACCTGAGCCATTATTGATTTATTTAAACTGTTATAAATCAATTGTATTAAATTCCAAGACATACAAATTGAACCAAGACAACGAAAACATATGTGGACTGTATTTAACCGAGACATCTAACTTCTAACTTCTAACTTCTAACTTCTAACATTTTTACTTATTGTAAAAACACTTTATCGTTGATAATGGCGTTTATTACATTTAACCTCTAACTTCTAACATTTACTTTATTTACCGCTTTCTGTCTATTTAAATAATGTCTAGTTTAGATTTACTACTTTATTTTATTTATTTACAGCTTTAAGTAACTTAGCTTTAGTTTATTTTTATTCCGCAACTCTTACTTATTCCGCATATTATAGATAAAATACATATCTGTCACACAGTAACCGGCTTAAAAACCTTATTCGTGGAGATCAGTTATCGTATTTTCAACAATTGGTATCAGAGCTTGTGTGATTTACTTTGAAATTTTTGTCGAGAACTTTTGTGTAGCGTTTTTATAAACCACCAATAAGTTTCCTTTAAAAATTTCATCTTAATATCACTTGTTCAACAAAAAAAAAAATTAAAAACAAACAAAAACATTTAAAAATTACTTGTGTGATTTATTTTGAAAATTTTTGTTGAAAACTTTTGTGTAGCGTTTTTATAAACCACCAATAAGTTTTCTTTAAAAATTTCATTTTAACATCACATTTTCGTTAACAAAAAAAAAACAAAAATGTCTTCCGCAAACTACTCAAATATAAATTCTGTATCTATTGCTAACAGTATAGGTTCAGGTACTCGAGCACCCATTCTTATTCCCGAAGAATATAAATCATGGGTAGGTCGTATGAATCTTCATCTCAACTCTATAAGTGAAGATGTGTGGAAATGTGTAGACGGATCTCTACCAGAGAACATGACCTCTCTTACGAGTAACTTGGATATACTGAATGAAAGGAAGAAACTTGAACTTCAAGCCAAAAAGGAACTTGTGTCTGGAATACCCCACAGTATTCTAAGCCAAATGAATGATATAATCCTTTTAACTGCAAACCAAATTTGGCAAACTTTGAAAAATCGTTTTGAAGGAAATGAGAGAATCATTGGAAACAAGAAAACATCTGTTTTAAACGAATTTGACAACTTCAAAATGTTTTCACATGAGACCATCCATGATGCTCATGACAGGTTCAATCTCATTACCATCAAAATGAATAATTTGGGCATCAAAAAGTCACAGCATGAGATAAACCTCAAATTTTTAAACAACCTTTATGAAAGCTGGAAAATGGTAAAACTCATCATTCAGGGAAATCCAGCAATTCATACTGAATCTTTGTACAATCTGTACGGAGAATTACAATCGTATGAATCCTCGATTGACCCACCAACGTCTACTTCTTTTGGAGGACCGCTTGCTCTGTTGTCAACATCCTCTCAAAACCAAACACATTTTCCTGATCAAAGTCAAATTGATCAAAACGAAGCTTTCTTAAGTAATCCTTGTGACTTGTCTGATCCAAATAATGAAGCTGACTACCAACAATTGTGTGCCTTGGTAGCAAACACTAATCTCGAAAGATTTTTGCCACATCATAGACCAAATTTTCAACAAAGATCCACTTTTGGACAAAACTTTCAGAATCGTGGATTTCAAAATAATCACAACTCTTACAATCAAAACAATGGTTTTTAAAATAACCAAAATTCTGGATTTCAGCAAAATCATTCAAAACCATCTCAACAGAAACAAACTCAAACATCTGAAAGACCACCCGTTAAGAGCCAAAAGGCTGACAATAACGATGATGATGATGATGTAATCATTTGTCACAAATGCAAAGGACTAAATCATTACGCCCGAGATTGTCGAGCCAAAATCAAGGTCAAAGACTCAGCTTACTACGCTCAAAAAGCCGAAGAACTGAAGAAACAAGAAAAGAAAGCAAAGCAAAAAGCTTTGATGGCATTCTACGAACCTAGCGTGGAACATTGGCCAACTTCTGATGATGAAACAGATAATGAACCAGCTCAGTCAAACTTCTGCTTCATGGCAGACAATGAACCAACCACAAGAGCTCCATATGTCATCGATCAGGTATGGTCTATGATCTCAGATCTCGGTCTTTCAAGAACACCATTTGAGTCCCACATGACTAAGATTGAGAACAGTCTAAAAGCTGATCTCAGACTATATCATGACACAATAGTCAAATCTGATATCTACAAATCTAAATTACAAACCTTGCAACTCAGATTTGGAGAATCTACAAGGACTAGAGACAAACTTGAAAGAGACATTGAACGAAAATCTGAAGAAAATAACCACATCCTAGAACAATTAAATGAAGCTCTAAAACAAAAAAGGGACTTAGAAATAAAAAATCAATCTGTTATTTCATCTGAAATAAAAGATACCTTAGAAAAAGAAGTCCTTCAGTTAAAACAAAAAATTCAAGATTTAACTGACAAAAACACTAGTTTAATTCTAAAACTAGATGATTCTTCAAAGCAAATCAAATTTCTTGAATCCAAAAATCAAAGATTTCAAGGAAAACTGGATTCTATCAATATTGCCAGAAAATTGAGTGATGATATTTTCACTAAAGCAAACAACTTAGGAACTGGCAAAATTGATACGAACTATAAACCAGGAATTGGAAGAGAATCTTTTGAAAATGAAATGACTGAAAATGAAAATGGGAAAATTAGTGAAAACTCTAAATCTCCTCAACCAGATTTTTTCTCATCTGCCAATGAGGACGATTCAGATGATGAAACAGTAATCAACTGTAGCCCAGATGATACTTTTTTCAACAAGTCATACAAAAGAGTTGTAAAATCTGAATCAGACTCTGCTAGTTCAGTAACTCATCAATTGAGATCTACTAAACTAACAAAGAATGATGGCACGATCAAACTTGAAAATTTCTTAAATGGAGAAAATTTTGTTCATCAAAATGGTAGTACTTCTGTTCCAACAGTCTTACCCTCTTTAAACTCAACCTTTATTGGAAAGAACAGTCTGGGACAAAAGTATTCAAAGAAACAACAGACAAATAAACAACCAATTCAAGCTGTCTTTAAACCAAAAGAACAAAGCAAGCCCATTGTTTTCAAAGAAAAACCTTTGAAACCAGTCGCTGTGCCACAAAAACAAACCTTTAATCCAAAACAAAAACCTTTTCAAAAACCGATTCAAAGTCACTTTCAAAAGATAAACTTCAATCTCTCAAGGAACTTTCAGAAACCATCATTTCAACAAATTCCATTCCATCATCAAAGTGTTTTCCAAAACCATTCAGATCCCAGATACAAAGAAAGGTTATCAAACAGAACTTCACATATAGGATACTTTTCACAAAATCAGAAATCGTTTCAAATGACAGGTTTTCAAAGACAAATCTCACTTTGGGAAAATCTAATAAATCAACTTAAACCTCAACCATTCCGTCCAATCCACACATATTACAATGATTCCAAATTATCAAAAACCATTAACAAATCAGGACCCACCATGGTTTGGGTACCTAAACTTTTTGTCTAATTGCAGGCACTTTGTGCTGGAGAGCCCAAGGATGGCACATGGTATATCGATAGTGGCTGCTCCAAGCATATGACAGGAAACCAGAGCTTTCTACGAGACTTCAAACCCACAGAATCCAAACAAGATGTTACTTTTGGAAATAACATGACTGCAAGAATCAAAGGTTATGGAAACATAACAAATGGTCACTTCACCATCAAGAAAGTAGCCTATGTTGACGGCCTGAAACACAACCTAATCAGCGTATCACAACTTTGTGACAACAATCATGAAGTTCTTTTCACCAAACAACGAAGCATAATCACAGATGCCAAGACCAAAGCCATTCTAGTTAATTCTGATCGTCTAGGCAACATGTATCCACTAGATATGGACCTTATCTATGGAAAACCAGACATCTGTCTCTTGTCCAAAGCTTCTGCTGATATTAGCTGGTTGTGGCATCGTCGTCTTTCCCATCTCAATTTCGGCTACATCAACAAATTGATTGCAAATGATCTTGTTCGCGGACTGCCACTTCTGAAACTTGATAATGAAACTCTTTGTGCAGCTTGTGAAGGAGGAAAACTGTCCAAATCCTCTCATAAAAGCATTTCTGAATCTAGTGTATCCGAACAACTAGAATTACTGCACATTGATCTTTGCGGCCCTGCAAAAACCCAAAGCATAAAAGGGAAGAAATACATCCTTGTTATTATTGATGATTACTCACGCTTTACTTGGGTTATCTTTTTAAGGCTAAAGTCAGAAGCACCTGAAGAAATAATCAACTTCATCAAACAGATTGAATTAAAGCTCAAACGACCCGTTCGAAGAATCCGAAGTGATAATGGTTTAGAGTTCAAAAACATAACTCTAAACTCATTTCTCAAAAACAAAGGCATCGAACACAACTTCTCAGCCCCTTACACTCCTCAACAAAACGGCGTTGTTGAAAGAAAGAACCGAACTCTGTGCGAAGCTGCAAGATCAATGCTTATCTTTGCTGATCTACCACAATACTTCTGGGCAAAAGCAATAGCCACAGCTTGCTACACTCAAAATCGTTCTTTAATCCATAAACAACTTCATAAAACACCATATGAAGTCATTAACAACCGAAAACCAAACATCAAATTCTTTCATATTTTTGGTTGTCGATGCTTCATAAAGAATAACAAAGATCACCTTTCAAAATTTGAATCAAGATCAGACGAAGGAATTTTCCTTGGTTACTCCTTTACCTCAGCTGCTTATCGAGTACTGAATAAACGTACTAGAGTAATTGAAGAAAGTACCGATATTCATTTCGATGAATTTTATGTCAGGAAATTGGATCGTAAACATTTTGGTTCTAAAATGATCGATAATATTTTTCAAAATCCAATTCAACAAATGCCTTCTACGGACATAGAAATTGATCTTGATTTACTTTTTGAACAACCCAAAACCGCTTATAATTCTGAATTTCTAACATCTTCTACTTTTCCTACAGGAAACTCCGATGCAGAAACTTCACAATCAAACCAAGAAAATACAGATCAAGTCGAGGGGGAATTACCAACACTAAATTCCTCTTTGAACACTCCCAATCCACCTGTCCAAAATGATCCCTGTGCATCATCTATGGGGGAACCTTCATTACCCCAGTCTCACCCTATAATCCAAAAAGACATATCTGACAACAACCAAAATCTATTCCCAACAGAATCACCTGAACAAGAAGAAGAATGGGACATAGAAACACCAATCGAAATACCTGAAAAAACTCGCCTAAACAAATGGACCAGGAATCATCCTGCAAACCAAATCATAGGAGATCCCAATTCTGGTATTCAAACAAGAGCCGCTACCTCAAATGAATGTTTATACGGAGCATTCTTATCCATGACTGAACCCAAAACCATCCATTCAGCTCTCAAAGATCCAGACTGGGTCAAAGCCATGCAAGAAGAACTAGCTGAATTCGAAAGAAACCAAGTATGGGATCTTGTTCCTACTCCTCCCGATGTTACTGTAGTAGGTTCAAGATGGGTTTTCAGAAACAAAACTGATGATCAAGGCATAGTTTGTCGAAACAAAGCAAGACTTGTCGTCAAGGGCTATTCTCAACAAGAAGGAATCGATTACGATGAAACTTATGCTCCAGTTGCAAGACTCGAAGCCATTCGTATCTTTCTAGCATATGCAGCTCACAAGAACTTCAAAGTATTCCAAATGGATGTAAAATGTGCATTTTTACATGGAGAGATTGATCGCGATGTGTATATTCAACAACCTCCAGGTTTTGAAGATCCACAGTTCCCAAATCACAGTTTTAAGTTACAAAAAGCAGTTTACGGCTTAAAACAAGCACCTCGAGCCTGGTATTCAACATTGTCAACATTTCTAGAAGAATCAGGATTCAAAAGAGGTTCAATTGATCAAACTCTCTTTCGTAAAATTTTTAATAAACATCTGTTAATCGTTCAAATATATGTCGATGACATTATTTTCGGTTCTACTGATGAATCTTTGAGTATCAAGTTTGCAGATTTAATGAAGAGCAAATTTGAGATGAGCATGATAGGAGAAATGACTACTTTTCTTGGACTTCAAGTCAAACAATCATCAGATGGAATTTTCATCAATCAAGAAAATTATGTTAAAAATCTTCTAACTCGTTTTTCTCTTGACAAATCCAACACAGCAAAGACCCCAATGGCCCTTGGTTACAAATTAGATGCAGACTTAAATGGCAAGCCTGTTGATCAAAAGAAATATCGAGGAATGATAGGATCACTCCTATACCTCACAGCCAGCAGACCCGACATCATGTTTTCTACATGTGTCTGTGCCAGATACCAAGCCAATCCTATGGAATCTCATGCTATAGCTGTGAAAAGAATTTTCAAATATCTTAAAGGAACTCCATCTCTTGGCCTTTGGTATCCAGCTAACTCTGATTTTCAGCTTAACGCCTTCACCGACTCCGACTATGGAGGATGCAGACTAGACAGGAAAAGCACATCTGGTTCTTGCCAATTTCTAGGAGGCAGACTGGTAAGTTGGACTTCAAAGAAACAATCATGCGTGTCCACTTCAACCGCAGAAGCTGAATATGTAGCTGCCGCAAGCTGCTGTTCACAAGTCATGTGGATGCAAACTCAATTACGTGACTATGGCTACAAAGTATCACAAATTCCCATATTTTGTGACTCAACCAGCGCAATTGCCATTTCTCACAATCCAGTGCACCATTCCATGACAAAGCACATCGACATTCGATATCATTTCCTCAAAGACAACATACAAAAAGGTCATATCGAATTGCACTTCATAAACACCGAAGATCAAATTGCCGATGTCTTTACTAAGGCTTTAGACGAAACCAAGTTTCAATACTTCCTAGGCCGTCTAGGAATGTTGAATCCAGATAACATCCATCCCTAATCTCTTACATTTTGTTTGTACAAAAGAGTGTTTACTTTCATTCAAATAACCAAAATTTTCCAAAAACATTCAAATAACCAAAATCTACCAAAAACATTCAAATAACCAAAATTTTCCAAAAACATCCACATAATCAAAAATCACAAAAAAAAAATTAGGATAAAGTTTTATCTTTTTAAAATCTTTATAAAACCATGTGATTAACATCTTCTTGACTAAATTTTCAGATACTTATGCTCGATGAATGTTCTCAATCATATTGATTCTTAAATTAAAGTGAAGGTTCAAATCTCAAAATTTTCGTTATGTACATTCTCCTATTCCCTTTGAATTTATTTCAAATATAACGATTTTATCAATTAAGGGACATAAGATCAGGAGATTCAGATGAAAACCAAACCCATGTGAGAATTTGTGCCTCGTCTTTAACTGCTAAGTGAAATTCATTTCTGTGAGCAAAGGTGTTTTCATTATGACTTATAGGATTTATACTCTTATACCGTGATGCTAGTCTCATTTTTGCTTAGATATCAAGATGACCAGGGACGATACAATCATTTTCTTATATATTAGACAAACTGTCTATTATATCACCTATCCCTATCCTCAATCAAACCACTTCAAAGAAAAGCTTCATCATCTGGCATAACGAATCTGACAATCGAAGAAACGCAAAGTCATATCCAACAAATGATGTCAACAAATCACAACTGGTATCCACATCAGATATCTTTTACACAAAAGGTATTCGCGAAAATCAAGAAAAGATAAAGACAAAGGTGAACACTTCACCAAAGAAAAGGAAGATTTACAACAAACAATCAATCAAGACAGACATCTCTCAAAATTTTCCAAACAAACAGATTCTCAAATGCTTTATCAAATATAGCTGTTAAAACCAAAGATTTACCGGGATACTGTAGCATTCATAATTGAATATACTTAGTTGCAAACTGCACTATGAATATTTCTAAACCCCTCTACATGTATTTCCCGACGGAGAGAGAGTGAACATCAATGGCATGAATGAAGAAACCCTCTGAGTAATGCCGAAACCAGTCTTATGTGATTGATTATCTAATATGAAGACCAAGTGACTAAAGTATATAGGTATAAATCCACATTAAGCATAAGTCAACACCTTCAAACTGAGAGATATCACTCATCTTTAGTGATTATACACCAGTTCTGCACCCAGAACAAACAAACACCTCAGTCAAATGTGAGCTATACCTATGAGCGTTCATCTGAATCGACCTATTAAGATCACTTGTCGTCTTTATAAATGCTATAAAATCTTAAGGAATATTATGAAAGTACATATACAAAAACCTTTTGATAAATGAACCTGAAACCTTGATTCAGAAACAAATATTCTTGACAAACATTTTTTTTCAAAACATAAGTAAAATCTAGTCACACTTTTTCAAAACAAGTGATATGGTTTTATAAATGTTTTATCCAAATTTCAAGAATTTTCAACCTTACCTTTTAATCTGTTCTCATTTCAGTAATGATCACATAGGGGGAAATTGTTGAAAAATATATTTTTGTATGTGACCATCACTGAAATAAGATGAACTGTTTTTATCTAACAAATATTATCAGTTTATCTCAGGTTGCATGAATTCAAGATCAAAAACAAAGATGAATCAAGACCCGAGAAACTTTGAGAAAACAACCAAACCTGAGGAAGTAATGCTATGAACCAAAGAGCAAAAACCAAAATATCACATTGCTTCAGTAATCGCGACGCGACGGAAGGCCCCGTCGCGTCGCGGAGCCCCATCGAGACCCGACAGCACATTTGTCGAGACGTGAAGAGAAGCAAGACAGAAGACCAAAATCCTTCAGCAATCGCGACGCGACGAAGGAGATGGTCGCGACGCGAAGACCTCCAACGCGACACCACCAACTTTCTAATCGCGAGACTACCAACCCAACGCACTAACCAGTGGCCGACCAAAAGCACTCGACAGCCGCACCTTCGCGACGCGACGCCATGACCTGGTCGCGACGCGATGCCTGTGATCAGTGACTATAAATAAGAACCAAATCTCTTGCCATTCTCTACACACTCACTATCATATCAACAACACATATATCAACTAAGCTCCATACACTCTTACCCACGACCAAACACCTCAAGACACTCAAATTTCTGAACTTGTCAACAAGAATCAAACCGCACAACCGCAAGAAACAATATATCCTCCCGACACCAAAACTTCAAACCTCTAAACAACCTCTACCCGACACCAAACTTCAAACCTCCAAACAACCTCTACCCGACACCAAATATCACCAAAACCTCATCCTACCGAAAAGAACAAGAAATCGACACATCAAGAAAACCCGAGCAAAGAACAAGAATCGAAGCTTCAAAGAGAATTGCCATCTTCATTTGCTATCGATAAGTTCTTTTGAAATTATAATTCCAATAATTTACCTGAGCCATTATTGATTTATTTAAACTGTTATAAATCAATTGTACTAAATTCCAAGACATACAAATTGAACCAAGACAACGAAAACATATGTGGACTGTATTTAACTGAGACATCTAACTTCTAACTTCTAACTTCTAACTTCTAACATTTTTACTTATTGTAAAAACACTTTATCGTTGATAATGGCGTTTATTACATTTAACCTCTAACTTCTAACATTTACTTTATTTACCGCTTTCTGTCTATTTAAATACTGTCTAGTTTAGATTTACTGCTTTATTTTATTTATTTACAGCTTTAAGTAACTTAGCTTTAGTTTATTTTTATTCCGCAACTCTTACTTATTCCGCATATTATAGATAAAATGCATATCTGTCACACAGTAACCGGCTTAAAAACCTTATTCGTGGAGATCAGTTATCGTATTTTCAACAGTGTCAATTTGGCTAAACTTACCCTAAGTAGAGTTGACTAGTCATGGACTTGGAAAATTAGAAGATATTATGAAGGAATTGATGTGGAGTTTAAATTAGGTTAAATAATTCCCTGAATTAATATTAAGGACTTAAATTGTGAAGAATTTTAGTGTAAGGGACCATTTGTGTCAAATTGGGAAACTAAGGGCTAGTGTTGACCTAGTCTATGACTCAAGTGAAATAAATAATTGTATTTGGGGCATAAGTGTGAATATAGAGACTTCTAGTTAGAAGAAATAGACTTTATGGGTGTTGGATGATGTAACACCAAACTATAAGGACTAATCTTGCCAATTGTGGAAGATGCCAAGCTTTTGATGGGGGTTTCCCCCATTTCAGCTCATATTCACGTATTTGAGAGGAAAAGAGGGAGAAGAAGGCGATTTTAATGGATTCCAAGGAGATGTGTGTTGGGCCTTGAAGGATAATGCATACACTTGATGATTCCAAGTAATCTAAGGTATAAACTCACCCTTCTAGCTCTAGATTTCGAGTTTGAGTTCGGGGATTTGACCCAATACGAGTTTTATGATTGGATGAGGTTCTCCTATGATTCCCCAATGTTTATTGTGATGTTTCTAAGTTGATTGGAGTCTACATTCAATCCATGGATGCTTTAGATTCAATTAGTTGATTGATTTGGATGTTATGAACCCTAGAATTTGGGGATTTGATGAATATAGGAGGAATATTGAAATTGATAGATGATTATGGTAGTTTTGGATGAGGGGATTCATTTCTAATGATTCCCTAAGGATTCCAACCTTTGATTTGTAGTCTTAAACCATGAACCACTAGAAAATGAGAATTGGGTGTTGAAATGGGTTTTGTTCATGTAGATGATGATTGGATCTCTGGTTTAATGGATGGATGAATGAGTTAATGTATCAATTTGGATGTATAAGTGGAGTGAGGATCATTTCCTAATGATTCCATGGAATGGAAGAAGGAATCTCCACTTGTAATCATCAATTGTAAGAATGGAATTGGGTATTCCATGGTTTAAGCTTATAGAGTGAAGTTATGATCATGGAATGTAATTGATTCATTTGAAATGGTTTTGAATAGTTTAATTGAGTCTAATGATGTGTATTTTGGGAAGGAATAATGTCCTTTTGATGTCCATGAGTTTTGGGAAGAATCGGAACTTGAATCGGGTCAAAAATGAGTGAAAAGGACCAAAAATTAGAGCTACAGCAGGCTGTACACGACCCGTGCAGAGCCACACGACCCGTGTGGGGGGTATGGAGGCCACGGGTTGGGTTTCCTGCATTGCTACACGACCCGTGTAGGGCTACACGCCCCGTGTGGCTCTGTTTGGCCAGTTTTTCAGTTTTTAGACCTTAAGCTTTATGGTTTGGGCCTTGAGTTCTAAGGTTCAAGCCCACTATTAGACAATGTATAACTAAGATGTTACCCTTATTTAGTGAAGCTTAATTAGTCCTAGAACCATTTGTAATAAGGATAATTATTGTTTTATAGGAGGAGATTAATTGAAGTGGAAGCAAGAAGATAACATTCTTTGGAACCAAAGGAAGGTGAGTTACCGGGAGTACACATCCCTCTTTTAACTCTTGTATGTTTTATTTCATTCCATGCATACCTTTATGTGCTATTTGTTGCATAAATCTATGTGTTCATGGCATTCGAAAAGTTATTTCAAAGATGTTTTTACAAGGAAAATAATGATATAGTTTTTGAAAGATGTTTTGAATCATTCCTCCATGCATTGCATATAGGAGGGGTGGACCGTGTGAACCTTTTGACAAAGATGAAATGATTGTCCCGGATTTAGGGAAATCCCGGGTTAATACCCAAATGAGTTGTCGTCCGGATTTAGGGAAACCGTTTCCGACAATAGGAAACCGCATGAGGGATTTGCTAACCTTCATGGGACTAGTGTGGTGGCCACTAGTTCTAGTTTAGCCTATACGGGGATCGGGTGACATGCTCCGTGCGTGTTATTCGTGAACTTAGGTAGGTGCCACTGTGGTGAGTTGGACTTCTAAGAGATGGACGTGGGTTTGGGATAGTTGCATCATGCATTGCATCTGCATATTATAACTATCTATTTTGAGTAAATCTTTATGATGTTTTAAATGATTTTTGAAGTGTGTTTCAAACTATTTTTGGGGGTTTGTCCCGAGTGTGGTAGTTCACTACTCACTCGAAATGGGTCAACCTCGGGTAAGCTCACTAGGCATTTCAATTGCCTAACTTATTTTGATGTGTACTCGGGTTGAGGAGTTTAGATGGCTATAGAAGAGCTGGACGTTTAGAAGGCCACGATTTGTGTGGTATCATTTGAGCTATGTAATGATATTTGAATTGTTACAACCTCGCTATTTTATAAACTAAAATGTTTTATCTAAAATGGGACCAAACGATGTTTTCCGCAACTTAACCTTAATTATTTCTCATTAAACCCCATGTGTTTTTAAAATGGTTTTGAAAGAAAATGACTTATTTGAAGATGTTGAAACTAAAGTTTTCACTAAAGGATGTTTTTATGGAATAATGATGATAAACCATGGGTTAAGATGACGTTTTATGAAAAGCCTTAAGCGAGGGTGTCACAATTTGGTATCAGAGCATGTGTTTAAGTGAACTAGGTACTAGGAGTAGTGCTTAGACTTAAACTATGATGCTCTTAAGGATATGTTTGACTTCTTAAGTGGTTGGCCTTTAGGACTTAGTGGTAAATGCTTGCTTATGATTAAGATTTTAACCATTTAATTAGTGAATTCGGTTAGGCATGAGGAATATTCTTGGCAAGAGGATTTTATGCATGAAGATTCTTATTTGGAAATGAAGTGCAACCTTGGAGGATCATGACTACATGGCAACATGAGGAAGAACTTTGTAAGAATGGTGACTGCTAAGGAATTGAGATTCATGCTCACAAGCACTTTTGAAGAATAAAGGATGATCTTGGATGATGAAAGGATGACTTAAATGGGATGAAGCTCGAAGCATAGAAAGGTTGATGAGGTGGTCTTAACTATGAGGAACCAACTAAGGGAATTGTGGTGACAACTTGAAGCAAGCAAGGAGCATGAGGAGCAGAGTAGTAGTTAAGTGAAGGAAAGGTGAAGATTTGGAGCCGTTGGAGAAATTCTTTTGTAGTGACCCTTAAACCTTTCTTCCTTACCCTTATCTTCTTTTGAGACCCATCCGTTGTCTTTTTAGTGAGCATGCTTGTGACCTTGCCTTAGTTCAGAAGACTAAGTGTATGTAAGGGTAGAGTGGTTTGCACCTTAACGTCTAAACTAGAGAAACCTTAATGTAAGATAAAAGATGGAATTAGATTATTATGTTCTTTGGTAGTTATTGATGGCTTAGTGACCAATAGAACCTTATGGGAATAGTGAGTTATTAATTTCTGTTAGGGTGAAGAGACATGGATTCATGATGAGACTAGAGGCCATAAAATTAAACCATGAATCACCTTGAGGTGAGTGAATTAGTAAACAACCTACCCTAATAAGAACATAAGAATGATGTGCGGCCAATATTTTCAAAAGTATTGTTAAAATTTTAAGAAATTTTTGTAAATAAAATTTGAATGAATATATCTCACAAAATGCAAGACTTTTTTAAAAAAAGTGAACGACAAAGGAGCCATCATGAATCGGTAGTGAATACCCAGGAGTGATGATCTCTTCGAGATTTTGTTAATAAATTCGATGAAAATGTGTTTCTAAATAAGTTTGAAACTTTATTGTTTTACATAAAGAGTACGAATTCGAAGGGGTGTCTTCTTTTCACAAAGGTTTATCGAAACTTTCTCATAAGCAACGGTTTTCTCAAAATATTTACCACAAAGTTGAGTGTTCAAATCTTTTGTAAAACAAAGGGTCGAGTTAAAAAAAATATTTTAATTTGATAGTTGCATGTTTTAAAGAAGAGCAATTATTAAAAAGAAAGTCGAGACAAGTAGTTCTTTGAAGTAAAACAGTTTTACAAAGTAGAATTTATGGTACTTCAACTTTTATAAAGCTTTAAATTTAAGTAGAGGCAACTTTTGAGATTTTGTTGAAAAATGAGTATTAAATTCTTTATTGGTAGGAATACCCGGGATTGATAATCTCTTTGGGAATTTTATTAATATTTTGAGGTAACCACGTTTCAAAATGGATATGAAAAAAAAATTATTGTTTTATATAAAGGACGTGAAATCCGAGTAATGCTTTTCATGAAGTCAATTAAATTTTCAGAGAACGGTATTTACCAAACATTAACCACAAAGCAGAGTGTTTAAGTTTTGTAAGGACAACGAGTCGAAATTTGAAAGATTTTAAAATTTAACATTTCATATTTAAGAGGAACGTTTATGAAATGAAAATTTTGTCTAAACAATTCTTGGAAGTAACGAGATTTTACAAAAGTGAAATTTAACGTATTTCGAGTTATAATATTTTTAAAAAAAATGTAACTTTTAAGATTTTGGGAAAATTTGTACTTTATTTCTTATTATTGATTCCGGGGACGGAATCCTTTTAAGGGGTGGATAATTGTAACATCCGTGTTTTGGGCCTAGGAGTTTTGGGCTTAAACCTATAAATAAAATTTATTTTGTAAATAAATAAAACAAATTAATAACTAAATTTAATATCTTGTTATATTTTATATGGTGAATAAATGAGCCAAATATAGTTTTAAAATCATATTATAACCAAATGTGAAAAATTTTGTCATAAGGACTAAAAGTGTCAATTTGGCTAAACTTACCCTAAGTAGAGTTGACTAGTCATGGACTTGGAAAATTAGAAGATATTATGAAGGAATTGATGTGGAGTTTAAATTAGGTTAAATAATTCCCTGAATTAATATTAAGGACCTAAATTGTGAAGAATTTTAGTGTAAGGGACCATTTGTGTCAAATTGGGAAACTAAGGGCTAGTGTTGACCTAGACTATGACTCAAGTGAAATAAATAATTGTATTTGGGGCATAAGTGTGAATATAGAGACTTCTAGTTAGAAGAAATAGACTTTATGGGTGTTGGATGATGTAACACCAAACTATAAGGACTAATCTTGCCAATTGTGGAAGATGCCAAGCTTTTGATGGGGGTTTCCCCCATTTCAGCTCATATTCACGTATTTGAGAGGAAAAGAGGGAGAAGAAGGCGATTTTAATGGATTCCAAGGAGATGTGTGTTGGGCCTTGAAGGATAATGCATACACTTGATGATTCCAAGTAATCTAAGGTATAAACTCACCCTTCTAGCTCTAGATTTCGAGTTTGAGTTTGGGGATTTGACCCAATACGAGTTTTATGATTGGATGAGGTTCTCCTATGATTCCCCAATGTTTATTATGATGTTTCTAAGTTGATTGGAGTCTACATTCAATCCATGGATGCTTTAGATTCAATTAGTTGATTGATTTGGATGTTATGAACCCTAGAATTTGGGGATTTGATGAATATAGGAGGAATATTGAAATTGATAGATGATTATGGTAGTTTTGGATGAGGGGATTCATTTCTAATGATTCCCTAAGGATTCCAACCTTTGATTTGTAGTCTTAAACCATGAACCACTAGAAAATGAGAATTGGGTGTTGAAATGGGTTTTGTTCATGTAGATGATGATTGGATCTCTGGTTTAATGGATGGATGAATGAGTTAATGTATCAATTTGGATGTATAAGTGGAGTGAGGATCATTTCCTAATGATTCCATGGAATGGAAGAAGGAATCTCCACTTGTAATCATCAATTGTAAGAATGGAATTGGGTATTCCATGGTTTAAGCTTATAGAGTGAAGTTATGATCATGGAATGTAATTGATTCATTTGAAATGGTTTTGAATAGTTTAATTGAGTCTAATGATGTGTATTTTGGGAAGGAATAATGTCCTTTTGATGTCCATGAGTTTTGGGAAGAATCGGAACTTGAATCGGGTCAAAAATGAGTGAAAAGGACCAAAAATCGGAGCTACAGCAGGCTGTACACGACCCGTGCAGAGCCACACGACCCGTGTGGGGGGTCTGGAGGCCACGGGTTGGGTTTCCTGCATTGCTACACGACCCGTGTAGGGCTACACGCCCCGTGTGGCTCTGTTTGGCCAGTTTTTCAGTTTTTAGACCTTAAGCTTTATGGTTTGGGCCTTGAGTTCTAAGGTTCAAGCCCACTATTAGACAATGTATAACTAAGATGTTACCCTTATTTAGTGAAGCTTAATTAGTCCTAGAACCATTTGTAATAAGGATAATTATTGTTTTATAGGAGGAGATTAATTGAAGTGGAAGCAAGAAGATAACATTCTTTTGGAACCAAAGGAAGGTGAGTTACCGGGAGTACACATCCCTCTTTTAACTCTTGTATGTTTTATTTCATTCCATGCATACCTTTATGTGCTATTTGTTGCATAAATCTATGTGTTCATGGCATTCGAAAAGTTATTTCAAAGATGTTTTTACAAGGAAAATAATGATATAGTTTTTGAAAGATGTTTTGAATCATTCCTCCATGCATTGCATATAGGAGGGGTGGACCGTGTGAACCTTTTGACAAAGATGAAATGATTGTCCCGGATTTAGGGAAATCACGGGTTAATACCCAAATGAGTTGTCGTCCCGGATTTAGGGAAACCGTTTCCGACAATAGGAAACCGCATGAGGGATTTCCTAACCCTCATGGGACTAGTGTGGTGGCCACTAGTTCTAGTTTAGCCTATACGGGGATCGGGTGACATGCTCCGTGCGTGTTATTCGTGAACTTAGGTAGGTGCCACTGTGGTGAGTTGGACTTCTAAGAGATGGACGTGGGTTTGGGATAGTTGCTTCATGCATTGCATCTGCATATTATAACTATCTATTTTGAGTAATTCTTTATGATGTTTTAAATGATTTTTGAAGTGTGTTTCAAACTATTTTTGGGGGTTTGTCCCGAGTGTGGTAGTTCACTACTCACTCGAAATGGGTCAACCTCGGGTAAGCTCACTAGGCATTTCAATTGCCTAACTTATTTTGATGTGTACTCAGGTTGAGGAGTTTAGATGACTATAGAAGAGCTGGACGTTTAGAAGGCCACGATTTGTGTGGTATCATTTGAGCTATGTAATGATATTTGAATTGTTACAACCTCGCTATTTTATAAACTAAAATGTTTTATCTAAAATGGGACCAAACGATGTTTTCTGCAACTTAACCTTAATTATTTCTCATTAAACCCCATGTGTTTTTAAAATGGTTTTGAAAGAAAATGACTTATTTGAAGATGTTGAAACTAAAGTTTTCACTAAAGGATGTTTTTATGGAATAATGATGATAAACCATGGGTTAAGATGACATTTTATGAAAAGCCTTAAGCGAGGGTGTCACAAATGAAGAAGGGAATCAAGCTGGAGAGAGAGGGCATTGATTCGCTTACGTTCGGATTTGACATGTTCTGAGTCATTGTCGGATGGTGGACCAAAGGTAAAGAGGGTTTGAAGTTCCTTTTGCTTAAGCTCAAATTGCTGTTGGAGACGATCAACTAATGACTTTTGTTCTTGAACTGCGGTCTGGAATTTCCATTTGTCAAATTCGGATGCATCAGGTGGAGGTTGAGTGAGATCTGGGATAAGAGTAATTTTGGGGTCATCCTTGGTGATTGGTTGTTTCTTTTTAGATTGTGGAGGTGAGTTCTGTTTTTCCTCCAGAAATATATCTTCGTGAGTGTCTTTCGAGCCTGGAGAGTTCTGTCTTTCCTCCAAATGTTCTGACTCGGAATCTCTTGAAGATGGTTCAGATGTCTAACAAGAAAGAACACAAGTTAGATGGTGGACACGTATGCCAGATGTAACACATACCTGAGGGAAACCAATCTAAAAGGTGATGTTTGAATCAAAAGTGATTTGAATAAACAGTATTATAGATTGATGATTTCCATTTTGTTTAAAATTGTGAAGTTAGAACAAAGTAACCAATTGTTGTTTTTTTTAAGTGAGCATAGTTGTAAATCAGGAATGTTGGAGATTAGTGGAAAGAGATTAGATAAGAAAATATCAGAAATTTTAAATTTCAGAGATCAGGAATCAGAAGGTGGTTGAAAATAAAAAAGTTTTGTTAAGAGTTGAAAAGAGGATTTAGAAGTAAGAAACTTCTGAGAGAGTAGAGAAAGGGTTCAGAAGTAAGAAACTTCTGAGAGATGGTCCAGAAGTAAGAAACTTCTGGAAAATTAGAGAGAGGGGATTCAGAAGCGAGAGACTTTTGAAAATCAGAAAGGGGGGGGGGTTCAGAAGTAAGATACTTCTGAAAATCAGAAAGGGGGGAAGAAAGAGGTACCGTTTTGCCTTTTCGTTGCATCTTTTTAGGTGGTTGTTTGGATGGTAAGGACTCGGAAGCTTTCTTTTTAAGTTTCTTGGGGGCCTCACATTGTTTGAGAGAGTGAGGTGGATAATCAGGTACTCCTTCTGTAGAAGTGAGGTGGAAAGTGACAGCAGGTTCTGTCTATATCGGCCAAGTTCAGAAGGGCTGCAGGCAGTCTACGGATTTTGCCAAATATGGAGTCTGTTTTTGCAGTATAAGGTTTGGCTTTGGGCATGATCAATTTGTCTTCTTCTGATCGAGGTGTAGGGATTGAGATCTAAAGAGTTTGATATATGTATTCAATGCACATTGCCCAAAAACGTGCTGAGTGAATTTGACCTTTGGGTTTCTGAGATGTGGGTATGTAGGTAACGAAATCATCAAAGAGAATTGCTGCATGATCAATTTCATGAGCGGAATAGAGGCTCCAAAGAAGTCCCATGAGGCGTTTGTTTAACTGGTCTGTACCGCCCATTTTGCTAGTTAAGCACTTAATGATGTAGTGGATCAAACATTGCCATAAGGGTGAGATGTGTCCTTTAGACATGTGAAACAGTTTTGTCAAATCGTACATGTACCCCATATTGTAGATCATGGATTTGAGATCGCCATCGGTTGGGTGGTCAAAGGTGGATTCGTAGTATGGGAGATGCAGTGCTGCAGCAAATATTTTCTTGTCGAGGATGAAGTTTTGGCTGTCGTGTAGGGTTAAGGTGTAACCGGTTGGACACTTGGTGGCGGTGGAGACAATTTCTTGAAGTAAAGAAACCGGTATAGTAGGGGGTGGATGAAAGAAAGGTCTAACCAGTTTGTGTCTTGACAGTATGTGAATGAGGACGCGTAGATGCTGCTTGTAAGCATTGAGATCTTCTGAAAGGTAGAGATTGGAGATGGCAACAAGTATTGTGTCGTTGTCGCTATTTGATTGTGAAGCCATTGAAGAGTTATGATGTGAGAGATGAAGAGTAATGGAAGTTTTAGATATTTAGGGTTGAGAGATTGGAGACGGCTGCGAGAGAGGGTTATAATGATAGAGAGGGAAATTTGGAAGAGATGAAAGAGTGGGTGAGATTAGAAGAAGAGGGAACGGTTATAACAATTTTGAAATTATGTAAGAAACCGTCGGGTAAGAGAATGAAGGGACGTGTGAACAGTTATGTCAGAAAAGTGTGTGCTTGGCATTTAATGCTAAGAAATGATGGAAAAGGATGGTCTATTAAAGGACGGACATGTGTGACAGAGAGAATATCCGTTGGAGAAATATTGATCGTGTGGTTTTTAATTATTGGATATTAAATGTTTTACGTATTAAATTTACATTCTCACATTAAATATGTCGAGGTGAGGTGTCTACGGTACGGATTGGTGTAACTGTGGTGGTTCTGACTTGTTCAGGGGGTGAGTGTAACGCCAAGATACTCTTTTTACAATTATTATAAAAGGGTAAATTGGTCATTTTACCTTGGAAGGGTAAAATGGTCTTTTGGACAGAAAAGTATTTGGTTTGAAATAATATTTTGAGTTTTGGACTTAAAATGTTATAAAAACTGATTTTTGGTCGTTTTACCGAAAAAGGGTATTTTGGTCATTTGACCAAGTCAACGACCAATTATGTAAAAATATTGTTGGTTGTGGCCAAAATGTAAGAAATGGAAGTTTTATTGTAATAAAACTTGATTATTGTGGTCAAAGTTCAAGAAATGAAACTTAGGGACCAAATTTGTAAAAAATTGAGGTATAAATAGGAGAGTTGACTCTCCTATTGGGAGCTGTCCATTTTCAGCAACGGGAGAAGGCTTTGAGAGGCTATTTTCTGCAGGAAATCATGAGGAGAAACAAGAACTTGAATCAATTGTTGGAGAATAATGATTCCAAGCAATTAAGGTTAGTAATTGACTCTTTAAGTCAAACTCTTGATTGTGTTCTTGTTTTGGTATATTAGAAACTGAAATTTGTACATTTCAGTTGTGATTATGTGGTTTAATTGGTTTATTACTTCCATTGAGTCATGCTAGAAAGGACTTAACTCAAGAAAATGGAAGTAGGTTGTTATTAGTGATGAATTTGAAGTTTTGGGGTTGTTAGAACTAAGAACCATAATTCTTCATTTTGATTGATTTGGTTGTTTTGAATGGTTGAAAACCTTGTTAAAGTATAAGGTTTTAGTCCTAGAACAAACCCCAATCGATTAAGGACCTGATTAAGGACTTAATGGACCAAAACTGCTTGCTACAGTGCATAAATCGCGGCTGGACAGGAGACACCTGCAGGCGATAGGCGCGGTGCGCCCAAAAGCCTGGCGGGGTGCGCCCAGGCGCAGTGCGCCCATGTCTGGGCGGGGTGCGCCCCTCAGGCAGGGACTTTGAAATGCTAACTTTTGTTTGGCTTGTCCGTTTTAGCTCAAACTTGGACCATAGGCTCGTTATGGTCTGAAAAGTTTGGGAAAATTTTTAGATTGAGTTTCCGACCCCTCGGGGGCACTGTAGATCGATTCCAATGCCTCGGTGAATAGTAAAATTCATATAAAGTTAGTAAATGTAAAGTTTATTAACTAGGCATTGTTTGTAAAGATATTGTATTGAACTCTAGTGTATTAGAGTCAATTTAGATGATTATTAACCTATTATCATTTGGTATATAAATGGATAAATAGGTATGGGACAAAATGGTTGTGGTGCACGCAAAGGCAAGAAACAACCGAAATTGAAACGCAGCTAGCATCCAGGTGAGTAATCTCACTGATATCATATGTGATATATGATGATTGATTTGTTACAGGTTGAAACAGCTTCGGGGGACGAAAATGACAAGTGTAAAATATATGTAAAAGACAATACCAGATAAGCCGTGAGTCATTGCGATGACAAGAACGGAGCTGTGAGTCAATACATATCTATTTACACTATGAAATGACAAGACCGGAACCAGCCGTGAGTCAATAAAATGAAATGACAAGACCGGAACCAGCCGTGAGTCAATGAAACTTATATAGACAAGACCGGAACCAGCCGTGAGTCTAGGCAACAGCGGGATTTTCCTGTGAGCCACATATTTCAGGCAATAGCGGGCTAATCCGTGAGCCATGGTTTACTTTGATGAGCCAAACTTATATAGACAACAGCTAACCCGTGAGTCTAGGCAACAGCGGGCTAACCCGTGAGCCACGGCAACAGCGGGCTAACCCGTGAGCCATATCTAACCGGTGCAGCCTATATGGCTATGATATTGTTACAGGTACATGGTGCGGATTTTTGGCTATGATATCGGGTTATTGAACCCAGCTGGTGCGGCCTGCGGGCTATGAATTATATATTGATATTGTTTTGGTGTAGCTTACATAGCTATGACACAGGGTGCGGCTTATATAGCCATGACATATGATGCAGTCCATTGTGACTAAGAGATATGGGACAGAAATTGTTGTATATGATTATGTGTGCAAATAACTGACGTGACTTGATAATTGCAGGTTATCATGTTATAGTCTGTAAGACTATAATTTAGGATGTGAAATCCTAAGAGATATTTGGCCAGCCAGTAAGGCTAAGAGTTTGGATTCGATGTCCAGACAAATACATGATTGTATTTTATATGTGTTATTTGCAGGAATGATTACTCACTGAGCTTTGTAGCTCATACCGTTTATTATTGTCCCTGCAGGTTAGCATGATACTGGTAGGGGACAAGATAGAGTCCGTGACTTTGAAGTGGGACTCATAGATGCTGTCAGTAGCAGCCCGGCTTTAAAGGAGTTATGGTATTTTATACTCTCCTTGATACACTTGTACCCGTTTTTATTAAAATATACCCCTTGTTATGGTTTTATGTATTGAAACCTGTGTTTTAAATGAAAATTTTTTCAGGGGTGTTTTTGTTTTAAAAGCCGGGTGTTACAAGTTGGTATCAGAGCCGAGGTTTAAGTGAACTAGGTGTCTATAGAGTAGATTCCTGGACTTAAACCCTGAGACAGTAGATATGATGAACTGTTAGGTGTATATAGTTGTTATTATACATATATAACCTAACTATTGCTGACTTCTAACGTATAAGAAGTATGAGCAGCGGATATTACTGGGAGAGATTTAGTGCGTGTAACTTTAAGAGGCGGATCAGCCTTTTCTCAAGACTCCATCGAACGAGGAGCAACGAAACAAGTAGCGGAAAAATCCACATGACAAGCAATAGTAGCTGCTGTGGTCAGAAAGAGAAATTGGGTGCTCACCCTGATTGATATCAAGGTAAAAGAAAAGTAGCTGAGACTACAAGAAAAAGCAGAAAACGATTAGTGGACGCTTCGGGAGAAGTTACCACAGACTGGGTCCAACCGTGAAGGGAAGGGACCAAAACAGAACAGTTATATAATGTAGGAAGTGCAGGAAAAGCACCCAGAACATTGTAGAATTGAGACTCTACTGTTTAGTAGATGAAATTGCAGATAATAGGAGCAGATTGCTCGAGTTTGTAGTGTGGGACGGAAGTGGTTCCAGCGTGGAACTATAGATCACTTCCTTATGAAATACTCACATGCTAAATGTGGAGTAACGGGTGATGAACCCAGGAAAGAAAGAAGGAACGAATGGTCGAAAAGGACCCATGGTACTATGAGCATCCCAGTAGATTGTGGAAGAAGCTCGTGAGGAGACTGATATGGTTGCAGATATCATTGTTCTGAATATAACTCGTGTATGTTACATTTGATCCATGAAGCTATGCTTTGGATCGATGACTCGATGTTTTGTTTGAATTTTTCATCAATGATTTTGGATGAAATATTTGAAATAGCTATTGTAGATAGCAAGTATGTTCAAGACATTGAACACCTGGAAGGTAGTCTGCCTAGGATTTACGGGACCCTTTTCCCTATGAATCTGAAGCCGATGACTACCAGTGAATTCGAAGCAGTTGTGCTTATGAATTGGTTAGCGATGAATTATGCTAACGTGAATTGTAGAAATAAGAACAGTATGGTTCTTGAAACAGAAATGAAACGGGTGAAAATCCATGGTAAATGACCGTTGTTGAGAATACCGGTTATTTTCCTTTGCTTATACTCGGAAAAGAGTTAGTAAATGAATGATGTTGTAGTTGGCATACGTGGTATGGTCAAACTAAATAAAGCAGTGATAGTAATTCACTACGTTAAATAAATGCTCGGATGTTTCTTTTGAAAAAAACTTCCAGAATTTCTGCCAGATTGGCAAGAAGAGCTTATGATTAAGCTGGTCTTGGGAGCCGTTCCTGTTATCTAGGCTCTGTGTTGATTGGCCTCTGCAGAGATGGCAGAGTGGTAAAACAATTGGAAGAAATTGTTTTTGAATTGGGGTCTCATATGGCCGAATGTGTCATTATATGGAGCCCTATCTGTTTGAAAAGAAGAAAGATAAGTTAATGTGTATGTACATTGACTACGGAGAATCTGATATTCTCGAAACCAGACTGAATATGAGGTACATTGTACCAGATACTGGAGTTACTTCACTGAGTTAAGTGATATGTAAAATCCTCCAAGTATGAAAAATTTTGGCAAAAAGAAGTTGCATATTCTTTGGGCACGATAATAGTGCCAAAGATGATAAAATAAATCCAGTGGGATAGATGATGTGGTAAAACTGGAACCGCCTGAGGAATCCGACTAACATTGTAGTTCCTTGGATTTGGCGGATTACTATAGGAGAGTTGTAGAAAACTGCTCCTTGATTGCTGGTTAGCTGACTAAAGTTGACCAAGAAAAAGTGTAAAGTCTGAGTGGTAGAAAGACCACAGATAGGTTGTAAAGGTTTGGAATAAACCTTGTGTGAACCTCTAACATTAGCAATGATGCTAAGCAGAGAAGATGGATTGGATAATTGAAATGTATCCAAC